>BSBM01000344.1:7367500-8697500 GCA_027924585.1 Larix kaempferi | reverse complement strand
GAGCACACACAAATGAACTTGGGCCAAAGGTCCTTTGAAAAATGCAAACCCTGGTATGTTAGACTTTGCATTGATCGCAACACATGTTGCTGTAGATACCATGTAGAATTTGAGTACTATTATGATACATATAAACATATATTTTTTGATTTGCATACTAACATTGTGCATGACTGCCCATTGTTACAACCACCGAATGCATCGAGAGAATTTATACATAGCATAATGTGTCCAAGACCTGAAGGACAAAAATATTATAAAATATCATGTTTATATGGGACATGTTCCAGGTGCAGTGTATTAGCATTATTGAGCTGATGCATCCATGAAACCGAGGAGCACGAATTTGGGAGGATGTCAGTAGAAATGCAAAACTTCAAGTACATAACATATCAAGTAGATAGTGAGAAGGAAAGCAAAAAAATTGCATTGGTGAAGTCACGGGTAATCTAAGTTTGCATACTTTCATACTGTACATGTTGAATTTGTACATATATATTCAGATTGAAAATGTCACGTTGTATTAATGCCCTTGGTTTTGTGGCACCAGGTCTAAATTTTTGATTTCATGAAGGAATTCTACCAAAATACCGAGCAGTATGTACAACATGTCCATGTAGCACGATGGAAGGATGAACAATACAGACAATGCAGGGACACCTTTCCCAATGGCACAATATTGTCAGTTGTGGACTTGCTAAAAACTACACCTTGCAGCCACAGAATGAGATTCAAATTCAATACTACCATTCAGACCAAGTTAGCATAATGGTCCATATCACGTATAGACATGCGCCAGAGAGCAGGAATGACATGAGGATAATATTGAAAGAGGCCAACTTCTGCATCATGACGACAGGTGCCACGACCTGCATTATGCACAACATTGCTTCAAAATTTTCTATGATCAGCTGAAGGAGATAGGTATACAAATGGATGAGCATTGGATATGGTCAGATGGTTGTGCAGGCCAGTTCAAAAATGCATGTGTATTCTAGTGGTTGAGTATTTTGCACAAGACTTATGATGTGCTGCATATATGGAACTATTTTGAGACCGGGCATGGAAAGGGAGAGCATGATGGGGCTGGAGCATGTCTCAAAACTGCCCTACGAAGGGAGGAGATGAGGTGCATGACAAACCCTCATTTTCAGGATGCAAAATCCATAGTTCAATGGCGCTCTGCAAAAATGTCAGATCGAACCACGGAGCAACACAGACCAACGGGTAGAGGACATGTTGTCAGAAATTTTTGGCATGTGGTTGATATAGATCGATCGCGTTCTTATAGTTGTAGTACTGTTCAAGGCACTCGTGGATTTCATTTGGTTTGAAGCTCAAACAACCCCTTATTTGAAATATGGACGCATAAACTTGCTTGCTTTTGTGGGCTTTGCAGCAGTTGTGAGTGGGATGAGTGTGAATCAATGGATTGGGTTGATGAATGGGATCATGTATCACTTGTAGTGGAACCACGTGCAGTTGTTGAAACAATCCATTTAGAGGAAGGCCAGTCCTCTATTTCAAATGAATATGATCATATATCTAATCTTGTACAACCAGATAAACATTTCTGCATGCATATCCTGGTTCCCTCCTTGTTGTTGTAATTATCCAAGTTATCAAACCAATACTTGTTGGAATATGACCGTAAAAGGCATTTTTGCAAGACACATCTATGCAGTTGTCGCCCCAACAAACAGTGCAATTGGGACGAATTATTGGTTGGAACGATGCATCCAGGGGAATCAAACCCTCCTCGTATTAGTAAGCGATAGTGAAGGCATTACCTTTCCGACTGGCTCAATGGTTGTTCAGGGGGAATATGTTACAGTAGATGGAAAGGTACCAAAGAGCAATGGCTATACATACACGGATTATAGACCAGGTTCACGGGTGTATCACTTTACGCACTTGATCGTTGGTACAAACATCCAACTACAAAAAATGTCAACGAAGACATCAGACAAGGTACGCTACTTACTACCTCATGCAGAGCATGAGAGGTTGTTTGAGACAATAAAAAACCAAGAGGATCCAAAAGGCCTAATTGATTGAGGTACATAGTATAGTCATGTGATTGTTTATTCAGACATATCTAATGTTATTCATGTTAGATAGTTTATTTGATATCGTTATCTTATATCATTTATTTGATGTATGTTTGAGTTATGATTAAGTTACTATTACAATACATTGATGTTTTACACCAACCACTCCAATTCAAGTTTCCATCCGTTTGGAAAACTTCACATGCATTTAAACAAGATTGAAATATCATCTTATATTATAACATTTCATAATATTCAATAGAAATTAGAATCAATACACATCAATGAGTACACATTTGTCATTCACAAATCACAATGAACACATGCAAATATCTATGCACATATACAAAAATTTACATGTTAGAAAAAACACACATATGCAAAGATTTACATACACATTTGCACAAAGAAAACCATACAAGTATTAGTATAAAATAACACACAACATCATCTTTTCAAACACAATTACACACCTAAATATCACTTTCAAATATTTTGAATTTTGAATTATGCATTAGGCTCTAAGGGCACCTTATAGGGACCAAGGTTCATGAATGATGCCCTGAAGCATTACAAATGACCCATCAAATTGATCATTGGTCCCAAGCCATAAATATATATTTCTAGCCTTGATATTTTGGTCTCCCTCTTCGAATCATGTTTATGGATTTGAGATCCACCCATAAAGCTCAAAACATACTAATGGTGTCCATATTGGCATTCAAATATTTAAGTGATACTAGACCAATCTTATGTGTTTGATGAAGGAAGGCAGGGGAGTGTTGCTCTTACTTTCAGCAATACTAGACCAATCTTGTGTGTTTGGGAAGATAGGGGAGTGTTTCTCTTACTTTCAGCAACACACACAAATCTCTAAGCTCAAAAATTTTCACCTACAAGACTGTTGCAGCTGTGTTGCAACTGACTGTTTAGATAACAGTAATCTACAGGACAGTTGCAGCTGACTGTTTCAGCTATGTTTTGATGACCCATGCGTTCATAAACTTGACTAATACTCTATTTCAACAATTAAACACATTTAACTCACAAAATAACTCTAATCTCTTCACTTGCTACAACAAAAATAACTTCAAAATGAATATGAGTTTTCAAACTCAAATAACAGAGTATAACCAAAAATACACAGTGAAAGTTTTGTGTTTAACTTTAATTGATAATCGTATTCAACTTTTGTCCCTTATCTGCACCATTCAATATCGTTGTATATTCTTCTTCAAAAATATCACCAACACTTTTTCCATTATCAGATACACCATATTTGGTAAATGTATTTGTCACGCAAAGCTTTATCATCTTCCTTATGCGCACCAAATGGATGAGTGAAACACTCTTCATTTTCTGCAACATGACTGTTGTAATTTATTTCAAACTCATCTAGGTCTTCGACTTCTACAACATCTTCAGTGTTGTCTTCTAGATTCATCGTACCTACATGTCCGCAAACTTCAAATTCAATGCATGATTTGAATACCTTCATGGGCGTGTCCATCAAGGACTCTTCTTGCACAAATACTTCTTTGTTGTCTTCACACTTGAGGAATTTATCATCTTTATCAGCATTATGCATGTTAACCATTCCATCATTTTCACAATTCACTTCAGTGACATCTAAATTTGAAACTACATCAACACCTTTATCAATAGAAATTTCAACTTCTTCAAATTCTATTGCTGCTATACAAGATACAACAGCCTCATTTTCACCTTTAGTTTCAACATCATTTTCATCATTTGATATATCAACACAATTGTGAGACTTACAAATAATTTGACTATCTTTTGTTGCTTCTGCAAATTTGTCTGTTGAAATGTTAACAGGCTATGACTCAACCATATATCTCCCCCTTACATCAAACTTTCTCTTCAAACTTTCCCAGGCTTCTCTAGTTGTGTTTGCTTCAGTAATTACATAAAAAAATAGTATCATCCAGAGCTTGTTGGATGTAGTACTTAGTGCTAAATGCATAGAAGCCTTGTTTAGGGCATAAGGCATATCTTTCCTCCATTGAACATGTTCATGGTCCCAATACCCATACCTAATGTCCAAAACCTACTTATTGCATTGAGGTCAACAATCAAAGGAAAATGATACCCTTCAGAGATCAACTATTATTCTTTAAGGCATTATCCATGGCTCGAGACACTTGATAGAGACACTTTAAACCAGCTCAAAGATACCTCTAGTCTACCTTCACTCTGCTTAGCCTACCTTTCCATATGCCATATAAAAATGGGGACATCCAGTTGGTACCAATGTTATGGCATATCTCTCTAATTGACTTATGGTAAAACACTTTCTTATGTGTTTACATAACATTAGGAGGTCAAAGGTGTTACTCTATAATGGCTCACATATTCTCAATATTGTCTCAATAGATTAGGGAGCATCACGATATGGTTATAAGTGTATGACCTCTTGTGTGAGGTGTGCCCTTAGGGATTTAAGCAAGCACAACCATCATTTCATCTCATTAGAAACATTTACCTAACAATTTTTCATATGTATCAACACTTGGGAGCCAAACAACCCTAATACATGTCCTATATGGTAGTTTGAAAGCTCCTTTATGCACGTGCGGGAGCTAACGGAACCCAATTCTACTCGTCAGTTTGGCTTCCGTTCCCTCGGATCAATTCCTCAAAGTGTCCTTGAATGGCCCCGGGGTGCCCGACCAAAATGCCCGCAGCATCAAAGCCATGACTCTGATCATGAATCCTTCGATTCCGATGGATCCGAGGCATCGGGTTTCAGCTAGGGGACCCCCCACACCATGCCTCGAAGTATCAGAAATGGTGCTATTGTGCAATCTCCGGAGCTAGGGTTTTGCTCAGTGAAGGCCATTCCAATCTTGCTCAAGGGGGTCATTTACGATCTGAAGGATCTTGGGCGTGTGTGGCCATCGTGAACTCGTCCACAATGACCATGTGCATGTGTGGGAGCCGACAGAACCTAATTTTGCTCATCGGTTTGGGTTCTGTTCCCCCAAAGCAATTCCTCAAAGTGTCCCTAAATGGCCCTGGGTTGCCTGGCCAAAATTCCTGCAGCATCAAAATCGTGACTCCGATCGCGAATCCGTCGATTTTGATGGATCCGAGGCGTTTGGTTCCAACTAAGGAACCCCCCACATCATGCCTTGATGTCTCAGAAATGGTGTTATTGTGCCATCTCCGGAGCTAGGGTTTTACTCAGTGAAGGCCATTCCAATCTTGCTCAAGGGGCTCATTTATGATCCAAAGGCTCCCAGGCATGTGTGTCCATCGTGAACATGTCCATAACAGCCACATGCACGTGCGGGAGCCGATGGAACCCAAGTGCGCTCATCGGTTTGGGTTCCGTGCCCCCGGAGTAATTCCTCAAAGTGTCCCTGAATGGCCCCAGGGTGCTAGACCAAAATGCCCGCAGTAGAAAAATCGTGACTCTGATCATGAATCTATCGATTCCGATGGATCCAGGACATTGAGTTCCATCTAGACGACCCCCCACACCGTGCCGCGAAGTCTCAGAAATGGTGTTATTGTGCCATCTCTGGAGCTATGGTTTTGCTTAGTGAAGGCCATTCCAATCTTGCTCAAGGGGGTCATTTACAATCCGAAGGCTATCGAGCTTGTGTGGCCATCATGAACATGTCCACAATGGACAAGTGCATGTGCGGGAGCTGACGGAACCCAAGTCTGCTCGTCATTTTGGGTTTCGTGCCCCTGGAGCAATTCCCCAAAGTGTCCCTGAATGGCCCCGAGGTGCCCAACCAAAATGCCCGCAACAACAAAACCGTGACTCCGATTGTGAATCCATCGATTCCAATGGATCCGGGATGCCGTGTTTCAGCTATGGGAATCCCCACACCATGCCTCGAAGTCTTGGAAACGGTGCTATTGTGCCATCTCCGGAGCTAAGGTTTTTCTCACTGAATTCCATTCCAATCTTGATCAAGGGCGTCATTTACGATCCGAAGGCTCCTGGGAGTGCATGGCCATCGTGAACACATCCACAATGTCCATGTGCACATGCAGGAGCAGACAGAACCCAAGTTCACTCATCGGTTTGGGTTCCGTGCCCCCGGAGCAATTCCTCAAACTATTTGTGAATGGCCCCGGGGTGCCCAACCAAAATGCCCGCGGCAGCAAAATCATGACTCTGATCGAGAATCCTTCGATTCCAATGGATTCGGGGTGTCAGGTTTCAGCTAGGGGACCCCCCACATCATGCCTCGAAGTCTCAGAAACGGTGCTATTGTGCCATCTCCGGAGCTAGGGTTTTGCTCAGTGAAGGCCATTCCAATATTGCTCAAGGGGTTCATTTATGATCTAAAGGCTCTCGGGCGTGTGTGGCCATCGTGAACTCGTCCACAATGACCATGTGCACGTGCAAGAGCTGAAAAAACCTAATTTCGCTCATTGGTTTGGGTTCTGTGCCTCCAAAGCAATTCCTCAAAGTGTCCCTGAATGGCCTTGGGTTGCCTAACCAAAATTCCCGCAACATCAAAACCGTGACTCCGATCGTGAATCCGTTGATTCTGATGGATCCGAGACACTCGGTTCCAACTAAGGAACCCCCCACATCGTGCCTCGAATTCTATGAAATGGTGCTATTGTGCCATCTCTGGAGCTAAGGTTTTACTTAGTGAAGGCCATTCCAATCTTGCTCAAGGGGTTCATTTATGATCCAAAGGCTCCCAGGCGTGCGTGGCTATCGTGAACACATCCATAACGGCCACGTGCACATACGGGAGCCTACGGAACCCAAGTGAGCTCGTCAGTTTGGGTTATGTGCCCCCTGAGCAATTCCTCAAAGTGTCCCTGAATGGCCCCGGGGTGCCCGACCATTCAGGGACGGACACCCCCTGACTGTGCCTTGACTCCGATCATGAATCTGTTGATTCTGATGGATCCAGGACGCTGGTTTTCAGCTAGGGGACCCCGCAAACTGTGCCTTGAAGTCTCAGAAACGGTGTTATTGTTCCATCTCCGGAGCTAGGGTTTTGCTCAACGAAGGCCATTCAAATCTTGGTCAAGGGGGTCATTTACGATCCGAAGGATCCCGAGCATGCGTGGCCATAGTGAACACGTCCAAAATGGCCACGTGCACGTGCGGGAGATGACAGAACCCAAGTTCGCTCGTCGGTTTGGGTTCTGTGCCCCCGGAGCAATTCCTCAAAGTGTCCTTGAATGGCCCCAGGGTGGCCGACCAAAATTCCCACAGCAGAAAACCGTGACTTTGATTGCGAATCCATCAATTCCGATGGATCCGGGACACCGGGTTCCAGCTGGGGGACCTCCCACACCATGCCTTGAAGTCTAAGAAACGGTGTTATTGTGCCATCTCCAGAGCTATGGTTTTGCTCAGTGAAGGCCATTCCAAACTTGCTCAAGGGGGTCATTTAGGATCCGAAGGCTCTTGGGCGTGCATGGCCATCGTGAACACATCCACTAGCTGTGTATATTTTTGATATTTTTGACAACTAGTTGTGTCTAATTAGTTGATTGAAACGTTGGAACTATATTTTCTCCAGGGCACATATACGCAGTGGTTTCCCCAAGATGCAATGCATGGTGCATCGACTATTGGCTGGCACGTTGCATAGAGGGGAATCAAACCCTAAATGTCCCATTACGGGACTATGAGGCCAATGATTTTTCGATTAGGTCGATGGTTATAAAGGGAGAATATTTGAACCAGGTTTCCCACTCAGCAAATAGAAAAGGGTATACATATGAAGATTATAGACCAGGTGAGATTGTATACCATTATACAAACTTAGTTATTGGCACAAACCTACAGCTGCAAACAATGCCAAGGAAGAAATCATCAAAGGCACGATACTTATTGCCTTATTCCTAGCACGAGAGGTTAAAGGAAACCCTTGGTATTCAAGGTGATCCTGATGGTCTAGTCGAATTACCATATGTAGGTAATCTGGTATGTGGTTTGCATGTTTTATTGTGTACTATGTTATAGGTATGTGGTGTACATGTATGCTATGATTTTGTTTCGTGGTCTCATTGAGTATTGACATTAATATTTTGACTATTGCAGCCAGACATTGATAGCTTGATAGTTTGATAAATTGCATAGACTTGGTACAACTTGATAAATTGCACAAGTTTCGTCATGGATTTGTTTTCTTTGTTTTTTTCTCCCATCTAAGTAAACCATAATATATGCATCCTCATACCCATTTTCATGCTCACTATCACCATCACCATCTCCATGCTCATTATCACTATCCCCATGGTCATTGTCACCATCACCATGCCACCATGAACATCACCACCGTGCTCTTCCTACCATCTAAACTATTGTGAACGGCTCAAGATCCATCCATGTTATTGAAGACCCAATACCCATTAAAGAATCCCCAAGAATGAGAATGCTTTGTGGATTCTAGATATTTTTCATGGGGATTGATCCTAAGAAGTGTCACTTAGGGAATGTGCCCCTTGTTTTCCTTACTTACACTGGTACAGTTCGAGACCCATTCTTGTTTCACAAATAACCTAGTCATGGTGGAAAGAACATCATTCTATGGCTCGTTCCATCTTGCATCCAAAAGGCCTTCAGGTGTTAGTTTTTCATCATTTACTTCAATATAATCTAGGATATTAACTGAGAGAACAACATGTACAGCATATCAAACACAAGAGACAAGAGACACAAAGTATTTCGCCGGGGAAAACCAATAAGGTGAAAAACCCCGCAACTTCCTCAGAGATAGAATGAGCACCAATACAAAGATCACAAAGATCAAACCCCAAAAGATATATGTCTCCAGTAGCTACTCCTCCTCCACTTGTGCACACTCCTCTCTCTCAACTATGCGAGTTGGATGAGTGAGTGAATGGATAGAATGAGAGAGTCACACTCTCTATTTATACAATGACTTGACCTTCCTTTAACTCTAACTAGGTTGACCTCCCTTAGGAGACTCTAATAACCCATTACCACTTGTCACTGGGCCAACCCCACTAGGGTGGTATAATAACCCTTTAACCCATACTGGGCCGACCCCTCTAAGGTGGTCTAATAACCCATCAAATATAAGTTACGACACTTACAATAATACTTGCGACACTTGCAAATACAAATGACGACACTTCTGATTGGAGGAATAATACATCTCCATCGGGAATACAATAAATTACAAATGTAATACATAGGAGAATATCTTCTGAAGTTACAAATACATCAACACTCCCTCTTAACTAGGGAGGTATTCTCTTGACACAGGTCATCAATACATAAAGGCACAAGTCTTCAATTCTGGAGTTGGATCATCGTCACTGTTGTTGTACTCTTCATCTCGATCACTGGTGCTATCTCTCAATTCTTCTCGTTATAGGAATTTCTACAGAGCCATCCCTTTTTCATGTTGGATGTAGGCCTAGCCTCCTGTAGGTCTTCATCATCTATGTGAGGTGGCCATCCTGTGGAATCCTCAGGGTTGATTGCGTGCATCAACAAAACCTCGAAAGAGAATCCCAGGACTGATTACGAGCTTACTGCTCAACCTATTGGATCTCCCAGGGAGCTATTACATGTGACCTCCACAAAACCTTAAAAGAGTGTCTTGCGACCTGCAAGATCTCTAAAGAGCATCCCAGGACTTTTACGTGCCTAGCACAACCTATCAGATCTCCAGGACTGATTACATGTGGTCTGGAAAAACCTCGAAAGAGCATCCCAGGACTGATTACGAGCTTACTGCTCAACCTATCGGATCTCCCAGGGAACTATTACATGCCACGGACAAAACCTCGAAAGAGCATTTTCCAGATGTACCAGGGAACTACTATATGCCATGGGAAAAACCTCGCAATAGTATCTGCAAATCTCCCAGGGCAATATTATATGTCCCTCCAAGCAAAACCTCAAAAGAGCATTTGCCAGATCTCCTAGGGAACTATTATATGGCATAGGCAAAACCTCGCAAGAGTATCTGCAAATCTCCCAGGGAAATATTATATGCTTATCGCACAACCTGTCCACAGCCACGGAGTATCATCCTAATACTCATGATCAACCTGATCATCCTCGCACAGAGCATCATCCTGATGCTCATGATCATACTAATCATCATCATACAGTACATCATCCTGATGCACATCATCATCACATGATCATCATCATACAATACATCATCCTGATGCACATCATCATCACATGATCATCCTGATCATCATCATATAGTACATCATCCTAATGCACGTCATCTGGAGCATCGTCCCGATGCTCATCACATAGCTCTTACATCCACATCCATGGGAAGGATCCTCCTACCACCATGCTTGGAATGGCTCCTGCATATGTGTCCCATCACTTCCTCCTCTGAGTATCTTCTATCTGAAGAACACCAAGCCTATCTCTGAAGTACTCGAACTTCACTCTGGCTAGTGGTTTGGTCAACACATCTTCAATCTCCTCATCCGTCGCAACATACTGGAGCTTCACTGCTCCTCTCTGCACCATATCCCTGATATAGTGATATTTGATCTCGATGTTCTTCGACCTGTCATGGAACACCAGGTTCTCAGACAACTTCACACAACTCTGGTTGTCATAGAAGATACAAGTAGCATCCAACTGGAGATCAAATAAATCTGACAGTAGCTTCCTTAGCCATATTGCCTCGCAACTGGCCGAACAAGCTGAGACATACTCTTCTTCGGTTGTACTAGTGCTATGCAGGATTGCTTCTTGCTAAACCAAGAGATCACACCTGATTCCATACTGAAGCAACACCCCGAAGTGCTCTTCCTATCTGCAGCACTGCCTGCCCAATCTGAATCAACATAACCCTCCATGTTAAACTTTTTATTCGCATCATACTTGAGCCCATAATCAACCGTACCCTTCAGGTACCTCAGAATATGCTTTACAATAATCAAGTGAACATGTCTAGGATCCGTCGGGAACTGGCTCAAGGTGTTCACAGCAAAGCAAATATTTGGTCTTGTGTTCATTAGGTACATCAAGGACCCAATCATCTGACGATACATCGTGGCATCAACCGACTCTGATGAAGAATCACTCAATAGCTTCAGGTTCGATGCCATAGGTCTGGCCATGGCCTTGTAGTCCATCATCCCGAACCGCTTCAATATCTCTACTGCATACTTCCCTTGTCCAAGGAAGATTCCATCTGCACTCTGCCACACCTCCATACCTAGAAAGTAATGCATCGTACCCAAGTCCTTTATCTCAAACTCGGCAGCAAGCTTCCTCTTTGTATAAGCAATCAATCCAATCTCACATGTCACAAAAAGGTCATCTACATACAGTAGTAGTATCACTAGATTGCCTTCATCAACCTTGTAGTAAAGGTTGGAATCCGCTTTACTTTTGGTAAAGCCCAAACTGGTCAAGAAGCTGTCTATCTTGTCGTACCATGTCCTAGGTGCTTGTTTCAATCCATACAAGGATTTCTTTAACTTGCACACATATGACTCCCTATCATGTGTCTCAAAACTGAGTGGCTGCTCCACATACACTTCCTCTTCGACTACACCATTCAAGAAAGTTGTCTTGACATCCATCTGGTGTATCTTCCACTTCATCACTACAGCCAAAGAAAGTACTGTTCTGATGGAATTGTATTTGGCTACAGGTGCAAAAGTTTCTTCATAATCTATTCCTTCTTTCTAGGAGAAGCCACGAGCCACAAACCTTGTCTTGTATTTCTCTATGCTACCATCTGCAGCATGCTTGATCTTGTAGATCCACTTGGAAGTCACAACATACTTCCCTTCTGGTCTCGGGACCACATCCCAGACATCATTCTTCATGATCGACTAGTACTCCTCGATCATGGAATCCTTCCATTACTGCATCCCAGATCCTGGAACTTTAGATTCTTCAATATCTTCAATAGATAATTTTCTTGAACTTCGTTGTTGGAACAAATGTTGTTTTCATTCTTTTGTAGGTGATTGTATACGATCTTTCCTACAAGTCAAATTCAATTACATAATTAGAAACATCTCATAGATTTCAGAACAAATTCTTACACATAAAGACATATGTCATACAGTCATGCAATTATCTTAGCCAATGCTTCAATACAACATCTATCCATATCCTGTAACTTTCTAGATGCCTTCCATCTCTACCAGAACATTGTTAAGAGTGTGCACTAGTCCAACATGTCAGCAAAGAGGTTTCATTCTAGATAAGTAACAATGGAGTGTTGTGCAGTACCATAGGCCACTTACCCATTACTATATTAGTAGTATCTTGTTCATTATTGCAACTTTTCTAATATGCATAATATACATCCTAAATCTAGGAACATAAGTAGGTACATGACTGAACAACATCATTTAAGTAATCATGTATACGAGAAATGACAATTCAAATACTTATCTTTGTTTGGTTATTGGGTGGACTCCCTCTTAATATTTGCTTCCTTGCAGGAACTACTGGAGTGTGCTCCCTCTTGATCTTTGTTTTCTGGATTATCTGTCCTTTAACTTATATCCATCCTGGACCACTATGCATGCTTAAGTGTGCACTAGTGTCATCATTGTGCCATCCTCAATATCTCATACATAATCATACATGCATTAGTATAATCTCAATACTATCAAAACATTATGATTCTAAATATGTATGGTCATGATCATTTCACACACAGGTAATTTGTCACAAGTGTCAGTATTCAACGTTTCAGGGAGTACTTCTTTTACTCATGCATATTCTTATTTGACCATATAAATCTTCTAGTTTGTTATATCATCAATGAAAGTAAGAATCATAATATGCATAAACCCATGATTACTCAAACCTATAACTTCATGAATAATCATTATCAATCATACAAAAGTATACTTATATGAGACCCTAACACAAGGTAGGATTCTAACTTGATATAGGAAAAACATACCTGGATTATCATGTTTGCTAGTTATGTCTAACATACCCAAACAATGTCTTCTCTGTTCTCTTCAATGATTTAGAGACCTTGTGCTAGTAACCTACATATATCATAAGCATTGTAGAACCAAATTATGCATACCTCGTAAGTAGATCTTCTATGTGATCAATGGCTATGGATGAGTCTTTGTCTTCATGTCACCATGGTCATATGTTCTCGATCTAAAACTTGATTTGTCTTTCTTGATGTACCTTTCATGTTAGTGGACAACATCATCCTCATACAACACCACAGTGCATTAGTACAATCATAAGTGTCATAACCCTTATCAATGAATGTCTCCTATCATTCATATGCATTCATACTTTTACTAAGGTGATAAGACAAGTCTAAAATTAATCAAGATTGTACTAACCTCAATAATATGAAGACAGACATATAAACTTAATCATGAACAGATTTCAAAACATACATGTATCTCCTCAAGTCATACCTGTCGGGATTGCTTGTAGTCTTCTTATGTAAGGCCTTAGACTCATCTCCCTCTGGAACTGGAACTTCTTCACTTGTGTAGGTGTCCAGTTCATTCTCTTCTAGGATTAACCCAATCCACTTGATTTGTTGAAACTGGATCTGGAGCTGGCTAGGGTTTGAAAGAGAAACCCTAAAAATCCAAACTTGGAATTTCAAACTTCTGTCTAGACAGGGAGATGCATTTGAGTGAGGCGAGCATGCTGGTGTGCTCAGATTTTGAAAACTCCAAAAATTGACCCTCCAAAAATGACCTGCGAGTTTCGAATCTCCAGCTTCTGTCAAATTCTGGTTTTCTGGTTTTCTGGTTTTTCTGGTCAAAATCCTGAACTAGGGTTTGATAGAGCCTGGGGTTCTTCCCAACCAAAAAATTCAATATTGGGATCTAAATTTTGATTTTTCTGAGGAGCATCCAGTCGTGGTCTCAGATTCCAAAAATTCCAACTTTTTGAGAAACCCTAATTTCCCACGACAGTGACAAGCCAAAAATGAAAGTGCTCAGAATCCAATTATGTTTTGACAGAAAATATTCCATATTGTTTCTGATGTATCTCTGAAATTTTGGAACCTCGGGGTCTGAACTTTGGCCTGTGGTATGTTGACCTGTCATCTTTCCAACCCCATAGATCTGACCTCAAATGGATTCTCTATGAGAGATATATGCTAAGTGTCGCAACATGGCCTGTTTATGGGATGAAACAGCATAGCGAACTTATACGGCGTTCCACGTGTAACTATTTCAACTTCAGCCTCTGAAACCCGTACTTGTGAAACTACATTCTGTGCCCTAACTGCCACTTTTTACTGAATTCCATTGGGAGCTTCCTATCCCGAGATATGACCTTTGTGCCTAGGTCACCTTTTTAGGGATGCATTCTGGAAGAGGCAGAAACCCTAACTTGTACGGATCATATCTCACAAATTACAACAAATCTAAGGCTGATATACTGACACAAGGTACATGAAAATTTCATCTTCGGCTTGTAAAAGTTTCAGATCCTGAGCCTTCACCAAAACTGATTTATAGCGAAAGTGCCACGATGACTATTTTTTACTATATCAAGCCCTAGATTCCAATTTGTCGCAAGTGCAACAAGTGTCATAAATGCCATACAATGCCTTCTTTCAGGCTGGCTCTGATACCATGTTAGTTTTTCATAATTTAATTCAATATGATCTAGGATCTTAACTGAGAGAACAACATGTACAGCATATCAAACACAAGAGACAAGAGACATAAATCATTTCACCGAGGAAAACCAAGAAGGTGAAAAACCCCGCAACTTCCTCAAAGATTGAATGAGCACCAATACAAAGATCACAAAGATCAAACCCCAAAATATAGATGTCTCCAGCAGCTACTCCTCCTCCACTTGTGCGCACTCCTCTCTCTCAACTATGCGAGTTGGATGAGTGAGTGAATGAATAGAATGAGAGAGCCACACTCTCTATTTATACAATGACTTGACCTACCTTTAACTCTAACTGAGCCGATCTCCCTTAGGAGAGTCTAATAACCCATTACCACTTGTCACCGGGCTGACCCCACTAGGGTGGTCTAATAACCCTTTAACCCATACTGGGCCGACCCCTCTGAGGTGGTCTAATAACCCATCAAATATAAGTTACGACACTTACAATAATACTTGCAAATACAAATGACGACACTTCTGATTGGAGGAATAATACATCTCCATCATGAATACAATAAAGTACAAATGTAATAATAGGAGAATATCTTCCGAAGTTACAAATACATCAACATCAGGGACACTTGTTGGATACTTACCGGGGCCATAGAATTCCAACCTTGCAACAAAATCGGGTTCCGGGGAGTCCTGCAAGTGTGTCTAGGGGTTCTAGCTGGGAACGCTAGCCATAAGTCCCCGGTCGACAATTTTGCAAAGTTGACCCCCATGTGCAAAAATTTCACACTCCCTTACTGAGAAAAACCCTAATTTCCAAAATGGACCTAAAAGATGACACCTGGGCCATGGGACCGGAGGAGAGGGGCACCCCTAGAACTATCCCGATGTCCTGAATCCAATGGATTCAATGGTTTGTCGATCCGAGCAAAGACCGCCATTCTATGGCTCGTTTAAACTCACACCCCAAATGCTTTCAGGGACACCTACAGATGGCTATACAAGAGAAAATACATCAAAATAATAATGAGCATGAGGATAGTGATAATGAGCATGGAGATGGTGATGGTGATAGTGAGCATGAAAATGGGCATGAGGATGCATATGTTATGGTTTACTTAGATGGGAGAAAAAAAAAGAAAACGAATCCATGATGAAACTTGTGCAATTTATCAAGTTGTACCAAGTCTATGCAATTTATCAATCTATCAAGCTATCAATGTTTGGCTAGGGTTTCTAGGCCCGTTTAAACTCCAGAGAAAATGTGTTCGACCTCTATAATTGAATGGGGAGGATGGCCATACTGTAATAGATGTATTGAAACTAATGACATGTCCTTTCAATGCACAATTTTCATTTCGTGCCTCCAATTTCATTTAGGTCAAGTGTCTCAAGGAGAGATGGAAAATTCATCCTTGGGCATAATAACCAAACCAAGCAACAAAATTGAATGTTGTAATTTTTGGAAAGTGTGTTATGAACCCCTGTTTAGCCATTTTTTAGAATTTCTCCAAAGTTTATTCTGAACCCCTGTTTTGGAAGACCTGTAACTTTGTCATAAAGCACTCTTTTGAAGAAATGAGACCATGGTTAGATAGCCTATTCAACAAGGTATAGATTGATAGGAAGGGGCGGGAAGTTTCCTTAACCTATGAATTATGGCGGGCATTTTACTGAGGTCACTTCAGGCATTACCAGTGATTTTACACTTAGACAATTTTTGCACTTTCCTAGACTTGGTCCAATCTGCCTGAAACATTGTTTTGGCATATCCATAACTTCTTCCTCGAGCACTCCAAAGACAAGATGAGGACACACTTGCAGGACTCCCCGGAACCCGGTTTTGTTGCACAGTTGGAATTCTATGGCCCTGGTAGGTGTCCCTGGAGGCCTTTTGGATGCGAGATGGAACAAGCCATAGAATGACTACCGTGGCTCGAATCGACAAACTGTCGATTCTGTTGGATTTAGGACATCGGGATAGTGTTAGGGGTGCTCCTCACATCCAATCCATGGCCCAGGTGTCATCTTTTAGGTCCATTTTGGAAACTAGGGTTTTGCTCAGTAAGGGAGTGTGCAATTTTTGCACATGGGGGTCAACTTTGCAAAATCGTCGATCGAGGACTTATGGCCAACGTTCCCAGCTGAAACTTTCCTAGACACACTTGCAGGACTCCCCGGAACCCAGTTTTGTTGCACGGTTGGAATTATATGGCCCCGGTAGGTATCCAACAGGTGTCCCTGAAGGCCTTTTGGATGCGAGATGGAACAAGCCATAGAATGAAGACCGTGGCTCAGATCGACAAACCGTCGATTCCGTTGGATTCAGAACATTGGGATAGTGCTAGGGGTGCCCCTCCCCTCCGGTCCCATGGCCCAGGTGTCACCTTTTAGGTCCATTTTGGAAACTAGGGTTTTGCTTAGTAAGGGAGCGTGCAATTTTTGCACATAGGGGTCAACTTTGCAAAATCATCGACCGGGGACTTAATTTTAGCATTATTAGCTGGAACCTGACTTCCCAGAACCCGTTTTTGTTGCACGGTTGGAATTCTATGCCCCCAGTAGGTATCCAACTGGTGTCCCTGAAGGCCTTTGGGATGCGAGTTGGAACGAGTCATCGAATGATGACCATGGATCAAATCGAAAAACCGTCGAATCCGTTGGATTCAGGATATTGGGATATTGCTAGGGATGTCCATCTCCTCCGGTCCCATGGCCCAGGTGTCACTTGTAGGTCCATTTTGGAAACTAGGGTTTTGCTCAGTAAGGGAGACTGCAATTTTTGCACATGGGGGTCAACTTTGCAAAATCGTCGACTAGGGACTTAAGGCTAGCGTTCTCAGCTGGAACCTTCCTAGATACACTTGCAAGACTTCTCGGAACCCATTTTTGTTGCACGGTTGGAATTCTATGCCCCCGATAGGTATCCAACATGTGTCCCTGAAGGCCTTTGGGATGCGAGCTGGAACGAGCCATAGAATGACAACCGTGGCTCGGATCGAAAAATCGTTAACTTAGTTGGATTCAGGACATCAAGATAGTGATAGGGGTTCCCCTCTCCTCCGGTACCATGGCCCATCCTTTAGGTCCATTTTGGAAACTAGGGTTTTGCTCAGTAAGGGAGTGTGCAATTTTTGCACATAGGGTTCAACTTTGAAAAATCGTTAATTGGGGACTTACGGCTAGCGTTCTCAGCTGGAACCTTCCTAGATACACTTGTAGGACTTCCTGGAACCCAGTTTTGTTGCATAGTTGGAATTCTATGCCCCTGGTAGGTATCCAACATGTGTCCCTAAAGGCCTTTGGGATGCGAGCTGGAAAGAGCCATAGAATGACGATCGTGGCTTGGATCGATAAACTGTCAACTCCGTTGGATTCAAGACATCGGGATAGTGCTAGGGGTCCCCCTCTCCTCCGGTCCCATGGCCCATGTGTCATCTTTTAGGTCCATTTTGGAAACTAGGGTTTTGCTTAGTAAGGGAGTGTGCAATTTTTGCACATAGGGGTCAACTTTGCAAAATCGTCTATCGGGGACTTAAGGCTAGCGTTCTCAGCTGGAACCTTCCTAGATACACTTGCAGGACTTCCCAGAACCCATTTTTGTTGCACGGTTGGAATTATATGCCCCCGGTAGGTATCCAACATGTGTCCCGGAAGGCCTTTGGGATGCAAGCTGGAACGAGCCATAGAATGACGACCGTGGCTCGGATCGACTCCATTGGATTGAGGACATCGCGATAGTGCTAGGGGTGCCCCTCTCCTTCGGTCCCATGGCCCAGGTTTCATCTTTTAGGTCCATTTTGGAAGCTAGGGTTTTGCTCAGTAAGGGAGTGTGCAATTTTTGCACATAGGGATCAAATTTGCAAAATTGTCGACCGAGGAGTCTAGCATTCTCAGTTGAAACCTTCCTAGATACACTTGCAGGACTTCTCGGAACCCAGTTTTGTTGCCCGGTTGGAATGACTTGGTGATGACTTAACAATACTATAAGTTCTAGGCATTGATGGGTGGCATGACCATGAACATCGCAAATAACACAAGATGGAGGTGCTCTCTTGGGTTTATAGGTCTGAGTGGATTGAACATATATGTATTTTCCATATTATGTTATACAATTTTCTGAATATATATATATATATATTCAGAACTAATAAAATGCGGGTATGGTTGAATGGTAAAATTTCTCCTTGCCAAGGAGAAGAGTCGAGTGGTATAAGCGGGTTTCCCTATAACTCTGTGAAGGAAAAGCTGTAGTTTAGCTAGAGTTGAGGAGGTATTTTATTGGGGGTCGAGATACTGTTAAAGGCCCCATGTAGGTGGGAAATTTCTATCGAGAAAGGGATAGATGCTATGGCCCCGGTAGGTATCCAACACGTGTCCCTGAAGGCCTTTGGGATGCGAGCTGGAACGAGCCATAGAATGACGATCGTGGCTCGGATCGACAAACCGTCAACTCCGTTGGATTCAGGACATCAGGATAATGCTAGGGGTGCCCCTATCCTCTGGTCCCATGGCCCGAGTGTCATATTTTAGGTCCATTTTGGAAACTAGTGTTTTGCTTAGTAAGGGAGTGTGCAATTTTTGCACATGGGGGTCAACTTTGAAATTTTTTATTTTGATTCTAGAACTAGACATTCAAAGAGCGGAAATAAAACCTACCACACTGCACCCTTGGTAGATTGCTATGTCCTTAGTGTGCCATTTCATTTAACAACTCCTTAGTGTTCCACTATATTTTCATTTTGAGTAATTAATGTCATTTTTAAGAATTTAAAAAATGGAGGCGATGTTTCATCGATGGTATCCCTCTAATCCTTGCTAGATTTGTTAGATCAAATTCACCATGAACCTTTACCATCAAGTTATGGGGGAATACTTTCCAAATCACAATGAACAACCATTGCATCATCGTTTGTATCAATCAAGTACATTCAATTTTAAATACATTTTTATATGAGGATAATCCATCCTTTTTACAAACATAGGACCATGAACATCTTATTTTCCTTCATCAAAACAACATTATCAAGGAAGATAATTAAACTCGTTAGGTATTTCATTTTCCTTGGATTCTTTATGATTACTTTTGCATTATGACAAGTGGAAAATGGACATATGAAAGAGGTAAAGCACAAACCAGGGTCTTACATACTAGGGT
Source organism: Larix kaempferi (assembly GCA_027924585.1). Lineage (NCBI taxonomy): Eukaryota > Viridiplantae > Streptophyta > Pinopsida > Pinales > Pinaceae > Larix > Larix kaempferi. The sequence continues at coordinate 8,677,726 of BSBM01000344.1, read as the reverse complement.
TTAGTAAGGATAGGGTTTATATCTTCAACGATTTTATGAGAGTGAATTCATGACCAACTATTGGTTAGCATATTGGAACAAACTAGGGTATATTTGTTACATATATTTGACCATATGTACATGAAGGCCCAATGAATTTTATTACACTTTAGTTATGCATAACTTGCCATTGTACTTGATACTTTGCCATTGTTTTTAGCATCCTAGAGTAGGCACACTTCAACCGAACTTCATAGATGTTCATGTACGTATCATTTGATGAAATACGGTAGCATTGATGAAATGTGTAGCATCTATTAGACTTCCTCTTAGTTTGTGAAAATGTCATAGGCTTACATTGATGATATGTGTAGCATGTTACTATTATGACATAGGTTATTCAAACATATTTTGACTTATTTTGTTAACTTTTGTTTTTTCCTTGCAACCATAATCCTGATCAATGGGTATGAGCCCTTGGAGTTTACAAAAACACAATTTTAAATTAGATATCAAATTAGCATGCATGTGCTAAGTTCATTGAATTGTTGAAAGATATTATTAGTTTTTTCCATTAAGATAATGTTTTCATAACACAATGGTGAGATGTTACTTAATCAATGCAATAAATGTCTTCAATTAATCTTTTAATGTTGAGTTCAAAATTCTATTTAATGAGGCTAAGTTCAAAACTCCTTGTCCCTATTCTAGTTTGGTTTGCAATCTTGGTCTGTTTCCTTGCCTTCACAAGACCAAATCTCAACAAAAATTAGATATTAGTATTACTATTTAATTTATATTGTATTTCTTATATATATGGGTATTACCTCGTGCCTACCATCTTCGCAAGTTCAAATGAAAAAAAGAACCCCACGTTGTCTCACTAAGTCTACGCATAGAGGGGAAATCCATAAGTTCTCGACCCAGATCGACTCCTTTTTCCCAACTCCACGTCTGTTCTAGGGTTTTCCCATAGACACTTGATAGAGACACTCCTGGTTGAAAGTGTCTCTATCAAGTGTCTATGGGAAAACCCTAGAAACCTAGAGCCTAGCCTAAAAAACCTAGTTTTGAATCCAAATAATTATACACTTATATGCAAAGTTTCTGACATGTATATAGCAAGGGTGCATACAACTAAAAACAAATCAAGTGCAATCCATATCTGACCCAAAATACATAAACAAAGAGGCCAAATGGCCTAGACTCCAATGAGCACGATGGATACAATGGTGACAATGAGTACAATGATGACGATGGTGCTAATGGGCGTGAGGATAGATATGGTGATGGTGACAAGGAGACAAAGTGCATTAGGTTGATGGTGGATGACGGATGATTGATGGGGACAAGGATGGTGGCACCACGAGCAAGAGGATGATGAGGCTTGATGGTGATTGTGGTAATGGGCATCGTGTTGGTGACAATGTTGTCATGATAGTGGAGTTCAACATTAATCTGGTAACCCTAGAGCTTGGAGCCAATCCTAGAAACACGAGAGCCTATCCTAAAAACCCTAGTTGGTAGCGTAAACCCTAGCTTGTATTCTAATCACAATGAAAACCTATTATGTATCCCAATCCCTTGCCTAAATTATAATACATATAAAAAGTAAATCATTTTCATTGTACATATATATTCATGTGCATACATTTGAATCAAAATCATTAAACACATATATAGAACAAAGCTCGAACAAAACTATATATAAATCCATGAGATAAAACCATAGTGGAACAAAACTAGAACAAATATATAAATTTTTAGGCAAATAGTGGAACATGGTTCCCAATGTACATACGATGGCAACTCGTGCCCTATAAAAAATACGACAACTTGTGTCATAGATCCAAAATACATGGAAACCCGTGCCCTATACAAAATCTAACAACTCGTGTCGTAGATCCAAAATACATGGTAACTCGTGCCATAGATACAAAGTACATGGCAACTAGTGCCCAAAGGTGCCACATCGTGGATAATGTACATAACATGGTGTGTCAAGCATTGTGACCACCCCAGTCACTCCCAGGCGCATCTCCAAAATCGATCTTCCTCTTATTGGAGCTACTAGAATCTCAGTCTTCTTCCGTCTAGGAGTAGACCGCCTCTCCACGCTCTGAAACAAATGACATAAGATACCATCATTTTCAAGCATTTGTAACATTTACCACATTTATAAAATGAATGTACAATTCAAATCTTAAATAAATCACCACTGATGCGAGTGGGAAACGAGAGGCAGGTGTCCTAGATCTATTGAGCCTCTCAGCAATTCCACCCTACAACATTTACGACAATCATTTCATTGAAAAATAATAATTACTTAAATTAATTTTGGTTAATGCATCAAAACATTTTCATAAATTAACTTGATTCCTACTGTGAACACCTCCGGCAATGGACATGGTTGGGCTTCTGGGCTAGCAGTTGGACCAGTTGGTTGGACAACCTACTCCGATCCAGTCATGGGGGGGGGGGGGGCGCAGATGTAGATGTAGCAACTATGGGTGCAACCACTGTAGATACATGGGAAGATAATGGAATAGTAGTTTCCACAATAGTGGCGGGAACTGGAGATGATATGGTGGAAGAGGACATGGTGGTATGGGGTGGAGGAGGACGTCGTGGACGATGAACCCCTACCGGTTGTACAATAGGGGGTATCGACCCAAAAGGGCCAGGGGGGATGTTGAGGTATGGTGAATGGGAGTGTGGTCCTGGATAGAGGGAGGAGGATGGATAAAGGGGAGGTTGTGGACGAAGGGGGGAAGCTGGATGGAAGGGGGGGCATGGACGAATGGGGGAGGATGGATGGACGGGGGGCGTGGATGAATGGGGGAGGATATATAGATGGGGGGCGTGGACGAATGGGGGAGGATGGACAGAGGGGGGATTATGGACGAAGAGGTGAGGGTGGATGGAAGGGAGGGGGTGGACGGAGAGAGGGGTCTGGATGGAAGTGAGAGGGGAAACTCATGGGAGAGGGCGGAAACATGGGACTAAAGTGGCTTGCAACTGTTGGCGGCCCCTGCATACAAATTTGTAATATCATATTTTGGTAAACAAAAATCAAATTAAACCATAGTATGGCGTAACATTTCAAATTAAAAGCTTGCTTTTAACTACACATTGTACCTATGTATATGGTGATCTACCGACCTCTGGTGGAGATGGCTGATCATCGTAGTCCGTGCATACCTGTGGACACCAAAACGCATGCACGTTATAAACATATTAAACAAGTAATTATTCATTCAATCAAGATATTAAAAAATATTGTACGACCTATCATCATGTCTGTCATAAATATAAATACTTAAAAATAGAAATGTCATAAGTAATAACAATATTGTGTGGGGTAATGAAAATACCTTCGTGTGAGGTGCTGCAATTTCAGTTGTAGCTGCCATTGCTACATCTAGGTTGGGATCTGTTGCGTTCTCACATGATGGCATATCAGCTCTAAATAGTTGTACATTGAAATAATAGTTTAATTCAAGCACAAATACTTTAAAATTACTTTACAAATTATCAAGTGATGATTGAAAACACATTAAAAAAAGTGCTAACCTGCTCCATATAGCAGCCCTCGATTGGGCCAGGGAAAGTGTGCCCGCAATGGGGACAAAGATGTGGCATTGTCCTCGTCGAACTAGAAGGCCCAACATGGCTACCACCGGTGACCAGTCTATCCTGAATTTGTCCTGAAGGCCCTGCACCTGCGTCTCTATCAGGGCCAGTCTGTCTCTCCACTGTAGTAGCTGCTACAAAGGCAGTGTGTCTAAGCAATCCCTGTGCAACACTCCTCATCACGCCCTCAATGAGATCAAGTTTGTGGGGTAACTGAGAAGGCTGGGGAGAGGGCTTGGGCTCGTGCCTAGGAGCAGGTGGCCCTCTCAGTGGGTTCCTCCTAGCAGCAAGTCAATATTGGGCAGAGCCACGCCCAACACCCCGGAACTTGGTTATGTCAAAATAGTTGACATGTAAATTGAGCACAAACTCAGCCCACATTTGCCGAAGGAAGTACCGTGGAACATCCCTATTATTGCAGTGAGGTATATCGTAAACCATGAACCACCTATGCATCCAATTGTCCCTCCATGGTTGGAAATGGCACCAATCCATGCAGACACGTGGCTTTCTAATCTCCGGTGGTTGTTGTGTTCTTGGATCGGTGAACATACTGTACAATTGGGCCTTGTAATATTCAAATCTTTTATTTCCTCCTTGGAAATGCCCGTGGAATAATACTCCCATGTCCTAGCTCTATATTCAGTCATGTAAGTCAATTGGCGATGTGCATGGATGAGGGAGTCAACTGAGCTCTCAATTGAGGTGGAAAGGGACACTCGAGATGGTTCCCCTGTGTTTCTTAGATCTCGAGTGCGCACTCTCATTTCATTTACATAATGGTTCAAGTCATCTTGGTCAAAATTTGGTTGGGGGTTTTGATTTTCTTGGGCATTTGGATTTTGTTGAGGGTTTTCATTGGTTCCAAGATTAGTGTTTTCTTATGTTCCACCGGACTCCATGTTAGCATTTTGTTCATTCATTGTGTTGGTTTACACTCTGCAATTGAAAATTTCTCTATTATTTTAATAATTTGGGAATTATTACAAATTTAATAAACAAAAAACAATGAATAAAATGACAAACAACATGGAATTTACCTATCCAATGAAATTGGTGGATGGATGAAGATGGTTTTTGAGTGGAAATGGTGAATTTGGTTGGTTGTAGCTCCGTGCACGGGGTGGTTGATTCACGCTCGACCGGAATGGAAACAATGAAAACAAATGTGGTTTTTTTTTTATTACCTTAAAAGCGCCGCGTGTGCGCATTTGTGCACGCACACGCTCGGAACGCGCACGCGCCCCGGTTCGGTACCGAACCTAATGGCGTGTGTGCGCTGCCTTAGGTGCGTGCCCGGGTTTTTTTTTCCCCACTAGCGCGATCTTGTTGCAACACTTTTGGGGAGAAACTTTGTGTGCTCGCCCATATATATATATATATCATGTACTCTAATGAGTTGTCAAGTATGACATGTAGAGCAGGTACATGTGATGCAATTAGGCGTTGATTTTCCATGGAATCGGTATGAATTGCAAATCATTGACAGGTATTGACAACCCGATATATATGTGATTGTGTGGAAATCTTGGAAAAAGATTGGATGCACGTGATGTGCATGGACTCGGAATGAGCCGGATATATTGACAGGTGATGTCAAGCTATGATTCATGTTTTATTTGAAATCTTATTTTATAAGATTTTATGCACGTCGTGTTTACGTGCAGGTGTTGGATGTGATTGCCAATCGATCCACATCAGTGGATAGGGTTGATCCTAATACAACTTAAGTCTAGCCAATGTCCACGCAATGAGTTCGTCTAGAGCGAGAGAGGATCTGACTCATCAGATGTGTGTTGTCGTGAGGGTTGGCCATAATATAGTCACTCACGAGGTATATTGTTGGGGAGTGCGCAATAAGGACTCGGCCTTATTCCCCAGGGAACCACTAGTCCCTCAAAAAGGTAGGCGGGTTGATGTAACAAACATAAATAATGTGTAATTAATAATTAAACATAGGATATTATTATTATTATGAAAATGTGTCTATGTTGAGACACAACCTATTATTAAGGTCACCTTAATAGCCTATAAGAACCCAAGCCATTTTCTCATTGTAATCATTCATTTTTTGCTTTATACAATATCATATACATATATATTTATTTATACACTTTTGTATACTTTTTTAAGCTTCCGCATTTATAAGTGCAACATTGGTATCAGAACTTTGGAATTTTCCTATGGAAGAAATTCGAGAGTTGGTCTTACAATTAAAAGCGAGCTTTGGATCATGCAACTGAAAGGAGACGTGAATCAAGAGCAAGGGAAGACAAGGCATTTGGAGAAATTCATAAATTAATAACTGAAATAAAAAGGGATTTTAAAGGTATGATAAATACCTATCAGGATTTAAAGACTAAAACTATTCCTAAAGCTGAAGTATGCAACACGGAGAATTCAATAATTGAGCATCCACACACTGATTTTTTATCAGTGCTAGTGAAGATAAATTTAGAAAAAGAAAGTATGAAGTCAATAACAATAAATCCATTCAACACAAAGTTAATAGAAGGAAACCAACATATAAAAGTTGAAATAAACATCAGTTTTAGTGATGGTAGCGAGGGAAAATTCCTGAATTCAGAAGACAATGAAGCAAGTGACATTGATTTTGATGAAGAGAAGAGAGATGGAAATGTTGAGGATGGTGGAGCCAATCCATGGGTGGTGCCGCTAACCAAGGAATAAAAACCATCTATAAAGGAATTGAATGAGAAGTGGTTCAATCAAGATCTCTTTGTGGGTTTTAAAGACACCTGCAATAAGGTAGACATTGAGTTCGACATGTCAAAAGGATTTTGGGATGTTGAATCATTAAAAAAATCATTGGGTGAAAGCATCTGTAAGCCCGACAATAAATCCAACAAGGAGAGCATTGTTATTCCAATCGAGTCCAAGGTTTTGCAAGACAACATATCTGGGCCAGTGAGAGATGATGACTTTGAAAAAGTTCCTTCTGCATTATCTGGCTCAAGTGATGAATTTGCTTCAGAAGATGAATCAGATTATGACATTGATTCAAAAGCAGAAATTTTAGCTTATTCGAATAAAATGTCAAGGGAAAAGCAATGGGTAGAGATTATGGATGCTACCTACAATAGGTACACTTTTGATGATGGTCTGCTAGAATGGTTTGTCAAAGAGGAAAAAAATCTTAACCAAGGTCTTCACAATGAGGAATTCAATCTCGAGGAGGGCGATTTCGTGATAATGGATGAAGAAGAAAAGAAGGTGCGGATCCTAGTTTCTGGTCTTATTGGTTGCCTTGTTTCCTTGTTTGTCCAAACATGATGTAAAGATTACATGGAATTCCACCCAGCACGATATCTACGAAGGAAATTTTTCACCTCGGGGCATTCCACCATTTAATATTAATTTTGCTGGAATGAACCTACAAGATGTTGAACGGGTCTCCCCAGTACATTTCCCAAACGTCGCTCCACCCTATTTCCACCCAGATTTTCATGCTTTAATGACTCCAAAAGAGACGGGATGATTATGCTCCAATCATTTCCATTTCCATCTCCCATGGCGTGACCCGAGGTTACATTACATCGCCTTAAACGTTTCAAAGGAAATGTTTCAGAATGCATGTTTCATAACCATCTCAGAAGATCACATGAAGGATGATCAACCCTTGCGTTGCTCAATTTTCGTGAACAATTTTTCATTACATGAGGAGGTGTTGAATAAAAGAGAATTTAATTGCAGAACTACTCTAGATCCACATGACACCCAGTAGTGGCAGAAGATTTCAGTTTCACGACAAAAAACAAGAGCCAGACAAAGGTCGTTGCCTCTATCTCCAACAAACGAAAAATGAAATGGAGAAAGGATGATAGAGCTTGATTTCCGTGGAACATGTCAAAATTGGTGTCGATCTGAAAACCTTGGAAAATGTGAAAACCATGAGGATCACATCCTCAAATACTGGATTGTGTCTAGAGCGATGGATTTCGTGGTGCGCACTCAATCGAATATTATTGACCCTGATGATGTCAGAGTTCACGATAAACAACTAATCCGATGGTATATCCAGTGTGTTAATTACATTGCATCGATAGTCAGAGAAGAGATTGTGCAAATGTCCTTGTGGTTCAGGGGAATTGAAGGAACACTTGATTACCACTATTTATTATCCATACATTACGTTATTGGAACCATCACCACAAAACTATGCCATCCAGGAGATTTTAAAATAAATCTAAGGATAATTATGGGCTTGTCTCGACCGATAGATATGATAAGTCGTGTCCATTTAAAAAAAAAACAAACCCAACGATTAATACCTCAGCCAAGAGATAATAAACGAAAAAAATCCATTATTAATTCAATCATGGAATTCAATCGGCAAATCCCAACCAAAAAAAACACCGCTATGACAGTCATAAAAAAAAAAAAATTAAAAAAATTGACACTATTCATGTCGGACAAATGGCATAGAAACGCATACTAGGTAAAAAGTTACCACATGAAGGAATATAGTGTCCATTGGTTATTTTAAAAAAGATCATTATTATTTAATATTAATTCTAAAAGGGAAAGACAAGTGATGTGATTCAAATCGATTGTTAAAAAGGGTTTAAGTTATAAAAAGTTAAACATTGAAAAGTCAACTTAATAATATATATATATATATAATGCTTATTAAAGCATAATTCTTTAGGTATTTATGTCAAAGCTTTTAAAGGAGTTTCAAAGTTATAAAGAAATTATGGTCGAGAAGTTCGAATACAAGCAACGAGATAAGAACAATGAGGAGACAACTTTTATAGTACATTCCAATACAGGAAGAAAACAAAAAGAGATCTAGATTAAAGAAGAAGGAAGTAGAGGAAGAGAAGTGTTATTAAGATTTTAATTGTTTTTGAGGAGTAAAATGAATTTAAAAGATATATTTATCAAATGATGACATTTCGAGGACAAAATGTTCTTAAGAGTGCGACAATGTAACAAACATAAATAATGTGTAATTAATAATTAAACATACGATATTATTATTATTATGAAAAGGTGTCTATGTTGAGACACAACCTATTATTAAGGTCACCTTAATAGCCTATAAGAACCCAAGCCATTTTCTCATTGTAATCATTCATTTTTTGCTTTATACAATATCATATACATATATATTTATTTATACACTTTTGTATACTTATTTAAGCTTCTGCATTTATAAGTGCAACATTGGTATCAGAACTTTGGAATTTTCCTATGGAAGAAATTCAAGAGTTGGTCTTACAATTAAAAGCGAGCTTCGAATCATGCAGCTGAAAGGAGACGTGATTCAAGAGCAAGGGAAGAAAAGGCATTTGTCGAAATTCATAAATTAATACATGAAATAAAAAGGGATTTTAAAGGTATGATAAATACCTATCGGGATTTAAAGACTAAAACTATTCTTGAAGCTGAAGTATGCAACACGGAGAATTCAATAATTGAGCATCCACACGATGATTTTTTATTGGTGCTAGTGAAGATAAATTTAGAACAAGAAAGTATGAAGACAATAAAAATAAATCCATTCAACACAGAGTTAATAGAAGGAAACCAACATATAAAAGCTGAAATAAACATCATTTTTACTGATGCTAGCGATGGTAGCGAGGGAAAATTCCCAAATTCAGAAGACAATCAAGCAAGTGACATTCATTTTGACGAAGAGAAGAGAGATGGAAGTGTTGAGGATGGTGGAGCCAATCCATGGGTGGTGTCGCTAACCAAGGAATAAAAACCATCTATAAAGGAATTGAATGAGAAGTGGTTCAATCAAAACCTCTTCGTGGGTTTTAAAGACACCTGCAATCAGGGAAACATTGAGTCTGACATGTCAAAAGGAGTTCGAGATGTTGAATCATTAAAAAAATCATTGGTTGAAAGCATTTGTAAGACCAACAATAAATCCAACAAGGAGAGCATTGTTATTCCAATCGAGTCCAAGGTTTTGCAAGACAACATATATGGTCCAGTGAGAGATGATGACTTTGAAAAAGTTCCTTCTGCATTATCTGGCTCAAGTGATGAATTTGCTTCAGAAGATTAATCAGATTATGACATTGATTCAAAAGCAGAAATTTTAGCTTATTCGAATAAAATTTCAAGGGAAAAGCAATGGGTAGAGATTCTAGATGTTGCCTACAATAGGTACACTTTTGATGATGGTCTGCTAGAATGGTTTGTCAAAGAGGAAAAAAATTTAACCAAGGTCTTCACAATGAGGAATAATCTCAAGGAGGGCGATTTCGTGATAATGGATGAAGAAGAAAAGAAGGTGCGGATCCTAGTTTCTGGGCTTATTGGTTGCCTTGTTTCCCTGTTTTTCCAAACATGATGTAAAGATTACGTGGAATTCCACCCAGCACGATATCTACGAAGGAAATTTTTCACCTCGGGGCATTCCACCATTTAATATTAATTTTGCTGGAATGAACCTACAAGATGTTGAACGGGTCTCCCCAGTACATTACCCAAACGTCGCTCCACCCTATTTCCACCCAGATTTTCATGCTTTAATGACTCCAAAAGAGGCGGGATGATTATGCTCTAGTCATTTCCATTTCCATGTCCCATGGCATGACCCAAGGTTACATTACATCGCCTTAAACCTTTCAAAGGAAATGTTTCAAAATGCATGTTTCATAACCATCTCAGAAGATCACATGAAGGATGATCAACCCTTGCATTGCTCAATTTTCGTGAACAATTTTGCATTACATGAGGAGGTGTTGAATAAAAGAGAATTTAATTGCCAGACTACTCTAGATCCACATGACACCCAGCAGTGGCAGAAGATTTCGGTTTCACGACAAAAAACAAGATCCAGACAAAGGTCGTTGCCTCTATCTCCAACAACCGAAAAACGAAATGGAGAAAGGATGATAGAGCTTGATTTCCGTGGACCATGCCAAAATTGGTGTCAATCTGAAAACCTTGGAAAATGTGAAAACCCTAAGGATCACGTCCTCAAATACTGGATTGTGGCTAGCGTGATGGATTTCGTGGTGCGCACTCAATCGAATATTATTTACCCTGATGATGTCAGAGCTTGCGATAAACAACTGATACAATGGTATATCCAGTGTGTTAATTACGTTACATCGATAGTCGGAGCAGAGATTGTGCAAATGTCCTTGTGGTTCAGGGGAATCGAAGGAACACTTGATTACCACTATTTATTGTCCATACATTACGTTATTGGAACCATCACCACAAAACTATGCCATCCAGGAGATTTTAAAATAAATCTAACGATAATTATGGGCTTGTCTCGACCAATAGATATGATAAGTCGTGTCCATTTAAAAAAAAAATAAGCCCAACGATTAATACCTCAACCAAGAGATAATAAAGGAAAAAAATCCATTATTAATTCAATCATGAAATTCAATCGGCAAATCCCAACCAAAAAAAACACCGCTTTGGCAATCATAAAAAAATTAAAAATAAAAACAAAATTGACACTATTCATGTCGGACAAATGGCATAGAAACGCATACTAGGTAAAACGTTACCACAGGAAGGAATATAGTGTCCATTGGTTATTTAAAAAAAAAGTTAATTATTATTTAATATTAATTCTAAAAGGGAAAGACAAGTATTGTGATTCAAATCGATTGTTAAAAAGGGTTTAAGTTATAAAAAGTTATATATATATATAATGCTTATTAAAGCATAATTCTTTAGGTATTTATGTCAAAGCTTTTAAAGGAGTTTCAAAGTTATAAAGCAATTATGGTCAAGAAGTTCGAATACAAGCAACGAGATAAGAACAATGAGGAGACAACTTTTATAGTACATTCCAATACAGGAAGAAAAGAAAAAGAGATCTAGATTAAAGAAGAAAGAAGTAGAGGAAGAGAAGTGTTATTAAAAGTTTAATTGTTTTCGAGGAGTAAAATGAATTTAAAAGATATATTTATCAAATGATGACATTTCGAGGACGAAATGTTCTTCTGAGTGCAACAATGTAACAAACATAAATAATGTGTAATTAATAATTAAACATATGATATTATTATTATTATGAAAAGGTGTCTATGTTGAGACACAACCTATTATTAAGGTCACCTTAATAGCCTATAAGAACCCAAGCCATTTTCTCATTGTAATCATTCATTTTTTGCTTTATACAATATCATATACATATATATTTATTTATACACTTTTGTATACTTATTTAAGCTTCTACATTTATAAGTGCAACATTGGTATCAGAACTTTGGAATTTTCCTATGGAAGAAATTCGAGAGTTGGTCTTACAATTAAAAGCGAGCTTCGGATCATGCAGTTGAAAGAAGACGTGAATCAAGAGCAAGGGAAGAAAAGGCATTTGGCGAAATTCATAAATTGATACATGAAATAAAAAGGGATTTTAAAGGTATGATAAATACCTTTCAGGATTTAAAGACTAAAACTATTCCTGAAGCTGATGTATGCAACACGGAGAATTCAATAATTGAGCATCCACACGCTGATTTTTTATCGGTTTTAGTGAAGATAAATTTAGAACAAGAAAGTATGAAGTCAATAAAAATAAATCCATTCAACACAGAGTTAATAGAAGGAAACCAACATATAAAAGCTGAAATAAACATCAGTTTTAGTGATGGTAGCGAGGGAAAATTCCTGAATTCAGAAGACAATGAAGCAAGTGACATTCATTTTGACGAAAAGAAGAGAGATGGAAGTGTTGAGGATGGTGGAGCCAATCCATGGGTGGTGCCACTAACCAAGGAATAAAAACCATCTATAAAGGAATTGAATGAGAAGTGGTTCAATCAAGATCTCTTCGTGGGTTTTAAAGACACCTACAATGAGGGAGACATTGAGTCTAACATGTCAAAAGGAGTTCGAGATGTTGAATCATTAAAAAAATCATTGGGTGAAAGCATCTATAAGCCCGACAATAAATCCAACAAGGAGAGCATTGTTATTCCAATCGAGTCCAATGTTTTGCAAGACAACATATCTAGGCCAGTGAGAGATGATGACTTTGAAAAAGTTCCTTTTGCATTATCTGGCTCAAGTGATGAATCTGCTTCAGAAGATGAATCAGATTATGACATTGATTCAAAAGCAGAAAATTAGCTTATTCAAATAAAATGTCAAGGGAAAAGCAATGGTTAGAGATTCTGGATTATGCCTACAATCGGTACACTTTTGATGATGGTCTGCTAAAATGGTTTGTCAAAGAGGAAAAAAATCTTAACTAGGGTCTTCACAATGAGGAATTCAATCTCGAGGAGGGTGATTTCGTGATAATGGATGAAGAAGAAAAGAAGGTGCGGATCCTAGTTTTTGGGCTTATTGGTTTCCTTGTTTCCTTGTTTGTCCAAACATGATGTAAAGATTACGTGGAATTCCACCCAGCACGATATCTACGAAGGAAATTTTTCACCTCAGGGTATTCCACCATTTAATATTAATTTTGCTGGAATGAACCTACAAGATGTTGAACGGGTCTCCCCAGTACATTACCCAAACGTCGCTCCACCCTATTTCCACCCAGATTTTCATGCTTTAATAACTCCAAAAGAGGCGAGACGATTATGCTCCAATCATTTCCATTTCCATGTCCCATGGCGTGACCTGAGGTTACATTACATCGCCTTAAACCTTTCAAGGAAACATTTCAGAATGCATGTTTCATAACCATCTCAGAAGATCACATGAAGGATGATCAACCCTTGCGTTGCTCAATTTTCATGAACAATTTTGCATTAAATGAGGAGGTGTTGCATAAAAGAGAATTTAATTTCCAAACTACTCTAGATCCACATGACACCCAGCAGTGGCAGAAGATTTTGGTTTCACGACAAAAAAAAAGAGCCAGACAAAGGTCGTTGCCTCTATCTCCAACAACCGAAAAACGAAATGGAGAAAGGATGATAGAGCTTGATTTCGGTGGACCATGTCAAAATTGGTGTTGATCTGAAAACCTTGGAAAATGTGAAAACCCTAAGGATCACGTCCTCAAATACTAGATTGTGGATAGAGCGATGGATTTCGTGGTGCGCACTCAATCGAATATTATTGACGTTGATGATGTCAGAGCTCGCGATAAACAACTGATGCAATGGTATATCCAGTGTGTTAATTAAGTTGCATCGATAGTCGGAGCAGAGATTGTGCAAATGTCCTTATGGTTCAGGGGAATCGAAGGAACACTTGATTACCACTAGTTATTGTCCATACATTATGTTATTGGAACCATCACCACAAAACTATGCCATCCAAGAGATTTTAAAATAAATCTAAGGATAATTATGGGCTTGTCTCGACCGATAGATATGATAAGTCGTGTCCATTTAAAAAAAAACAAAGCCAACGATTAATACCTCAACCAAGAGATAATAAAGGAAAAAAATCCATTATTAATTCAATCATGGAATTCAATCAACAAATCCCAACCAAAAAAAAACACCGCTATGGCAGTCATAAAAAAATTAAAAATTAAAACAAAATTGACATTGTTCATGTCGGACAAATGGCATAGAAACGCATACTTCGTAAAACGTTACCACGGGAAGGAATATAGTGTCCATTGGTTATTTTTTTTTTTAAAAGTTAATTATTATTTAATATTAATTCTAAAAGGGAATCACAAGTGCTGTGATTCAAATCAATTGTTAAAAAGGGTTTAAGTTATAAAAGTTAAACATTGAAAAGTCAACTTAATAATATATATATATATATATATAATGCTTATTAAAGCATAATTCTTTAGGTATTTATGTCAAAGCTTTTAAAGGAGTTTCAAAGTTATAAAGCAATTATGGTCGAGAAGTTCTAATACAAGCAATGAGATAAGAACAATGAGGAGACAACTTTTATAGTACATTCCAATACAAGAAGAAAAGAAAAAGAGATCTAGATTAAAGAAGAAAGAAGTAGAGGAAGAGAAGTGTTATTAAAAGTTTAATTGTTTTCGAGGAGTAAAATGAATTTAAAAGATATATTTATCAAATGGTGACATTTCGAGGACGAAATGTTCTTAAGAGTGTGACAATGTAACAAACATAAATAATGTGTAATTAATAATTAAACATATGATATTATTATTATTATGAAAAGGTGTCTATGTTGAGACACAACCTATTATTAAGGTCACCTTAATAGCCTATGAGAACCCAAGCCATTTTCTCATTGTAATCATTCATTTTTTGCTTTATACAATATCATATACATATATATTTATTTATACACTTTTGTATACTTATTTAAGCTTCCGCATTTATAAGCGCAACATAGTACTTTTGTGATAGACTATAGAATTTGATGTGATGGTGACTATTCTTTGAGGGCATTTAGTTGTGAATGACATTGTTATGTGTGGCTTAGACTTAGCATTTGTGATGCTTTATTTTAGGGACATTTGGTTTCGAATGACCTGGAATGGTACATATTGTTTTCTATGTGATATTAATGATGATTCCATATGATTATGTTATGATGGACATGTTATGATCTCACTGATAATTATGCTATGATTATGCTTATGTTATCACTACATTATTATGTTGATGTGATAGAGAACTCACATGATCATGATATGATTTGATGTTGCTCAAATGTTATGTGTCTCTGTTATGATTTTGAGATGGTTGAGATGCTATATGATTTTATTATGATTCGATATGATCGAATGAATGTGCAATGTGACAATATTGATTAATGCTTATGCCTATATATATATCATGTACTCTAATGAGTTGTCAAGTATGACATGTAGAGCATGTACATGTGATGCAATTAGGCGTTGATATGCCCTGGAATTGGAATGAGTTGCAAATAAGTGACAGGTATTGACGACCCGGTATATATGTGATTATGTGGAAATCTTGGAAAAAGATTGGATGCACGTGATGTGCATGGACTCAGAATGAGTCGGATATATTGACATGTTATGTCAAGCTATGATTCATGTTTTATTTGAATCTTATTTTATAAGATTTTATATGCACGTGGTGTTTACATGCAGGTGTTGGATGTGATTTCCAATCGATCCACATCAGGGGACGAGGTTGAACCTGATACAACTTAAGTCTAACCAATGTCCACGCAATGAGTTCGTCTAGTGCGAGAGAGGCTCTGACTCATCAGATGCGTGTTGTCATGAGGGTTGGCCATAGTATGGTCACTCACGAGGTATATTGTTGGGGAGCGTGCAATAAGGACTCGACCTTATTCCCCAGGGAACCACTAGTCCCTCAACAAGGTAGGCGGGTTGAGTTAACGACATCTAAACCATCATACCATATCCCCACCCGAGGGAATATCTGAAGGGAATGCGGGAAGCATGGCGCCTTGATATCCCTGGTCGTGACGAAAATGCGACGGTTAATTAACTAATAATTGGACAAGGGAAACAATAATTTATAAAATATTAACTAAAATGAATTGATCAAGCAAATAAATAATAATAATAATGATGATGAGATAAACATTAGAAATAATAAAAATAATAATAATAATGATGATGAGATAAACATTAGAAATAATAAAAATAATAATAATAACAACAAGATAAACATTAGAAATAATAATAATAATAATAATGACAACAAGATAAACATTAGAAATAATAATAATAATAATAATGACAACAAGATAAACATTAGAAATAATAAAAATTATAAAAATTATAATGACAACAAGATAAACACTAGAAATGACAATAATAAAATAAAATAAAAAGGGGACAGAAAAATAAAGCAAGTGGATAGCTATAAAATAAAAGAGGAATGAGTTTGAGACATCTCTTCCTCACAAAAGTATTTTGGAGGCAGCTGGGATGTGACTCTTGTTTAGGTGACTGTTGGAGGGTGTGGTAGTGGTTCACTATGATACAAATGGGGTTGGGATCCCCCTCAAAAGAGATTCTGGTATCATAGTTCATTGGCTAGCAGAGTATCGTCAGCCCCGTCGCAGCTCGGGGGTCCCAAGGGAAGAAGAGTACCCTTTGGGTATGGTAGGGAGGAAACCGGTGGATATTTTGTGATTGGCAATTTTTAAGAATAATCTTGTGATGGATTCAGCGACAACACAACCTTCGGCCTTTCCCTAAACCTTCAACAACTAGCGATTGACAGGTATGATACAGCCATTGTTTTTGTTTTGATTAAGCATTAGAATAAAAGTGAGTTAATTTTAGTGTTGAAAGTTTGGATATGTTGGTTATAAGAAAAGGTTATATAGATCTGTTATGGGTTGTATGTTTAAAAAAAAAAAAACTTTAAAGTGCTTGATAGATTTCATCTTAGATCTATTTGTGAATATATATATATGGGTATATCTGATTTAGTTAGGCCCCAAAGAGGGGCGTTACATATGGTATCAGATCCAAGTTCAATGCTAGGACATAAGGGTTCATGATTTGATTTACCTCATTTCCTGTTAAAGGCTGAAGAAATTTATGGTTTTAATGCCCCTTCTAAATGTCAAAAGAGAATGGAGGATATATTCAGGGAAAAAGGATGGGCATTGGTTTACATTGATGACATCCTGTCTGCAAGAACATTTAAAGTATCTTCAGGAATTCTATCATTTAGTTTTCAAACACGGCCTTGTTCTATCCAAGAACAAGATGGAGATTGGTAAGACAGAAATTGAGTTCCTCGGTTTCAAAATTAATAAAGGGTGGGTAATTCTTCAAGATCGTGTCTTGAAGGTCTTCTCACATTTTCCAGATCATATTTTGGAAAAATTCCAGATTCAAAGATTTTTGGGGAGTCTAAATTATATCAGACCATTTTACAAAGGGCGGGTTGAAGATATTCATATCTTACAAAAGAGAGTTAAAAAGAATCCCGCAAAGTGGTCTAAAGAAATGACGGCAGCTGTAAAGAAAATCAAAGCAAAAGTAAAACTACTTTGTAATACCCCCCCTTTTATGCCCCATTATTTTGCTAATAAATGTAATTAGAAATGCATGAATGGCCCGAGTGAGGAGCTCAAGGCCAAGACCCCACCCGTGACACCTGGAATGTACTGTTATGTTTCCTAAAATGTTATTTTAATTTAGGAGATTAAAGATAGAAGCAAATAAACTCTAAACTGACGAATAACAAAACCCACGGGGAAAAATGTGGTGCAAATTGCACAGTGGGAATGGATGGCTTAACAATGAGCTCGATCCCCCATTCATTGTAGCGTGTTATTACATATCTTTACACTGTGAGCTGGTTGGAACGGGACAACTCAACAATGAGCTCGATCCCATTACTTTTGCTGCAAGTATCATTATGCAGTCTACGATTTGGTTGGGAAGGGACGACTCTCAAGGAGTCCGCTGCCAGTATTTTAATTGTCTTTCATATATATTATTGTTTTATGTTGCATACATAATTATAGGGAGGTTCTTTTGGTTTGATTGTTGCATATCTGTGTTTTTATTTCTGAATGATAAAAAGAAGTTGGGCGATCCCTCAAAAGAGAGAATCAACCCAAGCTTGAGATTGTTTGGTTGTATGTGGTTTATTTCATAACGAGAGACTTGGCGATCTCATTAATGTCTGCATATGGTTCATTCCATAATGAGATGTTGGGCGGACCCTCCAAGAGATTTCTTTAAGATGGCTCGACAGCCATCAACCCACGATCAGTTTGGAGAGTGACATGTGGGCAATCTGCATGGGATTCCATCTTGAGATGGGCGGAACCTCCAAGAGAAGGCGGTGGGACTTATGCACCGGATCTTCTATTTTATTGGGCGGGGAAAGTTAATTCCGGTTTTTACTTCTGCGTTTGGATATGGATCTCGATGGAGAGACCGTGCGTAATGGTGAAACCCTTGTAATTCCGAACTATATCTTTTGTATCTCTATCTTTAAATAAGGGTAGATCGAGAGTAGTTGGAGCTGGGTGTAGCTGGGCGTTAAAATAAATGCAACTCTGCGTTAGTTGAGGGGACGCACATTGTGGATCACGCCGGAGTTTACTCTCTTTTAGCAATGGTCCGTCTTTCGATCTGGAGGATCTTTACACATTGGGGATTTTGGGATGCGCTCTGTACTGGTCCTCGAGTAGAACCTTGGAGATAGAAGGAGATCGTTGTATCACTGCGTTGAATTGTAGTCGACCCCAGCCAAGGTAATCCTCTGTCCAGCATTGTGAATCTGAAATCCCAAATCTTTGCATCTTTACTAAATGTATAGAGTGACCTGGAATTTGGCAATGACTGTACACAAAGTACAAGATCAGAGTTGTTTGACCCAGATGTGGGAGTACATTTCAATGTATGGCTGCTTGGGAGCATGACGAATCCGTTGGGGTTTGTTTTCCGTGTTTTCTATATATAGAGGGATACCTCAGTATGGTATGAAATGCTTTCGGATAGGGTAGCCCGGGATTGATTCCCACTCTAGACAAAAAGGTTGTCGAAACATTTGTGTTAGGTTCTTAGTATAGCTTCCTTCGATGGTTAATCCACGGTGGAGTTGATCTATTCTGTGATTTCTGTTTGGTGGTTTTGTTTATTTAAATATGCCTATTCCACTTTGCTTGTGGTACGACCTGAGTATTGTCGGGTAACTGCAGTATATTCTTGTAGCTTAACTAGTGTAGAAAATGAGCGTTGTATTGTTGGGATGTTAATTTATTTTATGCCGCATACCAACTCTGTATCGGCTTACCATAACTAAGTTGATTGACTCCATCGTATAAACAATCATGCTAGTATAACTGTTTCGGTGTTATTTACAGAACAGTTCATGTGTATTACGAATACTCGCCTGAGCCTACCCTTCTTCATTTAAAAGTTGTATCTATATAGATCTGCCCTCATATTTTTGGATTGAGGAGTTGAACTCCGTCGAGATTGCTTTGCCTTTTTCTTGCACAAAAATATAAAACGTTTCATCTCAGTCAAAACTTGTATATATATTTGGTTACCATGATATCATTAGATTTCAGTTTGTATTGTATGATGCCTGTTAGGCTCTCTGTATGTTGCACGAAGAGCAGTGTCGACACTAGAAACAAGATATATATATGTATGAGATATTTGTAAAGTATGTTGATGATAGCATCATGTGGTTTCAAATACTTTCTATAATATCAACAACGAGAAAGGGGAGAACTGTTAATGTAACCAGGGTTGGAGGATGTAATCCCCTCAGCTGGATGAATAAGAAAAATGAATTCTTGTGGATGTAGCCCATAGAGTGGGGTGAACCACTTATATTGGTCTTGTGTCTTTTGTGTAATTACTTCTCATGTGTTTTTATTTCTTGATTGCCTGTGTTTCGAAGGATTAAGTTTCGGTATTTGTCTTATGCTGGATATAAGAGATCTACGTCGTTGGTCAATGCATGTTTAATTCTTTCTGCCTAGCTTCCTACTAGTTGAAGAATTAGACTGAATAGAAATTGCCTAGATTCTTGTGTATTGAGTATGGGAGCTTGTTATAGATATATTTATATATCTGCTTAGCGTGAATCCAAAGGATCCGCTCGACTGATTACAGAGTATGATCTCTATTGTTCAATTGCCGAGTGAGTCCTGTTATTGTTCACCTTTTTGCATTTCAGATTGTTTATTTGAATATGAGCTATTCACCTTCTATGTGGTGGAAGGTATAGTTAGAGTATGGTTATACTTCTTTGCTGTATTTTGGGATGACCTGCACCAAAACCTAATTCGCCATAATCAGACCTATCTCTACATTTTGGGATTACATTACTTTCATACTGTTATATCTGCGATTATGGTAAGGTATGTACATGCTAAATGTATGAAGTTGTGGTTATTATACATCCAAGAGTTCTGTGCTCATTTTTATATTTGTTTGTTGAATGAGTTGGATAAAGGGCGACTCTGTGTAGCTATGACCGAGCTCGACCCTTGAGACCTGACATTGATTTTTGTGAAGTAGTATCTCGGTTAAACATTTGCAACCCCAGATTTAAATTATAGTTGAATATAGTATGGAGGAATCAAGATAAGACTACTGCCCTATGGGTGATAGAGTCCAATCCTTAATATTTGAAATCGTTGTTGAAATCATATGCCAAATAGGAAATGCTGGCAGCAATGGTTCTGCATCTTTATTTAGAATTATATAGTCTTATAGTACTGTAGGATTCATAAGTTCAATTGATTTAGATCCTTGTTATGGTGCTACGTTTTTTACCATTGTAATTATCTACTTCCTGAATAATACAGTTTTGTATGAGATCTCTATGGTTAGCATGAATGTCATGAAAACTCAGTTCAGCTTGCTGAGAAATCAGGGGTTGCTGCAATCGCTTTTCTTGTCTAGACTTACTGACACTCTGCTGCGATAAATAGAAAAGAGAAGACTTGTTCCAGAAAGGCTTTGAGGAAAGTCTGAGTTGTGTAATGCAATGATGAAGTTGCTATTGTAGACTCTTTCATGATTAATAAAAGATGCACACACCTTTTGTGGACTAGCCCGTGTACGGGTGAACCACGTTATCTTGGTCTCGTTATTTCCATGGCTTTTATATGCGTATGAACTTTTTGACGGTTGCATGATTTTCTTCTCAAAGGTGCTATCTTATAATTGATGTTTATAACACATTGGTCAAGTGCACCTTGACCAGGGGTGATTCATGTTAATATTGTTAAAATGATAATTCATGTTAATGTTGTTAAAATGATAATTCATGTTAATGTTATGGACAATTCCGGATGCAGTTAACTGTTACACGGTAAGAACTTCATGAGTATGTTTCAAGTTAAATGATGATGCGTGATGAGTACTTCAATTTAACTAATCTCCAATTACAGAATCTTGTTCCTTACAGGAATGAATTGTATTTTGAAGTTCATTAGTCTTACGCAAATTTTCTAAAAATCACTATTTTACTAACTCAAACACTTGGAGATGTTACATATGGTATCAGAGCATTAGGTTCCAACACTAGGGCCTAATGAGCTCAACATGCGATAAGTAAGTATGAAGGTTGTTAAGTAGACTAATCAATTAATTGTGTTTCATTTTGGATGCATGGGATTGCACTGGAAATGGGGAAAATGAATCTCCAAGCTCGACTTCAAGTTTCTCCCGCTAGAGCACAGGATGCAAACGCTCGGGCTTAGTTGGGCTCAGTTGAAGAAATAATATAAGCTGGTCAAGGGAACTCCATCGATAAGACGCAAACAAAGGATTTATGTTCTAAAGAATCAATAGGAGGTAATCGACAAGATGTCTTTTAAATCGCAAGTAAGTATGCTCCACTTGTTGAAACATTCTAAAGGAAAAAAAAAATTCGATGAGTGAGCAGTTTATATGTTTCATTTCGTATCTAAATGATCTTGTATTGATAAATACTAGAGGATGAATATCTCCTCATGCAATTCCATTGAATGACAAGAAAGTATTCTTGAAAATGATGATATTAATTGGACTATGTTCCTATCTTTATCTTAGTGATCTTGTTAAAAATTTTCATGTATATTGATCATAGAGATAGTAACATAGGAGCCTCGAAGGTTCATAAGTTTATGAGGGCTGTATAAGCTTAATTAGAATCATTCACCCTATGAAAGAAGTACACTCCTATCCGGTTGATTGATGCCATGAGTAAGGTACAATTAGGTCATTATATGAAGGACTATAAATTTGTTATGAATTACTCGGTTATTGATTTCTCGCACTTATGCTGAAATGATTGTATTAATTATGTACATGAGATTGTAGGATGGAGATAATCCTTATTATTTTAGAAAAATGCATAAATGGTACTAAGGAGTAACTCCTGAAATTCTCCTTATTTGCTAACGGTTATTTAGAGAAGGTGTAGAAGATGTTTGTACCTTATATTGAATGTTACATACGATGGCTTCGATATAGAATATTAGTTTTATGTTCTTACTTAATTGTTATATGACATGGTAGCAAACAAATGGTTAGTTGAATTTATAAACATATAATAGATCTTCAAGGATAATGTACGTAATGTTACATCATATATATATATATATATATATATATATACTATCCAAACCATAGATGGTTAGAAGAGTTGTAAAACTTTTATGAATGCTTAACAAAGGGTCATCCTCAAGGTAAAAGATTGAAAAGATAGGAATTAACTTCAATTGGTTTAAATGGACATTCTATTGTGTGAAATTTTCTATGACTAGGAAATTGCCATCCTTGGGAATGATTTCCATGACCTTCGACTTAACTCTACTACTACAACGAGTATCCTTCGTCATTATAAACTTACCTGAAGATTTCAAGGGATAAGAGAGAATAATGGTTAAGAATCCCCTTGTCCCCTTGCCGTATAAGATTGTATAGAATAATGAAGTATACATGTGTATTCTAAGTAGTTAAAAGGATGCATATGATGAAATGTTATGATTTCATTTTTTGTATATTCTAGTTCCAGGGATCCTTACTAGGAATGTTGGGATACTGGGAATGGCTGACAGAAGGATTATACCCTTATGTGATCAAAGCTTTATGTTATATGCATGGATACCTTGATAATCTGTTTCGTTTTGATATATAGATTATATGATATGGAGGGGATTACTAATGTGTATTAATGCAAGTTAAACGTGCACCTTGGCATATGAGGGCCATACAATAAAGCGATATGTAGTCTCCCCCATAAAGGTATGTGATTATCCTTAGAAAAATATATGCAAGTATATATATAGATGATTTATTGTTACTCACATGATGTTGGCAAATGCAAGAAAAATGGATACTTAATACAGTGAAGGAAAAGGATTGAGGTGAAGTGATCGTAATGCCCATAATAAAGAAGAATGTATTTTAAGGCATTATGTAATCCTATTTGGGTCAGTTTAGATGACCAAGCATGGATATTATAATGTGAAGGGTAATTTTCTTATTTTTGCATAGAAAAATATCTTCTTACAAATAATTTGTCTTGTTACTAACAGGTGAATTTGGCTGATAGTCAAAACTTTACGCAGCTTGTGGAAAGACAAGAGCATGAACATTATCCAAGGTAAAATAAGTGGGTGAGGATTTAGAACCCACATCACAACTGTTATTTATTCTTGTGATTTTTATAATTATTGTTGAGCAAAGCACTCGACCCAGATTGGTCAGAATAATCGTATGGGTACAGAATGTAATATGACGAAATAAGGTGATTAAAGTGGAAGTGATTTTTCTAGACTCAAGCAAGCGGCTTGGGGAAAATAAATTCCGGGACTCAAGCGAGAAGGCTTGAGGGGAATTGTGTAAAGAATGTTGTAAAGACATTGAAATACTCCCTAAAATCAGGGATTGAACAGCCACTAGGATTCGCGGAGAATCGGCTGGCTGTAAGACCTAGGCAAGCTATAAGAAAATGTATACGTGAGAGGCAGGACGCTGCTTAGTATACATGAAAGAAATGTTTGCCGCGTGAGCACTAAAGTGTTAGGCAAGACATGAATGAAATGTTGCCGCGTGAGCACTAAAGTGTTAGGCAAGACATGAATGAAATGGTTGCTGCGTGAGCACTAAGGTGTTAGGCAAAACATGAGAGGAATGCTTGCTGCGTGAGCACTGGGGTGTTAGGCAAGAATTTCCTGGATCAAATTATTGATGTGTTGATTAAATTAAACAGTCTAAAATTCTTAGAGAACTAAATATAAGTGTGTTTGTGATAATAAAAACACAAACAAAGACTAAAGATATTCCACAAATTGCAAATGTTAGGTTGCAATAAAATGACTCATTATTTATGTGCTGAGTTTGATTATGGAATTAATAGTTTTATGGTTCTTGGAATTTCGGCTTTGTAGAAAAATGCAGGTATGATTGAAAGCAGCTTCCAAAAAGTCCAGGTAAAGCCTGAAGACGGTCCAAATAGAAATAACTAGCATGCAAAGGGTGACTCAAGTCGAGGAAGGACGGTTGAAAAACATGAACACCGAGGACGGTGTTCTTCTTGAGGGGAGGAGGATGTAATACCCCCCCTTTTATGCCCCATTATTTTGCTAATAAATGTAATTAGAAATGCATGAATGGCCCGAGTGAGGAGCTCAAGGCCAAGACCCCACCCGTAACACCTGGAATGTACTGTTATGTTTCCTAAAATGTTATTTTAATTTAGGAGATTAAAGATAGAAGCAAATAAACTCTAAACTGACGAATAACAAAACCCACGGGGAAAAATGTGGTGCAAATTGCACAGTGGGAATGGATGGCTTAACAATGAGCTCGATCCCCCATTCATTGTAGCGTGTTATTACATATCTTTACACTGTGAGCTGGTTGGAACGGGACAACTCAACAATGAGCTCGATCCCATTACTTTTGCTGCAAGTATCATTATGCAGTCTACGATTTGGTTGGTAAGGGACGACTCTCAAGGAGTCCGCTGCCAGTATTTTAATTGTCTTTCATATATATTATTGTTTTATGTTGCATACATAATTATAGGGAGGTTCTTTTGGTTTGATTGTTGCATATCTGTGTTTTTATTTCTGAATGATAAAAAGAAGTTGGGCGATCCCTCAAAAGAGAGAATCAACCCAAGCTTGAGATTGTTTGGTTGTATGTGGTTTATTTCATAACGAGAGACTTGGCGATCTCATTAATGTCTGCATATGGTTCATTCCATAATGAGATGTTGGGCGGACCCTCCAAGAGATTTCTTTAAGATGGCTCGACAGCCATCAACCCACGATCAGTTTGGAGAGTGACATGTGGGCAATCTGCATGGGATTCCATCTTGAGATGGGCGGACCCTCCAAGAGAAGGCGGTGGGACTTATGCACCGGATCTTCTATTTTATTGGGCGGGGAAAGTTAATTCCGGTTTTTACTTCTGCGTTTGGATATGGATCTCGATGGAGAGACCGTGCGTAATGGTGAAACCCTTGTAATTCCGAACTATATCTTTTGTATCTCTATCTTTAAATAAGGGTAGATCGAGAGTAGTTGGAGCTGGGTGTAGCTGGGCGTTAAAATAAATGCAACTCTGCGTTAGTTGAGGGGACGCACATTGTGGATCACGCCGGAGTTTACTCTCTTTTAGCAATGGTCCGTCTTTCGATCTGGAGGATCTTTACACATTGGGGATTTTGGGATGCGCTCTGTACTGGTCCTCGAGTAGAACCTTGGAGATAGAAGGAGATCGTTGTATCACTGCGTTGAATCGTAGTCGACCCCAGCCAAGGTAATCCTCTGTCCAGCATTGTGAATCTGAAATCCCAAATCTTTGCATCTTTACTAAATGTATAGAGTGACCTGGAATTTGGCAATGACTGTACACAAAGTACAAGATCAGAGTTGTTTGACCCAGATGTGGGAGTACATTTCAATGTATGGCTGCTTGGGAGCATGACGAATTCGTTGGGGTTTGTTTTCCGTGTTTTCTATATATAGAGGGATACCTCAGTATGGTATGAAATGCTTTCGGATAGGGTAGCCCAGGATTGATTCCCACTCTAGACAAAAAGGTTGTCGAAACATTTGTGTTAGGTTCTTAGTATAGCTTCCTTCGATGGTTAATCCACGGTGGAGTTGATCTATTCTGTGATTTCTGTTTGGTGGTTTTGTTTATTTAAATATGCCTATTCCACTTTGCTTGTGGTACGACCTGAGTATTGTCGGGTAACTGCAGTATATTCTTGTAGCTTAACTAGTGTAGAAAATGAGCGTTGTATTGTTGGGATGTTAATTTATTTTATGCCGCATACCAACTCTGTATCGGCTTACCATAACTAAGTTGATTGACTCCATCGTATAAACAATCATGCTAGTATAACTGTTTCGGTGTTATTTACAGAACAGTTCATGTGTATTACGAATACTCGCCTGAGCCTACCCTTCTTCATTTAAAAGTTGTATCTATATAGATCTGCCCTCATATTTTTGGATTGAGGAGTTGAACTCCGTCGAGATTGCTTTGCCTTTTTCTTGCACAAAAATATAAAACGTTTCATCTCAGTCAAAACTTGTATATATATTTGGTTACCATGATATCATTAGATTTCAGTTTGTATTGTATGATGCCTGTTAGGCTCTCTGTATGTTGCACGAAGAGCAGTGTCGACACTAGAAACAAGATATATATATGTATGAGATATTTGTAAAGTATGTTGATGATAGCATCATGTGGTTTCAAATACTTTCTATAATATCAACAACGAGAAAGGGGAGAACTGTTAATGTAACCAGGGTTGGAGGATGTAATCCCCTCAGCTGGATGAATAAGAAAAATGAATTCTTGTGGATGTAGCCCATAGAGTGGGGTGAACCACTTATATTGGTCTTGTGTCTTTTGTGTAATTACTTCTCATGTGTTTTTATTTCTTGATTGCCTGTGTTTCGAAGGATTAAGTTTCGGTATTTGTCTTATGCTGGATATAAGAGATCTACGTCGTTGGTCAATGCATGTTTAATTCTTTCTGCCTAGCTTCCTACTAGTTGAAGAATTAGACTGAATAGAAATTGCCTAGATTCTTGTGTATTGAGTATGGGAGCTTGTTATAGATATATTTATATATCTGCTTAGCGTGAATCCAAAGGATCCGCTCGACTGATTACAGAGTATGATCTCTATTGTTCAATTGCCGAGTGAGTCCTGTTATTGTTCACCTTTTTGCATTTCAGATTGTTTATTTGAATATGAGCTATTCACCTTCTATGTGGTGGAAGGTATAGTTAGAGTATGGTTATACTTCTTTGCTGTATTTTGGGATGACCTGCACCAAAACCTAATTCGCCATAATCAGACCTATCTCTACATTTTGGGATTACATTACTTTCATACTGTTATATCTGCGATTATGGTAAGGTATGTACATGCTAAATGTATGAAGTTGTGGTTATTATACATCCAAGAGTTCTGTGCTCATTTTTATATTTGTTTGTTGAATGAGTTGGATAAAGGGCGACTCTGTGTAGCTATGACCGAGCTCGACCCTTGAGACCTGACATTGATTTTTGTGAAGTAGTATCTCGGTTAAACATTTGCAACCCCAGATTTAAATTATAGTTGAATATAGTATGGAGGAATCAAGATAAGACTACTGCCCTATGGGTGATAGAGTCCAATCCTTAATATTTGAAATCGTTGTTGAAATCATATGCCAAATAGGAAATGCTGGCAGCAATGGTTCTGCATCTTTATTTAGAATTATATAGTCTTATAGTACTGTAGGATTCATAAGTTCAATTGATTTAGATCCTTGTTATGGTGCTACGTTTTTTACCATTGTAATTATCTACTTCCTGAATAATACAGTTTTGTATGAGATCTCTATGGTTAGCATGAATGTCATGAAAACTCAGTTCAGCTTGCTGAGAAATCAGGGGTTGCTGCAATCGCTTTTCTTGTCTAGACTTACTGACACTCTGCTGCGATAAATAGAAAAGAGAAGACTTGTTCCAGAAAGGCTTTGAGGAAAGTCTGAGTTGTGTAATGCAATGATGAAGTTGCTATTGTAGACTCTTTCATGATTAATAAAAGATGCACACACCTTTTGTGGACTAGCCCGTGTACGGGTGAACCACGTTATCTTGGTCTCGTTATTTCCATGGCTTTTATATGCGTATGAACTTTTTGACGGTTGCATGATTTTCTTCTCAAAGGTGCTATCTTATAATTGATGTTTATAACACATTGGTCAAGTGCACCTTGACCAGGGGTGATTCATGTTAATATTGTTAAAATGATAATTCATGTTAATGTTGTTAAAATGATAATTCATGTTAATGTTATGGACAATTCCGGATGCAGTTAACTGTTACACGGTAAGAACTTCATGAGTATGTTTCAAGTTAAATGATGATGCGTGATGAGTACTTCAATTTAACTAATCTCCAATTACAGAATCTTGTTCCTTACAGGAATGAATTGTATTTTGAAGTTCATTAGTCTTACGCAAATTTTCTAAAAATCACTATTTTACTAACCTAAACACTTGGAGATGTTACATATGGTATCAGAGCATTAGGTTCCAACACTAGGGCCTAATGAGCTCAACATGCGATAAGTAAGTATGAAGGTTGTTAAGTAGACTAATCAATTAATTGTGTTTCATTTTGGATGCATGGGATTGCACTGGAAATGGGGAAAATGAATCTCCAAGCTCGACTTCAAGTTTCTCCCGCTAGAGCACAGGATGCAAACGCTCGGGCTTAGTTGGGCTCAGTTGAAGAAATAATATAAGCTGGTCAAGGGAACTCCATCGATAAGACGCAAACAAAGGATTTATGTTCTAAAGAATCAATAGGAGGTAATCGACAAGATGTCTTTTAAATCGCAAGTAAGTATGCTCCACTTGTTGAAACATTCTAAAGGAAAAAAAAAATTCGATGAGTGAGCAGTTTATATGTTTCATTTCGTATCTAAATGATCTTGTATTGATAAATACTAGAGGATGAATATCTCCTCATGCAATTCCATTGAATGACAAGAAAGTATTCTTGAAAATGATGATATTAATTGGACTATGTTCCTATCTTTATCTTAGTGATCTTGTTAAAAATTTTCATGTATATTGATCATAGAGATAGTAACATAGGAGCCTCGAAGGTTCATAAGTTTATGAGGGCTGTATAAGCTTAATTAGAATCATTCACCCTATGAAAGAAGTACACTCCTATCCGGTTGATTGATGCCATGAGTAAGGTACAATTAGGTCATTATATGAAGGACTATAAATTTGTTATGAATTACTCGGTTATTGATTTCTCGCACTTATGCTGAAATGATTGTATTAATTATGTACATGAGATTGTAGGATGGAGATAATCCTTATTATTTTAGAAAAATGCATAAATGGTACTAAGGAGTAACTCCTGAAATTCTCCTTATTTGCTAACGGTTATTTAGAGAAGGTGTAGAAGATGTTTGTACCTTATATTGAATGTTACATACGATGGCTTCGATATAGAATATTAGTTTTATGTTCTTACTTAATTGTTATATGACATGGTAGCAAACAAATGGTTAGTTGAATTTATAAACATATAATAGATCTTCAAGGATAATGTACGTAATGTTACATCATATATATATATATATATATATATATACTATCCAAACCATAGATGGTTAGAAGAGTTGTAAAACTTTTATGAATGCTTAACAAAGGGTCATCCTCAAGGTAAAAGATTGAAAAGATAGGAATTAACTTCAATTGGTTTAAATGGACATTCTATTGTGTGAAATTTTCTATGACTAGGAAATTGCCATCCTTGGGAATGATTTCCATGACCTTCGACTTAACTCTACTACTACAACGAGTATCCTTCGTCATTATAAACTTACCTGAAGATTTCAAGGGATAAGAGAGAATAATGGTTAAGAATCCCCTTGTCCCCTTGCCGTATAAGATTGTATAGAATAATGAAGTATACATGTGTATTCTAAGTAGTTAAAAGGATGCATATGATGAAATGTTATGATTTCATTTTTTGTATATTCTAGTTCCAGGGATCCTTACTAGGAATGTTGGGATACTGGGAATGGCTGACAGAAGGATTATACCCTTATGTGATCAAAGCTTTATGTTATATGCATGGATACCTTGATAATCTGTTTCGTTTTGATATATAGATTATATGATATGGAGGGGATTACTAATGTGTATTAATGCAAGTTAAACGTGCACCTTGGCATATGAGGGCCATACAATAAAGCGATATGTAGTCTCCCCCATAAAGGTATGTGATTATCCTTAGAAAAATATATGCAAGTATATATATAGATGATTTATTGTTACTCACATGATGTTGGCAAATGCAAGAAAAATGGATACTTAATACAGTGAAGGAAAAGGATTGAGGTGAAGTGATCGTAATGCCCATAATAAAGAAGAATGTATTTTAAGGCATTATGTAATCCTATTTGGGTCAGTTTAGATGACCAAGCATGGATATTATAATGTGAAGGGTAATTTTCTTATTTTTGCATAGAAAAATATCTTCTTACAAATAATTTGTCTTGTTACTAACAGGTGAATTTGGCTGATAGTCAAAACTTTACGCAGCTTGTGGAAAGACAAGAGCATGAACATTATCCAAGGTAAAATAAGTGGGTGAGGATTTAGAACCCACATCACAACTGTTATTTATTCTTGTGATTTTTATAATTATTGTTGAGCAAAGAACTCGACCCAGATTGGTCAGAATAATCGTATGGGTACAGAATGTAATATGACGAAATAAGGTGATTAAAGTGGAAGTGATTTTTCTAGACTCAAGCAAGCGGCTTGGGGAAAATAAATTCCGGGACTCAAGCGAGAAGGCTTGAGGGGAATTGTGTAAAGAATGTTGTAAAGACATTGAAATACTCCCTAAAATCAGGGATTGAACAGCCACTAGGATTCGCGGAGAATCGGCTGGCTGTAAGACCTAGGCAAGCTATAAGAAAATGTATACGTGAGAGGCAGGACGCTGCTTAGTATACATGAAAGAAATGTTTGCCGCGTGAGCACTAAAGTGTTAGGCAAGACATGAATGAAATGTTGCCGCGTGAGCACTAAAGTGTTAGGCAAGACATGAATGAAATGGTTGCTGCGTGAGCACTAAGGTGTTAGGCAAAACATGAGAGGAATGCTTGCTGCGTGAGCACTGGGGTGTTAGGCAAGAATTTCCTGGATCAAATTATTGATGTGTTGATTAAATTAAACAGTCTAAAATTCTTAGAGAACTGAATATAAGTGTGTTTGTGATAATAAAAACACAAACAAAGACTAAAGATATTCCACAAATTGCAAATGTTAGGTTGCAATAAAATGACTCATTATTTATGTGCTGAGTTTGATTATGGAATTAATAGTTTTATGGTTCTTGGAATTTCGGCTTTGTAGAAAAATGCAGGTATGATTGAAAGCAGCTTCCAAAAAGTCCAGGTAAAGCCTGAAGACGGTCCAAATAGAAATAACTAGCATGCAAAGGGTGACTCAAGTCGAGGAAGGACGGTTGAAAAACATGAACACCGAGGACGGTGTTCTTCTTGAGGGGAGGAGGATGTAATACCCCCCCTTTTATGCCCCATTATTTTGCTAATAAATGTAATTAGAAATGCATGAATGGCCCGAGTGAGGAGCTCAAGGCCAAGACCCCACCCGTAACACCTGGAATGTACTGTTATGTTTCCTAAAATGTTATTTTAATTTAGGAGATTAAAGATAGAAGCAAATAAACTCTAAACTGACGAATAACAAAACCCACGGGGAAAAATGTGGTGCAAATTGCACAGTGGGAATGGATGGCTTAACAATGAGCTCGATCCCCCATTCATTGTAGCGTGTTATTACATATCTTTACACTGTGAGCTGGTTGGAACGGGACAACTCAACAATGAGCTCGATCCCATTACTTTTGCTGCAAGTATCATTATGCAGTCTACGATTTGGTTGGGAAGGGACGACTCTCAAGGAGTCCGCTGCCAGTATTTTAATTGTCTTTCATATATATTATTGTTTTATGTTGCATACATAATTATAGGGAGGTTCTTTTGGTTTGATTGTTGCATATCTGTGTTTTTATTTCTGAATGATAAAAAGAAGTTGGGCGATCCCTCAAAAGAGAGAATCAACCCAAGCTTGAGATTGTTTGGTTGTATGTGGTTTATTTCATAACGAGAGACTTGGCGATCTCATTAATGTCTGCATATGGTTCATTCCATAATGAGATGTTGGGCGGACCCTCCAAGAGATTTCTTTAAGATGGCTCGACAGCCATCAACCCACGATAAGTTTGGAGAGTGACATGTGGGCAATCTGCATGGGATTCCATCTTGAGATGGGCGGACCCTCCAAGAGAAGGCGGTGGGACTTATGCACCGGATCTTCTATTTTATTGGGCGGGGAAAGTTAATTCCGGTTTTTACTTCTGCGTTTGGATATGGATCTCGATGGAGAGACCGTGCGTAATGGTGAAACCCTTGTCCGAACTATATCTTTTGTATCTCTATCTTTAAATAAGGGTAGATCGAGAGTAGTTGGAGCTGGGTGTAGCTGGGCGTTAAAATAAATGCAACTCTGCGTTAGTTGAGGGGACGCACATTGTGGATCACGCCGGAGTTTACTCTCTTTTAGCAATGGTCCGTCTTTCGATCTGGAGGATCTTTACACATTGGGGATTTTGGGATGCGCTCTGTACTGGTCCTCGAGTAGAACCTTGGAGATAGAAGGAGATCGTTGTATCACTGCGTTGAATCGTAGTCGACCCCAGCCAAGGTAATCCTCTGTCCAGCATTGTGAATCTGAAATCCCAAATCTTTGCATCTTTACTAAATGTATAGAGTGACCTGGAATTTGGCAATGACTGTACACAAAGTACAAGATCAGAGTTGTTTGACCCAGATGTGGGAGTACATTTCAATGTATGGCTGCTTGGGAGCATGACGAATCCGTTGGGGTTTGTTTTCCGTGTTTTCTATATATAGAGGGATACCTCAGTATGGTATGAAATGCTTTCGGATAGGGTAGCCCAGGATTGATTCCCACTCTAGACAAAAAGGTTGTCGAAACATTTGTGTTAGGTTCTTAGTATAGCTTCCTTCGATGGTTAATCCACGGTGGAGTTGATCTATTCTGTGATTTCTGTTTGGTGGTTTTGTTTATTTAAATATGCCTATTCCACTTTGCTTGTGGTATGACCTGAGTATTGTCGGGTAACTGCAGTATATTCTTGTAGCTTAACTAGTGTAGAAAATGAGCGTTGTATTGTTGGGATGTTAATTTATTTTATGCCGCATACCAACTCTGTATCGGCTTACCATAACTAAGTTGATTGACTCCATCGTATAAACAATCATGCTAGTATAACTGTTTCGGTGTTATTTACAGAACAGTTCATGTGTATTACGAATACTCGCCTGAGCCTACCCTTCTTCATTTAAAAGTTGTATCTATATAGATCTGCCCTCATATTTTTGGATTGAGGAGTTGAACTCCGTCGAGATTGCTTTGCCTTTTTCTTGCACAAAAATATAAAACGTTTCATCTCAGTCAAAACTTGTATATATATTTGGTTACCATGATATCATTAGATTTCAGTTTGTATTGTATGATGCCTGTTAGGCTCTCTGTATGTTGCACGAAGAGCAGTGTCGACACTAGAAACAAGATATATATATGTATGAGATATTTGTAAAGTATGTTGATGATAGCATCATGTGGTTTCAAATACTTTCTATAATATCAACAACGAGAAAGGGGAGAACTGTTAATGTAACCAGGGTTGGAGGATGTAATCCCCTCAGCTGGATGAATAAGAAAAATGAATTCTTGTGGATGTAGCCCATAGAGTGGGGTGAACCACTTATATTGGTCTTGTGTCTTTTGTGTAATTACTTCTCATGTGTTTTTATTTCTTGATTGCCTGTGTTTCGAAGGATTAAGTTTCGGTATTTGTCTTATGCTGGATATAAGAGATCTACGTCGTTGGTCAATGCATGTTTAATTCTTTCTGCCTAGATTCCTACTAGTTGAAGAATTAGACTGAATAGAAATTGCCTAGATTCTTGTGTATTGAGTATGGGAGCTTGTTATAGATATATTTATATATCTGCTTAGCGTGAATCCAAAGGATCCGCTCGACTGATTACAGAGTATGATCTCTATTGTTCAATTGCCGAGTGAGTCCTGTTATTGTTCACCTTTTTGCATTTCAGATTGTTTATTTGAATATGAGCTATTCACCTTCTATGTGGTGGAAGGTATAGTTAGAGTATGGTTATACTTCTTTGCTGTATTTTGGGATGACCTGCACCAAAACCTAATTCGCCATAATCAGACCTATCTCTACATTTTGGGATTACATTACTTTCATACTGTTATATCTGCGATTATGGTAAGGTATGTACATGCTAAATGTATGAAGTTGTGGTTATTATACATCCAAGAGTTCTGTGCTCATTTTTATATTTGTTTGTTGAATGAGTTGGATAAAGGGCGACTCTGTGTAGCTATGACCGAGCTCGACCCTTGAGACCTGACATTGATTTTTGTGAAGTAGTATCTCGGTTAAACATTTGCAACCCCAGATTTAAATTATAGTTGAATATAGTATGGAGGAATCAAGATAAGACTACTGCCCTATGGGTGATAGAGTCCAATCCTTAATATTTGAAATCGTTGTTGAAATCATATGCCAAATAGGAAATGCTGGCAGCAATGGTTCTGCATCTTTATTTAGAATTATATAGTCTTATAGTACTGTAGGATTCATAAGTTCAATTGATTTAGATCCTTGTTATGGTGCTACGTTTTTGACCATTGTAATTATCTACTTCCTGAATAATACAGTTTTGTATGAGATCTCTATGGTTAGCATGAATGTCATGAAAACTCAGTTCAGCTTGCTGAGAAATCAGGGGTTGCTGCAATCGCTTTTCTTGTCTAGACTTACTGACACTCTGCTGCGATAAATAGAAAAGAGAAGACTTGTTCCAGAAAGGCTTTGAGGAAAGTCTGAGTTGTGTAATGCAATGATGAAGTTGCTATTGTAGACTCTTTCATGATTAATAAAAGATGCACACACCTTTTGTGGACTAGCCCGTGTACAGGTGAACCACGTTATCTTGGTCTCGTTATTTCCATGGCTTTTATATGCGTATGAAATTTTTGACGGTTGCATGATTTTCTTCTCAAAGGTGCTATCTTATAATTGATGTTTATAACACATTGGTCAAGTGCACCTTGACCAGGGGTGATTCATGTTAATATTGTTAAAATGATAATTCATGTTAATGTTGTTAAAATGATAATTCATGTTAATGTTATGGACAATTCCGGATGCAGTTAACTGTTACACGGTAAGAACTTCATGAGTATGTTTCAAGTTAAACGATGATGCGTGATGAGTACTTCAATTTAACTAATCTCCAATTACAGAATCTTGTTCCTTACAGGAATGAATTGTATTTTGAAGTTCATTAGTCTTACGCAAATTTTCTAAAAATCACTATTTTACTAACTCAAACACTTGGAGATGTTACATACTTCCAGCTCTTTCTCTTCCCCAAGGTACAGGCGAATTGATAGTAGAAACATATGCTTCCAGCAATGCATGGTGAGGTGTGTTGATAGAAAAGCATGGAGAACGAGAAGAGATATGTGGTTACGCTTCAGTATCATTCAAAGTAGCAGAACTAAATTACCCCTCCAGCCATAAATAAATACTTGCTGTCAAAAAGACAGTAAACCATTTTCGTTTATTTCTTAAGCATGTAAAGCTTCTTATTAGAACAGATTTAAAAATAATGCTTGGAATTTGCAAGAATGAAAATCTCAGGGCAAAAATAATTCTAGAATTTTAAAATGGTTTTTGTGGTTTCAAAATTTTGATTTTGAAATTATATATAAACTCGGTTATCTGAACTGTGTGGCTGATATGTTAACCAGGGAAGAGTCAAATTCAGAATCTTTGCCACAGCTCAAAATGTTCAGTGCAGATTCATCTTCCAGACAAGATAAAGGTAAAGGCATTGCAAGGATGGATCCATCTCCACCTAATCTTCCTCTAGCAAGTTTCTTCAACAAACCATGGGATGACTCTTTGACGCCACAAGAATGCCATCAGTCCTTGGAGCATGCAAACAAGCAAGAAGCAGAAAGATTCCTGTCTATATCTCTTATTCGAAAGATTCAGGAATCCCCATTAAACCTCCAAATTTTAGAAAGATGGGAAAAAGATGCCTTTCTTAATTTAGAAAAGGCAAGAGAAAAATTAATGGGCTGTCGAGAAACCTGGCTTGATGTAAATGAAGAAGAAGGTAAAGAGGTATGGTATGTGGATCTAGGTCAAGGAAATTTAACCTGGACTACTTACAAACTTATCCACCAATTTTGTAGAGAAGAAAGGGAAGTTGTCATATGCGCAGATCCTTCAAATCTGATGAATCGCCAGTGGTATGGGTGGATGGAAATATTCTTGGATCAATTATGTCCACGCAAATACTGGGTCCAAAGAAGGGCTAATTTTATCCTTCACCTCCAAGCTGACATGAAAGAATGAAAATTATTTTTAAATATGTTCTTATTAGAACAGATTTAAAAATAATGCTTGGAATTTTCAAGAATGAAAATCTCATGGCAGAAAATAATTCTAGAATTTTAAAATGGTTTTTGTGGTTGCAAAATTTTGATTTTGAAATTATATATAAGCCTGGTTATCTAAACTGCGTGGTCGATATGTTAACCAGGGAAGAGTAAAATTCATAATCTTTGCCATAGCTCAAAGTGTTCAGTGCAAGTTCATCTTCCAGACAAGATAAAGGTAAAGGCATTGCAAGGATGGATCTGTCTCCACCTAATCTTCCTATAGTAAGTCTCTTAAAAAAACCATGGGATGACTCTTTGACTCCAGAAGAATGCCAACAGTCCTTGAAGCATGCAAACAAGCAAGAAGCAAAAAGATTCATGTATATATCTCTTATTTGGCAAATTCAGGAATCCCCATTAAACCTCCAAATTTTGGAAAGATGGGAAAAAGATGCCTTTCTTAATTTAGAAAAGGAAAGAGAAAAATTAATGGGTCTTCGAGAAATATGGCTTGATGTAAATGAAGAAGAAGGTAAAGAGGTATGGTATATGGATCTAGGTCAAGGAAATTTAACCTAGACTACTTACAACCTTATCCACCAATTTTGTAGAGAAGAAAGAGAAGTTGTCATATGCACAGATCCTTCAAATATGATGAATCGCCAGTGGTCTGGATGGATGGAAATATTCTTGGATAAATTATGTCCACGCAGAGACTGGGTCCAAAGAAGGGCTAATTTTATCCTTCACCTCCAAGCTGACATGGAAGTTGCAATTCAAAACCACATGTGGTTTAAGTTTAAGCTCAAACACCTGGGAGGAAGGTACTGCCACTCAAGTATACTGTTTAGACCTCTCAAAATTTTATTAAAAGAAACAGTGATGGTCAGCAGATTGATAGCAAGGTTCACACAAGAAGGATTCCTCTCACTAATCGGGTAGAATCTACTTTCCAAGGAGATTTTATTTGTGAACCAAATTCCATCATGTTTGGATCAGATGTTGAACAATGCTTCTCCTATACACTCTACCTAGATATCTTTCCAAATAAGCCCGTTGATTCTAACGGAGATCCTTTTGACTGTCTGTGCGACGTTGTTAATCTTGGAGATGGAAGCGGTGAAGTTTGTATCTTCCTACAGGGGTAGGGCCCTTACAATTGAAAGGCATGGTGGGTCGCCTTAATGGATCCACATTGTAATAAAAGTTAAAGTCATGTATTATGCTATCGAACCTTTGTCCCTTTGTACTTTGATTCCTTCACATGGCTCGGATTACTTATCCGACTAAAGGTGTCGTTTGACTCACTGCCAGCAAAGCAAATATCTTTTTACTGTCTGTTGCCAGTTTTGTTTAACCAGGAAAACGGGTAAAATTTGTATAAGTAGGAGGTTTGGGAGGTCATTTGAACATTCATAGTTTGGTGTGTGAGAGCTCTGCAAGTCTATAAGTTTCTGAGTCGAGGTCTGTGTATCCTCTGTGCTCGCGCTTAGTGAGAACTGGAATACGAAAAGCAGATATCTCAATTGTAATAAGAAATCAGTAGTGTATGCTCTCCCTCTGCGCTTTATGCAACCAGCTGGGATCAAAAGCTAACTAATCTTGTAGTGTGTTAGTAAGTCTATAAATCGGTGATGATATTCACAACCCGAAGACGAACCGATCTTTTGTAAATGTATTTGTTGTGTGGGAGATCAATTTAATGAAATTGCATGATACAAAAGAAATAAAATCATCAATAGCAACAGCCTCTGATAAGGCAGAAAAGAGATTGGATGTCTTGGGTAAGCTATTAACTAGAACTCAAGAATTGAAAAAGAAAACTGGCACAGTCAGCCAGGCAGCAATGGATCTTGCTTTGAAAGGACATCAAAGAAAACACTCTAAAAGTTACTCTTCTGGCATGATGGGTGTTCAAGATAAGGATGATAGACCACAGTTTAACTTTGGTCAAGATGAAGAAGAGTTCCAAGAACTCCAAAGCCTATTCATCCAATTCCACAAAATGCCGAAGGCATTACCTAAAAATACTTGGCTAAGCTTGCTTTTCCCACTCATACAAAAAATATCCAAACTAGTTCAGGGGTTAGTCATCGAATTTGGTTCACAAATAAAATCTCCTTGGAAAGTAGATTCTACCTTATAATAGAGAGGAATCCTTCTTGTGTGAACCTTTCTATCAATCCACTGACCATCACTACTTCTTTTAATAAATTTCTGAGAGGTATAAACAGTATGCTCAAGTGGGGTGTACCTTCCTCCTAGGTGTTTGAGATTAAACTTAAACCACATGTGGTTTTGATCTGCAACTTGCATGTCAGCTTGGAGGTGAAGGATAAAATTTCTTTGGACCCAGTATTTGCGTGGACGAAATTTATCTAAGAATATTTCCATCCATCCATACCACTGGCAATTCATCAAATTTGAAGGATCTGCGCATATGACAACTTCCCTTTCTTCTCTACAAAATTGGAAGATAAGGTTGTAAGTAGTCCAGGTTAAATTTCCTTGACCTAGATCCACATACCAGACCTCTTTACATTCTTCTTCATTTACATCAAGCCAGATTTCTCAACGGTCCATTAATTTTTCTCTTGCCTTTTCTAAATTAAGAAAGGCATATTTTTCCCATCTTTCTAAAATTTGGAACTTTAATGGGGATTCCTGAATTTGTTGAATAAGACATATAGACATGAATATTTCTACTTCTTGCTTGTTTGCATGCTCCAAGGACTGTTTGCGTTCTTCATGCGTCAAAGAGTCATCCCATGGTTTGTTGAAGAAACTTACTAGAGGAAGATTAGGTGGAGATGGCTCCATCCTTGCAATGCCTTTGCATTTATCTTGTCTGGAAGATGAACCTGCACTGAACATTTTGAGTTGTGGCAAATATTATGAATTTGACTCTTCCCTGGTTAACATATCAGCCACACAGTTCAGATAGTCGAGCTTATATACAATTTCAAAATCAAAATTTTGCAACCACAAAAACCATTTTAAAATTCTAGAATTATTTTATGCCATGGGATTTTCATTCTTGAAAATTCGAGGAATTATTTTTAAATATGTTCTAATAAGAAACTTTACAGGTGAAATAAACAAAAATGGTTTACTATTTTTTTTACAGCAAGGATTTATTTATGGTTGGAGGGGTAATTTAGTTATGTCGCTTTGAATGATCCTAAAGCGTAACCAAAAACTGCAAAGATCGATTGGGCTCTTCAAACTCTGGAAAACTTGCTTTTCATTAAACTGATCTCCCATACGCAAAATACATTTATCGAATATCGGTTCGTCTTCGGGTTGCGAAGATCATCACCGATTTACAGACTTACTAACACACTACAAGATCAGTTAGCTTTTGATCTCAGCTGGTCGCATAAAGCGCAGAGGGAGAGCATACACTATTGATTTCTTATTACACTTGATATATCTGCTTTGTGTATGCCAGTTCACACTAAGCGTGGGAACAGAGGATACATAGACCTCGACTCGAAAACTTATAGACTTGCAGATCTCTCACACACCAAACTATGAATGCTAAAATGAGCTCCCAAACCTCCTAAGTATACAAATTTTACCTGGTTTCTAGGTTAAACAAAACTGACAACGGATGGTAAAAATATGTTAGCTTCACTGGCAGTGGGTCAAACCACACCTTTGGTCGGATAAGTCATCTGAGCCATGTGAAGGAATCAAAGTACAAAGGGACAAAGGCCCAACAGCATAAGACATGACTTTAACTTTTATTACAATGTGGAGACATTAAGGCGTCCCACCATGCCTTTCAATTGTAAGGGTCCCACCCCTGTAGGTAGATACAAACTTCACCACGTCCATCTCCAAGATCAACACCACTGCACGGGCAGTCAAAAGGATCACCGTTAGAATCAACGGGCTCATTTGGAAATATATCTGGGTAGATTGTATAGGAGAAGCATTGTTCAACATCTGATACAAACATGATGGAATTTGGTTCACAAAAAAAATCTCCTTGGAAAGTAGATTCGACCTGATAATTGAGAGGAATCCTTCTTGTGTGAACCTTGCTATCAATCCGCTAACCATCATTGTTTCTTTTAATGAATTTCTGAGAGGTATAAACAGTATTCTCGAGTGGTGTGTACCTTCCTCCCATGTGTTTGAACTTAAACATAAACCACATGTGGTTTTGATATGCAGCCTCCATGTCAGCTTGGAGGTGAAGGATAAAATTAACCCTTCTTTGGACTTAGTCTTTGCGTGGACAGAATTTATCCAAGAATATTTCCATCCATCCAAACCATTGGCGATTCATCAGATTTGAAGGATCTGCGCATATGACAACTTCCCTTTCTTCTCTACAAAATTGGAGGATAAGGTTGTAAGTAGTCCAGGTTAAATTTCCTTGACCTAGATCCACATACCATACCTCTTTACCTTCTTCTTCATTTACATCAATCCATATTTATCGATAGTCCATTAATTTTTCTCTTGCCTTTTCTAAATTAAGAAAGGCGTCTTTTTCCCATCTTTCTAAAATTTGGAGGTTTAATGGGGATTCCTAAATTTTTCAAATAAGAGATATAGACAGGAATCTTTCAGCTTCTTGATTGTTTGCATGCTCCAAGGACAGTTGGAATTCTTCTGGTGTCAAAGATTCATCCCATGGTTTGTTTAAGAAACTTACTCGAGGAAGATTAGGTGGAGACGGCTCCATTCTTGCAATGCCTTTGCCTTTATCTTGTCTGGAAGATGAAACTGCATTGAACATTTTGAGTTGTGGTAAAGATTCTGAATTTGACTCTTCCCTGGTTAACATATCAGCCACACAGTTCAGATAGCCGGGCTTATATACAATTTCAAAATCAAAATTTTGCAACCACAAAAACCATTTTAAAATTCTAGAATTATTTTTTGCCATGGAATTTTCTTCTTGGAAATTTCGAGCATTATTTTTAAATATGTTATAATAAGAAAATTTACAGACTTAAGAAATAAACGAAAATGGTTTACTATCTTTTTGACAACAAGGATTTCTTTATGGCTGGAGGGGTAATTTAGTTATGCCGTTCTGAATGATCTTGAAGCGTAACCGTAGATCTTTTCTCGTTCTCCATGTTTTTCTATGAACACACCTCCCCATGCATTGCTGGAAGCATCTATTTCTATGATCAATTCGCCTATACCTTGGGGAAAAGAAAGAGTTGGAAGTTGTTTTACTTTTGCTTTGATTTCCTTTACAGTTGTCGTCATTTGTTCAGACCACTTTGGGGGATTGTTTTTAAGTCTCTTTTGTAATATATGAATATCTTCAACCTGCCCTTTGTAAAATGGTCTGATATAATTCAAACTCCCCAAAAATATCTGAACCTGTACTTTTTCCAAAATCTGATCTGGAAAATGTGAGAAGACCTTCAAGACATGATCTTGAAGAATTACCTACCCTTTATTAATTCTGAAACC
Organism: Larix kaempferi; assembly: GCA_027924585.1. Lineage (NCBI taxonomy): Eukaryota > Viridiplantae > Streptophyta > Pinopsida > Pinales > Pinaceae > Larix > Larix kaempferi. The sequence continues at coordinate 8,635,718 of BSBM01000344.1, read as the reverse complement.
AAGGAACTCGTTTTCTGTCTTACCAATCTCCATCTTGCTCTTGGATAGCACAAGGCCGTGTTTGAAAACTAAATGATAGAATTCCTGAAGATACTTTAAATGTTCTTGCAGATTTTTTGAACATATCAGGATGTCATCAATATAAACCAATGCCCAGTCATTTTCCCTGAATATATCCTCCATTCTCTTCTGAAATTCAGAAGGGGCATTGTTTATTCCAAAGGGTAACACTTTCCAATTGTATTGGCCATGGGGAACAACAAAGGAAGTTTTAAATCTATCTTTAGCATCAATACCAATTTGATAAAACCCAAATTTTAGATCAAACTTACTGAAAATTTTGCATCCAACGATTCTTTGTTGAAGACTAGATTTATCAGGCAAAGGGTACCTGATATTTTGAAGAGCTGCATTAAGAGGATTATAGTTAACAACTAATATTGGATTTCCTCTTTTAATTTCTAAATTTTTTTTAACAACAAACGCTCTGCAATCCCATGGACTCTTGGAGGGCTCAGTTAACCCTTTTGCTAGCAAGTCTTTGATCTCATTTCCACAAAATTCCCTTTCAGAGGATGACATCAATCTTGTAGAGGCTTTCATAGCTTTATTCTTAACCATAGGGTCGAATGGCAAGGATACAAAATATTTCTCTCTAGTCAAGAAAGCATTGGGGCTTTCTGATATGCAATCTTTCTCTAATTTCTCAGTGATTTCTACAAGTGCTTTGTCTTTATGCATTTCTGCATAAGCAATACATCTTTCCATTTTAAACAACTCTGCAATGTTTGGTTTTTCCTCATGATTTTTCACTGAAGCTTTACATATCATATTTGCTTAAAAATTCATTGGACAAGAAACCACCTTATCCTTTGATAGTGCATTTGAACAACATATTGGCATTATCAAATGTGACAGAGCTGACTTTGTTCAGACATTCTGATCCTAATATACAATCTTCTTTAATACTATCCAACCTGTTCAAGGATAAAAACTCTTTACAATCCTGAACTTGAATAGGAAATTATGCTACTCTACCAAGAAGCTGTACAGGGGTGCCTTCAATAGCAACACCATGATCTGAACCCTTTTCCCAATAGAAATCGGGGATTGCACTACCTTTGGACAAATTCATTTGGCAGTCGGAATCTATCATGCAATCTAATTTATAAGGCTTGAATTCTGTAGGACAAAAGGATATTTTAATATACATCTTAGGACCTGTGAAGAGTCCTAATCGGGGTTCAGGAAACAGAGTGAAGTCATCATGAGCTTCATATTTTTTTATCTCTCTATCAGTTTGAGTATCATGCTTAGGACTTCTCAATGGTTCTTCATACTGCCTACACATTTCTTCTTCAAAAGACTGATCCCTTTCTCTTAAAGTGACCTTTAACATTCTCTTCAGATATTCAATCTCTCTTAGTAATTTCCTAAGAGAATTTTGTTTCTCTTTGATTTGCAGATGGAGCAAATTCTCTTTATCCTTTCTGAAATTTTTCCTATCCTCATGTTCTGCAGGATAGTGCTTATGCAGGTCTGTGGGATTGTACAATGTTGGATGATGAGAAGGAGAACTTACACTATCTTCTGGTTGCTTCTCTTTGGATTTTAAGGCAGACAGTAGCTTTTTATTTTCATCTTTTAATTCTCGCCTAATGATATACTCGTAGGTAGGAATCACAGATAGATGTTCATCTATTTCAATTAATCTCTGTTGAGTAGAAGATTTAGATGGAGCATAAAACATATAGCATGAAAAATCAAACTCTGGAGGTCCCTCACACCCCCCTAAATTTGCATCTGAATCTGAGTCTGAGGCAGAAGAGGAAGAATCAAAAGGTGCAAATTTATTCAAATGGAGATCAGAAAAATTTGTTTCTGAGGAGGAGGAATCGTCATTAGGAAGGAAAACAATTTCTCCAAGAGGATACTGACCTTGCTCATAGAAGGAAAGATCCCACCAGGCTGGATCAAGTTTATTAGTGAATAAAGTTGCAAGCCTGGGTTTAGATTTTTTCTTAGGACATTTTTTTGCCCAATGTCCTTTCTTGCCGCAAATGAAACATTTTTCTTTGTCTGATGGCTCAGGCCATTTTTTGACATAAGCCTTTTTATGGAATGGCTTTCTGAACTTCTTCTAATTAGCTTTATGATATTTATGCTTGTAGTCTTTGTCGGGGTGATATCTCGGCGCACTGGTATAGAATCCTTTCTTATACTTACAAGGACATGATTCTTTTCCAAAATGACCTCTATTATAAGCACCACAACCACAATCTGGCATCTTAGCTACATCTTTACAGAAACTAGGGGAATACATAGACTGGTTCCTTTTAAAATCTTTACGGACTCTCCTTTCTAGGCAATGTTCTTTCCATGTTTCCACTATGTAGGCATGCAATTGTGCTAAGGAAAGTCCTCTAAGATTTATCTTTTTGTCTTTCGAGAACTACTCAACTGCATCAGGAACATGTCCTGGAAAGCTTCTGAGGTAATGCTTCAAATAAGTTGGTTCACCATATTTACTAGAAGATATAAGAAGATTATGCATATAGCAGAAATATTGTTCACTTTGGCTGAGGTCACAAATTCTTGTAGACATGAACATAGAAGCTAAATTTTCATAGTCTTCTTTATCATCAGGGCCATAAAATTCTATTCCTAAAGCATGCAGGATTTGTCAATCTGCATCATTAGCATTCATTATCTCATCTTTGGCTTCTTATGGTAGCCACTGCCACCATTCATGTGTTAAACCAGATAAACCATCGATTAGCTGTAAGGCTGATTGTTGACCAATGATGTTTGAATCTTGGGTTCGTTTGTATAAAACCCATTGTCCAAGAAGTTATATGGCTGACTTAATTTATTCCCTTGACTGACATTGAATATTCAGGACTTTTTTTTCAGGCATTTGTGACATCATGTTATTCATTCCATTTATCCCTAAATGGTATTTATGAGAAGGAATTGAAGAGGAATCTTGCATATCTAGGTCAAATGTTGGACGAGGAGGACCAGTTAGAGAAGAAGAACCAATTTCATGACTGACCCATGAACTAGCTTGGGTATTTTATGTATGAGTGGGAAAAGCAAGCATAGCCAGGTATTTTTTAGGTAATGCCTTCGGCATTTTATGGAATTGGATGACTAGGATTTGGAGTTGTTGGAACTCTTCTTCATCTTGACCAAAGGTAAACTATGGTCTATCATCCTTATCTTGAACACTAATCATGCCAAAAGAGTAACTTTTAGAGTTGTGTCTTTGATATCCTTTCAAAGCAATATCCATTGTTGATTGTGCCATTTTTCTTTTTCAATTCTTGGGTTCTAGTTAACAGCTTACCCAAGACATCCAATCTCTTTTCTGCCTGATCAGACGCTGTTTCTATTGCCGATTTTATTTCTTCTCTATCATGCAACAAATGATCCAGGAGATCCAATTTTTTTCGGAGCAACGAAATTCTATCATGCTCTTCTTTCATGGTCTTTTTCAATTGAATGATATCAAGAGCCATATCATCCATATTTTGTGCAATGAGATGTTGCTGCAAGTTCCCATAGTTGGCAAGCTTTATTTCATCAGAGACGGTTTCTGATGGGGTAGAAGACTTATGAGGCAAGAATTCTTTTTTACATTGGCCATCATGTGAAAACTGTCGGAAGGGAACATCTGGAAGATTTCTTCCAAGGATATAAGATTTATCACCTTTTGTAGAGGTGACTTCCATGCTTGGGCCACTCCTAGGTAAAGATGAGAACATGTTGAGACTTGGGAGTTATCTATCCTTATTATTCTATAGTCTTTGGAGTATCTTCAAAAGGACAATTTGAATGTTTCCCTTTGTGTTCATTCTCATGGATTCCAGAAAAAAATAGTTGAATCGGAGCAGAAGAAAAATATTCATGCCAGAGTGGTTGTGGTTGATATGAGGAAGAGGAAGAGTTAACATATGGGGATTTAAGAAGAGGCGGAGTGAATCTGGGAGTTGGTCTTCCTTCATGGATTCAAAATGAATGAGAAGCTCTATCAAAAGTTATGGGAGTATTAAAAAAAGACTCAATTTTTTGGAGAGAATTATAAAAGGGTTTTCCAGCTATGTGCAAGGAGGCAATTCGAATTCATCCAAATGCATTTAAATGCATGAGAGAGCAGCTACCAAAATCCAATAATAATCACTAAAGACCAATTTGAATTGCCTCCAAGAGACTGAATCATGTTCACTGAGAAGTGACTCCAATTCACTGAGAGCTTCTCTAGTAAATTGGATGACCATTTGAGTTCTCATGAGAGCTACTCAAATCCACCTAGGCTGACTTAAATTCATTGGCAAAATACTCCAAATCACTGGAGACCATGAGAGCAACTCAAATTTCAAAAGTGGTACTCAAATTCACCCACAAGTTACTCTAAATGACTGATGACAACTCGAATTGACCCAAAATTACTCTAATTGACTGATGATAGCTCGAATTGACCCAAAATTAATCTAATTAACTGATAATAACTCGAATTAACCCAAAATCACTCTAATTAACTAAGAATAACTCGAATGGACCCAAAATTACTCTAATTAACTAAGAATAACTCGAATTGACCCAAAATTACTCTAATTAACTGAGTATAACTGGAATTAACCCAAAATTACTCTAATTAAATGAGAATAACTCGAATTAAATGGAAAGGTGACTCCAAATCACTAGTAGGTTATCTCGAATTAGTCTGGGGTTACCAAAAAATCAAGTGCATGGATAAAAATAGTCAAAGTGGGCGAGTAAGGTAAGAGAGATGAGAGAGTGGGTCCCACTAGCATCAATTAAGGTGTATTGGAGTCTCCGTAATAAAAAATAATCAAAAATAGGAATCAAAGAGCAATGTTAGGGAGAGCAACAACTCCTAGTCCCCAACCCCCTCAAATGTGGAATCCATGACCCCCCAGCCACGTTAGTTGTCCATTTTGAGCTATTTATTTAATTAATAATAAAATAACAGTAATAATGTCCAAATATCAATGTCCAGGCACCTAGTCCCACAATAATAACAAATAACATCATCACATATGACTAGGGCTTACCATCAGGGCACTACAAGAGGAAAGGACGTTATGTCTTCTGGGGAATTTACATTTATTTTCTTTTTATTTACAATATCACCTAAATCGTAATTAAAAAGAACCAACTTGTGGACTACTTACACAAATACTCAAGCACCTATCAATCACTTTGCACCATTTTGCATTTGTTTTGGTTGGCATATTTTTTCATTTGTTCATTTGTGTTTATACCTCTTTATCGTCACTCTCACTTGATCACATAGACCACCACCATAGCGGAACAAATAAATATGAGGTAATCTCTCATACTGAAAGGACTTTCTCCTCTCCAAAGAGGTGTTTTCCCACTTTCTCCCCGTGGTACACAAGGGAGATACTCTAGCGAGGGACATTCCCAAGTCTTGTTGTTAGGGTCAACTCGGCGAGGACGCACCTTTCTTGACTCTCCCACTTCTCCATCTCTTGGATATAATACAACTCCCTTTACGTATCCACCTCATGGAAGAGGAATTACTTCATCTCCACCTTTCGAGGGAATACTCCCCCATCATATCCTCCTTCAGGAGAGAGGATACTACCACTATCGCCACCCTCACCTACTAGAGGGAGAAGCACACACAGCATTATGGTGAGACCAACCCCTAATACAAACCTTCCTTTCATGGCGAGCTTAAATCTCCCTTAATCAGCTAAATTGATTAATGACCCCATTCTTCATGACCCAACTTGTCCGAAAAGGAAATCCTCCATACGGATAAGTAGGATTCCTCTTGGGATAAAAGTAGGTTCCCTAAACACATAACCCAAGACAAAATAGAAACAAATGGTTGCTACTTTATCATAGATTCAGTTTAAACACAAGGCAATCCAAGCAAGCATATGCATGAGAAGGATGAGAAAGGGTAGATGTCCTACCTCAGCCCTGAAGGTTGTCCTCGTTTCTCCTTATTGATCCAGCTCCAAGCTTGAGAACCCAACTTGATGAGCCTGCAAACAAAATAAAGAGACAAACACCTTCCAAGAACAAGTGCATTAAACCAGATCTATTCACTAACAAGTAAACAAATACATGAATTCAATTATAAGAAGCAAAATTTGGGAGAATGGGAAAATTTTATTCATTAGAAAGATAAATGAAACAGGTACATAACATGATTATACTTGATCTTGCATCAACAACATCTCCTCCAAGCTCTCAATCAGAATCCCCTTGAGCACTCTAAGACAATAACGACCACCTCTCTAAGCTATTTTCCATGTGTGTGAGCCAAGGCATGAGGTCCTTCTTATAGGATGGGCAATCCAGACCACTTGAGAGAGATTTTTGGATCAAGGGAGGATAAGGTTGATCAAGGGAGATTAGGTTGCCATGAATGAAAAATGGAGAGATATTCAAAGGATAAGTTGATCTACCCAAGATCAAACTCGAATCTTGGTCCAAAAATCAAGGGAGAGAGGATATAACGGGATTATCGCTCCACTAACACTGAGCAAGGAGTGAAAATGTTGTAATTTTCGCTCCCCTAGAGGCATGCAAGGAGCGACATGATTGGAATTTTCACCCTGTAGGTCATTGGGAGGGAGAAACAATCTCAACAAAGGCTCAAAGTAGGGTTTGTTAAGGTGGTTCTTCGAGCTCCAAATACCAAGGGACCTTCCCAAAGTTGTCTGGGGACTAGGTAAACCATAAGACAATGGGATTTAACACACATAGGGAGCATGACAACTTTTACTTCTCATGGTGATGAAGCATGTTAGGTCAAAAGTGCACATTTTAGGTATAACAGGTTCCCCCTAAAGTATGATCTCATAAAGGATCTGATGGTCGAGATACTTTACCAAGACATAAGTGTAAAGGGTATCTGAAAGAGAGCCAGAAAAGAGCTGCCAAAAAAGATGAAGTAGTACAATCGTATCATCTCTAAGGCGGGCATACCCATGCTCAGAATAAACTAACTCAAAGCATGGTTTCCGACCAATATATTGTAGATCCATGATATTACTAACTTAGGATATGACCACCGACATACATTGTGGATCTGTACCTAAAGATAACTGAAAATAGATCATGGCTACAAGAATACAAGGTAGATCCATGATACAATAATAACACAACCACGACCAATACAAAAGTGGATATGTGTGACAGTACAATAGTGAGGTTACCAACATGATGTCTATGTGGGAACCTACTCAAAAAATCTCCATCGTAACCTGGGTAAAGTACATAAAAAGAGTCCCCAGAGTATTCAATCTGATCCCAAAATGATACGATTCTAGCCATGTGAATAAAGGTGTTGAATTTAAACATGGTAGAAACCACTTTATTACCGGTCAATGATGTAAACCATTAACAAGTGTGAGGTAAATCACCAATGATACCAATGACTCCCAAGGTATCCTAGTATTGTTTCCAATGAATGTGAATAGAGGAGATAGATTCAAACATTCGTGGAATCACCCGATCATAGTTCAATGATGTAAACCTATTGTCAAACGCGGGGAAACTTGCCATTGAGGCATGCATGACCCAAGGTACTTAAATGGTTTCTAAGTCTAATTCTTGGATGAGTTGTTGGAGTTGATAGGAATATACTCACGGAAGGAGGGCCATGATGTATCCCATGTCATCGACATGAAACTGACACAAGAAACTGATGTAAAATGGTAGATCAACTGAGTATGGACTGACACAAGAATGAAGGTTGGCAGTACTGCATAAATGTTGATTCAAGTTAACTTCCCTTGAACATTAGATGGCACAAAAAATGATCTAGTAGCATTGACCCAATGAGGCAGAGACCAAAACATAATGCAACAATGCTTGACGCATTCTACGGATAGACCAAAGGATTAAGATGACTCATGAATTTTGTATGACTCGGGCGCAAGCAGATTACTCAACTTCAAGGCAAGATGCAAACAAGTGCCATGTCCAAGGGCGATAATAAGATGCCACAATTCTTTCAACAAGACTTAACCCTTTTTCCCAATTTCCCCCCAGCATGATCGCTGAGTACCTCTTCGTTTCTTAATGAGCTCAAGGAGGATAACAAATGCTCAATATAGCTCCTCTTAGATGAATCCATCAACATATGTTTAATAAACCTGAAGAAGGAGGGGTTTGGTCCTAGATGGGCCCTTCAATGCATGTTTCACGAGTCCAAAGAAGGTAAACTCGACGATCTTTTTACATTTAGGGAGTCTGAAAAGGATCGAAAGAAGACTCCAAATGGTTCTTCTTCGTAAATTTATTCTCCTCACCCGAAAAAGGATAAAACAACGTGAGAGAGAACTCTTCTAGTCGAGGCTGACTAGAGTATTCCTTTTTCATAAATAGTCCAAATGGTCTAGAAAAGGGGTAAACTATGACCAAATGGATGTCCTTTCAAGTACTTTTACGAGCATGAAAGAAACAAGTTCACTCGGAAATACTTTCCTGTTTAGCGTGTCTTAAAAGAGCTTAAAGGAGACTCTGAAGGAGTTCCTTTTTTGTAATTAGTTTGACGAGGCCGAAAAAGGGATAAATCATCACTCGGCAAACAATTATTTCATGCTTTAAAGTGCTTGAAAAAGTCAACTCATTCACACACGTGCCATGTCACTAAGACTTAGAAACATCCTTTCCCCATAATCCTGTAAAAAATTCATCACTTATAGGCATAATAGTGTTAGGATCTCATAATGGCATAATCAACTAGGTGAAAAATAGATTGAAGAAACAATGCTAGTGAAAAGTGGGCAAAAGAACAAGCTAAAATGAAGGTAAAAAGGAATGAATGGTAAAAACAAAAGTCATTTTCAACTTACTATTTACCTCAAAGGAGTTTTTACCCTTGTTGAAGGTCGAAATTGCATCGTTGATTACAAGAGATCCAGTACACCATTCAACTCATCATTTGAACCAAGTTAGTGTGCTCATCAAGCTCTTCCTTTCCATGGTTTTCTTTCTCAGTTTGATGCTTATTTAGGCAAGTTTCGGGCTTCTGTGGGACTTTAACTCACCCTACAGAAACTGTCACTCCCTAAGAAGGTCGAGGGGAGCAAAAATATCAAATATGTTGCTCCCTTGGAGACTATAGGGGAGAAAAAATTCCTTATTTTCACTTTGGTATGAACTACAGGGGTGCGATAAAGCGCAACAAAGGTAATTTTTTTGTTTATTTTCCCCTTGTTTGGCAAGATCCAAGGCTGATATTTTAACCATGACTCTTTTTGGTTATTTGCGGGAGATTACTAACCTCAAGGACCATCATGATTAAGTGGAAGGAAAGAGAACATGAAAATGATGATATGGTAGCACTCCATGACCAAGCCACCTTGGATACACTCAAAGAGTGTGCTTTGATAAAGTTATTCAAGACACAATGCATGAGAAAACAAATTCTCCTTCTCAATCACTTGACAGAGATGTGGGATCCTGACAATCAAGTGTTCAACATGGGGCCACACATTCTTCAGATCGAGTTAGAAGACATTTTTTTTTTATCGGTCTCTCCAAGCGTGGAGCACGAGTCAACCTGGTCGGGCATCGTACTTCTGATGAGAGCATTGATGGCTACATAGTCGAATATTGCAGGCCTGGGACTCAAAAATTTAGCGGCAAGATACTAATTAAGGATGTAGCGAACCATCCTCTATGAACTATCTTATTTACTATCACGATATTGTTCAGTAGTGCGGGTCCTCATCATGCGACTAAATCACAGATGACCCTTGTAGTGGAGTGTCTTGAGCCAAAAATATCTAACTAGTGTCGAGGTGTGTTGGCCAACATGAAGGACCAAATCACTAGATACAGGACAAGGCAGAAAAAATAGTTTGGGTATGGGACCATCTTAGTCTCATTTTTCTTTGAGTGGGTACCATTTCTTCGTCCACAGATTGATGTGTCGATCCAACCTCCATATGAGCCATGGATGGAACGTTGGACTAGCCATGTAGACCGATTATGGGGTCCCCAGATGCTATCCTACAATGCTGGTTTCTTCTCATGGTGGAGAAATGAGATCCCGATGATAGAAGACTACCCATATGTAGGGGTGGACTTCATGGAGATAGGGACTTAGTGATGTTGGAAGGAGCAGATTGGGACGATTCAGGTATGTCTATTTGAAAAGCTAACCTTGGTTTATGGCGTGTTTTTGGATTTTTTCAAATATTTTCATTTTTTTGTTGTATAAGGTAATCTAATATGTACATGTTTTTTATGTCACAAAACGAGGACCAGCGCAACCAGCGAGATCATCACCGCTACACGGGCGCAGGGAGGAGTATCACATGACAGTAGTAGATGTTGAAGGGCTCCGAGATGTGGAGCGGAACCTAAAGGGATTGACTATGGGTGTCCCTCCAATGAGGTTGCATGACATTCCCTACCATCTATAGAGGCACACTATAGGAGTACCAGAGCGGATCTATCGCTTACTGCGCCAAGTGGCTCGGGCATAGTGTGCTATAGTGAGCATTGTGTACCTCATGATGAAGAATAGTAGTCTAGATAGTATATCGGACCTTACTTAGTGACTTTTATGTGATGTACGGGCCTTGTAGCCCAATTTTATGCCCCTATATAATTTTCAAACACATGATATGATACAATTTTGGCATGATATACATATATGGATCTTTGTTTCGGCTATTATTCCCTAAATGTGTTATTTACATTGTATGTTTCGTGATTTTTATAAGTACATTTCATGATGAAACGTTCATGTATGCATGATGTGCTAAGTTAAAATAAAATTAGCTAAAGAATCGACAATAGTATTCAATTCTCACGAGATATGTTGATATTGTATAAAATCGAACAATCACTCAAGAAGGCATAATCTTCGATATAATCGAAGCAGCATAGGATCACGGATGGAATAAATGCGGTTCAATTGAGAAACCACGAGTTGATAGTCTAGGTAAATAGTGATGTGCAATATGCCAAGGGAGGAAGGTTTGATCAATAGGCCTATCACGGTGTGGTATTCATCAATGTTATTGGTTGTTGGACCTAAGAAAACTCCTCCTGGACTGATTAACTCGTCATTAGGGGAATAAATAATCGAAGCTGTCGAAGCAAGGTTTCATGTATGTCTAATAGCGTCATCCATGAATCCCAATTAATAAACCGACATTTGCGCATTCAAGAACAAAGCACGATAAGTAGTCATAGGTGAAACAAGACCCTCATACGCAAAAGAGAAAAACTCATACCACACCTAAACACACCAAACCACATAACAAGTATGTACACATACACATGCATGATGAACCTAAGCATAGTACTTCTTCAGGTAGAGCCCATTCCATGGCTCTCCTAGTGAGGTTCCATTATGATCTACTAACTCATATGCACCCTTCTCTAACACTCGTTTAACAATATAAGGATTGTACCACATGGATTCAAATTTACCTGCCCCTAGTTTGTCATGAATCTAGTCATAAACCAGGACTAAATCACCTTCATTGAAGATGTGAGGTTTAATTAATTTATCATATTGGACTTTGATGCATCTCTTATGTGATTCATTAGCAAGAGTAGCATCATGACAGGTCTTGTTCAGTTTGCCAAATATAGAAAACACTCTTCTTCAACAGAGGTGTTTGGAAGGAGTTCCACATCTAGTTTGAGAGATGAAATCTCACATTCAATAGGTAAAGTTGCCTCCACACCATAGACCAATTGAAATGGAGTAAATCCGATAAGCCCATAAGGCTGAAAAAAGTGATAAGTTCCAATTCAATCTACGTGTCCCCACCATGCGTTAGATCATGGTTTTCAAGACCTTGTTAATGGAATCTACTTGTCCATTCGCTTGGGGTTAATAGTGTGATGATTTTTCATGTCGAAAACCCATTTGGCACTTAGTTCAACCATCATATGGTTCCTGAAATGTGAACCATGGTCAATGACAATGGCTTGTGGGACCCAAAACTAGCAATGATGTGATTAAACAAAAAAGTGTTGCAGTCTTGTTGTCGTTTGCATATGTAGGCATAGCCTTGGCCCATTTAGTAAAATAATCTGCTGCGACTATGACATAACTATGCCCCCCGACTGAGGTAGGTTTATAGTGCATAAAATCAATGCCCCATTTTGAAAAAGGGCCCACGATAATGACTAGATGCAGTGGAGCAGAATGTGTGTGCTTCGTAAAACTTCTTAACAAGGTGGACACTTCTTAACAACTTCCATACAATCTTTGAAGATCGATGTCCATAAGTATCTCCCATGAAAAATTTTATGGGTTGTGGTCATGATAGAAATATGACCACCACATGCTCCGGAGTGGCAATCATTTAAAACATGTTCGGCCTCTTCATGTTCTAAACATCGTTGGAGGATAGAGTCAGGGTTGTGGCAATACAAAGTATCACCAACTATAACGTCTCAGGATAATACAGGATGAAAGTGTCTTGTTTGGAAATATACGATGATGTCTCCATACCATGGATCAGACGTGCTAATGAGGAACAAAGACTCATCTGGAAGAGAGTCAATGGGCTCAATTTCTTCATCAACACGGGAAGTTCATACATAAGCTCTACAAAGACTAAAGATTTCTTGGATTTTGCCTTGGAAAATTCTAAATCAAATTCCTGGAGAATTACAATCTAGCATGAGTGTTTTCCCCCTAGTACTTAGAGGGTTAATATGTGGTACATAGGGTTATCATCTGCAATGATCATTGTCTTGTGAAGCAAAATGTAGTTACAAAACCTTTAGACATATATGACAGCTGCCAAAGCCAACGTTTTGACATGTGAATATCGAAGTTCGGGGCCTGAAATGATCTTACTCAGATAGTAGACAACATGTTCCTGGCCATTTTCGTCTTCTTGCACAAGCACCATTCCAGTGGTGGAAGTGGATGTGGAAACATAAAGGATGCAATCACGTGTATAGTTGGGGGGGTGCAATCATGGCGTGTGGGTTAATGCTTGTTTTAAAGCATCAAAAGATCGTTGAGATTCATCATCCCATATGAGCGGGACATCCTTTTTAAGTAAATGCATATATCCTTTAGTAAGTTCTATAAAGTTGTAGATGAAATGGCATACAAATTTTTCTTTCTCTTGAAAACTCTGAAGTTGGGGAATGTTGTTGGCTGCAGGTAGAGTCAAAATGGATTCAACCTTCAAGGGATCAATTCTAATCCCTTCCTTGGAAACTATGAAGCCTAGGAGTTTTCCAACTTCAATGCAAAAAATGCATTTATGCAAGTTCAAGCGTATGTTGTAATGCCGACATCTAAGGAAAATGGCCCTAAGATGTTTAGAATGATCTTCTCTACGAGTCGAGTGAGCAGGTAGATCATCAAGATATGGATCAACAATATGCTTGATGTCGTGAAAAGTGTACAACATAGCCCGTTGAAATGTAGCCCCAACATTTTTTAGAGCGAAGGGTAATTTTCGATAGGCGAAGGTTTCCCAAGGGCAGATGATAGTTGTTTTATGTTGATCAAGAGGGAGTATCTCAATCTGATTATAACCAGAGAAGCCATCCATGAATAAGAAGATGACACTTCTGGCACAATCATCGATGATCTAGTCGATAAAGGGTGTAGGGTAATTGTCCTTAGGATAAGCCTTGTTAAAATCCCTATAATCAAAAGATCCCTAATAGTGCCTTGTTTCTTGAGAATTGGGACAATATTGGAGACCCATTCGGTCAATGGTACATCATAAATGAAACCTGCTTTCAATAGTTTCTTAACCTCAGCCTTGATGGCAGCGGTTTTGCGGGGGTGAATCGAGCGGAGTTTCTGCTGGACTGGCTTAGCTACTGTGTAGGTTTTAATTGCATGGACCACGATGGACGGGTCAATGCCTGACATCTCTTCATATCTCCATGTGAACACATCACAAAATTCTTGGAACAAGGCCTTATAAATGTTTACCTCTTCGGGAAAACAGGTTTTTCCTAGTTGAATGTTTTCCACAATACTAGGTTTCACATAAATATTGATTAACATTATAGGGGTAATGTTCCCTAAGTTCCCCTCATAAACAGTGTCATGAGTGAGGATGGAGAATTGGGGATTGCTGATAATTTCAGGTGAAATGAAGGATATTATATCATTTTCTATAGTTTGGATATTCAGGAGGAAAGATGATCTATGATGGCAATCTTCCCGGGGAGACTCATACAAACTCATGACCTCCATAATAGACTCATCGGATGGAAAAGTCTGTAGGAGATAATCCAATGAGGGTGAAGACAAATTTAACCAAGACGGCAGAGATAGGGGTCTGATGCCACAATATGTTGGTCATCGGGATCTGAATCATCCAAGGTGGATTGAATCACCTGATATACTGCCTCGTTTGGGCTAAGTGGCATTTTATTTTCGATGGACTCAAACTATGATGGGTTAGGAACAACCCAAGGATGATATGATTCCTTGGATTTTTGAACCGTTGATGAAATCATATTAACCGAAGCGATAAGCCGTGAGGGATTTGGGGCAGTTAACGGAAAAACTCCTATGAGGGGAGAATCCTTAAGCAATCCTACTCCCACATTTTCCTACTAGGGTTTGGATTGTCCCAAAAGAGGGATGTTGTTAGCAGAATTATTATGGACGTCTGTAGTGCAAAACTCGAGCTAGTCAATGGTAACAATTTTACCTTGATAAGGAAATTGTACCAAGTGAAAAATCAAGGATGCTACGGCGTTCATCGCGTAGAACTGTAAAATTAGTCACAACAGATCTAATGAACAAGTAAATCAATCACAACAGATGAACATAGAAAATATGGTGTAAAACTGTGTAAAACATGCACAGTGCTCAATATCCCAGTAAGGGTGAATGATTACAATAGAATACAGTACTATGTGAGTGAGCAATTCGAATTGACTAAGTAGAACATTCGAATCACTGAATGGAGTAGCTTGACTCCAACTAGGAGTCCTCATCATCAATCAGTGGTGGTCATCAATGCACAAGAACCAGTCATCCAGGTGTCAATCTGAGTCTAACTGAGTGTAACATGTGTAACTGAAGTGTGTAGCACTGATATAGGGAAGGAGACTCAGTGGAGTACGCATGGGAGGCTTAACTGAAGTCAGAACAAGTAATCTAGTCAATCTAGAGGTACAACGGAATGAAATAGTCAGTCGGGAGTGAAACTAGCCTCAAATCAGGGAGAATCGGAGCTAACTAAGTGTAACTGAAGTGGAATTACAGTGGTAGGTGAAGAAGTGAGCCCTTCTCTGGTAGTAGGTGAGAAGTGGGCACCTTCCTGACTAGGAGGGCTAAAACTCTGAAGTAAGTGGCTCCCGGGTGCTAGAATAAGGTGGGTAAGGTGCTGGAGGCATCACATGGTGACTGGGCTGCATGCAAAATGCATGCAAACCCTAATTGCATGCAAGGTCCTGAAAAAGATGATGTGGATATCCGAACACCCCCCCTCAAGCTAGACTATGATGTGCAAAAAATAATGTGGGGCCCTGGTAACTAAGACCAAAGGTCACCCCAATACAATAATAATCCAAACTAATAACAGTAAATAAACCGAGGAAATGGGAAAAACCTCATGGGAAAAATACCCCCCCTCAAAATGAATTGTAACACACCAAAAGATTTAACTGCTCCAAACTCAAATAGATATGTTTGGAGGTATCTTACTCTTGGGAGTAAATGGATTATGCTCCAAAAACATGTGCTTGAATTCTCCATCAGTGGATGCAAGCGAATGTGGAGACTTTATGAACTTGCTCTTCATACCGAAAATGGTGAGAACAAATATGAAAATATGAGGATGATCCTGGAACCTGTGATTCGAACCAAGTGAGGTAGGAATAGCTCCAATCGGATCAAATAGATCTTGAAACTTGAACTTCTTATCAATAGAAGTTAAATCAGCTCCAAAAATAGATGAATGGTTTCTTGAGATCTCCTTTGAACCAACAAAGGTGAGATCAAAACCAAAAACAACAAAAAGTGCATGAGAATTGAACTCAAGCGAATGGTAGTGCTCTTCATCTTCATTAAAATTCTGAGAAACTTTGCAAATGATAGAACATAAGTCTATAGGAGGCATGCAATCAAGGAGGGCAAATGCTTCACCTCCAAAATCAAATTTTACCTCCAAAACTTCAAGTAGATCATTATTCTTCATGCCGACAAACTCATGTGAAGGAGAGGATTCAAGAACCTCTTCGGAATCTAGAGTATGAGTTGGTTTATCTTGCTCAGAATTTGAAATAGAAGACATTGAGAGAGTGATTTTTGAGTCTACAGTTTCTTCTTCATCTTGAACAATTGTTGAGGCCAAGACATGATCGGAAAGAACACATAAGGAGATCTCACTGGGCTTGTTCTCCAAAAGGCTAGCATGATCCTCTTCTTCCTGCTTTCCAAATTCTCTGTCAAGTTGGACCCATATATCACTTGGATTTTCAGCAGTATTACTGAGGTAGCGCATACAAGGAGACATAGCAAGACACATTGCTCCAAAAGCTCTGTCACAATCATTGAGCCAATCATTCTCCTCTTCATCGGAATCAAAATCTCTTGCATTACCAATGCATAGATCAAAAAGACATTGTCTCTTCAAGAATGCAATCATCTTTGGTTTCCATTCATCATAGTTGAATGGAGTAAGAATATTTTGTGAAGAAGAAGTCTCCATCTTTGCATTAGCGAATGCACATGGAGGAAGTAAGAAACCTACAAATCACACACAAACAAACACCATGTTTTCAGCCTTGCATGCACATGAGATTTTGCATGCCGCTGCTGAAATATATTGGTGAGCAATTCACTCAATCTTCATGTAGCACACCTGCGGAAAAAGAAGTCTTGTCCCTGCCATGGCTCTGATACCATGTAAAATTAGTCACAGCAGATCTAATGAACAAGTAAATCAATCACAACAGATGAACATAGAAAATATGGTGTAAAACTGTGTAAAACATGCACAGTGCTCAATATCCCAGTAAGGGTGAATGATTACAATAGAATACAGTACTATGTGAGTGAGCAATTCGAATTGACTAAGTAGAACATTTGAATCACTGAATGGAGTAGCTTGACTCCAACTAGGAGTCCTCATCATCAATCAGTGGTGGTCATCATCAATGCACAAGAACCAGTCATCCAGGTGTCAATCTGAGTCTAACTAAGTGTAACATGTGTAACTGAAGTGTGTAGCACTGATATAGGGAAGGAGACTCAGTGGAGGGTGCATGGGAGGCTTAACTGAAGTCAGAACAAGTCATCTAGTCAATCTGGAGGTCCAACGGAGTGAAACAGTCAGTCGGGAGTGAAACTAGCCTCAAATCAGGGAGAATCGGAGCTAACTGAGTGTAACTGAAGTGGAATTGCAGTGGTAGGTGAATAAGTGCGCCCTTCTCTGGCAGTAGGTGAGAAGTGGGCGCCTTCCGGACTAGGAGGGCTAAAACTCTGAAGTAAGTGGCTCCTGGGTGCTAGAATAAGGTGGGTAAGGTGCTGGAGGCATCACATGGTGACTGGGCTGCATGCAAAATGCATGCAAACCCTAGAATTTGCATGCAAACCCTAATTGCATGCAAGGTCCTGAAAAAGATGATGTGGATATCCGAACAAGAACTGGTTCCGACCAAGCAATAAATTATAGTCCAATGGTGTGTCAACTACCTCTACATGGATGGAGACAGTCTTTCCCCCTAATTCTATGGCTAAGGCTGGTAAGAGTCTGTAGGATTGAAAACCATGGCCATCAAATGCATTCAATGTGGTTGGAGATTGGTTGACTTCAGAAGACCGATAGCCCTCCAGCAAGATATAAACATAATATAAGTTGAGGTTCCTTCGTCCAAGATGGTACGCTGGATGTTTTTCCCACTAATATTTGTATGAATCTGGAAAGATAACTGGTGGGATAACCTTGACTTAAAATACTCCAAGTTGAACATGTTTGTGTTGGAAGATTTGGGGTCCATATCTCCAAGAGCTAAAAATAGGATTCTGTGTTGACTAGGGCAGTTCTATAGAACTTCAAGCATAGACATTGCACAAGGTGCATGGGCCAAGTCTTCTACAATGTTGTAGTTTTGTGCGGCATGGGAATTTGGATTAAATGTTGCTTTGTGAATTGTGCCCTTAGGAGGGCGCAACACTGTTTCAGGGATCGACTTCTCAACTGAAAGAGGGTTCGAAGGTGGAGGGGTGGCGGAGGTAGACGCTTTATCCGCAAGAATTCTGTTACTGTTCTTATCTGGAGCAGATTCATATGTCCGTGATCTAGTTGTTAGGCCAACCATCTCGTTGCACATGAGGACTTGAGACTCCGATTGGTGTGGATGGCTTATGTTTCCCCCTTGTTGTGTGGGTGGGTTATGTGAAACCATTTGTTGTTGTTGTGGGGGGAAGGCATCAGTTAACACTACCGGTGGGGTGCCTTATAAAAATTTGTTGACTTCCTCACGATGAGGATATTATTTTGTATAGTGGTCACCACCAAAAATGAGGCATGGGAACTGATCCTTCCACTTGGGTTTGGTTTCGTTGTTGGTTTCCTGTGTTTGGGGGTTCTCCTACCGGTCAGAAGGTTTTTTGGATTTTTCCTTATTCTTATTCTTACCATTTGATGATGAAGAGGATTGAACCTTATTCACCTTAAAAGTCTGAGTAAGAGATGGAGTGGATTTGGTGTTGTTACTAGTCTAATTTTTAGATGGACCGGAAGTCGATTGACTTCGTTGTCCATTCGGTTGAGGTGCAGACTATGTTTTCATAGAACCTACAATACCATCATTTGGAGGTTCTGTGGAAGGTCTTGAAGGATCGTTCATGGGGTGAGGATCATTTGGGATAAAATCATAAAGCGTGTCGGATTGAGAATAAACTAAATCCAAATATTGAGCACAAATGGTTGTTTGGTCCTCAATGACATCTCCTCCCATGGAAAGATCCCTAGCTATAGGTGGCATTAATAATTTGTAAACCAATCAGCCAATAATTGGCTCGAAATGGTAGCTTTAATTAACATATGTCGCCTCCTCCACTCATGAATGTGATCATAAATATGGGTGGAGGTGGATTGTCTTAACGAGGTTAAAAGTTCAATGCCAGTTTCATATTGAATCGACAACTGAAAATGCATTAAGAAATCCATATCAAGGGTGTTGAAATCGACGAATAAGTGTCGTGGCAGCTAGATGTACTACTTGGTTGCAGTGTCGGTGAGGGTCCACTGAAAGAGCCTCAAACAGATGGAATTATCCATTAACGAGTTTGAGGAACAACACAAGTGATAAGTCATGACATGGTTGTTCATATATTCATCGGGCTTCTCATCAAATTTGGGAATGTCGGATAGGAATTTGGTGGGGATAGTGTTTCATAGGGGGTTCTACTGAATGGGATCATTGGTTAAACGCAACAAATCCAGCAGATCTAAAGTAGCCAGGAGTGGTAGTTGTCGATTCAGTTGTGGATACATGTAATATTGATGAGGCATCGGTATACCAGTACGACTGTAAGTTGTTCATCCCATGTACTGGGTTTGAGAGGGTTGGGAAGTCACGGGGTTCATTAACTAATTGGGTGGAAATCCCTGTAAATGTGCACCCATCAAGTTAGGTTGACCCCAAGGAACGTTTGTGGCCCCCGGTAAGGTAATCTGACATGTAGGGGTATAGGACGAATCGCCGAAGGACTAGTTTGATAACTAGATGGACCCCAAGCCAGATAAACCGTCGAATTAGGAAATTTCCCAGTGGTTGAGGGTTTCCCCCAAGCTGAAACTTTCCCCCTAGTGAAAACTTTCCCTCCAATAACAGGTAAGGATGGATTCAGCATCAAGGGTGTGATCATAGTACCCATATTTTGGGTTTAGGGAAACAAAACCACTTGACATAAATCCTGATGCAGTCGGATTATTAACCACTTGACTAGAAGGGGGAACAAATTAACGACCAAGTAATTCATGTGTCAACAATCCAGCTATTATTCTAGCATCGACACTCGAAGGTGGTCGTGGTGGGATAAGTGGTTGAGTCGTAATCGTACTTTCCAAAGGAAAAGTAAAGGTTGTAAGTATTGAACGATCTACAACAGCATAAGTAGATGGCAAGGAAATTCCTTGGAAATCATGTGAGGGTCCAGTCATATCCATGCCTAAGGTTCTTCTATTGGGTGATTCTGTTGACAGCAGTGAGAAAGGATAGCGTCTATAAAAGTTGTTGATGGTAACTAAACAATTGGGCGATAAAAATCTTTAGATAGGGTTTGACTTGTGGAGGGAAGGAATCCTGACACTTCTGTAGTTTTAACCACCCCTTAGGGTTGGGTGTGTTCAAGAGTAACACTTCCTTGATCTGAAATGACTTCTTCGTGTATGTTTGCTTCATTTGACAGGTTTGGTGAACCTATTTGTGGAAAAGGTTTGTTGTCTTCATGTCCTAATCCTTGCATTCTGTGGGATCTTCTTAGGCCTGGATTAACCAGTGCAAATATAAAATAATAACAATTATTATAGCGATACCTAAGGGAAACTATGAGAAAAAAAAAGAGCACACCCCTATAAAAACTAAAGGTAATCAATCCACTCAAACAGTAGATAAAGGATCTTCCGAAGATGGGATATCAAGCCATCAATGAAGATATGAGAAATAGTTACCCATAACACTCTCGCAATGGAAATCTAGAGGTGCAAGTACCAGTTGCAACCAAGTACCCTCTTAAGGAACCAAAATTGCGTGTTGCACGTCTGTCTCAGGTACAAACAACAACACCACGGCGGTTACCTAGGAGATAGCCTAGGAAAGGCAATTAGGCTACCACTTCACGCTTGGTGGTCGGGCGGAATGGGCATGGGAGAGGGATTCTGCAAATGGGAAGGGAACAAAAGACACTTGTCTTAGACCCGATGTATTTAAATAATGGTGTCACCCCGAGGACTTCACTCCTAAGATTACTCCTATACTCGTATAACCCCACCAAGAGAGAATGTTGAGCACCGGTCTGAACACTCTTCTCGATTTCTCCTACTACTTGACTCATGTGTTAGAGGAGCTTTCCGAACAATCACTTTGCGCTACTAATGGATTTTTGCTCTTTAGTAGTCCTAGTTTCATTTTAGTGACTCTTGGATGATTAACTCACTTCCCTAATCCAAAAGTCCTATCTCCTATACTACTGTTGGTTTGCTAACAAAACAAAAATGTCTAGTTTATTTCATTAGCGCATGGTTGATTTTTTTGGTTGTTCCTTACTTAGAGGGAAAATGGATGTGAAACTAGTGATGTGAAGACCTGACTCAAAACCATGCAAATTATGAGATGCAAGTTTTTCACTTCAATGAACTCTATCTACAAAGGAGAGAGAGTGTTTCAAATTCCCATGCAACAATCACCCAATGCCATCCAATCTTCCTCTTTTCCTTTAATGATCAACAATGCCAAATCAAAATCTCAAATTATTCACCAATTTGGATTTCAATGCAAAGCAATCCTTCAAAGAAACACCAAAAACCAAATCTCTTTTTCCTTTTTCTTTTTGCTTTCTTATTTAAAAAAAAAAAATCAATTTTAACGAAAGAATCAAATCTACTTCTTTGTTCAAATAAGGGATACTTCAATTATGAGAACCAAAGACAACCAAATAAAAAATTTCTTTTGAAGACTCAAAATGCCTAAAATATTTGAATAAACAACTTCTTTTGCTTTCAATTTGCAACTTCAATAAAGATTGAGAGAGATTTAATGGTAAAGATGAGAGCAAAATTTCACTTTTCAAGCTCTTTAAAGTAGCATAAGAGACTAAAAAACCAGTTGTTCTCTTCTTTTGAATTGAAACGAGAGAAGCCAACCAAGTTCAATGGAGACCAAAGAAGCTAAAGAAAACAAAATACACACCCAAGGCAACAAAACTCAAGAAAGGATTGGATTACTCAATCATTTTCGATTTTGTTACTTCACAAGCCAAACAAATCAAACCAAAAGAACTTTTGAAACTTCAAATGCTCAATTTGAACACAATCAATGGGTCAGAAAGACTTTAGGTCGATGCTACAAACTTCTAGGCTTGAAGCAAGTTGAAAATTTCACCTAAAGCAAGAGCAAACTTAAATTTGAATGCAAAAAGCCTTATGCACACTCGACTCCCCAAACAGGCCTAAAAGGCTCCAAATTTTTCCAAACAAGGCTTGGAAGTCTCCAAACCAATTCTAAGAAGACCCAAATATCGTTGGACAAGAAAAACAATCCACAAAAGAGTGCAGACCTAGCAAAAGACAAAGTTGGTCTATGTTGGTTTGAGCTGTCCAAAAATTGATAGGAATTAAAACTAAGTTTCAAAATACCAAATATGCAAGCAATGCCCTGATACAAAGCCCACACAAATGCAAATCAACAGGAAAAGACCACACAAACAATTGAGAAGCAGAATCCAATGAAAATCACACAAAGCAAGGATAAGAATTACCCAAAAAGAGGGATTTTTGCTCTTGAACTACCCAGACACACTGTTGATTTTCGCTCCTTGAAACACTGAAATGGGGAGATAGACTGATAATTTTCACTATGAGAGACTTTGTGGGGGAGCGATAGACTCCTGTAGGTGAAAAATGGACTATTTTTGGCTTAGATCCAAGGTTGGATTGGGCTTTAGGCTCAGTAGACTTCTCAACAAAGATCAAAGGAGGTAAACATCAACAGAAAAACAACACTCAAAGAGGTATAATTGGTCGAATTAAAAGTTCAAAGGTCCAAAAAGACTAGGGATTTCCCCAGTATGGTCGACAGTTTCTTTTTAAGGAAATCCTCCCTATGGATAAGTAGGATTCCTCTTAGGATAAAAGCAGGTTCCCTAGACACCTAACCCAAGACACAAAAGAAACAAATGGTTGCTACTTTCTCCTAGATTCAATTTAAACACAAGGCAATCCAAGCAAGCATTTGCATGAGAAGGGTGAGAAGGGGTAGATGTCCTATCTCAACCCCGAAGGTTGTCCTCGTTGCTCCTTGTTGATCCGTATCCAAGCTTGAGAACCCAAATTGATGAGCCTGCAAACAAAAGAAAGAGACAAACACCTTCGAAGAACAAGTGCATTGAACTAAATATATTCACTAACAAGTAAACAGATGCATGCATTCAATCACAAGAAGCACAATTTGGGAGAATAGGCCAAGTTTATTCATTAGAAAGCCAAAGGAAACAAGTACATAATATGATTATACTTGATCTTGCATTAGCGGCATCTCCTCCAAGCTCTCAATCAGAATGATCCCCTTGAGCACTCTAAGACCATAAGAACCACCTCTCTAAGCTATTTTCCATGTGTGTGAGCCAAGGCATGAGGTCCTTGTTATAGGATGGGAATCCAAACCACTTGAGAGAGAGTTTTGGATCAAGGGAGGATAAGGTGGATCAAGGGATATTAGGTTTCCATGAATGGAAAATGGAGAGATATTCGAAGGATAATCTGATCTACCCAAGATCAAACTCTAATCTTGGTCCAAAACTCAAGAGAGAGACACGAGAGAGAGGTTGTTATAGGATTGTCGCTCCCTTAACACTAAGAAAGGAGTGAAAATGTTGTAATTTTCGCTCCCCTAGAGGCATGCAAGGAGCGACAGGCTTGTTATTTTCACCCTCTAGGACACTGGGAGGGAGCGACAGTCTCAACAAAGGCTCAAAGTAGGGTTTTTTAAGGTGGTTCTTCAAGCTCCAAATGTCAAGTGACCTTCCCAAATTTGTCTAGGGACTAGGTAAACCATAAGACAATGGGATTTAACACACCTAGGGAGCATGAAAACTTTTACTTCTCGTGGTGATGAAGCAAGTTAGGTCAAAAGTGCACATTTAAGGTACAACATCTAGACAGGGACATTCCCAAGTCTTGTTGTTAGGGTCATCTCGATGAGGACACACCTTGCTTTTCTCTCCCGCTTCTCCACCTCTTGGATATCATACAAATACCTTTACCGCTCCACCTCATGGAAGAGGCATTACTTCATCTCCACCTTTTGGAGGGAATACCCCCCATCATCTCCTCCTTGAGGAGAGAGGATACTGCCACTATTGCCACCCTCACCTACTAGAGTGAGAAGCACACACAACACTATGGCGGGACCAACCCCTAATAGAAACCTTCCTTTCATGGCAAGATTAAAACTCCTTGAAATAGCTAAATTGATTAATGACCCCATTCATCATGATCCAACTTGGTCGGATAGGCCTCCTAAACTTCCCTCAAATATTCCAAAGTTTGAAGGGAAGTAGGGAGATGACCTAGCAAACCATGTTATGTCATTTCACCTTTGGTGCTCTTCTAATAGCATCGTCAATGACCCTGTTCGTCTTTGACTCTTCAACGACCAAATGGCATGTCAATTTACCATCTGCGACTTATACCACCTTTGAGCCTATAGCCATTGTTTTCCTCATGTATTTTCAGTTACCCATGCATCACGACCTAGAGCTTGAAATCCTCATGGAATTTTGGCAAACACCTCCACCCATATCGTAGATCACATCCATGAATGGCGTAGACGTTGGACCTTATGCAAAATAGACATCCAACCCCAATTTTAGTTGGATTGGTTCCTAAAATCACTCCAGCCCATGGTTGCAAAAGGTGTGGTAGCCACATTGCTAAAAACAGAATAGGAGACCATCTTGAAGGCCAAATATTTTGATCTAATTTATGCAAAATCTGTGTATTTCTATACCATCCTTCCTTATTCCCCTCGACATTGTTCTCTGAACCCAACACCATTGGGAACATCACATTCAGCCAATGGGATTATTGGGACTATTTCTCACCGAGCAAATGTTCCCCAACCTGTGACTTTTGTACCATCCACTATGACACAGCAATACCCACCAACACCACCTGTATCAGTGGCACCTGCAACTGCACCAACTCCTCCATTTGGTCAACTATCTTATGGAGACTATAGTCCCACATACCTGAATGCTATCCAAGCACCTTTGGTACTTGCACTTTAAATGGCACCTTCCACTCCTACCTCCACATTATATGGAGCACCTAATGCATATCTTCCTACAACTGCATACAATATGTATTTCCCATTTCATGGTTCTCCTGGTCCTGCCCCCATACCTCAAATGGGGGTAAATCTAGTACAACCTTCTCCCATGCAACAAAATCAGATATTTGAGCAATTAAACATGACCAATCCCCTGAATCCTCGGAATCAGGGGAAGAAGAAAAGAAAGAATAGGAAAAACTAGTAGTAGAGACAGGGGGCAATCCCTCTACCCAAAAAAACTAGAACATGGGTTACTAGAACAAGGGGGGGAATAATCCCCCCAAAGGAAAAGAATGCCAACCTTGGGACAAATTATACTTTCTCGAGGTATGAAGAGTATGGGCACTACATGCACCATTTCCCATTGATACCTGAGTTTCAACATATGCTTGAGTCAAAGAAGAAGGCCACAGCCAACCCCCCTCAAGCACCTAATGCACCACAACCCTAGCAAGTTGTATTGCAACAACCCTTTTCCAAACAAGGGGTGGTTACTCAAGAACTAGATCCACACCCCTAGGTGGTGACACCTTTCGGAATATTTGCAGGAACATGGCAGAGGTCAACCTCCAGACCCATGTCAAAGGATATGGCATGCCTAAATCCCCGTAAGGGGAAGACATACCCACTACCTCTAGTGGGCCTTTGCAAATACCTCACCCAAATGGTGATTAGATCCCTTGAGTCCCAAAACCACCATCTAGATGAACTACCCATAATCCTCACAAGAAAGCGACCCATAACTATAATATCATCGACGATCTGCCTCTGCCATGTCAACGTTAGAAATTCTTTAGTCTTGTCCTTCCCAAAAGAAGGCATTGCTTAACGCGTTAAGTGTTGTTAATCCTTCTGGTTCACGTCTTATGACCTTCGATCTCAACAAAGGTGAACTATGACTACCCTCGTTAGTCACTTTTTATATCCTCGTCACAATCAAGAACATTATCATTCATCGATGCATCGTCGATGAAGGAGCATCGACATGTGTGATGTACACCCATGTATGGAAATGTTTGGGTTCACTAGACCTGGTACCCTCATCTATCACTCTCTACGCATATGATGGGAAGTCATCGAAACCTTTAGGTTTGTACCAAAATGTACCCATCAAGCTAGGGGGGTAATGGTACTTTTGGATACTAAGGTAGTTCATGTGCAACTCAACTAAAACATTTTTCTAGTCCATAGTTATATGCACACCATGAAGGTGGTAACCTTCTCAGATTTTCGCATCACGATATTCCCTCATAACAGGAAGATCATCACCCTCGACCAACTCAATTACTATGATCCACACACCAACACAAACCTAGATAGTGTCCTACCCACCATAGGATCAGTTAATTCCCCCCAATATCTTGATATTGGTTCGGGCATTTACAAAGATTTTGATTTGTTTGGGGCATACTCGAGTCCTCCACCTGAGATCCTCGTATCTACATATTGTCTCATGTTCACTATTTTCACCTCTGAAGATAAGTCTTAATCCCCCTCAACATCAACATTAGTACCTCCTACTAGCCATGGCATTGACCAAACCTTGAACCCATTAGTGCCACCTGTTTTTCAAATCCCTTTCTTGTATCCCCCCACAGGAGTACAAGGAACACCAGTAACGGCTTAGTTCAGATTTCCCGGGCTCACTTTGGGAATGCATGTCTGGTACCTTACACCACCTTATCCAAATATGGCTTCCAATCCATTAGCCCTATAAGTTGTCTATACAAAGTGGGATCTACTAGATCTGATCCAGAGCCTGACTCATGAAGCTTCCTCAAATTGGAAACCATCGGTGTAGTCATAAATTTGCAATCTATCATGCCAAACTTGCGCAATATATCCACAATGTACTTCCCTTGAGATAGAAAAATTACATCTTTTCTTTTCCAGATCTCAAGGCCAAGAAAGTAGTGCATCAAACCTAAGTATTTCATCTCGAACTCTGAGGTGAGTTCACTCTTGCACCAAGCAATCAGATGTCCCTCTCCACTAAGAAACAAATCACCAACATACAGAACCAATATCAACTGTTGGTTCTTCACTACTTTGAAGTACAAATTTGGATCAACTTCACTATTACAAAAATCGAGTTTCTGAAGGTAGCTATCAATTATGGAGTACCTAGCCCTGGGGCTTACTTAAGCCCATATAGAGATTTCTTTAGCTTGCAGGCATGGTACTCCTTCCCATGCACTACAAATCCTTCAGGATACTAAATATAAGCCTCTTCCTCAACCTCACCATTGAGGAAGGCTGTCTTCACAACCATCTAGTGAAGTTTCCATCCTATAACAGATGCAAGTGCAATCATTGCTCAGATTGTGGTGTACCTTGCCACAGGCGCAAAGGTTTCATCATAATCGATGCCTTATTTCTAAGAGAAACCTCTGGAAACGAATCTAGATTTATACTTCTCAATGCTACCATTTGCAACATGTTTTATCTTGTAAAGCCATATGGAAGTCACAATGGACTTCCCATCAGGTTTGGGAACAACCTCCCAAACATCATTCTTCATTATAGAGTCGTACTCTTCTGTCATTGCATATTTCCAAACTTGTTGCTTTGTAGATTCTTCATATGAGGATGGTAATGAATCATTGATGTGACTCCTCAGTGCAACATACCCTGAATATATGTCAAGTTTCTTGCGCTCTTTGGATAAGCCTGCTGGTGCTCCATGTTTCTCTGCATCTTGTAAGATATCTCAGCACCAAGAAGGTCTTCTTTTAGTGGTATGTTCATCAGGTGACCTCTCAATCAGTTCTACTGGTTCTTCGGGAGCTAGCGAATCTGAGGCATCTTTTGGTTTCTCCCTCTCAAACTCTGAAGGGGGAGAATCAAACTCGGGATCCTCTATCTTTGAATCACATTGAATCTCTTTTGATCTTTTGAAAGCAACTTTCTCATGGAAGCTAACATCTAGGCTGACTTCAATGTGTATCTCACCAAGTACATATATTCGGTATGCTTTGGATGATTCGCTATAATCCACAAAGGTGCCTTTCTTTCCAGAAGGCTCCATCTTTGTTCTCTTTTCTTTCGATACATAAATTTATACTGGGCTCTCGAAGATCCTCAAGTGTGATATATCTGGCTTCTCACCGGTAAACACTTATTATGGTGTCTTCTCATCTATAATGGCATGCGGGCTTCTATTATGGATGTACACAGCTGTATTGGTGGCTTCTTCCCATAATGAGGTAGACATATCTTGATCATGCATCATGGCTTTTCCAACCTCACATATGGTTCTATTATTTCTTTCGGAAACCCCATTTTGTTAAGGGTTGTAAGGTACTGTTAACTGTCTGCATATTCCTGCATCACTACATAGCTCATTAAATGCATGTGAATCAAATTCACCTCCATTGTCATACCTTAATGCATGGATGTGCTTTTCTTTCTGATTTTCAACTAGGGCTTTAAACTCTTTAAATTTGCTAAGAGTTTCACTTTTAGCCTTCATGAAATAAATCCATGACTTCCTAGAAAAATCATCTATGAACAATACATGATATAAGAATCCACTCAGGGAAGTGGATGACATAGGACCACATACATCAAAATGTATTAAATATAAAATCCCTTTAGATCTAGTAGTGTTGCTGGAAAAAAAATTCTTAACGTTCTTCCCAAGTGCACAACCCCGACATACACTATCATGCTCAAAATCAAATATGGGCATACCTTTTACCATCTTTAGAATTCCTGGTAGCACTTTGTAGTGTAGGTGTCCAATCCTTCGGTGCCATATCTCGCATGGACCGATAGTGTGGCGAATCATAGCTTGAATGTACTTCCCAGGTACCTTGTACAGTGCTCCCTCTCGAACTCCAATCACAGCAGCAGATTCTAGGATTTTGTTCTTCGGCCATAAAAGTGCTTTGTTATCCATGAAGATAACTCGGAATCCTTTGTCTTCAAGAACTGAAATTGAAAGGAGGTTCTTCTTCAATCCTGGAACATATATAATTTCCTCCACATGTAAAATATCATCGGTGCTTAGCTGGAATGAGGTGGATCCAACTCCTTCGATCGAATATGTTGAGTTGTCCCCCAACTCTACCATGCATGCGAACATTTTCTCCTTTAGGTCAGTGATGGCACTCTTGTAACCAGTCATATGTTTGGATGCACCATTGTCAATCAACCATGTGTATGCACTTGTGATGACGTATCCCGAAAGGGATGAGACAAGGTAATAGTCCCTTTTTGTCTCCTTTTCTTCGGATGCATTATTTTGAGTGGTATCATCTTCTATGGCGGTATAAGCATGAAACTTTCCTTTCTGCTTTGCTTTGCACTCTCTTGAGAAATGGCCTTTCTTGTTGCAATTGAAGCATCTAGGTTTTGAATTGTCAAATCCTTTGTTGAACTCCTTCTTCGTTGGATGAGATAACTTCTTTTGGAAGAAGGGTTTATTTCCTTTCTTCATTCTTGTCGTGAGGGTAAGGTTTTCTTCTTTAGTGCACATAGCTTTTCTCTGGATTCACCCTTCCTCTGGGATACAATCATGCCACAATATTTCAAACCAAATTTGCACTTCTCAACCATTCATAGCAGCCAAGAATGTCTCCCGTGAAGATGGGATACCATCAACGGCGGTTTGGATGAGATCATCTTCATCCACTACAACTCCAATGTTGATAAGTTGATCTCTTACCTGAGAGATCTTAGTGAAGAAGGAGGACATTGTCTCGTCCTTCTCCATCTTGAGGTTTCGTAACTTGTTCTTTAATGCCTTCTTTTGAGTTGGGGCCTTCTTCTCATGTAGATTAGTCAATATATCATAACATTCTTTTGCGGTCTTTAGCTATATGATCACGGACATCGAGTTATCTTTTATCGAATCATAGATGATCTGTTTGGCCTTAACTCGATTCTTCTTGAAGTTGATGCGCCCTGTATTAGATGTAGTCTCCTCCGCCATAGTGGATACGTAGCCATCCAAGTCATGTTCCTCTAGGATGTTGAGAATCCCAGCCTTCCAAGTGTTCAAGTTTGTGACCTCAAGATGGTCTTCTGGTCGTACAGATATTGGTGCTTTGATACCATGTTATTATTTGGTTGAGCTTTGATATTTAATTCTTTTAGATGACGAAACTTGAAACAATGAGACAATTCAATCACTTGAAATTCATACAACCATAACACAAGATATAGCCTGGGGAAAATCCTCAAAACAATGAGAACAAAAACCCCAACAATTCTTCTCGGTATCATATAATGGATAACAGAGAATGCTTTATTTTACAACAGAGGAGATTGCTTTCGGAAGATAAGAGATCACCAAAACATTCTTGGTGAAGATACGGAAGCAATAGAGAAGAGAGATCAATCGGATGTGCTTTCCAATGTGCCCAGCACATCAATAACAAGCAAGAACAATAACCTGCACAAAGATAAGCGCCTTGCTGTCAATGGAGAAGAGAATTCGCTTCACATTGAATTCATCAATCTCGTATAACATATTTATACATTCTTCTCATGCATTGTCTTCTTCTAACTTCAGGATGAACTTGCCCTCATACTGGACGTATCAATCTTGCATGAAGAAGTGCACCCCACTTCTCATGCAGTGCTTTATCTCATTGAACTGTCTCTTAGGATGAACTCGCCTCTTAACTGAAATCTTACCCACTTAGTTAGGTGGCTAACTTAAGTGTTGTCATGCAAGTGTCGCTACTCAAGTGTCGTCTTTTAGTTTAACATAAGTGTCGTCGTGCAATAACACTTAGTTAACTATATCTTCTTTGTTGTCACTTTGTTAACTCTCTTTAACTGATTCTTTCTTGATAACATCACTGTAGTGATCAATTAGAGTTCTCCTTGATTTAATGAAGTGTCGTCTTTTAGTTTAACTAAAGTGAAAACACTTTAGTTAACTAGTCCTTCCTATTTAACACTTGGTTAACTATTATTAATTGAAATCATGATGATTGAATTACTCGTAGTGACCACTGTGAGTTCTTTAGTTAACTGAGGCATACATTGTGGCTTTAACTGAATCTTGACAATTCGAGTTCACTTAGTCATCTCCTGATCAATTCGAATTCTCTTTTTCTCTATGCATTTATATTTATCTCTTTATCTTTTATTGCATGGTCAATATGTGCTAAATTTAATCATCCATTACATTACATTATACTAAGAAGAATTATCGAATGATGTGATCATAGTATATTATTCCGGACCAAATGATCATATGATAAAGTAATTCACTTTAGAGGTGATCAATCTCTAAAGGAGACATAATATCAATCTGGTGATCATGGTTAATAATACATCACACAACATTAAATGCTTTTAACAAGTAAAGCATGACCTCTATACGGGAGGTCCATCCCATGGATACCTTTATACAGAAGGTTCACATGAGAATCATGACTTGACACACAAGTTCGTAGCCTTGTCCAACAATACTTTACAACATCATTACTTTGATCAACTACCTCTATATGGGAGGAATAAGCTTTACACGGAAGGTAATCAAAGTGCCCACCTCTATACGGGAGGATCAATCTTGGCTGCACAAGATTGGTTTGGAGAGTGTCTCCTGATGTTGTATATTTAACAAACACAAATGGGTCCCCCACCCTCTCAGACACCAATTCAACTCAATTATCCCCGTAGGAGTATTCTGCATGCCATTGATTCATGGGGCACCCATATTCTCGTCTGTACAAAACCATTACATCATCATCAAAATGACTCCCTGACTCACTCAAAACTGTGGGAGTCCTACCCATATAAATTGATTCCCCAACCCACCCAAAAATGTGGGAATCATACCAATCATTCTTTATATACAAATATTCCCCTAATCCACACAAAACCGTGGGGACCTCATCACATTATTCTTGTGTAAACATCCCTTGGTCGCCCTTGATCGATGTATTTGAGTCCACCTAACCCCAACACCATAAGTCTTGTCATTCACCTTACATCATTAGTATCGTGTCTCAATAAAGCCCTTCATGTGTAGTCTATTTCCATCCATTACACTCTGCATCACTATTTGAAGAATGTTGTCATTAGTCACTCACCCTTGTTTACATCGATCAAGGGAAGTCATAAACCCCACGCTCATTAACCAGTCTTGTGTCAGATCTGTCAGTCTCCCTGTTGGTTACAAAATGATATTGGTTCTTGAGATAAGACTCTCATCTTATCATATTCTTCAACTCTCATCGGCATAGACACATCATATTTTGAGTGTTGCAGTAGTTATAGTTTTACCTTGGGGTCCCTTCTCATCAATACAAGGGATCGCCTTGAACTAAGTAGGGAGATCCATTATTACTCCCTAATTTAGTGGTCTCCCCTATGCTCAACATCAACAAGTTGATCGCATCAGGGGGGGTTGTACATTCCAATGGTAGCAGTGTTCAGATTTATGATTCATGGTAGCAACACAACCAATAAAGTGAAGTTATCCCAATAACTTCACAATTACTTAGGTCCCCCACCCCAATGGGATGTTCATGATCATCACCAGTTCCACTTATTCGACACCAGTAACATCATTTCCAGGATTCATATACTCATTCAAGGATCAACTCCACCCCCATCCTTGCAGTAGAAGTATCAAGAGTCGAGCCCTCGGTCCCCTCTTATTTGTAATCTATTCTGATATATTTTTACGAGCATAGCTATGCCTATCTCATTTGTATAAAAAACCACTATTATTTACACCCATGGGCAAGTCTTTTCACCCATAAATGCTTGATAAATTATTAGAACATGGAGAGAAAATAAATGATTATGCATTATCGTCCCTATAGTACCCTCCAAACCTCATACATTAGAGGCCATCTATTAACGCTTAAATCTCATATACATGTGACATTTAGGTTAATCTTGCAGAAAGGCATCATCAACATAAATGCAACTCACCAAAGACCTCCTCATCAGATCCATAAGACAAACTGAGTCCCAAAATGCCAAAATCAGTCAAAATGGAATACTGCATGACTAAAAGCATTGGAAACCCGTGCTACTAGTGCAAATAATCTGTACAATCACTCACACGCCATTTCTCTTGAAACCCATGCTACTGTTAAAAATGGTGGGACCACATGTTTTTGCAACTCATTGAAGGCTCATAACGGCTCTCTTGGCTCCAAAATTTGAAAAGGTACTTCTCACATGCTTGGGAGCATTGAATAGCCCCTCTCATGTACTTGGGAAACTAGGTCAAAGGATGGAGTGTTCACATATGGATCTAGATGTTTCTTGGCCTTCGTTTGGCCTATAAAAGGAAACCATGAGCATGTGTTGTAATCTAAGGGATTACATTAAGTTACCAGTAGCAATTTAATACATAAGAGCAATTGAGAACAAGCATCCACATACAATCATAAGGAAGAACCAAAGAGTAATGGAGACAACAACAACATGTATTACATTATCAAATAGTTTTAGATGTACACAAGAGAGTATATATCTTCAATTTGGCTCACCAACCTTATATGTATCTTTATTTCTCTATTGCTAACTGTCTGTCGGTCGTCATACTGACCTGACCAACTAAGTCGACTAGTCGGTCGAGAGGACCTAGTCGGTTGGTTGACTAGGCTCCTCCAACATCTCCCCCCACCCCAAAACTCTTCGTCATCTTGAAGAGAACAAGGAGATGTTTTATATAAAAATTATTTGGAAATTTTATACAAACACGCAAGCTTAAGACTGTGGTGAATCTGACAAGGTGGAACAAATTCTTCACAAGCTTGGACAAGGGCTAGAGCGGTCAAGGTGAGTCGTTCATGGAAGAGGTCCCATTCTTGGAGAACAGTTATGATTCTTTCAATAGTAGCCGTGAGTTCTGATAATCACAAAATGTTTTCCTTTTTGTGCTATCGTACTACGTTTTGGATTTGCGGTTCAAAGTTGTTATGTTGGTTCTGGGCAGATCACAGGCATTGATATATTGCGGTAGTCAATCGATGGAATCCTTCTTGGGCTCGAGTTGCTTCATTTACCCACTAAAGTTCTTTCTTTTTAAGGTCTTCATGTTTGGTCTACTCCTCGACAATCTGTCCTTGCATGGTCTAAGTTGCTCCAGGGTCGGTTGAACTTTGGGATTTATATAATCCAACTAAAAGTGTTTGACTTTGTTGGATCTCTACGCAGATTTTCCCGACAACTAAACCAATGTTGTAATCTAAGGGATTGCATTAATCTACCAGTAGTAGTCTAATACATAAGAGCAATTGAGAACAAGCATACACATACAATCATAAGGAATAACCAAAGAGTAATGGAGACACCAACAACATCTATTACATTATCAAATAGCCATAGATGTACAAAAGAGAGTATATATATTCAATCTGGCTCACCAACATTATATACATACTTACAAATAGTTATTCGGTTGTCTATTGCTATTTTTTTGGTCGGTCATCATTATGACCCAACCAACTGAGTCGACTAGTCAGTCGATAGGACCTAATTGGTTGGTCAACTAGGCTCCTCCAACAATATGCATTCCATAGGATAAAATCAGAGCAAAAGTATGTTTTTGGAATTACATTAAGAGCTCCATTTTCAATCTACTTCCTCCCTCATATTTGAATACACAAAGCTCCCTTGCTCTATTCCCCTAAGAGGCAAGTGTTTCTACATTGTTCTATCCAAGTTATCTTGCAATTGTGTGGACAAAAAGGACCTCCCATAAGGGATATTGTTGCCTTACCTTGACTCTTGCACCTCCTAGGTGACACTATTGTATTTAGTTGGACCATTGGGCAATACCAGCTTGGTTTGGTACACTCTTGTTCCATCTTGTTTGGTTTATTTGTTACCCTCCTTTATTTCAATTTATTTTTTATTATTTTGTTTTTGTTTATAATCAAAAGTTTGTTTGGCCATTTGAGGTTTTTAGTTACTGATTTCTCAAACACAAATATTGGGTCCTCGCTACAACCTCAAGGATACTCTCACTGTGGGAAGGTTTTCCACACTTGTGGTTATATTCCCACAACAGTAAACATGAATAAGTGTGATGGTTTTGATCCATCAGGTTGAGTTACCCAAATGAAACTCTATTTATCTCCCCATGCCATTTCGAATGATCTACAATAACTATAAGTTGTTGAAAACATTAATTCCTATGGGTTAATAATTATTGTATTTTGGTATTATTATGCACATTCACTTGAAAAGTCACATGTGAATGTGAACAACCATTAGGATTCCAAGAGATGCCTTGGGAATAAGAACCCAAGGGTCATCACAATGTATTTATATGTACATATGTTAATGTGAAATATGGAACTCATGCTTATCATATCTCTTGTGTATTCGGATTTGTTTAGGCAATTGATTGCCTGCCCTATTGGGCATCCCAACATTGGTATGGGAGATGTCATAAATCATGTGCCCTATGTTATTCTGTAGAAATTCCTCTAGACTTGCTCAACTCTACCAAATCTGCAGCCTGCTCCTTGATGTACTATCATTCTCTAAGTTATGTCAAGATTAGTCTGCTCCCTGGATTCCTTGCATTCTCACTACATTTTCTCTCCAAAAACCCTAATCCACATGGAAATCCATCCAATCATGAGGAATTCCTAGGCTAAGTATTATTGAGCATCTTTTTTCAGTGTGCTTCCCTCTAGAAACCCTAATCCACATGAAATATATGCTGGGAATATCTACTTGTGACCTCCTACTTGTAAGTTTTATTTGTGTGCGTTGGCACTCACGGTTTGGGATTTGAAGGGAAATATCCTTGATATCATTAGTTCCAGAGTGATCCTCCTCCATACCATTCCAGTCACCAATATCAATTTGCTCCTCTTCAAATTCGTGTCTAGAATAAGTGTCACCGCATTGATTAATGACATTGTAACCTTTGGAGTTGTTATCTCTGGTGTATTGCATTGATAGACGCATATTCCCTATCCATGTGCGTGGTGTTCTACTATACTTTCTCTGCATTATTTACCTATGTGTATTGTATTCCATTACCCTCTCCAGAGTTGTCTTCACACAAACTCTCCAACATGCGAGTTGTGTTGGTATTATTGTTTCGTTGAAGATTGACTAGTTGTGTTGAATGTCATTGTTTAATGAATGCCTTGGAGCGTTGAATGCCATTGTTGAAGCTACGAGTGGAGTATTGAAAATGAATACATGTCATGGAGTTGTGCTGGTGATATCGTGGTGATTCTAGTTATGCCCTCCGTCAAAGTAAAGCGACCAGATTCCAGAGAATTATCCCATGCCCGACCTACTCTCCTCAATGTCGATTTAAGGATGCATTGTATCAAAAGTATGGGTATTTCAAATTGAAATTTTATGAAGAGTAAGACTGCATACACTTGATAAATTGTGAAATTTAACTAGTCATTATGGTGATTACATCAACTAGGAGAATTTTAATTAAATTGTACATATGTTCAAAACCCTCTACGACTTGACATAGATTTAACTCAGTGGCATAACTTTATCTCCAAGATTTTGCTTTGTAATTGCACTGCCTTTCGATAGCTAACACTATCATATTTGTTGCAATTGAAAATTTTGGTTCTGGGGTCCCTTTGAAGCTTGGAGCAACTAGATTTTGCATTTATCCAGTAGTTATTTTTCACAATGGGTGCTAGAAATATTATTTTTGACAGTATTAGGGTTTGATCCCAGCAACTCGTCATGACTATTGGGACCGAATCTAAATCGCAAGCATCAAGCTTGGCAAATGTTCCACTGGAGTTTCCATTGAATTTGGTGTCAAACCACTTGTATTCTATCTCTTGTATGTATTTTTTCTTGGGACGCCTAGCCAATCATTCATCCATGTGATAAAGAAATTGACGTTTTGTATTTTAGAGCCATTGGCATTAGCTTCCTTTGTGAATTGAGTCTCTAATATAAAACTCGAAATAACATTGTGTATCAAGTTGAACCATAGAGAAGCTTTCATGGGATGCACCCAAATAAATTCCACATGCTTACAGCTCACAAAGCGTACTCTAGCCTCAACACAACAGAGTAACACCAGAGAAACCAGAGCATTCAAATTGAGAAGCGTATTTGTGTTTAAAGAGGCAACCTATTCAGTGAAGGAAGATGAAGGATACCTTGTTAAATGCAAATGGTAGTGATTGTTTACGTTGGCAATGTAAATCAATACCACAAATTGTTGAGGCAACATCACAGGAAGAGTCATTGTGGCACCTGGCTTCCTCCACTCGAGGTTCCTACTCTATTGTGTTGAGGGTGCTTGGAGCTATGTGGTTCTCTATTTTTATATTATTCCCTTACCATTTAATGTTTGGTGCAAGTTATAAACTTTTATACTCATTTATATTAAGTAGGATATAGTAGGATTTGCCACTTGTCACCTGAGGTTTGATAGCGGTGTGAAGGTTAAAGATCATTGTTGTGTAGACTATTGCAGATATTATCTTACTATAGTTGGTTATTGCATTGCAAAGATTGTTGAAGGCCTTGTTGTATTGTAAGCTTGTTGCATATTCCATAGCTGCTTGTCTTGCATTGTTTTTGTCAGGATACACAAAACTGTATTGCAGTGGAACTTGTAGAGACCATTACAAACTATTGCAAAAATTGTTGTTGCAGACATCATGATAAAATAAATCATATTGTTGGTCGACAATGTTAGACATTGGTGACATTGTCACCATAGCATAGGTACGTCAAAGAACCAATGGCATTTTGAGCAGAGGAGTTTGGCAATTTCTTCTTAGTACACTCAAGACTAGAGGCCTATCTATGACTACAGAGGTAAATCATTCATTTTTTAAGACAAATCTAGCTTCAAATTCCACTTTGTAACTTTGAAACTGTTATTTTTGTAAGTTATAGTGCAGTTTTGGTACTTGCAATTGTTTTATGTGAGTTGAGTTGAATTTTAAGTGGGTGCATTTTTGGTAGAAGCCGATACCCTCCAACTGTTGAGCTTGAGACTTCTATTATTGAGTCTTCTTTTAAAAGGGTGGAGTTGCAAGAATCCCTTCGTTAATTAAGTGAGTCTTTAGTCATAGTTTATCAATGGCTAGAATCAATGGTTTAGTAGAGTTACTTAACACTCTACTCTCTTTTGTCAACAACACTCTCGTGGTCGATAGGACAACTCTCACTCACATTCGAAATTGTGTACAAGATTCACAAGATACACTTGAGTTTTTACAGCTTGAGT
Organism: Larix kaempferi; assembly: GCA_027924585.1. Classification (NCBI taxonomy): domain Eukaryota; kingdom Viridiplantae; phylum Streptophyta; class Pinopsida; order Pinales; family Pinaceae; genus Larix; species Larix kaempferi. The sequence continues at coordinate 8,597,506 of BSBM01000344.1, read as the reverse complement.
CGCAGCTCCAACAAGAAGAAATACATTCTAAACTTGTTCATGTTTAGAACAATCTTCTTTGTGATCCTTTAAGCAGCTTGCACATAATGAGGCCACTTCGGAAGCACAAAATCAAATCAATGGCTCTACTCCAAAAGCAAAAGCAAAAGAAGATGATGTTTTCCATACACATGTCCAGCTTGTTCTGTCCAAGTCCATCACTAGACCTTGGGAGGAAACATTTTGATTGAGCTGGCCATATGAAAGATGAATGTATTTTTTTTTACCAAAACAAGGGGTAGATTAATTAGTATCCGGTAAAAAAGCTACCGGGTGCTTCATTACATAAGAAGAAAATCCTGGACAGACAAAATTCATGGAGCTAGCTGATATCCAATGATTCCAGGAATAGAAAGCATATCTAATAATACCATCATTACAACAGAAGTCCCAAAGTTCCCAGCAGATCTCGAAGAGAAGAAATGAGAGACAGAGAGGAGAGAAAGTGAAATTATTTGATGTTGAGCTTCGCCACGGTCTTTGTGAATGCGACCTCCAATACGCTAAGTCTGATCCCGAAGACTCCTTTGGATTTTGCTGTGACTTTGGGTTGTGAGAAGGGGCAGAGTTGGGGCCTCAAAATTTCGCAACCTCTTTCCGTTTGAGTTTGTAGGAGGGATGGGGCCTCGTAATTTCCCAGTAGTCTGTCGCGTAGCTCCTTGGATTCTTGTGTACCATGTTTTCTGGGTTGAAAATAGTAAGATACTGACTAGTCCTTGCCTGTGACCAGCTAATATTCATCAGAGATTTCATATATGATTTAGGGGAGGTTACAATTGGTTTCTCTGCCATTCACACTAATAATGCTCCTGCCCAGGAGGACCGCTTTATTCGCTTCAGCATCAGCTAGACCGTTGAGTCCCCTCAGAACATGATAAAAACTGATCTTTTGAAATTTGGAGGCTATCAACGAGATTTTGTGGAGGATCATTGAAATATGGAGATGAGATGGAAACTTCTTGAGGATCATTGCTTGGATGATAATTCTCGAGTCTCCAAAAACTGAGATCTCGTCAATGTTATTTTCTCGGGCCTGCTTTAGTCCTTGCCAAAGCGCCAAGGCTTCGGCTTTGTTGTTTGTTTCCATACCTAGGCCCCATGCATATGTTGTCAGAATTGAGTTTCCAGCCAAGAAGAGGACCCCCCCCCCCTCCTGCTTGCCCCGGATTTCCTTTAGAGGCCCCATCAAAGAACAAACAGCTTTTGTTTAGAGAGGAGCGACACTTGAGGAAAGCTTGCTCGTCTAGACGGATTTCCCATTTCTCTGTTCGAATATTGGAAGTGGAGCATGTTGTTGCTTTTGATGGGAAGTGAGACATCCAGTTAAGTTCATTGTGGCTCAGATCTCTTGAGTTCTTGAGAGTTCTTTTGGAATCAATCACTTCAGCCAGAAGAGCTTTGCAAATGGAGGCCACCTTGGGGCTGGGTCTTTCTTCATCTCTAAAGATTCGCCTATTTCGTTCAAGCCATATTTTCCAACATATGACTTTAGGGGTCTAGAACCAAATGGATTTGAGGAGAGATTTTTTATGAAGATCGAAGGGGGAGAGTCGAGCCCAAGCAGAGAACAGATCGGTAACATTTCCAGGGAGAGTAACTGTTTCGGGGCTTAGGTTGAGGACGATTTCCCAGACTTCCTTTGCAAAGGGTCAGGTTAAGAGCAGGTGGTTTATGGATTCCTCCTCAGAGAGACAGAGAGGGCATCTGGAGGGGCCTTCCAACCCTCTCCTTTTGAGATTGTCACCTGTGAGGATGCTATTGTGAGCTACAGTCCAGCAAAAGTGGTCTATCTTGGGGACAAAGGGATGAGACCAGATGAAGTTCCATTTCATCGGATCAGGGGTTGCATAGTGAATGGCTTGAAAGGTCTTGTACCCTTCTGCAGCAGTGTAGGATCCTGAAATCTGACCCCAACCTCTTTTGTCTTTAGAGCGCTCTATCATCGGTGCTTTTCCTTGCAGAAGATGCAGTAGGAGATCCGCTTCCTCTTTAAGCCCAATGGGGATATTGCCTAAAATCCAGTCCTTCCACACATAGTCCCCTTCATCCTCCCAACTGGATATATCCCAAAGAGTCTCCAGGCTATTTTCCTTCATCCAGATTTTTAAATTTCTTATTCCTGGGAGGTGCCCCAGAGGTTGCTCTCCCATAATGGAGTCCTCCCATAGCTTGATTTGTTTACCATTCCCTGGGATCCATAAGAGAATGGGCTTGAAGTGCTATGAGACCTTGAGGCAGAGTCTGTAGATTGGAGATCCTTTTTTGCGGAGAGTCGGCTTATCTAAGCATCTTAATCTTGGTCCTGGGTAGTAATTTTTCCTCAAAACTTTCTTGCTCCAAATTTCACGGCCAGAGACGAGGTTCCAAATAATTTTCGCTCCCATTGCTAAGTTTTGTTTGGCAAGATTTTTTATTTGCAGGCCCCCTTCCTTGAAGGGCTTTTGAATTTTGTCCCAGCTGACCAGATGGGGTCTATGTAAGTTTCCTTTTCCTCCTTCCCATAGAAATTTTCTTATCAGCTTTTCAAGGTTTAGGATAACAGAGGATGGAGCTAGCAGAATGGAGTTTTGATAGATCGGAATACTCATCAGCACTGATTTTAGAAGCACAGCTTTCCCAGCCAGGTTTAACCAATTGGAGCCCCAGTTTTGAATTCATTTTTTGAACTTGTCAATAATGGGGGACCAATGGGATGCTTTTGGACCACCTTTAGAGATAGGCACCCCCAGGTAGGTGAAGGAGTCCCATTCGTGAACTGCTTCCATTCCTAAAACTCTTGCTATCTCTCCAAGTTCTCAAACTGAGCAATTCCAACCATAGATTTTGCTCTTCTGGAAGTTAATCTTGCTACCTGAAATTTGTTTATAGGTTTCCAATTCTTGCTTGAAATGTCTTGCGATGGGGAGACTAGCTCCTCCCAGCAACAAAGTGTCGTCCGCGAATTGAGCATGATTTATTTCTTTTACTTTTTCAGCCATTCGGATACCTGGTAGCAAGTTTCTTTGCTAAGTGTGGTTTAGTTGGAAACTTAGAACAGAGGCCTGGATAGCATAGAGAAGAGGGGATAGGGGGAAGCCTTGTCTTAAACCTCTAGAGGCTTGGAAGAAGTCAGTGGGTCGGCCATTGACCAGCGGGGCAATCCAGGGCGAGCTTATGCAACCTTGGACCCATTGCACAAAGGAGGGGGAGAAGCCTAGTTTCTTCATTACAAGGAATAGGAAATCATGTCTGACCCTGTCAAAGGAATTGGCAAGGTCAAGTTTTATGACCATCCCTTCCTCTTTATTCTGGGTGCTTGAGTGAATGGCTTCTTGAACCAGCAGAATATTATCCTGAATCTTTCGGCCTTTGATGAATCCCCCTTGGTTTTCCGGGATAACTTTGGGGAGGATTTTTTTGATCCTGCTTGCAATAATTTTGGTCATAATTTTGTAGCTCAGATTACAGAGCGAGATTGGTCTAAATCTAGAGAAATGGGCTGCTCCTTTTTCTTTGGGAATCAGGGTTAAGAAAGCAGAGTTTGTACTCCCTCCCAGTTTATTTGAAGTTTGGGTAAATCTAACCATTCTGAGAAGGTCTAGCTTGATCGTGTCCCAGCAAGTGGTAAAGAATCTGGCAGTGAACCCGTATGGACCGGGGGCACTGCCTGGTTTCATACGAAAAAGGGCAATCTTGAGTTCCTTCATAGAGATCGGGGCTGTTAAACTGAGATTATCAGCATCTTGGACAAGATGGGGGATCAGCTCAAAGGGATGGCTTGAAGGATTTAGGGGCTCATCATCCGAGGCAGAGAAGAGGTCTTTAAAGGTGTTGAAGGCCACCTTTTTGATATCTTCAAAATCTTTTACCAGTGTCCCTTGGTAGTAGATTTCAGACACAGCTTTGTAGTTTTTCCGGGCCTCTGCTTGCTTGTGAAAATAGGTGTATTTTTGTCACCACTTTCGAGCCACATGCTTCTAGATTTTTGTCGCCAGTATTCCTCTTCTACTCTGCAAGCTTGAAAGAAGGCTTTTCGAAGCTCAGTTTATTTAGATTGAATGTTGTTTGTGATTGGAATGGTTTCCATTAAATGCTGGTGGTTTTCAAGAGATTTTTGGGCCTCAATTCTGCTGGATGTGGGAGATTTCAGATGCTTGGCCCAATCTTTAAGGTCCTTTTTTATCCTTTTTAGTTTCTGCTCCCAGGAGAAAGAAGGGGAGCCAGGGAGTGGGGTAGTCCAGGAATCGGTGACTATTTGCTAAAAGTCTTCTTGGAGGATCCAGAGAGGGTTGAATCTGAAGGGAATTGGGCCCAGGTTAGGTTCAGAAGAGAGCTCCAAGAGGATGGGTTTATGATCAGAGGTACAGTTGGGGAGGATTTTGGACGAGGCCAGCAGTCCTGTGGAAAGGAAGTCAGAGTGAATAAGGAATCTGTCAAGGTGGGCCGCAATGTGGCCAGGACCCAGCCTTTTATTTGTCCATGTAAATTTCCCTACCGAGGGCTTTATGTCGAGAAGGTCCTGGCTAAGAATAATTTCCTCCACCCATTCTCTGGCTTGATCTCTAATTGGGGAACCTCCTTTCTTTTCATCAGCAACCAACGTAATATTTAGGTCCCCAGCTAAGATTATGTTTCTAGGGTTGTGCAGATTAAGGAAGGATTCCAGAGAGTCCCAGCAGTTTTGCTTTTCATATAGAAGATTAGGAACATATAAGTTAAAGAGACTTACTTGAAGGCCAGAATCAATATGGCGGAGGTTGGTGTAGATCCAATGCATGCTGCATTCTTCATTGATCAGCTCAAATTTGGATGTGTCCCAAAAGGTGGCTATTCCTCCTGATGCTCCCCTTGAGCTTATCGCTTTCCCTTTTCCTTTTTTCCAGAAGGCATTTCCAGCTTGGTAGAGGATTGTATCCTCCATTTTTGTCTCCTGAACCAGAAGGATGTCAGGCTTATTTATTCTGATGATGTCTTTTAGTGCTTCTTCTTTTGATTTGGAGCCTAAACCTCTGCAGTTCTAGGAGACGTAACGCATTCTAAACCTTCTTGGGGGGGGAGGCCCCTTTGGAGGCCTGGCCTTGCTTTGATCTAGTACTCATCATGGAAGTCAGAGTTTTTTGAGTTCCCTTGGTTATATCTAGGAAGGATTTCTCTTCCCTATGTTTTTCTTTGGTTTGCGGCCTCTGGTGGAATGGATTGGTGTTGCATGCGAACTGCTGGATTCCGAGGCACCTTCATCAGAGTACCGACCCAGATCAGAGTCCAAATTAGACGGGTCTTCATCCAAGTCTTTAGATTTTGCCGGTTTCGTATCATGAGCTGGAGTTCCTTTTGGGTCTGCAGGGAGAGGGGGTTCTGTTTCAAGATTTGGTAGCGTAGCTTTGTCACTGTCACGAATGGGGATTTCGCCAGGTTCCAAAGGATCTCCCACCTCGGGGGCTTGGATATTGTCCAATTCTATTACTTCTATTGCTTGGGCTTGAGAAGAGCTTGCCATATGCGGATCGGTTGCCTTATTCAGATCTTCTGATGTATCTTTTGCAACTGAAGGGTTTGCTTTGTGAGCTGCGTTTGGATCTTGTTTCTGCATGTTGTTCGTTGCTCTTTTTTCTTGAGCTTTTGGAGCCACTTTTCCTTTCTTCACTTTTTTCCATCCTTCATCTTCCTCCGATTGCTGAGCTTTGGGACAGTTTCTCTGGAAGTGTCCATGTTCATGACAGAGCCTGCATTTGAAAGGTAGCTGCTCATAGTCTAGTTTTTGGAAGTGGTGCCAAGTTCCAACGGAGAGTTTGATTGCTTCTGGTAGTCCAGCCTCTAAATCAATCTCAACGCAAACCCTGGCACAGGTGTACTGCCCCTTTGGTTCTGCTTTGTCAATGTATCGACCAAGTTTATTGCCAATCCTTTTAAGCGATTGAGCATTCCAACAGTGAACAGGTAGATTCAGTAGGCGCACCCAGACTGGTACCTCTTTTGGAACATCAACGGTTGGATCAAAGTCCGAGGACCAGCGATTGAGATACAGTCCCTGAGAGCCCATAAAGTACGGGCCGCTTCTGAATATGAGGTCACGATCTTCTTTGGAGATGAATTCAAAAATATAGAAGCCCCTTCCTACAGGATAGTAGGTCACACTATGTTTCAGATGGGGCCTCTAGTTTCTTTGGATCCAATCATCGGTGGTTTTGGTCGTCGGCCATAGACCCATGAACTGGCCTACCAATCCTCGTTCTGCCAATGCCAGAGCAATTTTGATGGGATGCTCTGCTGGTAAAACGATTTCAGGGATTTCGTCTAGCTTCTTGATGAATTTCGGAATGGAAGGGGCCACCGGTTTCTTCCCGGATGACCCAATGAGCCTTCGAAAGGCTTCTTCAGCCGAGATCGGAGAAGAGGGAGGGAGATCCCCTCCCCCTGGAGCAGTCATGGCGGCTGCGCTGTTGTGCGATCTTGATGCAAACCCTAGCGGACCTCAAGAGCGCCTCCTATATGGAATCCAGTCATTCAATTTGCGCCATCTTCCATGAAAGATGAATGTATTGATCTTCACCCTTGTAAGCATTGTGGAAAGCATACTCACTCTTCAGACAGATGCTTCGTTTTGAAGAAACTTACAAGATAGAAGATTCACTATGGGTGGATCGCTTCTTGGCATTGGTCATCAACAACCAAGAAGATATATTACTCATTTCGCAAAATTCAGTCTCGAGTTATGACACATCTTGTAGTTGAGAGATTTTCTTCTCCTCACCTTATTCTTGATAAGGGGGATATCATGAATCAATAGTCAGGCTTTAAATTTTGAATCCCTATCAATTTGACAACAAGCAGGCACGAACTTCTTCACTTCTAAAACAAGCAAGCCTGAGTCACAACTAGATTCGGTTTCCAGATTCAGAGCTGTAACCAGAAGATAGAGAGAGATCCATGCTCTAGAGCATTCATTAGATCGTGGTATTCTATATCTAGTTTTGACACTCATAAGGACCATGAGATTCTCTACTCCTCACTTTATTCCGGACAAGGGGGAATGATGGACCATCAGAAATAAGTGAGCAAGAACAAGTGAGCTGGAAAAAAGCGAGCCTATACCAGAATCAAAGCCATGTTCCACCTTAGCATGATTTGGTTTGTGGTCTTCCTAAAACCACCATTTTCCAAATTAAACCGCTAAGCCCTAGAGCCAAGTTCGAGAGAGAACCATTGAGTTAGAACTAGAGTTAGCGCCAACTTCCATAGGGAACCACTGAGCCATAACCATAGTTATCACCAAGTTCCAGAGTTTGTGGTCAACCTAAAACCACCAACTTAGTAAAAGGCATCAGCTTATGTTGCTTCTGCTAGCCTTTTTGGTTTGTGGTGAGCCAAAAACCACCAATTCACAAAGCACTTATATTTAGCAGAAGATATTAGCTTCTGCTAGCTTACTTGGAGAATTCAGATTGTCAAGTTGGAGATGTTCAGCCTTTGGCAGCTGTCCACTTCTAGTTTTTTTAGCTCTCTTTTCTTGGATTCATATACACCCCTTCGGATTAAGGGGTGGAATGTTGGAAACATTAATCCGTATGGGTTAATAATTATTGTATTTTGGTATTATTATGCACATTAATGCCAAGAGTCACATGTGAATGTGAATAGTTTTTAGGAGTCCAATAGAAGCCTTGGGAATATGAACCCAAGGGTCATCTCAATGTATTTGTATGTACATATTTGAATGAGAAATATGAAGCTCACACTTATCATATATCTTGTGTATTTGGATTTGTTTATTCAATTGATTATCTTCCCTACTGGGCATCCCAATAGAAGTGGGGGTTTTATATTTGGATTCAGAATGTTGGAAATGGTGGCAATGGTATAATAAAGCTCATGGAGGCTATATTGCTTGGACCCGATTTGTGAAGGTCCTTTATGCTCATTTTGAACATGACACCCATTATCTAGGAAAAGTGACAAAATTATACCAAACATACATAGTTATTGAATATATTGCAACCTTTGCGTAATTGGTATTCACACGGAGTGCCTATCTGATTGTTTTTTAAGAATGTATCATTAATAGTCACAAGGAGGCAATTAAAGCACACGCCATGATGCAACACCTAACCACCTAATTGGAAGCTTGTGAATTAGATAAAGAAGACGAGATGGAAATCAATGCCCAAACTAAAGACCTCCATTCACTACTCACATTGGATTTCTTATGGAAACTACTCCCAACCCCTCCACCTCTTATCCATTGAGAATCCAAAAGTGGTCTTAGGAAGAGATGGGGAACGACAATGCCTCAAACTTTGCTCTAATAGTGATGAGCAATATTTCAAAGGGAACAAATATAAATAATATAAATTATTTAAAATGGATGTATTTCGACATGACCATTTGGAATACACCCAAGCCGGAAATGCTCCTAAACCATAATTGGAAGACAACACCCCTCCCACAAACAAAGAAACCACCTTGCAAGCTCCTTGTGAGGAACCCCAAATTTCTCTCCATGCTTAATCATGTATCTTAGAACCCAAAAATTTGAATTTAATTGGTTGCACCAAGCATCACAAAGTGATTATATTCATTGATAGAAGCAACACACACAATTTTATTCGCAAGAGAGTGGCCAAAGAAACCCATTGTTATGTCCATCCCATACCTAATTTTTCAATTATGATATCCAATGGTGGTATGATCAAATGTGATGGTTGATGTGAAATGTGAAACTTCAAATAGGAAAGTATCATCTCAAATATCACATGTTTTCTATTAAAATGGGTGGTTTTGATATAGTTCATGGGGTAAAATGTTTACGAATTTTGGGACCTGTCACCACATATTTGAAGGATTTATACACGAGATTCAGTATGTAAGGGTAAAAACATACCCCCAAGGGGCTTACATCTAGCTCCCCATAAACTATCACCTCTCATAGTATGGATACGCTATTGAAGAAAGGACACTCAAAGCATTATTACACAGTTACATGCCATACAAGTAGTGGACACCCCTCACAAGAGATTCACCCTAACTTGTAGTTAGTCCTCTCTAAACATCGACATGTATTTAAAGCACCCCAACGCTTACCACCTTCATGTGGGGAGCATGTCCATGATATTCCTTTGATTCTAGGTAATCAACCACCCAATGTGCATCCTTATAGGCACCCTTTTGCACATAAGAATGAAAAAGAAAAGATCAATCGTGAATTTTTGGAGGTTGGAATCATTTGTTCTAGTACTAACCCTTACTCATAATTGGTGGTCATGGTGTTAAAGAAGGAAAGAATTTGGCACATGTGTAATGATTTTTGTGCTCTCAATAAGTTTATCATCGAGGACAAATTTCCCATCCTGGTTGCTGATGATATCTTGGATGAAATTCATGGAGTTGAGTTTTTCACTAAACTTGACCTTCGTTCCAAATACCAGCAAATGCGAATGAAAGAGGTAAACATTCCTAAGACAACTTTCCATGCACATCAAGGTCATTATGAGTTTTTAGTGATGCCCTTTGGCCTTTGCAATGATCCATCCAACTTCCAAAGCTTCATGAATAAGAAATTTTAGCCCTTCCTATGCAATTTTGTGCTGGTATTCTTTAATGATATCTTGATCTACAATAAAACATGGGAATCCCACATAGAGCATGTTGGTTGAGCCTTGCAACTACTATGGGACCACTAGTTATTCCTAAAACAATCCAAATGTGTTTTTGGGGCTTATGAGGTTGAATCCTTGGATCACATTATAAGTAAGGATGGAGTTTGAGTAGATCCCAAGAAAGTTGGAACTATGCAAGATTAGCCTTGCCTCAAGACATTAAAGATATTGCATGGGTTCTTAGTAATTACAAGCTACTATAGGAGGTTTGTGAAAATTTATGGAAAATTGTTGCTCCCTTTATTTCACTGCTAAAAAAGAATGCCTTTGTATGGGGTGAGGTAGCTGAGTAGGGATTCTCAACTTGAAAGGATACAATGTGCACTACTCTAGTATTAACAATGTCAAATTTTACTAATACTTTTGTGTTGGAATGTGATGCCTCAAGCAGAGGTCTTGGAGTGGTATTGATGCAAGAAAGGTACCCCTCATTAATCTTCAATAAGCAGTTGTGTGACCACAATTTGGGAAGATCCATACATGAGAAAGATATGATGGTCATCCTCCATGTAGTTGAGACCTAGCACTCGTATATCACAGGGAGGTGTTTCCGAATCAAGATTGACCATCATAATCTAAAGTATTTTCTAGAACAAAGGTTATCATCACTGGAGAAACATAAGTGGGTCATTGAGATGTTGGGGTATGAATATGAGATTATCTATAATAAGGGTAAAGAAAGTGTGGTGGTTGACACTTTACCCTTGCAATTTGGGGAGGATGGATCCCTCTTTGCTTTATCCTTAGTCGTTATATGTTGGCTCAAGGAAGCCCAATGAGAATAGTTGGAAAATTACACCTTAGTTCAACTCATCCAAAGGCTTTAAAAACACCCCAACCCTCTTAAAGAGTATACATGACAACATGATACATTGAGGTATAAGGGGCACAATGTTATGGTAAATAATTATGGCTCAAAACAAAGGGTCTTAGAGGAGTAGCATGCATCACCTACATCAGGTCACTCTCGCTTTCACAACTAAGCTACAAAAGAGTTATATGCTCGTTCTTTTGGGAAATAATGAAAACAAACATTTAGAATTTTGTAAGTGCCATAGGCTATGGCATTTACCAAAGAAACAAGGGCGAGATGGTGAATATGCATAGGGCATTGCAACCACTTCTGATTCTAACACATACATGTACTAACATCTCTATGGAATTTATAGTGGAACTCCCAAAACTTGGTAATAAATTAGTGATCATGGTGATACTCAACCGCCATTCTAAATATGCGCATTTCCATGCATCATCTCACCCATTTACCCCCTCCTTAGTTGGCCAAGTTTTCATGGATAAGATTTTTAAGTTACATGGCATGTTCCCCTTCATTGTCTTAGATCGAGACCCCACATTCACCAACAAATTTTGGCAGTAGCGATTAAAATTTAGGGTGCCCAATTGAACATCAGCACTGCATATCATTCTTAAGCAAATGGTCAAACAAAAGTGGTAAACAAGTACTTGGAAACCTAGTTGCAATATTTCACTTATGAAAAGCTACACCAGTGGGTACAATGGCTCCTCCTTGAGAAACATTGGTACAATACCACTTACCATGGAGCTACCAAAATGACACCATATAAAGTTGTATGTGGCCCAAAACCCTTATCAATGGCTTCCTATTTACCAAGCATCTCCAAGGTTCATGTAGTGGATAACACACTTCACACCAAAGAAGACATTCTCCTCACACTTAAGGATAATTTGGTTATGGCTCAAAATAGAATGAAACAAAAAGCTGACCAACATCACTTAGAGCGTTCTTTTGCATAAGGAAATTGAGTGTTTCTTCATCTTCAACCTTATAAACAAACATCACTAAAAGATAAAATCCACCATAAAGTATCACCTAAGTTCTATGTACCCTATAAGATCATCCAATACATTAGACAAAGTGGCCTACAAGTTGGCCCTTCTAGCCCACTTTAAGATTTGTCATCTAGTCTTTCATGTGTCTTGTCTAAAGAAGGTAACGAGATCAAATTCCAAGGTGTAAAGCAACTTATGGAAACTTGACGAAGAAGGCTCTACCTAAAAGTAATAATGGTTACTAGAGAGCATTGATTGTGCCAACGCATGATTCAAGAAGTATTGATCTATTGGAAAGATATGCAACCAGAAGATGCCATTTGGGAACCAACAATGGTTCTATAATGATTTCCCCACCTCCATCCTCAAGGACAACATTACCTGTCAAAGGGGAGGTCATGTTAGGTCCTACCCTAACCTTCGTACTTTATGTTGTGTAGGAGATAGTTAATTAATGTATGTGGCCACCTTCTTCGAATAAGGCCCTTTAGATGGTAGTGGATAACTATTTAATGTAAAGGGGCTTTCTTTATTAAACAATGCCCATTAGGTAGTTGGTAGTCATTGATGATGGGGGCATGAGTAGTTAGGGTTTTGCTATTGTGAATTCATTTAAAGAGCTATAAGCCTATGAAATGTTCTGTTGTATTTGCAACTTAGCTTAGTGAAAGGTTGCCCCGCCTTAAGAGGCAAGTGAACATTGCTTTATTTCTTATGATTATCATAATACAAAGGTATATATTTTGCTTTTTTATCTTATTTGTCTCTTGTTTATGGTGTTTTGCATTTGTGATCTTTGTATATCTAATTTGTGTTTCAATTCTAAGGTAAAGGAACACTACACCAACTCTAACATAAAGTCCCTTCTTAACTTCACACTTCTCCTATAGGTGGACAATCGAATATTCTTAAAAATTATCACATAATAAAGTAAGATTTTTTTGGGAAGGTCTTAAAACTATGTTCAAATGTTTGTGATGGAGTGTTTGATTTGCAAATTAAAAAATGAGTGATTAAGACCCATAGTCTTCTAGAACCCTTAGCCACACCAAGTTAACATTGGGAAGAGATCTCAATGGATTTTATCATAGGTCTTTCCAAGTTTGAAGGAAACGATGTCACCATGGTGGTTGTGGATTGACAAAGTATGTCCATTTTTGTTCATTGTCTCATCCTAAGATTATTTGAGAGTAACATAGAACATTTTCACTAGTAATTTTTGGATTGACTTGCTTTCTTGTTTGGGCACTCAATTAGCTCACAACTCTTCTTACCACCCCTGTTTGATTGGTAACTAGTGATTGCGAATAAATTTATAGAAGATTACTCTATTGCTTTGCATACGATAATCAATCATAATGGGTTAAGTCCTTGTTTATGGTGCTTTGTCGGTATGTTTCTCCATCCATCACATTTAAGAGGGAAACCAAAGTTTAAAGTGGGTGGAGGATCATAAACAACACTAATAAGAGGTTCTCCAACTATTGAAGGACAACTTGGCTATGGCACAAAACATGATGAAATAATAAGTAGATCAACATTGTAACAAAAGGCACATTAAGGTGAGAGTTGGATATTTACCAGGTTGCAACCATACAAACAAATGTCATCGAGTAAGAAAACAATGACAATAAATTAGTGCCTAAGTACTATAGTTCCAATAAGATGTCACAGAGAGTTAGTGGTATGCAGTTGCTGCCTTCTTCACATGCTCTTCTAATTTTTCATGTTTCCTATATAAAGAAGGTGATTGGCGAAGAGATCCCTATTTAGAATATGCTAGAGCTTAATGAAGAGAAAAATCATACTAGAATATGGAACAACCATTAAAACAACAACAAATCAACTGAGGACCTTATCAAGTGGAAGAACATGTAGACAAAATATGCAACTTTGGAAGATGAATCTTCATACAAATATATTTTCATTAGATCAATGTCAAGGCAACAATTGTTTGAAGGGGAGCAAAATGTGAATCCCCTAGTCTTGTCCCTCATTAATTATCTTTATATTAATTATGGTCAAGCAAGCTTATTATTGTACGAATCCTTATAACCCTCTTCATGTCCTTTATATCCATCAGGGATACTCATTTGAATAATCATCTTGTGTTGTGTATTTAGATATCTTGTAATAAGAAGTTGGCCCCTCAAATAAGCTTCTCATTCATTCACTCATTAACCTTATTTAGGCATGGAAGTATTAAATTGGTTGTTTCTTATGCTTATTTGGTTCCTTTGCTCAAACCCTCATGTTGGATGGGTTGACATACTCCCTAGACATCTATTGAGCAAGTCCATATCCTTTGTGGAATTGAACAACCAAGTCAAAGTCAACATGCTAACATTCACCAAGCTTACATCCTTTGTCAAATTTGACATTCAAACTGAAGTCAACATATCAATATCTAATAAGTTCACATCTTTTGTCGAAGTTGAGAAGATGGCATTCTTCATCAAGGTCAATATCCAAGCGGAATTTGACCTTCAGGCATTCGATGTGTTAACACCCTTCGTGGACATCAACAACCAAGTTAAGAATTAACATGATTAAAACAATAAACTCATTGACTTAAATTTTTTTCAACACTAAGAGTTAAAGGTGGGATCCCATCTTTAAATCATCTGGTGATGGAATTATACCCATTAGATCTCACACCTTGAAAGTAGAAATTGGACATATTTTAATACTAAAATAGACAACATATTTTAGTAGATATGCATAACAAGAAGGTATGGCGACTTTAACTCAAATATCTTTCAATCCCTAAGCCAATAACAAGAGCACCTAACCTAAAATTATTATTAAGCATCAAATAAATAAGTTGTTACATAATTGATGAAGAATTTAAGAATGCACAATGAAGTGTGCATTTTTTATTGGCAAGGAGCCCCTTGTTACCACATAGGTTTTAATATAACCCATGCATTACCTAACTTGACTAGTTAATACTATACATTGAATGAAAGTTACATGCCTTGGAATTTATTCAACCAAGTAAAGCAAACTCAATAATTATTATTTACCTAGGGAAACAATTTTTATTTACAAGATATATTGTCACTAAGCATTTTAGTGCACAATAGCACCTTCTACTTGCAAAAAAACATGAATTATCTTAATAAGACATCATCATGAGCTTGAGTTATAGGATTTTGGTCCCTCTCTTACTTAAAAAAAATCATATTGTGAGTACCATGTACTTTTCATTTCTTAGATTACGCTTTTTCATTTTTTAGATTACTCATTAGAAAAAATAAATTTCCACTTATATGATTTTAACATTAATAATAAAAACAAAAAGATGTCTTAGTAACTGTAATTTAGATATTTTTATTAATAAATTTACTCCAAATTGCATGATCATTTGAATTAAACTCTTCCTTTTTTTATTACTCATCTGTTATAATATGTGCCATATTAAGATTATTAGATCAACCCCTTTTTTTAACAATACTTATGAGGGCCAGGGTTGGCAGGTGTGGGGGGAGTCATTCTAGACTCTCTGGGGAACAAGAAGAAAGACTTCGCTTGGGGCATTGGGAGGAAGACTAACAATGCAGCAGAATGGCTGGGACTTATCAAAGGCTTGGAGATAGCCGTCAACCTAGGAATCAAGAAGCTCATCATCCTTGGAGACTCTCTAATCATAGTGAGAGAAGCCAAGCGTATCGTAGCTAAAAGAAAAGATCCGTCTACCAAAATGCATTATCTCCTTCAATGCATCAGTACTGAATTCCAAGATCTCAATTTCTTTCACATTCTGCGTGGGTTGAATGAAGAAGCAAATGCAATGGCAAATTTAGGAGTGGGGCTAGATTATGGATTACTAAGGAAAGGAAATGATCCCATTGAAACCACTTGGATACCTTAGTTCAAGAGTAGAATTGGGATCTAAGACTCTAGTCACTCACATTAATCAAAATATCTTGATGGATGTCAGACATTTAATTGGCACACTAATTAAAAATTTATGGGAAATCTCCCTTGGAGATTTGACGACCTCTCTCAGCCTCGAATTCTGCCTTCACATGCTCGAAGTAATGGCACTTAGCAGCTCGGCCAGCTAGTGGACATGCGGCCGCTTGAAAACTTCAAATACCTGTCTTTAGGTTCATTCCAGAACACTCTATGCTTTGTCTCGGTTGGGTTTATGTATTGACTCTGGAAATAGAACAATTTCTCTCCTCTGTGCAGGTTCAAGAATGGCATATCATGGTTTTGAATTTGGGGATGAGCACTATTGTCACGGCACTAGATGTATTTAGGGGAATGATCATCCCTCTCGTGGAAGGCACTGCAAGAGGGAGCACGGTTGCAATTCTGCGCGTGGTAGGGGAGACCAGCAGAAAGAAAGCTAGGGCGATTCAGAAGGGTATGAACCTGGTCACGGCTCCTGTCGTAGGCACGTGGGGGTGGGAAATGCTACCAGACATGATGAGAAACACAACATCCAAAATTTGAGGAGGATTTTTTGGATCGATTGCAAGATTTGGAGGTGCAAATGCGACTGGTTCGGGGAGAGAACATGGATTTTAGGAAGGTAATTACTCAGATGTATAACTTTGCCTTTACTGCACATAATGAGATTAAGGCCTAGTACAAAAGCTTGGCAGGGAAAATTGAGAATACGGAGGAAACTCTGGATTTGGCTTATCCACACAAGAACAAGAATAAGAAGCCCAAACCGACTGACAATGAGATAGAGGTTATTAACAGAAAGCTGGAAAAGATCAAGAAATATATGAACACAACTGGAAACTACATGGATCTCTGCTCTAAATAGAACCTGGCCGCGAAGGATGTGGGAGCAGTTCAGGATGTTGGCCCTTGTTAGAGGTTTTTATTTGTCCTTTTTGTTATTCAGATCAAGACTTAGACACTCTGTGGTCGGCAATATAGGCTTTAGAATTTTGATAGGTCTCTAGTTGGGCTTAATGCCCAGATTTTGTAAATGAAAGACTATAAGAATGTTTTTTTTCTGCATATTATTACTGGGTCAGTTTATTAGAAGCTATAGTAGGAAGGGATTTCGAATTCTATCAACAGAAAGTAGGCTTGATTGTTGTTTCTTACACAGAGAAGCAATTTGATCAGTCATACTTAATTGTATCTCTCCTTTTTATATATTATCAATGATATTAACCATTTCTGTAAAAAAAAAAACAATACTTATGAGGGAAATGTTGTCACATAACGTTACACTACCAAAAATAAAAAGCAAGCAACATAGATCCATCTTAAACCTGGATCTATTAAGTTTCGAGAGGGATCCAACCAATTTCTTGAGGTGTAATTTCTTTTTATCTTAAATTTTTTACATGTTAAGAAAAATAAATTATCTTAAAAAAATGTTTACACCTTAAGAAATTTGATCCCTCTTGGTGCTTAGTAGATGCGGGTTTAAGATGGATCTATGCTGGTTTTATTTATTTTTTATTTTATGAGTTGACATGAATTTTTTTATTTTTATTTTTATAATTTATGAGCCAACATGGGAATGTAACGTGACAAATGTGACAACATCTCCCCCATACTGGGTTGTAAGCACCTCGCTACTCTCGATGCAATTAAAAAAATCCACGTCGACTCACAAAATAACAAAATTAAAACTAAACGAAAAGTAATTAAAAAAAATCTATGTTGGCCTATAAAATAAAAAATGAAAACCATCATAGGTCCATCTTAAACAGGATGCTTATCAAGCATCCAGGGGAATAAATTTCTCGAGATGTAAATTTTTTCTCAACTTGTAAAAATTTAAGGTAAAAAAACAATTACACCTCAAGAAATTAGATCCCTTTTGATGTTTGATAGATCCATATTTAAAATAAACCTATGATGATCTCAAAACACTTTCCTTATTTTATTATTAAATAAAAAGTTAAATCTCCTTCCAAAAATTATAATGCTTTGAACCCACTTACTCTTGTCTCTACTTCGATATAACAACAAAATTTGATAGTGACACTGTTAGAGATAATGCAACAATGCATTCGTTTAGGTTTTCTATATCTAGATTAGTTGTTTGAACAGCTCCTATGTTGTAGGATTCGATCCATATTTTTAGGATCTAGCTTAGTTGATTATTTTCCTATATATGTAAGTTTTATTGATTAATACAATGGAGTTGAGTGATACCTCCTCCTGTGTGTTTGTGTGAGCCTTTGTGCTCTGCACCTCCTCCTCTCGTTTTCTAATTTGGTATCAGAGCCATTGTGGCCTGTTGTGAAGAGCCCATTGTGGCTTGTTGTTGTGAGAGAGCCTGATTGGCCTGCTACTGTAAGAGCCCTTCGTGGCCTGCTGTGAGAGCCCTGTGTGGCTTGTTGAGAAGCCCTTGGTGGCCTGTTGTCTACGGCCTGCTGTGAAATCCCATTGAGGCACGCTGGCTGTGTGAAGAAGATCGCTGGAGTGGAGGCCGTGAGTGTTGGGTGTGAGTGTGGAAGCCAGAGAACGCTGCTATCACTGGAGGAGTGCTAGGTGTTGATCTCCATTTGCAGCGTGTGACCACTAGAGGAGTGCTTGGATCGCTGCTGCCATCACCAAAATGGATCGTTGTCTCCACCCGTTGCCGAGAGGGAATCGCTGCTACTCACCATGAATTATATCACTGGAGGAGTGCTGGGCATGGACTGCTACTCATCCTGAAATTTGCTGCCCTCACCGTGGAAACTGCTGCCCAGTCAACTGAGTGGTGCCTGTGCTGCCTGCTACAGGTGAGAGATCGTTGGTAATTTGCTAATAAACGTTACGTGTGAAGGAGTCGCGGGAGTGGCTGCTGGCTTGCCCAGTTGCCTGCGTGAAGAGGAGGAGCCTGCGTTGTTGTGCGTGGAGGCCAAGGAGCCCGCGTGATGTAGTGATATGCCAATTGTGCAATAAAGGAGTCGCTGCCAGAAGGCCTGTGTAAAGTCTGAGTTAAAACCTGATTGAGGTAAGCATGGTTTTTGGGTTCATGGAGATCTCGATGAGAGGACTGTGCTACGAATAAGGCAGAGAGAAACTGGAGTTAAGACGTCGCTGAATTGGAGTGAATCTTTTGCATAAAGAGAAGGAGCCTGCGATTCCATAAGAGGAGTCCACACTGAGGGCTGAGCTGAGCGCTGGGCGGACATGCTAACATTGTTGCCTGAAGGAGTCACAGTTAATAAAGAAAACAATCGAAGAAAAAGGTCAGCTTGAATTGGCCGCCTGGAAATTGTCTGAAGGGACTGTTGCAATTCCCGAAATACCTGGTTGAGAACACCTGTGATAAAGCTACGCATGGAGAGTGATTTGGAGCCTCGATATGATGAGGAATGCCTTACTACAGAAGACCAAATTTTAATTAAGCTAGAAGTGATGATGATAGATAATTTGTTGCAGCAATTGAAGCAAAAATAATTGATTTTAATGCAGAATTGAAATACATTGTAGATTGGCTTGAAAAGCCAAACGATGCTGAAAATTGGGTCTGTGCTTTTGATGGAGAACTCGCCATGTTTGCAGGTGTTGAAGATGATATGCATCAAAGAGAGACATTGACACTGCTGAACTATGATCTAATGTTGCAACATTCTATTGAACAAGGCATAGTTGAAAATTTTACAGAATTTGTAGAAGCTGAAGGAAAATCCAGGGCAGGAGAGGGGCAACCATATTCCAAAATGCATATTAAAGTGAAATATACATCTAGGCATGAATACTTCAAGTTCTCGAGGAGGAAACTCAAAAAGACCAACAAGTACCATCTCACAACAAGAAAGGTCAAGATGAAGTAGGAGGATTGGAGAGTACTAGGTTTGGAGTCCTAGTAAACATAAATTATTAAATTGTTAAATTTTATTTGTATTGTGATCCATTTCTGCATTAAGGGAGGCTGTTAGAGATAATGCAACAATGATTCGTTTAGGTTTTCTATATCTAGATTAGCTGTTTGAACAACTCCTATGTTGTAGGATCTGATCCATATTTTTAGGATCTAGCTTAGTTGATTATTTTCCTATATATGTAAAGTTTTATTGATTAATACAATGGAGTTGAGTGATACCTCCTCCTGTGTGTTTGTGCGAGCCTTTGTGCTCTGCACCTCCTCCTCTCATTTTTTTTTTTTTATAAGTTATGAGCCGACATGGGAATGTAATGTAACAAATGTGACAACATCTCCCCCATACTGGGTTGTAAGCACCTCGCTACTCTCGATGCAATTAAAAAAATCCACGTCGACTCAAAAAATAACAAAATTAAAACTAAACGAAAAGCAATTAAAAAAATCTATGTTGGCCTATAAAATAAAAAATGAAAACCATCATAGGTCCATCTTAAACAGGATGCTTATCAAGCATCTAGGGGAATAAATTTCTCGAGATGTAATTTTTTTCTCAACATTTAAAAATTTAAGGTAAAAAAACAATTACACCTCAAGAAATTAGATCCCTTTTGATGTTTGATAGATCCATATTTAAAATAAACCTATGATGATCTCAAAACACTTTCCTTATTTTATTATTAAATAAAAAGTTAAATCTCCTTCCAAAAATGATAATGCTTTGAACCCACTTACTCTCATCTCTACTTCGATATAACAACAAAATTTAATAGTGACACCTCCTTTTCTATCTCTAAGCCTCACATTTCACATCTCTATTGTTTTATGTTTATCATACTCGTATTTACCATTTAATAATAATTATTATTATTAATAAATAAGCAACAAACACATATCCCGATTCCCACTATGTATATTTACGCCGAAGGCGTTCTTTCAGCGGAAGGCGTTCCATGCTCCTATAGCAGGATTCCTCACTTATGCCGCCAATGGAACAATGGCACGTTGCAACCAATTCCTCATTTGTTTGTCCAATTTCCTTTCGCCACGCGTCCTTTTCAATTAACCACTCTTGCGTGTCGGTGAAGTTTCCACATTGAACTTGCGTTCTTTGTTTGTCGTCCTTTTCAATTAACTGCTCCTGCGTGTGGGTGAAGTTTCGATCGGTGCACTCTGAGGAAGACCGGGTAGGCATCGGTGCGCTCCGAGCTGGGAGCCGGTTAGGGCTGGGGAGCCCAACAAATTTTCCAGGAAGAAATACGGCATGCCAATCCTTGGACCTGGGCAAGCATAGCTAAAGGAACGCAAATATTGAGAAGTCAGTTTGAAGGTCTTGAAGGAGCCCGTCAAATTTGGTGTTCAGGTCTGTAATTTGTGTGGAAATACTGAACTTGTAGAAGAGCCAATACAGACTCTTCCGTCCCGTCGTGGGAATCGAAATAGCGCCTTGTTTGGCTCGGTTTGGGAATAGATCCCGTCTTCAATGGCATATTAGGCACCCTGCAGATTGAGCATCTGCAACAATAAAAAGGTGAGATTCGAAAGAAAGCAGATACGACATTCTCAGTTTCAGTAGTGATTTCTTGCTCCAAATAAAAGTATTTAGAGCATGTGTAATATCCCGAATTTTGGACTAACTATTTTTGTTGTTATATTGGGCCACGACCCCAACACATATGTTTTATTTTGAGTATTGGGCATAAGCCCTAACACCTATGACTTATTCTTTTATATTGACATACTGGGCATGGACCCTGGCTGACTTCTTTATTTGAGTGTATACTGGGCAAGGAGGCCCTAATGTTTTGATGATGTGTTTCAGATTTGATATGGGTACAAACCCTAATATACTGAGATGATCTTTTGTTATTTAATGTGCAGAACTATGATCTTTACATGAATGACTCAGGTGTTGTGTTGAGCGTGGACTCAGAAACACACCGATGGCCTACGTACTGGGCATGAGCCCTGATGTACCTAGAGGAATGTTTATGTACTGGGAGTAAGCCCTAAGGTACATTGAGTGTTGGGCATAAGCCCTGGAGCACTCCAAGCTTAATAAATGAATACCGGATCCAAGGCCACTTGAATATTCTAGATGTGCCTCACAACCACATTCTAGCACTGGTGTTGAGCAGGACGCTCTGGAATTGCACTAGCGTAACGCCCATGTGAAAGTGTTGAGTTAAAAGGCTCTGAAGAGCACTCGGGGTTACTAAATATCAAAGTGTTGAGTCGAAAAGACTCTGAATAGCACTTCTACTTTCATCACATTTATTTAAATGATTAAATGATTCATCTTTTATCTATCATCACATACTGTGGGAACTACCATGTTAAACGAGGGAATCCGACATGCAAGAGAGAGACTAGAGGTGCCTATCCAAGCTGACTGAAAGACCATCCAAAGAAGTGGACCTTACCCTTAAATTGTTAAACAAAGTATCATGTGAAGATACGAGATTAAATATTATTATTAAGAATTTTAATAAATAATGATGTGATTATTTATATATAAAAGACATTTATTGCATATAGTGTATGCATAGTGGGATGCCACATTATTTAATAGTATTAATAAAGTATTAATATTTAGTCAGCCACATTCGTAAATAGTATTAATAAGTATTAATACCGAGGTTAGAAATATTATTATTGTAATTATTGTTATTATAATTATTATGAAGAGCTTAAATCAGAAATCACTTATAGTTAAAACAATTGAAAAAGTCCTAGTACAAAAGACTAGATATTTATTAAATAATATCTTTTAAATATTAATTATTTAATTTAAAGAAACTAATTATTCCAACAGTCATAATTCAAGACTCCCCTACTTAAAGAGGGCAGATCCCAAGTTTTGGGGATCGTCTATCTTTTTCATTATCATCCTCTTATGGTAATGAGAGAGAAGTTTTATGCTCCAAGAAACTGAAGCAACCTTATATAATAATTCCAGATCTGAACCAACAATGAACCTAGGGCCTCTATCTCTCATTGCATGTTGGAACCAGCTCAGGGGGATCCAGTTAAAACCAGGAATGGTCTAAGGGTCATGGTTGGGAGGAACATGGTAGCCCCAAAGTTATCCATCTAAGGAAATCATCCTAACAGGTTAGCTAACTACAACAGGTTCTGCATTAATTACTGTTTGAGTGTGCAAGCTTCTACAGGAAAGGATCAAGTGCCAAGCAACTAGACTTCTACAGGAAAGGATCAAGTGCCAAGCAACCAGACTTCTACAGGAAAGGATCAAGTGCCAAGGCATCCAGGTATGTAGTATTAATTGTTTCCATTTTCCCGTTATAGTAGACATAGGCTTTTAGATTAGAATTGATACTTCAACATTGTTCTCATTACAAATATTATCAAACTTAGAGGTTTTACCCATAAACCAATGGAGGGTCTAGCAGGTCTAGCCAAGCTAGCCTGTGCTAGACAACACCCCATCAACAAACTTAGGAACCCTACTATGGATTTTTGGTAGACTTTCCATTGTTTTCCCATATTAACTTCCAGGTTAGGGTTATTATATTTTTAAATAATTATGTTTTATGTCTGAATCGTCTTACCAATTCGTAGTGCAGGGATTACTTCTGTTCTTTTTAATTCTTTTATTGTTATTCTCTTTATGCTTAAGAATCATTAAATAGAAATGACAATAGTATCAAGTCAAACATCAAATCTCCTAGCCACACTACACATCAAATCGTAGAATAAACCATAACCGTAATTATTATTTTTCTGTTCTTCAAACCAAGGTATAATTCCACATTATCGACATCTCTACGATTTCAACCAAACAATCAACCATTAAATCGAAAACGACAACAGATTTCTCTCATGGATCGAATCCCATTACCAAACAAATGCTTTCCATATTATTAAACTATAACCCATAGAAATACGAGTCAAGAGATCAAACCTCACTAACATTCCAGGAAGGCCATACTATTTTAACAGTAGCCAAACATCATAGTAATTTCACATAGAAACATTTACACATCCAACCAAGCGTTTTCGCTACCAATGAACAAACACTTACAGCCATCCTTTAAACATGAAATACAGGGCAAGGGATCGAATCCCTCTATTTCCTCCATTTAAAGTAACTACCAGAAAACGCAGTAAGAGGAACCAATGTGAAACCCCACGGACATATAAGAAGATCAGACAAGGGTTTTGTTCCACCTACCAACATTTCTTGTTCTGGCAGCTATTATAACACTAAGATTTGCAAATCCTTTCAACAGATAGAGTCACGATAGTCACATGAAAGTTCTAAAACCCTTAACCATTATTTCATATAAAACGCAGAGATTAGTTACAGGTTCAAAGTCTCATAGAAAAAAAAATGCAGAGGCCAACTTTTTCCCTATTCCTCAGACAGAGTCAATCTCAGTTCATGATAAACGCAAACCATGGCAAAATCACGATTTCCTATTATACAATACTCAACCAACGACTTATAGAACAAAGGCAACGATAGCAAACACAGAAATCGAAACTACTCTTACCCATAAGAAAACGTAGAGACTAGACAATGTGCAAATCATTTATAAAGATTATGCAGTAAGGCCATTTCCTCTATTCACAGGTCCAACGATTCTTTTAAAAACAAAATATGCAGACATGTAAACCCCAGTTTTATATTAGGTATTATTACAACTTCTACAAAGTTCAACATTGAGCCGAATGGCCAAACCTTACACTAAAACCCTCCAGGGCCATTAAAACCAATAGATACATTTCACAATGGTCCAACCAATGATGACCTCCAGGAACCCAAAAACTTGTTGCAGTAAGCCCAACCGGGCTCACGAAGTTCCTCATAGCAAATACAAATAGTACCACCCACAGAGGCGAGAGGAGGAGTTAAGGAATGGTAAACTTTGAACTTACCATTTGCAACACCATCGAAGTTCAGTACTGGCCATCAACTAGTAGCCACATATAAGAAGAATGCCAAACAATTACCTGCCAAACAAGGGAACCATACAAAGGCAAACCCTGAGATTATTATCGAATTCTAACTGAATAAAATAGCAGGAAATGTAGTATGAACCAGGGATGAAATTACCTTCGTATTTCAGTCGCCATCTCTACATACGAAACCCCATATGGTGTGCTGACCATGAGCCAAGCTCAGGTCAGTACACAAAACCATCAAACGCATCCACAACAAACAAGAGAAATGAACCATGAAATTGAACCTTCGTTGGTGTAGAACCCAAGGAAAAAACCCTAAGCATAGCTAGCAGCGTTAGCCATGTGCCATCGCAGAAGTTGCATTTAATTCTACTACCAACCCCAAAGATTTCAATATTAACCATGACCTCTATAGTTGTAAAGTCACTTTAATCAACAAGTATTATAAACTCAACGAGTCTTGCAAGGACCACAAACATTACATTGTGCCAACAAGTAATTGCAAGGTCAATAAGTATTGCAAGTTCAACAAGTGTTACAAACCCCAACAAGGCTTTTAAAGTGCCACCCTTCGAACATCCCACACTTGAGACTTAAGTAATTGCTCGAATTATGAAGTAAGCACCCTGGGTAGATGCCTCGAAGGTACACCTGCAAACCAAGTACAAATCGAATGCATTAGCGAAACTCGCTAAGTAAGTCAGAAGTTTCCATTTCTTACACCCTACCTCTCGGCAGCTCTGCCAGGGTACTTTTCCCCTTGAAAGACCAAGCATCTCATCATGGGCCTCAACCGCCACCAATAGGGGTCCATCCCACCTGAATTATCAGTTAGACTTTCATAAATATGCACACAAACTCTTAAAACAGTAAGAAGGAGATTTGTATTATCATACTCTAAACATTTGTACACTTACGACAGAATCACATTTCTACTCATTACATCGCTTCCGCAAAGCTGTAGGAATAACAACCAGTAAGACCATGATACTTAGGAAACTGAGACCCTTCAAAGGTCGCAACTAAATACCGGGGTAGTATGTTTCTTATCAGTGCTGAAGTTAATTTACAAATCATCATCTCTTAAACCAGTTTATTACAGTAACGGAAATTTTTTTAATTTTACTATTTTTAGGGACATTACAGCATGTGTGCTTCATAAGCTCCAAAAAGAGTTCTCAGTTTGAGCTTCGATAGTGATTTCAGGTTAAATCAAGGTATTTACAGCATCTTTGTGTACATCATTGGGAGCTTCAATTGAAATTATGTTCGTTAGGGTTCGTGCCTTAAATGGGGTTTTGGTCATGCTTCTTCGACTTCTTCTGTACATCTGGACCCATGTGCCTAAGAGTTTACACCAAGTCCTTATGCTATGTTCCAACCACCACGAATCTGCATAGATGCAGGACCATATATATCACCCATGGAAGGCCGGTGTTCAATTCTTGTGAATCCAGTCGTGCCCTTGTATAATGCTTTTGATATGGGTATTCCTTATCCTGCTGCCTCGATTCCACAGTCACTCTGGCATGACAGGAAATAGCAGCAGGTTCCTGTAGGTTTTGAAGGGGATGTTCACAGCGACTCCCTTCCATTGTTGCTTTTTATTAGGCCATATAGCTATAATGATAACAAAAACATGAGCAGCACTAGCATTGCACCTCGCAGTGGAAGCAATGTCGTGGGTTAGTCCCGAGGATGTCTATCCATTAGCCCAAGAACGAACATCTCCAGCGCTTCTTATAAGTTCCGTGCGTGCTAAATTGAGCGAAGAGGATTTGAGGCAGGAATTGGAGGTATGGGGTCCTGTTCTGCATTGGATCTGGATAGAAGAGGAGAAGGGATTTTCACAGTTATTTATTACCTTCTTTTCACGGTTTGCACATTTCTGACTGTTACGGTCTTTATTTAGGTTGCCTCGTACTTTTTAAATTTTAGAAAATTATAGGCTTTTAAATATTGTTAAAGATATTGGCTGTGAAAATTTCAATTACTAATGGCTGTGAATATTGCTAAAGATAATGGTTGTGATACTGGATACTTGAAATGGCATGAAGGATTTCACCCTCTATTTCTTTTTCGAGATCCTCATTGTCAAGGACATGTCCTATCATGACTCATGAGGATTCCACATTTTCTTATGTATACAATGCTTCAAAATGATTTCGATATGTAGCTTTGATGGCTTGAAAATCCTGTAGGGGTGTCCCATCTTTTAGCTTGATTTCCTTGGCATTATTTCTTTAGTATTTCCTTGTTCTAGTGGTGGAAATACGATGTGTTTTTATCCATGGATTGAAGCTCGAGCCTTCGATATTTAAGTCTATGCATTTCCTCATCTTCCCGGGATGTCTTCTAAATCTTGTTATGGAGAGACCTTTCTTCTATTTGAAGCTTCTTTATTACCTCAAGTGATATGATTGATATTAATATATTATCATATCAATATCTCAAGTATTAGGCCTCCACCAAATCCAATCTCTACAAATATTAAGCAAAATGTTTACTATAAAGGCTATAGTCTACTTACTGGTTTTGGTTTTTCTACATTGAAATTTAATCTTATTTCCATGCAACAGTTATATCAACACAGTTCAAGGGATACAGAATGACAATTCAATCATCGAGGGTAAATACTCATCATGAAGCTCTTGGAGGTTTATGTTAAAAATGGTAATGGCAATAAGGGAATTTAATTTGAATTTTGGCTTGCAGAGTTGGTCTCTATGATATATGTGGCGATCTTAGTTATACTCTTCTCAATCCAGAGATTTGGAACCCAAAAAGTTGGTTACTCATTTGCTCCTGCTATTTTGACATGGTACTCGTTTATTGCTTTCATTGGCATCTACAACATTGCCAAATATGATACCACGGTCTTCTGATCTTTCTACCCGAAATACAGATTTACGCCGTAGGCGTTCAAACAGGGAGAGACGTTTCATGCGACTGTAGCTGGATTCCTCACTCATTTAGTGAATGGAATCTTGCCACGTCGCCCGCTTCACTATTTGCCAGGTTGTGTAAGGTTTAATTTAATGCCAGGTTATGCCATGCTCGCGCTTCTTTCCGCACATCTTGTCTCTACGGCCTCTACACTGTGAGGGCTAGGCATTAGGCGCCATCTGGACCCCTTATTCCCGTCCTCGTCCCCGACTCCTTCAAGCCTCCCACTCCTCTTCTTGGCTGCCGCCGCAGCAACAGTAGAACCGGGCACTGGCATGAAGATTCGCATGAATATGTAATAGACAAGAACACCAAGAAGCCTTGTTTCGGGTTTGAGTCCTGCCAAGAAGCCCATCGCTGGCCGCAAATTTCTTCCAGCAATTTTACTGTCCAACAATTTTTTCCAGAATGCGATGATAGGGCATGATGTTACAAGTGGGTTCCAGATGAAGAGCAGTGGCAATTAATGTACCTTTTAAATGGAGGTATGGTAAGTATTATGCCCCTCCACATATTTCATATCCTACAAAGGCCGAGGGATTTATTTTAGAGGACATGCTCATGGCATTAGGTCTCTCTGACTCCAATCTCCATGATTCCGATCTCCAAAAATGGAGTTGAAGAAGGAAAAATCCTCTTAAGTGACAAAGAGGAGGGCAATATTGATGAAGGAGGGAAATACTGGTGAAACTACATGCCTCTTGGCAATTCAGGATAATTAGCTGCATTTAGCATTTGCTCTGTTACTTTTCATGGCAGAGAACATGGAACTCTCGTGGCCATTGGAACTGTAAAGGATTTTGAATTTTGGCCAAAGAAGCATTGTTCAGGGGGTTTTATTTATATCTATAGGCCTGTGGATGATGGGAAAGCCCTGAAACTTTTGCATAAAACACCAATGGTGTTTCACCCTTCTCTTTTATGCTAGGATTCTATTGCTGGTTATAAGATTGATATTTTTATAAAACCCTAACCCTAAAATGCTCTTGTAGCCCTTCTTCGCCCTTCTTTAGCACAAATAAGACTCGATCTCGTGTATCAGGACTCGAATAATCTGGGAGGCAGAGAGAAGTAGCAGGCCGTTGAAGGGGTCATTCATTCGCCATCAACATGTAGAACGAAGAAGGATAGAATATCGATCTCTGCATTCCAAGAAAATGGTAGCTCTTGATATTCTTATTTTTTAAAGCAGTTTTCTTTTTGAAATGTATTTTTTGTTTTTTGTTTTTGTGGGGTTGGGGGTTCGAAGAAATTGAATTCGTATTTATTTGACAGCTTTGCAACCAATCGACTGATAACTTCAAAGGACCATGCATCGGTGCAATTAAATATCGGGCACTTGGACAAGAACGGAATATACACTGGCCAGTTCACAACTTTTGCTCTCTCCGGCTTTGTCCGAGCACAGGTGTGTATGAATTCCGGTCTTATTTTGTTTTTGGGTTTTCCTATTTTTAAGTAGGTTTTTCTTCATGGTCAAATTTCAAATATAACAAATATTGTATCATGATCCAGATTCATGAATCAGATGTACAAAACACTGAACAAACTGCTTGCTTTACTAATGATCTTTCTCATGTACGAAAGTCATTTCTTTTCATGTATATGTCTATTTTCCTTCCCATACTCGTTTCTTAGCTCTGTGGCTTCGTACTTAGATCTTTTTGCCTTTACTCATTGTTGTTAGCTTAGATCTAGGCAGTGCTAAGGCATTCCTACTTTGTATTAAACTGATGGTACTTCTTTAGTTCATTGACCTACTTTTCTAGTCATTTGTTGGACAAATAAAATTATCTTATTTTTAAAAAATGGGCTTTTGGTAGCTTCCTTTGGCTCTATATAGAGTATCCATTTTGTTATCAAGACGTGGGAGCATCCACCATCTATCAAGAGGGGGGCCATCACTTCCATGTTTTGGGTGTGTGACTACCTAGCATATATCATTTTATCAATTTGTCTGAGATACCTTTGCACATGAGTCCTTGGTTTCAACTGATGGAAAATTTGTATAGTCATTATGTGCATAATCATGATCCTTATTTCCACCTCCTTTAGTTCGTCATCACTTACTGTTCTTACAATCATTCTGTGCATATGCTCTAGAACAATCAACTAGAACCTTACTGATATCATTTTATCAAATTGTCTGAGATACCTTTGTACATGAGTCCTTAACTTCAACTAATGTAAAATTTGTATAGTCATTCTGTGCATAATCATGATCCTTATCTCCACCTCCTTTAGTTCGTCATCACTCACTGTTCTTACAATCATTCTATGCATAATCATACTCGCTATATTATAATTGACAAGTTGTTCAATAAGAGTTGCAGCTCGGAACTATCTTTACAATTGGTTGGTAGGTTTGCTATACATTATACAGGTTTTCTTCATTGGTCCAGACCTTGTATTTCTCCCTCTTTCTCTTTCTACATCGTAAGTAGCCTACATTTGTTACTTTAGAAGGTATATTAGGCACTCCTTATTTTACTATTTGTACTGGTCTTACTCCTAAGTCTCACAGACATTTCTTTTGTCTTTTGTGGACATTAATACTATTTGTTTTCCTACAACAAACCCTCAATTGCAATATTTATTCCCTTTGACAGAGATGGGTTGCAGATCTCACAATAGAAAATATAGTTTTAGAGAGAGGGGAGGAAGTAAATGCATAAATTGATATGAACTAAATTTAAAGGGAGTATTTTGCACTAAATGAAACAAATTCAATTTAACAATCCAGCTGGGACAAATTTTGTTGGGTAATACATAGCAATTTAAAAGAAGTGAATAAAGATAAAGAGGCTATGTTTTATTTTGGGCAGGAATTTGAAAGGTAATTGAAATAAAGTTCCAATGTTTAAGCATTTGTGCAGGATTAGAGCACCATTGAAGTGAAAATCAGATTTTCCCACATCCATATTAAGCTCGGAAAGGGCTAGGGAAATTTGATTATAGGCAAGTAATGGAGAAAACTACTTAAGCATTTCATGATCTACCAAGCATCAAACAATGAAAAATTGTTGGCTAAAAGTGCAAAAAAAGTAAAAGGTATATTTTTAGAAAAATGGGGGTACATCATTCAAATTCAAGAGGACACTTCTGCTCTCGATGTTATTGGAGGGTACCTCACAAATCAGAGAGAATTGATACAAGAACACAATAGAACTGACCTGAGTGGTGGTAAAGGGAATGGGGTTCATTCTGCTAGCTCTAGGACCAAGAAAAATGTTTATGTTTAGCAGTGACGCTGAGGAAAGAGGTACATGAAGTACTTACAGGAACCTGAGAAAAGGCAGACAGGGGGAGCCCATATGCTGGACCAAGTATGGAACTAGTTGACTGGGGAATTCAAAAAAAATTCCTCACCAGATGCATAAACTGGAAGATTCAGAGGTTGAATGCAAAATGTAAAGAGCCAGGCTACTGGAATCCATTGGAGACTTGGCTGTGGGGCTGAGAAGAGCAGAACACAAAACACAGGAAGTGCTTATGTCCATGGAGGTTTCCCTGTCAAGGAAATTGCACATTCTTCTGAGGGAATATTATGACAATCTGGTTTATATCAAGGAAGAAATTCCTCCAGCTCAAAGCAACCAGTCAAGTTGTTCATCACCATGAGCTCATGCCTATCGGTCTCTTCAATAATTAGAATCTACTAAAATTATCTTGATGTTTAGTCTGTCTTTAGTCAATCCAGAGTCAGTCGAAATTCAAAGGCCTTGATGGTATGAGTTGCCATTTCGTTTTGATTGTTAGCAATGGTATAGAAATCTGCAGTTTTATATGGTTTTGATTATGTTCTGCAGTAAGGGAAATAGTCCCATTTTTTAATAAATTCCACTGTGGCAACTGTGGCATCCCTATATCCAGAACTATGCTTTCAAGAAACATGTTAAAGCTTTGGAAGGATTTTTCTAACCAACATAGATCCATTTTAACTTTATATCTATTAAGCATTAAGCATCAAGGGAGATCATAAAGAAATCAAAGGTACAAATCTCTAAATGCTTAAAACATTCAATGTTAAGATGCATCTATGTTAATGTGTGTTTGTGTGTGAGTAAGCATTACATATCTTATCCATAGCACCATATTGGACTATAAAATGTACTTCCCTTCTATCGATTCAATCATTCAAATTTTATATTTATAATTTCAATCTACAAGCTAGATTCAACATATTGTATATTACCAAAGTGAACTAAATCTATAACATAACTACATTTACAAGTGAACTTTTGGTTGAGTGCATGCACCTACCCTGCCACATGGATAGCTGCAAGACTGTCCTCAAACTAATAATGATATATCATTATCTTGTTATTAATAGCAGAAATTCAAAACAAATTTGGTGAACTTCCAGATGTCAGATGTTGATGTGAAATTATTGACATGGAAACCAAAATACATGGACATGCATCTAACACTCCCCATGTTAACGATCATTTTGTTTTTATTTCAAACTAAGTATCTGCTTGAATCTTTCAAATTTCAAATTTGTCTTTGCTTAATGGCTAGTGAAAATATTTGCTCGGTAATTGTGAGCCTTGCAATAAATCAATTCAATTTGTTCTGTTCTTGATCTCTAATATAGTAATGAACCTCAATTCGTTGGGTCCCTGCATGAACTACCATTTTTTTGTCAGTAACTTTGATTATCACAAAAGTAAGGTGTGGCTTGAGTTCGTTGTATATTTAGATTACCAAGAACCCTCCTGAGTTGTATTCCTTCACGGCATGCAATAACTATTGCTTGTACTCTGCTTTTATGGAGGACAATGTTATACTTAGCTACTTGTTTCGACCCTGCACTACCAGTGAGCCCATGTTGAATGAATAACCATGCTAAATTTCCTTTCATTTATGCAACTTGTCAAATCTAAATCTGTGAGACCAATTAAATTAAATTTATCATTCTACTATACTTGAGGTCATGGTGCAATGTTCCTGTTTTTCAAATTCTATTTGCTGCCTTACAATGAATAACTTTGGGAAATGACATACACCTTGATAAAATCCCAAAAGTATAGTTTGAGTTTGGATTGGTTTGGATAAATTATTTGTACGATTCACTCCAATTACCTAGAAGTAAGTCGAGATTTAAAAGATTAGTTTAATCAATTTTAATGTTTTTGCACATTCAGTTAACTAGGTATGATGCTGACAAACATTTTTTACTTTTACAATAATGTACATCAACGCAGCTCCTCATCAAATTTTCAACATTTTTACTGGCATTATCACTCCACATTAAAGTTGCTAAAAATTCTCAACATATTTACTTTTATTACCACTCTTACAGTTGCATAAAATATTTACTACTATTATCACTCCACCTTAAAGCTACAAAAAATTTCAATATAATCACTCCACCTTAAAGCTGCAGAAAATTCTCAACATATTTATTTTTATTATCACTCCACTTTACAACTGCATTAAATATTTACTACTATTATCACTACACCTTAAAGCTGCAGAAAATTTCAAAATATTTACTCTTTTTATCATAGCCCATTGGAAAGTTTGAAGAAAAATTTCAAAATATAATGCTGGTAGTATTGCTCCAACCTAAAATTGCAGAAGTTGTTCAAATTTGAAGGAAAAAAGCACTCCTTAGCGAAGCAAACTATGGTCTAAGGGAGAACTATTCAAAATAAACACTCCACCTTAAAGTTGCAGAAAATTCTCTCAACATATTTACTTTTATTATCACTCCACTTTACAACTACATTAAATATTTACTACTATTATCACTCCACCTTAAAGCTGCAGAGAATTTAAAAATATTTACTCTTATTATCATAGCCCATTGTAATGTTTGAAGACAATTTTCAAAATATAATGCTCGTAGTATTGCTCCAACCTAAAATTGCAGAAATTGTCCAAATTTGAAGGAAAAAAGCAAGCCTTAGAGAAGCAAACTATGAAAATATTTACTCTTATTATCATAGCCCATTGTAAAGTTTGAAGAAAATTTTCAAAATATAATGCTCGTAGTATTGCTCCAACCTAAACACAAATGTGAAAATAATATCTTTTAAAGTTTTTCTTCGCGTGTCTATATAAATATAAATTTTAAATTATACGCATATTGTCATGATAAGTAGTGGTATTATGGATAAATTATAGATATGAAACATTTTATGTTTGTAATAAAAAGAAAAAAAGTTTTGAGAGTTTTACATGTTTTTTTAAAGTTGTGATATGATATACATTTTAAAAATGTTATAGAGCAACTTATGAAATGATAATTGAATTGAATTGATATTAAATTTTATAATTATCAAATTTCGTTAACATGGTTGAATTATTATATTTTATTAAAATAATATTAAATTATTTCTTTACATGATTTTTTTTATCAAATTTTTGTATATAACTTTTTCAAATATTATTTTAACAAAAAATTAAAAGTCTCATTTATATATACATATGTCAATATATTCTTATTAAATTTTTACATTGTATGTACATTTATCCCTATTAATTTTTTGAATTCCATCTACATCTACCTCTATTTCCATTCCTCGGAGAAATTTTGACTTACAACTTTTATTTTATTTATTTATTTCACAGATATCATTTATTTACCAAACATTTTAATGATAATTTGCTTAGTCAACATCTTAAGCATTAGAGTTTATATAAATATGCAATAAAAATATGTA
Source organism: Larix kaempferi (assembly GCA_027924585.1). NCBI lineage: Eukaryota > Viridiplantae > Streptophyta > Pinopsida > Pinales > Pinaceae > Larix > Larix kaempferi. The sequence continues at coordinate 8,563,673 of BSBM01000344.1, read as the reverse complement.
ATTAATGCAAATATATTAAAGTATTTATAAAATTTCAAAAAACTATATTTAATTAATTAATTTGAGAGAAAATTTGTATAAATCTTCATACCAATAACTCAATGTCATTGAAATTTTCTTAATTTACTATGTACTTATCTTCACTATTAATATTCACTAATCAACAATGTATACTAATGTTTTTCTTAAATTGTTCACTTTTAAATATATTCTTTATTCTTCTTGTAAACTATTTATTTTTTAATCTCCAACGTAATGACCACATGCAAGAACACTTAGATATGACACCAAAGTCATTCTTTTAGGACATTTACTCAACATTGACATCATGTAGAGCTCCAATTTCGCAATATGTAGTGACTTATGTTACCTATTTGTTGGATATGTTATCAAAATTTGCATGATCCAACATGCATTTAGCACACGCAATTAATGTTTGATTATTTCTTTGGACTTGGAATATGTTATTAAAATCTCAAAATCTGCCAAATCCATTATGCATTGGGCACACAAAAAGATTCAACTATTCCTTTGAAGTGTTATATTTTCCTCTAATATGTAAGGAGTTCATCTTTACCAAACTATGTTGACTTGTTTGCAATGATATATAAACTCTTTCAACGTAAACTTTCCACAACTCTTTAATGTGAGATGTTTGAGTTATAGCTTGTTTTCTTAGTGAATCTATTTTCTTTGAATGCTCGCCCCCTTGTTTTAAAGAACTATATCCCTATATTCCCTTGGAGTGTAAAGGTCTGTATATTCAATTTATTCACTCACCAAATCTATAATGTGTCTCCTTCATTAGTACTCTCGCAATTGATGCTTTTGGCTAAAGGTTCTTCAACATTTTTCTTCACGTCTTCACTCTTTGGAGTACAATCTGCAAAACCTCATCTTGGGATAGATTCATTAGACTTCATAATTTGTGTGGATATAAAGAGCAACTTATAATACTTTCGATAGAAAAGGTGAAAACAGGGGCTCTGTGACTGCACCCAAGGAAAATAGCCATTTGGTTCCAGAACAAAAGATCCAGGGAAAACGAAGCAGCTATAGAAAGGCTTTGGTGTTCTCAAACAAGAATATGAATCCTTCAAGGCTCATTATCACACTCTCCTCGACATACACTAGTGTTGTTTTAGTCTTTTCATCTTAAAGTTCTAGACTAAATAACTAATGCTATCTGTGACTAATGTTAATTAAAACAGTCTAAGATTGGATCATCGCTTGAGAAAGATGCTAGCATATACTTTGGCGACTAAGTTATTGCAACATATGGAATCCTTGCGAAATTGTCTTGTTGTAACAAGTGATTGAACAATTAGTAGCGATCTCATAAATAAAATGACAGATGGTGGTGATGTGATTCGATTTCCCTTATCTTGTTGTGTTAATTTTTGTTGATTAATGTTGTGTAAGTATACTATTACATGTCACAAACAAGATTTATGGAAGCAAATTAATATTCACAAACAACAATATATCACAAAAAGGCAACTGTTAATGCATACAAAGATGCCACAAACACATATAAGGCGAAAGGTGCAATTACCAAATTTTCTAAAGAATTTGCTATAGATTCCTTGTTAGAGGCACCTTTAAGATATATTAGAAGAGTATAGAAGTATATTTAGAGAGGCATAAAAGAGGAGAAGGTCATAAAATAACAAAAGGAGAGATGAAGATGAAATTTGACTAGATGACAATGCAACAAAGATCTCGTGGGGTTTTACTACTACTTGGAGAAGCCTACCAAAATTGCTTGATGGCGATTCCCCTTAATTATTTGGATTTAAAAATGATATTGGAGTGATGATATGGCGTAGTAGAGAATTGTTATAAATATGTGTTCAAAACTCTAATAATTACTTATGTGTTGTAGTATTATTAAAGCTTAATTTAGTCTTTATAGAAAAGAAGAATTGTCCATGGTGTTTTTTTATATGGCCTACATGATGGGATTTAAGGTGTAAATTTAACATCTGCTATGCTTTCTTTTCTTCCTAATTTCAAGAGTTATTGATGCCTTGTCTAAGTTGATGGGACTTTCACTTGAATGGTTTGTCGACAAGGGAGGGAGGGCTAAGGGCCAAAAATGTACACTTGTTGGCAACCTCTTTGGCAATATTCTCTAAATCAGGAGGAAGATGGCTATCTTTGAAAGCTATATTTTGAAACAACTCCCATGCTCCCATGGATTTTCATGTGTTCATTTGTCGAACCAGATCTCCATTGCGAGTAGAGAATACGTCTTTTCTTCCTCCGTTATTTCCAAATTCTACTCCTAATTGTTTCACATTTAGTAGAATCCACATGTCGACTAAATTTAAGATAAATTTTTTGATCTTTAGATGTGTATACAATTTCAATTCCCTCAAATCAATATTAGAATTTAAAATAGTGAGGTCTAAATTGATTGTCTGAGCAATACAACTCTGCAACTCTACAACTCCACAGATTTTACATTGTCCATGCCCTTTCGATTACCCTAGAAGACATAGAAAACAACCAAAATTTGCTTTGTGAATAAACTTATCTTAACTTATTTTATGCAGATGTATATTTCTTAAGCTTTTCATATTGGCCAAAAATAGTGTTTTGTAAATCAACCAAGTTGCAATCATATCTATTGTGATGAATTTGTCACTTGAAAGTTCTCAAATATTCAAATATTCAATGTTATTTAGTGACTTGGATAATGCAGCTATGGTTTTAAAAAATGTTACTGAGATATGCTTTCAGAATGTTGGTAATTGCCCTCATTTCCTTGGTTGATGCATATTGAAGTCTTATTTAGCCATCTTCATGGAACAAATGTTGATCTCTTGGTTGATTCATATTCAAGTTTTCAAGCATATTCACTAAACAAAGTTTGATGCATATTTTATTCTTGAAATCATATTTTCATGTTTGAGCCAAAATTAGAGTTTTGAATTGTTCCCACTCAACCAAGTTGCAATCGAATCTTGTGATGAAATTGTCACTCGAAAGTTTTTGCAAATATCTTGTGTTATTTAGTGACATAGACAATGCATGCATGGTTCTACCATACTAATGAGACCTGCTTCCAGAATGGTGGTAATTGCTTTGATCTCTTGGTTGATGCATATTTAAGTGTTCTTCATCTATCTGCACTAAACAAAAGTTGATGCACATTTTATTCTTGAAGTATATTTTTCATTTTATGCTAATGAGATATGCTTCTAGGATGTTAGTAAATGAACTGATAAACACCTCTAGGGTAGATTGTTTCATAAATAAACCATTTTAAGTGCATGGCAAGTTTCTCCCCATGTGAAATTTCAATATTGTTCAAGTACCCAAAGTAAAATTTTGTTTTTTACAACTATAATGAAGAGTTAAACTAGCAAAATAGAAGTACTTGCATACATGGGAGAGCATTTTAATACCTCCAAGCACATAAAATATCTTATGGATCCCTTGTACTCTTATTTTCTTGACTATGTGGCAACTTGCTCCTCTAAGTTTGAAGGCATTTAACCTTACATTTGAAGCAAATTTGATTTCCAATTTTTATTTGCGACAAGCTACGTGCAAGAAAATTTCTTTTGATGTGTGACAACAATGACCATATTAGAGAGAATCTAGGTGCAAGAATGAATAATAGAAAGTGAAGATAATTAAGTGTATTATTACTCTCTTAACCCCCAATGCACAATTTGTGCCATTCTCTTTATTTGTATCAAAGTGTTATCATTTTTTGATTTGAGTAAAAAGTTGTCCATTGCATCTTTGATATTGAAACATTTGTCTTGGAATCTAGGCGTGAAGTAAACCACCCAATTTTTTTGTTATTTTATTGTTTTCTTCATGGCATTTCAATAATGAGGAGGAAACTCTTCATGACATCTATTTCACTATCCTCTTTCTTGCTTCATCACATTTAATTTAATCTCAAATATTTTATTTTTCCTTTTGATGTTCCTTTGCACCTTTTAGAGCAATTGCTAGTTACAAGTAAACAATGAAAATAAACCAACGTAACCAACATGTATGGCCTTTGTCCAATGTGCCTTTGTCCAATGTGGACACAAATTCAACTGAACCACCAAAATAAAAAGCCTTAAAGTTTTGTACCAAAATCTTTATCACTCCCTTACAATGATTAAAACCCTCACATCCAGGATCAAGGGTCTGGAATGTTAGCGAAAATATCCATTTACATTCAATTTTCAACTTATTCGACGGACAAATCCATTTTAAGACGACATCGAGGGAAACCACACGTTAACCAAAGACCGCCCAAATCTTCACATACACCAACAAACACCCACCCATTTCACTCACTGAACAAAATCACTGAAACAATGGAGTGCTGCAGCACCAGGCGTTCTCCCCTGGTTTCTTCTTTCGTTTGCCCTACCCCTCAATGGACGCCCAGAAGGACAAGGTTCAGGGATCGAGTCTCGATGTCACTACCGTTGCCTCCGCGCAACCCCAATGACCCTTTCCTTTCCAATCAAGCATTCACAGCTTCCGGTCCCCAAACAAAGCCCCGCTCGGATGACACACCTCCGCTCCTCGACCTGGTGGCCAATATCACCCCCAGGCTCATGGCAGGTCCCGCTCAGGTAAGAAGAATCCTCCAGAATTTTCATGAATTTCATTCCACGGACGTTCTAGAAGCCTCTACAAATTCTCGTCTTAATTTGCAAAGCCCCTTACCGCGTTTCTGCCAATGGATTTCATTTACAGTTGTGCTGTGCGTTCTCAGGTTGAACGTGCGTCTTACAACGAGCACAGGCCCAGAAGGCCTCCACCGGACCTGCCTTCATTGCTTCTCAACAGTCGAATTGTCTTCATAGGCATGCCTGTGAGTTTCTCCCTCCTCCTTTCTGTTTGAAGATCTTTAGTGCTATAAATATATTTTACTGTAGTTTTTGTACAAATTGTGAGCTGTTGGAAAGTCTCAACCACAGCTTCAAATCCCATGAATTCAGTGCGCTTTGCCCATGCCATCTTGGACAAGCCCTTGTCATTTATTCTGCCAGACAGGGTGGATTCGACCAGCCTGTTTCTTAAAAAATCCAGCCAGTAACGAACGAAGCAAGTAACGAAAGCAGAAATAAGACAATAATTGCAATTATATACGTAATTATCCGTGCCTTATCAACTTATAGCATGCTTTTCCCTCCCTGTAAAAGTCCTATTTGGATTGGAAACAAAGCTCTATATTATTATACTCCATGTAAAAGTCCGATTTGGATTGGAAACAAAGCTCTATATTATTATAGGCAGCGGTACCGTCCCCAATGCCATTGACAAATGCATTTAATCTGAGCCAGGGCAGTCTAAAAGGGACAAAACATTTTCCAATGGTGAATCGGCGATTACCCTGACCAACTTTGGTCTATCGGAATTATAAATTTAAATTAGGTAGTTTGATTTATCAAGTTGTTTCTATGGTGGAGTAACTTGGAAATGAAGTTACTTTTCACTTTTATGAGTCAACAAATATTTGGATTTGTAACAAACATTTGGATTTGTAACAAACATTTGAAAATTAGATGGAATGTATTTGTAGGCCGGGCAGTCCAAAAAAAGTGCAGTGCTTTTTGTGGCCCACCGGATGTGCACACCATCAGCAGAAATCTTTCGAAAGCTGTTTCCCAAGTGGGAAGGTGTGGCTTTGGGGGCAAGCAAAGAGTCAGGTGTTGTCACCCGATCCCGACTCCTCCGTTTAGGCAAACTCCTAACGAAGCCAAGGGGGGTAGACCCTACAAAGAGTTTCTAGTGGCTCTCGTGTTTTAAAAGTTTAAGTGATGTATGATGCGGATGTGTGTTTTTTAGGAGTTTTTGTGGGAGATTTACAATAATAATTTAAATAACCCAAGCATGTACTTGCAAAAATGAATCAAAGATACACAACCACTTGATATTGATAATTAAATATAAGGCATTCATAGTATGATATGAATTAAAGCATGTACCAATATGCACTCCAGATAGATAAGCAAGTAAAATAAATGTATTTGAAGGACCAGTGCCTTATGGAGTCAAAACATGTGCTTGGGATGTTGAATAAGTCTTGGTGTGCTTTGAGATCGTTTTGCAAGTGTTCTTGGTAAATTTTAAGATGAGTTGATTATTAAATGGGAGGGATATCTCCAAGATATACCTTTCGGTACAAGAGATATGTCCGAAAAATACTCTAAGTGGTTCCGTACAAGGACATGTTGGCTGTCCGAGTCTCCAGAGCGTGTTCAACACTACACCAACCAGAGATGTAGTTTAATGGTGCCCTTAAGATCTCGGTACAGTGGTTCCAGCTTCCCCAGGCAGAGTTTGCCCACTTTCGAATATTGACGATCAACGCCGGATTTTCATTGGTTTTCAGGGAGAGTATTTTATTATGGTTTGAGTGGATTTAAATGTTGAGAATTAATAAACCTATACTGTTTCTGAGTATCCCACAAGTGGGTAGAGCATATGCAGTATAGAAAATTTAAATTCCAATTTTATTGCGTGTGATGAACAAGAACCATTGTAAAAACTCTCCGACAGAGAGCACTCTTGATCCGCCTTATGGCGAGATTCAAGAGATTTATGAGATGCAAAAATATTGAAAACGAAATCTACACTACCCAAGAGTCTCTTTCAAGTCTTAAGACCATACTCGGGAAAGCAAGGGCGTTAGCAATAAAATCAAAACAAACAAATGAACTCTCCAACAGAGAGCACTCTTGATCCACTTTTCAGTGAGATTCAAGAGATTTTAATGTTCTTTTTCAATGACAATTATATGAAAAGGAAAAAGATAAATTGAACTATGAACTTCTAAGGTCTAGCAATTATCAGAATTGAAGCTAACTAACTGTTCTAGCAGTTTATTGTGTAGGTATAAAGCAAAGTAAAATGCGAAAAGTAGACAATGGGCGATACAGGCTTCTCCCAAATGGGGGAAGTGGGGGTGTGGGAGCCATTATCCCACTTGCTTTTTATTTGACTTGTTACAATATTTTGGTTTTTGTCTTCTTCTCTTGAAAGCACAATGTAGGATGGGCGAATGAAGAATAGGGAAGTGTTTTTTTAGTTTGCTTGCTTGGTTCTTTGCTCTTCTTGTTTGATTGCTTGCTCTCTTTGATTTAGCCTTTAGGCTCTTTTGCTTTGCTAAGATCTTCTTGTTCACCTATGCAATATGCATAAGAGCTTAAGATATACACTTGTTATATTGTTAGCAAAATCAAAACATAATGAACTAAGATCTACAAACTAACTAGCATGCAAAAGACTAACCAATCTCTAAGTATGAAAATAAAACTGAGTAGAAATGGAAACTAAATGCAAACTAAGATAACTAATGTAAATAACAAAAGTGAAACTAGATGCAAGTTAAATATGAGTTAGAAAACTAACTAAATGCAAGCTAAGCTAAGACAAAAGAGAAATGAAGAAGTAAGAGAGAAGACAAGAAATGAGAGGTAGAAAAATGACTTGGAAAAAAGGAGAAAAGTGAAGCTAGAAAAGAGATAGAAGAGGGCTGTAAATGAGTTAAAAAAGAGCAAAAATCAGATCTCAAGAAAGGCTGAAAATAGACAAAAAAAAAAGAGCAAAAATCAAACCTTAAAAAGAGATGAGAAAAGTGACAAAAATCAGAGCTTAAATGGCTGAAAAAGAGATAAAAAATCAAACCTTTGAAAGGCTGAAAATGACAAAAAAAAACAGACCTTTGAGATGGCTGAAAATGGTAAAAAAAGTGGAAAAATCAGACTTCTAAAAGAGGCTGAAAATGACCAAAAAATCAAACCTTTGCAAGGCTGAAAATGAGACAAAAAATAACAAAAATCAGACCTCTAAAAGAGGCTGGAAATGGTAAAAAATAAGACAAAACAGTCCCTTAAAGAGGGCTAAAAAACAGTGGATTTACAAGCTCAAAAATAGAATCAAAACTAGATCTTTGAAAATGAAGCTTATGACGAAATATATCTAGAAAAAATGAAGTAGATCCAAGGTATAATACTTTTGATCTACTTAGTAAAAGAAATGCAAATTTGAATGATAATGATTTTATGAAATTGCACTTCTTTACATGCACATGAGTGAAAATACTTAAAGCTTGTAAAATAATCACATGTATGCAATAAAGATGAATAGATTTGAAGAGATGAAAACTTTAAGCTTAGAAAATCTATTACACTTAGAGATAGCGAATGCAAGTAAGATAGAGCCTTTTTTGAGATAGAGATTCGCTTGTAGTAACCGAAAAGAAGGGAGATTGAAAATTTGATTTTTTGATGGTGAATGATGAGCAAGACCCTTTGAACCCAATTTTGAACAAAATACGACCTTGTAGAATCCTGAAATGCACAAATTGTTAGCCAAAAATAATGGTGAAGGGGAGGAAGAAGCAAGCTAGCTCAAGATCCCACTCCACTCTTAGGAGATCTGCAAAAAGAGACCACTTCAACACAAGATATTATCAAGCATAGTATGATTAATCAAATGAAATAAAAAGAGCATAAGTATAACCAACTACAATCTGCTACTTTTAAATCTTATAAAACCAAGCATCAATGAACAACTTAAGACTATAAATGTTCACCCTTTGGACTTAACAAAGCCGTCTAAGCTAGATACATGATAAAATCAATTGCATATGAAGAATATAATTGAACAGTATCACCTCAATAGAGCTTCAATGAATTCTCATGGACAAAATGTGCACACCATATGGACCTCCAAAGTCTTCATTTATTCAAATAGCAACATAAAAAATGAGCAGAGTGTCCTTGCACAAAAAATCCACCTTTAACAGTGAAGCAAGACTTTGTATTTATACAATGAGAAGAGACCAATAACCTAATTCGAATTGGCATGAGAGAGAGAGAGCTAATGATTTGAGAGTTAACTAGCTCTTCTGGTGGGTAGGAGTGGTGAGGTGGCCTCCACCTAGGCAAGGTGCCCACCACTCTACCTTGAAGTTATCACCCATCCAACTAACAGCTTCCAACAAGGCAAGACGCCCAAGCTAGAGAGGATGTCGCAAATCCCAAGGAAAGAGAGCTTGCAGTGCTCCAATTGCTGACTGAAATCAATTGGTGAGATTTGGAATATCCTCAGATGCCATGTGCCATGTCATTTAGCACTTTATTTTATTCAATTTGGTCTTTTTTGGAGAGATTTGGATTTTCTCCAATTTATTATTTTCTGATTATTTTTAATTAAATATTCCTCTTATATTAAATTTGAGGAAATATTCAATTAAGTGCAAAATAATCATCTGAAACTTAGGATAAGTGGGTTTAGGGGTTAAATGGATGCTTTGGCTTAGAAAATGAGTCTTTATTTGCCAAAATCCACCCCCAAACCACTTAATTATTACAAATTGAAAATTTTCAATTAAACCATGTAAAAATGGCTTAATTAATTGAAAAATTTAATAATTAAAAAATAAAAAATAAAAAGGTTGAACACTTCCGGTAAATTTTTTGTCGGACAATGTTTAAACACACCTAGGGACCTAGGAAATGACCATAGGTTCATATTTTACAGTTGGGCTCTAATAACCCCCCAAGGCCTAACCGCCAAATTCAGGCATTCCAGCTTTGGAGGTTGTAGGAGAAAAACTCATCGATTATTACTTGGCTAAAGGCAAAGCATAATCGATAAGGGAAAAAACTCCTTGGAATACCTTATTTGACTGCCAGGTCTTAGGGAACCGAGCCACTCAGACCTCGATACTAGCAGACTTTATTACAAACCCCATGGGGCATGGTCATTTCAAGACAAAAAATAAAAGTCTATCCAAAATAGGCTAAATCCGGGACATCTGAACCTCTGAACTCTGGCAATGAACATGGATCATGTTCAATAACTGGCGGCTCAATAGAAGTTCAACTATTGTACAAAATAGTTGGTAACACTTTTCATGGAAGAAGCATGAAGAAGCATTTAGGATGGTGCTAAAGGTGGAATTTGCACTTTAAAAGACAATAAGAAGAACGACGAGCTGAACAGACATACAGGTCGGGGAAATTTCAACTTCAATTGTGGAAGCATTGGGTAAAGGGGTTGACAAGGTTACTCAAAATATTTTGGATAAAATAAAAGACAATTATTACAACCAAAATCATGGTTGTGGAGGAAGGCATGCTAATGGTTGAGGACATGGAGGTAGAGGCTTAATAATTTGTTATCAATCTAGAGTTGATGATGTTCACAAATCATGGAACCACTAATGGTCTTGAGAACTGTTCGGAGACAAGGTGCATGAATGAATGCCTCAGAGGTTGAACAAAAGGAAACCAAACAAGAAGCAACACTGCACGTGCTTGAAGATGGGGAAATTTTATGCTCCAGATAATTTGTTGCACTCAAGAGAAAGAGGAGGAATTATGGCTAGAAAAATGATATTTAATACAAAAGGTAATGTTAAAATAAGTAAGTCACGTACTTTGGCAATTGATTCAGGTAGCAATGAGAACTGAAGTATGCTTCTATATAGTCTTTTGTTTGCTACAAGACTCTTCAGGGTCTATTTGGCTTGACTCCAAAATGAGTAAAGTCTACTTCTTTGAGATAAACTCGTTCAAATAGCCTGGTGGGCTGGCTTGAGTGGTTAAGATCTGTGAATAGCAAGCATGAGGTCTCGGGGTCAAGTCCTCTGGTTGCTGCCTTTGTGTAGGGTCTCACTTGATGTCTTTGTTGGGTCAGTGTACGATACCCTACGTCGCTTGCTTTATATTTGGTATCATCCTCGAAATGAGGGGAAGTGCTCGGGAATTCCCAGGGATGTATTTTCCAAGGAAAAAAAACTCTGTCAAATTTTGTCAAACTCACCATTGCTTGGTGAATTTGACCAAGACTTGGAAAGATTGAACATACTCGTCTAGTACTTAATGGATTTGACAAGACTCATTGAGTGGACAATGTTAAATAAAAACTAAGTTATGAATAGAAGCCTCATTCTTTATCTTTTTTGAATTTTTTTCCTTTAGGGGTGATAAATTGGAGATAAAAATATTTACATGCATATTGTATTCAGTTTTGAAGAATTTGAGGATTCTTAGTATATTCAAAGGGGGAAAAGCAACCTCAAAATAGCTCCAAAGCTTACATGATCCCATTTTCATAGAACCATGCCAAATATACCACCCATGGATTGATTCACTTACTCTACAAGTCATGGTAACTTACACTCATAGGTAAACATAACCCATTGTTCCATGTACAACTCTTTCAACTTGTTGCTATTTTTACATGATGCCCTAATTTTGGCCAAATTTTGCACTTTCTCGAAACTACTTGAATTTGTTTTGTTTTCTTCTCCATCCATACATGAACCCATCCATATATAGCACTTTCCAAAAATAGAAACCCTAAAAATCTACTTTCTTTGATCTTCACCAAAAGTCACACAAACGTTGTCCTAAAATAGTATGTTTCTAAGAATTTCCAAAAATAACAAATTTTAAAATTGAATACTACCCTTTTGGAAACCACCGAATGGGTACTCAAAACTACAATCAATTGCAAAACTAGTAAGTTTTTATTCCCAAATTAGTAGATCTCAAAATAAGAAAGTACCTATTTGAAGAAATCACTTTTTTGTGCATGCTCCAAGTGTTGCATTTATCATGCATGCATGCGAACCCTACTAAAAGTAGCACTAAACTTTGAATTAAAGCACTAAATATGGTGGCCCCCATGTCACTCTGAAAATTTCAAAAATAAGAACTTGATTGATCTCAAACATTGAGGCCAAAAGATGTTCTCAAACATGTTGAATCTTAACACTAAAAATATGCCCAGGGCAAATTTAATATCAACAATATTGATCCCATTGTTTGTTCTGTTGGTGGTAGATGCAAAGAGCACGACTCAAGGTTTTGTTCATTACCTTGGCTTGGCCATTTGTGTTTGGGTGAAACACTATAGAGTATTTATTGATGCTGATAACTTAAGAGCTTTTATAAGGATTTCAAAAAGTGACTAAAAATTTGGAGTGATGATAAAAAATGATGGTCATTGATAATCCAAAATGGATCCAAACATGTTGGAAGAATATATCTCTATGACTTTAGGAGCATGAATAGTTTTCTATTAGGGTATAAAAATTACATCTTGGAAAATCTACATGCTACTACAAATATGAAATCATGTTGCTGTTGAGTGGTGGCTAGACCATGGTGAAGATCATAAGGATGGATTCCCAAGGCATGTAGGGAATGGGTAGATGTTGGTAGTGGTACAACCCAAGGTTCTTATTGGCAAGTTTGCTTTGGTTGCAATGTGGACATCTCTAGATGTAATCTTCCACTTGTTTCCACATGGAAGACCAAAGGAAGTACATTTGCAGTTGTAACAAAGTTTTATTCACATCAAAATGTCTTCCATAGGTTGAAGAGTTGGCGTCCTTTAAAAGAAGGTGAAGTTGATGTGATTTGGACACACAATGGATTCGACTTGTTAAGAAAACCATCCCACTATGTGTAGTCGAGGAATGGGTTTTGATTGACCATAGTGGGTTGTTGTGTTGTGGCCCTACCTTAACCTCCAAACTTTGGGGTACTTAGGAGTTAGTCAATTAATCTGTGGGGCTATCTTCTTTGAATAAGGCCCATTAGATAGTTAATGGGTAGTTCCCTAATGTAAAAGGGTCATCTTTATTAAATAAGGCTCACTAAGTGGTTGGTACTCATTAATGATGGGACCACAAGTAGTTAGGGTTTTGCTAGTAAGAAACTTTTTATGGAGCTAGAAGCAATGTAATGGTTGTCAAGTGTTGTTGTCGTATTGGAGCTTTGTTCAAAGGAGGTTGCCCCCTCAAAGAGGCTTGTGAACATTGCTCTCTCTTTCTTGGATTATAAATACAAGGGTTCTATTCTGTAGGTTCTATATCACCGCCTCTCTTATTTACACTTTTACAGTTTAGATTTCTTGAATAATCACTCATTAATCATTGTTTTTTTTGGTCAAGTACATTACAAGTTGTATCAAAGATCTTTCTTGTGCCGACACGCACTTGAATTTTAGAATTATTTTTAAGGCCATAGATGTGTTTTGGGTCTTTAACCATAGAGATCTATTATTCAATGGGTAAAATTGCACTTGGGGAAGCATACACATAGGGAATACAAGTGGAGTCACTTGGTTGGACACCCTTGTACACCTCTATTGGTACGTTGATGAGTAGTATCACATTAGATAGAATCTACCTATGGATTTGATCTTCCACATATCTTCGGGTACATTGGAACTAGTCTTACATAAGACTTTTGGCTGTCTTGTTGCTATAGTACATTGAGAACTATACTGAGGGAGATCACTATTGCATGCAAGGGTTTTGTGTAGTATGCCTAAGGGTATGGTCTATCCTCCTTAGTAACTTAGTTGGTGTCATGAAAGATTGGACCAAGTACTATTGTTTGTAACCCTCAAGTATAATAGAAAGCTAGTGCTTGGCACTCCCTTGTTTGTAGGACCTTACAAATTGTTACTCTCAAACTAGCAACCCTTTGCAAATCAAGGCAATGTATACCTAGTGCTAGTGACGGTAAGCTCGGGAGAGAGTTAAACCCAATGCCTCCACAGTTTAACCTCTCAACACTTCAGGTAACTCCAAAACCTAGGGGGAGAACCTAATTAGTGAAAGATACCTGCAACCACCAACAAACCACAAATACCTTCCACGAAACCTTAATAGTTACGATTAATGTGCCTTATCAGAGTCAAACAATATCAAATCTAGACATAAGAATCATATATAAATGGAGTTATTCACTTTATAAAACAAAATTACGCCTTTCGAGGAAATTTCACATTTCCCAAGGCAATGTCACACTTACCAAGGTTGGCACTCCAAAAAGTGCAGCCTCAAGGGAAAGAGGACAATTGGAGTAGGGCGAACTTGGAGGATAAAACGAAAATACCAAACACCCTCCGATTCACGATTTACGAGGGTTACATGGATCCCAGTGCACTTTGTCAAATGAGGACACCCTCTAGGGTTTGTGGATAAAACCCCAGGGCGAAATTTTAGGGTGGACCAGAAAAACAAATTCACGGCTACTTTTGGAGTTTTTTGAATTTATTTAGATTTTTACGGCTTTTTTCAATAGTAAAGTATTTCTATGCATAAAATAAAATAAAGATGTAAAATTTGATTAAAAAAAAGAGTTGAAGGATAGGGTATTAGATTCTTGTCTCAAACCCTAGGGCTACGAGAGATCAAGGCTAACGTCCCTCCCCTTAAGATGGTTGCCACTAATTGCAACTAGGGCAAAGCTAGCAACCGGTAGGGTTAGGTAGCGAAACCCTAATTAGGGAAAATAGAGAATTCCAAGGCCCAATGGAACTATGGAGAGCTCCTTGATAGGAAGGTCTCCTTAAGCAAGTTGAGAAAACGTTAGCAAACAAACCCTACCTTAGTCCAAAACTCTTCAAAAATGACGTTAAACTAGGGTTAGGAGATAAACTTACCAACATTAATCAAGGAATGAGCAAGGAGATGCACCTAGGTCATCCTTGAGCACGAGTTATCACAACTATTCTTAACATCCACTTAGCATGTGACTATCAAACCCTAGAAATTCTTCCATTTATCCTTCATGTAAGAGAAAAAGACATTCAAAGAGAAGTGCCCCTAGCTTCAAAAGCTCTCATAAACCAATAGAAAAAGAAAAGAATACATAATTTGAACCCTTGTCCATGATTTACAAATGAGGTGAGGATGTCTTATTTATATGAGACAACCCTCAACCTTTTACAAATTTGAGCCTACAAAGTTAATGAAAAATTATAAAATTTAAGATTATTGCGGAAACAAACTTGGGGACTAAACCATACGATGACATAAAATAAGAATAAAAATGTGCAATTAGGCTCCACCAAGTGCAAAGTGAGCCAAAAGGAGGATGTCATGCCCCAACAAATTCCAACATATGCTTGTTCCTTAAAGCCCTCCTTTTTTAACAATGTAGGCTTCTTCTTAAAGAAATGACGTCATGGGTTTGGAGACCAGGAGGAGGGGTTTTCTATCAAAACAATAGCTCCAACTGGGCAAAATGAGGTGTGCTAAACTGGGTATGACAACCCTTACACGCGCAATCACCTCTACAAAACAAAATATGAGTGTGGTCATGTGTCCTAAAGGGCCCACCCCAAGAAGCATCGAACACCAACCTAGGGCCCAAATGGCCCAACAAGATGGGGGACTTTCGCCCATCAAGAGGTAGTCAATAATACCACTAAGCCAACACTTCCTAGAATGAAACGCAAGAGGACCTTCTATGACTTGATCAAGGGTATCTAGCCCCAAAATCAACAGTCTGCATAATATAGCCCCAAAAACTTGGCCTTTACAATAAAATAGAAACCCCTCGCTTTGGTATGTCTGGAAAGGATGCATCAGGTACTCTGAGGCGTAACAGTTGGCTGCAACTGCGGGACATGCGCTCTTATCGGGAGTGTAAGAGAATCCCCTAGAATCTCTTGGGTACCTGAAAACCTCACACACATCTAACAACAAGGAAATTAAATGCTTTGGTGGCAGACTCTTCTGTCTTGCCTTGTTCAAAATGAAATGCAATATAATTTAAAATTAAATAACGACAAGTGCAATGCATAGGTAACAATAAATGCTGAAATCAAATGAAACTATACCTACCTACCCTAATTATGATAACTAAGAAGGGTCAAGTGAAATCATACCACTAGTGCAGCCACTTGAGCATATTATTTATGCCAAGTTTTCATCCTTTGTCTTTGGAAACAATCCAAGACAAAACCACATCAATGACGAGTTGAATAGATCGCACTAGCTATATTCGAATGGGGCTAGAAAGATGGACAATAGTGGGAACCTGCAATCCTCCAAGCTCTGGCCACGAGGAAAGATCTCTAGACACGGAGAAAGATCACCTTCAGAAGACTTTTCTATCCATGCTTGAACCGGGCTCAAGTAGAAATTGCCTCGATTATATACCTTTTTTCAAAATTTGTTTGCCCCAAATGACCTTCAAAACTATCAAGGAACCATGTATGAGGAGGTTGAAACAATTTTGTCATGTTCATAAACCTGTGCATCTGCTTGTCGTCATCGAAAATCTGTCGATCCTTAAGGTTATTGAGAATTGAAGGTATGAAGACTACTTGCACTATTCCTGACTTTAGAATGGCCTTGCAAGGGTGAAGAATGGAAGTAGATGTTGCTAGGGAATTAGCTCATTGATTATGAGTTTTGAGAATCACTTGTAAAGATAAGGCGCTAAATTTTTTTGTGTCCAATCGCACTTCATCCCTGTATCTTTTTAACCTTCTATTTCACGTGTAAACTTTCCTTTGACTTGCATCACAATTGGGTTAGAGTTGCCAAGGTAGTTTCCCAAGGTCTTCAAAATTAAGACTTCCCTTACTAGAGGAATCATGAATGGGTTCTTCGACCAATTTCCAATAATTTATACTCACATCATTGTCGTCATAAGAGAAATGTGCATCATTATATCCATGGAAACCATCTTCTTTAACTTAAATATCCTCAAACCTCTCATCTTCAAAAGATTTGTCTGTACGGGCGAAAGAGAAAGGAAGGTTCACCAAACCATCATCATCAAAAGGACAAGGAGAAGCATCCATCACACCTTCATCAACCACATCTTTGTTATCTTTCTTAGTTGGAAGTGATTCTTCGACAAAGATCTCTTCATATGGCTTGAAACATGTATGGAAATCCAACTCGACTTCATCTAGACTAACCCCTTCTATTCTGAATGGTACAAAAGGTTCATAGATTTCTTCTAAATTTTTTGATATAACATTGCTAGGCCTCGAAGAGTTGTAGATTGGAGGAGCAAGAAACTTCCAATAATCATTATCTTTAAGAATCCTATCAATTTCTTTTAAAGAGGCCCAAGATATCCTAGGAATTTTTGAAATGAAGGTAAGGAGAACTCACCATTTTCTTGTGGTCTTCAATTTCTTCAATTAGGTCTTCTTCGTCTTCATGAGTACCTTCTTCTTTGGACATAGGGCCTAGAATGTTATCGACAAGATCTTGATTGATGGTTTCTTCAAGCAAGCTTTCCAGGGCTGGATCTTCATCATGAATCTCTTGGGTACCTGAAGACCTCACACACATCTAACAACAAGGAAATTAAATGCATCGATGGCAGACTCTTCTGTCTTGCCTTGTTCAAAATGAAATGCAATATAATTTAAAATTATATAATGACAAGTGCAATGCATAGGTAACAATAAATGCTGAAATAAAATGAAACTATACCTACCTACCCTAATTATGATAACTAAGAAGGGTCAAGTGAAATCATACCACTAGTGCAGCCACTTGAGCATATTATTTATGCCAAGTTTTCATCCTTTGTCTTTGGAAACAATCCAAGAAAAAACCACATCAATGACGAGTTGAATAGATCGCACTACCTCTGTTCGAATGGGGCTGGAAAGATGGACAATATTGGGAAACCTGCAAGCCTCCAAGCTTTGGCCACGAGGAAAGATCTCTGGCGATAGGGAAAGATCACCTTCACAAGCCTTTTCTATCCATGCCTGAATTGGGCTCAAGTAGAAACTGCCTCGATTATATACCTGTTTTTCAAAATTTGTTTGCCCCAAACGACCTTCAAAACTCTCAAGGAACCATGTATGATGAGGTTGAAACAATTTTGTCATGTTCATAAACCTGTGCATCTTCTTGTCGTCATTGAAAATCTGCCGATCCTTAAGGTTGCTAGGAATTGAAGGTATGAAAACTACTTGCACTATTCCTGATTTTAGAATGGCCTTGCAAGGGTGAAGAATGGAAGTAGATGTTGCTAGGGAATTAGCTCACTAATTTTGAGTTTTGGGAATCACTTGTAAAGATAAGGCAGTAGAATTTTTTGTGGCCAATCGCACTTCATCCTTGTACCTTTTTAACCTTTTATTTCACATTTAAAATTTCCTTTGACTTGCATCACAATTGGGTTAGAGTTGCCAAGGTAGTTTCCCAAGGTCTTCGAAATTCATACTTCCCTTACTAGAGGAATCATGAATGGGTTCTTCGACCAATTTCCAATAATTTATACCCACATCATTGTCATCATAAGAGAAATGTGCATCATTATATCCGTGGAAACCATCTTCTTTAATTGAAATATCCTGAAAACTCTCATCATCAAAAGATTTGTTTGTACGGGCAAAAGATAAAGGAAGGTTCACCAAACCGTCATCATCAAAAGGACAAGGAAAAGCATCCATCACAACTTCATCAACCACATCCTTGTTATCTTTCTTAGCTGAAAGTGATTCATCGACAAAGATCTCTTCATATTGCTTGAAAGATGTATGAAAATCCAGCTCTGCTTGATTTAGACTGACCCCTTCTATTCTGAATGGTAGAAAAGGTTCATAGATTTCTTCTAATTTTTTTGATATAACACTGCCAGGCCTCGAAGAGTCGTAGATCGGAGGAGCAAGGAATTTCCAATAATCATTATCTTTAAGAATCCTATCAATTTCTTTCAAGAGGCCCAAGATAACCTAAGAATTTTTGAAATGAAGGGAAGGAGAACTCACGATTTTCTTGTGGTCTTCAATTTCTTCAATTAGGTCTTCTTCGTCTTCATGAGTACCTTCTTCTTTGGACATAGGGCCTAGAATGTTATTGACAAGATCTTGATTGATGGTTTCTTCAAGCAAGCTTTCCAGGGCTGGATCTTCATCATGAATCTCTTGGGTACCTGAAGACCTCACACACATCTAACAACAAGGAAATTAAATGCATCGGTGGCAGACTCTTCTGTCTTGCCTTGTTCAAAATGAAATGCAATATAATTTAAAATTAAATAACGACAAGTGCAATGCACAGGTAACAGTAAATGCTGAAATCAAATGAAACTATACCTACCTACCCTAATTATGATAACTAAGAAGGGTCAAGTGAAATCATACCACTAGTGCAGCCACTTGAGCATATTATTTATGCCAAGTTTTCATCCTTTGTCTTTGGAAACAATCCATGACAAAACCACATCAGTGACGAGTTGAATAGATCGCAATAACTCTGTTCGAATGGGGCTGGAAAGATGGACAATATTGGGAACCTGCAAGCCTCCAAGCTCTGGCCACGAGGAAAGATCTCTGGCCACATGGAAAGATCACCTTCACAAGCCTTTTCTATCCATGCCTGAACCGGGCTCAAGTAGAAACTGCCTCGATTATATACCTGTTTTTCAGAATCTGTTTGCCCCAAACGAACTTTAAAACTATCAAGGAACCATGTATGATGAGGTTGAAACAATTTTGCTATGTTCATAAACCTGTGCATTTGCTTGTCGTCATTGAAAATCTGCCGATTCTTAAGGTTACTGGGAATTGAAGGTATGAAAACTACTTGCACTATTCCTGATTTTAGAATGGCCTTGCAAGGGTGAAGAATGGAAATAGATGTTGCTAGGGAATTAGCTCACTGATTCTGAGTTTTGGGAATCGCTTGTAAAGATAAGGAACTGGAATTTTTTGTGGCCAATTGCACTTCATCCCTGTACCTTTTTAACCTTCTATTTCACATGTAAACTTTCCTTTGACTTGCATCACAATTGGGTTAGAGTTGCCAGGTAGTTTCCCAAGCTTTTCAAAATTCAGACTTCCCTTACTAAAGGAATCATGAATGGGTTCTTTGACCAATTTCCAATAATTTATAACCACATCATTGTCGTCATAAGATAAATGTGCATCATTATATCCGTGGAAACCATCTTCTTTAATTGAAATATCCTCAAACCTCTCATCTTCAAAAGATTTGTTTGTACGGGCGAAAGAGAAAGGAAGGTTCACCAAACTGTCATCATCAAAAGGACAAGGAGAAGCATCCATCACACCTTCACCAACCACATCTTTGTTATTTTTCTTAGCTGGAAGTGATTCTTCGACAAAGATCTTTTCATATTGCTTGAAACATGTATGAAAATCCGGCTTGGATTGATCTAGACTGACCCCTTCTATTCTGAATGTTAGGAAAGGTTCATATATTTCTTCTAAGTTTTTTGATATAACATTGCTAGGCCTTGAAGAGTCGTAGATCGGAGGAGCAAGGAACGCCCAATAACCATTATCTTTAAGAATTCTATCAATTTCTTTCAAGAGGCCCAAGATATCCTAAGAAATTTTGAAATGAAGGTAAGGATAACTCACCATTTTCTTGTTGTCTTCAATTTCTTCAATTAGGTCTTCTTCGTCTTCATGAGTACCTTCTTCTTTGGACATAGGGCCTAGAATGTTATTGACAAGATCTTGATTGATGGTTTCTTCAAGCAAGCTTTCCAGGGCCGGATCTTCATCATGGATTTATTCGACAAGGTTTGCTTCATGCTCTTCTAGGTTTGGGACAGTCTATTCATCTGGGCTATGTTCTTCAATATTTTCCTCAAAGTCTTGGTCTTCTTATAGGCTTTATTTCTTGAACAAGATCTTTGCTTCTTTGACGTAGGGCATCCATCTCTTACGTTTCTCTGGGCATCAATAGCTGCAAAATACCTCTATTAATTCCGTAAGAGAGGATATCGAACCTTTTTCCAAACCTATAAATCAAACAAGGGCCTTTTCTTGCAAATGCAACACAAATGACTTCATGTAGGTGTCTTCATCTTTCTGAATAATGAAATCTGGAGCATTTTCAGAAACTCTTTGACATTGTTCAAGGAATCATCATCACGATCTCTTAATTCTATCAAAAACATCTCTGGCAACTAATCTGAAGTGCTCGGCAAATCAAGAGGAGCTAAAAGGGCTTCAAGGATTTCTTCGACATGCTCCTTTTTGGGAAGGGAAATCATGGCCTCAATAGTTTCTTCGTCAAGATTATGATCCCACTCTTTCTTGAATGCCTTGACCAATTGTAAGAGTGAAGGTATCCCCTTAGGAGGAAGCTCATCATACCAATCTCCCTCACCCTTGTTATTATGCAAATCAAGAGAGTTTACAAACCTCTTCATTTTGAGATATTCATCCATAATATCCCATGCCACAAGAAATTCTTTGAACATCATAATATGCTCTGTAACTGTATCTTCATGTTCATGAAATATGGGGATGGACTTGATCCATCTATGATCATTTGGCGAATTTGGATATCCCGGAATATTTGAGAAATCCAATGAAGCATATCGATTGTGTGCCTGTGTTTCATCATAGGGCGCCTTATCATCTTCTTATTAATAATCGAGGTTTTCTGCTTTGAATTGCACTTCTTTAATTTATTTTCTTCAATGGAGTTTCCAAATAGGAGCTACAAGGTTAGCCTTTAACAATAATCCTATCAAAGTACAAAGCAAAACTTACCTCTTGGACCCGTTCTTGTAGAGTACCTCTTTATTTTTCTTCAGTGGAGTCTCCAGGTGAAACCTATCAAGTTAGATCAAAACAAATCTCACCAAAGTACAAAACAAGAACATACTTGAGTCACACGAAAGATGTTGGATGTTTCTGAAAAAAATGGATTCAACCCGCAATCCCTCTTCAATGGAACATTGTCACTGTTCTTTGAGGTCCCCGACAACGACGCCAAAAATGTTACCTCTCAAACTAGCAACCCTTTGCAAATCAAGGCGATGTATACCTAGTGCTAGTAAAGGTAAGCTCGGGAGAGTTAAATCCAACGTCACCACAGTAACCTCTCAACACTTCGGGTAACTCCAAAACACAGGGTGAGACCCTAATCAGTGAAAGATAACTACGACCACCAACAAACCACAAATACCTTCCACGAAACCTTAATAGTTATGATCAGTGCCTTATTGGAGTCAAACAATATCAAATCTAGACACAAGAATCATATATAAATGGAGTTATCCACTTTATAAAAAAATCATGCCTTTCGAGACAATTTCATGTTTCCCAAGGAAATGTCACACTTCCCAATGCACGCACTCCAAAAATGCGCTCTCAAGGGAAAGAGGACAATCAAACTAGGTGAACTTGGAGGATAAAACAAAAATACCAAACCCCTCCGATTCACGATTTATGAGGGTGTCACAGATCCCAATGTACTTCCTCAAATGAGGATGCCCTCTAGGGCAAATTTTTAGGGTTGACTAGAAAAACAAATTCACGGCTAATTTTGGAGTTTTGAATTTATTTAGATTTTTAGGGCTTTTTCAGTAGTAAAAATATAATAAAATGTGTAAAATTTGATAAAAAAGAAGAGAGTTGAAGGATTGGGTATTAGATTCTTGGCTGAAACCCAAGGGCTATGAGAGATCGAGGCTAACGTCCCTCCTCTTAAGATAAGAGAAGATAAAATAAGATAAAATAAGATAATTTTATTAATGTCCAACAAATGACCACAAAAGTAGGTCAATGGGACTAAAAGATACATCAAGTGTAAGTACAATGTGGGAGTGCAAAAGCAACTCTCATAAAATAAAGGAAGAAAATTGAAAGTATAGTCTAGGTAAATATTTGACTAGGGTAAGACCTAGGTCTAGCTAAAACCAAAACTAAAGTGTATATAACAATATCGTAAGTGTAGTGTTACATAGTGAGAGTGTCCATGGTAGGATTTGGACAACTCAATACTATCCGAGAGAGAAATATTTGAGGAAGAAGCTAATGAGGTCAATGTCTCCTGGATATGATGATCGATGGCGAGGGGGGCAAGGGGGGTCGCATTGGCTCACTGTCGGAGTCCTCAAGTACCATAAGGGGATCCAATTGTATGACCTTGGGGGGAATGTAGGAGTGAGGAAGCTCTGTTCTCCTATCATCCGAGGTCGAAGGAAAGAAGCTCTGAATAGATCTTCGATTGCTCTGTTGGGGCTGGGAGGCAATTCGACGAGTGAGACATGCCCTGCTCTGAATTCGACTGGAGCTGAATCCTCTGTCGCTATGAGGATGTGTGATCGGATGGATGGTCCTGCTATTAAGATGGTTTACACTACTTGCAACTAGGGCAAAGCTAACAACCTCTAGGGTAGGTAGCAAAACCCTAATTATGGCAAATAGAGAATTCCAAGGCCCAATAGAACTATGGAAAGCTCCTTGATAGGAAGGTCTCCTCAAGCAAGTTGACAAAATGTTAGCAAAAAACCGTACCTTAGTCCAAAGCACTTCAAGAATGACGTTAAACTAGCGTTAGGAGATAAACTTACCAACCCAAGGAACGAGCAAGGAGATGCACCTCAAGTCACCCTTGAGTATGAGTTATCACAACTATTCTTGGCATCCACTTAGCATGTGACTACCAACATAGATCCATCTTAAACTCAGATCTACCAAGCACTGAGAGGGATCCGATTTCTTGAGGTGTAATATCTTTTTTTAAATTTTAAACTCAAGATTTTTGATCCCTCTCTTGCTTGATAGATCTGGGTTTAAGTTCTAATTTTTTATTTCATAAGCCGACATGGATTTTTTTAAAAATTATTTTCATAATTTTTTATTTTACGAGTCGACATGAACTTTTTTAATTACTTTTTATTTTTGGTAATGTAATGTTATGTTACGTTACCTTACATGACAACATCTCCCCCATACTTGGTTGTAGCGCACCTCGCTCTTCACGGTGCAATTAACCCTATAAATTCTTCCATTCATCCTTCATGCAAGAGAAAAAACATCCAAAGAGAAGTGTGTCTAGCTTCAAATGCTCTCATAAACCAATAGGAAAAGAAAAGAATACATAATTTGAACCGTTGTCCATGATTTACAAATGTGGTGAGGATGTCTTATTTATTTGAGACAACCCTCAACCTTTTACAAATCTGAGCCTACAAAGTTAATGAAAAATTATAAAATTTAAGGTTAGTGCCTGTGCACCCACAAACTTGGGGACTAAACCATACAATGACATAAAATAAGAATAAAAATGTGCAATTAGGCTCCACCAAGTGCAAAGTAAGCTAAAAGGAGGACGTCGTGCCCCAACTAACCCCAATAGATGTTTGTTCCTCAATGCCCTCCTTTTTTAACAATGTAGGGCTCTTCTTTAAGGAATGACGTCATGGGTCTGGAGACTAGGAGGAGGGGTTTTCTATCAAAACAATAGCTCCAAGTGGGCAAAATGAGGTGTCCTAAACCAGGTATGACAACCCTTACATGCGCAATCACCTCTATAAAGCAAAATATGAGTGTGGTCATGTGTCATAATGGGCCCACCCCAAGAAGCACCAGACACCAACCCAAGGCCCAAATGGCCCAACAAGATGGGGGACTTCCACCCATCAAAAGGCAGTCAACAATGCCACTAAGCCAACACTTCCTAGAATGAAAACCAAGAGGACATGCCATGACCTGATCAAGGGTATTTAGCCCCAAAATCAACACTCTACATAATATAGCCCCAAAAACTTGGCCTTGCAATAAAAAAGAAACCCTTCGCTCTAGTATGTCTAGAAAGGATGCATCAGGCACTCTGAGAGTCTGAAACCATAGCCTCTACAAAACGAGCAACTAAAAAAGAAATTTGTTGGAATATCAATAATTTTTGAATTCTCTCAAAGCAATAGTACTTAGACAAGAGTAATACTCCTACTAGAGTTTAAAAAATAAAAAAAGTTAGGGGTATGCTCGTACCCTTGAGGGAGACCTATCTCAAAAGATTCTTTGTGTGACATTGATTGCATTGGTATAACTCTCAACATTCTTTTGTGGACCCAACCATACTATTGAGTGCAATCTATCTCAATAGATTCCTCGCAAGATGTTGGTCACCTTGGTAGAGCTCCATGGCAACCCTTTTTGGTGAACCCAAGTGCCCATCCCAACACTATAAATATGACCATCGAGACTAGGGTCTCTGCAATGGCAAAATCGGTCTCTTGTATTGAATCCCAGATCCCGGAGCTCTTGACAATATCCATAGAGGTTGCTGCCCTATATGACATGCAAACCTAGCTCTCTAAATCTCTATAGTTTTAGAATCCCTACCCCACATGACCGGTTGCTAGGAGCATCAAGTGGATCCACCAAGTGTGGAATTCTTTGTGGATGGAGACTGTTACCGGATGAACTAGCAGGGCTAGTATCCGATGAACAAATGCAAGAGAAAGTGACCGCTGTCACCTTAGCCACTTCTCCAACTTCTTCGGAGAGTCGGAACCTCTAAGAGGAGAGGTTCAGTGACCAGTGACAAATGTATCAGTGACCAGTGCTTTGGATAACGTTGTTCAAGCGAATGAAGAAGACATACTAATTAATTATTCAGTGATAACAATACAAGCACTTGTACGAACGTCAAGATAGTCAAATATCACTTAGCATAACAATGAGTATCACTTTCAATAGTAAATTTCATATATTACCAAACAAGTGTAAATGCCAAAAGATAATCAATTAAGTGTAATGAACCATTAACAAATGTAAGCAATCCCAATATCTAAGCACTTCTATGACAGTGAAGTAGCACTTATATCAGATTCGTTTGAAAATGTATTAGAGGCAATGTTGTTATCATCAACTTGTAAGGAACAATGAGGATATCACCAATATTCCAAAACAACTTCAAATTCCCATTTTTATACCATAGATCACAATGACATCAGAATTATAGCAGCATGTAGGAATCAATAGCAGCAGTATAAATAATAACCATTAACCATAAAAGGCAGTAGGAGGATGAATGTATTCACTGACACCGTTAAATTAGTTAGTTTTCAGTCATTAGATTGAAACATATCAGCAATGTATCAGTATAGCAGTATATCAGAGATCCTAACAGCAGTGAGGATATTTTGATGTCAATTTATATCAGAGAAAATCATAAAGATGTAAGTAAAAAGTCATTTAAATCACGAGTGACTTTATCATGGAATAAACCAATGTATCTCAGACTGTTCATTTGTTTTCAGACCTCTGCTTTAGACAAATTTCAGACCTTTATTTGACACCAAACAGTAATCAAAATGCACTTGTAAACACCAATGGTTAACCACCTTTCAGCTTGCATGCACAAGTATAAACCTTGAGAGTTATGGCTGCCCAATGTGACAGTCTGCAAAAAGGTGCAGACCAATGGCAGCAGTGGATTTAAGGTCTGATTTAGGGCAGATTTAAGGTCCTAAGAAGGCTCCTAATGGAGGACCGAACCTTTAAAAGGTAAAGTCAAGCCTTCTTTGAGGATGACCGAGGGTGAAAAGGATAAGAAGTGGGATAGAAAGAAAGAAGGGGAAGGAGATGGGGGAAGAGAAGGGAAGAGGAAGTAGGATGGGAAGTGAAGGAGAGAAGAGAGGGAGAAAGAGGGCAGCGAGGTATGGAAAAGGAGGAGCGAAGGTGCCAAAGGAGAAAAGAGGGGAAGGTCTAGGAGAGGTAGAGCTAGGAGAGAGATGGAAATGAGGCCGCTAGGGCTAATTAGGGTGCTGCAGTTAGGGTTTTAGGTTAGGATTTCAGGGTTTTATTTTATGAAAATTTATGTACAAAACAGAAAATAAAAGCCTAATTACAAAATAAACAAGCAAAATTAGCCTAAAATTAATATTTAATTGGGGTTTTTATGGATTTTTGATCTTTAAATTTTTTTAGGGTTTCCTAAAATTTTGCCCTACATTTTTTAGGACTTAAAATGGCAGGCAGGCCGAAATTATAGGGAGGCCAAAAATTGAGAAAAAATATTTTTATTTTTAGCGTTTTTGTCATAAAATTGCAGATCTAATTTTAACCCTAATTCTACCATGAAAATGCAAATTTGCACATGAAAATGCAAGTGAAGTTTGGTAAAAGATTGACCAACTTAGGGTTTTAATGGATGTTACCCCAAACCCTAGCCTTAGAGGAAGGTGACCAACCTTCCTCCCGGAGGGAATTTCTCCTTGTCACTAGATGAGGGCTTCTTGAAACAACCTCAAGGGTTGGTTTCAAGACCCTAAACTAGGGCAACGTTGGAGCTCCAAGGCTAAACAATGTAGGAACCTCCTCTTGGGAGCGTTTCTACTATGCTAATGGATATAAAATTAGATAAATGGCCATATTCAAATAGAATGCAACCCTAGAATGGATAGAAAATTAGATAAATGGTCATATTCAAATAGAATGCAGCCCTAGGGCTACCATTCAATCCTTCAAGATGCAAAATCTACCTACCATTCAACAAGCAAACCTTCAAAATAAAAAGACTTACTTGTGTATGAGTTGTTCCAACTATTCTAGCATCAATGTAGCATTTGCAAGACGAAGAGTGCATCCAACTTTCATCCAAGGGACAAAAAGATCTTCCTCCAAGAAGGTGTTCATCACTTCAGAAGGCCCTTCCAGGGTAAAAGAGTAGCATAATGAATTTTATCCCATAAGTTGTGTGTAAAAATGAAGTGAGGAGATTGTATTTATATGATCTCACACTTACTTTTTACAAAATAACCAAGCCTACATGCTTTAAAATGTCGATTTAAAATTAAAACATGTCAACTTAAAATTATAACATAAAATAATATAAAATAATCAAATATGTGGGTAATTTGGGGCATTTTCCCCAGAGTTTACCCAAAAGTGACTAAAATCACTGAAAATGCGCAAAATATTCCAAATTGAAGGTTGGAGTAGGCAGGGGGGGTGTCATGCCCCATCTAACCCCAACAGTAGTGAAAATCCCTCAACGCCCCCCCATATCCAGCAATGTGGCTTGGTACAAAGGATGACGTCATCATGCCAAGGAGCCCAAGGAGAGAGGGCGTTGTGATCTAGAGAGGCTAGGAGGGTGTAAATGGTGACCTAGAAGAGAGACAAAAGCCTCAGTGCTGAGAGAAATGTCATCGGAATGATAAAACAGGTGGGGAGTCATGTGACCCAGTGACACCCCTAGGATCCTCAGACACCAACCTCGGGGCTTCAAGCCCTTTCATGAGGTAGTCAGCAATGCCACTAAGCCATAGTACTCCCAGGAGAAGAACTAAAGGGTCTGGCCATAACCTCCACTCAGAAAATGTTGGAAAACACCCTTCCTGGTTGTTAAAGAAATGTAATTGCGGAAGATATTCTAAATGTATTTGTCTATTGTATTATTGTATTCCTCCTTCGGGAGATGACATTGATGTAATTGATAATGTAAGTCATTGAAAGAGTCAATGTAAACCCTAACTGATTAGGTCAGCCTGGAAAGATCTAGAAAGAATATTTTATTGTAAAGAGTACAGGTCGGTGCAGTTAGGTGAGTTAGAGCCGACCTAGTTAGTAAAAGGTCAAGTCAAATGTAAAATATAAATAGAGGATGAGTTGCTCATTTGTAT
Organism: Larix kaempferi; assembly: GCA_027924585.1. Taxonomy (NCBI): domain Eukaryota; kingdom Viridiplantae; phylum Streptophyta; class Pinopsida; order Pinales; family Pinaceae; genus Larix; species Larix kaempferi. The sequence continues at coordinate 8,535,501 of BSBM01000344.1, read as the reverse complement.
TCATTCAACTCACTCACACAAGTTCACATAGGAGAGAGAGAGAAGTTTGCACAAGTGGAAGAGAAACTGATTTTGTCTTGGGGTTTATCTTTGTACTTTGTGAATTCTATATTGAGGAAGTTTTGCCGGGGTTTTCTCCCTTGTGGTTTCCCCAAGAGAAATATTGTGTTCATTGTGTTTGCTGTGCTTGTATTTCTTTCAGTGACAGATTGTTTAATGTTATTATGCTAAACAAGTAAAAACTGACACTGGTCAGAAAAAAAAAATGACCCTCTCTCCTTGGGGACACATTTGAAGGTGTGTTGGTACTGATACCACGTGACATAGACTATTAGATTTTTGGATTACTTTGAAAGTGTTTACACCATGTTTGGGGGTGGTTCATGAGATTTGGGGTATATTGTGTATGATTATCCCCTACATGGTCTAAGATGGATTGCAGCATGAGAGATGGTCTGTGATGGATATGCATAGTTGAGAATGTTTGCTCAGTGGATGTTTGACCTTAGAATAGTGATGGATTGGTGTTCTTCCTTTAGGTATTGGAGTTCTCTTGCTTGATTGGTGGATGCCCTTCATGATGGCCTGGCATGGAGAATGACTTCAAGCCCTATATGGCATGTGGTAGCTTGGATTCTTGTTTGGAGGATTGGAGATGGCTCAAGGACGCTTGGGGCTTTGGTAGTGTTCTTGCAGAGGGTAGTTGACTCAATGGAGTACATTGCTTAGGAGGATTGATGGAGTCCATGTAGGCTCGTGATGGAGGGATGTGGACATGCCTTGTTTAGCTACATCAACTTGGAGCTGTTATTGTGCATGGCATCACCTTGGAGCATACACTTGTACTTTCGAGTGGATGCCTCACTTGTGTTGGCCTACAAGGGTTCATGTAGGTTGCTTGTAAGGTGCTGTGCCCAGATAATATCGTTGGTCTCCATTACCTCTCATATAATGAGGGAGGAGAGAGTTTTTCCATTCATATCATCCTTTGCACTCTTTTCTTTGTACTTAGCTTCTTGGAAGAAGTCACTAGGGTTTCCTCATGTACCTTTGATGGAGTTACGAAGTCTAGAGGAGATGTCTTCATTTGGAGTTTGCTCTTGTGGAGGAGATGTTGGTGATTATTACTCTTCCTTCTCTCGCTTGGACTTCACTTGTACTTGTATTCTCTCTCTCTCTCTCTCTCTCTCTCTCTCTCTCGGTGCTAGGGTTTCTTGGTCTTCTTGGAGTTTCTTAGAGCATCTTAGAATTCTAGGGTTAGGGTTTATCCCTTGGAGATTAGGGTTTTGAGAGAAAACACTTGGGTGGATTGGTGAAGAAGAGAAGAGGAGGATGTCTTGCTTTGGAAGTTGTGTTGGAGAGATTCTTGCACTTGTATCTTTTTGGTTGAGCTAAGGTTTGATGATTTACCCTAGTTATAAGTTTTTGGATAGTTGGAATTTTTGTACTAGCCTTGAGAGATGGCTATGATATGTAATTGTACTTCATCTTGAGCTTATATATGAAGTTTCCAGCTGCCCATATATTGTGCAATTTCCAGATTTGAAATTACCTATATATGTTCTTTATGTATTGCTATTTACAACTGTTTATGTCTTGGTTATTTGACATAAGTAAAAGGGCAAATTGTTAAGTGTATTAACATCTAATGAAGAAGATAAGGGGCTGAGTTTTTTGCTGTTATACTTGTGTAATTACTGCTATAAAGGTGCATTTTCAGATCTGGTTATGGACTAATAAGTTGCCCTAGAAGGGGCTGAAACTTATCTCTTTGTTTGGTATCTATTATCCTTGAATTGCCGTGAAGTGTGGGGTTGTTTGAAAGTGAACTATGTAAATTTCCTTAAAAGCCACTCTAGGGCTAGAGTATGCTGGATTAATTAATTAAACCCAAATTATTACTGTTAACCACACATGGATTTTTCCACTATGCAGCGGAAAATAAATATTAAAAGGAATACCAATCAACCACACCAATAGAGACAACACAATCTTTTTGGGTATAAACCCCCGGACAAAACCCAAGATGGGAAAACCAGTGCAGCAGTCTGAGAAGATATTTTTATTAAGAAAATATGGAGCAATACAATTCAGAAATCGATTTATGCCAAACTAGCAAAATCGTGCCACAACAAACTCACTGAGAAAAACCTGCTGAATGGTACGGGCTGTTGTGCAATTGTACGACCGACTGCTGACGTCAGCTGTATGAAATCCGTACGGCTACTGCTGTACGGCCTCCCTCTGTGAATCAACCTTGACTCTCTCCTGCAAATCCGTACGGTCCTCTCTGGATCACTGCTCCTCCGTCTTCTCTGCAAAAACTCTCTCACTCAAAACTGTTCTCTCTGTCTATGTTGAAATTTAATTGTGTCCTCTCCACCAATTGATTTTTCCTTTATAACTCATTGGCTAAGCGAAAACCCTAATCTCACTATGGATCTATGGATGAGATACTTCGGTGAGATTGGATGGCCAAGATTAGATTTGGGCATCACTTAAATATTTTCACTTTCATTTTATAAAAAAAGTGTTCCATTAAGTCAATTAATAATTAGATCACTTTAATTAATTTTTCCAAAGTAGACTTAGGAAAAATATATTAAATACAATTGGCTTCATTATTTAAGTCTTTTGCATGCAAGGACGCATGCAATGCAGTAAGACCTTCCTTGTTGTCACTTTCTAACACTCCCTCTCAACGAGGAAGGGATTTGGTAACAACCCCAGCTTGTCTCTGAACTTTACAAACTTGAGTTTGCAAAGTGCCTTGGTGAATATGTCTGCCACCTGCTCATCTGTCTGAATGTACTCCAACCGAATGGTTCCTCTCTGAACACAATCTCTGAGGAAGTGATACCGGATGTCAATGTGTTTACTCCTGTCATGGAACACTAGATTCTTAGAAAGGTTGATACCACTCTAATTATCACAGTGAACTATAGTAGTCTCTATCTCACTCTCGAACAATCCTGAGAGCAACTTCCTCAGCCACATCCCCTCACATGCAGCCATGCTGGCTGCCATGTACTCAGCCTCAGCTGAGCTCAATGCAATTGACTTCTGCTTTTTGCTAACCAAGAGACAACCCCCGATCCAATGCTGAAGCAACAACTTGAAGTGCTCTTCCGATCCTCTACACATCCTGCCCAGTCAGCATCCGAGAAACCTGCCAACCGTATACTCCCACTGCGCTCATAAACCAAACCATACTCCACTATTCCTCTGATGTAGCGAAGTATGTGCTTTGTAGCTGTCCAATGTACTCTTCGAGGGTTCACCATGAACTGACTCAAAGAGTTGACTGCAAAGCTAATGTCTGGTCGAGTGTTGACTAGATACATAAGCGACCCGATAAGCTGCCTATACAGTGTAGGATCAAACTCCTCTGATCCCGATACATCGATCTTCCTCCAGTTGGTCACTAGAGGTATGGCCATAGATCTACAGTCCTCCATCCTGAATCTCTTCAAGATCTCTACTGCATACTTCCCCTGTCCAATGAAGAAGCACCCATCTCTCTGCCAAACCTCAAGATCTAGAAAGTAATGCATCAACCCAAGGTCTTTCATCTCAAACTCCACTGCAAGATTGGACTTGCAGTCCCTGATCAGCCTCTCATCTCCTGTAAGAACGAGATCATCCACATATAAAACCTGTATGAGAGGTATCTCACCTGACAAGAAGTACAGGTTATGGTTTGCCTCACTCCGCTGGAAACCCATCTCTCGTAGATAGCTGTCAATCCTCGAGTACCATGCTCGAGGTGCCTGCTTGCGCCCATAAAGAGCTCTCTGCAACCTGCATACATGCGACTCCTTACTTTCCGCCTCAAACCCCTTTGGCTGCTCAATATAAACCTCTTCCTCAATAACTCCATTGAGGAAAGCTGTCTTCATGTCCATTTGATGAACGCGCCAACCCATCTCTACTGCCAATAATAGGATAGTTTGAATAGAAGAATATCTAGCGACAAGGGAAAAGGTTTCCTCATAGTCAATACCTTCCTTCTGCGAATACCCCTTCGCCACGAAGCGTGCCTTGTACTTCTCCACACTTTCGTTTGCTGCATGCTTTACCTTGTAGATCCATCTGGATCCCACCACCTTTTTATCCTTTGGCCTTCGAACAACCTCCCGTTCCGGATTCTTCATGATTGAGTCATACTCCTCAACCATGGCCTCTTGCCACACATCATGTTGTGCAGCCTCCTCGAAACTAGAAGGTTCAGAGTCAATCAACTCTGTCATTAGTGCCATATAGCTCAATCTATCTAGTGGCTTGCTCCGCCTTATGGATCTTTGTTTGGAATCCTGAACAGTGGTCCTATACCACCTAGGCCGTGGCTTGGTGACTGACTCCTTCGGCTGTTGGATATCCTCCTCCTACTGTTGCTCATCCTCCATATCAATGGTAGGAGGATCCTGTCCACCTGACTCCCTCTGATTACCAGAACCTGTGCCCTGTGACTCCTCCAACTTGACTCCTCCTGAGTCCTCAGCTGGCTGCTCCTGTGCTGGTAAGTCCATAGATCTTCTCAAGGCCCTGTCCTCATCAAACCGGACATCCCTGCTCACAATGATCCTCTTGCGAGCTGGAACATATACTCTATAAGCCTTGGAAGTCTCACTATACCCAACTAGAAGCCCCTCCTCTCAGAAGGATCCAGCTTCTTCCTAGTGTCATCATGAATGTGACAATAGCAGATACTCCCAAATATGCATAAGTCACTCACATCTGGTCTAGTACCTGTGAATACCTCCTCAGGTGTCTTCCTCCTCAATGTTGTGTGGGGATACCTGTTCTGGACATATACTGTAGTCCGAAATGCCTCGGTCCATAGGAATAGTGGTAATCCTTGATCAAATAGCATGGCCTTAGCTGCACTCACCAGTGCCCTGTTCTTCCTCTCCGCCACTCCATTTTGCTGCGGGGTGTGGGGAACAGTGTGTTCGTTCTTGATCCCCTCTGATGCACAGTACTCCATGAACTCTCTGTCGGTGTACTCCCCACTGTTGTCTGTCGTCAATATCCGAATCTTTCTCCCTGTTTGGTTCTCCACAAGAGTCTTGAACTCTCGGAACCGATCGAAGACCTCTGACTTGGCCTTCAGAAAATAGATCCAGGTTTTCTTGGAATAGTCATCAATGAATGTGACGCAGTAACCGTAACCACTGAAAGAATGGATGCTCATCGGTCCGCATACATCCGAATGCACCAAGTGTAAGGCTCTCTCAGACTTGTGCTCACTATGTGGGAAAGGTTTCCTGATGTTCTTCCCCAACGTACAACCTTTGCAGTGGTTGTGCTTCTCCTCCTGCACTGAAGGAAATCCGATAACTTCCTGTCTTAGATGCCTCAGTGCACCATAATGTAAGTGTGCCATCCTCCTATGCCATAACTCACAATCACTATTGCTGCTGCTGACCAGAGCCTTTGCAGGCTCAAACTGTAGTCTATAAACCTTCCCACTCCGAACCCCAATCATCCTGTCCAATCTTTGATCTGACCCATGTGGCCTAATATATACTTTCCTGTCCCTGAAAGTCACCAGAAAACCCTCGTCTTCTAGTGTGGAAACTGATATGAGATTCTTTGTCATCCCTCGGACATATAACACATCAACAAAATTGATAGGTTTGCCAGACTCCCTCTGAAACGAAATAGTACCAATACTCTGTGCCTGATATCGCGCATCATCTCCTAACTAAATATGGAGATTCACTCCACCCTCCTTCAAGCTCTTGAAGAAATACCTATGCCCTGTCATGTGACAAGATGCACAACTGTCCACATACTAGATACTGCTGTCTACAGAACTTGCCATGCAAGCTATCAAGCAAAAGTCTTCATCAAAACTTTTGCTGAAATCATCCACCTTCGCAGAACCTGCCATCTGAGTGTTGTTGTTGTTCTTCTTGCTCTCTGGGCACTGGGAAGCAAAGTGTCCACACTTGTGGCATATGAAGCACTTGACTTTTGACATGTCCAAGTTCTTCTTACCACCCTTCTTCTTCTTTGCCTTCCCCTTACCTTTGCTTGTTAGGGCTAGAGCTTCTTCATCCACGATCTGTGTAGTACCGCTGGATGAAGCTGAACCTTGACCCATGCGGGTCTCTTCCTGTGCGAAGTCATCCCACAATCTCTGCCAGTCAGGGAGCTTCTCCCTAGCCACCACGCCTTTAACAAAGACGTCCCATGGCTTAGAAAAGCCATTGAGAGCTATACGAACTAGTTCCTCATCCTCAGTCTCAAAGCCCACTGCTCCAAGCTCATCCCTAATATGTGTGAGCCTTGTAAGATAAGGCACCACTCCTTCATCCTTGGCCATCTTGGTATTGCGCAATCTCTCCTGCAGCACCATCTTCCGGTTTTCATTCTTGCTATGGTAAAGACTCTCCAAAGCCTTCCACATCTCTAATGCGGTCTTCTTCCCAGACAGATGAGGGACCATATGGTCCTTCACCCCATCTAAGATGATCAACATAGCTCTGGAATCTATCTTCTTCCACGCCAATTCTGTCGGATCCGTGGGAGCAAACTTCTGATCATCAATGTGCTCTTCAGCATCACTGACATCTAGGAACTTGGTGATCCTCTCTTTCCAAGTAGGAAAGTTTTGTGCCCCCTTGAGTCTATCCTCAACTCTCAACTGTACGACCATAGTGAATAGTGCCTATAAACCCTAGGATAGATATGCCAATAATTTATCCAACCAACCTGCTGCTTTCTTTCAGTCTGCTCAGAAGAGCTCTGATACCATGTAAATTTCCTTAAAATCCACTCTAGGGCTAGAGTATGTTGGATTAATTAATTAAACCTAAATTATTACTGTTAACCACACATGGATTTCTTCACTATGTAGCGGAAAATAAAAACTGAAAGAAATACCAATCAATCACACCAATAGAGACAACACAATTTTTTTGGGTATAAACCCCCGGACAAAACCCAAGATGGGAAAACCGGTGCAGCAGTCTGAGAAGATTTTTTTATTAAGAAAATATGGAGCAATACAATTCAGAAATCGATTTATGCCCAACTGGCAAAATCGTACCACAACAAACTCACTGAGAAAAACCTGCTGAATGGTACGAGCTGTTGTGCAGTTGTACGACCGGTTGCTGTACGGCCTGTTGACGTCAGCTGTACGAAATCCGTACGACTGCTGCTGTACGGCCTCCCTCTGCGAATCAACCTCGACTCTCTCCTGCAAATCCGTACGGTCCTCTCTGGATCACTGCTCCTCCGTCTTCTTTGCAAAAACTCTCTCACTCAAAACTATTCTCTCTGTCTCTGTCGGAATGTAATTGTGTCCTCTCCACGAATTGATCTTTCCTTTATAACTCATTGGCTAAGCGAAAACCCTAATCTCACTATGGATCTATCGATGAGATCCTCCAGTGAGATTGGATGGCCAAGATTATATTTGGCCATCACTTAAATATTTTCACTTTCACTTTATAAAAAAAGTGTTCCATTAAGTCAATTAATAATTAGATCACTTTAATTAATTTTTCCAAAGTAGACTTAGGAAAAATATATTAAATACAATTGGCTTCATTATTTAAGTCTTCTGCATGCAAGGATGCATGCAATGCAGTAAGACCTTCCTTGTTGTCACTTTCTAACAAACTATTTTGATCTTTCTGCTAATGTTTTATACTTCAATTTATGAGTCCCAAGGCTGAAAATTCTAGGACTAAGATCCAGTAAACCTTCTAGAAAGAAGGTGAAATTTCAATTTTGCATTAATTGCTCAAGTGCATGAAATTTCAACAGAGATTGTAGATCACCCTTTCCAGATAACAATATGTGGAACAAATATCCCAAAGTAGATTTGAACAAGTTTGATGGTTTAGAATCTTAGGTCCCATATGTTGGGTTACTTAGATGGAACACTACTTCTCCCACCAAGGTATTATTTATGACTTGATAAAACTTTGAGTGGGTGTGTTATACTTGGATAGGGAATGTTGGCAATGGTGGCATTGCAATAAAAAATCTTATGGGGTATACATTGCTTGGAGCAAGTTTGCTAAATCCATCTATGTTCATTTCTAAATAGACACTCGTTATCTGGAAAGGTTGGCCAAGTTGCACCAAATAAGGATAGTGGAAGACTTTATAGCAGCCTTCGAGCAATTGACAATATGCACAGTGGGCATGGCCTATTATTTTTTCAAAGAATGTTTTATCTGTGGTTTGAAGGAGAAGATTAGAGCACAGGTCGACATGACCTATTCTTTTTTCCAAGAATGTGTTATCAGTGGTTTGATGGTGAAGTTTAGAGCATAGGTCTGATTGGCCCACTTAGATACTTGGTTGGAGTCTTCTTAACAAGCTTGTAAAGAACTGGAACGATCTTCTTTTATTCCCAGTCCATGCCTCTGTTTGACACCTACAACAAACCCTCTCCCCCTCTTAGCCATTGCTAGTCCACAAGTTGACTTTGGAAGAAGCAATAGAATGCTAATGCCTCAGATGTTGCTATAATTGTGATGAGAATTATTTCAAAGGGCATAAATGTAATGAAGGAAAAAATATTTCAAATTGATATGTCCCAGTCTAACTAGCTTGAGTAAATTTTTGAGGAATCCATTATCAAGTTGGAATTAGCGGAACATGCACCTCCTCAGGAAGAAACCACCCTGGAGCCTCCTTGTGACGAACCCCAAATTTTAGCTCCCTAGACCTTGAAGTTGATTGGCTACATCTAGCACTGAAGGTTTTAATTGACAGTGGTAGCACCCATAATTTTATTCATCAATGAGTGATAGAAGAAAACCGTTGTTATGTTCATGCAGTGCAAATTTTTTCAGTTATGATAGCTAATAGCGATATGATGAAATGTGGTGGCAAGTGTGAGAATGTGAAACTTCAAATGGGGGACTCTGAGCTCAAACCCCACATATTCGCTATGGAAATCGATTGCTATGTAGTGCTTGAAGTAGAATGGTTACGGACATTGGTTCCAATTACCATCGATTTCAACGAGTTATACATGAGCTCAAGTCTGGTGCAAGTTCGACTTCTCATAAATCATCATCTCTATGGAAAAGCTCTTGACGAAAGGCTAGTCTAGCATTGTTTCCCAATCCAATACCGTCCAAGTCTTGGACAACCCCCCCACAAAAAAATTACCTTGATTTGCAGTTGGTCTTCATTAAGCAACAACAAGTATTTGAAACACCCAATGGCTTACCCCCTTCATGTGGAGAGCATGACCATGGTATTTCACTAATTCTAGACAATCAACCATGTAGTGTGCATCCTTATTTACACCCTTTTGCACAAAAGAATGAAATTGAAAACATTTTTTAGGAACTATTGGAGGTTGACGTATCCATCCCATTACTAGCCCTTACTCATTCCCAATATTGATGATATTGAGGAAAGAAGGCAAATGGCATATGTCTTGACTTTCATGTTCTCAATAAGTTGACTATCAAAGACATACTTCCCATTCTAGTTATTGATGATCTTTCGGATGAGCTTCATGCTACCAAGTTCTTCACGAAACTGGACCTTTGCTCTGTTTACCACCAAATTTGAATGAAGGAGGGGGACATTCTTAAGATGGACTTGCAACACATGAAAGGCATTATGAATTTTTGGTGATGACTTTCGGTCTTTCTGATGTCCCATCCACCTTTCAAAGTCTCATGAGCATGTATTTTTAGCCCTTCCGATGCAATTTTGTGCTTCTCTTCTTTGATGATATCTCGATTTAAAGCAAGACTTAGGAAGCATATGTGGCACATGTTGAGAAATCCCTTCAACTACTTTGAGATAGCTAGTTGTTTTTCAAGCATTCCAAATTTGCTTTTGGTACTTTTGGAGTGGAATACTCGGGTTACATAGTTAGTCAGGATGGGGTGCGAGTGGATGCCAAGAAAATCAAGGCTTTGTAGGATTAGCCACCTCCTAGGTCTTTGAAAAGATGTGAGGAATTATGGGCAAATTATAGCTCCATTAATTGCCCTACTTAAAAAAAATGCCTTTATATGAAATGATGCTGTAGAGTAGGAATTTTTAGCTTGAAAGGAAGCCATGTGTACTACACCCTTCTTAGGAGTGTGTGATTTCACTAAGATATTTTCCTTGGAATGTGATGCCTTAGGCATAGGTCTTGGAGTAGTGTTGATGCAAGAGGGGTACCCATTGGCATTCATTAGTAAACATTTATTTGTTAGAAATTTGGGAAAGTGCACCTATGAGAAAGAAATGATGGCAATCCTTGATGCAGTGGATGCTTGGTGCTCATATCTCATTAGGAGGTACTTCCAGATCAAGGTGAACCATCATAGTTTGAAGCATTTTTTGGAATAGAGGTTGTCCTCACTAAAGTAGTAGAAGTGTGTCACTAAGATGCTAGGGTATGATTATGAGATCATATATAAGAAAGGAAAAGAGAATGTGGTGTTTAATGCTTTGTCTAAGACATATGAACAAGAAGGATCTCTCTTTGCTTTATCCTTACCGATACTAGATTGGCTTGACATGGATGGTTGGCTAATGACACGATGGCTCAACTCATCCAAAAACTTCAAGAGGATTCCAATCCACCTATGGGCTATACTTGGGAATATGATACCTTGTGGTATAAAGGGCACATTTTATGATTGCTTTAAAACAAAGGCTGTTAGAGGAGTTACATTCATCCCCTACAGTAGGTTACTCTGGGTTTCAAAAAACCTACAAACAAGCTAAGCGCTCCTTTTTGGAAGGCATGAAAAAGGAGATCCATACTTTTGTAGTTGAATGCAAAATTGGACATTGCAGCTACTAACGACACCAACCACTATCTGGATTGACCTTTCCTTGGAGTTTATAGTGGGCCTCTCGAAAGTCCAGAACAAATTCGTTATCATGGTGATAGTTGATCGCTTTTCCAGATATGCCCTCTTTTGTGCCTTGCCATACCCATTCACACACTCCATAGTAGCCCAGGTCTTCATGGATCAATTTTTTAAGTTACATGGCATACACACTTCCATTGTGTCGGATTATGATCTGGCATTCACCAACAAATTCCTACAAGAGCACAACTTATCATAGTTGAAAATGAGCACAAGTTATCATCCCCAAATTGGTGGTCAAATAAAAATGTCCAACAAGTGCTTGGAAACTTATTTGAGATGCTTTGCTTTAGATTGATAGCACCAATGGGCTCGGTGCCTACCCCTCGCCAAATGTTGGTACAATACCACATATCATAGTGCTATCAAAATGTCGCCATATGAAGCTGTCAATGGCCAAAATCCTCCTTCAATAACTTTGTGTTTACTATGCACATCCAAGGTTTAAAAAGTGGATTGCATGCCTAACACAAGAGCGACCATTCTCCACACATTGAGGGACAATCTAGCTTTGGCTCAAAATAGAATGAAGCAACAAGCTGACCAACATTGCTATGAGCATTCCTTTGCAAAAGGGATCAAGTGTTTCTTTGTCTTTAGCCCAATAAGCATACTTCTCTCAAAGACAAGGGTCACCATAAGCTAGTGCCAAAGCTTTATGGACCCTATTAGATCATCCAATGCATTGGAAAAATTGCCTACATATTGGCTCTACTTGCCCAATCCAAGGTCCATCCAGTCTTTCATTTGTCATGATTGAAGAAGCTCGTGGGGCTGAATTGTCGAGTTCAAATTGGTGGAAACCCTTGAGGTAACTAAATCTAGAGGTCATGATTGCTAGGCTATGGTACCAATTGATATGAGCATAGTTACATATATCAGCAATATATCGCCCATATCGTGAGTCATTCCCCTTGGCGATATATCACCCCTAAAAAATCACGACATATACGAAATTTTGAATATATCGCGATATATTGAATGTGTCGCGATATATTGGGAATATATCGCGATATTTTGGAAAATATCGCCTTGCTAAAAACATTTCATGGAATTTGGGAAATAAAGCATGGGTTAAGTTTTTGGTAGTGATATTAGGACCGGACATATTAAATTATTAAAATAATAAATGGTAATATTAAATTCTTAAAGTAAAAGTGGCATTCTCCTTATCTTTCATTTTTTATCATTTTACTTAAATTTTTAACATTACCATTAAATGTTTCAGGATGTTTGAGAGTGGTTCCAACCTCATCGGACTTCATATGCAAAAAGTAGAATTTTAGATCCCATTCAAAATTCAACAGACATAATAGTTTTCAGAGTTTCAGGATTGCAACGTTTCCACTGGATTCTATCTTGTATTAGGGTATGGGACTAGCATTTAATCAAGCACATCAACCCCCCTTTGTACCTTGATGTTGGTGGTGCTGACTGATGAACTCCTCTATCATGACCTTAATAAAAATGTACTCTTCACTCAAGCAAAATCACTTATTAAGCTTGGGAAGCCTTTTCTACCTTATTTTAACGATTGGATTAGGAATTTTCATCAAAATTGTAGGGTGTTGAGTCTGTTGACTAATGTCCTTGGAGGATCAACTTCAAGATTTGAGGTAGACGCAAGGGCAAGAGTCTAGAGGAGGGGGGAATAGGGTGCTATTGATGAATATGATCCCTATATAGGCAATGATTTTGATGATATCTATGTTGCATGGGTACCCGTATCGGGGGGTTGGGTACACGAACCCGCATAGGGTACGCGTACCGGGTACTTGGGTACTTCAATGGTACATACCCAGCCGTTCCCAAATTCAACCTCGTGTACCGAGTACTTCACTTATGAAAACAGGGTACTTGAATGGATTTCAGTACGCCGTACCCGCATGTTTGGGTACGCGGGAGGTACGGCCGATGGGAAATTTACCTTAGCTCGTCGGTCAAGGGGGGTTGATTTGCAATGTTTGAAGTTTAAAATTTAAAAAATTTAAAATTAAAACATTGAAACACATGCTATGTGGGCACTTACCCCTTACCTAAACCTACCCGGCACTCCATTTCTCACTGCCAGTGCTCCGTGCTCACTACTCCAGCGATGCCTATCTAGAGAGCTTGTTGACAAAGGACCTTAGTGATGCTGATGAAATTGATCCTGAGGACGCTGATGACATGGCTTGAGGAGGCCAAATCAACTATCTTGTTCATTGTTCAATGTTTACTGTGTTGAACTTTCTTTTTCATGTCTGGAAATGCCATTCAGTCTTCCAGTCTTCCACTTGATATCTACTATGAGTCTATGTCATATGATTTATCAAATTTATTATTTTATGTTTCAAATTTTCAATGTGAATGTTCATATGAATCATTGAATTTAGAAATATCAAATATACATGTATGATGTGACTGTGACATGTTTTATTTTTATAAATTTTAATATCTATATATATATATATATACAGTACCCCCGACGTACCCAAGTACCCTGTTTCAAAAAGTGGCATCCCTGTCCCCGTACCCACGTTTCCTGGCAACTTAGGATGATATGTAGTTATGGGTGGAGACAACTCACATTGGCTTCCACCTCAGCCCCATTACCTTCCACCATAGCGCGAGCAGTTGGAGCTTCCATTTCCACCCCAGGCTCATCCAGAGCACCTATACGACCACCTACTGCTTCTGGAGGAATTCGGTGCCCCTTGCCCGTAAAAGGGGTAAAGGGGATCGATGATTCGTATTATTTATCATTGTACTATATAGTATCTAAATGTCTCATGATTCATGATGATTCATCTCATGAGATACATTTATTTTGATCAGTTGAGGTGATTTTGTATCATTCTATCAAGAACATATTTCAGTATTTTCAGTTTATTGTTGATATGTGATCATGATCCACCACTTGACATCTTATGCATCTTTTATATTAGTTTTATTTTCATATTCATGTAGCAACGTGTTTATTTGATGTTGTTGTTGCTTTAGATGTTAAAAAAATTGAAAAAATAGTTATTTTTGTATATTTTTGCGGTTTTGTGACATTTGTCGATATTTTCGCCAATGTTGCCAATAAGTTACATTCCGGACCCTTGGCGATATATTCGCTGACACGATATATGTAACTTTGGATATGAGTACAATACCAACATTGCAAGAAGACATTCACACACAAATAGGCACAAGAGAGCAAGTATATGAGAGGAGATTGTGGGAATTGCACACATACTATACATTCATTCGTATTACTATATATATGGTATAAAATTGTGGGGTGAGTGATCAAAGTTGATGAACTCCTGTAAAATACAATAAAGTTGGTGAGTGATAAATTTAGACTTAATCTCCGAAAGAGACAAGGATAAAGTACAAAGTGTGCTAGAGTACAAAATAGAGAAGTACAAGTATAATGCATGTTCACTAGACTGTCTCATTAGATCTAGCAATCCACTTTTCAGCCAGGATTGAGGTCTTGAAAAAAGATATAGATTATTTTGATGCTGGAGCCAAAGCAGATATTTTGGCACTCCTCGCTTATGTAGGGAGGGGAAACTTGTATTTTCAAGATTTTGTTTGATAATGTAATATGTATGTACTCGCTCTTGTTCATTAATGAAATTTGAGATTCATTTTTAGAAAAAAAGTTGTTCCTTGTTGCTCCAAAAGATATAGGGACTGAACTTGGAGGAAGTCGTGAAAACATTCTACTCTTGACAAATAAATATGGTATCCTTTCATCTATAGGTTGGCTGGGAATAGAACAAGATTTTGCTCATGATCAGGCTATAGCCTATGACTAATTTCCTTTTTCTTCTGGATGGGAGACAAGACTCAAAGAATTACCATGGCTGGTGCATGACCACTTAATTGTCTCTACCTGTACCACTCACCTGGTCCTCTGCCTAGGTTTGGATATACATAGTAAGGATTGGCCTTTTATGGAGGTATAAGGCAAAAGATGGTCATATTAAATCCTTTTAACACATTTACTTTTACCTTGTGACGTTTAGCATTATGGTTATTGTTAGTATTCACCACACATTACATAAGGATGTCCGCTGACAGTTAAGTCTCTCTCTCTCTCTCTCTCAAATCTGTGGTCCATTGGAGAGTCACTTTGATCTTTTCCAGTGGGAGTGTAATGACCCTTTTTCAAATTTTATTAAAATGGCAATTTTTCACTTTTTTCCCTAGTTTGACCTTTGACTAGTTTTGAGCTCTAGGTCCCCAAATTGCTCCAATTGCTCCCAAATCTTCTGAGAAGGTATATGGATGATGTTAAAACATAAAGATGTATTTCAGGGATGCTTTGGACCTTTAAAATACTTCTACAAATCCTCTTTCAATTCTGGCCAATGTAGAGAACTTTACTAGTAATTTCCCTTTGACTAGTATTGGTCTCTAGGTCTCGAATTGACTCCAAATGCCTTCAAATCTTCAAGTAAGGTGTATGAATGATATTAGGACTTGAATATGATGTTCAGGGATGATATATGGCCACCAAAATACCTCTGCAAACTCTCTTAAGGTTCTGGACCAAGTATGTAATTTTACTAGTAATTTGGGGTTCAAATCCCCCTGGGGTAAGTATTGAAAATGGCTTCCCAAATGCCTCCAAAGCCACTCAAATTTCTGAACAGAGGTAGGGAATGTATTAAGGATGTTATTAAGGTCTCATGTGCACCATTAATTGATTATTATATTTGTTCCAACCCTCTCCCATTCAACTGCAAAAATCACCAATTCGACCCTTGGGGAAATGGCACTATTTCTTCTCCCAATGCAATTAAACTGAGTAAAAATACTTCAAATGCTCAAGTACAGTACATGAAACTTGTAAAATACATCCATGGCAGTCCATTAATCACAAATGCATCAGAGAATCATCCATTCATTCGAAATCATCATCAATACATTGGTTCACAACAAGGTAGTGGGGAAATGGCATTGTTCTTCCATTAAAACTGAGATTTATACATTTCTACTTGGAATTTCGACCTGAAACTTTCTGGAGATGAAGAAAAGAGTATTTACTTCATATTACAAAATAAATGGGGCATTAGAAGCTCCCCCAAAGAGTACAATAGCTCACCAAAAACGCCCTCCCTCAAGGATCAAGAATATGCCATCAAAACTTGAAATGGTTGAAGGAGTGAGCTGCAATAGAAGAAACCATGAGCTGCCCTGTAGCTTACACCTGCAAATAAAGACTCCTTTAAAGCTCCAAATGAAAGGTCTGAATGGCCTTTCCAATAACCAACTTGGATGGGAATCTTTCACCCTCGAAATTGGCTAAGGCAAGAAACTAGTCATCCACTAGCTCTCCCTCTTCACAAATGCAATTGCAAATTCTACAAATGATCAAAAGCTGGTTTCATTCTTTTTTATTGACATTTATAAAGTTCTAATGTCCTCCATGGGTCGAATTCCTTCCAAGAGACTCATGCCAACTCAAGTTGGGAAGAGATTCCAAAGAACGCCACTTGTACAACAATTCCTAGTCTCCCACTTCCACCAAATCACATGTGGAAGCATCTTAGCTGCCCTAACACCCTTGAGCGCCCTCTTGGAGTCTATTTTTAGCCCTGACATGTCATATATGTCATATGTCAGCCTTCAGGTCTGATTTGTGTCATAGGTGTCATAGCATCTTCATCATTGTTGTCATAGAGCTAGGGAATCTAGCCCAAGTGTCTCACTAGCTCCAAATTGCCTCTTCCTCTTCCATGGGAGTTAGTCTTCCTCTATATTTCGACCTTGGATGATTCATGCCATGAATAATACCTTTTGGACTCCCTAAAGTATGTTACCATTCACCTTGAATTCGAATTGGTGAGAGAATGATGCCAAATGTAGTGGGGAAATCTAGCCATATGTGGGTCCCACTTCCTCCATGTGTCTTCATGATGAAATGCCACTTTGATTTTCACTTGTATATATTTATTTATCTCCTTTATTAGATATTTATGCCATCCTAATGTTCCAACATCAATTATTATCCCCATTATTCACAATCCCAAAGCTTCCACCCCAAACCTAGGAAACCAGTAATTTCCCTCCTTGGCAATTATTTGACCTTTAGCATCAATTTGACAAACACTAATGAATATGGCCATTGTGATTAGTCCATTGTGACCCAATGCCAATTTTGGGACATGACAGGGAGTCATCTATGCACCTTAGAAAATAATATAAGTCTATGTTAATAGTTAATGGAAGATTTTTTTTTGAAGTGGTAGACTTTTTCTCATTGGCAAATAAAATATAACAAATATTTCTTGGAAGCTTTTGTCATTTCTGGCTTTGCAAAGGATGCATTCTGAATGTACTTTAGAGAATTTGCCATTTAGATTATTATGCTAAAGCTGTTAGCTGCCGATGCATTTTAGGTGGTCGGGTTTGGGCTTCCAATGTTAATTTGGTATGCTTGCGGATTCATACAGTCATGCACATTATTTACACATGGAAATTAAGTTGGTAGTCTCAATTAAAAGCAAAACATAAAATTTATTTCCAAAATACTGTGATATTAGAAGTTATTGATATGCTTGCTTCAATTCTGTTTTAACTTTATCTTTACATATGAATTGTAAAGTAACTAACTATTTCTAAACAGTTGGTTCCAGCTGTCACAGAGCTTGTTATAGCAGAGTTTCTTTATTTGCAATGGTTAGATCCAAGACAGCCAACTTATGTGTACATCAACTCGACTGGAACATCACGGGAGGATGGTGAAACGGTATGCTCTTTGATGGTTTCTTTGGTTGTCTATATTGTTTTAGTTAGAAGATAGTTATTGCATATTTGACAAGCTCCTGAACAAAATATAGAGAAAAAATATATTTTTGTCCAATGATGACTAATACATGTCAGTGGGACTTGAGGTACATTAGCAAGCTATTGTTGCAAGTGGAGAGCCAAGAGGCAATTTCAGCCGAGCTTATGATCAACAAATATTCAAGGCAAATAAAAATAAAATGAATGACAACCATATTGATGATTTTACATTATTGTCATTTATATCATTTGTATTCTCACTAATTTTGTTGTGATGCTCTAGAAAGAAAGGCAAGTTTTCACATTAATTAATTCTTGAGATAGCATGTGCAAATAAATGGTGCAGTAGTGAGTTTTTTTTTCCCAAGGAACAACCTCGTGGAAAACCCTCCAAGTACTTCCCCATGATTCATGGATGGTAAATGGGGTTAACTGTCGGCCCTGTTTACGGAGCCTAACCCCAAGGGGATCAAGAGAGTTGAACCCGTGACCTCCCCAACTTTGGGGGGAGAGATTTCACATCTGGCTCATGATCACTTGAAGTTGAGTTAACCCTAAGGGCTTGGTTCAGTAGTGAGTTATATCCAGAAGGAGAGAAAATGCATTAAGCTGGTACAGTCCTAACTGTCTGAAGTGCTTTGATGTTTTAAAAATTTATGATGTAACAAGTAGGCCACATGAACACCGAGAATAAATATTGTGTTACTGTTATGGACATGTTTTGAATTTTCAAGTTATCGACATATTTTTGGAATTTGAAGTTTTGAATAATATAGTTCCCTTTATAGTATATGTTTAATGAGGGCATTGAATTTTGTTATAAATGTTTAATGAGGGTATGCAATCTTGTCATACGTGTTTTAAATTTTGATTTTCTTGAATTATATATTTCCCTGAACTTGATTGCGAGGTTTATCATTTTTTTGCATTGGTGTTTATGTTGTGAATTTCTTTGTTTCTGAGTTTGAACACAAACACTATCTCTGGGGGAATTAGCCTTTTGTATATTGTGCCTCACCTCTGTCTCTATTGATCATGTGTATAGATTGTATAGACTGAGTTGAATTAGAGCTTCATGATAACTCCTATGTATTGTGAAGTTTGAATGGCTGGGATTGTTTCTTTCCTTTCTTTTTCTCGACTATCAACGTCCCTCACTAAATTCCTCCCTAATGCAACTAATCTGAGCTTTTTAAGGGCAACATTAATTGCTGCAATGAGGGAATACCTATATAGGGCTAATCTTTGTACCACAACGAGCTTACCTCCTGAAGAACTGATATACAAAGTTCAAACAGACATTATATGATAGGCCTTTTCCTACATATAATCAATAGTTTTATTCAATGTTCCACCAAGTTTCTGGGATGTGAGAGCGCGGGAGTGGGGAAATGCACATGGGGCACATGTGGAGACCATCCCCAAATTTTAGGAAAATTCATGGGGGACAGGGGGCGTCGGGCTCCCTAACATAGGGGGCCCTGTCTCCAAAATTATTAAAAATATATAAATTCCAACATATTAACATAACAATGCCTCATCCCATCACCATTTAAATATTAAATACTAAATTCATCATTGTGCAATGTAAACACAATCGTCGATATGATTTATGATTTATCATATTTCAGTATTTGAATATCACATATTGGGATCCTGTTCATCAATAGCACCCCGTGCCCCCCTCCTCTAGGCTCTAGCCCTTGCCTCTACCTTGAATCTCGAAGTTGATCCTCCAAGGACATTAGTCAACACCCTACAATTTTGATGAAACCTCCTAATCCAAGCTTTAAAATAAGGTAGAGAATTCAAAAAGCTTCTCATGCTTTAAATGATTTTGCTTGAGTGAAGGGTACACTTTTATTAAGGCTGTGATAGAGGAGTTCAAAAATCTGCACCACCAACATCAAGGTACATAGAGGGGGTGATGTGATTGATTAAATGCCAATCCCATACCCTCATACATAATAGAATCCAGTGAAAACGTTGCAATCCTGAAATCCTGAATACTGTTAAGCCTGTTGAATTCTGAATGAGATCTAAAATTCTACTGTTTGCATATGAAGTCCGATAAAGTTGGAACCACTCTCAAACATCCTAAAACAATTAATAGTAATGTTAAAAATTTAAGTAAAATGATAGAAAATGAAAGACAAGGAGAATGTCACTTTTACTTTAAGAATTTAATATTACGAGTTAATGTTAGATAACTCAACAAATACCAGAGTCTGAAATCAGACATACTAAATCAGCAATCAGGTTCTATATATAAGTAGGTTTTTTTTGTTTCTTACGGAATTTTTTTTTCAAAAATCCAGAGGGGGCATCTAGGCGTCCCGCTTTTCAAGAGGGGACGTCCAGGTGTCCCGCTTTTCAAGAGGGGGCATCTAGGCGTCCCGCTTTTAGGATGGGATGCCCAGATGTTCTACTTTTTAGGAGGGGGTGCCCAGACGTTCCGCTTTTTGCAAAATGTCTCGCCATGCGTTTCCCCATGTTTCGCCAAATTAGGGATGTGGGGAACGTTTCACTAGGCACCCCCACGTCCCGGGGGCACGGGGAGTGAGGGGGGCATGCCCCCGACCCTGGGGGGCGCTTCCCTGTGTAACACTGGTTTTATTGTTTCTCCTGTGTAATTGAGATTTCAGATTTCACGTGGGTTGTGTTTTCTTCTGGGTCATGTTTTGGGACTGTTCAAACCAACACAATGTTAGGGAGCACCAGATTTCTATAGGCCACAGGTTCTATAGACTATGCTCTATTGAAGTCTGTTAAGTTACAAGCTAGGTACTATACCTATTAAAGATTCTACAAGTTCGTTCTCCCTATTCATAACTCCCATGACCAGCAATACATATTACTCTTTTTATGAGAGCTGTTCCCACGGAGGAAGCTGATTGCAACTATGTGCATGGTCAGCTCAGGGTCACAAAGGATGACTATGCCATTCTGTAGACCCATCGCATCCTATTCTGGGTGCGAAAGCCCCTTAGAATGCCATGCTATCTATTGAGTCATTAGACAGTGCGCAAGGACTACGGTTTATCATATAGGTGGAGAAAGATTTGCTCATACTTCATAAATTTTGACCTTGAATGGTAGGAAGGGAAGAGAGACATTGGGAGACAGTGGTATAAGCAAGGGACTTCCTAGGCAGAGGACCAGATAGACTACCATTTCTAGTTGTGGAAAACATTTTCCTCTGGAGTCTAATGATCCCATTGAGAACACACATCCCTCACTTCCTTCCAGCCTTGGATGACATTTTTACAATTGATACCCTCTGCCAGGTTCTGGGCGACTTCACAGTTGCAGATAATAGTTGTGTTGATTCCTCTTTTTCCGTTCAGGTGAGTGTTCAGAGTTAGTGCTTCGATAGCTTTATTGCACCTACCTTTTGTTTTCTAGTTAGCTCAATTTGAGATCACCTGCCCAGAGGAGAGCATGTTGGCTTCTAGGCTCCATATGGCTGGTTTTCTTTGGAAGCACACCATAGGGATGTAACCATTTTGTCATTTTTTGACAGTGATATATTTTAGTTTTACTTTACTCTTGTCAAGAATAGAAGTTTTAGCTTTAAGAGATGGTTAAGGCACACCCCCAATCGTTGTGCCCCACCTGCTAATCTCTTCCGGCCCCACTGTCTGCATGGGCACTCTGGGAAATTAGTAAAATTTCAACTTCTTGGAAGCACGTCAAAATATAGACCCTCAGTGCTGGGTTTTTACTTTCTTGTGATCAGTGAAATTTGTTTGTGGTTTATGTAGAAATATTTCTTTGCTTCATGGGTCTTTGAAACAGAACAATGTCTACTGCTTGGTGTGAGCTGTATAAAAAATGTCATAATTGAATTGTGACAGGCCCCTATCTGTCATATCAGGTTATTCTTTAATTTCCAGTTTTCAGGTTGACCACAGCTTTCACCTTCAGACCTCAGAATACAATTCTGAGGCTTCAGATTTTGCTTGGTAGTACAGTTCCAAAGCATTCTTTGCCTCTAGTTTGCCCAAATATCACTTCATCTTGATAGATTCAACAGATCACTTTGTTGCTCAAGACACTAACGATCTTTTGCATTTCATAATGTTAAAAATATTTACTATTGTCAGCCCCTCTGTTAAGAAATGTTTGGTGGTTGTTCCTTCAGTTTGCTATATATGTGATCAGCCTATATTAAAATACTGGCAGAAGAAATTTGAGCAAACATGCATCAATTGCATTCTCATCTACTCTTCTAGTTGCTGCTACAAGTTTAAAGTGATTTTATATATTAGTGCCTGTTTATATGTATGTTCTAAGAACCTTGCATCATAGTTGGTTCTCCAATTAATTTATTTCACAGGCTTTGGCATAGTTTTCTGATAATAAACTGGTACTATCACAGGTTGCCTTGGAAACCGAAGGTTTTGCTATTTATGATACAATGATGCAGATGAAAAATGAGGTAAATTAGCTATTTGGCTTCATTATAGTCTCCTCTAATGATTATGTTATCACGAGATTCACGACTACTTATATTCATGTCTGTCTTACATGAATATAACACCTCCAAATATACTCTTAATGAACATAGTTTTCTTTTCTCCCATGTTAGGTAATGGAAACAATGTGGATTTTGGAAATGGTACTTCAAAATTTTTAGGAATAGGGAAATGTCAAACCTATAATCCTATATATGTCTTAAATGTTCATGATGATAGAAAAATCTCAAAATCAATTTTCTAGTATAGAAATAACATTTTTTTACAATATAGATTGTTTTTTTCTATTGTTTCTGTAACTACCCCCCCACCCTTCCCCTTCTCACGTCCCCTGTTATTTCAGTTTCTATGTTGTCCGGCAATTGACTCTTTTAAAACTTTTTTTACAATGCAGAAATGATATTTGCATATTGGAATCTGCCAAGAAATGACATTTCCATACTGGAATCATTGTCAATTTTTTACGACTCTGGAAATATCTTTGGAAGCCTCAATTTGAATATTTCTCATGTAGTAATAATGATGAGTATCTTGGAGATGATTTCTTACTTTCTTTCAGAGGAGTTGGTGTATCATCATACTTCTATGGCATAGCATGGCAACCAGACTAATCAATAAGTTTTACGCCCAGGTAGGGAGGTATCTGTTATCACCTAAACTGTAGTTACCCCTGTGGATGTATCCATAAATGGATGGCAATAGGGAAGGGCAACTCAAAAGGTGCAACCACGATCACCTCGACCTCCAATAGATGGTTGTCACGCCAGTCGAGGCAACCTTCGCTTTATGTTATCTAGCCCAGACAACAAAGGGGGGGACCCAATCTACTCCCGATAGGAGAGATCAAACCAAGACACCAAATCAAGTTAAGACTAAGTGAAGTAAGGTGTATGGTTTATCCTAGACCTTAGGATGAAGTCACAGGACAAGTGAGGGGTTCAATGAGTATAGCTTTGGTTCATTGTTAATGTGAGAGTGACTTATAATATTTAAAGATAAGATCCGGGATTATAGTACTAGTTCAATGTGAGAAAATCCACTGCCTTGGGAACCGTGTCCAATGCAGGGTAGTTTAGGAGTTGAATTGGGGCTAACTAGTACAAGTGACAAGCTTGATCATGAAGTATGATGACATCAAAGGGTTCAGTCCACCACACAAGGGTCAAACCACAAGTTAATCCAACAATCTAGGAAAGTCGAATTGACTTGGAGAGAGACTAGTGCCTTGGGAATTGGGATAATGGAGTCAAAGTGAAGTTAACTTGTGGTTGATGACTCCTATTGTATGAGACAAGTGGGCAATCAAAGGTTTGATGGAGGAGTAAGTCTAGATCTAAAGATTCAAGGTTTGACCTAAGTGGACCACAATCCCTTAAAACAAGGAATGCTATCCCCAAGGCAAGATTTGACAAAGTGACATACTAGACCTAGGTTTTGAACTATGCTCGTTCCAAATCCACCAAAATCTCATGTACCCATGTCCTAGAAGTGGACCAACTCACTCTCCCAAGGAAGTGCGACTTTGCCCAAGGAGGGTGAAAAGTGGGATAAATGAATCAAGACAAGTCCAATGGCATCCGAACTTTAGATCCAAGTAGGTTGATCAAGTGAGAGTGTGGATCTACAATTTCAAGGCAATATGATGGCTAGATCTTACTAGATCTGAGTTTAAAGATACCAAGTGGTCCAAAATGGGGATCAAATCCCTTAAAATGTGGAATAGGGCCCACAAGGTAGAAATCAGAAAAGTGACAGTGTAGGGGTAGGTTTTAGGATGTGTAGATTACGAATCAAGCAAAATCTCAACTACCCATCAACTAGATCTATGGTAACTCACCTTCCCCAAGGAGTGTGACCTCACTTGGAGAGGCTAAGTTGGCTTGGGAAGGGGGTCAAATGGAGGCCAATCCTCACCAAACTATAGATCCGAGATGCCGTGGATACTATAGAGGTGGGTTTTCAATATTACACCCAACAATCCACTAGATCTTAGCAGATCTGAGAAAATGTAACAATGGGGGTTTTGATTAATTAGGGTTTTATCAATTTATGTATTATGTCAATGGATTGGATCAAGATAAGAGAAACAAACCTGTGGATCTTACCTGGGTAACCTTGTAGATGCCTTGATGATGATGATCTATGCAAACCCGATCAATTTGAGAAGCTTTGAGGTAGTTTTCTATGAAATCGATTAGCCCAAGAAGCCAATGCGCCCTCTCTCCTGCACAACAAACATCAACAATATCAGATTTGATGCAATCAAGAGATAAGACTAATGCCACAAGAGAAGTAACAGAAAGATAGCATAGATCACAATGATACTAATGATAACCCCCTGATACAAGCAAATGCCAAAAAGATCGATTTGAAGAAGCCTTGCAAAATCGCCCTTGTTGAAGTCGCCCTCCCGTAGACAAGACAATGATTTCCAAAAAAGATAGATCTTACCACAAATTCCCAAATGCTAGGATGCAATAGACTTTCCAATCACCATCTAAGAACACCAGATGCAAAGGAGACCACAAGAATTTCCACAAGAAAGTTTTTCTATACCAATAATCCAAGAGCCAAAGACCCCTTACAATGAGAAGCTCTCTCCTTTAAATAGGAAGGAGAGGCATCAAAATCCTAACCACTTTTTGAATGAGTGGCTAAGATTAAAAGATACAAATGTCTAATCAATGGTTGAGATGAGCTCAACAATAAAATACATGGATCACTAATAAAATATAACATAAGTGGACAAAATCGCCCTAGGAGAGGGGAATTCCACCATATCATGATGACAAAATATAATAAGAAGCTTATGGTGGGTACAAGGGGTAATTTTAGCCACCCTTGGTCAATCCCCATAGCACAATAATAATACAATAGTCATCAATATACCAAATCGTGCCTCTATGGACAAATCGTGGGCCTCAAAAGGCCTCAGAAATCATCAGAAAGTGCCATAAGTGATGGATGTGGGTCCCGATGAAGCTGAAACTGCTGGAGGAGGTGTGGAAGACATCAACCCATCATCACTGATCATCCCATGCCAACACATTGCCTCAGTAGCCCAAATCGAATTCCTCAATAGCCATTTCTACCAATCCTGAAATGCCTCGGGAAGCGTGAAACTACCCCAAACTGCCTCCTGGAGTGCCTACGCTGTCAAGGTGAGGGCACCAGTGTGTCCGGGAGGGGGGTAATATGGTAAAAACAACAATTGGCTGGAGCACCCCCTCCAAGCACAGCGCCCTAGGTCAACCAAATAAAAATCCTCTCTGCTCTGACAGGGTCTCCAACAAACCAAAACTGCACTAGGTTAGCCTACTGAGGCTCAATCATCACTGTAAGTGCCTGGAACTGAAAACAGATTGTCTCATTGGACTCAGAAGGTCCAAATCCATCCAAGATGTGTACTCATACACCATATGAGTCTCTGCATGATTCTATAATATATCCAGTATACCGGAACAGGTGAAATAATAATAATCTGTAAATGATCAAATAATGCTGTAAACCATAAATCATCATCATAACCCTGTATCTGCTGCATAGAATCATCATGTACATGTACATAGACCATATATCATCTATCCATATCATCACTAGGTCCAACCATCTCATGTCCTATGGTTGACCTTAGTCAAACTAGGTTTGACCAAGTCAACATAACCAAATATAACTCAGACCATCATCAGAAGTTGCTGCAAAGTGTCAAAGGTTAATGCATGCTCTACAACTTATTCAAATAGCAACTATAACACAAAGTAATCATTACTGGCGATCGAAATCCAAATATATAATGTCATTAATTATTATTATTACTCAGACTAGACTTTCAAGACCATACTCACTTCATAGCTGTGATCAATTTGCTAGTGAAGGGTGAAGGCTAAAATAACTGGCTAGGCTAAGGGATGACTTGACTGACTTAACATTGTGACACTTTGGAAAAGGGAAAGGGAATACACACCATAGTATATACTGAATGAGCAACAACACAGGGAATGGCGGTGTCTCACAAATGGATGAGTTGTTTAAAGAAGGTTTATTCACCTTTAACAGATGCGCACAATCCATAATACAAATGAGGCCAGCGATTATTTAGATATAACATTTAAGTTCCATTGCTTTGGGCCTGAAGTTTCCATAGCCTTGATCTATGTGTGTTTATAAACACATTGCATAGATTTACATTTATTTGAGGCTTTCTGCTGCAGGTGTGTTTTTAAGGCACTTGTTTACCTGAGCACTTCTAGGTGTGTCACAGACAGCTTGTTTACCTAGGTATTTACATTTCCAAAAGATATAACATTTTATTTTCATGGCCATTTTCATTTGGCATGCCTTTCATTCATGTGTGTTGAAAAACACATTGCATGAATGGGCTTTTCATACAAGATATAGCATTTCATTTTCCAGATTCTGTATTCATGGCAGCACTAAAAGTTTCGGGTTTAGCCAACACAACTTTAGTGACTAGGGGGAATTCACAAGGAACCCCAACTCACCATAGGTAAGTTTTGTCACCAACTCAGAGCCGAGACACAATAAACAGGGAAGCTCATTCAATACAGAGGCTACAGTGGGGAAAAGATCCTCCATGTCATTAGTCAAGTAGTAAGTCAGGGTGATAAACTAAAAGGTAGGCAATGGATGGATGAAGACAATGAATAATGTAGCCAACACTAGCAAGCCAAGGTATGGTGGAATGACCACCTCTATTCTCCCCAAGGAGGGTAAAACCAATGAGTATGAATAGTGAACTTCTAAGTTTGAGTAGGGACAATAGAATATATATAATGAGATCAACCAAGTTCACATATCTATATGATCGCCTGATCATGACACTAAGTGCTAAGACATGCTATGAGAATAAATATAAAAGCAATATAAC
This sequence comes from Larix kaempferi, assembly GCA_027924585.1. Lineage (NCBI taxonomy): Eukaryota > Viridiplantae > Streptophyta > Pinopsida > Pinales > Pinaceae > Larix > Larix kaempferi. The sequence goes on along the minus strand of BSBM01000344.1, from coordinate 8,508,502 downwards.
CAAAACACTATGATATACCTGCTGAGTCATATACCTGAATGCTCATCATCTGAACCATCGTCTATACTCTGAAACTGCTACTGCAACTCTGGGCACTACTGACTGCTCTGTACAAATGGTATAATGGCTACATCGGTCATCTCTCTGAGTGTCCTGAGACTCAGTCATGGCATGGGGAATATGTATACTGCTGTCCAAATTTTGATAGTGATCCAATATAGATGCTCATCTCAGCATCTCAATGTAAGGGAACTGGCTGAATAGTGTACTGGAATCAAAAAAATAATGTATGGTAGCCCGGCTACTATATATGTGATAACAGTATCCAAGCAGGAACTGCCATGAAGAGGTATCCAATGGAAGATTCTGCAGAGGTATCCAGTGGAAGAACCTGCTGTTCAACACTGTTACCCCTCATGTTGTATGAGAATTATACATGTGATTTTCATCACATGATTTGTGAATTTTTTATCACAAGGATCAAGCATGCAGGGCGATTCATTGGATGGACTGGGTACATGTGAGTTTTGGCTTTGATATGTTGTTCGCATTTGATTGATTTGATGCTTAGGTGGTTGCTAGGAGGTGATGGATGATGTGTGTTCATGCTTTAATGGTGGTCTAGTGGATGAGTTAGCACTTAGCATGTGCCTGGTGATTAAAATTCTTCATGATATGGTGCAATCCTCCTATTTGATGGTATTGGCATGACTGGATGGATGGTTGCTTAGCATCTAAGTCACTTGACACCGGACACGGAGGACACAAAAATACGAGTGTCCGACATGGACACGGTGACCCCCGGAATCAGGACATGGAGGACACGTTATATATATATATATATTTAAAAATATATTAAAAATATAGACATATAGATCCATTTTTTTTAGAAACTAGAACATTTACAAATTTTCAATAGACATTAGAATCAATACACATTACACATTCACAAATCACAATGAGACACATAGATGATAGGTGATAGCTCAAGATGTCGGAACCATATTTCTCATTAAGTCATCAAAATCAAAATGTATTACATAGATGTCGGAATGCCACTGGAAAATAGTAAATACAAAAGGGGGTAGATCAAGATGGAAGAATCTCATCTGTTAATAGTCCTCCTCCTTGCTTGAATCAATAAATTCATCACTGCCCTTTTCTTCTTCCTCCTCCTCCTCCTCCTCCTCCTCTTTGCCCATCTGACGATCTGCATCTGCTGGTGTGGAGGATGACCCCTCCAAAGGATCACCATCATCAAAAGTGACCGGCTCTAGCACTGGATCATTAAAATCCATGTTGGCTAATGCCAACTCAGTACTGCTGTCCAAACCCATATCATCAGGAAAGACATCCCACATCTTTGTCTTTCCCTTCACCCACTCCTCCCTCTTCCTGTAAATAAGACGAAGGTTGGAGTGTACATACACCATTTGTTAAAATTAGGGTTAGATTAGGGTTTGAAGCAGAAAATTAAAATTTTTATGATTTAATGCAAAAATAAATTTCTAAACTAGTACTGAAGACAAAATAGTACAGCTGTAACAATACAAGATTTAGATCTAATAAATTAAAACATAATTTTCATCTCTTTCAACTTTAACACTCCCAAAGGTCCCTGTGTTAAAGTTGAAGCATACAGTTAGCAATTGCATATAAACAGCAACAACAGTAGTAAGACTAATCAGAGATCTAACTAACAATACTAGAAGAATAAGTCTGATAACTTACTTGGTGAATTAGGACCTTCCTTATACTTAGAAACTTAACTTTCAGAACAAACTTTGCCTCTCAGATGCAAGTCATCAACTGGAACAAAACTGACCCTTATCTGAGGGTTAGTACATACCTGAGAGAGAAAGATAATGTGTTGCAGAAAGGGACTAAACAGTTACAGTAAAGACTCAGGACAGTCAACTGGTACCCAGCAGTTGAATGGCAGCCCCAAGCAACCCTCAATGGGCAGTAGCAATCTTATAGACCCAATCATACCTCAACAAAGCATGTGGAAGACTTCAACAAATAGATCCCAGCCCTAGATCAGTTGTTAACAACAACAGACAACCCTAGAACTGTAGATCTGACCCAAACAAGGTCCAAGCAGGCAGTGACCTCCAAAAATAGACAATAGGCAGCCCTAAAACAGTCCTCAAGGGGCATCTGCCTCCATACATGTCAATAGACAACCTCCAAATAGTCCACAAGGAACATCGGCCTCCTCACATGACAATAGGCAGCCCTCAAACAGTCCATAAAGGACCAGCGGTCTCCTTCAATGGCAACAGGCGGCCCACAAAGAATCCAAAAGGAGCAACGACCTCCTTCAATGGCAACAGGCAGCCCACAAACAGTCCAAAAAGGGTAGTGGCCTACCCAAACAGTCCACAGTGGATAGCAAAACAATCGATAAGGTAGCGACCCTACACAAATAGTCCAAGGGACAGCAAGATAGTCCACGGTGCAGCAAAAGGCAGCACTATACAGGTAGCAGTCACCCCCAGGCATCCTTAAAAGGCTTCACAACAGCAGCGGCCGCTTTCAAGGTAGACAATCTACGCAGCGGTAGACCCTAGACGAAAGATAAAACCCTCAAAACAGTTCTTACTGGTAGCGTAAACCTTCACATGATAAATTTCAGCCATAAACAAGGATCAGGCTTCAAGCATGACAACCAAGAGGAAAGAAGCACAAAACTGGATAGCGCCCAAGCATAGTAGGAGTAGAAACCCTAGACGTCACAACTGCAACAAACCCTAGATCAGACACAGTAAATCAGATTTGAAATGCCACTTGAAGTTAAGATATAATGAAGGGATAGAGTTGTATTTATGATCTCTTAAAGTCTTCTAGAAGGATCCCCTTCTAATTCTTCATTTACTTAGGGTTTCTAACAAATAGGTTAAGACATCATGCAAATAAGGAGGGCTACCAACAATAAAATATAAATTAATGTTATGATGTCTTTAGGAGTGGGTACTAGGGTCAAGACCAAGGTAAGGTGACATGCACAAGGGGGGGGGGCGCTAGCACATAGGACCAACAAGTAAAGGTCAACACAAAACAAGGCTAACACAAAGCTAACCCCCATAGATCAAGGATGGGTAAACACCCCTCAAACCACAAGACCAAAGGTATAACCACAAGGTGGGAAGACAACCCTTCTAACCACAAGACAAGGTGGTAAGACAACCTTCTAACCACAAGACCAAGAAAAACAAGGTGGGGAGACCAAGGGTGTACAACTAAGGTGGGGATACAACCCATTCATCTCTCTCTCAAATGTTGAAGTGTTCCATACACTAACTGAAAGTTTATCATCACCATATAAGGAAGGTCCACACTGGATGATGTGAACCCGTAGTCCTTCTGACTGCTCCTAAGGTCAAGTGCTAGTGACTTCATCAAGGGGTGGCCAGTCCCTTGATGAAACAACCTAGCTCAACCATCTCGAAGACCTAGGAGAGGAGGGCATCACACATCATCATCTTGGTTAACTGACCAAGATCCATCTGGTTAACTCACTAGGTATGTACCTGCAGGAACTGCTTGGTCCCAGACCAAGAATCTGCTTGGTCCCAAACCAGGATGTCTCTGTCTCAGCCTGCAGGATTTGCTTGGTCCTCGTGACCAAGAAACTGTTTGGTCCCAGACCAGAATACCCTAGAGACAGATAGGGGCCCTAGCCACATGCTAGGGACTTTGCCATGGCATCAACTTGCTTGGTCCCAGACCAAGAACCCTTGTAGACTACTGGGGGCCCTAGGGTACCTTCTAGGGAATTACTCTGCTTGGTCACCTAACCAGGAACCCTAGTTAACTGACTAGGGTGCCATTCTCCCAGAGAATGGCTCTCACAGCTGTATTAACTTTAACACTCCCTCTCAACAACACTAAGCTAGTCTCGGAAGTACCCAGAGTTCGTCGTGGATAGAGGCTTAGTCAACACATCGGTAATCTGTTCATCTGACAAAACATACTGAAGTCTCTGCACCATGTCCCTAACATAGTGATACTTCCTCTTGATGTGTCTCGACCTGTCATAGAATACAAGATTTTCTGAGAGCTTCAAACAACTCTGAATGTCATCAAGAAGCTTGATCTTATAGATCCACTTGGAAGTTACAACTGACTTCCCTTGTTGTGTTAGAATCACTTTACACACGTCATTTTCCATCATTAACTGGAGTTCTTCTATCATAGCATCTTTCCAAACCTGTTGTTTCGCTGCCTCCACATAAGTGGAGGATTTTGAATTAGTGACGTGGCTCACACTAGAGCACCGTTGAAGCCTCTCAATAGGCTCCTCAATGAGATCAACTGAAGGCTTCCTAGCCTTCTCCCTCTGCTCATCTGAACGAGATGTCTCATAGACTGAACTTTCTTGCACTTCCATATCTGAGTCACTAGAAGACTCCCTGGAGTGATGGAAGGTCACATCTCTACTTTCCTTTTCTGCAATCCCATTCTGCAATCCCATTCTGCTGGGGATTGAAGAGCAGAGTTGGCTCCCTTTTGATCTCTGAATTGTGACAGGGGTCATGAACTAGAGCTTTAATAACATGTCCTGAAACCTTATAAAGGTTTCCTTCATGGACTCCAATCACAATGGCTGAGCTCATGTTTCCATCCTTAGGCCACACCAGAGCCTTTCCTTTTGAGAAGGCTACAGAAAACCCCTTGTCTTCTAAAACTGCCATTAAAAAAATATTGTTCTTTAATCCAGGAACATATAAAATTTCCTCAATGCGAATCAACGTACTTGAATCAAGCTGTAAGGCAGTTGAACCAACTCCTTTTATGGCATAGGTATTACCATCTCTCAGTTCCACTTTCACATTGAACTTCTTGGCCTTGTAATCTGCAAGAGCTTTCTTGAATCCAGTCATATGCTTGGTGGCTCCACTATCTATCCACTAGGAATCTGTTTAGTTGGAGATGGAACCTAAGAGTGCCGAAACTAAATAACATTCCCTTTGATCTTGTTCTTTGTTCTCAACCCTAGTTTTCTTTTGCTGTGGCTCTTCTTCTTCTGTAGCAGCTGAAGCATGAAACTTCCCTCTATGCCATTTCTTGTTAGGAGGTTTCTTACAGTCTTTTGCATAATGACCAAGCTGGCTACAGTTATAACACCTTGCCTTTGACTTATGAAAATGCTTACCTTGAGCTCCTTTACCTTTGTCCTTATGCTGAGGGAATCTGCTTCCCTTTGTCTTGTCAGGGAGGGCAAGATTCTTTTCGGCGGGAGGCCCAGATCTACTCTGGATCCTACCTTCTTCTTCTAAACAATCATGCCACAATCTATCAAAACTTGGTCGAATCTCTCTTCCATTTTCTGTTGCAAGAAATGTCTCAAAAGATGTAGGAAGACCATCTATTGATGTTTGCACAAGGTCATCATTATCTACTTCAACTCCATTGGCCATGAGTTGATCTCTTATCTGAGAGATCTTTGAGAAGAAAGAGGCAACTGAATCCTTCTCCTCCATCTTCAATGTATGAAGTTGCTTCTTCAAGACCCTCTTCTGAGTAGGTGCCTTTTTCTCGTAAAGATTTGCTAGGGCATCAAAGCATTCTTTAGCCCTCCTTAGAGGAGCTATTACAGGCATAAAATTGTCTTTAACTGAGTAAAAAATGACTCTCTTTGCCTTGGCTTGCTTCTTCTTAAATGCTGCTCTCCCTTGATTTGTTGTGGGTTCTTCCACAACCCTAGTAACCAAATCATCCAAGTCACTCTCCTCTAGAATATTCAAAACCCTAGCTTCCATGCATTACAGTTTGAGGCTCCTTCAAGCCTATCTTCTAACTTAACTGAAGTAGAAGCCGTCTTAAAACCCTTACTGTCAACTTGATGAGTTTTGTCAAGAACCTCCTGCAATCAAGTTGGTTAAAACTCAAATCCTTACCTTAGGATCTATGTAGATTCTGTTAGGCTGCAAAACAGAGTTAGCTACAAACCCTAAGCTTTGATACCATGTTAAAATTAGGGATAGATTATGGTTTGAAGTAGAAAATTAAAATTTTTATACTTTAATGCAATTTTTTTTCTTCTAAACTAGTACTGAAGACAAAATAGTACAGCTGTAACAATACAAGATTTAGATCGAATAAATTAAAACATAATTTTCATCTCTTTCAACTTTAACACTCTCAAATGTCCTTGTGTTAAAGTTGAAGCATATAGTTAGCAATTGCATATAAAGAGCAGCAGCAACAATAGTAAGACTAATCAAAGATCTAACTAACAATACTAGAAGAACAAGTCTGATAACTTACTTGGTGAATTAGGACCTTCCTTATACTTAGAAACTTAACTTTTAGAACAAACTTTGCCTCTCAGAGGCAAGTCATCAACTGGAACAACACTGACCCTTACCCGAGGGTTAGTACATACCTGAGAGGGAGAGATAATGTGCTGTAGAAAGGGACTAAACAGTTACAGTAAAGACTCAGGATAGTCAACAGGTACCCAACAGTTGAATGGCAGCCCCAAGCAATCCTTAATGGCTAACAACAATCTTATAGACCCAATCATACCTCAACAAAGCATGTGGCAACCTTCAACAAATAGATCCCAGCCCTAGATCAGTTGTTAACAGCAGGAGACAACCCTAAAACTATAGATTTGACCCAAACAAAGTCCAAGCAGGTAGTGACCTCCACATATAGACAATAGGTAGCCCTAAAATAGTCCTCAAGGGGCAACGACCTCCATAAATTTCAATAGACAACCTTCAAACAGTCCACAAGGAACAACGACCTCCTCACATGACAACAGGCAACCCTTAAACAGTCCAAAAAGGAGCCACGGTCTCCTTCAATGGCAACAGGAAACCCACAAACAGTCCAAAAGGAGCAGTGGCCTCCTTCAATGGCAACAGGCAGCTCGCAAACAGTTTAAAAAGGGTAGCGGCCTACCCAAACAGTCCATAGTGGACAACAAAACAATCCACAAGGCAGCGGCCCTACACAAATAGTCCAAGGGACATCAGGACAGTCTACGGGGCAGCAAAAGGCAACACTATACATGCAGCGGTCACTCCCAGTCAGCCTTAAAAGGCTTCACAACAGCAGTGGCCTCCTTCAAGGTAGACAATCTAGGCAGCGACAGACCCTAGATGAAAGATAAAACCCTCAAAACAGTTCTTACTGGTAGTGGCAGCAGCCTTCACATGATAAATTTCAGCCCTAAAAAAAGATCAGACTTCAAGCGGGACATCCAAGAGGAATGAAGCTCAAAACTGGAGAGCGCCCAAGCATAGTAGGAGTAGAAACCCTAGACGTCATAGCTGCAACAAACCCTAGATCATACACACAATAAATCAGATCTGAAATGCTACTTGAAGATAAGATATAATATAATGAAGGGATGGACTTGTATTTATAATCTCTTAAAGTCTTCTAGAAGGATCCCCTTATAATTCTTCATTGACTTAGGGTTTCTAACAAATAGGTTAAGACATCATGCAAATAAGGAGGGTCACCAAAAATAAAATATAAATTAATGTTATGATGTCTTTAGGAGTGGGTACTGTTATCACACAACTTGTAGTTGTCTCTAAAGGTATCCCATCCGGGACAGTAGAGGTCTAGACAACTAAAGAGGTGACCCAAGAGATGCCACAGTTCCCAATGCAGGCTGGGTGTCATGCTAACTGAGGCACTCTTCACTTTAGATCAAGCCTAAGCAAGACCAAGTGGGAGACCCTAGCTTAGCCCTTGAAGGCTAGCGAACCAACTCAAGACCTCCTAAGGAAACGTGAAAGGTTAAGTATGGAGAGATCAAGAGGGATAGATCTAGATCTATGATGATAAGTGAACCCAAGATTGTTAGGGCTTGGTTGAAGAGGCTTAAGACAAGGACAAATATTCAACCAAGTGTAGGATAGGGTCACTTATGGATTAGGGATAGTAGATCTAGATAGATCTAATGCCAAGAAAAGATACCCAAGTGGGGCCCACCCTTAAAAAGTGGAAAATGGTCCAAATGGGGCCCACAAGGTCAAAATCAAAGTGAGATGGCACTAGGGGGGTATGCTATAGCATGGATCTATGGATGAAACAAGCAATACCCACGAACCAGATCTAGCAAAAGACCATTCACCCAACTAGTGCGACTTCCTCAAGAGAGGCCTAGTGCCTTAGTTCAAGGGGCAAATGGAGTCGGATGGCCACCAAATTATAGATCGGAAACGTTATGTTGATTTTAGAGGTGGGTTTTAATTGTGAAGCCCCAATAATTGCTAGATCCAAGTAGATCTAAAAAAAATAGAAAAAGAGGGTTTTGAAATTTAAGGGTTTGATGACCAATAGGATAGAAAACAAGTGAAATGGATACGTACCTTGTAGATCTTACCTCAAAAGCTTGCGGCTACCTTGCACATAGATGATCCTTGCATTTAGTTACAATTCCAAGTTTGGTCCAAGTGATTCCAAGCAAAAACGTTCAAGCCCTAGGAGGAAAAACGTCCCATTCAACCTGTCAATCAAACTACAATAAGTTAGATTTGATCCACTAACAAATGAGATCTAAGCATGTCATATCAAAAGAGCAATCAATGGACAAAGCACAATTGAAAAACTCCCTCAAGATGAAGACATCTTGCCCAAAGGGGGATGCGAGCAACCCCAACAATCTTCCCTTCAAAGCAATTCGCACTCCTAGCTTCAATCAATTCGGCCTCCCTTAGTTGATGTCAAAATCACCTGTAAAAGCAAAGATGTCTAAAAGCAAAAGATGTATAATCATGTACAAGGGCAACCCAATCAAAGCCAAGAAGAACTCCAAAATTAGTATTTTATTCCAAGTTTTCCAGAGCCCAAAGGTGCCTTTACAATGAGGGGGTCTCTTCCTTTTATAGGAGAGAGAGACCAAAACCGTAAACCACTTTTGAAAACTAGTGGTTGTGATCAAAAGATATAACAATATAATCAATGGCTAAGATGAGCGGATACATAAAATGACATGGATCACTCACTAAAGAGATGACGTCATGGCTAGAAGAGCCCTAGGGGGGATGACACACTCCATGGGGGTGGCTAATAACATGGGAGCCACAGCATAATAACAAGGACAAGTGACTAGGAGCATATGGTGGGGCTAGAAGGTATTATTCCCCTTCACTAGCATGACCCCATGGCACAATAACATAATATATGACTCAATGAGATGTCCAAGTATACAAATGATCAAATCCTGTCCCCATCATTAGAGAGACGAATGCAATAAAAGACCTCCTGTAGCCCATGTGGACCCCACTGACTGTTGCAAATTGATCTGGAAGGAGTGGGATACACCATGGATGACCTTTGAGCAGACCAAGTGCCAAAACCTTGCCTCAATTGCCCAAATCGAATTCCTTTATGACCTTTTTATTCCATTTTTTATCCTCCTGAAAACCCTGAAACTGCCCAAAACTGATTGCTAGGTGCCTGCGCTGTCCAACTGAGTGTGCCATCATGTCCGGAAGGGGGGTAATATGGTAAAAACAAGTGGTTGGACCACCCCCTTCCTTTGTAGCGCCCTAGGCAACGACTAGCCTCCAATATTCCTGCTGGACAGGCCACATCAACATGGCCAAATTGGTCAACAGGTGGAAAATTGCTCAAATCATGCCAGGGAGTGCCTGAAACTGAAAGATAAGTGTCTCAATGGATCCAGAGGACCCAAATCCACTAGAGATGAGTACTCATGCACCTCATGACAACTTGTAAAATCATCTGTGGGGTCCACCATACCCGGACAAGTAAAGATATGATGATCTGGAAATAATAATAAATATAAAAAACTGCATCAATCATCATCTGAAGCGTGTGCCCAACATATGGAATCATCAATAGGTATATGTAGGACCATGAATCAACATCATACAATATAAGTGGTCCATCTCATCACGGATCCCAAGGTTGACCTTGGTCAAACAATGTTTGACCGATCAAACTGATAAAAAATATGACTGAGGCCAAGAGGGCCATGCTGCTGCAAGTGCAAATAGTTAAGACATGCTCTCTAAATCATTTTCATAGCAAGACTCTGCAACATTACGCATCATTTCATTGGCAGTTAAATAATAATAATAGGTTATTTAATAATTTACCTTCAAAAGGAACCTCAAGAATATACTCATTTGTAAACATGATCAATCTGCTAGCAGAGGGTGAAGGCCAAGGAAGAAAGGCTAGGCCAAAAGGGTGTGTGACTTGACTGACTTGACATAGTGATACTTTGGATAAGGGAAAAGGTGTTACACACTTAAGCATGTGTCGGACCAAGATACACAAGGAATGGCGGTGTCTCACAAATGTATGAGTTGTTTAGAGAAGTATTTATTCAACCTTGGCAAAAATGTCTACTACTAGAATCGTCACTTGTGGCTCTAGGGGACACTTTGATTTAGCCGTCCCTTACTCCATCTCAAATCATAACCCATAGGCTCAATGAGGTATATTTCCATATAAAGTCAGCAGTCTTTAGATTTAGCATTTGTTTAGCCACTGCTTTTTAGGACCTTTTCATTTCATTGAATTTCATGGCCAGCAATCATTAGATATAGCATACATTTATCCATTGCTTTTTAGGCCTAATATAACCCCTCTGGGATTTCACATGTGCTAATAAGCACAACTAATCGCAACTTTCATCCGGGGTGCATTTACATTTCACAACATTTCATTGCATTACATTTCATAGCCCTTTTCATTGGGCTTCCAATAGTTTCCAAGGTAGTACATTTTGCTTCAGGTTTTAGCCAACAACAACTCAAGCAACTAGGGGGAATTCTGCACAAAACCACACATCAGGGCAACCGACTAGAATGATAACGGCATGAAATCCAACTCACTAAAGGCAAGTTTTATTGCCAACTCAGAGCCGAGACACAAAACTAACATGGATGTGGGTCCAACATAGAGGCAGAAGCGGGGAGATCCTCCATATCACAAGTCAAGGAGTAAGTTAGGGTAAAGATCCAAAAGTAAGGGAAGGATATACGGATGGATGGAGACAAGTGGAAATGGTGCCTAAGCTAGCAAGTCAAAGAGACAGTAATGATCATGTCCACATTCACAAGAAGGTAAAGACCAACGAGTATACAACAAGAGTTTCGAAATGTCAGTAATACAACATTGTATATAATCCATAACAACCAATTTCATTTTAAGCATGTATACTGCCAGATCATAAGTACTAGATGCCAAGTCAATGCTATCAAAATGACCTAAACAACAAGATAATAACATCAGTGCACGTCATATATAGAAACTGGGTCATATATCAATATCTGCTATCTGAACAAACCACGTCCACTGAACACACTGCATATGTAAACACTAAACACTATCCTGTATCTGTATGGAACAAAAGGTCATATCGGTCATCAAATCTAAGCTCTCAAGGCTCAGCCTTGGCACAAGGTCGACACACTATCTGATATAAGGCTGCTCTGATGTATAAGTGATCATAAATAATGATGCTCATCATAAGTGATCTCGCTGAATCTGTGTAAAGGCAAAGCTATGAAAAGTGCAGATATCTGCTCGGAAGACATGGTAGCCTAGCTACTATGATGTGATAACAGGTACTATGGTCAAGACTAAGGTAGGGTGACATGCACAATGGGGGGGCGCTAGCACATAGGACCAACAAGTAAAGGTCAACACAAAACAAGGCTAACACAAAGCTAACCCCCATAGATCAAGGATGGGTAAACACCCCTCAAACCACAAGACCAAAGGTATAACCACAAGGTGGGAAGACAACCCTTCTAACCACAAGACAAGGTGATAAGACAACCTTCTAACCACAAGACCAAGAACAACAAGGTGGGGAGACCAAGGGTGTACAACTAAGGTGGGGATACAACCCATTCATCTCTCTCTCAAATGTACAATTGTTCCACACACTAATTGAAAGTTCATCATCACCATATAAGGAAGGTCAACATTGGATGATGTGATCCTATGGTCCTCTTGACTGCTCCTGAGGTCAAGTGCTAGTGACATCATCAAGGGGTGGCCAGTCCCTTGATGAAACAACCTAGCTCAACCATCTCGAAGACCTAGGAGAGGAGGTCATCACACATCATCATCTTGGTTAACTGACCAAGATCCACCTAGCTAATTGACTAGGTATGTCCCAAACCAAGAATCTGCCTGGTCCCAGACCAGGATGTCTCTGTCGCAGCCTGCAGGATCTGATTGGTCCTCGTGACCAAGAAATTGTCTGGTCCTAGACCAAAATACCCTAGAGACAGATAGGGGCCCTAGCCACATGCTAGGGACTTTGCCATGGCATCAACCTGCTTGGTCCCATACAAAGAACCCTAGTAGATTGCTGGGGGCCCTATGGTACCTTCTAGGGACTTACTCTGCTTGGTTAACTGACCAGGAACCCTAGTTAACTGACTAGGGTTCCATCCTCCCAGAGAATGGTTCTCGCAGCTTCATTAACTTTAACACCATTGTCACTGCCATGGACTGCTCAAGCCTAGTCTTCTTCAAACTGTACAAGTTCCAATATGTGCTCCAATTCCTCTCACAACAAGAGGATGAATTAACTTGAGAGATGACCCTCAAGGCTAGCTTCTGTAGAATAGGGCATGTTGCCCCATGAGTTGCCCACCAAATATAGGGTTTCTTAACCCCCGTGTCTCTGAGCACATCATAGCTTCCAAATCTCCCATTGGCAGTGGAAAACTCTACAAAAGGCCTCCACCTCATCAAGTAAGTCTCTATCTTGAAATAGCCTTCTAAATGCTATCTTCCTCCCCTGTGAAATCTCTCCATCCATGTGAGGAGGGACTCTGTGTGAGGGCCCCGACCCACCATTGAGACAGTCATGACTATAGAATTTGGGGCTCAATGAGTGGGCCAAGCAATGCAAAGGTGTGCAACTCTTATCCCGCGTGGAGATAAGAATATCCTATATGGTGGACCATAAGTTCTCTGTTGATGTCTCATACTCGCCACACTCATTCTCCATAACAATGGTCCTTATGGACTCAATCATGGAATCCCACCCCTCATAAACATCTGCTAGGATGGGCTGGTCCGCGTTTGCAAACTGCAACAAAGAAATGATCGGCTCCATGCTATTAATGGTAAGATCTACCCTCTCCCACCAACCATCATTTAACACTGAGTCCTTTACCTTTTTTGAAGCAATCCGATATGGTTTTCTCCGAAAAGACCAAAACTCTGAAATAACCATGGACCCAAGAGCAGTTTTGGCCTCCCTCAACCTCTTGAGCATGATTAATGAGGAAGCAAACAGAGTATCTGCAATCTTCAACAATTAAAGATGTGTGTACTCTTTGTAGATTGTGAGGGCATTGGTTTGGTTTTGCACAAAGTTACGAATATGGTGTGCATCATCAATAAGGTTGCCAATCCATGTCACATCTGAAGCAATAGATTTTATTGCTAAATTCAAAGAATGGACAATGCAAGGTGTCCAAAATACCTGTAAGAGCAATAAAAGCAAGTATAAACGAGTCTAGACTCTACAACTAACAACTCAAATTACCTTTCCCCTAGGGCCTAGATGAATCTTGTGCTAAATTCAAAGAATGAGCAAATTAGCAATGCAAGGTGTCCAAAATGAAAATACCGATGGATATTTAGCTTCCACAATCATGCCAGTAGCCTTGCTAATAGGTGCATTGTCTGTGATGATTTGTACACAAGAATCAACACCTACTTCTTCAATGACTTGATGAACAACTCACCCATATACTATGCATCCTTGTATTTCCCAAGAGCATCCACTGCTTTCGAGAACACCGATCCATTTTGGGAAGACACCATGAAATTAATGAGTGGATGGCGTGCTGCATCCATCCATCCATTAGAAATAATACTGGCACTGGATGAGGGCCATGCTGATCTAATTGGCTCAAGAATATTATCCACCTCCTTCTTTGCCTTAACCAACAATGTGGTTCTAAGCTTCTTTGAACGAAGAGGAAGATAACCAGTTGGAGCTCGTTCAATTAGACTTCGACACATCTCAATAAACAATGGTGATTGTGCAACATTGAATGAAATGAAGTTGAGGTAGAAAACAATGCAATGGTATGGTCCACCTCGTCTCGCTCCTCTTACTGGAAAATACTGTCTATTTGGTCACTTGTAGTTGGCTTCTTTCTTGTTGGATGAGTATCAACCTCACTCCCATATCTGTTAGGTGGAGGCCTACTGTTAGAGGGTTTCCTCAAGAATGGAAGAGGATCCTCATTCTTTTGTATCTTGCTTGCTGCTGCCACCTTCCCTATGCCAATATGATCCTCTCTTTCCATCTCCCTCCTTTGGGTAACACTCACTGCTTTACATGAAGAAATACCACAAGGAAGGGCCAGCAAATGGCCCTTAACCCGGTAATATGTGCTCTTGAACTCATTCTTGCAGAAATTGCAACTCCAACTCACATTGCCTACCCCACCAAGCTTTGCTCCAGGCCCTTCTTTCCTTGTCACATACTTCCACAAAGGGTATTTTATCTCTTGGGCTTGTTGTCTTGCTTAAACAGGGTTAAATTGAGCATGAGCTCCACTAGCAGCAGACGGAGCACTAGCAGGAGTAGAAGAGCCTGTGCTTGGAGGAGGAAGAGGAGGGGAGACACTAGATTGGAGCATTTCTTCCTTTCCTTTGCCCCTTAGATGCTGCCCTAGCTGATTGAGACACTCTTCTTCTTGCTTGATCGTGAGCTTGAATCCTCCAACCAAAAACCACCCTCAAAGGCACTTGGAAACACTTGGTAATCCTTCAAATCCCCTTCACCTGCAAATACAAACACTCTCAGCCCTCTCTCTTCAAAAGCAAATGACAAAATGAATGTGAAAAAGCGGGTTTTAATCCCCCGTGGGCCTCCTTTCTGCCTTTCACGTGTCCTGGAATCGGGACACGGTCTGCATGGTTCGAGACACAATGCAAACACAAGTCCGACACGTGTTTTAATCGTATCCTAATTTAGGACATGACCAAAACATATGTCGGACACACTTTTGCATTGTGTCCGTTTCCAACATGATGACACCGGACACATGGAGGTTTCTGGATGTGTCCGGTTTCATAGCTTAGCATTTGATACAATTATCTAACACTTGGTGCATTTCATGGAGTGGGAACCCGTCAACTTGGGGTCTACCTAAGTTTTAAGTGTTAATAATGGTCTTGGTGTGATAATCAGATTAGAGGTGCTTTACCATGGTTTCCTAAGGTTTTACTGATCTCAATTAAGGTGGAGCACCCTAACCATGATAATGTTAAATTTGCCATGGTTTGCACCTTGAATTAATGTCCTAGAGGGTGCCTAACATATTGGCACCTTATTCACATCAAATAGTGATTATTTCTAGATTGAATGAGGTTTGAACCCTCCTTGGTTGAGCTCCCTAGGTGATGAGAGGGTATTTCACACATAAACCATTACTTCATGACATGTCTAGCACCTTCTTGCTGAGCGCTTTCTTTATGACACTTTTTGAGGGTGATTTTAGGTTGTTTGACAACTTGAAGGCTTATTGAGGGAGTGCCCTGTTAGTTTTAATTAAATTCCAGATCTGATTACTATTTCAACTGAATACTAATGCAGTAACATGACACATCTGATTCACTAACAACAATAAACTGGAAAATAAAAGTGAGAATGCACAACAGAACAATAGAAGAACATCGACACAATTTGCACAAGTTTTAACCCTGGAACCCCAATGGGGAAAACCAGCAACATAGTTTGTCTTTATTATTTTGACTCACAGAGAATGCTTCAGAAATTACAGCAGCTGGATATATGACTCAATCCACCTCGGAATGTCACACCTCCTCAGTCAATGGCTCACTCTTATAGCTTGAAAAAATTCCTTTCTCCAAAGCCCTTGAGAAAATCCCTCTCTCAAGTTGGATCACTCGATGTGTCTAAACATAATGACCCTCCATAGCCTTTTATATCATTTACAATTTGTAAATATCATGGGCCCTCCACTACCATGGGCTTAATACCATGGGCCCTCCAATACCATGGTCTCAATAAAAGGACTCTATAAAATAAAATTATGTCGAAAGAGTCATAACATTAGGACAACTTCCACGTGCAAGACACAAGCCAACGTAAAAGCACTTGTCTTCACTATACAAACTCAACACTCCCTCCATGTGAGGAAGGTGTTCTCCACCACACCCAGCTTATCTCTGAAGAACACAAACTTTCCCTTCATCATTGCTTTCATAAGGATGTCTGCAACATGCTCAGCTATGGAAATATACTAAAGCTTTACAACTCCCCTTTGAACACTGTCCTTGATGAAGTGATACTTGATCTCAATATGCTCGGACCTGGCATGAAACATTGGATTCTCCGACAATTTTATGCAACTCTGATTATCACAGTAAATGATTGTCGAGTCCAACTCCTGACCAATTAAACCTGTGAGCATCTTGTGAAGCCATATGGCCTCACAACTCGCCAAACAAGCTGCCATATACCCTGCCTCCGCAAAACTAAGTGCCACTGACTTCTGCCTCCTGCTAATCCAAGAAACAACTCTTGTTCCCAAGATGATGCAACACCCTGAGGTTCTTTTCTTGTCCACTACATTGCTTGCCTAGCCTGAATCTGTATAACCCACTAATTGTACTCTATCACGTTGAATATATCTGAGTCCATACTCCACTTTACCTTGTAGATACCTAAGCACATGCTTCACTGCAATCCAATGCACCCTCCTCAACTATACCATATACTAGCTGAGGGTGTTCACAGGAAAGCATATATTTGGCCTAGTGTTGATCAGATTCATCAAAGAACTAGTCAGCTGCTTGTACACTATAAGACCAACCAAATTTGACTCTGAAGCATTAAGCTTCTTTAGATTGGATATCATAGGTGTAGACATAGGCTTGCAATCCTCCATCTCGAATCTCCTCAGAATATCAAATCTCGCCTGTCCATTGCCACACCTCCAATCCCAAAAAATAGTGCCTCATGTCGATGTCCTTCATCTCGAACTCGGAAGCAAGATCTCTCTTGCACCCCTCAATGAGCTTCTCTGACCATGTAAGGAACGGGTTGTCTACATGAAGTACAAGAATGAGAGGATCATCTCCAACAAGTATGGAGTACAAGTTGGGATCCACCTTACTCTTGGTGAAGTCCATGCTCAACAAGTATCCATCAATCCTCGAGTACCATGCCCTTGGTGTCTACTTGAGTCCATATAAGGCTTTCTTAAGCCTACGCACATGAGAATCCCTCCCATGCTCCTTAAAGCCCTGACATTGCTCTATGTACTCCTTTTCCTTAATCACCCTATTGAGGAAAGTTGTCTTCACATCCATCTGATGTATCCTCCACCCCATCTCTGAAGCAATAGATATCACAACCTTGATATAAGTATACCTGGTGACTGGAGCAAATGTCTCCTCGTAGTCCACTCCCTCCTTGTGGGAGAACCCTCTCGCCACAAACCTCGCTTTGAACTTCTTCACACTGCCATCCACATTATGCTTGATCTTATAAATCCACTTCAAGCCAATGTTTTAAAAACCAGAACCGGGAATCAAACCGGTCAGGGGTCAACTCGGACCGGAACCGGAACCGGTAATGAACCGTAGCGGTTTGATTTCAATGAACCGGACTATTAAAATGTACAAAAAAAATTACAATTTTAATCATAAAAAATATTTTTAACATTCCAAGCTATATTTCAAACCATTAAACACATAATATGTATATTTGAAACCATTAGACACATAATATGTAAAGTCTACTCATATATATACAAGAGAGGGACTTTTCTGCATAGACAATCTAAGTATATAGTGAAAAATGAAAAAGATCTGCTTTGCCATAAACAGTCAGACATACTACAACACAACATATATAGTCAATTGTATCAACAATTTCCCTGCCAATAGAGGAATTGTGTTGGGATTGATGAAGGGCTGCCTGGGTTTGAGCAGTGCCGTACTTTCAAGACTTTGGCATGTCATTCTAGAGGTCCAACGTAAGGATGGTTCTTCGTTTCTGCTAGTGGCAGCATTTGTTCCTTCTGCTGTTGCATTTCTGCTTATGCCTTTTGTTCGAAAGTATGATACAAGAGTTGATCAGAACCATATGACATATTCCAAGCAAGAGGAGGATTTTCGTAATCTAGATCTTTTGATAGAGAAAGATTGTGATAACATTTTGAAAAAATTGACTACAGTGAAGCTCCTTGTGACTTCAGCTCCAGTTGTTGTATTAGGCATTAGCAATATTTTTGATGGCTTGTTCTTTTAGCTGGCCGGCCGGGTTATTACGGAACCGGTCGGTTAGGGCCGGTTTGGTAATGAACCGGGCCGGTTCATTACCAAACCGGACCCCGGGTCCGAGTTGACCGCCAGTTCATTGTTCCATTTCCTTTGGCCGGTCAAACCGGTCGGTTCTGGTTCGAACCGGACCGGTTATTAAAACACTGCTTCAAGCTAGCCACAGACTTTCCTTCTGGTCTTGGCACAACATCCCACACATCATTCTTCATGATATAAGAATACTCTTCCACATGGCATCCTTCCAAACTTGCTTGTCTGCAGCCTCCTCAAAGCTAGAAGGCTCGGAATCAATAATGTCACCCATGAGCGCCATATAATTGGAAAATTGTTTTGGTGATTTGCTCTCCCTAAAAGTCCTTCTGGGAGCTTCCGCATGCTCTTGAGCATCCTTCAGAGTCTACACAAGCCATCTTGGCTTCTTCTTGGCAGAAATGGAAGGAGCCTCCTGCTGCTCCTCTTAATCTAAAGACTGATCTCTTGCGACTAGTGGTACAGGAGTAACCTCAACCTTCAGAGCCTCTTGCTCCCGATCCTTTGCCTCTGAGTCATGTGATTTCCTAAAGGCTCTATTTTCCTCAATATTCACATCCTGTCTTGCAACAACCTTTCTTAGTGAGGGAATGTAAATCCGATAGGCCTTTGAAGTCTCACTGTATCCAACAAAGATACCTTTCTCTGTTGTAGGCTCTAGCTTCGTCCTCTTCTTTGAAGGAACATGAGAATAGACTAGGCACCCAAATATTTGAAAATGCCCAATCTCAAGGTTCACTCCCGTGAAAGCCTCCTCAAGAGTTTTTCTCTCCAACACCCCGTGAGAACTCTTGTTTTGCACATAGACTGCTGTGCTACATAGCTAAATACTAGTCATGGATCATTGTCTTAGTAGCCCCAATGATGGCCTTGTTCTTACTCTTTGCAACCCCATTTTGTTGTGGGTTGTATGACATTGTCAACTCCTTCTTAATTCCTGCCTCTGTACAAAAATTCACAAAGCTATTGGAGGTATACTCGCCCCCATTACCTGATCTTAACACCTTGATCTTCCTTCCTGTTTGGTTCTCCACAAGAGCTTTAACTGAAGACCTCTTTCTTGGTCTTCATGATGTAAATCCAAGTCCTCCTGGAGAAATCATCTATAATGTTACAAAATAATTGTAAACATTCAAGGAAACTGTTGACATAGGACCACATACATCTGAATGCACAAGATCCAAACTCCCTTTGGACTTGCTATCACTGCTCGGAAATGCAGTCTTGTCATACTTGCCAAGTGTGCACTCTTTGCACACACCTTGCTACTCTACACTAAAGTTTGGAAGACTAGTCACAATCTTGCTCGGCACATTCAATGCCCCATGGTGTAAGTGCGCGATGCTCTTGTGCCATAACTCACACAGGTCATCACTATTATGTAACAATGCTCGAGGCTGCTACTTGATTCTACTATTGCTTCCCTTTACCCTTCTTTTTCGAACACTGTGATGCATAATGTCCGTGCTTATGACATATGAAACACTTGATTTTACTCAAGTCCTACCCTGGCTGTGAGGTTGATTCCTTGCTGTTTCTCGTACCCTTGCTAGGTCCTTTACCTCTTCCTTTCTTTGTTTGACCAAAATAGGGCATGGTCATTGCCACCTCCCTGCTTGTTGGCCTTTGACACCCCTGGAAACATGTTTCCCATCGAGATGAGAACCCATTCAGTGCTTGATTCACTAGCTCTTTCTCTTCAATATTCTCCCCAATTGCTGCAAGTTGATCACGAATCTATGTGACCTTCATCAAGTAACTGGTAATTTTCTATGATCTAGTCATCTCTATGTTGATGTATCTCTATGGTTATAGCATCGAGCAACATTCTGCAGACATTCTCCCAGAGAGGTCATGAGAAGTGACCAATGGTTGGTAGAGGATGGCCCTGACATAGCCTTGATTAGTCATGAGAAGTGACTAAGTGTAAACAAGGCTTGAGATGCTAAGTGACTAAGAGTAAACAAGGTTTAAGATGCTTACTTTGAGAAAGAGTGCTTCGAGAAGGAAGCTAGAGGTCACATTGCATTCACTAAGGAGTGCTCCGAGAAGGAGTGATCTATTCTATATTAGAGTGAGTTGACTTGTTTATTTTGATAGGGGATTTTATTCCCTTGTGAAATAAACAAAGTCTAATCTAATGTTGAATTTGACAAAGGCTCTAAGAAGTGTCTGAGACTTCTTAGAGTGGGGTCAAATCAACATTAGAGATCTATAGGTGAATTTGATCTGCATGTGAGGAGATGGACATCAACAAGGATAACTTTTCTATGATGAAAAAATAACCAAGAAGTCAAGGCAACCATTGAAGAAGTCCTAGACAACATTTAAGAAGTCTCGAAAGAAATTTGAAGGCAAGAAGACAAGTCGGCCTAGAAGGAAGAACAAGTTTGCCCCAGCTAAGAAGACAAGTCGGCCCCATCAATTGTACAAGTCGACCCCATTGAGGAAAAAGTCAAGTGGAGTGAAGAATATAAATAAAGTGCTCTCACACTTCATTTTTCATTGTCACAACTTCAACTCTTCTCTCTCCACTTGTGTGCACCTCCAAAGAAGGCTTAGCAAAGCCAAGAAAAAGCATAATTTTTGGGTTCTCTCATTCTCTCTAAGTTCGCTACCCTTGTTAAGGTTTGTGGTGAAGGAGGGTAAACCTCTCATGTTCTAGGGTTCATCTTCATGAATGGTATAGCACTTGAATTGGAATGATTTCTTCTAAGAAAAGTTGGTTGGGTTTTCTCCTTGTTGGGTTTCCCAGGATAATTTTTTTGTGTCTCTTGTGCATGGTTATCTTTTAGTGATCCTTGTTTTATTTCCGCTGCAAGTGAATGTTGAAATTTTCAAGTGTATAATTATGCAATGATAAAAATGGGATGATAAGCATTAGGACATAATTATCAAGATCTGAAAATTGTATTGCTAAGTTAAAAGTCAACATGATATCAGAGCAGTACTGAAAGAAGCCATTGCTAGTGATTGTGTTTGCCCTAATTTGGAAACTATGGCTTCCAAATTTGGACACTTCTAACCTCAGTTTTGGTTTGATCTTAGTATTCTGGAGGTTGCCTAAGGAGGGCATATCTATTTGTGGAGTCATATTTCAGTTTTGACCTAATTTTTGGGTCTAGGGTTTCTGGATCAGATTTTTCAGGTTTTTCAAGATGGTGTCTAGTTCCAGAATATTGTCCAAGAACAATTTGCAAAATGGAGAAAAACAAAAGAAAGATCTTACAAAAATCAAATGCTTTAGTTGTCAGAAACTTGGCCACTATGCCTTCTAGTGTCCTTGGAAGAAAAGAACAGAAAACCAACATACGTCAACAACAAATGTTGATCCTCCATAGAAGAAGACAAGATTCGATGACAAACTTCAAAAGAAATATTTTCATATCTCAGCTCTTATAGGAACTATTACAAATAATAGTGATACCTAGTTGGTGGACAGTGGTGCCTCCAAGCACATGACATGTTACAAAGACTCTTTCACAGATTTGACAGAAAAGAACTCATCATTACAAGTGAAACTTGGTGACAATACCAAGTATGTAGTAAAAGGAGTTGGAACATCTTCAGTTCAGCTCGATTCTAGAGATTCTCTACATATGAAAGATGTATTGCTTGTACCAGGACTAAAGAAGAACCTACTATCTATCTCAACTTTGAAGGATAGAGGTTTACATAGTAGCATTTGTGGATGGTCAAGTACTTGGATGGAAAAAGGGTTCAAGCATAGGCTCAACATGAGTGATTGTTTGTTCGAGAGGGAGGACTATATAGATTGACAGGACGTCTAGCCCAGGCATTGGTACACGATGATATCAGTTTATGTGAGCTATAGCATCAAAGATTTGCTCACCTACATTATAGGGCTTTGCCAACATTGAGAAAGATGGTTACAGGTCTTCCCGAGCTCTAGGTAGAACATGAAGGTGTTTGCAATGGTTGTGCTCTTGGAAAGAATGCCAAGGGTTCCTTTCTAAACAGTGACAGTAGATCCAAGGGGATCTTGGATCTTGTGCATTCATATATATGTGGATCAATGACAGTACAATCCTTGGGTGGATTCTTATACTATGTAACATTCATTAATGACTTCTCCTGAAAAACTTTGATCTATTTCATGAAAACCAAAGATGAAGTCTTCAGCAGATTCCAAGAATGCAAGGCTCAGGTAGAAAACCTGACAGGAAAGAAGATAAAGATTTTGATGTCAGATAATGGAGCAAAGTTCACCTCCAAGGACTTCAATGATTTCTACAAGGAAGCAAGGATCAAGAGGTAGTTGACGATTCCTTACAACCCTCATCAAAATGGGGTTGCAAAAAGGAAGAACATATCCATTGGTGAAGCAGTAAAAGCTATGATTCATGATCATAACCTACCCATATTCTTATGGGCAGAAGCATTCAACACAACCGTGTATGTTCAGAATAGAAGTCCTCACTGAATATTGTGGGACAAGACTCCTGAGGAAGCATTCACAGGAGTGAAGCCAGAGGTTAGTCATTTGAGGATCTTTGGCCGTCTAGTATACATCCATGTGCCGAAGGAGAAGAGGACGAAATTAGAACCTTTTGGGAAGAAGGGTACTTTTGTGGGATATAGTGAAACTTCGTAGGCTTACAAGATTTACATTTTATGACAACGACATATTGAGGTTAGTTGAGATGTTACCTTTGATGAGGAAGTAGCCTTTAGAAGATCCAGAGGCTCTCACATGGAGATTGATGATGAGGAGCAAGAGGCTCCAAGAAACGAGGGTACACAACCCTCTGGTCCAGTTATCCGTCCTTCAAACTATCAGGAGAAATCTGTAGAGCCAATAGAGCTAGTAGATGTACCTAGAGATGTTGCCATGACTAGGAAGAGGCTAGTATGGCTTTGTGATACTTTGCGGGATGTAGAGAGGCATGCGACTTCCAGTGGTACTTTCAAGGAGAGTAGGAAAGCAAGAGGCCTCATAGATTATTGATGAGTCACATCATTGATTCCCAACCTTCTAGTTCTGAGGATGCAATAGAACAACAGGTTTGGAAGGATGCCATGATGGAGGAGTATCAGTCCATCATGAAGAATGATGTGTGGGAGATTGTTCTGAGACCTAAAGGGAAGTCAGTGGTGACTTCCAAGTGGATCTGCAAGATCAAGCATACAACAGATGCCAGCATCGGGAAATACAAAGCGAGGTTTGTGGCGAGAGGATTCTCCTAGAAAGAGGGAGTGGACTATGATGAGACTTTTGCTCCAGTTGCCAGGTACACCTCCATCAGATCTATTATTGCTCTTGCTTTAGTGATGGAATGGAAATTACATCAAATGGATGTATAGACAAAATTCCTCAATGGTGTGTGATTGAGGAAGAAATGTACATAGAGCAACCTCAAGGTTTTGTGATACATGGGAAGGAGTCCCATGTGTGCAGATTAAAGAAGGTCTTGTATGGATTCAAGCAGGCACCCAGGGCATGGTATGCCAAGATTGACAATTGTTTGATGAGCTTGGGTTTCGGTAAGAGTGATGTGGATTCCAACCTCAGGGCTTTGTGATAAATGGGAAGGAGTCCCATGTGTGCAGATTTAAGGTCTTTTATGAACTCAAGCAGGCACCTAGGGCATGGTATGCCAGGATTGACGATCATTTGATGAGCTTGGGTTTCACCAAGAGTGATGCGGGTTCCAACCTTTACTACTAGGTTGTTGATGGTGATCCTCTGATCTTGGTGCTTTATGTTGATGATTTGTTCCTTACAGGAGCAGAAAAGCTCATAGATGAGTGCAAGAGGGAGTTGGCCTCTGAGTTCGAGATGAAGGATCTTGGCCTGATGCATTACTTCTTGGGATTAGAGGTGTGGTAGAGACCAGATGAGATCTTCCTTAGTCAAGGGAAGTACACAATTGATATCTTGAGGAGATTTGGTATGATGGACTTCAAGTCCATGGCTACACCTATGGAGGCATATCTGAAGAAGTTGAGTGATTCCGCTTCAGATTCAGATTTGGGGGATCCCACGATGTACAGGCAGCTGATTGGGTCCTTGATGTACCTAGTTAACACCAGGCCTGATATATGCTTTGCAGTGAACAACTTGAGTTAGTTTATGATTGAGCCAAGGCATGCACATTGGGTTGCAACAAAGCATGTGCTGAGGTACCTGCGTGGTTCAGTTGGATATGGCTTGAGATATGTCTCAGGTGGTGAAGTGAGGCTGCAAGGTTATGTAGATTCTGACTGGGCAGGGAGTGCAGTAGATAGAAAGAACACCTTAGGGTGTTGCTTCAGCATGAGATCAACCATGATATCTTGGTTTAGCAAGAAGTAGACTTCCGTCGCACACAATACAAGAAGCAGAGTATTATGCAGCCAATTTCGCAAGTTGTGAAGCAGTGTGGCTTCAAAAGCTTCTTGCAGGATTATTTGCTTAGGAGCTAGAGATGACCTTGATACACTGTGACAATCAAAGTTGTGTCAAGCTTTCGGAAAATCCAGTGTTTCATGATAGGTCGAAGCATATTGAGATCAAATACCACTTCATTCGAGATATGGTGCAAGAGGGAGCAGTGAAGCTCCAGTAAATATCCATGGATGAGTAGATAGCCGACATTCTCACCAAACCTCTTTCCAAGGGAAAGTTTGTATACTTCAGGGACAAGCTTGGTGTGATGGAGAATGTCTCCCTCAGTGAGAGGGAATGTTGATGGATGAACAATATTGGGCAGACATTTACGAGAAGTAAATGGCCCAGACTCCGTGATGATCCTACAGATGAGCAACAAACATTCACGAGAAGTGAATGGCCTAGACATCGTGATGGTCATACAAATGAGCAGTATGGGGCAGACATTCACGAGCGGTGAATGGCCGAGACATACAAATGAGCAGCATCAGGGTAGACATTTATTCATGGGGCTATGCTAGTGATAAATGATACATTCACTCACGGTGCTTTGCTAGTGGAGAATGGCTGCCCAAATACAGTATATATCCGAGATGGATTACGACATTCTCACCAAGTGAGAAGCTTGGCAGTGATACAGAATGCTCCAACTGTGAAACTTGGCAGAGACAACACTCACCAAGTGAGAAGCTTGGCAGAGATGCAGAGTGTCTTCTATGAACATTCTCACCAAGTGCGAAGCTTGGCGTGATACAGAATGTTCCCCTCGTTGAGAGGGAGTGTTGATGTTTCTCCATGGTTACAACATTTGACAACATTCTGTGGACATTCTCTCAGAGAGGTCATGAAAAGTGACCAGTGGTTGGAAGAGGATTGCTGCGGCGTAGCCTTGATTAGTCATGAGAAGTGACTAAGAGTAAACAAGGCTCTAGATGCTTACTTGAGAAAGAGTGCTCGAAGAAGGAAGCTAGAGGTCACATTGCATTCTTTGAGAAGGGGTGATCTATTCTATATTAGAGTGAGTTGACATGTTTATTTTGATAGGGGATTTTATCCCCTTGTGAAATAGACAAAGTCTAGTCTAATGTTGAATTTGACATAGGCTCTAAGAAGTGTCCGGGACTTCTTAAAGTGGGGTCAAATCAACATTAGAGCTCTATAGGTGAATTTGATCTGCATGTGAGGGGATGGACATCAACAAGGATAACTTTTCTATGATGAAGAAATAACCAAGAAGTCAAGGCAACCATTGAAGAAGTCCTAGACAGCATTTAAGAAGTCTCAGAAGAAATTTGAAGGCAAGAAGACAAGTCGGCCTAGAAGGAAGAACAAGTTTGCCCCAGATAAGAAGACAAGTCGGCCCCATTGAGGAAAAAAGTCAAGTGGAATGAAGAATATAAATAAAGTGCTCTCACACTTCAATGAAATCACACTTCATTTTTCGTTAACACAACTTCAACTCTTCTCTCTCCACTTGTGCGCACCTCTAAAGAAGGCCTAGCAAAGTCAAGAAGAAGCATAATTTTTGGGTTCTCTCATTCTCTTTAAGTTCGCTACCCTTGTTAGGGTTTCTTGTGCAGGAGGGCGAACCTCTCATGTGCTACGGTTCATCTTCATGAATGGTATTGCACTTGAATTGGATTGATTTCTTCTAAGAAAAGTTGGCTGGGTTTTCTCCCTGTTGGGTTTCCTAGGATAAATCTTTGTGTCTCTTGTGCATTGTTATCTTTTAGTGATCCTTGTTTTATTTCCGCTGCAAGTGAATGTTGAAATTTTCAAGTGTATAATTATTCAATGATAAAAGTGGGATGATAAGCATTAGGACATAATTATCAAGATCTGAAAATTGTATTGCAAAGTTAAAATTCAACACTACAGATCAGAGTTTGTTATGCAATATCATCTTCTTGTTTATGTTCTCACTTTGATAAAGGCTAGTCAGTGCATCGAACATATCCTTCGCCTTCTTCTTCTCTGATATATGAGGGATCAAATGATCCTTTAGAGCATCCATGACCATCCGTTTAGCTTTCATTTATTTCTTCTTGTGAACTACCAAATCTTGCGGAATTGTCGGTGGAGTCACTAAAGTCTGGACGGTATCCCATAGATCACTCTCTTCCAATAGGAGAGTTGCCTTGACTTTCCATGATAGGAAATTTGATGCACTTTCCAGTTTGTCCTCGAAGCTGACGTTAGTTGATAGGCACTACCTCTGAAATCCACTAATTGTTGGTCCTGGTGCTTGATAGTTGCTTCCAGCAATTGATCTATTGCCGTAAACTCTTCAGATCTTCAATCAGAAAAGCTCTGATATCATGTGAAAATTCCAAACCCTAGGTGACTGCTGTCCTTATGTTTTCAATCAAACAAGTTTTTTATTTAATTGCAGAAATATAACTTCTTTACATAGCAACAATCACGCAATAGGTGGAAAGTAAATAGCAGAAACATAAAAGAATTACACATACATCCGGAATTTCTCTTTCAATTTAGCTTATCATTCAACTACTCAAAGCTTGCAAGGCAACCTCCAGAGCTGCTTAAAACAGTGTTACACGGGGATGCGTTCCCTGTTAGTTTTGTACCTAGGGAAGTGTTCCCCAAGTGACATTTGCCTAAGTCACTTAGAAAAGGGGAAAAAGGTGACCCTCACATTAATTGCACTTAATGAGACTTTATAAAATGAAAGTCACTTTTTGTTAAATTTAAGTGGGTGAGTGAAATTAATTATTTATGAGAAATAGATGGAGCATTTAATTTCAACCGTAGATCTAAATCAATCTCATCCATTGGATTTATGAAACCCTAGGGTTTGATAAAAAAGGTATGAGGGAGGCATTCACTTTCACTTTTGCTGATTGAAGTGGAGGAGAAGAGAGACAAGAGAGAGTGACCAGCACGATTTCCAAGAAGCAAGTTTGCATAGAAATCGAGGCACAAGTTGAGCATTTATTATTGGCACAGATTTCGAGGTGAAGGCATTTATTACCAGCACAAATCCCAAGGCAAAAAAACCGTACAACATTTATTTTTGCACGTTGTTCGAGGAGCACAGCTGGGCACAAATTTCGAGACTGTCTTCACGGTTTTCGAGGCATTAACCCAGGCATTGTTTTCAAGAAAGGAGGGCACAAAAATCTAAGTAGTACAGCATGGTTTTTGAGGAAGGTACAGGTGCAGAAAAACAAGTTCGTACAGACCGTACTAGTGTCCTCCCTACACGGATTTCGAGGTGATTTTTGCACAGAAATATGGAAGTAGTACAACACGAATTTCGAGGGTGTGTTTGCACAGAAATCGAGAAGAGTACAGCACAGAAATCAAGGTTCATATTTGCACAGAAACCAAGACAAGATTCTGCACGAATTTCGAGGCAGCCTTTGTGCACAGAAATCGAGGCAGTCTATGGGTGCATTTAAGGGTGGAGATAAGTTGTATTTTTACTGTATTTCTGTTCTATATTCTTTGCTGAAGAAATAATAAAATCTCTCTCTCTCTAACTGGTTTTCCCCGTGGGGGGTTTTTGCAGGGCACAGTTGCCAAAAATTCCTGAGTCTGGTTTTTATGGTGTGCTTGTTAAAATTGTTTTTCTGCCTGTTAGTATGATTTTACAGCGTGTTTAATTGTTCAAGAAAATTTCATAAGTAACTTTCAGCCTATGCAAAACCGGCTGGAAGTGAAAACCACTGAAATGTTGACATAAACCAGCAAGTAGTAAACTCAAAAAGATTTACATGGTATCAGAGCTTGGGGGCAGAAAACAGTAATATTTTGCAGACACACAGAAATTTCTAGAACTCAGTAAATTCAGTGATTTTCTTTTGTTAGTGAACAACACCTTGTTGGGTTGAAGTAGAGATGGCTACAGGACTTAGGTTGGAGCATAGGCTGAATGAGACAGTGAACTTTGTGCCATGGAAGGCCAGAATTTTACTGATATTAGTAGAGAATGAACTATGGGAGGAAGTGGTTAGGAATACGACAGCAAACCCCATTCAGATTCCTGCTGCTACAGATGCAGCAGCACTATCGGCCTTCAACAAGAAGGACTGTAAGGCTAGGAGTATAATCCTTGATGCAGTTAAAGACCACATAATCCCTCACATTTCAGGCAAGACTAGGGCACACTTGATGTGGACAGCTTTGACCAGTTTGTATGAGAGTACCAATGAGAACCGAAAGATGGTTCTCAAGGAGAAACTCAAGAGTATAAAGATGAATGGAGGAGAGGGAGTGACAACATACCTCACTAGGATTTCTGCAGTTCAGGATGAAATGGCAGTGGTTGGGGAGGTGGTATCTGCTACTGAGCTTGTACGTACAGCAGTGAATGGGGCTTCAAAGCCCTAGGGTGCATTTGTGCAGGCCATAGTGGGTAGAGAGAACCTACCTTCTTGGGAGAGACTGTGGGATGACTTTGTGCAGGAGGAGACCAGGAGAGGTCTCATACAGGGCAGTTCATCATAGAGTGGGGTAGATGAGGAGAATGTGGCATTGACAGCAAAGGGGAAGAAGAAGAAGGGTCCCAAGAAGGGTGGGGCCAAGCAGCAGCAGCAGGGTGGGCAGAAGAAGGACTTGAGTAAAATCAAGTGCTATGGTTGTCAGACGTTTGGGCACTATGCTTCACATTGTCCAAACAAGAAGAAGAAGAAGGGACAACAGACAACAGCCTCAGCAGAGGTTAATGACTTTGGAGACAGGTTTCAGATGGAGTTTTCCCTATATGCTGGACAGATTGAGAGAGAGAGAGTCTCTTTAGCCACCAACACGGATATGGATATGGATATTGAGCATTCATTGTTGGCAGGCCATCAGGCGAGTCCATCCACCACTAGTACTTGGTACATTGACAGCGGAGCCTCGAGCCACATGACTGGAACTCGAAAGATGTTCTCCGAGCTATCACAGACATGTAGAGATGTGGAGGTTGTACTTGGTGACAATACCATTGTTAGAGTAGTTGGTCAGGGGACCATTACATTTCAGAGGGAGTCTATGAATCCCATGATTCTGAGGGATGTATTGTATGTCCCTGGGCTGAAGAAGAACCTTGTTTCAGTTTCCACTATTGAGGACAGGGGTCTTGGGGTGTGTTTCTCAGATGGGAGAGTACAGGTGTTCCCCAGGACTACAGGAGTGTCTACCTCCATGGACATTGGGGTTAGATGTGGAAGACTGTACAAACTATTGTTTCAGCCGCAACACGCTCTAGCACACAGCAGCAACAGTGAGCTATGGCATCAGAGGATGGCCCACCTACATCACCCAGCTCTGAGATTGTTGAGGAGCATGGTTACAGGTTTACCCGAGTTCAACACTGAGCAGAGTGATGTGTGCAGGGGGTGTGCTTTGGGAAAGTACACCAAGACTGCTTTTCCAAGCAGTGACACGAGAGCAGCAGGATTGCTTGACTTGATCCATTCTGATATTTCCGGTCCTATGTCATCGTTCTCTTTGACTGGTTATGAGTACTACATCATCTTCATTGATGACTACTCCAGGAAGACCTGGATCTACTTCTTGAGGAGCAAGACGTCTCCCTTAGTATTGAGTGTCTTCCAAGGGTTCAAAGCCCTTGTGGAGAAGCAGGCAGGGAGGAAGATTCAGATGTTGAGATCGGACAATGGGGGTGAGTATACCTCCAAGGAGTTCGATGCTTTTTGCAGATAGGAGGGTATACAGAGACAGCTGACAGTTCCCTACACTCTTGAGCAGAATGGAGTAGCAGAGAGGAAGAACAGGTCGATTGTGGGAGCAGCGAGAGCGATGCTTCATGATCAGGGGTTACCGATCTTTCTATGGGCAGAGGCATGCAACACTGCAGTGTATCTGCAGAACAGGAGTCCTCACCGTGCTTTGGGGAGGAAGACTCCAGAGGAGATGTACACTGGCAAGAAGCCTGAGGTGAGCCACTTTCGTATATTTGGTTCTTTGACTTATTCTCACGTCCCTTCTGAGAAGAGGACGAAGTTTGAGCCCACTGCTGAGAGAGGCATATTTGTGGGATATGACGAGACTTCGAAGGCCTATCGGCTTTACCTGCCTGGCCAGAAGAGAGTTGTTGTTAGGAGGGAGGTGAAGTTTGATGAGGAGAGAGCCTTCAGGAAGTTGAGAGAGATAGAGCAGCGGGAGCCACCAGCTCTCACACCTCAGTTGACATAGGCTTCTTCGATACAGGTTTTAGGTCCACAGGATTCTGGAGTGACTGGATCACAGAGTACAGGCACAGCTTCTACAGGTTCAGTGGTTCAGGTGACAGGTACTTCAGGGACAGGTTCAGGGACAGGTTCAGGTACAGGTTCAGGTTCTGGTTCGCAGTTTATGGGTTCTTCAAGCACTGGTTCATCGGTTACTGGTCCTCGGGGTGTTGGACCTTCTGCTTCTGGGAGTTCCTCAGGTGAGGATAGACCAGTTTGGGAGGAGCCTTCAAGGAAGAGGAAGCCTAAGTGGCTTCAGGATACCTTGAAGGAAGCAGAGGCATTTGGTAGGCCCCAGGAGGAGGTCAGGACAGTTGTGATGCCAGACAAGTTGGGTATGGATCTTGTTGCGAGTCTTCGTGACTTTGAGCCTTTCACATTTGAGGAGGCTTCTCAGCATTAGGTATGGAGAGATGCCATGATGGAAGAGTACCATTCCATCATGAAGAATGATGCTTGGGAGATAGTGCCGAGACCAGAGGGGAAGTCAGTTGTGACTTCCAAGTGGCTTTACAAGATAAAGCATGCTGCAGATGGCAGTGTGGAGAAGTACAAGGCTCGGTTTGTGGCTCGGGGGTTTTCACAGGTTGAGGGAGTTGACTATGATGAGACTTTTGCGCTAGTTGCTCGGTATTCTTCCATCAGAGCAGTGATATCTATAGCAGCAGAGATGGGTTGGAAGATCCACCAGATGGATGTGAAGAACGCATTTCTCAATGGTCTTCTGTAGGAGCAGGTGTACTTAGAGCAGCCACAGGGATTCGAGATTCATGGGAGAGATTCTCATGTGTGCAGGCTGAGGAAATCCTTGTACGGACTGAAGTAAGCTCCTAGAGCTTGGTACTCCAGGATCGATGCATACTTGACTTCGATGGGCTTTCAGAAGAGTGAGGTTGATCCCAACCTTTAGTACATTGTGGTTGGTGGAGATCCTCTCATTCTTTTGTTATGTTGATGACTTGTTTATCACTGGAGAGGAGCGTCTCATTGCACATTGCAAGAGAGACCTTGCAGCTGAGTATGAGATGACTGATATTGGGCTGATGCATTACTATTTGGGGATGGAGGTTTGGCAGGAGCCTGGACATATTTTCCTGGGACAGGGGAAATATGCAGTTGATATTCTGAAGAGATTTCGGATGGAGGACTGCACGCCTATTTCTACACCTATGATCACCAACTGGAAGCAACTTCATGCTTTTGAGGGTAAGTTGGTGGATCCTACACTTTACCGTCAGCTCGTTGGATCGTTGATGTATCTGGTCAACACCAGGCCAGACTTGTGTTTTGCGGTGAACACTCTTAGCCAGTTCATGGTGGAGCCTAGGAGTGTACATTGGATTGTCGCAAAACATGTGCTGAGATACCTAGCAGGTAAAGTGGATTATGGTTTGGACTACAGGGGTTTGGGTGGAGTCAGCTTGGTTGGTTTCACAGATTTAGATTGGGCAGGTTGTGTGAGGGATCGGAAGAGCACTTCCGGTTGTTGTTTCATTTTGGGCTCGGCAGCAGTGTCGTGGTTCAGTCGGAAACAAAAGTTCGTTGCATTGAGTTCTGCCGAGGCTGAGTATATGGCAGCCAGTTAGGCTACTTGCGAGGCACTGTGGCTTCGCAAGCTGTTGGTAGATTTATTTGATCAGGAGCTTATACCTACGGTGATCTATTGTGACAATCAGAGTTGGATTCAACTCTCTGAGAATCCGGTGTCCCATGACAGGTCAAAGCATATTGAGATCAGGTACCATTTCATCCAAGACTACGTCCAGAGAGGAGCAGTTGAGTTGCAGTATATTTCCACTGATGAGCAGGTTGCAGATATCCTAACAAAATATTTGGGGAGGGGCAAGTTTGTCTTCTTCAGAGACAAGTTGGGAGTGGTGCAGAACACCTTTCTCGGTAAGAGGGAGTGTTAGTTTTGTACCTAGGGAAGTGTTCCCCAAGTGACATTTGCCTAAGTCACTTAGAAAAAGGGAAAAAGGTGACCCTCACATTAATTGCACTTAATGAGACTTTATAAAATGAAAGTCACTTTTTGTTAAATTTAAGTGGGTGAGTGAAATTAATTATTTATGAGAAATAAATGGAGCATTTAATTTCAACCGTAGATCTAAATCTATCTCATCCATTGGATTTAGGAAACCCTAGGGTTTGATCAAAAAGGTATGAGGGAGGCATTCACTTTTACTTTTGCTGATTGAAGTGGAGGAGAAGAGAGACAAGAGAGAGTGACCAGCACGATTTCCAAGAAGCAAGTTTGCACAGAAATCGAGGCACGCGTTGAGCATTTATTATTGGCACAGATTTCGAGGTGAAGGCATTTATTACCAGCACAAATCCCAAGGCAGAAAAACCGTACAGCATTTATTTTTGCATGCTGTTCGAGGAGCATAGCTGGGCACAAATTTCGAGACTGTCTTCACGGTTTTTGAGGCATTAACCCAGGCACAGTTTTCAAGAAAGAAGGGCACAGAAATCTAAGTAGTACAGCACGGTTTTTGAGGAAGGTACAGGTGCAGAAAACAGGTCCATACAGACCGTACCAGTGTCCTCCCTACACAGATTTCGAGGTGATTTTTGCACAGAAATCTGGAAATAGTACAGCATGAATTTCGAGGTTGTGTCTGCACAGAAATCGAGAAGAGTACAGCACAGAAATCGAGGTTCATATTTGCACAGAAACCAAGACAAGATTCTGCACGAATTTCGAGGCAGCCTTTGTGCACAGAAATCAAGGCAGTCTGTGGGTGCATTTAATGGTGGAGATAAGTTGTATTTTTACTGTATTTCTGTTCTATATTCTTTGCTGAAGAAGTAATAAAATCTCTCTCTCTCTAACTGGTTTTCCCCGTGGGGGTTTTTGCAGGGCACAGTTGCCAAAAATTCCTGAGTCTGCTTTTTATGGTGTGCTTGTTAAAATTTTTTTTTTGCCTGTTAGTATGATTTTACACCGTGTTTAATTGTTCAAGAAAATTTCATAAGTAACTTTCAGCCTATGCAAAACCGGCTGGAAGTGAAAACCACTGAAATGTTGACATAAACCAGCAAGCAGTAAACTCAGAAAAATTTACATTCCCAAGGGTAGGAAACGCGCTTCCATGCCCCCGCATGACTTGGAAACTTGGAAACTCTATTGCAAATGCCCCCCTGCATCCTCATTTGAAGGAAAGTCAAGGAAATGTAGAAGGGGACGTTTCTTGGAAAAATAGAAAAATTTCCCTCCTAAAAATGTCGTTCCCATGTTTCCTTTGACTATTTTTGACCAAAAAATAAAAAATTAAATGATAAAGGGCCACTCCATCCTCTATTTTCTTCTCTCTAGTCTCGATTTCATTTCATTGTTCAATATGGTTGTATTTCCGATTTTGTTTGATCAGTTATAGCTTATGTATGGTTGTATTTCATTTTATTTCACTTGATGTATGCTGTAAACTTGTATTCATCCTTAGATTATAAAATTAAAGACTTAAATGACTTGTGCTCCAACTTTCAATTTTTATGTATTCTAATATAAATTTTGTAATATTTCTAGCGGGGTCCCCTATGTTGAAGACTGTGATGTCCCCTTTGATGTTTCCTAAAATTTGAGAGAAACTTCTGTATAGACCGCTCCTACGTTTCCCCACTCCCATATCCCCGCATCCTGGAAACTTGGTGGAACATTGGCTTAAAACCATCAACTGCATGGTAAACAAAGCCACCCCACCTGAGGTGTACGGACTGCTGAAAGAGAGTACAGCTTGCACAATCTTTTGAGAAACAGAAGCTGCTGCTGTATAGCTCGCCGCAGTGTGGTACTGTACGGATCCATACTACTGTATAGATCTGCAGTATGTCCTGCTGTACAGCCTGTATTGTATGGCTGCTGCTGCTAAACTTCCTCCTGACAGATGTGCTATGCTTTCTCTTCAGGTCGATGTCCCAGTTGGACAAAACTGTGTTTGAACTCTCTATCTTGATCTGTCTCTATACTTGAGCTGAAACCCGAATGTACCAAAAACCTAGTTTCTCAGTGAGTTGTACGGCTGAGATTAAATCTAAGTCACTAATGTATTAAATAGAATTAGCTTTAACTATTTGCGGTATGTTCACACTGAGCCTGTGTGGATGTTCCTATCCGAGTTATATTCTTCAACATGGCCATGCTTATTTGATGTTTTCTTACAATGCTCTTTGCAAAGGCTGATGCATGTTGTTTCCCATGGGAAGTTTGAATTTAAATTCTCTATCTGTAAAGAATGAGAAAACTGTATTGCATTTAACATCATTCTGTTTGTAGTTTCTGGGGCTTTATGATTTTCTAAATTTTTCCTTTAGAATAAATATTTGAAAGAGGGTTTCCCAAATATGGAAATGTGCATACCAACTATATGGTCAACGTTGAAACTTGAAAATTTGAGGATGTACCCAAAAATACTTCTCATAAAAATAAATAATTAAAGGAAATATCTTACATAGCTCTTTGGTATCCGGAGCAACCATCAATGGGATTTCCTATGTAACTTGTAATGTGTTTTCCCACCACAGATTGTAAGTTCTAACTCCAGAAAACTGAATCATGACTATCATATTCACATTCTTTGCACAATTTCTTTTGCCTAGGCACCTCCCACAGGGTGTTAAACTTGGTATATGATCAAATTCACAGTAAAATTTTGTTATAGCTTGAATGGCTCCCAATTCCCTGTGATCAGGCACTTCCAATCAAAGAAAAGGAGGTATGTATTGAAATAATGGTAAGGATATGTTGGAGAAGACCTGCACTTAATGTTTTGAGCTTAACATCTCCAAGAGATGATAAGATGCTGCTTAGAAGCTTCTAAACAATTGAAAACAATCGCAAGTAGATTAAACAAATGCATATGTCACAATGGAGATGCCATAGATCAAATGACAGATCAAACTGAAGATATACTATCTAAAGTCACAGCTGAGACATCAAACCAGCTGAACATGATGACTGAAACGGGACCCTGGTATATGATGTTCGAGGAGGTGCATGCTCTTTGAGGAAGCATACTGTTCTCCATTTGAGTAAATTGGCACTCTCCTTAAATAGAATAGGTAAGGAAGTTGAATGGTTTAATCAAGGAAAGTTACAAGAGGTGGTAAAGTGGAAAAAATAACTAAATCAATAGAATAATTGATTTACAGTTTAAATTAAGCTTAGATATAATGCTTTTCCTTTAGTTCATGAAATCATTTTATGAACATCGCCAGTCAAGATTGAGCCCTTTCTAAGTTGTTTCCAATAAGAAATGTTTGCTTTTCCCAAATGGCTGGGCACAGGTTTAAGTTCTTGAAACAGGATTGGCTGCAACTATTCCAGTTTCCATTAAGTGAAATAGATCCAAGGAATTTTCCATCAAAGTAAGATGGAAGCAGCAAAATGCTTACCATTGGACAAATTTCTGCTTTCTTGGAACTGCCGAACTACAGCCTTACATGTATGATAATGATAGTATGAATTACCCTATATAAGAATATGAATGTGTAAAAATGCTGTTTTGTTCTTGAGGTTAGGTGTTAACAGGTGAATAGATTACCTGGGAATTCACACATCTGCCCTTGAGCATATATGAGATGCATCTTCTTGGTTATTAGTTAGGCTATATGTTTTCCAAAATGATTTTTAGATTGTAATAACAGGAACGACAAAGGGAAGTTTTGAGGACCATCTTTTGATTATTTCTGGATTGAGATTTTTTAAATTAGAGTGTATACTGCTGACAACTCTGGCTCTCAGTTGGATAGTATGATATTAGGCTTTAGCCATATTTCTACTAAATACAGTTTTCAGTTTCCAAGTATTGTAAACTTAAACTTCTCTGCTCATTATATTCAATGGACAGATCCACACAGTGGCGTTTGGAGCAGCCGTTGGCCAGGCTTGCTTGCTGCTGGCTGCAGGAAAGAAAGGGAAGCGGTATATGTTGCCTCATGCCCAAGGTTGAACCATTGATGCCATCTGTGCTGCTTTGGTTCAATATGTTGTTGGGAGTTCGTGGCGTATTTGTATTATTGCAGATCTGACCTATGATGTAAATTATCTATATGCCATTTGGTGAATCTGATTATATTTTTTTTTTCTCAGTTATGCTTCAACAACCACGTTTACCACCAACTGGACAAATGCCAGCAATTGATGTTCACATTCGAGCTAAGGAGGTTAGTACTACTCTTATGATATGTATTTCATTTACTTTGTTTGGAGTTGTTTCAGCAGCATATCTGGCATTTCATTTTTTAAGACAGTTATATGACTTAGCCATCAACTGTATAACTCATGGAGTTGACGTGGTTTAGGTGCGAAACTAGCCCAGTTGACTCACTGGTCAAAAGCCCCGGCAAACACTCCAATACTTGGCAAGTATTCTGAGACTAGTGTGTAATGGTTATTACCAAAAAAATCACCAAGTTGGATCCGAGTTTTCCTGAAGCTGTGTTTTTCCCAGGAGTTTTCCCTGAGTACTTGCCAAGTTTTTCCTGAGACTGCGCCATTCTCTTGTATTTTGGCTTTTCCATGTTGTTCCAGAGTCCTAGTCTGTCTTGTTATTGATTGCTCCCTGATTTTTATGACAGAAATTGATGGCCCATATTTTCTTTCTGCTTCCTCAAACCCAGTTTTTTTTGCTTGTTGTCATGGATTTATTTTGTGACAAATTCTTACTCCTCCACTCTCTGCAGGTTCAGTCCCAAAGTAATGAACTCTCAGGCAGGGGCATGTGCCACTATAATCTTTATTACATAGTGTGCACCTGCATTTTCTTTGCCTGTTGCCATTGGGATCTTTTCTCAAATAAATGGCATACTTCCAAAGATCCACATAGGCCTGCCCAATGGCACTCTATTTTTTTTCTGAAGGATCATGAATATATGACTGGTGTGAAGCTGATGAACTTTGAATCTCGTGTATGTATTCATCAGCTTCTTCATTATGTCCATCATTGCTTCCTTCATCCTCCTCCTCATCAATATACTCATAATCGAAATCCAGTAAGAAAAGTGACCTTTTCTAGTATAAATATAAGTGAAGGTGGCTCATTTGCAACACACCAATTCGCCCAAGCAAGAGGAAAAGTGCGCAGGTCCAAGGAAGACTAGTCAAGGGTTCAAGAGGCATCAAGAAGACAATATTTTGGGGTTTTATCTCTCTCTCTCTCTCTCTTTTTCGGGCTCAAAGGTTATTTTGTATCTTCTTGTATCATTATTCTGTAACCAGTGCTGGGCACTAGAGTTAGCATTGTATCTTGTTGAAGAATCTTATCTAGAGGAGTTTGTTGGGTTTTTCCTGTGAGAGGGTTTTCCCGGGGTAAAATTGTGTCTATTGTGAATGTGTTTCTTTCAGTGATCCTCTTATGCATGCAGTTTATGTTTATGTGAATTATAAGTAATAATAAGTTAATAACATCTAACTGCTAAGAAAAATCAACATGGTATCAGAGAGGGACTGAATAGAAGCCATTACCAATACAACCAGAAACTAGGGATTGGAAGTTTGGCATATTTATCCATAGATTGGGCTTCAAAATAGTATTTTGGAACTTGCCCTAGTGAGGTGCACTTTTCTATGGAAGCAGTTTTCAGTTTGAATAGTTTTCAGTTTTTGACCTAATTTCTGCTAGTGGTCAAGAACTGGGGTTTCTAGTTTTAAGCCTATCCATCCACAGATCAAGCTTGATCTTAACATCCTCCAACTCTCCCTAGGAGGGCGCATCTCTCTGTTGAACCAGATCTCAGATCCAAGAAATTTTGATTTTGACCTAATTTCTGTAGGAGGTCAAGATATAGGGCTTCCAATTTTGAGCTGTTCTGTCCACAGATCTGACAGAAAAGGAGTGCTTTCCAACAAGCCCTAGGAGGGTACATCTATCTGTGGAGTCAGATTTTTCATTTGATAAACTTCATTTTTGACCTATCCTCTACTAGGGTTTCTAGGTCAAATCTCAGCTTTTGACAAGATGACAACTAATCTAAGGGTTGAGGATAGATTGGACGGAGCAGATAACTTCAGATCTTGGAAGCATAGGATACTTCTCATCCTAGAAGAGAATGATCTTTTAAATTATGTCAAAGAAGTTATTCTGGACCCAGAGGAAGAGGAGGCCAAAGCAAAGTACAAGAAGAATATGGTCAAAGCAAAAAGAATTCTATATGATTCAATCAAGGACCACTTGATCCCTCATGTGTTAGAATTGAAGACTTCTAAGGAAATGTTTGAGCCCTTGACAAGATTATATGAAAGTAAGAATACTAGCAGAAAGTTACTGTTAAGACACCAGTTGAGGAATGTGACGATGAACTAGTCAAAGACAGTGTCCTCCTACTTTACAAGAGTTTCTCAAATCAAGGATTAACTAGCAGCTATTGGAGATCCTGTAGAAGAGAAAGAGCTCGTGTTGACAACATTGGATGGTTTTCCCTCTACTTGGGATGTGTTTGTTCAAGGTCTCTGTGCAAGGAAGAAGCTACCCAAGTTTGATAAGTTATGGACAGATTTTACTCAAGAATAAGCAAGGTTGATCTCCAAAATGCAGAAGACGAATGATGAAGAAAATCAAGCACTTGCAGCTCATGCAAGAAGTGGAAAAGGAAGAAAGATTACCAAGAATACTCATAGAAGACCAGTATCAGAAAACAAGAAGGATATGTCCAAGATCAAGTGCTGCAACTGTAATGAGTTAGGACACTATGTAAGAAATTGCACTCAAAAGAACAAAAAGAGAAAAAGGAAACATCATGCTCATTTGGCGGATGATGATGAACCTACTTCACACAAGAAGTCAAGGGAAGCATCAGATGAAGAATTTTTCCTTTAAGTACTATCACTCAAGGGAGTGGAGTTTGATTATTAGATAGTGGTGTTTCCAAGCACTCGACTTGTTACAAAAATTCTTCAAAAGGAATTGGAAACAATTCCAAGCATAAAGTGAAAGAGTAAGAGAATCCTCCGACTAGCTAGATTCAGGTGAAGCAGATAACATACTCTTGGCAAGAATGCCAAGGGATCTTTCCAAGCAATGAAGGTAGATCCAAGTAGATCTTGGATCCAGTGCATCCAGAAGACATGAAGACCAAGAATGAAGACTTCAACAAGTTCCAGTAGTTTAGAACTTAATGAAGAAGAAGATCAAGGTCTTCAGAATGAGAAGATGGAGCAGAGTATGCTTCCAGAAACTCCAATGACTTCTGCAAGGAGGCAGAAATCAAGAGGGAGCCTACAAAACGCATAAAATATAAGTATTTATTGTCATTTGAGTTATTCCTTAAATTCCCTGAGTATATTGAAGGATATTGCTCATAACAATTATATGTAGATCTGTGATACAATTTTCTTTTATGCATTTATATATGATTGAGATTGACAAGCAGTAGGCTCATGTAGTGCATGTTATTTATATTGAATAAGTAGCCTATAGTGCTGTACAACATCCCATGAGTCCTTAATGGAGCTAGTCTA
The DNA here is from genome assembly GCA_027924585.1 of Larix kaempferi. NCBI lineage: Eukaryota > Viridiplantae > Streptophyta > Pinopsida > Pinales > Pinaceae > Larix > Larix kaempferi. The sequence continues at coordinate 8,468,121 of BSBM01000344.1, read as the reverse complement.
GGATGAAACCTCTTTGCTAACATATTGAGAGCAGTGCACGCTCTTGATAGTGTGTTCTGGGGAATATGGAAGGCACCCAGATAGTTACCGTGTGTGTTTGGGAAATGGATGGGTGTTGTGTTGAAGCATTGGCTGAGATGCATTGGTTACATGATGGTGTGCATTATGCATAAGAAATTGTCATTACATTGACTTGATAGATTAGTATGCAATGTTGCTGACTATATGACTAAATTTGACTTGTAGGAAAGACCATATGCCATGGCCTACAAAAGAAGGATGATGAGACTTGTTCTGAAGAACAAGTGATGGATGTGAAGTCAGCTAAGATACAGATTTCGTTGATATTCATTGTTCGAGAGGGAGTAGGATGCTCAGAAGCAGGAGGCTTCTAGGAGCATGGTTCTCAGTCAGGTTCCAGATCAAGATAGATGGCTCCTGTGATAGAGGGAGCAACTACAGTGGATGTGATGACTGTTCAGTAGTGATAACAGTCATATGTGGACCCTTGACCCACAGGTCCAAAGAATCTCATATGTAGAGCAGGAGGATCCAACGAATGATTGTTCTTTTTACTACAGATGTTCATCCTTCCGATGTCATGAGGAGTCTTGCAGCAGAAGTTCCAGAAGGAGACTGGAGTGGTATCCAATGATCTTGAGAGCAAGAGGCTCATATCAGTAGGCCCATTTGATGGGATATGACCCAAATGGATACACAGAAGATCAAAAATAGAGAAGGCTGCAAGTCACCCTAGTACAAGACATCCAGATGTAGAGAATGCAAGATGTCTAGATACAGAGGGAGTAGAAAGCTCCATTTTAGAGGGAGTGATTGTAACACAGTACTCCAAGAGGAAGCAGATCACAGAATTCAAGAATCTTGGCATGATTCTTGGGATTAGAGGTGTGGCAGAAACCAGATGGGATTTTCCTCAGTCAAGGAGAATACACAGTAGAGACCCTGAAGAGATTCGGGATGATGGACTGTAAATCCATGGCTAGACCAATGGTGACGAATCTGAAGTTGTTGAGTGACTCTTCAGATTTGGTGGATCCCACGATGTACAGATAGATGATTGGATCCTAGATGTACCTGGTTAGCACCAGACCAGGTATATGCTTTGCAGTCAGTGCATGGTAGAGTTTAGACATGTACAACAAAGCATGTGTTGAGGTACATACATGGTACGATTGAATATGGACTGAGATATGTCTTGGACAGAGAAATGAAGCTGCAAGGATATATGGACTCTGACTAGTGCATTGGATGAGAAAGAGCACATCAGGGATGTTGCTCTAGTATGAGATCAGATATGATATCTTGGTTTACCAGGAAAGCAGTTGTCAGGAGCACTCAGTACATCACAGGAAAAACATATTGTAGCCAGTATCACAAGATGAAAAGCAGTAAGGCTTCAGAAGGTTCCTAATCAGTTATATCCGAGACATAGTGCAGAAATGAGCCGTGCAACTCCATTACATATCCACAAATGAGCAGATTGTCGATATACTTACTAAGCCTTTATTTAAAGTAATGTTTGAGTACTTCCAGGACAAGCTTGGTGTAGTACGGAATGACTCCTCTCATTAAGAGGGAGTATTGATGTTTCTCCATGGCCAACAACGAGTAGACAAATTCCCTCAGTTATTCATGTTGGACATGACTCAGGTGATCTCCCCACCGGTAAGTCATGTAGTGGGACATGGCTTAGACACTGGTTAGCCATACATTGGTATATGGCTCATATTAGTTATGTAGAGGTACATGGCTCAAATAAGCCATGCAGTAGTACATAACTCAGATTAGTCATGCAGTGGTGCATGGTTCAGACACCAATACATGTCTTAGATAATCCATGCAGGGTTACATGACTCAGAGATCGGTATGTCATGCAATAGTACATGACTTAGACACCGATTAGTCATGCAATGATACATGACTCAGTTTAGTCATGCAGTGATACATGACTAAGATTAGTCATGCAGTGGCACATGACTAAGATTAGTCATGCAGTAATGCTAGACTCAGATATCGGTAATCCAGTCAACCAATGGTTGCAGTATTTAGCTAGGGGCTACAGTATATAGCCAGGGGCTGTAGTATCTCTTGTGGAGCGCACCCACATGAGCATAGTCAAGACCTCATAGGACTATCAGATAATAGTCAAGGTTTCCGAGACTCTCAGTGACTATCAGATAGTCTGGGAGTAATAGTCAAGATTGTCAGGGGCACTCAAACCTCTTGGAGAGGTCAGATAGTCATATGTTTGGCTAGTACAGTTGTACAATAAGACAATGAAGAAGAAAGAAACCACTTTGGAAGTGGTTAGGCCTTGAAATGCATCACAGAGGATGACAGGCTCTCAGAGAACTTCTCTAGATCGTAGAAGATTCTAGAAGTCAACAAGCAGAAAGCCAGGGGTTGAAGAACGTGCCAGAAGAATACCTTCCTCACTAAGAGGGAGTGTTGATGTTTTGTGTAGCATCGGAAGATATTCTACAAGAAAGAATAATAACTAAGCTTAGTACAAGTCGGCCCAGTCAAATTGACCTAGTCAAATGGTCAAGTCGGCCCAGTTAAAGGGGAAAATGACCCAGTTAAGAAGACAAGTCGGTCCAATAAGAAAAGTGACCTTTTCTAGTATAAGTATAAGTGAAGGTGGCTCATTTGCAACACACCAATTCGCTCAAGCAAGAGGATAAGTGCGCAGATCGAAGGAAGACTAGTCAAGGGGTCAAGAGGCATCAAGAAGACAATCCTTTGGGGTTTTATCTCTCTTTCTCTTCTTTGGGCTCAGAGGTTATTTTGTATCTTGTATTATTATTCTATAACTAGTGCTGGGCACTAGAGTTGGCATTGTATCTTGTTGAAGAATCTTATCTAGAGAAGTTTGCTGGGTTTTTCCCGTGAGAGGGTTCTCCCAGGGTAAAATTGTGTCTACTCTGAATGTGTTTCTTTCAATGATCCTTTTATGCATGCAGTTTATGTTTATGTGAATGATAAGTAATAATAAGTTAATAACATCTAATTGCTAAGAAAAATCAACATCATCAAGTCCATGGATTCGACAGATTTGACTTGCTGATCCTACAACTGGATCGAACAGATTGTAGGATCTGTGGATTGGATCAGCAGGCCACAGATCTCAATGATCCAATTGTAGGATTTGCAGATAGGATCAGCAGGAGCCACAGATCCCAATCTCTAGTAGAAAGGGATCCATTTGCATTCGATTTGGTATGGATATGTGTACCAGAAATTGGATCTGTCCTCAGATAAATTTTTATCTGTTTTTGGAACATGGATCCATACCAAAAAAGGATATTGCATGTTTCTGGTACTTTGGGGAGTGGGTAGCTGATTAGTGTATGGTTTGTTCAGTGTCTCTTCCTAAAATGACCTCCCATTTGTGTAAGTCACCACCCTTTGTTTGTAGTGCTGTAGTTGTAATAAATTGGGCATCATCAACCATAAAATCATGTCACCCAAAACAACCATCCAAATTTTGGTGTAAAGGTTAAAAAAAATTAAATTTGCAATATTCAAAGACATTCTCCAGTAAGTTGAACTATATCTTGAAATAATAAACCACTGCCTCCATCACCTTCTATTAATATGAAATATAACACAATATGTACAAGCATTTAAATAAAAAAAGGGAGCCACTAAAGCCTGCTGCCACTATCACAGCAATGAAAATCAAAGAGCAGCATTAACTATCTGACTGGTGGCATGAAGGTACAAAAATCAAAGCTCCATTTGGTGCAACGAAACAACAATAGATGTCCCAAACATTTAACACACCATCTTGGCAAATGCACATATCGATGGTCATAATCAGAATCATAAATATGATAGGTCATGCAATTGTGGGGTTCATTCCAAAAGCAAAAGGGTCATCATTGTCATGATTGGTCGATCCTCTGTAACAAACACAAATATAATAATAATAAATAATATTAGTTAAGCTAAATGAAAGGTCAAAGGACATACCTCTTACCTTGTGACCAGTGAATGCATATATGTACACTGTCACGAGGCTTATTGTAATCATCATTTTATCCGTTATTCATTTATTCAATATATATTTTTATATACATTGCAGAATCTTCTGTTAATTCCATAGTGAACAGGGACTGTCCACTGCATTGGTGTCAAAGCCAATCTTTGCCAATTCTGTGGGTTAAAATCCCTCAACAACCAATTCATGGTTTAAAATTCCTCAGCAACCCATCTATACACTGTCTATTGCCATACATAACTGTCATACCATCCCACTGTCTATTGCCATACATAACTGTCATACCGTCGATTCTGTTTCTTTTTTTCCATACGATTCTTGTCAACTCCGTACAGGTAGACTGTACACTGCAGTGTTGTCCATACGACTATCATCTGTACCTATATATCCGTGTTATCCACTGCCAGTCAGAACCTCCATACTAACCGCTGCAAATGGAAGAACTTGGATAAAGAGATCTGGGACTCCCTGAAAAGGCAATAAAACAGTGATCTAATGTTGTAATAGATGGAGTACCTGAAAACGAAGTGTTCCTCTATCTTGGTCTAATGAAGATGGCAGAGTTTGCAGATCTTGTCCCCTTGGGTGATGTGGTGGTTGGTTTCAATCCCAACACAATGAGAATCAATCCGAAACTGCCCAAGGGGGATCCAGAGAGCATGCATCCAGTGGCAAAGCATGTAGGGGGCCAAACAACAAGGCCATCTCTCAGCTCCAAAAAGTGCTCTGCATAAAAGGCCATCTTGGGGCTTAGCATGCTTGGAGGATCAACCCGTGTAACCTAAATAAACTGTCTGGTGATGTCTTTTCTGATGATCTTATTCAGGGTATTGATAAACCTTTTTTTTCTAGAGAATTGCCACTTTTGAAAAGAGATTTGAAGGGCTGTAATGTCACAGCCAAATAAATGTTCTTACAATGAACCAGAATCAGTTTTGACCTAAGGACTTTTCAAGAGTATTTGCAATCAACCAGCCAGAGGCCAGTGGTGGGCTACAAAAGGGTAAGTTGAGCCTGCAGCTCTCTAGTGTGGAAGAATCTATCGGAGGTGAATCAGAGTCTGCAGAACATAGCAGATACAATCAGTAATCTGAAGATTGTTGCAGTTACTTGGATCCTCCTGAGAAAGAGCTTCAATAAGAAGAAAGGATTCACAAAGAAAAACTACATGCCCAAGAAGTGGAGGGGGAGGAGATTGGGAATTCAAGCACAGAAGACAGCAAAGTCTTTGGAAGAGGAAGAAAGGAAGTTAGAGAAGGTAAAAGATAGATAATGAGTTTGAAGGAGTCGGTTCACATGAAAAAGCAGATGGGCTGACTAAACGAGGCAAGTGGATTGATATATGATGATTATAAGGGATGCACATACAAATGCATTAAAGGTTCAGGCTGGTTCCCAGTTTCATCTTAAACATAAACCTTGAGAGTGATGCCATTTAGAATTTATTTTCAATTAAATTGATCTTCTTATAATTTTTTGTGGACATAACAAGGAAGAGAGACATGCATCTTGTTGCTGCATCATACTAAGCATGGGCCATGGTGTATCAAGTACTCAACAATCTGTCTAAGAATCAATTTTTTAGGCTTTGTAATTTGCAATAAGTTATAATTATATGCCAGAGATTACTCGATGCCACCATAGAAACATGCTCAACTAGAGAGAATCCTATTTACTATGCTTTATGTTATAAATATAGTAATAATTATTAATAATAGTAATACAGTTAGGCTAATGGAAAATCAAAGGGCACATACCCCTTTACCTCATGAGTCGTGACCAGTCAATGTGTATAGGTATATAGTCATGAGACTCATTGTAATCATCTTATCATCTTGTTCATTTTTATCAATCATTTTATATAATATATTCTTATATATTTTGGAGAAATTTTCTTGCAATCAGGATAAACAGGTTTCTGTCTATCTCAGAATCTCAACTCTTAGTGTTATTAAATATTGCTAGTGAACTTTGCGAGATGTTGTCTAGATATATCCTTTATCGTAAAAAGATTAGGATCTTTGAAATAAGCTGGAATCTGTGCATGCCGTGTGAGTATGCATTTAGGTGAAAAATAAGGCTATGGGTCATCATCTCATTCTCACAAGACATGATTGTGGTCATGAAAACAGAGAGAGAGTGCCTCAGGTTGGATTCAAAGCTTTTGAAATGGATTAGGTTATATCCCAGTCATTCAAGGAAAAGTTTGCAAAGTATTATTGAAGTTAATATTCTCAAAGGAGAAATGCACATAGCAGATTGCAGATAGGGATGACATGTTTCATGTTTCTTTTTCTTTACCTTTTCCTAGAATTGTTTTGATAAAACTTTGTTGAGTATCTTATTCTAATTACTACACAAGATGGTTAGTTTGGTTAAGAGCACTAGTCTGTTAAACAAAGCATTCTCTGTTTGTTTGGGGGATTAAAATCTTGGCCTGAAAACCAAGTGAAATCTATTTTCATGCTTCAGTTGGGGTGGACCACCAATTGGTAGGAGCATTAATGCTCAAGTATTTTACTCAAACCGAATGATAAGCCTGGGAACAATAGGTAGACCATAAATTTACTTAATTTCTCTAGGGGATTGGAATTTTGAAATGATTGCTACAAGAAAAATGGATTGTTAAAGAAGACAAATTTAACTTTTGAACAGATAGTGGTTGATTTCTCTCCTTAACCTGTTATTCAATTTTTCATTAGACATGATTCATGGAGAGAAATTCCTCTGCAAAAGAAACCGCAAACATTTAGATTCCTCAAATGAAATATCTTACTTCCTTAGTGAGCTTTTTGGAGTTTTTAAGATAGTCAATGACTATGGATGGGTCTCTGAACTTTTGACAGCCATGTAGTACATTGCTCTTTTTAGGTTGGCCAGCTTGTCTTTTCTTTATTATTTGTGTTGGATATGTCTCGGGTGCTTCCATGTTGCATAGTACCACATGTAACATCTGCCACAGCAATTACTCTTGTTTCCTTTTGATATTTTAATAATTCATGTTCTTTTCTATTTCTTTAGCAAGAATCAAAATGTAATTTATATTAGCTCCTCTACTCAGATGCAAATTTTTACTTGCTTTGCTATATTCTAAAATGATGGCTTTGCTAGCCCATAAATGTTGAAGATGGTCAAGCAGTACAATTTTATGGCAATCCTTCTTAAACTGCAGTTTTGGAATGTTTTTCCTCTGCCTGTGAATGGGAATCTTGATTCTTACCCCATCTTCTTCATTCTGTGATGTTAATAGTTATATCGAAACTAATTATCAAAGGTTTCAGGATTTATGCTAACATCCATGCTATGGGGAATTACTAAGAACTTTTGTGGTCTCACATGAATTATAGAAAAAGTTAATAGCAAGAAGTTGTGCTGTATTTTACATGAATTATAGTAGAAGTTCACGAGTTTGTTTTTGAAGTTTCTTGAGCTTTTTCTTTGATCTATTTAGTATTTACTTAGCAGAAGTTTGTAGTTCAGGTTCCTGGATGAATAAAAGTTGTCAGAGCCTTCTTATGATGATGTTGTAATATGTTGCAGCTTATACACAACAGAGATACATTTGTAAAGCTTCTTGCTAAGCACACTGGAAATGTGAGTTGACTCTAGTTGCATACTTTTGTATTTTGTATTTATTTTTTAATCACCATTTGAGACAATAAAGGAATATTACTGGTTGTAATGATGCTTTTTGATTGACAGCCATTTGAGACAGTTGCGAAGGCTATGGAGAGACCCTTTTACATGTTTCCCAGGCAAGCTTTGGAATTTGGAGTGGCTGACAAGGTAATTCTTGTTTGTTTCCCACACTTAATTACTTTTGTCATTCTCAAGAAAATAGACTCTGGCTTCTAGCATCATTAGGAAACCTGGATTGTGTAATTAACTTCTTCTAGACTGCTTAGTAGTCCAGTTGCTAACATCAAAATCTAAGTGACTTTAATGTCAACATACAAGCTGTAGGATCCTAATTACAACTGTAATCAAATCCAATATTATATAGAAGCTTCAAATCTTCTTAAATTAAAATATCAACCTGTGCATGATTTTAGTTTTCTATAATTAAACTTGAAAACTGAACTATTCTGTGTTGTTGTTGAATGATCACTTTGCCATATGGATAGGTTAGAATCTAGATTGGACATTCTTGAAAAAATTTAGCCATAATTGTAGTAGTAGTATAAACATGCTACAGCCTACAATATGAACTTTTTAAACTTTTTCTGGTTATATTTTTCCAACCAATTTTGCTTGAAATCCGGTCAAAAATTGAAAAAAATTGCTGGAGTTGCAAATGTAATTTTTGAGATTGTGCAATCCAGGTGCAATAAGGGTATTTGAGGGTGCTGAATACATTTATGCATTCAAAAATGCAATTTTAGTAATGAAAAAATGCAATTTGACCAAGGATTGTATAGCCGGATTCTGGTGATGATAGCCAGAAAAAGTCCAAATTGTATAACATTTAGACTACTCCATAATTGTATGGGGACAAGCCCAAGGTACACCTCAGATTTTTCCTCTTTTACTGATATTCCATCTTTCAGTTTCCCTTTCCCATAGTGTATTCTAGTGTATGATTATAACCTGTTGAGCAGATGTTATAATGGATATTCTAGCGTTAATTACCAAAAATGTTCTCAAAGCCGGTAATAGCTAAGCAGAATTACAAGTTATTTTTTGAAAATCTGTCAATGTTCAATCTTCAGCATAGTTATTGATTTTATAGGTAAATATGAAATGTTTTATTAGCTATTAATTTCAGGTATCTATAAACTATCATGTTGAAGAATGTAGCTCGGACATGAACTTCCGCAAAGGTTCAGTGTGAACGTGTTGGAAGTAGTTTGAGTTCATTTTATTTTGTAATTCCTAAGTTGCACTGAAACGGATACGGAAACGGAAACGGATACGGGGGGGGACACGGATACGACAAATTTTCAAAAAATCTGGATACGATACGGCAGGGAAACGGCGTATATATATATATATATATATATATATATATATATAAAATTTGACATTACAATAAAGTTCCTACCATGTGCCAACAATGTAAATATTTTAAATTTATTTCCATAATATATTTCCTTTGATATACATTGCCCCTAATTAGCTTAATTAGCTACATTTGCATATATATGTCCATCTTGATCATAATTCCCATCAAATTATTCTATAATATATTTACATATAATATATTCTAAATTATAAACTATAATATATTAATACCTATATATATAATATATTATAAATTATAAACTATAATATGTTAATATAGTATAATATAAAATATAATATATAATATATGCATAAAATTATAACCTATGAATTTTATAACATTTGAAACAATGAAATGCCTAAAATAAAAACACCCATGAAATGCTTGAAAACAAAAAAAACGGAATTGCTAAAAACCCGTGAAATATGCAACACCACTTTCCTATTGCTAAAAACGAAATTGAAAATGCAACTTGGCATTACACCTCGCGGTTCATCACATGGTTCGTTGGGGAACGAATGATCGTGAGTGAAGTGATGGAAGAGCTCCTCGACGATTCCTCACCTACTCACTAAAATAAATTGGAAGTTTGTGGGTAAATCCCAGGCTCCTCGATGGTAGTATTATCCGTGAAATGTCTAAAATGTCTGAAACCCGTGAAATGTTAATTGATATCTAGCCGTCGAGACTCGAGAGGGAAAACCGGAATTTCAGCAGTTAAAACCCGTGTTAATTGATACTTGGCCGTCCAGACTCGAGAGGGAAAACCGAAATTTCAGCAATGAAAGCCGTTTCAGCCGCGGAATTTGGCAATGACAAAAACCCGGAGCTGAACCCTCGACGCGGACTGTCGATTCGCTGAACCTTCGACGCGAACTGCTAAGCATAAGCAGTTGAACCCTCGATGTGGACTGTTGAACCTTCGACGAGGACAGCTCTGAACCCTCGACGTGGATCTGAGCGTAAACTTCACAAACCCAAATCGAAACTCGTTTCTTTGACTCGTTTCCAGACTTCACAGATCCGTTTCAGAAAATTTTGATCCGTATCCAAGCCGTTTCAGCCGCGTTTCGAATCAGATTCCGTTTCGGAAGCTTGGAACGGCGTTTCAGCAGGCCTAGGGTGGAGTCTAATAAAGTGTATTTATACATTAGTGATTCATATTAATCTTAACCGTACATGTCACTGCAAGATTAGGGTTTCAACTCAGTTATAAACGCAGGTCAAGATAGGGCGTTTAAACATAGCTTTTGTCAAATTGTTGAATAATTGAGTAGGTTAAGTGACAAGAGGAGAGAAAGCAGTGGCAAAAGAAAGAGGATCGACCAGCAACAAGCAGGCTGAAGTCAGTCCGTACGGTAGCTATAAAATAGTATGTATAGATTCTGTTCCGTTTCTTGTGCAGGCCATACCTTCTCAGCAGGCCTTACAACTCAGTTCAAGGGTGAGTTATTTACCATGCAGCTGCTGGTTTTAAGTAGACTATGGAGGTCGCCTTGTAAGCTTTGACTAGATAAATGATAAGCTGATTTGAAGGAGAAATTCCCTTTGTGTAATTTCTTTTTATGCTTTCGCTATTTACTTTCCAGCGATTGTGTGGTTGATGCTATGTGAAGAATTATATTTATGCAATTAAATAACATGTTTGATTGAGAACATAAGGACAATGGTCACCTAGGGTTTGGAATTTTCACATGGTATCGGTGTCAGTAGCATCAATCTTAGGAAGCATGTACTATGCTTCTTCCTTCATTGATGACTTCTCTTACCAAACTTGGATCTACTTTCTAAAGACCAAGGATGGGTTCTTTAGTAGGTTTTAGGATTTCAAACCTCTAGTAAAAAACTAGACAGGGAAGAAGATCAAAGTTTTGAGATTGGGCAATGGGGGTGAGTATACCTCCAAGAATGAGGGTTTCTGCCAGGATGCAAGAATCAAGAGGGAGTTGATTGTTTTCATACAACCCACAACAAAACGAGGATGCGGAGCATAAGAATCAATCCATCATAGGGGTTGCTAAGGCCATGATACATGACAAGGACTTGTTGATGTTCCTTTGGGTAGAAGCATGCAACACAACAATCTACATCCAGAAGGACTTGTTGATGTTCCTTTGGGAGGAAGCATGCAACACAACAATCTACATTTAGAATAGGTGTCTGTTATCACACCATAGTAGCAGGGCTACTATTCTTGTTTAGCAGATATCTGCACATTCCAGAGCTTCCATTATTCAGAGCATGGCTATGATGATTGTATATTTTGTGATCACACATGATCAAAGCAGTGTATTATTCAGACTTATGTTAGACCTTGTGTCAAGGCTGAGCCTTGAGAGTTCAGATTGGATGACCGATGTGACCCTTTATCCCATACAGTTTCAGTTCAGTGCTTAGAGATGTATTGCAGCAGTGTTTCAAATGGTATATGATGTTTATTACTATGATGATGTTATATGATCTATGGATATTTTATCATTGACTGTGGATTATTATCTTGTTGATTTAGTCATGTTCACAACATCTGCTTGGTATATTATTCCTGATGTGGCAAACTGTTTAAAATGAACTATAAATCATAAAATGGGCAATTGCTTGCACATTTAGGTCATTTAACAAAACCCACTGGTTTTCCACCTTACATAGATATGGTCTTTCCTGACACCAGTTGTCTGCTAGTGTAGGCTCCATATTCACTTGACTCCATCCATACATGACTTTCCTATTTGACTTTAAACCTTGACCTCTCTCATTTGACTTTCTGATACTGAGGACTTCCCCATTTTTCTACCTCTGTGTTTGGACCGCATCCTTGTATGTTCAGTGTCTCGGCTCTAAGTTGGTGACAAAACTTGCCTTTGGTGAGTTGGATTGTAGGCCTAAATCATTCTGGTCGGTTGTCCTGATGTTTGGCATTGGCTTGAACTCCCCCTAGTCACTTGAGATGTTGTTGGCTAAAACTGAAAGCTCATGTTCTACTTATGGAAACTTATAAATTCGCCCATGGAAACTAAAAAGGGCAAGAGCGATGAACAACTAAAAATACTCCTCGAAGAGTATAAGAAAGGTCCAAAAAGCAATGGTTCTTAAAAGCTATATCTAAACAATTGCTGACCTTATATGTATTTGAAAACATGCCCTGGATGCAAGCTGCAACTAGTTGTGCTTATCAGCACACCTGAGATCCGAAGGGTTATGTAGGCCAAAAAGGCCATGAAATGAAATTGAATGATCCTAATGAACCTGGATCAACTTGATGTAGACATGATGCCTAAGTTGAATAAGCACTCTCTGAACAACTTATCCATTTGTGAGGCAGAGCCATCCCCCGTGTTATTTTGTCCAGCACAGAGTTTGTAGCTTTCCCCCTTCTCCCAGTCCAAAGTATTTTTGAGTTAAGTTAGATAAGTCAACCCCTTGTTCCTAGCCTTCATCCTTCATTAGCGGTTTGACCATGTCCAATGGGTGAGTTTGTCATTTGAACTATTGTGCAAGTAATTTTATATAACAAAGGAATATGATAACTTGATTAATGCCACTGAATGGATGTTATACTTTGAGCTTGGCTGTGAGAATGATTAGAGAAGCATGTCTTAGTCTACTGATGTGATTTATCCTTGGTTGTATATTATTGGGATCCGTGATGATGTGGGCCATATATATATACCTATTGATGATGATTGATGGTCCCACATACTTGATGGTGATATCATATGATGGACATATGATGCAGATGATGATTGATGCAGTTCAGCAGTTTTATTTATTACTTCAGATCACCAGATTATACACTGTCCATATATGGTGGACCCTACAGCTGGCCTATTAGGGCAACCCATGGTGTATGAGTACACATTCCTAGTGGATTTGGGTCTTCTAGATCCAATGAAACACTTATCTTTCAGTTCCGGGCACTTCTGACAGTGATTGATGCAGTTTTACACTTGTTGACCAGATTTGGGGCTGATTTCCCAGCCTGAGCAGCAGGGGCCAAGAGAGGCCAGTTCACCCAGGGCGCTGTATGAGGAGGGGGTGGTCCAGCCACTTGTTATTACCATTTACCCCTCCTTCTGGAAAGCCTGGTGGGCTCAGTTGGACAACGCAGATGCCCTAGGAGGTAGTTTTGGCACTTTCACAGTTATCGAGGCAGTTAAAAAATGGGATAAAGTGGTCACTGAGGAATTCGATTTGGGAAATTAAGGCAAGTTTTTGGCATTTGGTTTTCACAGAGGTCTTCCAGGGTGATCCCACTATCTTCCAGTCCCACTATCTTCCAGCCAGTTTTCACCATGTGGGTAGGCCCACAGTGATCACAGGAGGCCTTTTACTGCTTGTCTGTCACAGATTTTGAGGACAGATTTGATCATTTATATTATCTTGGACATATTTTATTATTTTATTGTGCCTTGGGGATGAGCTATTAAGGATTGATGCCTCCTAGCCCCACCATGTGCTTCTTATGTCATGTCCTAGTCATTATGAGGTGGGCTTTGGTACTTTTACCCCCTCTAGTGGATGACGTCACCCTCCATGATTATTTTAGACTATGACGTCATCACTTTATGAGTGATCCATGTGTTATGTTATTATGGTTCATCTTAGCCATTGATTGTATATTGAGATATTTTAATCTCAACCACTCATTTGATGTAGTATTGTAAAGTGGTATAGGGTTTTGGTCTTTATTATCCTATATAAGGAGGAGACCCCCTATTGTATAGCTCACCTTTGGAGCTTTGGAATATTGGAATAGAACACTTCTTTGTGGAGCATATCTCTCTTGTCTTGTGGATTCTCTTGCATATTGAGTGTACAGTATCTCTTCTATGTATCATTGTGGATTTTGGTGCTTCTACTAGTTTTCTTGCAGGAAAGTCGAATTGGTGGAGAGGAGGGCGATTTCTTGAGGGTTATTGTTGGAGGGATCCACATATTCTCTCTTGGGTTGATCTTGTGACAGGGAGTATCATTATTGTATCTTCGTGACATAGTTGATGCTTTCTATTACATCTTTCTATCATTTTCATAATCATCTTACTTGACTTGTTTCTTTGATCTTGTCTTGTAGGAGGAGGACGATTTGGCTATCTTGGAGGAGGACGTTTTGGTTGGAGCTCTTGGATCTCACTCTTGAATATACACATAGGAGAATGCTATCAATTTGCAAGGTGGCCACAAGCAATTGAGGTAAGATCTACAAGGTATGTGCCTCATTCCATCCATTCTCTCTTCATTGGTCACAAACCCTAATTAATTAAAACCCTCATTTTGGTTTTTCTTAGATCTACTTAGATCTAGCCTTGCTTTTGAAAAGATCTTAAGAACCCACCTCTATAGCATCCACCCCTAGTTGGATCTATAGTTTGGTGGTGATTGGGTTAAAATTGACACACTTTTCAAGGCAATATAGCCCTCTTGAACCAATTCGCACTTCCTTGGAGAGGCTTGTTGGGTTAGATCTAGCATGTGGGTAGGTGAGATCCCACTCGATTTGCAATCTAAACACTTGATAACCTACCCCTAGACTTTTACTTGGGTGATTTCTACCTTGTGGGCATCATTCCACATTTTAAGGGATTAAAACCCCCTTTTGAATCACTTGGCACCTTAAAGCTCAGATCTAGTAAGATCTAACCCTTGGATTGACTTGATTTTCTAGATCCACATAGATCAGTGCCTAAACTACTTGGATCTACATTTTGGTGGCCATTGGACTTGATTTGACACACCTTATCCACCTTTTAGCCCTCCTTGAGCAAGGTCGCACTTCCTTGGGTGACTGAGTTTGCCCACTTCTAGGACCCGGGTAGTTGAGATTTCAGTGGATTTGGAACGGGCATACCTTGAAACCTATATCTAGAGTATCATTTTGTGACGATCTGCCTTGGGGATAGCATTCCTTATTTTAAGGGATTGTGGTCCACTTGGGTCATTTCATGAAATCCTAGATCTAGCAAGATCCAACCATTCTATCTCAATTAGCCCACTTGACTTGACCTCTAGGTGTCCCGATCTACACTTTGACATATCTTTTGACTCCATTAGCCCATCCAATAAGGCACTAGTCTTCCTTACGCAAATCGCACTCCTTGGGGATTGTGTCAAACCTTAGATCCAGTAAGTGCGTACTCCTAATTTCAGCTTAGATCCATAGATCTACTCATTACATATCCTCTAGTGCCAATTGCATCTCTTAATTTCACCTTGTGGGTCCACTTTAAGCCATTTCACATATCCTAAGAAAGTGGGTCCCACTTGTGTAATACATGATACTATACCTTGTCATCATAACTAATCATGTGGCCTAAATCATATATTGGTTGAAACACTAATCATCTCTCAAACCATCATCAACCATACTTTAACTTCTAGGTCCACTTAACCTTGCATTGGTTTCCGTAACTCATCATTTACTTATCCCTAGGAACTTTTGTTTGGGCTCAATTATCTTTGATTGGTAATAGGGTCTCCCCCTAGGTCTTGACTCATCTAGATCTAAAGTGAAGAGTGCCTCGGTTGACGTGACTCCCACCTTGCATTGGAAACCGTGGCATCTCTTGGGTCACCTCTTTAGTTGCCCATCTCCTCTACCGTCCCGGATGGGATACCACTAGGGGCAACTACAAGTTGTGTGATAACAGTGTCCTCTCAAGATCTTGGAGGATAAGACACCAGTGCAGGTTTTCACTAGTGTGAAACCAGAGGTGGGTCATTTTTGCATCTTTGGTTTTCTAGTTTATATCCATGTGCCAATAGAAAAGTGGACCAAGTTGGAGCCTTCTAGAAGGAGTGTTTGTTTGTTGGTTACATTGAGATTTCAAAGGCTTACAATGTCTTTATTCCAAAGCAAAGAAAGGCAATCGTAGGTAGGGATGTAAAGTTTGAGGAAGACTTTGCATCTAGGGAGTCTTACGAGTCTATTCCAATGATAGATGTTGAGGAGCATGAAGCTCCAAAGGTTGAGCTAGGGTCACCAATGACTTCCTGTTTGTGGCAACAACCTTTAGGTGCGGAGGAGGAGCCAACAACTCCTACCAGTTCTGTCAAGAGACCTGTTATCACACAACTTGTAGTTGCCCCTAGTGGTATCCCATCCGGGACGGTAGAGGAGACAGGCAACTAAAGAGGTGACCCAAGAGATGCCACGGTTCCCAATGCAGGTGGGAGTCACATCAACCGAGGCACTCTTCGCTTTAGGTCAAGGTGTAACTAGACCAAGGGGGAGACCCTATACCCCAATCACAGTTGATTGGACCCAAACAAAGGTTTCTAAGGATAGGTAAATGATGAGTTACGGAAACCAATGCAAGGTTAAGTGGACCTAAGAGTTAAGGAACGGTTGATGGTGGTGTAATGGATAGTTAGTGTTTCAACCTATGTATAGTTTAGGCCACATGATGGGGTATGATTACTAGGTATAGTACCATGTGTTTGTACAAGTGGGTTTAGTTTCTTGGGAAGCTTGAAATGGTTCTAAATGGACCCACAAGGTGAAGTTAGGTGTGAGGATGGTACTATAGGTTAGATCTAGGCTAGATCTATAAGTTGGAGTTGGTTCTAGGATCACCCATGTACTAGATCTAGGGTTTGACACTAATCCCAAGGAGTGCGCCTTGCTTGGAGAAGGACTAGTGCCTTGTTGGATGGGCTAATGGAGTCAAGAAGGATGTCAAAGTGTAGATCGGGACACCTAGAAGCCAAGTCAAGTGGATTGGGTGAGATCCAATGGTTGGATCTTACTAGATCTAGGTTTTTTGAGTGATGACCAAAAGTGGACCACAATCCCTTAAAACAAGGAATGCAATCCCCAAGGTGGATCTTGATGAAAGGATAGTATGGACCTAGGTTTCAAGGCATGGGCATTCCAAATCCATGAAAATCTCCAACACCCACTTCCTAGAAGTGGACCAACTCAAAAAATCAAGGGGGTGCGACTTGCTCAAGGAGGGTCCAAAAATGGGTTTTGGTGGACCAAACCAAGTCCAATGGCTACCAAAATGTAGATCCGGGATGTTAGTACCCCGATCTATGTTCCTTCAAAGTTTCAAGTGAATCCAATGGCTAGATCTTAGTAGATCTAAGTTTTAAGATGCCAAGAAGGTCAAAAGGGGGTTTCAACCCCTTAAAACATGGAGAGATGTCCACAAGGTAGTTTTCACCAAAGTAAGGATATGGGTATAGGTTATCAAATGTCTAGATGTCAAATCAAGTGGGATCTTACCTACCCATGTGCTAGATCTAACCCAACAAGCTTCTCTTAGGAAAATCGATTTAGGTTCAAGAAGGCTTTTTGCATTGAAAAGTGTGTAAATTTTTAGCCAATCACCACCAAACTATAGATCCAACTAGGGGTGGATCCTATAGAGGTGGGTTTTTAATGTCTTTTCAATTGGAGGGCTAGATCTAAGTAGATCTAAGAAATACCAAAAACAAGGGTTTTAATTTGATTAGGGTTTTTGTGATCCAGAAATTATGGAAGATTCAAGGAAGAGAAGATCATACCTCTTGGAACATACCTGGATGAAGAGATGAATGCTAGTTGAGACGAGGATTACTTTGCCAAAGATCAAATGGAGAATTGTTGAAGCCCTCTTGCCAAATCGATTTTTCCAAGCCACATGTGATTCCTTCTAACCTGTCAAGCCAAGGAGCAAAGCATCAATTAGTTTAACAAATTGAAGGTAGATACAAGCAAGAGAGAGAAAAACATAGAATAGTTGACACAAAGGCAAAACTACTCCCTGTCAAACCCAAAACGACTTCTTCCAAGCTTGAAGGGCAAGCCTCCCCACCAATTCGCACTTGTCAAAGTCGCCCTCTCAACCTGCAAATAAAGTATGGCAAATATGCAAGATAGCTACAATAGATCCTCCAGTGCAATGGACAATAGCATTTACAATCGAAACAACCAACATCCACTCCAATCCAGGCATGTACTCCAAAAGATAGAAATTTTATTCCAAGAGCCAAGAGCCAAAAATCTCTAGATGAATTTTACAATGAGAGGCTCCCTCCTTAAATAGGATGGGGAGAGAGTACAATCATAACCACTTTTTACATGAGTGGCTAAGATTAAAAGATCTCAAGATCTAATCAATGGCTAACAATAAATCATAACCATATATCACATGGATCACCCATATAATGATAGCGCCCCCACTAAAAAGGTACAATAAGGGGTGACGTCATCCACAAGAGAAAATATAAGCATCAAAATCCACCTCATGGTGACTAGGACATAACAATATAAGCTCATGGTGGGGCTAGGAGGTTTTAATCCTTACTAGCTCATCCCCAAGGCACAATAAAAATAATAAAATATGTCCAATATAATAAAAATGACCAAAACTGTCCTCAAAATCCATGACAGTCAAGCAGTAAATGTCGTCCTGTGATCAATCCGGGCATACCCACATGGTGAAAACTGGCTGGAAGGTAGTGATGCCACCCTGGAAGACCTCTGTGAAAACCAAATGCCAAAACCTTGCCTCAATTGCCCAAATCGATTTCCTCAGTGACCACTTTATCCCATTTTTTAACTGCCTCGGGAACTGTGAAAGTGCCAAAACTGCCTCCTAGGGTGCTGGCGCTGTCCATCTGAGCCCACCAGGCTCTCCGGGAGGGGGGATAAATGGTAATAACAAGTGGCTGGACCACCCCCTCCATCATCAGCGCCCTAGGTGAACCGGCCTCTCGGGGCCCCTGCTGCTCAGGCTGGGAAATCAGCCCCAAATCTGGTCAACAAGTGTAAAACTGCATCAATCACTGTCAGAAGTGCCCGGAACTGAAAGATAAGTGTCTCAATGGATCCAGAAGACCCAAATCCACTAGGAATGAGTACTCATACACCCTGGGTTGCCCTAATGGGCCAGCTGTAGGCCGTGTTTTAAAAATCGGTGAAATCGGAATCGGAATCGGCCGATTCACCGATTTAAGGCAAGACCGGTTCAAACCGGCCTCCAAATCGGATCGGAGGACCGGTTTGGTACTGAACCGGCCGATTCGGTATCAAATCGGCCGATTCGGTACCGAACCGGTCTGGTCCACCGATTTTTGACAAAAATCGGCCGATTTTTGACAAAAATCGGCCGATTTTTTGGTGTGGGCCTGTGGGCCATTAAAAAATGGTTTTTCTTAATTGTTTTTGAATTTTTAACCTATATCCCCATGGTGCTAGTGATACTAATGGTAATGTTAAATTCTTAAAGTAAAAGTGACATTCTCCTTATCTTTTATTTTCCATCCTTTTACTTAAATTTTTAACATTACCATTAATTGTTTCAGGATGTTTGAGAGTGGTTCCAACTTCATCGGACTTCATATGCAAAAAGTAGATTTTTAGATCCCATTCAAAATTCATCAGACTTAATAGTTTTCAGGATTTTCGGATTGCAAGGTTTCCACTAGATTCTATCATGTATGAGGGTATGGAATTGGCATTTAATCAAGCACATCAACCCCTATATGTACCTTGATATTGGTGGTGTTGATTGTTGAATTCCTCTGTCATGACCTTAATAAAAATGTACTCTTCACTCATGCAAAATCACTTATCAAGCATCGAAAGCTTTTTCTACGTTATTTTAGCGATTGGATTAGGAAGTTTCATCAAAATTGTAGTGTGTTGAGTCGTTGACTAATGTCCTTGGAGGATCAACTTTGAAATTCGAGTTAGAGGCAAGGGCTAGAGCCTAGAGGAGGGATGCATAGGGTGCTATTGATGAATAGGATCCCAATATAGGCAATGATTCGTTGACATGTATGATTGATGATTTATATTTCACATTCATTTTTGTAAATGTCTTTGCTAATTTATTAATTTAATATATATATATATATTGCATTTCCTCATTTCCACAATTTTGGGGGTCACGTTTCCCCTGTTTCGAAGTTTCTCCGTTTCATCCTCGTTTCCCCGTTTCATGCAACTTAGGTTGAAGCTGTTCAAACCCTCATACAAAAATTTTGAAGCAAACATGTGCCTGTTATGACTTTTGTAGCAGTAAAAAGTCATGAAAATCACCTTAAAGGCTAAAAATAAATTGTGAGCAGTACTGTGGATGAAAGCAGCCCTAAACAACAAGTAAAGGTGCTCTTTGGCCTTCAAACAACAGGTCTAGGTCATAACAACAGTCCTAAAATCTTGAAAATGTTGTTTTTCTTTAAAATTTAAATATTTTATGTATTTTTGAGTAAACCGATTCATTAAATTCAAATCGGCCGATTTATGACCGATTCATTACCGATTCCGATTCCGATTCCGAGTTGACCCTCAACCGATTCCGAGTCCGATTTCGATTTTTCAAACTTTGGCTGTAGGGTCCACCATATATGGACAATGTATAATCTGCTGATCTGAAATAATAATAAACCTGCTGAACTGGATCAAACATCATCTGCATCATATGTCCACCATATGATATCATCATCAAACATGTGGGACCATAAATCATCATCAATAATCATCCATACATGGTCCACATCATCACGGATCCCAAGAATATATAATCAAGGATAAATCACATCAGTAGACTAAGACAATGTTTCTCTAATCACTTCCACAGCTAAGCTCAAAGTATAAATTCCATTCGGTGGCATTAATTTAGTTAACATATTCCGTGATTATATAAAATTACTTGCACCATAGTTCAAATGACAAACTCACCCATTGGACATGGTCAAACTGCTAGTGAAGGATGAAGGCTAGGAGCAAGGTTGGGCCAAGGGTTTGACTTGTCTAACTTAACTCAAAAATACTTTGGACTGGGAGAAGGGGGAAGCTACAAACTCTGTGCTGGACAAAAGAACACGGGGGATGGCTGTGCCTCACAAATGGATAAGTTGTTTAGAGAGTGTTTATTCAACTTAGGCATCATGTCTACATCAAGTTGATCCAGGTTCATTAGGATCATTCAATTTTATTTCCATGGCCTTTTTGGCCTACATAACCCTTCGGATTTCAGATGTGCTGAGAAGCACAACTAGTTGCAGCTTGCATCCAGGGCATGTTTTTCATATATTTATACAAGGTCAGCAATTGTTTAGATATAGCTTTTAAGAACCATTGCTTTTTGGACCTTTCTTATACTCTTCGAGGAGTATTTTTTTAGCTTTTCATTGCTCTTGCCCTTTTTATTTCCATGGGCGAATTTATTAAGTTTCCACAGGTAGAACATGAGCTTTCAGTTTTAGCTAACAACATCTCAAGTGACTAGGGGGAGTTCGAGCCAATGCCAAACATCGGGACAACCGACCAGAATGATTTAGGCCTACAATCCAACTCACCAAAGGCAAGTTCTGTCACCAACTCAGAGCCGAGACACTGAATAAACAGGGATGCGGTCCAAACACAGAGGTAGAAAAATGGGGAAGTCCTCAGTATCAGAAAGTCAAATGAGACATGTCAGGGTTTAAAGTCAAACAGGAAAGTCATGTATGGATGGAGACAAGTGAATATGGAGCCTACACTAGCAGACAACTGGTGTCGGGGAAAGACCATGTCTATGTAAGGTGAAATACCAGTAAGTTTTGTTAAATGACCTAAAAGTGCAAGCAATTGTCCATTTTATAATTTACAGTTCATTTTAAATAGTTTGCCACATCAGGAATAATATACCAAGCACATGCCATGATCATGACTAAATCAACAAGATAATAATCCACAGTCAGTGAGAACATATCCATAGATCATACAACATCATCATAATAATCATCATCATGCATCATCTGAAACACTGCTGAAATACATCTCTAGGCACTGAACTGAAACTGTAATGGGATAAGTGGTCACATCAGTCATCAAATCTGAACTCTCAAGGCTCAGCCTTGACACAAGGTCATAAAATCTGAATAATGTACTGCTCTGATCATGAGTGATCCAATATGTATAGCCATGCTCTGGAAAAATGGAAGCTCTAGAATGTGCAGATATCTGCCGTACAAGAATAGTAGCCCTGCTACTATGGTGTGATAACAAGACCTTGATGGTCCAATCAAACATTGAGGGATTTCTAGGAGTATGTTGAGGCTCCCACGAGCACATTCAGAGAGAGCGGGCCTTTGAAGAAGTTTTCAAACCACATGGCATGGATGAGCAATGCCATAGATTTTAGATTTTGAGCCCTCCAATTTGCAGGAGGCAGTAGAACAATATATTTGGAGGGATGCCATGGTGGAGTACACCTTCATCATGAAGAATGATGTACAGGACATAGTGATAAGGCTAGAGGGGAAATTAGTAGCGAGTTCTAGGTGGCTCTACAAGATCAATCATGTGACAAATGGCAACATAGAGATGTACAAAGCGAGGTTTGTGGCAAGAGGGAATGGACTATGGGGAAACTTTTGGTCTAGTTGCTGGGTACACTTCCATTAGAGCAATGATGTCTTTAATTTTTGTTATGGGATGGAGGATATATTAGATGGATGTGAAGACAACTTTCTTCAATGGGATAATTGAGGAACAAGTGTGTCACTGTGTACATAGAGCAGCCTTAGGGCATTGAGAACTGTGGGAAGGAGTCCCGTGTTTGCAAGCTAAAATGGCCTTGTATGGACTTAAGCAAGCACTGAGGGCATGGTATTTTGGGATCGATGGGTATTTGCTGAGTATGGGCTTCACCAAAAGTGAAGCAGATGCTAACTTACATTTTATATTTGTTGGGGTTGATTTGCTTGTTTTGGTGCTGTATGTAGATGACCTATTTCTTATAGGTTCAAAGAAGCCCATTGCAGGGTGCAAGGCATATATGGTAGTTGAGTTCGAGATGAAGGACATTGGCATGATGCATTACTTCTTAGGATTGGAGGTTTGGCAAAGCCCAAGGGATGTTTTCCTTGTTTAGGGTAAGTGTGCCTTTGAGATCTTGAAGAGGTTTCAGATGGAGGATTGCAAAACTATGGCCATGTTTATGATCATTAATCTAAAGAAAGTAACAACTTTAGATTTAGATATAGTGGATCCCACGTTGAATAGGCAATTAATAGGTTCATTGATGTAATTGGTCAATACTAGGCAAGATAAATGTTTTGCATTGAACACCTTGAGTCAATTCGTCATGGAGTCGAGGCAAGAGCACTAGTTAGTAGAAAAACATGTGCTCTATAATTAAGGAGCATAGTGGAGTATGGTCCAAGATATCTTGGAAATGGTGAGGTGAAGTTGCAGGGGTATGCAGACTCAGAGTGGGCAGGCAATGCATCAAATAGGAAGAGCATCTTAGGATGTTGCTTTAGCTTGGGATCAACGGTGATATCCTGGTTAAGAAGGAAATAGAATTGCGTGGCACTCAACTCAGTGGAGGCAGAGTATATGGGAGCTAGTACTGGTAGTTGTGATAGCATCTAATTGCACAAGTTGCTTGTAGGATTATTTGATGAGGAGTTGGATCCCCTGGTGATTTACTGTGATAATCAGAGTTGTATCAAACTCTCTAAGAATCCAATGTTTCATGATAGGTCCAAGCACATGGAGATGAGACATCACTTCATTTGAGACAAGATTCAAAAGGGAGCGGGAAAGCTCCAATATGTACCTACAGATCAACAGGATGTCGATATTCTAACCAAGGCCTCTTAGCAAATGGGAAGTTTGAAGCATTTAGAGCTAAACTTGGATTAGTGCAGAATTCCTTCTTTGCTAAGAGGGAGTGTTGAAGAATGTCGCTCGAATAGGAACTTCTACACAAATTCAGTATGAACGCGCCGAAAGTAGTTTGAGTTAATTCTATTTTGTAATTCACTTGAGGAATAAAGTTATTAGTTGATTGAGTATAATAAAGTGTATTTATACATTAGTGATTTAGATTAATCACAACTGTACATTTCATTGTTAGATTAGGCTTTTGGTAGATTAGGGTTTCAACTCAAGTATAAAGGCAAGTCAAGGTAGAGTGTTTAGATAGTTTTTATTGAATAGTTGAGCAAGTGACTGAATGAGAGAAAGCAACAACAGAAGGAATAGGATTGACTAGCAGTAAGTAGGTCGAAGTACAATCCCTTTAGTACAGATCCATATATCCAGTACAAATTGGTACAGTGCATGTACAACAGTCCATACAACCACTGTTGCTTATCCTGAGCAAGTCATATGTTTTTAGTAGGCCTTACAACTCAATTCAAGGGTGATTTAATTACTGAGCAGTTGCTGGTTTTAAGTAGACTGTGGAGTTTGCGTTGTAAGCTTTGATTAGATAAATGATAAGTTGATTTGACGGAGATTTCCTTTTTGTATTATTTTTTTTTACGCTTTTGCTATTTACTTTCCAGCTATTGTGTGGTTGCTACGTGAATAATTATATTTCCGCAATTAAATAATAAACATGTTTGATTGAGAACATAAGAGCGATAGTCATCTAGGGTTTGGAATTTTCATATATTGTAATGTCAATCTTGGTTGCTATATTTAATTTATACATCTCTGGTTACGTTTTGAGGCACTCAAAGGCCCACACAAAAATCACTCTGTGGAAACAATTGGAAGATTCTTCAAAAAATAACATCTATCCTATCATCAAAAGCTTGTCCATGGCCTTCAAGCCATTTTAATACATCCCTCAAAACCAACCAGCATATATCCAAAATACATTTGAACCCCAAAATAATTGCATTTTCAGATTGTATCTTGTTCACGTAAATTGTAAAAACTAAAAAAAGTGGCACCTTCAAGTATCTTGAGAATCCTGTAATTTGAAAAGCCCAAGCCTATTCCCTTCATATTGTAAACAAGGTCAATAGATTTCATTCAAATATGGAGTGCACTATAGCTGGCAACACAATCCAAGCGTTTTCCTCTGTTTGGAGTCTAGACTCTATTCCATAAATCATGTGTCCTTCTCTAGTTCTCTTTTGGATAGAAGATCCACCTACACATTAAGTTCTCCATATATGTGAAGGTTTGCTCCAATAGCTTTACTTGATAAAAAATAAGACAAACTGCCTTATATAAGAATAAGACCAAAAGCAGCCCTGAAGGTTACTGTTATCACACCATAGTAGCTGGGCTACTATTCTTGTTGAGCAGATATCTGCACATTTCAGAGCATGGATTTTACAGAGATCGGCTATGATGAGCTTGTTATTTATGATCACTCATGGATCAGAGTAGTATATTGTATCAGATTTTTGTTAGACCTTGTGCCAATGTTGAGCCTTGAGAGCTTAGATTTGATGACCGATGTGACCCTTTGTTCCATACAGTTTCAGTTCAGTGCCTAATGATTATATTGCGGCAGTGTTTAAGATGATTATTGATAATTATTATGATGTGATGTGACCTATGGACTTTTGATTACTGACTTTGGATTATTATCTTGTTGTTTTAGTCATTTTCATAGCTTTGACTTGGTGCATGATTCATGATGTGGCAAAACTATTTAAAATGAAATGAACTATCTTTAATGATGTTATAAATTATAAAATGGACCTATTACTTGCACATTTAGGTTTTTTGACAAAACTCATCGGTTTCATTACCCTCCTATGAGCATAGATATGGCCTTTCCTGACATCCTTGTCTGCTAGCTTAGGCACCACTTTCATTTGACTCTATCCATCCATGATCTTCCTTATTTGGCTTTCACCTTTGACTTGCCTTCTTGACTTCTTGATATTGAGGACTTCCCCATTTATACCTCTGTGTTGGACCGCATCCATGTTTGTTTTGTGTCTCGGCTCTGAGTTGGTGACAGAACTTGCCTTTGGTGAGTTGGATTGTATGCCTAAATCATTCTGGTCGGTTGTCTCGATGTTTGGCACTGTGCAGAACTCCCCCTAGTCACTTGAGATGTTGTTGGCTAAAACTGAAAGCTCATGTACGACTTATATTGGAAATCTTTATAAATACGCCCATGGAAACTGTAAATTCTAGAATGTGTTTTTAAACACACGTGAGTAAAGGGCAAGAGCAATGAACTACTAAAATACTCATTCCATTATCATTAGGATCTCTAAGAGAATAACATGTACAACATATCTACAACATATCAATCATAAACACAATCATGCAAGCACACAAGAGACATAGAGTTTCACCGGGGAAAACCAAGAAGGTGAAAAACTCCGCAACTTTCTCAGAAATAGAATAAACCCAAATACAAGATCACAAGGATCAAACCCAATAAGATGTCTCTAGCAGATGCTCCTCCTCCTCCACATGTGCGCCACTTTCTCTCTTAGCTATGCGAGCTTGAGAAGTGAGTGAATGAATCAAATGAGAGACACAACCTCTCTATTTATACACTGACCTGACCTGCCAATAAATCATTGGGGCCGACTTCTCAATGAAGCCTAATAACCCAACCACATGACCTAACTAGGGCCAACCCCACATTGGTGGTCTAATAACCCATCAATACAAATGACGACACTTACAATGTAACTTGCGACACTTGCAAATACAAATGACGACACTTCCAATCAGAGCAATATAACATCTCTGTTGGATATACAATAAAGTACAAATGTAATACATAGAAGAATATCTTCCGATGTTACAAATACGTCAACACTCCCTCTTAACTAGGAAGGTATTCTGAACACAGGTCATCAAAACGTATTGGCGCAAGTCTTCAATTCTGGAGTTGGATCATCATCACTGGATCACGGAGCATTATCATCATCACTGTTGCTGTACTCGACATCTCGATCACTGGGCTATCTCTGAATTCTGCTCGTCATAGGAAGTTCTACAGAGCCAACCCTTTTTCATGTTGGATGTAGGCCCACCACCTGTAGGTCTTCATCAACACTGGCCATACTGTGGAATTCTCAAGACTTATTACGTGCGTCACAATGCCTCGAAAGAGTATCCCAAGATCCTTTATGTGCCGAAGCACGACCGGCAAGATCTCCCAGGTCCACTTACATGTGACTGTCACAAAACCTTAAAAGAGTGTCTTGCCTAGCAATATCTCTAAAGAGCATCTGAGGCCTTTTACGTGACTAGCACAACTTGTCCAGATCTCCAGGACGTATTACATGTGACTCCCACCACAAAGCCTAGAAAGAGCATCCCAGGACTGATTACGAGCTTACTGCTCAACCTATCAGATCTCCCAGGTCTAGTTACATGTGGTCATGGCAAAGCCTCGAAAGAGCATCCCAGGACTGATTACGAGCGTACTGCTCAACCAATCGGATCTCCCAGGTCTAGTTACATGCCATAGGACAAAGCCTCGAAAGAGCATCCTAGGACTGATTATGAGCGTACTGCTCAACCTATCGGATCTCCCAGGTCTAGTTACATGTCCTCCCAGAGCAATGCCTCGAAAGAGTATCCCAGGACTAATTACGAGTGTACTGCTCAACCTATCGGATCTCCTAGGTCTAGTTACATGCTCATCTGCACAACCTGTCCACGGCCACAAAGTATCAACCTGATGCTCACCATACATCATCCTGATGTACATGATCATCCTGATCATCATCATAGCATCGTCCTGATGCATATCATCCAGAGCATCGTCCTGATACTCATCACACATGATCATCCTGATCATCGTCACTGCATCGTCCCGATGCATGTCATCCAGAGCATCGTCGTGATACTCATCACACATGATCATCCTGATCATCGTCACTGCATCGTCTTGATGCATGTCATCATACATGATCCAACCGATCATACAAAGCATCCAACTGATGCATATACATATACATGATCCAACTGATCATACAAAGCATCCAAAGCAGTAGCTGGAGCATCGTCCTAATGCTCATCACACAACGCTTAAATCCACAGCCATGGGAAGGATCCTCCTCTCACCATGCTTGGAATGGCTCATGCAAATGTGTCTCATCACTTCTTCCTCGAAGTATCTTCAATCTGAAGAATACCAAGCCTCTCTCTGAAGTACTCAAACTTCACTCTGGCTAGTGGTTTCGTCAACACATTTGCAACCTGCTCATCCGTCGCAACATATAGGAGCTTCACTGCTCCTCTCTACACCATATCCCTGATATAGTGATATTTGATCTCAATGTGCTTCGACCTGTCATGGAACACCGGGTTCTCAGACAACTTCACATAACTCTGGTTGTCACAAAAGATACCAGTAGCATCCAACGGGAGATCAAATAACTCAGACAGTAGCTTCCTCAGCCATACTGCCTCACAACTAGCCGAACAAGCTGCGACATACTCTGCTTCGGGTGTACTCAGTGCTACGCAGGACTGTTTCCTGCTAAACCAAGAGATCACACCTGATCCCATACTGAAGCAGCACCCCGAAGTGCTCTTCCTATCTGCAACACTGCCTGCCCAATCTGAATCAACATAACCCTCCAGGTTAAACTTTTGATTCGCATCATACTTGAGCCCATAATCAACCGTACCCTTCAGGTACCTCAAAATATGCTTTACAGAAACCAGGTGAACACTTCTCGTATCTGTCAGGAACTGGCTCAATGTGTTCACCGCAAAGCAAATATCTGGTCTCGTGTTCGTCAGGTACATCAAGGACCCAATCATCTGACGATACACAGTGACATCAACCGGCTCAGATGAAGCATCACACAGAAGCTTCAGGTTCGATGCCATAGGTGTGGCCATGGATTTGCAGTCCATCATCTCGAACCTCTTCAGGATCTCTATTGCATACTTCCCTTGTCAAAGGAAGATTCCATTTGCACTCTGCCACACCTCCATACCTAGAAAGTAGTGCATCATCCCTAAGTCCTTCATCTCGAACTCGGCAGCAAGCTTCCTCTTGGTGTCGACAATCAACCCATCCTCACCTGTAACAAACAGGTCATCCACATACAGTAGTAGTATCATAGGATTACCTTCCTCAACCTTGTAGTAAAGGTTGGAATATGTTTTACTCTTAGTAAAGCCCAAACTGGATAGGAAACTGTCCATCCTACCATACCAAGTCCTGGGAGCTTGTTTCAAGCCATATAAAGCTTTCTTCAACTTGCACACATATGACTCTCTGTCATGTGTCTCAAAACCAAGTGGCTGCTCCACATACACTTCCTCTTCGACTACACCATTCAAGAAAGTTGTCTTGACATCCATCTGGGTGTATCTTCCACTTCATCACTGCAGCCAGAGCAAGTACTGTTTTGATGGAAGTGTATCTGGCTACAGGAGCAAAAGTCTCTTCATAGTCTATTCCCTCTTTCTGAGAGAAGCCACGAGCTACAAACCTCACCTTGTATTTCTCTATGCTACCATCTGCAGCATGCTTGATCTTATAGATCCACTTGGAAGTCACAACAGACTTTCCTTAAGGTCTTGGGACTACATCCCAAAGATCATTCTTCATGATCGACTAGTACTGCTCGACCATGGCATCCTTCCATTCTTTCTTTTCTGCTGCTTCTTCATAACTGGAAGGTTCTTTGTTCATAATGTCACAGAGTAAGGCAACATAACTGGTATGTGATTTGGTCCTCTTCCTTTCTCTGTGTTCTTCTTTTGGAATGCCATACCTTTCTGCATCTTGAATGAGCTCTCTAGCCCATGCAGGTTTCCTCTTGTGAGAGTTCTTCTTACGGGGTGGATCTATAGGTTCTTGTGGATCTTCAATTTCACGATCTTCTTCTGGAATTGCTTCTTACATCGTGGTGTCTTGAAATCTAGTTACCTTTGGTTCTTCATGGTCTTCAACAGGTGTCTTCCTTGATTTGATGTATGCTGAGTTTTCATCAAATGGTACATCCCTGCTGATGTCAATCTTCTTGAACCCTGGAAAGTATATTCTGTAGGCCTTCGAGGTTTCACTGTAACCCACAAAGATGCCCTTCTTTCCTGAAGGATCTAGCTTTGTCCTCTTTTCCTTTGGAATGTGTGTATATATAGGACAACCAAATGTCCTGAGATGGCTAACTTCAGGTTTCTTACCAGAGAAGATTTCTTCTGGTGTCTTGTTGTCAAGTATCTTGTGAGGTGTTCTGTTCTGTACATATACAGCTGTCCTAGCTGCTTCTGCACATAGATGCATAGGCAGATCCTGGTCATGAAGCATTGTCCGTGCTGCTTCCATGATAGTTCTATTCTTCCTTTCTACAACTCCATTTTGTTGTGGATTGTAGGGAGCAGTCAATTCCCTCTTAATCCCTGAATCACTGCATAGCTTCTTGAAATCACCTGAAGTGAATTCTCCGCCATTGTCGGATCTGAAGGTCTTGATCTTCTTATCAGTTTGATTTTCTATCAAGGCTTTGAATTCCTTGAAATTATCAAACACTTCATCTTTATTCTTCAAGAAATAAACCCAAGTCTTCCTAGAGAAATTATCAATGAAAGAAACATAGTATACATACCCACTTAGAGAACTGGAAGACATCGGACCGCATACATCGGAGTGGATAATCTCTAGGATTCCTTTTGCTTTGCTTTCACTGCTTGGAAATGCCTTCTTTGTGTTCTTTCCTTTTGCACATCCTTTGCAAACACCTTCATGCTTTGACTGAATTTCAGGAAGACCTTCTACAGCTTTGCTTGCAATTGGTAGTGCTCTATAATGCACATGTGCAAGCCTTCTATGCCAAAGTTCACTTGGCTCCATGGATTCATGTACCATGGCATGATCAGGTTGTCCATTCAATTTGTACAATCCTCCCTCTCGCTCTCCAATCACTACTGCATCATCTATGGTCTTACCCTTTGGCCACATGAGTACTTGGCCATCCACAAATGCAACTCTAATCCCTTTTGCATCCAAAGATGATATGGATAGGGAATTCTTCTTGAGCCCAGGTACATATAGAACATCTTTCATCTTCAAAGACTTCCCAGAGTCTAGTTTGTAGGAGGCTTCACCACTTCCTTTGATAGGATATTGATAGTCATCCCTAAGTTTCACTCTATGAGGTGACTCAAAGGATTCTTAAAACTCAGTCATGTGTTTGGAATCCCCACTATCAATAACCCAGTCATCACATCCATGAGAGATGGTACCCGTGAGATCAGAGATTAGAACATATTCATCTTCACTTGATGAGTCATCACTTTCTGCTCTATTCTTCTTCTTGGGAGGTTCATCATCCTCAGCAGCACGAGCATGATATCTCTTCTTGCTTCCCTTCTTCTTCTTGTTGAGGTTGTTGTTGTTGTTCTTTTTGTTCTTAGGACAATTTGAGGCAAAGTGTCCCTTCTTATTACAAATAAAGCATCTTAGATCTTTCTTATCTCTATGATGATAGTGTGAAGATTTCTTGGGATGAGAATGCTCCCTCTTGGACTTTCCTTTCTTGGTGTGTGCTGTGAGAGTTTGATCTTCATTTCCCATCTTTTCTTCTCAGGCCACAAGCCTAGCTTCTTCTTGAGAACATTCCTCCCATAGTCTACTAAAGGAGATTAATTTCCTTCTTGCACAGATTCCTTGGATGAAGGAGTCCCATGACCTAGGTAGGCCATTCATTGTGGTCATTACAATTTCACCATTCTCCACTACTTCATCCACAGCTTCAAGTTGTTCTTTGATCTGAGAGACCTTAGAAAAGTAGGATTGAATGCTCTCTCCATTCTGAAGCTTTATCCCCTTCAATTGGTTCCACAGAGTCATCTTCCGATTTATGTTCTTTCCTTCAAACAGTTTGGTTAAGGAGTCAAACATCTCCCTAGGTGTCTTTAGGGAAGACACATGGGGTATAAGATGGTCCTTGATAGAATAAACAATGATTCTCTTAGCCTTGACCAGGTTCTTCTTGTGCAAAGCTTTAGCCTCTTCACCCTTTGGGACAGGAACCTCTTCACTTATGTAAGTGTCCAATTCATTCTCTTCTAGGATTAACCCAATCCTATACTTCCAGGCTTGGAAGTTATCAGCCCCTTCAAGCTTATCCTCAAGCTTGGTGTGGTGAGACATTTTAATGAGAAACTCAAATGGAAATAAAAGATTTAGGTCTTACTACTTGATTTGCTGAAAACTGGATTTGGAGCTGGATTAGGGTTTGTCAGAGAAACCCTAAAAATTCAAAATTTGAATTTCAAACTTCTGAAAGGATAGAAAGATGTGCCTTGCTGAGTTGGTCAAACTGGTATACTCAGAATTTGAAATCTGCAAATTTTCACCCCTCAAACTTGCTTTTGAAATTTCCGGATTCATTAGACAAGACCCCAAACTACGGTTTGATTTTCCCGGAGCTTCACCCAACCAAAAAGTTCGATCCAAAGCTCTAAACTTTGATTTTTCAGAGGAGCTTTCAGCCGTGGTCTCAGATTTCAGAAATTCCAATTTTTGCAGAAACCCTAATTTTTAGGTCAAAAAGTCAAAAAGCTCAGAATTGAATCCTGTCTTGACAGAAAGATGCGCCCTTGCTAGGAGAGTCAATCTAGCCTCCTGCCTTTGTTGATCTGTGGAGAGAAACCCAAATATTAAGAAGCCCTAGCTTCCACAGCTGCACAGTGCCTTCTTCTTAGGTCAGCTTTGTCACCATGTTAATTTTTCGATAATTTCATTCCATTATCATTAGGATCTCTAAGAGAATAACATGTACAACATATCTACAGCATATCAATCATAAACACAATCATGCAAGCACACAAGAGACAGAGTTTCACCGGGGAAAACCAAGAAGGTGAAAAACCCCGCAACTTCCTCAGAGATAGAATAAACCCAAATACAAGATTACAAGGATCAAACCCAATAAGATGTCTCTAGCAGATGCTCCTCCTCCTCCACATGTGCGCCACTTTCTCTCTTAGCTATGCGAGCTTGAGAAGTGAGTGAATGAATCAAACGAGAGAGACAACCTCTCTATTTATACACTGACTTGACTTGCCAATAAATCACTGGGGCCGATTTCTCAATGAAGCCTAATAACCCAACCACATGACCTAACTAGGGCCGACCCCACACTGGTGGTCTAATAACCCATCAATACAAATGACGACACTTACAATGTAACTTGCGACACTTGCAAATACAAATGAAGACACTTCCAGTCAGAGGAATATAGCATCTCTATTGGATATACAATAAAGTACAAATGTAATACATAGAAGAATATCTTCCGAAGTTACAAATACATCAACAAAAAGGTCCAAAAAGCAAATGTTACTCAAAAGTTATATCTATTATTGTTGACCTTATATGTATATACATGCCTCGGATGCAAGCTGCAATTAGTTGTGCCTCTTAGCACATGTAAAATTCGAGGGTTTATGTAGGCCAAGGCCATGAAATGAAATGAATGATCCTAATGAACCTGGATCAACTTGATGTAGACATGATGCCTAAGTTGAATAAACACTCTTTAAACAACTTATCCATTTGTGAGGCACAAACCTTCCCCTTGTTATTTGTCCGGCACAGAGTGTAGCTTCCCCCTCTCCCCGTCGAAAGTATCTTTTGGTTGAGTTTGGTCAAGTCACTCCCTTTGCCTAGCCTTGATTCTTTAGCCTTCATCCTAAGCTAGCAGTTTGACCATGTCCAATGGTTGAGTCTGTCATTTAAGCTATTGTGCAAGTAAGATATAAATAACAATGAAATATACAAACGTATTAAATGCCACAGAATGATGTTTATACTTTAAGTTAAGCTGTGAGAATGATCTAAAGAAACATGTCTTAGTCTTTGTCATAATCTTGTCCTTGGTTATAGTTTGACCATGGTCATTCTTGGGATCCGTGATGATGTGGACCATGTATGCTTATGGGGGATGATTGATGGTCCCACATACTTTTATTGATGATTACATATGGTGGACATATGATTCAGATGATGGTTGATGCAGTTCAACAGTTTTATTATTATTTTTAGATCATCAGATTATACACTGTCCAGGTATGGTGGACCCTATAGTTGACCCCTCAGGCCAACCCATGGTGTATGAGTACACATTCTTAGTAGATTTGGGTCTTTTGGATACTTTGAGACACTTGTTCTTCAGGTCCGGGCACTTATGACAGTGATAGATGCATTTTCCCACCTGTTGACCAGTTTTGGGCATGTTTCCCCAGCCTGTCCAACAGAGGCATTGGAGGCCAGTTTCACCTACGGCGATGTATGGAAAGGGGGTAGTCCAACCACTTGTTTTTACCATTATACCCCCCTTCCAGACAGCTTGGTGGGCTCAGTTTGACAGCGCAGGCACTCTAGGTGTCAGTTTGGGCAATTTTACGGTTTTCGAGGAGGATTAAAAATGGAATAAAAGGGTTATTGAGGAATTTGATTTGTGCAATTGAGGCAAGGTTTTGGCACTTGGTCTTCACAGAGGTCTTCCAGGGTGAACTCCCCATCTTCCAATCAGTTGGCATCAGTCAATGGGGTCCACAGAGGCCATAGGAGGCCTTTTACTACATGTCTCTCACAGATTTTGAGGACAGGATTTGATCATTTATGTAATGTGGACATGTCATGGTCCTTTTTATTGTGCCATGGGGATGAGCTAGTAAGGATTGATGCCTCCTAGCCCCACCATGAGTTTTTTGAGGCATGTCCATGTCATATGAGGTGGGCCCATGTGTTTTAGCCCCCTCTTAGGTATGACGTCACCCTCCTTAGTCTTTTTGAGGGATGATGTCACCCTCCTTTTGAGTGAACCATGTGATATTATGTTAGGCTCATCTTAGCCATTGATTATGTTGTGACATCTTTTAATCTCAACCACTCATTTCAAAATGTGGTTTTGAGATCTAGGGTTTTGGTCTTTATTATCCTATATAAGGAGGAGACCCCCCTATTGTAAAATTCATCTAGAGATTTTTGGCTCTTGGCTATTGGAATAAAAATACTTTCTTGGGCATCTTGGATCTTGAAGTTGGAATGCTTGTGGTGATTGTAAATGCTTCTTCCTCTGCACTGACAAATATTGGTGGCCATCTTGGATTTTATCTTCAACTAACATTTTTGTAGGTAAAGAAGACGATTTTGAGGAGTGCAAATTGGTGGGGAGGCCTACCCTTCAAGCTTCAAGAGGACGTTTTGGGTGACAGGGATTTTTTTTGTCTTTGTACCAACAATTCATGTTATTCATCTCTTTGTTTGCATCTACTTCCATTCTTGTTTATTGATTGATCTTTGTGTCCTTGATTGACAGGAATAGGGAGGCCGATTTGGTCGAAGGAGGCAAAACGTTGGCAAGAAGGGCTTCATCAAGTTTGGCATTTGATCTTTGTGGGAAGTAATCCTCATCACAAGCCTCTTCCATCTTCATCTTCGAGGTATGTTCCATGAGGTATGATATTCTTCTATCCTATCCATCTACTCTCTTAGATCTCAAAACCCTAATTGATTAAAACCCTCATTTTTCTATTTTTCTAGATCGACTTGGATCTAGCTTGGCTTTTGGGAAAATATTGAAAACCCACCTCTATAGCATCCACGACAATTCGGATCTATAGTTTGGTGTGAATTGGCCTCCATTTGACACATTTTCCAAGGCACATTAGCCTCCTTGAGGGACGCTATTGGGGCTAGTTCCAAGTTGTGGGTAGGTGAGATCCCACTCGATTTGCATAGATCTACCTTGATAACCTATCCCTAGTGCTTCACCTTGTGGGCCCCATTCCTCATTTTGAGGGATTGAGCCCCACTTGGGTCACTTGGTGATGCATTTTGCATCTTAGATCTATGGAGATCTAGGCCATATTTGGGCATGCCATCCTAAACCCACCTTGATAATTGCCTTAACTACCCCGATCTACATTTTGGCATCATTTGGACTCCATTTGCCCCTCCATCTAAAGGCATTAGTCTCCCTTGGGGCAATTTGCACTCCTTGGGTTAGTGGCCTTTTCCTAGATCCCATATGTGGGTGTTGTCTATCTCTACTTAGATCCATAGATCTACCTCATCTCACCCACTTAGTGCCATCTCACCCCTAATTTGACCAAGTGGGCCTCATTTGGACCATTTTGCACATTTTAAGGAGTGGGCACCACTTGTGTATTTTCATGGTGTTATATCTATCCATTTAAGCTTCAATAAGTGGCCTTAATCATACATTGGTTGAACACTTGTCACATCCTAAGCTTCTTCAACCATACTTAACTCTTGGGTCCACTTAATCTAACTCATGCATTGGTTTTCGTAACCTCACTTACACATTTCCCTAGGAACCTTTGTAGCAGCTAATCTTCATTGGTTGGCTAGGGTCTCCCCCTTGGTCTTGACTTTTCATGATCTAAAGTGAAGAGTGCCTCGGTTACCGTGACACCCAGCTTGCATTGGGAACCGTTGCACTTCTTGGGTCACCTCTTTAGTTGTCCATCTCCTCTACCGTCTCGGATGGTATACCTTTAGGGACAACTACAAGTTGTGTGATAACAGTTACCTCAAGTGATCATGAGGTAGATCTGAGATCTCTCCCCCCAAAGTTGGGGAGGTCATTGGTTCGACTCTCGTGATCCCCTCGGGGTTAGATCCATAAGTAGGGTCGACGATTTGCCCCATTTACCATTCATGAATCATGGGGATGTACTCAAAGGGTTTTTCACAAGGTTATTCCTTGGAAAGAAAAACAATAAGAACAAAAGTTACCATGCAATGCAATCCATTCAGACTCTAAAGGGAAAACTAGTGATGCATCCATTATACTAGGTGCCTTCGACAATGTGATAAAACAAGGTATCCACGTGTGGGTGCACTAGTTTTTTGTGAGAGTGGGGGGAGGGTGCATCACTCG
Source organism: Larix kaempferi (assembly GCA_027924585.1). Lineage (NCBI taxonomy): Eukaryota > Viridiplantae > Streptophyta > Pinopsida > Pinales > Pinaceae > Larix > Larix kaempferi. Next base: position 8,431,519 of record BSBM01000344.1, on the reverse strand, counting down.
AAAAGAAAAACAATAAGAATAAAAGTTACTGTGCAATGCAATCCACTCAGACTCTAAAGGGAAAACTAGTGATACATACATTGTACCAGGTGCCTTTGGCATTGTGATAAAACAAGGTATTTGCGTGTGGGTGGCGCACTAGTTTTCTGTGGGAGTGGGGGGAGGGTGCATCACTTATATATACACATATTTATATATATAATCTTCAAGTGTGTTAGCCGAGGGGATTAGCTCAATTGGTTGTCAACAATTTTGTTGAGCATTTGGCTAGTTCCATAGGTGCCTCGTTTGAATCTTCCCAGGTGAGACGCTCTAGTCTATGCCAATGAGTTTACTAGGGATGTCATCCACGAATGTGGGGAAGCATCCCTTGGGTTCCTCGTAAGGTTTTCCTTGGAAAATAATTTAAATGTGTTAAAATTTGTATCATTGGAGATAGTAAACTATAGAACTAAGAACTTATAAATGTAAGGTTTAAAAGTAAAATGTAAAATAATTTTAAATATGCTCACAATGTTACAATCACATTTCCAATTTGGCATTTGTGATTTGATTTTCAAAGTTTTTGATTTAGTGATTCGATAGTTAATACTGTAGGAATACTTTTAAATATATAAATAACTACAAAATTTGTTGAATGGCATTTATTCATGAGACATAAACCACCGGTGACTGGTCACTAATCAATAATGCCTTCAATTGAGTCTTCTTCCTGTTTTGCATGCCTCCAATTGAGTCTTCTTCCTTGGCCAAGATGCTCAACAAGTACTTGTCACTATCAAGTCTGGAGTTGTGGCATATTTGCTAGGATCGTAACCATAGTCAGCTCCTCAAAGTCGTCTTGTTGGATATCTTGCACATATATAGCATCATTTGTGAATTGGTCCCATATTTTTTGGCTTATTAATTCCCAATCCTTTTCTCTTCACTAAATTAAGAAAAACATGAGTGCACCAATATCAATTACCCTCACACATTAAGGAAGTGGCTATGTGTGAGAGTAGCTATAGAGCAAATGCTTGTATCTCTTGGGCAGCACATTATGAATTAACCATTGGGCTATCGGATCTTTGCTATGCTACCTATCACAAAAGGCTTCAATTATGCCAAACTCACCTCAGCCACATGAATATTGCGCAAATTGAGTTCGGATTGTTTTAGTAGATGCTTTATAATGGTTATTCCTTGTAATATTGCTTAGCTTGGAATCTAAGATAGGGGTAGTTTATGTTGTGTAATGAAGTAATGATGACACTTCATTATCTTTAGTCCTTTTCTATTAATAAAGAAATACATTTCCTTCTCTTTGACCCTTTTGTACTTTTAACGTAACAATTTGAAGTTTTGGAATTTTTCTGCCTTACATATTATTTTAGACAAGGGAGAGATGTGGGGAAAGAAATGGAAATGAAACTGAAAAGAAAAAACCACAAAAGTGGAATTATGTCAAATAGGTGTAGCTTATGTTGTGTAATAAATTCACGATGACTTCAAAGAGGCATGTGAACATGAGAATCATGGGAATTGGAAATTTGGCAAATTTCAATCTTAATTCTAATCCATAGCTGCAAAATGGTTACTTAATATTTGATTCTAGCTATCAAAAAGCCATTTCCATAATAATCAACTTCCCACACATTGTCATGTATTCTAGGAATTTGGGCTGCTTTGTTTAGTTTATACTTCTTGGTTTGTGTATATGTTTCTTAGGTATCCTGCATGAGATTGTGAAATTGGCCAAATAATATTTGGCCATTGAAGCTTTAAGCTGCAATTCTAGTCTAGAAATCATTACTAATAAGGTCCATCTATCATTAGGACTAATTAGGTTGCTCACAAAATGAATGATTTTAATGTGTTCATCAATTGCACAATTTTAATTGGCATTGATACGTATGGTACTTGATCCTATGTTTGTTGAAGCTCTCTCAGCAATTGTTATATATGCTAGTCTTTAGGCTTCACTTTGTAGGTCCTTATTTAGGTTACTCTTGGAAAAGTGTACTCTATGTTTACTAAATCTTTTTACCAAATAAATTCCTTGCAATTCTTGAAAGTGATTTATTAAACTTGTTTTTAGTATTGCCACCTCAATAGGGTGTCGTTCAAATTTCTGGGAAGGTTTGAGTGCAGACTATTCTCATTAATCTTATTTGGAAGATGACTCCTAGATAATTGATATGTAATATCTAGAATAACTCTATGAAATGATGAGATACTTTTTGAATTTTCATCATTGTATTTTATACCATATTGAACGATATAATGACTATGCATCATGGTGGTCACTTTCAAAACCTTGTGTATTTATAATCTAATAAATTATTCAACATGTTATAATTCTTCATCTCGTAAGGTACTTTGCCTTAAGGCATGGATAGTGTTACAACTCATATTGTATGAGGTTTCACATTGGGTTCTTAGCTGGTAACTTGGAGCATGTTAATAGACTTCAGAGATCTGTTATCACCAATCTTGTAGTTGCCCCTACAGATGGATCCAAGGTGGATGGTAGAGGGGACAGGCAACTAAAGTGGTGAACCAAGAGAGCCCTAGTTCCCAAAAGGATGGTTGTCACGCCAACCAAGGCACCCTTCGCTTTTGCTACCAAAGCCAAGATAGCAAGGGGGAGACCCAGATCTACTCTCGACAGGAGAGATCAACCCAATCACCAGATCAAATCAATCAAGTGAAGTACGTAGGGTGATAGGTATGGAACCCTAGAATTAAGGAATTAGGATCACTGTGGAGGCTTAGGAAAGATGTGAAATGATAGGGATAGATAACACACAGTGATTCTATGATTAAGTATGATTCCAAGATTTAAGTGCTAATGTAAAATGATCAAATTCAGCTGCCTTGGGAAACGTGACCCTTAAAACAGGGAAAGTGACCCAGAGAGAGAATTTGAGGTTAGGGCTTTCTAGCACAGCTTGTGAGATAGATCTGACAGTGTTAAAACCAACAAGCTCGGGAAAATGACCCAACAGACAGGTAAACCAAATAGTCTAGGAAAGTCGTGAGGGCTTGAGATTAGTGCCTTAGGGCTTGGGCCTATGGAGTCACCCAGTTAAGGCGCTTTTGAGAACCCACTTTGCAATTTGCCCGGTCTACAATACCCAGAAATGGTTTGCCAGTAAACCAAGTCTCTTGACCCAGGGAATTTTTAGAAGATTTTGACTTAGGGTTTTAAATTGAAATGACAGATGGATAAACTAATGGAATGAGAAACTTACCTTGAGATCATACTTGTGTGATGGAAGTGCTTGCCATGTTGTTGAGGAATGCTCCCGCAGATATCAAATGGGAAACCTTTGATTTTTCTTGCCACAATGAGATGCCCTAGCTCCACACGTGTGCCCTCCTCTTCCTGTCAAACCAAGGAAATCGATTCAATCAGAATGATCAAGAATGGAGGAAATACAAGCATATAGAAATGATAACATGAAGTTGAAGGTACAAAGACAGTAATACTCCCTGTTACCGACGAAGAAACCCCAAAGAAGAGGTACGGAGAGTCTCCCCTACCAATGCGACCTCCTTGAAGCAAATCGGCCTCCACCTGTAGATGAGAAAACGTGGAACAAAAATGATAGCAAGATAATCTCCAATAACCCAGTGCAAAGGAAGAACAAATAGTCGAACTCCAAAAGCATTCACCACCACAAGACAAGTAGATGCAATAGTAATTTTCTATTCCAATAATCCAGAGCCAAAAGTCCCTTTACAATGAGAAGCTGTCTCCTTTAAATAGGATGGAGAGATACCAAAACCCTAACCACCTTTTGAATGGATGGCTAAGATTAAAAGATCAAAGTGATCTAACCAATGGTTGAGATGAGCTCAACATAAAGTACATGGATCAATATAACAATATAATACATCAATGGACCAAATCGCCCTAGGAGAGGGGGTCCCACCAAATGTAAATGATAAAACATAAGAACTAGCTCATGGTGGGTCTAGGGGGTCATGACTTGCCTCCCTAGTGTGTCCCCATGGCACAATAACATAAGATAACCAAGCTAGACACCAAATCGTGCATCTCTGGGAAAGTCGTGAGCCTTAGGAGGCTCCAAAAAACCATAAAAAGTGCTGGAGAGATGGGTGTGGGTCCCACTGGAAGCTGAAACTGCTGGAGAAGGTGTGGAAGACATCACACTCATCATCAAAACTCATCCCATGCCAATCCCTTGCCTCGGTAACCCAAATCGAATTCCTCTATAGCCACTTTTACCATTTTTAATTTGCCTCGGGAACTGTGAACATGCCCAAACTGCCTCCTGGAGTGCCTGCGCTGTCAAGGTGAGCCCACTAGGCTCTCCGGGAGGGGGGTAATATGGTAAAAAAAAGTGGCTGGACCACTCCCTCCATGCACAGCGCCCTAGGTGAACCAATCAAATCCTCCAACTGCTCTGTCAGGCCATCTGACAAGGCAAAACTGCACTAGGATGCCCAACTGAGGCCAATCATCACTGTAATTGCCCGGAACAAAAAAATAGACTGTCTCATTGGACTCAGAGAGCCCAAATCCATCTAAGGTGTGTACTCATACACCCTATGGATCTCTGCATGATCATATAAAATATCCAATATACTTGACAGACCAAATAATAATAATCTGTAAAAGTGCTGAAAAACACAAATCATCATCATAAGCCTGTAACCACTGCATAGAACCATCTGGTGACCTGTACCAGACTATATATCTTATCTCTTCATCATCTGAGGTCTATCCACCTCATGTCCTGTGGTTGACTTTGGTCAAACTAGGTTTGACCCAGTCAACATGACCCATAATATGACTAAGGCTATCCTCAAACTGCTGCAAGTGTCAAAGGTTAAAGCATGCTCTACAATTCATTCAAGCAACAATTATAACAAGAAGTCATCATTTCATTGGCGATCTACCAACAAATATATAAGGCTTTTAATTATTATTATGACTCAGACCAGACTTTCAAGACCATACTCACTTCATAGTTGTGATCAATTTGCTAGTGAAGGGTGAAGGCTAAAAATTAAAAGGCTAGGCCAAGGGATGACTACTAACTTGACATTGTGACACTTTGGAAATGGAAAGGGAATACACACTCTAGCATATGCTGGATGAACAACAACACGGGGGATGGTAGTGTCTCACAAATGGGTAAATTGTTTAAAGAGTGTTTATTCAACATAGGTATCATGTCTACCTGTAAGATGATCCAAGTTCATTAGCATCCATTAATTTCACTTTATCGCCTTTTTGGCCTACATAACCAGTGTAGTCACACTCGCTCAAGACTCGCGAGTGTTGCCGAGTCTTGCCGAGTCGCAGGCCAGCCGGGTAACCGCGTCAAACTCGCCGGCCAAACTCGGGACTCGGTTCAAACTCGTCGGACTCGCGATTAAACACGGAACTCGGCTCAAACTCGTCGGACGCGCGAGTTTGTGGCTTGACATTTTGGAGGTGAACGCAGAGTGAGATTAAATGCATAGTGAGATTTGAGGAGCCCACGAGCTGGAGACCGCGAGCTGCGACCACGACCTGAAGGCTGAGATCACACGCTGCAAAGGAGACCACGAGCTGAGAAGAATTCGACGAGCTACCATCGACCGGTCGAGCGTGGAAGAATTCCAGTTTGGTGATATTTTGTTTTTTTTATTTGCAATATTGTATTTTATTTTTTTATATTTTATTTTCATTTTTATTTATCGGGCATTTTGGTAGCCTGGAGATCGGCCGTTTTGGCACAAAACTTAATACAATAAAAATAAAATTAAAAGAAAACATAAATATTTAATAAATAGTTATTTTAAATTAAACTTAAAAATATGTTAATTTATGTTTTTTTTTTATTTTATTTTCATTTTTATTTAAAATTAACATAAAACGGAGGCTGCCAAAACGCCCGATAAATAAAAATGAAAATAAAATATAAAAAAACATAAATTAACATATTTTTAAGTTTAATTTAAAATAAATATTTATTAAATATTTTTTTTTTAATTTTATTTGTATTGTATTAAGTTTTGTTTTAATTTTAATTTTTATTTGTATTTAATAATTTATTTAAGTTTTGTTTTAATTTTTTTTATGTTTTGGGTGTTGGGCCTGTTGGTAGCCTGTGGAGGCTGCCATCGTGGCCTGGCCTATAGACCTGTTCTTGAGATGAATTTCTGCATAGAATTGTTCTTATAACTTATATGGATTAGAAATGTCATTATGTTTGTTTTTTGTGCATAAAAGTTACCATATTTTTAATTTTTTTCATATTTGCTGAGTATTTGTCGAGTCTTATCCGAGTTGCCGAGTCTGCCGAGTCCCAAGCTAGCCGAGTATTTGCCGAGTCCGAGTCTGACTACACTGTACATAACCCTTCGGATCTCAGGTGTGCTAAGAAGCACAACTAATTGTAGCTTGCATCCAAGGCATGTTTATACATATACATAAGGTCAGCAATCATTTAGATATAGAGTTTAAGAACCATTGCTTTTTTGGACCTTTCTTATACTCTTCGAGGAGTATTTATAGCATTTCATTGCTCTTGCCCTTTACTCAAGTGTGTTAAGAAACACATTCTAGAGTTTACAATCTCCATGGGCGAATTTACATAAGTTTCCAGAAGTAGTATATGAGCTTTCAGTTTTAGCCAACAACATCTTAAGTGACTAGGGGGACTTCGTGTCAGTGCCAAACATCGGGACAACCGATCAGAATGATTTAGGACTACAATTCAACTCACCAAAGGTAGGTTTTGTCACCAACTCAGAGCCGAGACACAATAAACAGGGAAGCTCATCCAACAAAGAGGCTAAAGCGGGGGAAGGTCCTCCATGCCACTAGTCAAGTAGTAAATTAGGGTAATAAACAAACTGGAAGGTAATGGATGGGTGAAGACGGTGAATAATGAGACCAACACTAGCAAGCCAAGGATGGTGGGAATGATCACCTCTATACTCCCTAGGGAGGGTAAAACCAATGAGTATGGATAGTGAACTTCTAAGTCTGAGGGGGGACAATATATATAACATAAAATACAACCAGGTCCACATATCTATATGATCACCAGATCATGATACTAAATGCTAAGACATGCTACAAGAATGAATATAAAAGCAATATAACCATAACACAAGAATATACCTGCTAAGTCGTATACCTGAATGCACACAATCTGAACCAACATATGTCCACTGAAACTCTGCTGTTGCAACTCTGGGCAATACTGACTGCTATGCATAAATGGCTAAATGGCTACATCAGTCCTCTCTCTGAGTGTCCTGAAACTCAGTCATGGCATGGGGAATAAAACTGTTGTCCATAGTATAATCATGATCCATAATAGATGCCCATCTCAGCATCTCAGTGTAAGGGAACTGGCTGAAAAGTGTACTGGAATCTAAAAAATAGAATATGGTAACCCGGCTACTATATATGTGATAACAGGATCTACATTTTCAGGTGGTTTTTTCTCTCCTTCATGGTGGATATTTGATGAAGATCTTTGGCGGAGGATGGTCATTTCTCTATGGTGGATGGTCATTCTATGGTGGGATGCTTCCTTCATGCAGTTTTTTCATTCTCTTAGCATATGGATGCTTCCTGGTAGTTATATGTGATGATGTTGTATTGTTGGTGTCACTAGAAAGGGGGTGTACTACATGGTCTCTGTTAGAAAGTGACAACAAGGAAGGTCCTGTATCATTTGCATGTGTCCTTGCATGCTAGAAGACATAAAACAAGAAGCCAAATGGATTAATGCCTTTATCCAAAGTTTAGACTTAGGAAAAGCGCATTATGTAATCTAATTATTAATTGACTTAATGGAGTTACTTTTTATAAAGTTAAAGTGAAAATAATTTAAGTGATGGCTAACCTAATCTTTGCCATTGATCTCACCAGTGATCTCATCCATTGATCCATAGTGGGAAGTTAGGGTTTTCGCTTGGCCATTGAGTTAAAAGAAGGATTGATTTGGTGGAAAGGACACACATACACAGTTGAGATTTCTTGCTCATAGCATTCAGCCGGAGAGCAAGAAAGAGACTTTGCAGGAGAAGTTTGTAGAGGGTGAGACTGAAGAACATCTATCCGGAGATTGATAGAGGCAAATCGAAGAGGCCGTAAAGGGTCGCAGGGAGGCCGTACAACTTACGCAGAGGGCCGTACAAGCTGACGCAGGGTCGGCTGTACGAGTGACGCAGGCAGCCGTACGGGTGATGTAGGGAGGCCGTACTGGTGACGTAGGGAGGCCGTACGCTGACGCAAGGGCTGTACGCTGACGCAGAGGCCGTACACGCTAACGCATGGGGTTTGTACGATCTTGCTAGGGTTTTCTCCGTGAGTTTCGGTTGTACGATTTTGCTAGGTTGGGTAAAATCGATTTCTGGATTGTATTATTCTATAACTTGCTAATAAAAATATCTCCTCAGACTGCTGCACCGGTTTTCCCATCTTGGGTTTTTCCGGGGGTTTTCATTCCCAAATATATTTGTGTCTCTATTGATGTGATTGTTGTTCTATTTCTCTCAGTATTTATTTTCCGCTGCAATATTTGTGAAAAAATCCATTTGTGGTTATCAATAATTATTTGGGGTTAAATTAAAATAACTAGCATACTGTGACTCAAGATTGGGTTTTAAGGATATTTACATGGTATCAAAGCTCTTCTAAGCAGATCTGAGAGAAAGCAACAATTATTGGATAGATCAGGGGCAGATCTATTCTAGGGTTTGACAGGTACACTTCATTATGGTCGTACAGTTGAGAGTTGAGGATAGACTCCAGGGGGCTCAGAACTTTCCTACTTGGAAAGAGAGGATCATGAGGATCCTGGATGTTAGTGATGCAGAGGAGCACATTGACGATTAGAAGGTTGCGCCCATAGATCCGGCAGAGTTGGCAGAGTGGAAGAAGGTAGATTCTAGAGCCATGTTGATTATCTTGGATGGGGTCAAGGATCACATAGTCCCTCACCTTTCCGGGAAGAAAACTGCATTAGACCGCTTTGGAAAGCCTTTACCAGAGTAAGAACGAAAACCGGAAGATGCTACAGGAGATGTAGTATCAAGATGGCCAAGGGAGAAGGAGTGGTGCCTTATCTCACAAGGCTCACACAGATCAGGGATGAGCTTGGAGCAGTGGGCTCTAAGACTGAAGATGAGGAGCTAGTTTGGATAGCCCCCAGTGGCTTTTCTAAGCCATGGGACGTCTTTGTCAAAGGCGTGGTGGCTAGGGAGAAGCTCCCTGACTGGTAGAGATTGCGAGACGACTTTGTGCAGGAGGAGATCCGCATGGGTCAAGGTTCAGGTTCATCCAACGGTGCCCCACGGATTGTGGATGAAGAGGCTCTAGCCCTAGCAAGCAAGGGAAAGGGCAAGGCAAAGAAGAAGAAGGGTGGTAAGAAGAACATTGGCATGTCAAAGGTGAAGAAAATCTGACTGTTTAGACGGAATTATTCATACACATTTTGTCAAACATTTTCAGAACCTAGGGTTTTAATTTAAAATTATTGATAAATAAAATCACCCTTCTGAAAATGACTCCAAATTTTGTCAAATATTGAAATAACTTTCAAGCAGATGGACACATATTTTTGGTCTAATGACCGGGCAAAACCCCACTGCTTGGGGAAAACCCTAGAAAGAAATTTTTCATTAAAGGAGAAAATCTCATAAATTTTCCAACAACTCAGAAAAATTATTCTTCTGTCCCTTACAAGCAAAATTTCCATAAATCATATCAACAGCAAAATACCTTAGAAAACGTGCCTGCAATGCAGTACGGCCTGCTATACCTTCACACGTGCGAGTACAGACTGTAAGGATCTATCACACGTGTGACTGTACGGATCTGTCCTTTCTGTACTTTTCTGTTGCCTCGAAATTCGTGTCACAGCCAGCAATAAATTTTGTAGGGTTTGTTAGCCTTTTTCTGTACTTTCTGCCTCGGGAAATGTGTCGACACGTGGTTGTACGAACTTCTTCAGACTGTAATTAATGCTGCTGTAAGTCTGCATTAAATGTTGTTGCTTGCATTGGAAATCGTGCCAAGGGTTTCTTTCTCTCCTTTGGTCTTCAACCTCTCTCTCTCCTCAATAATGGTGAGTGTCTTTCATTTGTCCTCTCTCATTGTTTTATACTTAAATTTTGTAACTACTTGCATCAACTACCTAATCTAGGGTTGAAAATCATTTACAAAATCAAGGGTCTACAACTTATCTCACTTTTTCATAATTAAACACTTTAATTATTAAATACATTTTTAAGTGAGACCCACTTTTTCTAAAGTATAAAAACCTTCACTTTATTTTTATAAGTGTCACTTTGCTACATAAATACATAAGGACAAAAATCTCTAGTCCTTTCATCACACTCACACCAAAAACATGAAAGGACCTTCAGCGTTAACATTTCAACACTCCCTCTTAATGAGGAAGGTCCGCAACATTATCTCCATCTTTGACTCCTGCAACAGCTCCCTCCTGCTCTGGAAAGTCTCTCGGAGAAGAGTGCCCATCACTGAAAAACTCTGACTCCTGAGATTCAGCCTGAACCTCGTCAACCTGCTCATCACCATCATCTGCCTCGCTGAGTCTTTTGTCAATGCTTTGAAGAGAATCACTCTCCTCATCAGAAGGAATGTAAATAACAATGTTCCCCCAAGTTTCTGGGACGGGGGGACGTGGGAGCGGGGAAACGCACATTCGGGACGCGTGGAGACCACCCCCAAATTTTAGGAAAATTTGGGGGGGACGGGGGGACATCCCTAAAATTATAAAAATAAAATAAAATACTAAAAATAATATTTCATTTGACGTATATTCATGATTGTGCAATGAAAATACTAAATATATTGATTTATTTTCTAAGTAGTAATAAGCAGGGATTGTAAAAAGTGAAAATAATGGAAAAACATAAAAAAAAAATTCTCAGGGGCATGGGTGGGGGGAAACGTTTCGTCAGGAGTCCCCGGGGCGCAGGAAACGCATCCCCGACCTTGCGGGACACGTCCCCGTGGAACATTGGTAAATAATATGTCGATCAACTTTATCTTCTGCTCCATCTTCTGACTCTGGCAGCCATCCACCTGCCCATGGGCGTACAACATGTCCTCTCAAGATATATAACCTATCTCTGCGATCACTAATCAAGATAGTAGTCCTGACAGGATCATCTCTTCGATAAATGAAGATATGACCGTCCCTGACCAATATCCCATAACCATCATCTTCAAGAGATGACATTGAGAGTTTGCTAACTCTCATTCCAGGTACAAAGACTCCATGTATTTCCAACACTTCTCCAAGGTCTAGTTGGAACCTGACTGTTCCAACCCCTCGAATAGCTGTCTGAGGACTGTCAATGTCTGTCTGCATGAAGTGTCCTGGTCCCAATTATGTGTTGATCTGGAATGCATCATACATTCCAGTCATATGTCTGGTTGACCCACTGTCAACTATCCAGACACGCTAAAAAATTGAGCTACCTACACTAGAATCAAAAGAGGCAAGAGAAAATTCTCTTGCAAACTCACCTGCAAATTCTTCCATTGCAGAAGCTGCAGAATCTTTCTCTGACTTTCCTTTCTTCTTCTCAGGACATTTCGTGGCATAGTGTCCCAACTGGCCACAACGATAGCATTTGATCTGACTTAGATCTTTCTTCTTCTTGTTCTTTGCTTTCGCTGCAAGTGCAACATTTTGCTCCACCTCCTCACTGACTTGTCCACCCAAAGCTCCCTCTCGAATCTCCTCTTGGGTGAAATCATCCTAAAGTCTTGACCAGTTCGGAAGCTTCTCTTTGCCAACTCTGCATTTGACAAAAACATCCCATCTCTTGGTAAAGCCCTTGAGGGCTATTCTTACCATTTCTGAGTCTGAGATAGTTTCCCCTACTGCTGTTAACTCGTCTTTGACCTGAGTCATTCGAGTAAGGTAGGAAGTTACACTTTCTCCTTGAGTCATCTTTACATTGTGTAACTTGTCCTTCAATGCCATCTTCTAATTCTCGTTCTTTGCCTCAAATAATTGCTTCAAGGCATCCCACATACTATAGGCAGTCTTCTTCTCTGCCAAATGAGGGATCATATGATCCTTCACCCCATCCAAGATCAACCTCTGAGCTTTGGCTTCTAGAGCTTCATGCTCTTCTAAAGCATCTTTGTCTGTGGGCTTCGTCATTACGGTGCTTGCAAAACTCCAGATCTTCCACTCCTTGAGCACTGCCATTATCCTTACTTTCCAAGGTATATAATTGGATATTCCATCCAATCGATCTTCGTATCTGATGCTCATCATCTGAAGAAAACAACTTACAACCAAAAATTAACTGAAAATCTAATACTTTTCTGAAATTTCAAAGAACACCTGCTAAACTTCTTTTTCAGTATGACCCTGTTAAACTGTGATCTAATACCATAAGCTCTGATACCATGAAGAAAATTTGACTGTTTAGATGGAATTATTCATATACACATTCTGTCAAACATTTTCAGAACCTAGGGTTTTAATTTAAAATTATTGATAAATAAAATCGCACTTCTGAAAATGACTCCAAATTCTGTCAAATACTGAAATAACTTTCAAGCAGATGGACACAATATTTTTGGTCTAATGACCAGGCAAAACCCCACTGCTTGGGGAAAACCCTAGAAAGAAAATTTTCATTAAATGAGAAAATCTCAGAAATTTTCTAACAACTCAAAAAAATTATTCTTCTATCCCTTGCAGGCAAAATTTCCAGAATCATATCAACAGCAAAATACCTCAGAAAACGTGCCAACAATGCAGTACAGCCTGTTGTACCTTCACACATGCGAGTACAGACTGTACGGATCTGTCACACGTGTGGCTATACGGATCTGTCCTTTTTGTGCTTTTCTGTTGCCTCGAAATTCGTGTCACAGCCAGCAATACATTTTGTACGGTCAGTCAGTCATTTTTCTGTACTTTCTGCCTCGGGAAATGTGCCCACATGTGGTTGTACGAATTGCTTCAGATTGTAATTAATGCTACTGTAATTCTGCATTAAATGTTGCTTCTTGCATTGGAAATCGTGCCAAGGGTTTCTTTCTCTCTTTTGGTCTTCAACCTCTCTCTCCTAAAAAATGGTGAGTGTCTTTCATTTGTCCTCTCTCATTGTTTTATACTTAAATTTTGTAACTACTTTCATCAACTACCTAATCTAGGGTTGAAAATCATTTACAAAATCAAGGGTCTACAACTTATCTCACTTTTCAATAATTAAACACTTTAATTATTAAATACATTTTAAAGTGAGACCCACTTTTTCTAACATATAAAAACATTCACTTTATTTATATAAGTGTCACTTTGCTACATAAATACATAAGGACAAAAATCTCTAGTCCTTTCATCACACTCACACCAAAAACATGAAAGGACCTTCAGAGTTAACATTTCAACAAAAGGTCAAGTGTTTCATTTGCCACAAGCATGGACACTTTGCCTCCCAGTGCCCAGACAGGAAGAAGAAGAAGAACACACAGATGGCAAGTTCTGCAGTGGTGGACGAGTTCAGCCAGAGTTTTGATGAGGACTTTTGCTTGATAGCTTGCATGGCAAGCTCCATAAGCAACATCATTTGGTACATTGATAGCGGAACATCTTGTCATATGACAGGACAAAGAGCATTCTTCAAGAGCTTGCAGGAGGGTGGAGTAAAACTCCACATTGAGTTGGGAGATGATGCGCGGTATCAGGCGCAGGGAGTTGGTAACTTGGTACTGTTTTGTTTCAGAGGGAGTCTGGCAAACCCCTCAGTTTTGCTAACGTATTATATGTTATGGGGTTGACAAAGAACCTCATATCAGTTTCCACCTTGAGGACAAGGGTTTTCTGGTGACTTTCCGGGATAGGAATGTGTATATCAGGCCGAAGGGGTCAGAGCAGAAGTTGGATCGGATGATTGGGGTAGCGAGAAGATGTACAGACTACACTTCGAGCCTGCAAAGGCTCTAGCCAGCAGCAGCAACAATCAGAGTGAGTTGTGGCATAGGAGGATGGCACACTTACACCATGGAGCACTGAGGCATTTGAGACAGGCAATTATTGGAGTTCCTTAGGTACAGAAGGAGAAGCATAACAGTTGCAAGGGTTGTGCGTTGGGGAAGAACATCAGGAAGCCCTTCCCACAGAGTGAGCACAAGTCTAAGGGGACCTTGGACTTGGTGCATTCGGATGTTTGCCGACCTGTGAGCGTCCATTCTTTTAGTGGCTACAGTTATTGCGTCACATTCATTGATGACTATTCCAGGAAGACCTAGATCTATTTCCTGAAGGCCAAGTTAGAGGTCTTCGAGCAGTTTCGGGAGTTCAAGACTCGTGGAAAACCAGACAGGAAGGAGGATTCAAATATTGAGGATAGACAACGGGGTGAGTACACCTCCAAGGAGTTCTTTTATTATGTTCATTAGAGGGGATCAAGGAGTATACTGTTCCTCACACTCCCCAACAGAATGGAGTGGCGGAGAGGAAGAATAGGACACTAGTGAGTGCAGCCAAGGCCATGTTGTTTGATCAAGGATTGCCACTATTCCTATGGGACGAGGCATTTACAACTGTAGTATACATCCAGAACTCACACAGCCTTGGGGAAGAAGACACCTGAGGAGGTTTTCACAGGCACTAGACCAGATGTGAGTCATCTACGCATATTTGGCAGTGTCTGCTATTGTCATATTCATGCTGACACGAGGAAGAAGCTGGACCCTTCTGGTGAGAAGGGGCTACTAGTTGGTTACAGCGAGACTTCTAAGGCATACAAGGTATATATTCCGACTCGCAGAAGGATCATTGTGAGCAGGGATGTCCAGTTTGATGAGGACAGAGCCTTACAAAGATCTATGGACTTACCAGCACAAGAGCAGCCAGCACAGGACCTTGGGAGTCAAGTTGAAGGAGCTACAGGTACAGACACAGGGCCAAGTTCTGATAGTCAGAGGGAGTCAAGTGGACAGGATCCTTTGGTCATTGACTTGGAGGATGAGCTGCAATAGGAGGAGGATATCCAGCATCCGTGACATGTAGACACTGGGCCATGGCCTAAGTGGTACAGGTCCACAGTTCAGGATTCCGGGAAGGTGACACTTCCACAGAGCTCCATGACGCGGAGCAAACCACCAGATAGACTTAGCTATATGGCACTGATGACAGGGTTGATTAACTTTGAGCCTTCCAGTTTCGAGGAGGCTACACAACATGATGTGTGGCAAGAGGCCATGGTTGAGGAGTATCACTCCATCATGAAAAACCAGGTATTGGAGGTTGTGCCTAGGCCAGAAGGCAAACAGGTAGTTGTATCCAAGTGGATCTACAAATTAAAGCATGCAGCAGACGGAAGCGTGGAGAAGTATAAGGCGCGCTTCGTGGCAAAGGGGTTTTCACAGAAGGAAGGTATTGACTATGAGGAGACCTTCGCCCCTGTTGCCAGATATTCTTCTATTTGGACTATTCTCTCATTGGCAGCAGAGATGGGTTGGCGCATTCATCAGATGGACCTAAAGACTGCCTTCCTCAACGGATTTATAGAGGAGGAGGTATTTATTGAGCATCCAGAGGGGTTCGAGGTGGAGAACAGGGAGTCACATGTGTGCAGATTGCAGAGAGCTCTTTATGGGCTCAAGAGGCACCTCGGGCATGGTACTCGAGGATAGACAGCTATCTACGGGAGATGGGATTCCAACGGAGTGAAGCAGACCACAACCTATACTTTTTGTCTGGTGAGGTACCTCTCATACTGGTATTATATGTAGATGATCTCTTTCTTATAGGAGATGAGAGGCTAATCGAGGACTGCAAGTCCAATCTTGCAGTAGAGTTTGAGATGAAAGACTTTGGGTTGATGCATTACTTCCTAGGTCTAGAGGTTTGGCAGAGAGATGGGTGCTTCTTCATTTGTTAGGGGAAGTATGCAATGGAGATCTTGAGGAGATTCAGGATGGAGGATTGTAGACCCATGTCCACGCCTCTAGTTACTAACTGTAGGAAGATTGATGTATCGAGTTCAAAGGAGCTTGATCCTACATTGTATCGCCAGCTTATCGGGTCACTTATGTATCTGGTCAACACTCGATTAGACATTAGCTTTGCAGTCAACTATTTGAGTCAGTTCATGGTGGAGCCTCGGAGAGTACATTGGACAGCTGCGAAGCATGTGCTTCGCTATATCAAAGGTACAATGGAATATGGATTGGTTTATGAGCGCAACGTGAGTATACAGTTAGCAGGCTTCACAGATGTTGACTAGGCAGGATGTGTAGAAGATAGGAAGAGCACTTCAGGTTGTTGCTTCAGCACTGGGTCAGGGGTTGTCTCTTGGTTCAGCAGGAAGCAAAAATCAGTTGCATTAAGCTCGGCAGAGGCTGAGTACATGGCAGCCAGTATGGCAGCATGTGAGGGGATGTGGCTAAGACAGTTGCTCTCTGGGTTATTCGAGTGTGAGTTGGAGACTACGGTGGTTTGCTGTGACAATCAGAGTGGCATTAACCTATCTGAGTGTTATCACACAATCTCTAGCTGTTTGTGGTAAGTATCCCAATAGGGATGGTAGAGGAGACAACTAGGAAGGTGTAACCGGCAATAGCCAAGTCCTCCGCTCGAATGAACGGAAGTTACACTGGACAGGGATACTGTCACTTTAGACGAGGCACTTGGCCAATTCAAGGGGGAGACCCTGCTCAACCAGTTATGGTCGAGACTCAATAGTTAGACACCCAACCCAAAAGATAAGTAAAACGAAATGCAAGATGGATGACTACTTGTGAGATTTCTTCCAGCATAGTGAGATCGGGATTCTGAAATGAAAGAATAGACTATGTGAGATGAAATCAGATCCGATTATGAATGTAAATGATGAATAAATTGAAGAATTAGATGGCTGGAAACTAAATCAACAAACAAAAATTGACAAGAAGAGCGATTGGGAACCCTGCCTATAGGGAATGAAGCTCGTTATGATTTATTCATACATGGCAGCGATGGATAAGCAATTAAAACACGTCTTCCAACAATTATAAGATGATTAATTGGCTGATTTAGAACAAAAAAACAGATCAGCAAGAAGTGAAGTGAAACTGCCCTAGGGGAATGAGTTAAACAGTGGAAAAATGGACCTAGGGCATAGAAAAATAAGCATTTATATTCACTTCCAGCCAACGATACTTGATATTCTAGGGTAAAATGACGTTTTAAAACCGATTATCAAGTACCCAGAACCCCAAACTAACCCAAACAGGCTGAAACAGAAAAACTCCCCAGGGGGCGTTTTTGCTAGGTAGACTAGTGCTGATTCGGTGGGCAAATGGAGTCTAAATCAAATGAAATTTGGTATATAGACTTTTAAGCATAAATCATTTGTGGGTTTACAAAATAAACTAATTCTAACGGTGGATTTTGTAGATTTTAATTTTTAGGGGTTTTAGTGAGTTTTCTCTCTTCAACAAAATTAGAAATTGAAATGCGGGAGAAGAAGAAGTTACACCTACTTGGAAATAGCTGATATTTCTGATTTTGAAGAGGTTTGTACATCCCGAAGATCAAATTGAAGCGGGTGGAGAAGTCCCAGCTGAAATTGATTTGCTCTCTCCCCACCAACTCGTCCTCTCTGCCTGCAAACACCAATAGACAATAAATCAGATCAATATGGAAAACAAATGAAATCTATAGCAGCACAAATAAAGATGAGAGAAATGCTTGACTAAAAATAGCAAAAACACTTCCCTTTTGTGGTCAATCCGGAGAGTGGAGCAGCAGTGGAAGCCATCTGGTGCGCCCTCCTCCAAGACTTTGAGCTTGCTGCAAACAATGGTGAGTAAAACAATGTTGGAAACATACACCAACTACAACTAGTGCATCAAGATAGTATGGCAATCAACAATATCAAGAAGCTATCACACAAGAGCCAAGTAGAGCAACAACGTTTTCTCTTCTATTCAACTCCAAAAATGCCAAGAGAGATCCAAAATGGAGTGAGTGCCTTCTCTTATAGAGAGAGGCCACTCCTCATACAAAGTTCCCCCCAAAATGGAGGGTGGAGATCACTCCCCAACCATCAAATCGAATGGTGGAGAGAGGTGCTAAGTGGGGGTGCGAATTGCCCAAGAAGAGCGCACTAGAGGAGAGAGGGGGACCCAGGTGGGGTCCATACAACATATACACCATGGTTTGGGGGTGTCTATGGGATGTTTTATCCCCCCAACTAATACAACAAGGCCCCACACCCAACAATACAACAAAATCGAATTCCCCTAGGTGGAGAAAAACACCCCTATGGGCCAATTCAACCTCCAATGTTGAGCTGCCATGGAGAGGGCCCCACAATGTGCCAATATCACTTCAAACATTACCATTTTACCTTTAGAAATTACCTTTACCTTTGCCAACCATTGATTTTTCCATTTGCCTATAGTTGCCTTAGTCAAATTCTGATTTTCCATGTAATTTTTTTGCTGGTTTATATGGCTGAAGATGATTGTTGGACACACCGAGCACACTGAGAGGGGGGGTGAACAGTGTGTGTAGCTTTTATTACTTTTTCAACTTTAGCAATCATCAACAGCTTATTCAATACATCATTCATTAATGCATTATCACATTATCATTATATCATCAGCATTATTAACAATTACAGCTCATCATATCATCATCACATAGGAAGCATAGAAAAACACAGTACACAAGATTTTTACGTGGAAACCCAAGTCCTGGGGGAAAAACCACGGAAGCCTTTATAATAATAATTTACCAGCAACAACTGGAAGGAGGTAACAACCCCCTTTGTTACAAAGACTTCAATTCTCCAGCTACAACTGGAAGGAGGCTACAACCCCCTGGTTTACAGGCTACAACCTGAAGGAAGCCTTAGCTCCCTCAATTTCCTTGCCCCGTCCTGCCACCCTGATATGAAGATAGATACTGAACCACAAATTGCACTGATCCTGCGGACCTGCTATCCAACACCTGTACCACACTGCACAATCTAAACCACACTGCACAACCTGTACCACACTGCACAACCTGTATCACACTGCAAAATCTAAACCACACTGCACAACCTGTACCACACTGCAAAATCTAAACCACACTGCACAACCTGTACCACACTGCAAAACCACTTTCACTGCACATCAACTGTCCACTAACCATTAACTGACCACTGCTCATCACAACTATGTCACACTGTTTATCATCCTGTACAATCAATCTATGCAATCTGGCTGTACCAATCAATCTGTCCGATCTAGCTGTACCAATCAATCTATGTGCATAAATCAATCTGTTGTTCACATTGTTCGAATCTATAAAACTGAGTTCAACCAACTGTGTACCAGACCACCTGGGTCAAACCAACTGCTCATACAACTCAGCCAATCTGAGTTAGACCAAATGCACATGTAGTAGCCTGTGCTAATGCTGCTCAACTGAACCAATGTACTCACTCCTAATTACCACTATTCATTATTGTACTATTGTCGTCATTGCATCATTTATAATTCCATATCATCAAGGTGTACAATATGTATAGCATGCAAGGTACCATTAATATCATGTATGCACCATCATCATATAGTATCTTATCATAGTGTTCATCATCATCATAGGGTATGCATCATCATCATAAAATATGCATAATCATCACTTCAGTCTGGACCGTGTATGCATCATCAACATCAATTATACATCATAATGCATAGGAGAGCATCATCACACTATGGTATGCATGTACATCATATTGTATAGGAGTGCATCAACTTCATAGAGTGTACATCATTATCACATGCATTATCATCATAAAGTGTATAATATCATAGCATAAAGGTATGCAACATTATCATCATATCCTCCATAATGACTTCAAATATATATACCAATATATAGGCTCACATACTAATATCAAATATGAACTCTATCCATGAGAGACATGTGCCATTACAAGAGAAACCCAGAAGCATGAGCCATACCTTTTTGAAAATCATAAGGTCAAGAAATAATAGACAAACCAAAATAAACTCTAGATCATGTCATCACATAGGCCTCGTAACAAGCTTTCCAACGAGCCAAGAATTTTGTAATTCCGATTCCGTATGAGAAAGTTATGCCAATTTTAGTGAAGATACCCAAAAATTTCTCCTCCACAAAATTTCGCACTTTTCTCCAAGAGTTGTGAAATTCCAGTTGATGAGCAAATGAAATGTTTTATATTCTATTTATATAGGTCGTAGAGGAAAGTTATTACCTCAAACTGGGCCGACATGCAATTCAAAATTACAAATAATTAATTTTTCTTTTGTTTGGTCGGCTCACCCAAAAAGGTGGGGTACACCAACTTCAAAAATTCATATCTCTTCAACCGTAAGGAGTTAGAATATGCTCCACATATCAATGGAAATGGCTTGATGAGGACTATCTCCCTATGATGGGTTTATTTGCAAATTCTTGGTCTAATACCCTTAAATTATTCAATATGTCCAGGACGTCAAAGACCCCACACATGAGGGTGCCAAAGACCATACCACTAACTACAAGAGTTTCAAAGTCTTCTTCAACATATCAAGGCACGTCCGTGGGATCTACCTCCATCTACATCCCAATAGCCATATAACCACAAATAGGACCATACATCACCATGGTTCAAGACCCAAGGAACCACATGCAAGGGTTTCAAGGACTCTTTCAAGGATATCATATAATATTTAAACAAGATACTTTCCATGTACTTCAAGCCCATCACATAGGAATCCATCACCAAGTGATGAGGGAATCATGACCAAGGATTCTATCATATCAAAGGCTCCCCAAATCATTTCCAAATGCACCATCAATGATCATATAGTGTCCAAGGGTCATCATGCCACCATTTATGTGGGTGCTAGACCTTCTCATGCATAATGACCATCTCCAAGGGTTCCATGACCCCAACAAGGGATACACGGGCATCAAGATCTTCATCAAGGGTTCCAAGTCTTCATCAAGTCATTAATGACCACATCATCACCTTTAAGGGGACAAGGACCATTAAGCCATCAAATGTGGGTCCAAGGATTTCTTCAGGGCTTCTTCATCAAGCAAGGGGCTTCATAGGCTTCTTCAACCACCTAAGCCACACCAGGAGACCTACAAGCGTTAAGATCCATCATGAAATCACCTGTGGGGTTGCTAGACCTTCTCCTGGGGTACCATGACCTCAATAAACACAAATGACCACTGAAAGGTTCATTTGGAGTCTTGCAACTTCTTCAACACTTTTGTAGCATACTGGGGCATAAGTTGTGGTACTAGGGAAACAAAGAAACAATTAGGGAAACACAAAACATCTTGGGGGTACTTAAACACTCTACAGGGTGTTCAGGGCTTTTGTCATTGTCCCAAGGGCTCCAAGGGCTTCAAACTTGGGCTTGGACAAGATCAAAAGGTCTCCTTAGACACTGACAATTACTTAACCCTCAGGGGCTCCTCAAGGGGCACCAAGACATGTTGGCATCAATGACTATACACTGTTGGCATCAATGACAACTTAATCAACACATATACGCCATGGTTTGGGGGTGTCTATGGGATGTTTTATCCCCCCAACTAATACAACAAGGCCCCACACCCAACAATACAACAAAATCGAATTCCCCTAGGTGGAGAAAAACACCCCTATGGGCCAATTCAACCTCCAATGTTGAGCTGCCATGGAGAGGGCCCCACAATGTGCCAATATCACTTCAAACATTACCATTTTACCTTTAGAAATTACCTTTACCTTTGCCAACCATTGATTTTTCCATTTGCCTATAGTTGCCTTAGTCAAATTCTGATTTTCCATGTAATTTTTTTGCTGGTTTATATGGCTGAAGATGAAATTTGGGCTTTTGACCCACTTTTATTGCCCGGATTGCCGAACCGTCTGCTGCAATGCGATCGTGGACCCGAAAAGTAGTAGGGATGACCACTCGAACGACCTCGATCCATCACTTAGGCATTACTTGCTCCAAATCCATAATTTTTAATTAAAACAGGTCAAAGTTGACCAATAATAATTAAAAATTTCTCAAACGCTTCAGTATTTTGCAATTCCGACATCTGCATGCGCATATGGGATCCCTGTAGATAATAATTGATCGAAATCGAAATTTCGATCGCAACATTTTTTCGGGCCCATTTTTGGCCTAGTCAACTCAATTTAACCAAGTCAAATCTAGTCAACAATAGTGCTAGCTGAATACCTGTATGCAAACATGGAGTGACAAGGCTCAATTATACGATTTAGTACATTACTAAGCAATACAATGATAACATGGTGATCAAAAATTCATTAAATGCCGAGATAATACAAGGTCCTGATGAGGTGGGCCCACTACATCCAGAAGACTAAATGCTATGCACATCTTATAGAATTGATCACTTTGCTGACTTTAGGTGATGCGGACAACAAGGCGAAGGACACGGGAAGACAAGGATAAAGATCATGTGACCCTTTGGACAACTTGGGAAAGCGGGGTCCACTGAGATAAGTATGCCATGATAGAACACGGGGAAGGGCGGTGCCTCACAAATGGGTATAGTGCAGGGAAACCACCACTAGTCATCTAACAAGTACCTCACAACTCACATCTATGCCCGAAGACTCGGTGAGGTTCTTTTCTAGAGCCGCCAAACTGGGTGTTCGGCCAACCGTAACTTGAGACTCTAGGGGACAATCTTGAGCTTGTCCCTTGCTCCCTCTCACCTCCTTGCCCCGCAGGACTAAGTGAGGAATAACCACTACAAATGCTGACATGTATGGCTAACATGTGTCTATGTGTGTTTATAAACACATTGCATGGATTTTACAATGAGTTTCATACTTAGCCCTTTTTTGGCTAGATTTACATTTACAAAAAGGATTTTTGGCTTGCTTTACATTTCTTCATTTCTTCATTTTACATAAAGGCCCTTTTGGGCTACATACATATCTCAAAAGATATAAACTTGGTGCTCATACTGCAAAGGTAATGGGGGTGAGCAATACATGCTTCGATGACCAATGGGAAACACCCGGTGAGGCTACACAATCCTAACTGCATTGGAACATCGGGGGCAACCGACAAGAGCAAATCTCAAGTCTAAAAGTGTTTCTCACACACTAAAGAGACGAGGCACAATAAACGGGGAGTCATGGCAAACTCAGAGATCAGTGGGGAAGGGGCCCTCGAGATCACAAATCAGAATCCAAGTCAGGAACAAGTATCATGGATGAGTCGGATGGATGGCGAAAGTGAGAGTGGAGCTAAAGTCAGCTACCGAGAGGGACTAAGTGAGCAAGTCTATGCCAAGTGTAAGGGACATGACCCAGTGTGCATATACATAAGTCTAACAGGAGGGGTGGACAGACATCATCAAGGGTCCAATCACATCATACAATAGCTAGATCACCAAATATATCATCTCATGCAAAGTTAGTGTACTAACAAGTATAAAGAAGTCTAATCTACATCATGAGCAATAATCATCAAATGCAATACCTGCTGCACCATATACCGGCTGCTACTGAAGCTATCTCTGAGCTAGATCTCTGCTGAATCCGGGCAACATAGTAAACCAACAATATACTGTGATAGTCTCGATCAAAACAAGACTAGGCAACTGTCTCAAATGGGCTTATGTCAAAGCCTGGCAAGGAAGAGGTGACCCTGTGGTAGATGGTAAGTGACAATGTCTGTAACACTATACAACTGTCTGTCCCCTCTGATATATCTGCTAGTAGGGGCAATCTGAACAAAAATGCCTCGTCAGAAGGCGGCTGATGTCTGATCTGGAAAAAAAAAGGTATTGTGCGGTCCTCGGCCGCACAGTCTGCAGTATGGTAGCTCCAGCTAAGATAGATGTGATAACATCAGGCTCCAGCTGGGACAAGTGCTCTAAGGGAGAGAGTGCTTGAGAACCACAGAATCTTTGGTCCGTAGCACCCCTCTCATCATCATCAAGGTACATGCACTCGCATGCTATCTGCATCATCAGCATCAATGTGTACCTAGTCCTGTAAAATGCAGACGCTATACCAATCTCTACAGACGGCTCGTTAGGACATACATCATATATATAATAATCCAACAGAAATAAACAAAATGACAATGCTGAAATGAAAATATATCAATAATGAAATCAACTCTACAACATTTTAAATTTGATTAGGCCGATACAGGAGGTGGAAGAAAGATGAAAAACAACTGAACGGAAACTATGGTACAAAAACAAACTAACAAAGGGGAAATGGTGTCAAAAGGTAAGAAAAGCAAAAACCAAAGCAAAAAGGACAACTAACTATTGCTCACGAGAGCTTATTCAATTTACCTACCCTACTCTAACCGACTCAGAGAACTACTAAGTAAAATCATAAATCCAGTGCAACCATTCATCCAAGAGATCAATAATTCTTCGTTGGTGTCTTTTAGCAAAACAAGTCAGGATTTGGTTAGAGATTAATGAAGTTCGGATCAAGGCCATCTTGACTCGTTCAACATTCAGGATAGGTTAGAATGGTCAAGATGAATCCATGCCAAGCTTGAGGCTGATTTCCGCAAGTCTCTTCCATCCAAATGTCAATAGAATTAATGTAGTGCAAATCAACTTTCAAGCGTGATGGAAGAGAAGGATACAACACTAGATTCAACCTCCTTGGCTAACTTTGTTTCCCTCATCTACCTGGCTCGTATACTCGATTTTGTTCATCCCAGGATAGACGAGAGAACCAAATGGGGACAAATTAGAGTGCAATACACCCGAGATCAAAATTAGGCCCATTTGTTTCCCAACAATTGCAAAAAGGTGAAATTGATCTTTGAAAAGCTTCTCGGTCAACCCATCAATGAGACTATCAGTTTGGAAAATAGGGTTAACCCAGGATGACTAAAAAAGAAAATAGAAGGTTTCACCATCAACTGCTTGGCATTCTACAAACTCCTATCGAACCCTTTGCACAACGAGATTAGGTTTGAAATAGGCATTAACTTCACGAGTTGGGATGGGAGGGAGGAGTGAAAGATCGAAACTTGCTCGACATTTCCCAAAGGTGCTATCCCCAATTCCGCATGAGAGAACAGACATTTGTCAAAGAAATCCTCCACATCAAAATCAACCTCCCATAGACAAAACTGATTTTGATTCATATTTCCAATCAACTCATTTTGACCACGTATAAGGCGAGGAATATTATTGATGTTAAACATGACACTTGGTTCTTTGTGACATTGATTCCATCTTGCAGCTTGCAACAAAGAACATTCGAGGTCGAGTTGATACATAAGTGGATCATCATCATCTTGACAAGGGGGTATATCGATATAATCATTTTTAAAATCCCCATCATCTTCACACGTTTGACTTTCAACCCCATGATGATCGTTTGATCCACCCTCAATAAAAGTCTAGTTGTTTTCAATATTTTCTTTTTCTTCTTCTTCTTCAAAGGTATGATTGGAAAGTGAAACAAGGTAAGGATCACTTGGGCATTGACTTGAACAATCGCCAACGAAACAGTGACTACGGGGCTGCCCCTCAAAAGGACCTCTAGTGGATTCACTGATCGAAAGCTCAGCCACAGAATTTTGTCTCTGACGATCAATGAGATCCCTTTCTTCATTTGTGCCTTCTTCGGGTAAAGATGACAAAGTGCTTGGTATGATTTTAGTAAGTTCCCCTTCTAGGTCAATATCAAGGTCAAAATCTTGAGGGGTTGAGATTTGCTCACTATCATACATAACTTCATCATGAGATTTATTTCCTATATTCTTCAAATACTCTACCACATTCTTATAGACCGAAGGCTCGTTCAGCAGTTGAATCAAGGGCACACTCACCATTGGTTCGGGAGAGGAGAAATCAAATTGATAAGGACAATCACTACTCATTTCAAAATTGTTATCCTGATCGTCTTCATGACATTGATCCTCCACCACATAATCCTCATTTGATTGTTCTTCCATGGATTCATCAATGCTTTCACCCCATTCATCTTCACAAAGTTGGTTTTCAATTACATGATGATCACTAGACTGTTTCTCACATGGAATCTGACTACCCTCACCTTTCTCATCCTCTTCAGAGAGATGATTGACATCTGAGTCACAATTCGAATTGTTTGAACATTTAATAGGACAATTGTCAACCATGCGATGATTGTGAAGTTGCTCTTCTGGTGATGCTTTAGTGGAGTCACCTATGGAAAGGTGAATTAGATCTAGGTTTTGGCCAGCAACTGCCTCAGGCAATGATAACAAAGTATCTCGTATGACTCGATTGATGTCTCTTTTAACTTGCACATGAGGTTTTGAAGTATTATTCTCAAGATACTCTATAACATTCCTATGGATTGTAGGCACACTCATAATTTGGAACATCTCAGGAGAGGAATGATCCAATCGAGAAAGCAAATCATCAATATATTTATCATCCGTAACACAATCAGTGCTAGATTGACATTCTAGAGAATCCTCAATGTTCTTACCCCATTTATCTATTAGCAACCTTGTGAACGTGTCATACCCAATGATGGATCCCGGGGCCAAATTATCAAACCATAAACGGGCATCCCCTACTAGGGACGTACCAAGGGCTCGCATATAGACATCCTCACCATCAGCAGCCAGGGATTCCATATGGTCCCAAAGGGCATCCAAATGACTTTCAATAGATGTTCCATCATTTCCATAGAAGCGAGGCAACCTCTTGATGTATCCATTTGGCGTAAGATGAGGTGCCCCACATATTTTTGAAAAATCAAAAGGGGATGGCTTGGGTTTCGTAAAGGTTCTGGTTGCTTGAGTTGAGCGAGAATCATTCACCAAAAGTCTTGGTTGGGTTTGATACTTTTTAATTGGTTCACTCGGGATATTTGGGGAGGAAAAACTATTAGATGGATGAGGCATTTGATGGGTGTCATAAGAATTTTGATATGAAGGTTCATACCCGTAATTATGTTCATATTCCTCCCCATACTGAGATTGTGCATCCCATTCATGTATTTCCTCTTGTCTCCTTTCAAACCTACTCACACGTTCATTTAATTCCTTTATGGCTTGTGAGAGGCTAAGGAGAACATCGGGGTCCATTCTGATTTATCGATTCAAGATTTCCCAGTGGAGTCTCATGTGAAGTGTTAGAATGATCTAAGCTTCTAAGGTTGTATGGATGGGTTCGGTCTCCAGTGGAGCCGCGGGGTGGAGTCGCCAGGTGAACTTGGGAACCTTGTTCACCGAAGGTGGAATGCCGTGGAGGGGAAGTGGTGAGTGAGACAAAAATGTGTTGGCTGCAATAATTATGTGAATAGAAACAAAAATCAGCCAATTAGAGTTTAAGTGTGGATGCCAAGATGAAAAGAGAACAAACAAGCAAAGAGACTTAAACTCAAGAAAACACGGGTAGGCCTCTACCTCCCCAGCAACGGCGCCAGAAATGTTATCACACAATCTCTAGCTGTTTGTGGTAAGTATCCCAATAGGGACGGTAGAGGAGGCAACTAGGAAGGTGTAACCGGCAATAGCCAAGTCCTCCGCTCGAATGAACGGAAGTCACACCGGACAGGGCTACTGTCACTTTAGACGAGGCACTTGGCCAAGTCAAGGGGGAGACCCTCCTCAACCAGTTATGGTCGAGACTCAACAGTCAGACACCCAACCCCAAAGATAAGTAAAACGAAATGCAAGATGGATGACTAATTGTGAGATTTCTTCCAGCCTAGTGAGATCGGGATTCTGAAATGAAAGAATAGACTATGTGAGATGAAATCAGATCCGATTATGAATGTAAATGATGAATAAATTGAAGAATTAGAAGGCTGGAAACTAAATCAGCAAACAGAAATTGACAAGAAGAGCGATTGGGAACCCTGCCTATAGGGAATGAAGCTCGTTATGATTTATTCATACATGGCAGTGATGGATAAGCAATTGAAACACGTTTTCCAGCAATTATAAGATGATTAATTGGCTGATTTAGAACAAAAAAACAGATCAACAAGAAGTGAAGTGAAGTGAAACTGCCCTAGGGGAATGAGTTAAACAGTGGAAAAATGGACCTAGGGCATAGAAAAATAAGCATTTATATTCACTTCTAGCCAATGATACTTGATATTCTACGGTAAAATGACGTTTTAAAACCGATTATCAAGTACCCAGAACCCCAAACTAACCCAAACAAGCTGAAACAGAAAAACTCCCCAGGGGGCGTTTTTGCCAGGTAGACTAGTGTTGATTCGGTGGGCAAATGGAGTCTAAATCAAATGAAATTTGGTATATAGGCTTTTAAGCATAAATCATTTGTGGGTTTACAAAATAAACTAATTTTAACGGTGGATTTTGTAGATTTTAATTTTTAGGGGTTTTACTGAGTTTTCTCTTCAACAAAATTAGAAATTGAAATGCGGGAGAAGAAGAAGTTACACCTACTTGGAAATAGCTGATATTTCTGATTTTGAAGAGGTTTGTACATCCCGAAGATCAAATTGAAGCGGTTGGAGAAGTCCCAGCTGAAATCGATTTGCTCTCTCCCCACCAACTTGTCCTCTCTGCCTGCAAACACCAATAGACAATAAATCAGATCAGTATTGGCAAACAAATGAAATCTACAGCAGCACAAATAAAGATGAGAGAAATGCTTGACTGAAAATAGCAAAAACACTTCCCTTTTGTGGTCAATCCAGAGAGTGGAGCAGTAGTGGAAGCCAAATGGTGCACCCTCCTCCAAGACTTTGAGCTTGCTGCAACCAATGGTGAGTAAAACAATGCTGGAAACATACACCAACTACAACTAGTGCATCAAGATAGTATGGCAATCAACAATATCGAGAAGCTATCACACAAGAGCCAAGTAGAGCAACAACGTTTTCTCTTCTATTCAACTCCAAAAATGCCAAGAGAGATCCAAAATGGAGTGAGTGCCTTCTCTTATAGAGAGAGGCCACTCCTCGTACAAAGTTCCCCCCAAAATGGAGGGTGGAGATCACTCCCCAACCATCAAATCGAATGGTGGAGAGAGGTGCTAAGTGGGGGTGCGAATTGCCCAAGAAGAGCACACTAGAGGAGAGAGGGGGAGCCATGTGGGGTCCATACAACATATACACCATGGTTGGAGGGTGTCTATGGGATGTTTTATCCCCCCAACTAATACAACAAGGCCCCACACCCAACAATACAACAAAATCGAATTCCCCTAGGTGGAGAAAAACGCCCCTATGGGCCAATTCAACCTCCAATGTTGAGCTGCCATGGAGAGGGCCTCACAATGTGCCAATATCACATCAAACATTACCATTTTACCTTTAGAAATTACCTTTACCTTTGCCAACCATTGATTTTGCCATTTGCTTATAGTTGCCTTAGTCAAATTCTGATTTTCCATGTAATTTTTTTGCTGGTTTATATGGCTGAAGATGAAATTTGGGCTTTTGACCCACTTTTATTGCCCGGATTGCCGAACTGGCTGCTGCAATGCGATCGTGGACCCCAAAAGTAGTAGGGATGACCACTCGAACGACCCTGATCCATCACTTAGGCATTACTTGCCCCAAATCCATAATTTTTAATTAAAACAAGTCAAAGTTGACCAATAATAATTAAAAATTTCTCAAATGCTTCAGTATTTTGCAATTCCAACATCTTCATTTTCATATGGGATCCCTGTAGATAATAATTGATCGAAATCAAAATTCCGATCGCAACATTTTTTCGGGCCCATTTTTGGCCTAGTCAACTCAATTTGGCCAAGTCAAATTTGGTCAACAATAGTGCTAGCTGAATACCTGTATGCAAACATGGAGTGACAAGGCTCAATTATACGAGTTAGTACATTACTAAGCAATACAATGATAACATGGTGATAAAAAATTCATTAAATCGCGAGATAATACAAGGTCCTGATGAGGTGGGCCCACTACATCCAGAAGACTAAATGCTATGCACATCTTATAGAATTGACCACTTTGCTGACTTTAGGTAATGCGGACAACAAGGCGAAGGACACGGGAAGACAAGGATAAAGATCATGTGACCCTTTGGACAACTCGGGAAAGCGGGGTCCACTGAGATAAGTATGCCATGACAGAACACGGGGAAGGGCGGTGCCTCACAAATGGGTATAGTGCAGGGAAACCACCACTAGTCATCTAACAAGTACCGCACAACTCACATCCGTGCCCGAAGACTCTGTGAGGTTCTTTTCTAGAGCCGCCAAACTGGGTGTCCGGCCAACCGTAACTTGAGACTCTAGGGAACAATCTTGAGCTTGTCCCTTGCTCCCTCTCACCTCCTTGCCCCACAGGGCTAAGTGAGGAATAACCACTACAAATGCTAAAATGTATGGCTGACTTGTGTCCATGTGTGTTTATAAACACATTGCATGGATTTTACAATGAGTTTCATACTTAGCCCTTTTTTGGCTAGATTTACATTTACAAAAAGGCTTTTTGTCTTGCTTTACATTTCTTCATTTCTTCATTTTACATCAAGGCCCTTTTGGGCTACATACATATCTCAAAAGATATAAACCTGGTGCTCATACTGCAAAGGTAATGGGGGTGAGCAATACATGCTTCGATGACCAATGGAGAACACCCGGTGAGGCTACACAATCCTAAGAGCAAATCCCAGGTCTAAAAATGTATCTCACACACTAAAGAGCCGAGGCACAATAAATGGGGAGTCATGGCAAACTCAGAGATCAGTGGGGAAGGGGTCCTCAGGATCACAAATCAGAATCCAAGTCAGGAACAAGTATCATGGATGAGTCGGATGGATAGCGAAAGTGAGAGTGGAGCTGAAGTCAGCTACCGAGAGGGACTAAGTGAGCAAGTCTATGCCAAGTGTAAGGGACATGACCCAGCGTGCATATACATAAGTCTAACGGGAGGGGTGGACTGACATCATCAAGGGTCCAATCACATCATACAATAGCTAGATCACCAAATATATCATCTCATGCAAAGTTAGCGTACTAACAAGTATAAAAAAGTCTAATCTGCATCATGAGCAAGAATCATCAAATGCAATACCTGTTGCTACTGAAGCTATCTCTGAGTTGAATCTCTGTTGAATCCGGGCAACATAGTAAACCAGCAATATACTGTGATAGTCTCGATCAAAACAAGACTAGGCAACTGTCTCAAATGGGCTTATGTCAAAGCCTGGCAAGGAAGAGGTGACCCTGTGGTAGATGGTAAGTGACAATGTCTGTAACACTGTACAACTATCTGTCCCCTCTGATATATCTGCTAGGGGCAATCTGAACAAAAATGCCTCGTCAGAAGGCGGTTGATCTCTGATCTAGAAAAAAAAGGTATTGTGCGGTCCTCAGCCGCACAGTCTGCAGTATGGTAGCTCCAGCTAACATAGATGTGATAACACTGAGAATCCAGTGTTGCATGACCAGAGCAAACACATAGACATCCGGTATCACTTCCTAAGATACTGTGTACAGAGAGGAACCATTCAGTTGGAGTACATTCAAGCAGATGAGCAAGTGGCTGACATATTCACCAAGGCACTTTGCAGGCACAAGTTTGTGAAGTTCAGATACAAGTTGGGGTTGCTACCGAATCCCTTCCTCGTTGAGAGAGAGTGTTAGAAAGTGGCAACAAGGAAGGTCTTCTATCATTTGCATGTGTCCTTGCATGCTAGAAGACATAAAACAGGAAGCCAAATGGATTAATGCCTTTATCCAAATTTTAGACTTAGGAAAAGTGCATTATGTGATCTAATTATTAATTGACTTAATGGAGTTACTTTTTATAAAGTTAAAGTGAAAATAATTTAACTGATGGCTAATCTAATCTTGGCCATTGATCTCACCAGAGGATCTCATCCATTGATCCATAGTGGGAAGTTAGGGTTTTCGCTTGGCGATTGAGTTAAAAGAAGGATTGATTTGGTGGAGAGGACACACATACACATAGTTGAGATTTTTTGCTCATAGCATTCAGCCGGAGAGCAAGAGAGAGAGTTTGCAAGAGAAGTTTACAGAGGGTGAGACTGCAGAACATCTATCCGGAAATTGACAGAGGCAAATCGAAGAGGTCGTACAGGTTTGCAGGGAGGTCGTACAGCTTACGCAGAGGGCCGTACAAGTTGATGCAGGGCCGGTCGTACGAGTGATGCAGGCAGCCGTATGGGTGATATAGAGGCCGTATAGGTCACGCAAGGAGGTCATACGTTGACGCAGGGGTCGTACGTTGACGGAGAGGCCGTATGATCTTGCTGGGGTTTTCTCTGTGAATTTCGGTTGTACGCTTTTGCCAAGTTGGGTAAAATCGATTTCTGGATTGTACTGTTCTGTATCTTGCTAATAAAAATATCTCCTCAGACTGTTGCACAGGTTTTCCCATCTTGGGTTTTTCTGGGGGTTTTCATACCTAAAAATATTGGTGTCTCTATTGATGTGATTGTTGTTCTATTTCTCTCAGTATTTATTTTCCGCTGCAATATTTGTGAAGAAATCCATTTGTGGTAATCAGTAATTATTTGGGGTTAAAATATCTTGTTTTCAATTTAAATATAAAAGCCCAAGTCTTTCATTAGGGGCAAATCAATGTGAGGAGGTGTCTCCCTCTTGATTTACATTGCTATTTCTTTTTGTTTTGTTTTCTTTCATCTAAGAAATTAATTGTTGATATGGACAAATAATTCAAAAATTATTTAGCACCGTTATATTTTAATTGATGAGTGGCACCTTCAAGTGCCCTACATACAATATTTATTTCAATATAAATTTTCAGTAAACACTCTAAGGGTTAATGTAACAAATCAATCCGTTTTTCCTTGAATATATTGATTATATGGTGATGTACCAAATAGCCCTTCATCATTATATGGTTGGAGGAGGCAACCACCTTTTCATCCTGATAAGGCACTAGTTTCCCATTTCTTTTCTTCTCCAAGATTTCACCTTCATTCTCTTAGCTTATCCTTTTTCCCATTTACCATTTACACACATTTTATCTATACTACAATCACATTCATTTTGTTAAAAGCTTACTCTCCCATATCACCTTGAGCCCCCACTCCATAGCCTTAGCAATCTTACTTAGGAATACCCCCCTTGACTTGGAGGAGAGCCAACTTGAAGAGACAGGAAGAACCATTGAGGTGATAGTCGATCGCCTTCCTGAAGTTTCACAAGACTAATTCCTTGATGTTTGGGACTCTACATCACTGGGGGGTTAGATTTTGTTGTAACAAGTATATTAAGGCATTAGGTGTAGGATGTCTTGTGTATATTAAAGCATTAGGTGTAGGATGTCTTGTTTTTATCCATGTGATAGGAATCACAATTTAAACCTCAAAATCGCAAGTTTGACGTGGATCGACTCTCAAACAAGCCAATTCAAACCTTTTCACTCAGTCAATTGAGTCAAACTCGCAATTTGGACTCAAATCAACACCTTTAATTCATGATTTGAATCAGATTGGGCCCAATTTGTCTTTAAAAATCGGTTTGAGTGGGTTTTCAATCATTTTTTCTTATCTATTTGAGCTAGTTTCTGCTATGCCTAGTGACAAACAATGACCAACAACGACCAACAGTGCTACATGAGGACAAAAATCCATCCAAGGCCATCCATTAAGAGATGTGTGTATGTCTTTATTTTTTTGTATTTGTCGATTTTTTCTTGATCCAATTCGAACTCTTCACTCTTTTTCCTTGCTGATTTTTTGTCGAGTCTGAGTCTGGTGACTATGGTTTTTATACATTGTGCAGGTGGTAATCCCATTGGTAAAATGTGGAACAAAGTGTTGCAGTTGCTTGGAAGGTTATTCTTGTGGTTTGGTGCACTTTGTTCTTCTACGTGTATGCATAACATCTCACTTTGTTTGTTGGCCTTGTTACTCTCAGATGGTATGAGGATCACATATGTGATTTTCATTACATCACTTGTGAATTTTTTTTACAAGGATCGAGCATACAATTCTACATGACTAGACATTTGAATGGCCAAGGGCTATCCCTGGATGCGGGTGATTATGTTGATCTGGCGGCGCATGAGCCAGCTGACGCAGAGACCACAGTTGCCCTCCACGCGGTTACTCGTAGAAACTCTAGCCATGCTCATTTATGAGCTCCTCTCTCCAATGTTCTCTACCTTAATGCAGTCGGTCCTCTCTGCTCTGAATCGAGTTGTTTGGCATACCTGGTTAATGATGACTCTCCTGTGTGAATTAATGGCCTCGAAGCCGGCTATCCGCCTTTTCCTAAAATAGATTCTAGATTGCATACATTTCGAATTAGAAATGCAGGCAAACTTTCCTCTCTAAGTCAATCTAGAAGTTTTTATTGCGTCTGGTTCCATTCATCTCATGTTGGGATTTGGTCGGTCGGAGGGCTCGTATCAAGCGAGGACATTATTGGTTGGTCAAGAATTCATTGGCCCAACGTCTCTTGCAGTCACAGGATTTCTTGCAGGGGAATTCTCCAACCCCATCTCCTTCCCCAGTTCTAGCTCCAACTCTTCATTCTTCACCCTCTCCGGTTGCTTCTCAAGTTTCCAAGCCGGCGGTGCAGCAAGGACCCCAGCTAGGCAAGGATATTCAGCAGCCGGTGGACAAAACAGTCGGTGGACAAAACAAACATAGCTTCAACTAGTGGACATAAGCTCAAGCATGTGGATGGAAAAGGCATGGTGAACCTCTCCTCATTCCTAAAGATAGCACCTCTACCAGCAAAATCAGTTCCTGATAGTACCTCCAGCTCCAAGGACTACCGCTACCCAATCACTAAGGAGCTTCCAGACAATGCAGAAACCATCTGCAAGTCCAAGTAACTCTGCTGCTTTTTCCTTTCTCTTCTTCGTTAGTTATCAGTTGCATGTTAATAGACACTTGGCGTTTGGTCCATTGGACAGGTCGAATTTTTTATTATTTTTGTAATCTTTTGAGCAGGTGTAGCTTGAGGCCTTTTTTATTATTTTTGTAACTAGTTTAGCAGATCTCTAGCTATAGTATGTTTTGTAGCCTTGGGTTTAGGCAGTCATATTTTGGTTCTCTACTGGTTGTTATGGTTTAGTGAGCAGCTCAAGTGGGCTCTCAGACTTCTTGTGCATGTACTACTTTTTGTATTTTAATATAAATTTTCTATGGAGCTTACAAAAAAAAAGGCCAGGGGCTATACTTGTGTTCTTGAGTCAAAGATGGTGCTTCTTCATGGTTGAGTGGTGGCCATGGTGGTTGGCTTGGAGGTATGGGTTGATGTGTTTTCGTATCTTCCTGGTGTTAATTGGTGAAGTGTAATGTGCCTAACTAGTGAAATTTCCCATGAGATGATGCACTCCCTCTTAATTGATGATTAAAAGGATGAATGACTAAGGTATGAAAGCAATTAATTAACACAATTATTTAATGGAATGGGAACCCATCAACTTATGATCTCCCTAAGTTTGAAATGTTAATAATTGCACTTTTGTTATAATGGAATAATTAAAGTGTCTAACCTTGGGTTTTCTAAGGTTTTAGTGTGATTAATTAAAGTCAATCAAGGAAAATAACTCTATCACACCAATTAACCAAAGTTTCCAAATTTTGCACTTTGGATTGATTAAATTATCACTTAAGAGGGGGTGCTAGGTTCTATGGTCCCTTATTGGCATTTAATGGATGATTATTTGTTAGGGTGCCCTAGAGGATTTGAAGACGCTTGACATATGAGGAGCTTTATCTTGACACAACTATTAAAACTTTGTGGAGTGCTAGCCTTGAATGGAGGAGTTTGATGGATGTTTGACTTTTTGTTAATTGGGGGACATGACACAAGGAAGCCTATTGCTTTAATGTCGTAAGCTCTTTTTGTCTTGTTCAAACTTGGATATTGATCAATGAATGCTAAGCTTTTAGATGCCATGGAATGCCCTCCCTATAATTGAAGAATAATTATTTAAAAATCATCTTTGAGAGGAGCGCACTCGTTCAAGCATGGGATTGGTCAAAGAGTTGGAGGTTGATTAACCTCCATACTTCATGCCACACTTGTGGAGTTTGTTACGCCATGATGAAGATTGCACATTCCCCAAGGAATTAGTTGAATGCACACATGTGGAAGCTATCTTCTCTAAGGCGCACTTCATTGGTTGCTTATGGAGGTTGAGGAAAGCACTTGTTTCAAGGTAACTTCATCAATTAAAAAAAGAATACTTTATTCCTTGGTCAAGTTGGTTATTCATGGCACATGCTTCAAGATTAGTTTTGTTGCACAGGTGGAAGGTTTGTGGCACTTGAAGTGGGCACATCACATGAAGGAGGAACCTTTCACACATAGAGCTTATCAAGAGCACACTTATGGAGAAGGATTGCAAAACCTGGTCTATCCTATTAATGTGAGGCTTTCATGGATTAATATTGCTGCTTTGAGAGTTTTAATGCTTGTGGATGAAAGGTTATGGTATTCAAGACAAGGTTAAGAGCAAAAATTTGCTACCCTTCAAGTGGACCAGGTGTGAAGCTTCTTATCTCTCCTTAGTTCCCTTTATTTCATTAAGGAAATAGATTTTGCATGAAATTATCAAATTCTTGCTTAGTTGATTTCCTAATGAAATATCATCTTGAACAAAAACTTGAAAGTTGACTTTATTTTCTCTTTCCTTCCATAATTTTAGGTGATTATTTTGTAGCCATTTAAATGTTGTCAATCTTTCCTTAATACATATAAAGAAATTAACTCTCTTAGGTTAGCCCTTTGATTCCATTTGTCCTCGTTGGTATAGGCACTAATCTCTTGGTATTTCCATCACGCTTTTACCTTTTATGCTACAACCTTGTTCTGCGAAGCTATCTCTTCACATGCTATCTCTTCACATCACCATGATCCTCCTTGTCACAGGTCTTAGCAATCCTATCTTAGGGAACCCACCCTAGTGTTGGAGAAGAGCTAACCTAAAGCTAGAGAGGGAGTTACTGAGGTGATAGTGGGTAGCCCCTCCTAGTTGCTCATAGGCTAGCATTGTTCTTTTGGGCTTTAATTTAACATGCTAGTTTGTGCAGTAATAGGCCCCCACTAACCATTTTTTCCATCTTATGAGTCAACACTAGTGGAGTTGGATGGGAGTTAATTCTTCTCAAGTTTGGTTCTTTTCAATTCGAGTTGAAATTAATAAAAATTAAAATCCAATTCCTTGTAAAATGTGTAAGGCATTTGACAACTTGGCACTATTCTGATTACTTCTACTTCCCCAAGTAATAGTGCATATACCAATGTTGCATGGGTACCATTCTCAAGATCTGGAGAGCCCATACCCATCGTTTCCCACTCTTCGGAGCTTTGAAGCAGGTACGAAACTCTCCAAAATAATACATAGCGGTACTAGGAGTTGAAGGAGATTTTTGGAAACATTCCCGTAGTGCGATGGCGACTCCAAACCCCATTTCCATGAAGTACCTTGTGCCTAGGAGATTCTATGTGTTTCTTGTTCAAAACCATTAATAAAAGATGCTAAATATTTGAGCCCTATCGCGTGTGATAAAACATGGTGGGCAGCAACATGGTGGTTCTCTTGGCATCATCTGAGAAAAAGAAATCCTTGCTTTTGGATCAAATTTTAAAGTGGTGTTGGAATTGTGGTTGTCCCTGCTCTTTGGTCGAATTTTAAGATGGTGTTGGAATGCCACTGCTCATAGGCTGTGGATGGAAGTTCTTGGCCATGGACAAATTATCGTTTTGTTCATTGACCATGTACGGATTACCTTCCTGATCATTGGTCGTGGAT
This sequence comes from Larix kaempferi, assembly GCA_027924585.1. Lineage (NCBI taxonomy): Eukaryota > Viridiplantae > Streptophyta > Pinopsida > Pinales > Pinaceae > Larix > Larix kaempferi. Next base: position 8,393,812 of record BSBM01000344.1, on the reverse strand, counting down.
GGAGTTCTTGTGCAATGGTTGTCCATAGAATATTTGCCCATTGATAGATTTTTAGTTTGTTATAAACCTATAACTATATGTGTAATATATATAACTTATATATGTGTGTTACAATTATTGTTAGCTTATATCTTTTATACATATTAATATATATTACCTTTTATATATATTATAATTTCGATATGTAAATTTAATTTTTTTATATATTTTATAATATTAATATATAATATTTATAATTTTATATGTAACTTCAAAACTTATATATATTAATAATATTTGTATACATAACTTTTATTCATATATAATAAATATACATGTTAATTTATAATTAAATAATTAATTTTAATATAAAATTATTTTATATAAGTTATATTATATATGAGAAGACCTTATATTATTAAATATATATTATATAATAATATAACTTCGTGGCTTCGCTTTACTATTATATTAATTTTGTTTATTTATTTATTTTTAAATATTTTTTAATCTATATTATGGCCACTCCCAACCTGCCTCTTCCAGGAAATTTGGGTGAAAGTTATTGCTTTTAGGGTGTGAGGCTAAGTAAATTCTATTTGCTATGCCTATAACCATGGATAGCTTGGGAACAATCTTTTTGTGAACCTACTCATGGGGACTCTTCTTCAATTTCCACTTCTTCATCACCTTCAACAATGCCTTTATTGGTCTTTGTCAGTCTTTTTGCACTGGTGTGGTTTTAATATTGAAGCCTTCATGGACACCTCTCATTTACTCCTTGGAGATTCCTTTATCCTTGTAATTTTGATTTTTACTATTACTCAAACAATTTTTTATTAGATGTATCAGTAACCTATGGTTTTTTCTTGTCTGATAATATTCTTCTGTAGACAAGGATGGAAATTTGGAATGTAGGTCCCTTATTTAGCTTCAAAGTCATTAGCCACGATACGTGTTTTTTCTTGTAGAGATCATACATATAGCTCCAGTTCTCAGTCTTGGTTGACTTGTTAGCCTTTGGAATTCCTGATTGTACTCAACCATATTGATTTTTTCTCATAGATGAGTGAGTTGTGAGAGGTGTCTATCCCATGTGTCTGTGTATTGTTTGATGCAATTGGTTATAGAGTGCCTAGGCCCTATTTCTATGTTGATTCAACTTCTTTTGCCACCAGTAAAACCAACAATATGCATGGAGGTGATAATGAATGATCCCTTTGTCTGTGCATGGAGGTGATAATGAATGATCCCTTTGTCTCTGCTTCAAGGATTTATATTGAAGTTATTTTTAAGCTTGCATTCTGTCAATGATCGGGGCAAGGTTTTCTATAAATTGAAATGGAGCATCATCTGACATTACTGGAGGAAATATGGACATGATTGCTATCATTTTGCCTGATTGGTGTTTTCACTGTTCAGAGTGTTTTGTATGACTAATTAATTTGTTTGCATCATGAAGGTAAGATGAAACAAATCCTTGATAAGGTCTACATGTGTTTCTATTTTAGATAACCTTTGGCTTATATCTTCATTTGTCTATATTTTTAGCTTCTAAAATTAATTACTATGCCTTATCTTTTATCCCTTTGTACATTAAAGGTGGTAGTAGTAAATTCTGGTTGATTGTTTTCTCTTTTGGGGGGGGGGTATTTATTTTATTAAGGGATAGATGTGGGGGCATGTGAATGAAACAGTATAGAAGCCAAACACTACTGAAAAGAAGAAAAAAAATAAACAAGTAGAAATCTTTTACTATTAGTTTGAAAGCTCACAAAATTGAATATTCAGTCTGTTACTGGTTTTATTGTTCTCAAAAAAATAATTTACTATCCTGGATTCCATTTTCTAAACATTATTTGTACCTTGCAGTTTTAGGGTGCTATGTTGTGGTTATACATCTGTTCTTATGTGTGTTCCTGGAGTCTCAAGTTCGCAAGTGCATGTATCAAAATGTTTACCTCTTGAGGCTAATTATGGTAAAAGCTAGATATACAATCCAATACTAAAATTAACATTGGCACAAGATTGTGACAAAATCACAAAGGATAACAGAATTTACATGGTAAAACCCTCAAGAGGTTTTACCTCAATCAGCTTAGTACAATGAGGATCAAGGCCCAATTTATAAAGCAATCCACTGGATGCTAACTGCTCACTTGTTTGTAGTTCACTAAGCCACTTCTTAACTAACTAAGCCTAAAATAGTTGAACGCTCCAAGTTAAGCTTTACTTCCAACCTGGGATCCATCAATGCATAATAAGATCAAGATAGGTTAACGGTTAACTAAAGTGGGTCATTCTGATCATAATAATTCCAATGCTTATTTAGATGATTACAATGTTTATAATTAATTATCATATGTGAACAAACAATTATGCATTAGCATCCCATTGTAAGATTGACTTGGAGTTGAGGGGAAGGGAGGAGGGATTACATGCTATCTTGTCTTAATGACAACTTCCTTCATCCCTAGCAAATATTGGAGATATAGGAACTTGACTTCAGTGAGTGGCTAAAAATCTTTACAACCTGATATTCTGAACATAAAAATTGCAATTAAAGAACCTGTTCATGAATAAGTGGTTGTATGTGGTGCATATCAATGTTATTTAACTTGACAGAGATTTCTCAAGCCTTCTGAGTCTAGGCGAGTCGAGTCTGAAATCAGTACTTGGCTCAGACTTGCCTGACAAACTTGGGACTTACCGAGTTTCACTCAAACTCGGCTCAAACTTGCCTGACATACTTGAGACTTGCTTAGATTTCGCACAGATTCGTGAGTTAAGTCTTGAACTGAGTTTTGTTGAGCCTCAGGCCAATTGAGTCTTTACTGAGTCCAAGTTTGATCACATTGGTGGATATGGACTGGAATGTGAGTGGCACTTTGATTTTTGCACCATAGAGTATTAGGTGGATCTTGGGGAAAACCAAACTCTGGGAACAAGTTGAATCCAAAAGGCTTCTTGGCCGACATTAAAAACCCCCCTGTACTTTGTCTCTGTAGAAGAAAGGGCAAAAACATGTTGCTTCTTGCTGGACCAACAAATAGGACCCGAACCAAGGTGGAAAATATAGCCAAATATAGACTTTCTATCATCAACATTACCTGCTTAATCTGAGTTTGTAGAACCCACTAAGGAAGAAGAGTCCCTTGTAGTATCTTGAGATGCCAAATTGATAAGTACCTTGAATGTCTCGAAGTATATGCTTTGCTGCTTTCCACTAACTCTCATGTGGAGCTTGCGTGAAGCAAGAGACTAAACAAACCACGAAGGAAAAGTTTAACCAAGCATGTGTCAAGTAGAAAAGACTTTCTACAAATTGTATGTACAAAGTAGGATCAACTTTAGGTGTTGAACAATTGGCATAATGTATGACCCTCGACTTAAAAGGAGCAGGGGCGGGCTTGCAATATTCCATGTGAAACTTTTGAGGAAGTTAGGAGCATACTATAAAACAAAGATCCACTTCTTGGTTTGTTGGACTTGAAGACCAAGGAAATAATGAAGAGGTCCGAAGCCAGAGATATCAACTAAGTCATAAGACTAAACTTCACATTGTTGATTTGTTGATCACTACCAATGATGATTAGGTCATTGACACAACAAAAGGATTAGGAGTTCACCATTAACATGTTTGGTGTAGACATTGGGATCTCACTGACATGCCAAACAACAAGAACCAAGAAGGAAACTGTTCATCTTTTCATACCAAGTTTCAGGAGCTTGCTTGAAACCATAAAGTGACTAAATGAGGCGGCAAACAAAGGAGTCATCACAAAATCAAAAGGTTTTTCCATATAAATTTATTTGTTCAAGTCCCCATTTAGGTAGACACTTTTGATGTCCATCTGATGTACCTCCCAACTCTGAAGCAATGTGTGAAAGAACAAGTCGGATTGAATCCGTCTTTGTGACAGTTGTAAAGGTCATTGAGTAGTCGATACCTTCAACTTGGCAGAAACCTTTGGCAGGAAAGTGTTGCCGCCTGGTTCCACACCTGGGAAAACGCAGCAGAAGTCTTCAAGCTGCTGGTGTGGCCTTGGGGGCAAGTCAGAGTCAAGTGTTGTCACTTGGGACTCGACTCCTCCGTCTAGGCTTTCCTAGCGAAGCCAAGGGGGGTGGACCCTAAAGATAAAAAGAAACTAAGGCGTCTAATCTAGGAGTTAGGAAATATTTTTGGTAACCAAGAATAAACAACACATACATTTGTCAAATAAAAACTTTCATTTATCATTTACTCCCATGTAGAATAATCATCATTTTATACTGCACATTAGTCAATAATATGAAAATAAAATCGAACAAGACCAGTGCCTTATAATGGAGTCAATAAACAAATGCATAAGCAGGAAAAGTAAATGTTGTGCGAGTGTTCTTGGTTTATTTTAAAAAATTAATGTGATGGTGATCTTTTTATTAAGGCAGGTGGGTTTCCGATATACGCAAGGTACGGGGGAACATGTCCGGAATTTTGAAGCGTGGCTTCCCTCTCAAGCTTTGGGCTGAATCGGAGTCTCGAGGAGGTGTTCAGATGCTATACCAACGAGGGCAAGCCTAACGGTTTCCAAGAGGTCACTATTTAGTGTTATCCCAAGCCTTCTGGGAAATTTGCCCACGACAACAAAATGCGTGTTGTGCCGGATTTTCACAAAAAGGATTTTTATTGGGGCGGTGTTAGATCCTATTACTAGTCATCCCCTCCTTTCTGGTGTGTACCAACTGGATCAGACTGAGCTGCAAGTTGGCCACAGAGCATACGGGAGAAGACCTTGGTATTTTTATAAAAAATTTATGAACCCAAATTTTATCTTTTTTAAAACCCCAGGAGACTCTTTTCAGGCATGTATTTCGGGCAAGCCCTCATACAAAACCCTACTTCGGGAAAGCAAGGGGGGCGTTATGAGTTTGTAAAAAAAAATGTGAAAAACTATGTTATGAGTGAACTTGTGGCCCGCCAGTGGAACGGACCAACAAGGTTTATTTTAATCCTAATTGATTTTATTAAATGCCGGAAAACAAAGAAATAAACTACTCTAAAAATCACGCCATGAAAATGAGACGACACAGGCCACCCCTGGGGGGATGGGGTATGGGCGCTGGCTAGCCCACTTGCTCTCGTTTAAAATTGTTTACAATGATTTAGAGAAGTGCCCCAGTCTACTTAATGTGACTTGGTGGCTTACAAAATTATAGGAAAAAATGACCGGTTTTGAAAAATATGGAAGTTTGTCCTCCGGATCGCCTGGATGCTCGAAATTTTGGCAGCACTTCCTCCTACCTGTTCGTCTTTTGCTGCAAACCAGCAAGCAATAATTAGTATAAGATGCCCAAAAACACTTTAAGAGTGTCTTTGGAACACCTCCTAAAAAACCCAAAAAATTCTAAGTTAAAAACTAAGTAAAAATGACGAAAAATAGCCAAGTAAAACAAGCTATGGGGCTTGTCTACTTGGGATCTTTGCTAGCCCTTTAATGGCTGCAAATTTCAAGCTCTAGGGCAGCCAGGTAATACTTTGCAATCAGATCTAATACTACTTTAGAAAAACTTGAAAGATTTCGACAACTTAAACTAGTTTTTGAAAAGAAAGTACTAGATAACCATAAAATTTGATTTTTTCTTGAATGAGAGAGAGAAAGATGGAACAAATCCTTGTTGAAAATCGAAGCTTTGAAGATGGTTCAGTGATGTTTAAAGGGACTATATCTGCAAACAATGATTAGTAAAAAGGGGAAACAAACAAGATCCTCCTTCTTGCCAACTCAAGAAAACACCTGCACATCACAGATCTCACCAAACAAAATATTAAGTGTAGATATATATACTCATAAGAAACTAAGCCGCTACAATAAACAAATTGAAAACAACTTATCTCATAGATGAGCACACCACACCCTTGAAGAATGAAACTTATGCACAAGTCATCTTGGAAAAGGAATCAAGATACTACATCCACATATGACAAAACACCACAAGCTGACCTCCAAAGTCTTCTTTTATTCAAATGAGAAAAAATATTACAATCATAAGTCTGCTGCTCCAATTCTCACTAACTAACAATGAGAGAGGGCACTTCAATTTATAGAGAAACAACCAAGTGAAGAGGGGCGCACTTGCTAATGTGAGAGGGGGAGTGGTGGCATAGATGGTGGAGGAGAAAGGGCTGCCCACTCCCCTTTCCTAGCTGCCCACATGAAGCACAAAACGTGCTAACAGCCAGCACTAATAGTGCTGCCATCTCCAAAAAACGTGGGCTGCCCAAACAAGGAATGCGCCCCTCATAAAAGTGAATGCGCCCCTCATGAGTGGGCACACATTTCTCCTCAAACGGGGCTGCCAAAACATGTCAACTCAGCCCAATACACTCCTTAATACATGCTGATCCAAATCAGTCCCTCAAAACTCTCCAAAAATTTAATATTTTTTTATGTCATTTTCCCATTTTTCTATTTTTTTTATGGCTTTTTTGGGATTTTTGACTTTTTTGGATTTTGACAAAAATAGAAGCACCCAAACATTAGGAAAAGTGGGTTTAGGGGTTTAGGGGTTTAGGGGGTGCTCTGAGTTAGAAAAAGAGCACCCCTAAGGCAAAAAATACCTCCAGACGCCCCTTATAGGCCAATTACAAAATTTTTAATTGAACCATTAAAAAATGGCCCAATTTACGGAAAAATTAAAACTTGCCGAAAATTAAAAACAACCTAGGGGGATTTAGCACATGTCCATATGACTCAAAATTAACGCCTAGCATGTTCATATACATTGACCCATAGACTCTAATAACTCCCTAAGGCCCGTCAGCCTCCCCAGGCATTCCAGCTTTGGAGGAGCAGGAGAAAAACCAATTAATTATGCTATGCACTAATGCAAGACATAATAGATAGGTGAAAAAACTCCTTGGAATACCTGACTTGGCCAAAAAGTCCTAAGGAACCGAGTCTTTTACAAAACACCATGCTAGCACGTTTTATTACAAACCCCGCAGGGCCATGGACATGTGGAAAAAAATAAAAAACGGGGCCCTTTAAAAGGCCAGCTGGTCATCAAATCACCAAAAATGAACATGTATCATGTTCCACTCTGCCCGCTCGCTTGATAATCCAACCAAGTACAACTTAGTTGGCAACAGAAAGCAAGGTTGGAATTTGTCCATGTTAACCTTTTCTGAAAACTTAGTTTTGTAGACCTACATGTAGTGACCAACTTTGCAACCATCGGGGAGAAAAACAAAATCCCAAGTATCACTCTTCGTCGAAGAATAAATTTCTTCTCCCATCATTTCCTTCCATTTTGAATGACCATTTGCTTCTTTATTGCTCCGAGGATCTTCGGTCTCTGTGTGCTTGGGCAAAAGAACTGAACCAATTATACAAAAGTTAAAACCAAGAATGAGTCCTGCGAGAGTCAATCAGATCAACGACTAAAGTACCAAGAACTTTCCTAGTCTTCTAGACCCATTTTGGAAGAGAGGCAAATGAAGGTGTAGGTTCAACAAATTGAGCTGGAGGAGGAGGAGCAAGAGGCTTTGTGGCATGCTCATCATATGAAGGAGGTTCATCATCCAAAAAAGATAAGAGTCTTAGAGGAGGAGAAATTGTTGAAGAAGATGATGTAGGCATGCAAGCCAAGGAGTGTTCATCAAACTGAACATCTCTTCAAATGTTTTAGCTACAAGTAGCCTATAGGCTTTAACATTTTCACAATAGCCATTAACTATACAATGCTCACTCTTTGATTCCATGGCTTTATGCTTTTCATACTAAATATATGTCCAAGCATCACATCTGGACACTCTGAAATGACTTGCATTAGGTTTGATCTAGTACTGCCTTGCTAGGAGTATGATTCAAAATATAGTCATACCAATTCATAGCTTCAACCCAAAACTGAGGGGCTAAGTTTTTAGGTTGAATCCCACAATTCACAATTTCTTTTAAGTGTGGTTCTTTTTTTCATCGAAACCATTTTGTTGTGGTGTATAGGGCATGATGTGCTGCATTTGTATTTGAGTGGAGAAAGAGTTAATTAATTTGTTGTTTACGTATTTGTTATCCTCGTGAATTCTTTTAATTAAATGTCCAGATCGATTTTCAACAGATGCTCTAAACGATTATGAAATTCTTGGAAACATCACTTTTTTAGTTAAGAAGTAAACTCAAGTGCATCAATGAAATTATCAATAAATGTGAGAAGATAATGTGCACTGGAAAAGGAGGGAGTGGGAAGTGATCCACTAATATCAATGATGCTTGTGCTTGCCATGATTGACCTAATGGAAATTTACTTTCTTTAATGTTTACCAAGTATGCAACCACACCACACACCATCATTGCAAGACACAAGAGGAGGGAGAGGGGTACACACCATATGGAGGATATTGTGTTTGAATATTAACGTGGTGATAGGATCACAACGAAATAGAAAACTCACAAAGAACAAGATGATTTACGTGGTAAAATCCTTAAGGGGGAAATTCCCATAGTGGCAAAAGAAAGTTCTATTATGCTCTCACCTCGATCAACTTAGTACAATGAGAATCTAGGTCCAATTTTCAGAGCAATCAACTGACCTCTAGTTGCTCACTTATTGCAGTTCACTAAGCCACTTCTTAACTAACTAAGCCTAAAATAGTTGGATGCTCCAAGTTAGCTTACTTCCAGCTTGAGATCCATAAAGTAGACATCTCATAAATTCAAAAATATGCATTTTTTGAATTTTAGAAAATTCAAAAATATACATGAAATTAGAGTTTAACAGGTAAGTATGGGCTCATGGCCTCAATATATGTATTTTTTTTAGCATTGATTAAGTAATGTGTGTGGCTTCGATGTTCATTTAAAAACTTACGTGGAACAATAGTCACAAATTTCTTTGAAATAATTCTTGAGTTTTCATGTGTCCAGATTTTACTTTGTTTTGCTTTCCAAAGTCATTTATGCTTGGGTAATTTGAGTTTATATTTATATATATGAAAGAACATATAGGTTGAAGATTCACGAATGTGGTCATTGCAATGGTGAAGTTATAAATGGTATTGAGTTATCATTGGATTTTTTGTTATTATTAGTTCCACTCTTATATTGATAATAAAATAATAGTAGAATTCTGAAAAGTCAACTACAACTTGTGCATTAACTACTCTAATTGAAATTCCACTTTTATCTTATCAATTAAAGTTCAATAGTAACATTTTGTTTGTGAATCTTTAAAAGTTAAAATTTGTAAATATATTTAATCATTTACTCAACTTTACCATATTCGTACTATATTGAATGATGCTTGTGCTTGCCACGATTGACCTAATGGAAATTTACTTTCTTTAATGTTTACCAAGTATGCAACCACACCACTCACCATCATTGCAAGACACAAGAGGAGGGGTACACACCATATGGAGGATATTGTATTTGAATATTAACATGGTGATAGGATCACAACGAAATAGAAAACTCACAAAGAACAAGATGATTTACGTGGTAAAATCCTTAAGGGGGAAATTCCCATAGTGGCAAAAGAAAGTTCTATTATGCTCTCACCTCGATCAACTTAGTACAATGAGAATCTAGGTCCAATTTTCAGAGCAATCAACTGACCGCTAGTTGCTCACTTATTGCAGTTCACTAAGCCACTTCTTAACTATGTAAGCCTAAAATAGTTGGATGCTCCAAGTTTAGCTTACTTCCAACTTGAGATCCATAAAGTAGACATCTCATAAATTCAAAAATATGCAATTTTTGAAATTCAAAAATATGCAATTTTTGAAATTCAAAAATATACATGAAATTAGAGTTTCACAGGTAAGTATGGGCTCATGGCCTCAATATATGTATTTTTTTTAACGTTGATTAAGTAATGTGTGTGGCTTCGATGTTCATTTAAAAAATTACGTGGAACAATAGTCACAAATTTCTTTGAAATAATTCTTGAGTTTTCATGTATCCAGATTTTACTTTGTTTTGCTTTCCAAAGTCATTTATGCTTGTGTAATTTGAGTTTATATTTATATATATGAAAGAACATATAGGTTGAAGATTCATGAATGTGGCCATTGCAATAGTGAAACTATAAAATGGTATTGAGTTATCATTGGATTTTTTGTTATTATTAATTCCACTTTTATCTTATCAATTAAAGTTTAATAGTAACATTTTGTTTGTGAATCTTTAAAAGTTAAAATTTGTAAATATATTTAATCATTTACTCAACTTTACCATATTCGTACTATATTGAATATTTGCTGAATTTCGAATTCCCTGTAAATTTCCGTACATGAACTCTTAATAAGGCCGTACTATATTGAATATTAGCTGAATTTCGAATTCCCTGTGAATTTCCTTACGTGAACTCTTAATAAGGCCGGATCCTGCTACTATAATAAAAACTAAAATCTTGGTACTATAATAAAAACTAAAGTTGAAAAACTTTGACATTCAGTGTCTACTGTCAAAAAAAGCTAAAAAATACTAACATAGATCTATCATAACCCCAGAACTTTCAAGTACCTAGAGGTTTACACCTGGGTTTTTTCTGACTACTTTCAGTCCTTAATAAATATAATGTTACACTGGTTTTATATAGTTGTTACAATCAATGGGTGGAAAGCTTTATTCTAACTTTTTATTCATCTTGCAGATTCTATGGCAGGGACAGGAAGCTATAGCAGATACCGCTTCACCAGCTGAGTGGGACAAGAGAGCTGGCATTAAACTTGTAGAGCGGCCTCCAAGTTACGGTGCAGGAAGCAGTGGTTTGGGTTGATTTTTGCTGGGTTTTGTTTGCAGTCTGTTGTAATTAGTTGCAGTATATCAGGATGTATGTTTCCAAGATTAGTTTATTGGATAGAAAAGGCTTCAAGCCTCCTGTGCAGTTATTACACACGCCGTTAGGAAATTGTATTGCATTAGCTGAAATTTCAAATTGGTGGTCCATGAATTGGTTGAATGGAGAATCTTAAAAGTTAAATATCTCTGGCTGGTCATCACTCGGAAGTTTTAGTCTTACTATATCTTTAGTAAATCCTTAATTGTCAACGATGATTCACATGCTGCTATTTTAGATTGTTGTCTGGATAAGCATCGCACTGGCACATTGGATCAAAAGCTTGTGAAGCATTAATTCCCAGGGATCATATGCCGATTCCTTTTATATTTGAGGCCTTTGAAGGCTTTGAACCGTGTTTCTTCTATGTGCTCTAGTTTGAAGTCTCTCAATGTCACTCGTTTGGATGGTAGTTTTTCAAATTTGTTGACTTGAATCGCCACAAGCTGATCATTTTTAGAATCTATTTATTTTTAATTCATCACCTAGATGTATATTGTCTTCTTGAAAGTCAATTTTCAAAGAAACATCGCATAGATGAGAATGTTTCGAACACTCTTCGATGACCAAACAAGTCCAAGATTTTAATAGTTGTCATATGTATGTGGATTTAACATTACTTTTCATTGAAATGGCACGTTAATCTACGAATCGATATACCTTTATTACAACTCTTCTTTCTCATTTCGGTAAGTTGGGATAGATACGTTCATGACAACTCATATCCCAATTTCGTAACTTGGGATACATAGTATAAAGAGAAGGCATGACTCCAAAGCAAATTGGTGAGTGTTTCACTGATTGACTCATGATTTCGGTAACTAGCCAGAGAGGTATCTGAGTGCATAAACAACGTCAACAATCGGATTAGAAAGAATATGATTGGTAAATAACGAGTTATAACTGGAGAAACCAAACTGCTCAAAGGAAATATCCTCTGAGAAGATAGGCCTTAACCTCCTGGCAGTCACTTTTGCAATGATATAGAAAATTGAATTACACAAGGATAAGGTGCTTCTTTTTGGGGATTTAAAGGTAGATAAGATTGTGGCATTCATCTTTGGTATTGCTCCATTTTTGGTTGATTAATAAACTCTCTTTGGATGGATAGTAATTAACCCCAACAATCATTGTTTTATAGGTGGTGCCCAATTTTCTGTGTCCTTTTTAAGCGCGCGGTCCTATATGCATATGCTTTACTTGAAACAGGACAGGACATAGCATAGTTTAATGTCAAAAAGTTGTATGCATTTTGTAAATTCCAGCCTTGTACATTCCAAACTTGCGGATAGGTGCAGTACAAACCAGGGCAACAACGGCCGTAATTTCTTGTCTGATACCACATTATACTTGGAGTTGTATTTGTGCCAAGCAGTCCTAAAAAAACAGATAGGTCCTTCAAGAAAAAATGGGACATGGTACCTCTTGGAATTGCATTTGATTGCCTTTGCTGCGAAATTGCATATTTTATATGATTTATTTTTATTTATACAAACTAACTTCTAATAATTCACGACTTATACAATCACATCGATAGGTGTAGTTGCCTAATTTTTTGGGGAAGTTTATTGCAATTTACTATGCCACATTTTTAAAATTAAACTACAAATTTTATTTTTATTGTTGCTTGTTTGTTGCTTAAGATATTCACTTACAAATTTTATTGTTGCTCGTTAGTTGTTTAATATATTCACTTAGATATTTCATTTGGATTGGTTTGTGTGAGCAAGCACTCATTTAATCCTATGAAGCAGATCCCTTAAATGGTTAATCTTCACTTAGCATGGACTTAACAAGATGCTACCAAAGCTACAAACTGTAAGAATTAAATATCTGGTTCACATATTATACCAATGTAGATCTATCTTAACTCTAGATTTATTAAGTATTGGGAGGGATCCAAAAAACAATTGAAATTCAAACATTTTAGTGTTTAAAAGATCCCAAATTAAGATGGATCTAAATTAGTGTGCTTCATATATATTGTGGGTTGATAAGAAGAAGTTAAGAATGATGTTAAACAAAATCGTTGTTTTTTTTTTTATCTAATAGTTGGCTATTATTCCTCACATTAAATGTATAATGTATTAAATTAAGGTGAAATATGTTGAATTTTTAACTTAGCAGTATAATTTTCATCTCTTTCAATTTAATTCATAATTCATTTCATCCCACAATTATAGCATCATTTATTTGCAGTGGAAAATAAAACAAGGATCATTGAAAGATAACCATGAACAAGAGACACAGGTTTATCCGGGGAAACCCAAATGAGAGAAGCCAACAAATTGTTTTCAGAAGAAATTAATCCAATACAAGAACAATACCAATCATGAAGTTGAACCCTAGCACAAGATAGGTTCGACCTCCTTCACAGTAAACCCTAGCGAGGGTAGATAATCTTCCAAGAGAATAAGAAAATAAGAGAAACCCCAAAATTATGCTTCTAGAGAACTTCACTTGTCTTCCTTGAGAAGTGAGCACCAGTTGAGAGAGATGAGCTCGCTTGAATGTGACAAATGAAGTGTTAGAACACTTTTATTTATATTTTTCAGTTGACTTGATTTTTACTCTTAAGGTTGACTTGATTTTTACTCTTAAGGTCGACTTGTACTTTTATTTTTCTTTGGAGAAGACTTCTATTTATATTCTTCAGTTGGCTTGATTTTTACTCTTGAGGTTGACTTGTACTTTTATTTTTTCTTTATCTTTTATTTTTCTTTTGAGAACACTTCTATTTATATTATTCAGTTGACTTGATTTTTACTCTTGAGGTTGACTTGTACTTTTATTTATCATTTATTTTTCTTTAAAGTCGACTTGTCATTTTGTCTTCTAGCGTCAATTTATCCCTTTTACTAGGGCAGTTGTGTTCTTTCTTGCTTTCCACCTTCTCTGGGACTTCTTCAATGGATTGTCTTGACTCCTTGGTTATTTCATCATAGAAAACTTCTCATTGTTGATATCTCCTCACATGTGGTCACATTCTTTAAATAGAGCTTTAATGTTGATTTGACCATACTCTAAGAAGTCCTGGACACTTCTTAGAGCCAATTGTCAAATTCAACATTAGATTAGACTTTGTCTACTATACAAAGAGATCCTTGTAACATAGACAAGTCATCTCACTCTATAAGAATAGATCACTCCCACTACGGAGTTGTAATGTTCTTTTTTTAACAAACATAGGAATTGATTGAGGATTGATACCATTCAGACCAAAAGAAGATCTTAATCATGGTTATTAGATCATCAGTAGATAAAAGAGGGCCACAGGAACTAGGGGCCACCTGCATGCATTACATGTGGCCCATATTTCAAGATGCGTGCACAAGAATACCTTAATTAAGTCTTCATGCACACAAAAAACAATGCATGCAAGTCAACTGAAAAATAGAAGAGAAAAGCGACCTAGGCATGCAAAAGTTAAGGCATGCAATGTCAAAGTTATAAAAGAAGGATAAAGTGAATGATTAGGTCTGCTTATCGATTATTGATTTGAGAAATCGACTTGGAGAGCTCAGAGAGCTAGTTTAGGGTTGAGGGCACATCACTCAACCATTAAGTGTATTTCGATAGTGAAATCTATCCACCATAGTCACTATCAGGGTTGGATCATCCATATTCAACATTACTACTATCATCAGACAACATTTTTCAACATTCTGCAGGGTTCAAGCCATATACTGGATCAGGAGGACTCGCCCTCTTTGCATGGGTGAATTGGATAAGTAAGGTGTCTTCATATTTCAGCATACAATGGCCTTTTTGTCTGCATGCATCCTCCATCCTTCCGAGAGCACCATTATTAGCCTGGTTATTGAATAAAGGCTTCTGATTCAGCTTTGGGATCAAGTTGTCAGCAAAACCATTATCAAAAGGGTGCCTTCTCTTGCATGGGCGACTTTCCTGGAGGACTCACGCTTTATGCCCTAGAGCTGGTGCATGGTCTGCATGCAGCTTCTATAGTGATCAAGGGGGGATTCTAACCCTAGTGCACACCTTTCAACACTACTTCCCATCGGTATAGCACTTATCACTCCACATCAAGACTAAAGAGGGGGCATTATTGGAGAGGACAACTCATATCTCAGTTGTTTCTTCATGCATGGCTTGCATGCTTAGCTTATATTGATCTACATCAACTGCTCAAGCTATTGGTATGTACATGCATCATTTCTATCCCTATTTTATAGCGTATCTGAATATTTGGGTTATTTAGGGTTTCTTGGTAAACCCATGCACTTACATGCATGATCAAGCGATCATAGAACAATACTTGCATTCATATTTCATTATACTATTGAGTTACAAGACCTCAAACAATCAAGAAACTACATTAGAGAATTACAAAGACAACAAAATATCAGTTGGAATACTACAGTGGTATCAGAGCATGTTCCTCGTCAGTTGTGGGAGCATGCAGTTATAAACAGATAGATGTATTCAAAGAAATGTCAATGGATGACAATATATACCGATTTTGGTGAAGTGCATGCCTGAAAGCACAGGTTTCTTGCCATCCAGTGAGATCATGAAGGTACTGAGAAGGATCTTTGCTGGAAATTTGGGGAGCTTAGTAGCACTTCGACACTTGCCTCGATATCGGAAATATCTAGCCTTGGGGAGTGAGGTATGTGCAGCATTGTCCTTCCAAGACTATTACTCCATCCAGTTCAGGAGTCGGCCCAAGGATTTGGACGAGGATCTCCTTAAAAGCATAGTTGGGGGAGTAGAGAAAGATGAGCATGATGTATAGGTTGATGATGAACTTAATATGGAGTTGACAATACATGAGGATAGTACATATGATGCAGTTATTCAATCATCCAACGTCGAGGATTCATCATCTCACCTTAGTAGTGGTGCTTATGAGGATCAGGGGGTGTTAACACCCAGTTGGGACATGGATTCGATATTGAGTGATTTGGGCGTACATGACATTGAAGAGGAAGAGGAGCCCACCTATGAGCCTATGGTTACTAAAGATTCCTTGAACAACACTCAGATGGCTCTTTAGGAATTCGATATGCATGTAGACAGGTTGTGTGACGAGTTGGAGTTGGTACACTCTTCATCATCTACAGCAAGAGTTGAGACATTCATGATAGGCGAGATCCATGAGGAGAGACATGACTGGGAGATGGTTGACTCTATACATACGGGGCAGTATGGAGGTTATGAGTCACTTAATGTGGAGGGGACATTAATGGTTCTGATTGTAGTTGGAGATGTGTTGACAGGAGACACACTCCAGTATAGTATAGATGTGTGGGATCCAGGTTCAGGTGACACTAGTAGAGAGTGCACAGGAGGATACCGCAGCACACACAGAATACATGACAGTTGTAAAACATGAGGGCATGAGTGGCACCCATGGTTTGAGGGGAGAGCATCTAGTGATGATTTTGCATGAGGAGCACTCAAAGTTGCAGGTGACTAAGGAGAGATCTAACACAGAGGGTTTGGATCAGGCAGGGGATCATGAGCCATCTCTGTTAGAGAGATGTTTAGCCATGGTAGAGATAGTTGAGCACGCTCCCTGTGGATCAGCCAACAGGGAAGTATATGCATACAGAGGTTGGATGGATAGATATAAGGCAGATATAGAGACACACTGGATTACAGGCTTCGTTGATATCATGGGAGTATTGGCTACAGTAGCGCATACATGATACTCGATGGCTCAGGAGGATATAGGAGTATGCAGTAGTCTACAGGGGTACATAGAGGCACACGATGAGATCCCGTGGAGTTTTGGAATGTTTCCTCTTAGGAGACCACCTGACAAAGATCACGAGCGTACCCTTGTATTGGGTTTCCCCAAGATCGATGAGGGGAAGGACATGCTTCATAGGGTAGTAGATCCCTTGATAGCCTATCTTTGTCGAGGATATCATCTGATGAGGATCAGAGAGCATGATGCTCACATGTCTACTTCTAGACCTAATTATGGGATTGTGGTCATGCCCGTGGGGTTGACCAACACACTAGTTGCTTCCCAGTCGCATCTGCAGGAGCAGAGCTATCTATTGCTATTACACAACAAGACTTGGGAGGTTCACTTGAGACAGTTAGATGAGGTGAATGACATCTTGGCCACAAGGGAGACCTTTCAATTGGACCATGGGATTGGTACACCAAGTACACAGGGGAGATTAGATTGGTTCACAGGGATTGCAGCTGAGAGAGTAGGGAATGACATCATCTCCTATAGAGATTGCCCCTGTATAGACCCTGAGTCCTCACTTAGGGAGAGGATCATGAGGGCTATGCGAGATTTGCAGTTGGTAGATTATTCTTGGTATCTGCATGAGTATGAGGCACCGCAGGAGACGAAGCTATTCTCCAGAGGCATAGACTCCATGGATTATTTGAGCACATAGATGATGAGTGGGTTAGCAGATATATAGATGTAGTTTGGTGGGAGCTTATTAGATTAGCAGGAGCGAAGTCAGTTATTAGTACTTGGTTTCTACCAGAGGATTACATGGAGACCCCGATGACTATTAGCATGATACACAGCAGTTCATCGGAGTTGGGTTTGGTAGACCCCTTAGTTGGTGGTGGGATCCAGGCATTCATCTGCACGATGGATTGTTTCAGATAGTAGAGGTGATCGATCCGCTATATTTATGGGATGACACTGGAGGAGAGGTTGAGACTTCTTTATGGCAGAGCCGACTTTCTTTCCTGGGATTGACAGTGGAGCCGCTACAAAGGAGATGGCCAGTTTCCCCTTTAAGGTGTTTATTCGTGGGATGCTTAGGTTTGGATGCATGACAAAGCAGTCTTTTGAGGAGTTTGTGCAGCTTATGATTGCTTGGCTCTTCAGGGGCAGTCAAATGGATTTTGGTGTTAGCACTAGGCAGACCGACGCTTAGGGTAGAGAGCGCTTCACATCACACAGGCTAGTGATGGACTCGGACGACTTCACCTTTCACAGGAAGATGCGAGGTAGGTTTGCATGGAGAAACTGGATGGATATTATGGCGGGTCAACTTGGCAAGTCGGGAACTACATTGATTTAGCCTTCGACAAATTTTGAGCAGCCATGTGGGAGCCTATTGTTAGATTGTATCACAGGTATACCGAGGATGCAAGGTGTAGAGTATATATGTGCAAAGACTCACCAGTTATCAGAGTTCTTGCAAATTCCGGTGATTTCCTCGGAGTATAGGGTAGTGCGAGTGATAGAGTTGTCTCTTGAGGAGATGATTAGAGTTCATGAGCAGCCCAGATTCGTTACCAGTTACTAGAGAAGATTTCCTTTGTCAGTATTTGAGGTCGAGTATGACAACAGAATTGCAGACTTCACCTGGTTTCCTATGCACTACACCATTCATAGTGAGGGGGGCAACTCTTACAGATATTTCTGCTTGGAGTTCCAAGAGAGGTGGATGTTGATAGAGGTTGACAGACAACTGATGATGATCAGAGTGGCTCAAGGACTGCATGATGGTCTCTTTTTTTGGGTAGTAGGGGACCCTGAGATTGCAATAGTGGACTGTACAGTAGTTAGCATGAGGACGAGAGTCAACTATCACTTTTAGGAGCCTATCCATATGGAGCAGTGGATTAGCTTCCTAGGTGGGAGACCTTATGAGGGATGGATACAATGTTTACTGGCTTGGATGCTTAGGAGTCTACAAGATGCTCCTTGTGTTGATACTGCACCGGGATGTGGTGGGTGCAGTAGGTACTTCGCATTTCTCAGACTGATTTGGGACCTTGGAATTTCAATGACGAGCAGTTTAGTGGTTATTAGAGGATGCTTTCAGTAGGTCTCATGTCATGGTACCTCGTAGGACAGTACTTTGAGTAGAAGGTGCTACAGATCTCCTAGGATGATTTGGAACCCTATGATTTTCGCTGGATTCAGTTGGTTCAATTTGATTGATTATGGAGTTGTGTTGGTATTGCTTGAGGACAAGCAATCTTGGCGAGGGAGGACTGTGATGTTCCCTTTTTAACAAACAAAGGAATTGACTGAGGATTGATACCATTCAGACCAAAAGAAGATCATAATCATGTTTATTAGATCATCAGTAGATAAAAGAGGGCCACAGTAAATAGGGGCCACCTGCATGCATTACATGCGGGCCATCTTTCATGATGCATGCACAAAAATACCTTAATTAAGCGTTCATGCACACAGAAAGCAATGCATGCAAGTCAACTGAAAAATAGAAGAGAAAAGTGACCTAGGCATGCAAAAGTTAGGGCATGCAATGTCAAAGTTATAAAAGAAGGATAAAGTGAATGATTAGGTCTGCTTATTGATTATTGATTTGAGAAGTTGACTTGGAGAGCTCAGAGAACTAGTTTAGGGTTGAGGGCACATCACTCAACCATTAAGTGTATTTCGACAGTGAAATCTATTTTCCCTAGTCATTAACAGGGTTGGATCATCCATATTCAACATTACTACTATCATCAGACAACATTCGCTAGCATTCTGTAGGGTTCAAGCCATATACTGGATCAGGAGGACTCGCCCTCTTTGCATGGGCGAATTGGATAAGGTGTCTTCATATTTTAGCATACAGTGGCCTTTTTGTCTGCATGCAACCTCCATCCTTCGAGAGCACCACTATTAGCCTAGTTATTGAATATAGGCTTCTGATTCGGCTCTGAGATCAAGTTGTCGACAAAACCATTATCAAAAGGGTGCCTTCTCTTGCATGGGCGATTTTCCTGGAGGAGGACTCACGCTTTATGCCCTAGAGCTGGTGCATGGTCTGCATGCAGCTTCTATAGTGATCAAGGGGGGATTCTAACCCTATTGCACTGGAGCAACCGTATCTGGTTGTGGAGTTAAGAAGCGAGTCTGCCTTCCATGATTGAAGATAAAAGAATAATATATATGATAGATGATGAATATACAATGAATTGGCCCGCTTAAATATAGCTTGGGCTTAACTTGAAGAGTCATAACTTCTCATTAATACCTATTTACTATTATTAACTATTATTAATTATTACGTGTATTTATTATTTAATATTCGTTACATTGTCACCCCCTTTAAGGGAAGCTTTGTCCTCAAAGCTGATTTTATTGATATTGACTTGATTATGGATTTGTGTTGAAGCGCTGACTTGAGATGTGTATTCTAGATTGTTTCCTCTCTCTGGATGCGATCCCGGACCTTCGTGTTGTAATCCTTTCTGCTTGAGTGGTGAGTTTTTGAAACAATACAGCTTGTAATTATTTGTTTTCCATATCGTCTTTTGGATTCTATTTATGAGAAATTGTGGATCTTCATTACCAACACATTTGTGTTGTATCAATTCTTTCATGACAATTGCTTTTAAGGCTAAAGGGCTATGTTCATGCTCTTCCTTTCCAAAAGAGAATTCAATTATATTACTTCCGCCTTTTGTACTGGTGGAGAGTCCAACATTGGATGTCATAATAATGGAGGCATTTTTAAGGGATACCCTTTGATCTTGGAATTCAAGGTGATGGTCATTCTTGAGTGTTTGGAGTTTCAAGACATCAATGTGATCCTTCTCACTTTCATCAAGCCATATTATTGTATATGTCTTACCGCCTTAGTGATTGTGCACTTTAATTCTAACAATTTCAAGGATGTGTGGCAATTTTCATAGATATGATGCACATCTAAACCAACATCAACTTGACCAAAAATATCTAGGTATTGTACTAGTTTTCTCTGAATCATAGCTTCCATGGTTTCTTCATCGAAAGGAATTTTAAGAGCCTTCATTCTTGATTACCACATGACTGCGTCCAAATTTTCAATTCGAGAGCAACATAAATGTTGTTCATCTATAGTAACTTGATAAATAAGACTTCCTAGACATGTGGATGTAATATCTACTATGTCATTTTGTTTAGCAACATTAGGTCCACTATTATATTCGTCATCATTGGAAACGGAAGCGACAATTGGCAAAGACAAAAATTCTGCATTACGATCTACACTTGTGTTTGTAGAACCATCATTAATCCTTCCAACCTGTTTAAGCAGATGTTGACCACTTCCATGGCTTCCAACTTCATCAATCAGATCAATAGATTGATTTGACAAAGCTGATTGGGAATGATGTGCAAGTGTTTTTTCTTGCTCCTTATTGTTGTCATTTTTTTCTTCAATCTTTATCATGGTTTTCTTTATTTTATCTTCCTCATCTTCTGTGCATATGTTTTATCTTGGATACGTATCAACAACACTTGCTTGACTCTCATCGAGGTCATCTCTTCCTACGCCAATTCCATGGGAGACATAGGTATTAAATCTTTTCTCCTCAAAACTGTCATCGTCATCATAAAGAGCGACCCAATCTTTTGGATACTTATCATAAACACTAGCTTGACTCTCATTTCATCTCTACCCATTCTAATTCCGCGAGAGAGAATGGCCTTCAATCTCTTCTCCTCATAACTTTCATCGTCATCATCAAGTGTGGGTGGATTTGGAGTGACCATTTCATCTCTCTCCCTCTTGAGTTGCTTAAGAAGCATTGTCAATTCTTTATTGAATGACACTATGGATCTTGTATAATGAAGAAATTTTGCTCATGTAGTGAAGGAAAAATATAAAAATATATAATAATATTATTATTATATTATATTATATATATTTGATTTTAAAATTTGGATAAAAACTTTAATAAAAAAATAATATTATATAATAATAACAATATTATTATTATTATTATTATTATTAATTTTTATTTATTAAACTTTGTTATTGTTTTGTGTTGTGTAGGGTTTTACGCATATGGAGCGTAGATGGAGGCGGCGATGGCAGATCCCAGGCGGAGGGAGTGAGAGGAGGCAGTGGAGGAAGACGTGCCGGGGGGATCGCGTAGCAGGGTGGAGGGATGGAAGGACGCGGGACTGTGGAAGTGGAAGGCGGGTGAGTGGTGAAGGCGCAGGCGAAGCGGGGAAGGGAGGGTGATTGGAGGAAGTGGAAGAAGTTGCAGGTGCGGGGGCGGGGAGTAGAGAGGAGGTCGTTGGGAGAAGGAGGACGTGGGGGTGGGGGCGTGAGGTGATTGTGCGTGAGAGCAGGAGAAGCGCAGGAGTTTGTGGATTGGCAGATGGGATGCTGTGTGATGGAGCTGTGCTAATGGAGAGATGGAACGTGGAGTGGGGAGGCAGGCGCAGTGAAAGGGCGTGCAGGAGGTCGGGAGGAGAGGAGGAAGGTAGTGACGACGGACGTGGAGGGAGTCGTGTTTGGCAGAGGGAGGTGGTGGTAGTGTGGGGTGTAGCAACGCGGAGGAGGAGCAGACGCGTGGTGGAGGGAGCAGGGAGATGGCGGGACGCAGGGAGCAGAGGCGCGATGGCGTGAGGTGGTGCGAGCAGGAGCGAAGGTGTGAAGGAATGGAGGGAGGTAGTTAGACGTGGCAGTGGAGAGTGGCAGGCGAGAGAGCTTGGGAAGGCGGGCAGGTGCGTTGAGTATGGCAGCGGATGAAGGAGAGAAGGCATGGGGGAGTGAATGCGGGAGTGAAGTGCGAATGGAGACATGGACGTGTGGAGAGGTGAAAGATGAGGAGGGTGGTGGAAGAGGAGCCGAATCCTCTGAGAGGAGGAGCTAAAGCTTTGATACCAAATGGAGCAACTGTATCCTATACGGTTGTGGAGTTATGAAGCGAGTTCGCCTTCTATGATTGAAGATAAAAGAATAATATATATGATAGATGATGAATATATAATGAATTGGCAATACCTATTTACTATTATTAACTATTATTAATTATTACGTTTATTTATTATTTAATATTCGTTACATGCACACTTTTTGGCACTACTTCCCATCGGTATAGCACTTATCACTCCACATCAAGACTGAAGAGGGAGGGCACATTAATTGCAAGGGCGCATTATTGGAGAGAGGACAACTCATATCTCAGTTGTTTCTTCATGCATGGCTTGCATGCTTAGATTATATTGATATACATCAACTGCTCAAGCTATTGGTATGTACATGCATCATTTATATCCCTATTTTATAGCATATCTGAATATTTGGGTTATTTAGGGTTTTTTGGCAAACCCATGCACTTGCATGCATGATCAAGCTATCATAGAACAATACTCGCATTCATATTTCATTATAGTATTGAGTTACAAGACCTCAGACAATCTAGAAACTACATCAGATAATTACAAAGACAACAAAATATCAGTTGGAATATTACACCTAGAGTACACAATGTGACCACTAGCCTACTACCACTCTGGTCAACACATGACTGGATGAGGCTAAAACATTCGAGCCATAAGACACGCAGTCAAGGGCTATGAAGGGGTCGTTCTCTCTGGGTCGCAAACCCATCCAAGAGAATGATCTACATAATGCTTGCCTGATGTTAGAACCATGGAGAACATCAACATATGCTAACATTAGCATTATAGGCATGGAATGAATGTTGCAATTTCTTCATCATTGGGTTGTAGAATGCACCTAACTCAACATGCTTCTCTTGATGTAACAATTAATGTTTTTTTTTAATTATAGGTTTTGTTGAATTTTTTTAGTATTTGATTAGTTTTGAAATTGATATACCTAGTATTTGATTGATTATGTGTCCCAATTATTATATTCCATCATTTGATGATTTAACTTCAATTAGACTTGAATAAATGGTTAAAACCTTAATAGATTAACATTTAAACCAATAGTTTTTATGAATCCATGTACCAAGTCTTCATACTTGGTTGTGTTATTGGTGCATTCAAATTCTATTCTACATGAGATTAGAAATTTTTTACCTATTAGATCAATCAAGATGTATCCAACATCTACTTCTTGTAACATAGAACCATCAAAAATAGAGTTTCCAAAGATTAATAACTACTCCTAAGTTAACTTTGCCTAATATTTGTAGTGAGGCTTATTAATTTGAGTGCAATGAAGGAGTTCATACTATTTTTTGAGAGATCTGAAAGGTGAGATTTCTAAAAAACAATTCTCAAAAATAGAATTTGGGAACAAATATGGGAACCAAGTTGGTTCAATTTTATCTTCGAGGTCAATAACTATGTGTTTCATATGCTTTTCTTGATACTCTGGTTCGCTTTTGCTGACCCTTCCATGGTAACCAGAAATCTGACCAATCCATTGTGAAATAACCTTCTAGCATTTGGTACCAATCCCTACTCAACAATAAGCCATATGCATATGAAATATCGACATAAACAATATCAATAACCTAGATAACTTTAGGATTAAAAGTTAATTTAATCAACACTTCTTTCAATTTGTCAATCACTTTAACTTTCGATATGTCTAACCAATTATACGAGTAGAGCATTTTTTTGGGATCCATGTTAAGATTTTTGCAAACAGAATATGACATTACATTCAAAGAGGCCCAAAGAATCAATCAAACAATTATGAACATTCCAATTGAAAATCGCAAAAGTCAACATGAAAGGTGGAGTATGAGAAACATACTTCTTTCCAATTATTGTTTTATTAACTAGCATGTTTTGTTTAACAATGGTGGTGTTATATGTGGATTTTTGCTTTTTAAAAAGAACACTTGATTTCTATTTGTTCTCAACAAGTTCGTGAAGAGCTTCAAGCAATAATTTCTTCCATCGAGTTATATTGCATAGATCATACATTTTGATGCTAGCTTTTGTATTTTTTCTTTATTTCAACAATGTTTTATTCTAATTCATAAATGAAAGAATAAATGGTTGTTATTTTTGTTGGACTAACAATTGTTTTCTTAAGAGAAAAATAAGTAGAAGGTGTTTTTTATTCAGAAGGGGCTCTTTCTTAAATTAAAATTATTTGTTGAATCATGGTTTGCATGTATTTGTTCAACTAGCTCATCTCCTTCTTCATCGTAATTATTTTTACCACGTAAAACATCCCATAGTGACATTGTTGTTTCTTGCTGTTGTTTAGTGACCTCTTCTTGTTCTAATTATTTTTTCGTCTCCTCATATTCTTGAGTTGAAGTATTAGATTATGGGAGTGAAGAAACAAAAACTTCAAACATATTTATAAAATGTAGGCAATTTTCTGTGAATTTCCTTAAAATCCACTCCAGGGCTAGAGTATGCTGGATTAATTAATAAACCCAAATTATTATTGTTAACCACACATGGATTTCTTCACCAAAATAAAACGTAGCGGAAATAAAACACTGAGAGAAATATCAATCACACAATAGACACAAATCTTTTTGGGTATAAACCCCCGGACAAAACCCAAAATGGGAAAACTGGTGCAGCAGTTTGAGAAGATATTTTATTAAGAAAATATGGAACAATACAATTCAGAAAATCGATTTATGCCCAACCTGGAAATATCAAACCTCTACAACTCACTTAGAAAACCCTGCTGGTCTGTACGGCCTTATGCGCAGTTGTACGGCCTGTTGCTGCTGTTGTTGTACAGAATCCGTACGGCCCACACATGCGGGCTGTTGTACGGAATGCCTCTGCAAATCAAATCGAACCTCTCCTCTGCGAATCCTTACGGTCTTCTCTTTTCCTGGATGCTCTGTCGATCTCTAAATCTCTGCTCCTCCGTCTTCTCTGCAAAAATCTCTTTCAGAATTCTCTCTATCTCTATCGGAATGTGTGTGTGTCCTCCCCACCAATTGATCCTCCTTTTAACTCAATGGCTAAGCGAAAAACCTAATCTCACTATGGATCAATGGATGAGATCCCCCGGTGAGATCAATGGCCGAGATTAGATTAGCCATCACTTAAATATTTTTCATTTTCACTTTATAAAAAAGTGTTCCATTAAGTCAATTAATAATTAGATCACTTTAATATATTTTCCAAAGTAAAACTTAGGAAAAATACATTAAATACAATTGGCTTCTTTATTTAAGTCTTATGCATGCAAGGACACATGCAATGCAGGAAGACCTTCCTTGTTGTCACTTTCTAACACTCCCTCTCAACGAGGAAGGGATTCGGTAACAACCCCAGCTTGTCTCTGAACTTTACAAACTTGAGTTTGCAAAGTGCCTTGGAGAATATGTCTACCACCTGCTCATCTGTCTAAATGTACTCCAATCGAATGGTTCCTTTCTGAACACAATCTCTGAGGAAGTGATACCGGATGTCAATGTGTTTACTCCTGTCATGGAACACTGGATTCTCAGAAAGGTTGATACCGCTCTGATTATCACAGTGAACTATAGTAGTCTCCAACTCACTCTCGAACAATCCTGAGAGCAACTTCCTCAGCCACATCCCCTCACATGCAGCCATGCTAACTGCCATGTACTCAGCCTCTGTTGAGCTCAATGCAACTGACTTCTGCTTCCTGTTGAACCAAGAGACAACCCCTGATCCAATGTTGAAGCAACAACCTAAAGTGCTCTTCCGATCCTCTACACATCCTGCCCAGTTAGCATCCATGAAACCTGCCAACTGTATACTCCCACTGCGCTCATAAATCAATCCATACTCCATTGTGCCTCTGATGTAGCGATGTATGTGCTTCACAGCTGTCCAATGCACTCTTTGAGGGTTCACCATGAACTGACTCAAAGAGTTAACTGCAAAATTGATGTCTGGTCGAGTGTTGACCAGATAAAACTCCTCTGATCCGGATACATCAATCTTCCTCTAGTTGGTAACTAGAGGTGTGGCCATAGATCTACAGTCCTCCATGTTGAATCTCTTCAATATCTCTACTGCAAACTTTCCTTGTCCAATGAAGAAGCACCCATCTCTCTGACAAACCTCTAGACCTAGGTAGTAATGCATCAACCCAAGGTCTTTCATCTCAAACTCCACTGCAAGATTGGACTTACAGTCCCTTATCAACCTCTCATCTCCTGTAAGAAAGAGATCATCCACATATAGTACAAATATGAGAGGTGCCTCACCTGACAAGAAGTACAAGTTATGGTTTTCCTCACTCTGCTAGAAACCCATCTCTCGTAGATAGTTTTCAATCCTCGAGTACCATGCTCGAGGTTCCTGCTTGAGCCCATAAAGAGCTCTCTACAACATGCATACATGTGACTCTTTGCTCTCCGCCTCAAACCCCTCTGGCTGCTCAATATACACCTCTTCCTCAATAACCCCATTGAGGAAGGCAGTCTTCACATCCATCTGATGAACACGCAAACCCATCTCTGTTTCCAATGATAGGATAGTCTGAATAGAAGAATACCTAGCGACAGGGGCGAAGGTTTCCTCATAATCAATACCTTCCTTCTACGAATACCCCTTATCCACGAAGCGTGCTTTATACTTCTTTACACTTTCGTCTGCTGTATGCTTTACCTTGTAGATCCATCTAGATCCTACCACCTTCCTACCTTCTGGCCTCAACACAACCTCCCATACCCGGTTCTTCATGATTGATTCATACTCCTCAACCATGGCCTCTTTCCACACATCATGTTGTGCAACCTCCTCGAAACTAGAAGGTTCAGAGTCAATCAACTCTGTCATCAGTGCCATATAGCTCAGTCTATCTGGTGGTTTGCTCCGCCTCATGGAGCTCTGTGGAAGACTCACCTGCCTGGAATTTTGAACAGTGGACCTATACCACTTAGGTCGTGGCCTAGTGTCTACCTGTTGCTGCTGCTGGATATCCTCCTCCTGTTGCTGCTCATCCTCCACATCAATGATAGGAGGATCATGTCCACCTAACTCCTTCTAACTACCAGATACTGTGCTCCTTTGTTGGCAATTCCATAGATCTTCTCAAGGCTCTGTCCTTGTCAAACTGGACATCCCTTCCCATAATGATCCTCTTGCGAACTGGGACATAAACTCTATAAGCTTTGGAAGTCTCACTGTAACCAACTAGAAGCCCCTTCTCTCCAGAAGGATCCAGCTTCTTCCTAGTGTCATCATGAATGTGACAATAGCAGATACTCCCAAATATGTCTAAGTGACTCGCATCTAGTCTAGTACCTATGAATACCTCCTCAGGTGTCTTCCTCCCCAATGCAGTGTGGGGACACTTGTTCTGGACATATACTGCAGTACGAAATGCCTCGGCCCATAAAAGAATAGTGGTAATCCCTGATCAAATATCATGGCCTTGGTTGCACTCACCAGTGTCTTGTTCTTCCTCTATGCCACTCCATTTTGTTGCGAGGTGTGAGGAACAGTGTGTTCCTTCTTGATCCCCTCTGATGCACAATACTCCATGAATTCTCTGCTGGTGTACTCACCGCCGTTGTCAGTCCTCAATATCTTAATCTTTCTCCCTGTATGGTTCTCCACGAGAGTCTTAAACTCTCGGAAACGCTCGAAGACCTCTGACTTGGCCTTCGGGAAATAGATCCATGTCTTCCTGGAATAGCCATCAATGAATGTGACGCAATAACTATAACCACTGAAAGAATGGACACTCATCGGTCTACATACATCTGAATGCACCAAGTCTAAGGCCCCCTTAGACTTGTGCTCACTATGTGGGAAAGGTTTCCTGATGTTCTTCCCCAATGCACGACCCTTGCAGTGGTTGTGCTTCTCCTCCTATACTGAAGGAACTCCAATAACTACCTATCTCAGATGCCTCAGTGCACCATGATGTAAGTGTGCCATCCTCCTATGCCATAACTCACCATCACTAAAGTTGCTACTGACCAGAGCCTTTGCAGGCTTGAATTGTAGTCTGTAAATCTTCCCACTTCGAACCCCAATCATCCTATCCAATCTCTGATCTGACCCATGTGACCTGATATATACTTTCCTATCCCAGAAAGTCACTAGAAAACCCTTGTCTTCTAGTGTGGAAACTGATATGAGATTCTTCGTCATCCCTGGGACATAGAACACATCAGCAAAGCTGATGGGCTTTCCGAACTCCCTCTGAAACGAAACAGTACCAACACCCTGCGCATGATACCACGCATCATCTCCTAACTCAATATGGAGATTCACTCCACCCTCCTTCAAGCTCTTGAAGAACAACTTGTGTCCTGTCATGTGACAAGATGCACCACTGTCCACATACCAAATATTGTTGTCGACAGAACTTGCCATGCAAGCTATCAAGCAAAAGTCTTCATCAAAACTTTTGTTAAAGTCATCCACCTCGGCTGAACCTGCCATCTGTGTGTTGTTCTTCTTCTTTCTCTCTGAGCACTGGGAAGAAAAGTGTCCATGCTTGTGACATATGAAGCACTTGACTTTTGACACGTCCAAGTTCTTCTTGCCACCCTTCTTCTTGTTTGCCTTCCCCTTACCTTTGCTTGTTAGGGCTAGAGCCTATTCATCCACAATCTGTGTGGCACCGCTGGATGAAGCTGAACCTTGACCCATCCGGGTCTCTTCCTGTCCAAAGTCATCCCACGATCTCTTCCATTCAGGGAGCTTCTCCCTAGCCACCACGCCTTTAAAAAATACGTCCCATGGCTTAGAAAATCCATTTAGAGCTATGCGAACCAACTCCTCATCCTCAGTCTTAGAGCCCACTGCTCGAAGCTCATCCCTAATCTATGTGATCCTTGTAAGATAAAGCACCACTCCTTCTCCCTTGGCTATCCTGGTGCTGCACAATCTCTCCTACAGCACCATCTTCTGGTTTTCATTCTTGCTTTAGTAGAGACTCTCCAAAGCTTTCCACATCTCTAATGCGGACTTCTTCCTAGACAAATGAGGGACTATATGGTCCTTCACCCCATCCAAGATGATCAACATAGCTATGGAATCTATCTTCTTCCAACTAGCCAACTATGTCGGATTTGTGGGAGCCACCTTCTGATCATCAATGTGCTCATCAGCATCACTGACATCTAGGATCCTGGTGATCCTCTCTTTCCAAGTAGGAAATTTCTGTGCCCCCTGGAATCTATCCTCAACTCTCAATTGTACGGCCATAATGAATAGTACCTGTAACCCTTGGATAGATATGTCAATGATCTATCCAACCAACCTGCTGCTTTCTCTCAGATCTGCTCAGAAGAGCTCTGATACCATGTGAATTTCCTTAAAACCCACTATAGGGCTAGAGTATGCTGGATTAATTAATAAACCCAAATTATTACTGTTAACGACACATGGATTTCTCCGCCAATATAAAATGCAGCGGAAATAAAACACTAAGAGAAATATCAATCACACAATAGACACAAATATTTTTGGGTATAAACCCCCGGACAAAACCCAAGATGGGAAAACCAGTGCAGCAGTCTGAGAAGATATTTTATTAAGAAAATATGGAACAATACAATTCAGAAAATCGAATTATGCCCAACCTAGAAAAATCGAATCTCTACAACTCACTGAGAAAACCCTACTGGTCTATACGGCCTTCTGCGCAGCTGTATGGCATGCTGGTGTTGTTGTACGGAATCCATACGGCCCACACATGCATGTGCTATGAATAAAATAATAATAAAATAAACATCAACATATATATATATATATATATATAATAATAACAACAAACAAAAATAATATAATAATATAATTAATTAGTGAAATGGTGTAACTCTTTATGAAGAGTTGCATTAGACACCCTTTAAACAATTATAAATACGGGAAAGTCTATCTTGTAAAAGACATCATCTTTTATCCTATCAATCAATATATTATTCTTATCTATTATTCAATATGAGAGTCGGATTCGACTATCACCGCATTTGGTATCAGAGCTAGGCTTGTAGCCACCAATCTAGGACCTTGTCCAAAACCAGGCCTGTGGCCCAAATAAGTTAAAAAATAAAAAATAAAAAGAGAAAGAAAGAAAAAGGAAAAAGTAAAAGAAAATAAAAAGAAGAAAAGAAAGACAAGTAAAAAGAAGAAAATAGAATATAGAAATAAATAAAAAAGAAGTGAGAAGAAATGAAAAGGGAAAAGAAAAAAAAAAGTAAAAGTAAAGTTTAGAAGTGAGTAGAAGTAAAAAGTAAAAGTAAGAAGTGAAACCGCACATGGTTTTAAGGTGCACATGGTTTTGTGAGAAGTGGTTTGGTTTTATTCCCTAAGAACAAACCAAAAGTGAGATTTGAACTTGGGTGGGGAAGGTAACAATCATTCTTCCCAACCACCTAATCTACACACAATCCACAAAGAAATTAATCTAAAGCAAAAGGTTAACCAACGTGGAGATTAATTAATATTAGTACATAATTGTAAAATATTACAATTGTTTGGGAAATATATAATATTAAAATAATATTATTATTACATTTAAATAATAATTATTATTATAAGGGCAAATCAATTATTGTTAAAAAAAATAAAAAAAAATTGAAGATCATCCCACCGTCGAAGGAGTCAGAAACCATGGAAGTTGATTCGCGAGAAAAATTAGAAGCCACGTTAAAACGTTATCGAAAAGACAATGAAGAATTGCGTGACATAAATAACAGTTCAGAAATAAGAATTCAATTACAAGAAAGGTACAATGAAATAAAAATCTCGGACCAGGAAAGGTGTATAGAAAAATTGTATGCGCAAATTGATGAATTAAAAGCCGAAAATAAATTCAATCAGAGGTTAGGAAATCAAGATATAAAGAAGGAAATAAATAATTACGAAGCAGAAATAATACGCTTGAACAAAATCATTAGCGACAAAGATGAAGAACTCATGCAGTTACGACATAAATTAGAAAGTCAAGAATCAGAGGTCGGCCAGTGTCGACAACAGATAAAAGTTCTTCAACAACAAAATGACGACTCTAAAAAGACACATAAGTCAGAGATCGCGAAGAGTAATAAAGCATTATCTAACAATGCTGAAGAAATTTTTAGACTAAGAAATCATAACAAGATACTAGTCACAAAAATTAAGAAGTTGAACAATAGCCGAAAGATAGAACAATCTATGGACGACATTGAAGGGAAACTTCTAGACAAGCAAGAAGAAAATAGTTGTATCAGAAGTCATAATGAAGATCTTAAGGAACAACTTAAGACATCTGAAGATGACAGAAAATTGCAAGTTGAATTGATCAAGAAGTTTCAAAATGATAACAGGCAGTTAGAAAACAAGTTGGAAAAGATACAAAACGAAACCTTAAAACCTGAAGAGACGAAAATAAAACTCCCAACTCAGATCAATGCTCAAAAGACGACACTCGTAAAAGAAAATGACATTGTGGAAATTCCCTATCGACACCCCAACCATAAAAACCGATATTCTGAAAAGTGGAAAATTTCGAAAGACGATGGTACTAATGTGATCAAAGCTCTTAACGACAGATCAATGGGGAATCCCAACAGTCAGCAACAAATCAACTTGGGATGGATTGACCCATCCACATATCGGAAGTTATGCTCTACACTTAGAAGTTCGTACCGACATGTTTCGTCAGCTACGACGTCATAAGGAACGGTGCGACAACGTTATAAGGCTTTGAGGACAAAGCCTTTCTAAGAGAGAGGCAATGCTATGAATAAAATAATAATAAAATAAACATCAACATATATATATATATATAATAATAACAACAAACAAAAATAATATAATAATATAATTAATTAGTGAAATGGTGTAACTCTTTATGAAGAGTTGCATTAGACACCCTTTAAACAATTATAAATACGGGAAAGTCTATCTTGTAAAAGACATCATCTTTTATCCTATCAATCAATATATTATTCTTATCTATTATTCAATATGAGAGTCGGATTCGACTATTAAATTAGTAAACGGATACGTTCACCGCAGCATGTTGTTGTACGAAATGCCTCTGTAGATCAAACCGGCCCTCTCCTCTACGAATCTGTACTGTCTGCTCTTTGCCTGGATGCTCTGTCGATCTCTGAATCTCTGCTCCTTCATCTTCTCTGCAAAACTCTCTTTCTGACTTCTCTCTTCGTCTCTGTCGGAATGTGTGTGTATCCTCTCCACCAATTGATCCTCCTTTTAACTCATTGGCTAAGCGAAAAACTTAATCTCACTATGGATCAATGGATGAGATCCTCCGGTGAGATCAATGGCCAATATTAGATTAGCCATCACTTAAATATTTTTCACTTTCACTTTATAAAAAAGTGTTCCATTAAGTCAATTAATAATTAGATCACTTTAATATATTTTCCAAAGTAAAACTTAGGAAAAATACATCAAATACAATTGGCTTCTTTATTTAAGTCTTATGCATGCAAGGACCATGCAATGCAGGAAGACCTTCCTTATTGTCACTTTCAAACATTTTCTCTAAATGATTAACCATATATGTTTTACAAAAAATATCCATACAAAATTTCCCAGAGCTAAATTTGAATTTGCAAGAGAAGCTTCAAGGGGTGTTGGATTTTTCTTAAAAAATGGTTGGAAATGTTTCTTTGTTGAAGTTCCTCCCCCTTGATTCTTATTTAAATCATTTTTTTTCATTTGGAAATTTCTTAACGATCCTTTATAAAATATCCATATTAGTGGAATTTTTATCTTTAATTTTTGTGTTTGGTTGTGTTGATTGCACTGGTTTTTTTAGTAATGGGTATGATTTTCATTTCATGTAATCCATGATCCCCTTCATGGCTTATCATTTCCTTCTCCACATTAATTTCTCTTTAAAATTTTCAGCCAAATTTTTTTTCCCCTCTTTTTTAAGAAACATCACATTAGAAAATTGTAAAGCAGCAGTATAAAACCCAAATTGAATATTGGCAATGGGTATAGAAGTTTCTAGTATTTTACTAAAGTTGTAATGAATCTTTGATTAAAATCATTATTTCATTCATTGTTATCCGTTTTCATTCTATATAGCTCTAATATTAAAGCGGGTGGGGTTCTCTCATCACCAAACTTGGTTAAGAATATGGTTTCAAATTGATCCCAACTCGTGGTAAATATTATGGCTAAATTGAAATGCCATGTAGAAGTTTGTTCTCAAAAGCATATGGAAAAGGAAGGCATACAACATCTTCATGTTGAACATTCATTAATTCAACTACTAACATAAATTGTTTAATATCAAATGTAGGCAACAATCATTAAGGATGTTTAGGTAAATTATGAGGTTGTTCCATTACAACTAAAGCATCTTGGGACAACCAAGCAGGTTGTTAGTTGCATTTTCATTGGCCATAGCATATTGAAGTGTTTCAACTTTACGTTGTTTGGTAGGCTTGGTCTCATAATAAAAAACAAAGGGGGATGGAATAAGAGAAAGAATATGGTGTAGACACTTGGGACTTTTGTCCAAAGAATGAGAAACCAATTAGTCTAAGTTTAGTGCAAAAACACTTTCCTTAGTTTGGACAACTTTTTTGCGAGCTCTATGCTCCTGAGTATCTATTGTAAAAGAGGCAACTTTTGTCCAATTTCACAAGTGAATGCTCATGTAACACATCTCAAGGCATTAACTTTTGGTGTTGTGAACAACAAAAGGGTATTATGCCTTGGTTTTAGAATAGAGTTATGATTGGGGTATTTTTGAATTTCAAATTCAACTATAGTGTCTTGGAAATTTGGTCCAAAGCTAGATCACTTTTCACCTTCCAATTGAGGCTAGTTGGATGATGACTTATGCCTATTTTTATTTAGATAATAACTTCGTGGTAGATAACTACTACCACATTTAGTAATACAAGGGCGTGGCCCTCCTAGTGCCAGAATGTTGATGCAAGTGAATACTCTTCGTCAACTATAGGAGTCCACCCTAAAGCAAAATCCTAATTAAACTTTGTTTCATTTAAAATAGGGAACTCTCTAAATTTTGGCCCAACTATCATTAATATTTTATGAAATGGAAATATTGAAATATCCTTATTCTAAAACTATCTATGTAATATGCAAATGCAATTCTACTCTAAATGTTCTTGGCTAGGAGAAATAATAAAGAAATAGATGTAAGATCAAGTGAAATAAATACAAATAAAATCATAAAATAGTTTATTGAATTATACATATGCATATTTCACATAGTTCAATTAACTAAGGTTAACCTATTGCTGAAATAAAAACTTATAATCTCATATCCATTAGTTGGCACCATTTCAATGAACAAGATAAAAAGCATAGAATAGTCTATAACTCATAAATTAGATCTTACAAAAATTGTAAAATACATGAAACCAAGAATATTCTAAGCTATAACACATACACCATAATAGATTTCTTAAAAAAACTCGTGAACATGCTTCTCATGCTAAACATGAAAATAGTTTAATATTGTCAAGTCAAAATTTCCCCTTCTACATCATATTCATCCTATTCATCCTATTTATAAAAAGTGAATGTGATAAGAAACTAAATTGATTGATTCCACAACTTCTTAGACTTCCTATATCACTCATCAATTGTTGTCCTTTTACTTTATCTTTAACCACATAGGATTTCCAAGCTTTAAAGGAGTCATTAACATATTTGGTTTGAGGAAATCAATGTTGATCTAGTGGAGCTTTGAATAGGTGAAGGTTCCTCTTCAATTTTTCAATGTGTTTTTCCATTTTAGGTAAAGTGGCTTTAAGCATTGTGATAACTTTCACCGGAGCATCTACATCGTATTTCAATTGCTCGATAGTGACCATAAAAATGGACCAAAGATTGTGTTTTTCATCCAAAATTGTATCTTCCAATGCTTTTATCACTCGATCTTGATGAATTGAAATAATTCATCAATGGAACCATAAGTGTAATGCCCCATATTTAAAAATTTAATGCAAACTAGTTTGGGATTTTAATTGCCTATTATTTGTTGGACTCGGTTAGATTGATTAAGACTATCATTATGTGAATAAGTGGACTCCCAAGATGTCTAGATTGTAAATGGAATTTATTGTTTTATTTTATTAATAATGATGAATATGTTATTTCTTTTAACATACAAATTGAGTTTGGAACATCAATATGTGGATTCTAAATTATTTTGTACTTTAGATATAGAACAAGTACAACATATACTACAAAGGAACTTACATGATTATTTAGATGACGTTTGAACGATATAGATTATCACCTTAAAGAATTGGATGTTTGTATACATGAGATTTATGTTAGTGGTGAGTTAACCCACACATTATTGGCTATGAGATAGTTAGATTCCTAATGTGCCAAGGGGCACAAGATGTCCTGGACATCAATAGGATAATGAAGTGATATCAATTTTTTTATGATTTAATTGTGAATTTCAAACACTACTATGATCTATGGGTAAGTGTGGTTTTGACAGGATGCACAGCTTGCCCAAAATGGTTGTTCGATGATGTGACTATAAGAAAAATAATTGCACAGTATGGCTTAGTATAGGGTGTCGACCCTAGTTATATTAGGAGGGGTGGAGGAATTTCCCACCGTGTACCCTTTGAAACTTGGAGTCATGGGAGGATTGTGTAGAGACACGCTCTCCAAGTTGTGTGATGATGAAGGCCAGTTCCCTGCTGGGGAGGCTTGGTCGATATAGTCGACACTTCCACTTACACTTACGGCTTCTATCTAGGGTTAGGTCAATATAGTTCATGCTCCAACATATTCCAGTAGAGGAAAGGATAGGATGTGGAAGATGGTAGTAGTTTAGGGAGGAAGGATGGTTTGAAGTAAATTAGAAATATGTTGTGAGTCAAATATTCCAAAGTGGTATCTTTAACATTTTATACAACAAAGGCCAAATATTCCAAAGTGGTATCTTTAACATTATATACAACAACTTCATAAGTCATTACTATCTCCTAGTCTATAATGATCTTTATTCATTTATGTGATCGCTTCACTATTTGTTTGGTCTTCTTATCAAATGTAAAATTCTCCAAGTAAACCACACACATAAGAGAGGGTAAACATATATTCCCACTAGTAATGAATTTGGATGCACTCAACTTTATAAAATTTTGAGAAGTATAAACATCCTCAAATGATCTTGCTCCAGCAACTATAGGTATATTTTTCAACCTATCTTGTTGTCTCTTCCTCAATATTTTAACCTTGGCATCTGCCTCTATCGTCTTCCTCTTCTCTTCTTCCAATTTTTCCTCAACAGCTACTTTCTTCTTGGCTTCCATCTTATTATCTAGTCTTTCATTCTCAACCTCATTAGAAGTTTCAATCTCTTGTTGTGGATTTTTTACTTCAACTTTTTATTTAGCTTCTTGCTCTACCTTCCTGGCATCCTCTGGCTCTTAAGCCTTCCTAGCAACTTTATCCTTTTCTCTCTTGACACCCTCCTTAGCATCTTCTAGGTTTGTTCTTTTTTTTCTTCCTCTTTTGTATTTTGCAACAATGATCTCCTTTGTTGCACTTCTCAAAAATATCTTACTCGTACCATTGATCTTTCTTCTTCTTAGCCCTCATGTGCATAAGGCCATGTAAGTTCTATGTCACAATCCCATCCACCATACTAACCATTTACCCTAATATAAATGGGTAACTCAACACAAATTTAGCAGCCCTTGCATCAATAGTTTTCAACACTTTTCTAAATTATACAATAAGAGAATGTGACCCAATTTCATGCAGAAATTCCTAGTCCTCTATTTATCATTCTATCAAGAATACATAGGAACATAATCGCAAGTCACAAACATATTCATCTCATTTACAACAATTTTTTAAGCTATCCCAGTTATAGTTCAAGTTTCCTTCAAAATTTATAAAAGTTTGACTATCAAGCTAATGTATAAACATGCTCCATATACAAAAATTTAGCAGCTATATCAATCAACAAAGTAAACAATTTGTATCATTTGACTACCAAGAACATGGATCTCACCAACTTTCCAAATATGATACACAGTGCTTATTATGTTTCTTATACCTCTTCAGCGATGTTATAAAAGAAAATAAAATGCTCTATTGCAATTTGAAGGATAGCAGGTTTGCAAGGCCTGACCCAAACTCCTAATTATGATTTACAAGAATGTCTAGCTATCTTAAAAGGGTCAAACAATAACTTGGGTGGATGTTTGACTCACCTTGTAATGGATTAAGAAAATAGGTACAACATAAATAGCTATAGAGCATGTGGAATATATTCCTCACACCATTGTCAGTTTTTGTAGCTCGGACAGGTACTTCTACATAGGGTATGTGTCTAGCATGTAGAAGTGGTCTGAAAAATGACTCTCTTGGTGAGCACTTTATAAAGTGATTTTTATTATTTTAATGACTAAAGTGACTTTTTATAAAGTTTGAATAACTTAAGTGATTTAAGTCATCTCAATGAGAGATTAAGTTAAAACTGTAGATCTAGTGGAGCCAAGATCTAATCTTGACCATTGAGATCCGGTAGATGAAGGGTCATTAGAGAAATTATAAAAGAGACCTAAGAAGAGTGGAAAAGCACACTTTCGAATGAGAGAGTTTGGGGGGGATGAAGAGAAGAAGAGGGAGAGAACTTGCAACAAGGAGGAAGGGCGCAAATCCCAAGGAGAGGAGAGATGGAACACTTCCCAAGAAATATGTACAACAAAGTTTTATCACAAAATTCAAGGTAACATATCGTACAGGCTGTCTATTCACGGCAAAATTTTGAGGCATCTCATACAACAAGAAATCGAGGGACAGACCGTACAAATAGGGCACATAAATCGAGGTACGGTTTTTTTGGTTTTGGGACAACCTGTACGGATGTCCGTACAAGTCGTACGATTTTGTTGGGCATGAAATTTGAGGTGGTTGTATAGGTTGTACTGTTGTTTGGCACAATTTTATGAGTTTGACATGTTTTTCTAGGTGCATTAAAT
Organism: Larix kaempferi; assembly: GCA_027924585.1. Lineage (NCBI taxonomy): Eukaryota > Viridiplantae > Streptophyta > Pinopsida > Pinales > Pinaceae > Larix > Larix kaempferi. The sequence goes on along the minus strand of BSBM01000344.1, from coordinate 8,355,463 downwards.
GTTGTGTTTTACTGTTGTAAAATTCCAAAATTTCTCTACGGGCTGCATAATAAAACTTCTCTCTCATTGGTTGGTTTTCCCTTTGGGGTTTTTCCAAGGGCATTGCCCAGAAAATCATTGTGTCAAATGTGTGGTTGAATGGTTGCTTATTGTTTGTTCTCTGCTACTATTTTAAGTTCATATCTCAATATATTTCTGCTCATAAATTTCAGATTTGAATGCTTTCAAATTAATGTGCATTAATTAGTGGTAAATAATTTGTTGGAGACATAAATCAGATTTTGGGTTATTGTGAAATTTCAACATGGTAACATAGTTGGGGCTCTAATTTTGAACAAAGAAACCAATATTTGACACAAGGGGTGGCAACGATATTGCTTAGTTGCTTCACCTAACATATTTGGGCTTGTTTTTAGTTGGTTTATCAGTATGTCTGTGACATTTGGCTTAAGATTTGAGGGAAGGATTGAGGGTGCATCAAATTTCATCCCATGGAAGGAGAGGGTCACTTTGTTGTTGGAGGAATTTGAGTTATGGGATATAACCAAGGAAGTCGTTGTGATTCCCACTAATCATGAGACATTGGTTGAATATGACAAGAAGATTGTGAATGCAAAATGTATTATTCTTGATGCATTGAAAGACCACATTATGCCCCATGTGACTGGGGAAAATAATTATTTTGACACGTGGGTAACGTTGTTGAAGTCAGGGGTAATTTTAAGGACCCATACTTATTTAAAAGTGTCTAAACCTAGGCGAATCTTACCAATTCTTAATATGTCAACTATAAAATATTTGGCGATCTTTTTCTAAAATTATTTCAATTTCTAAGGATTTTATATAGTTTATATAATAATTTGGCGAATTTTAGAGTGAAAAAATTTTACCCCATCAAAATTGGGCGAAATGGGGCTTCAAAAAATGCAAATTGGCGAATCTTTTTTGGGAAAAAAAACATGGAAAAATAGCCCATGGGCTAAATTTTCCCCATAAAATTATCCTTGGTTGAATTTGTACCAGAGCAATAATAAAAATCGGAAAATGGTTTTGAGGGAGAAACTAGGAGATACTAAGAAGACCAAGACTGACAATGTTACATAACACCTTACCAAGATTTCACACGTACGTGATGAGTTGGGTGTTGTGGGGGAGAAAGTGGATGATGGAAGTTGGTTAGAACTGTCGTGAATGGTTTCTCACAACCGTGGAAGGACTTTGTGCATGTGACCGTTTCCAGAGAGAACATGCCTGCATGGACTAGACTTTGGGACGATTTCATACAGGAGGAGCTGAGAGTCAGCTCTGGCCACAGAGGCCAGCATCATGGATATGATGAGGATAATTTTTCTCTTATGGGGAAGAGTAAGCATGTTGGGATATTCCTATACTCCATCCTAGTCCTAACAGCATTTTGCATTTTTTCATTTTCAGTCATGCATGCATTTTTGTATGCAGGCATGCAATTGCATGCATCCCAGTCATCAGTCCCAACACCTAGTCCTCATTTAGCTAGCCCCGGGAGCTTCTTTCTGATCATTTTTAGCCCTCCTAGTGCTTAGTACGCCCTCCTTTCACCTACCACATGTGAAAGGCGCCCTCTCTCACCTACCACTCAGTTAGTTCCTTGATTTATGGATCTGCTCCCTGATTTAAGGAGAGATGGCCTAGTTAACTCACTAAAACACTCTGATGGACCTCCAGAGAGCCTAGATTGACTATTTTGACTCCAGTTAGCTCCTCATGCGCCCTCCATCAATGCTCCATGCATCAGTTACACCTTCTACACCTAGTTAGACTCAGTTTGACACATGGTTGATGGTCACTTGTGCTTTGATGACACTCCACTGATCTTTTGATCTATCCATGCAGGCTAATTCGAATTACACTCTTGGTATTCGAATCCTGTGCATTGTATCATTATTTTTTATTATTCAGATTAATGAAACATGTGTTATTATTCTGCTCCTATCTTAGTTCTATTGCATCTATGTTCTGCTGCTATTCTTCTTCTATTTTCTGAAATTCTTTCTTGTGAGGTACACATTAGCTCTTGGATCTGCTGTGAGGATTTTCACATGGTATCAGAGACATTTGAGAGGATATTCTATCTCCATTCTTTAGAGTTTTTTGCAGGTTATTTGAAGTTCCAGCAGTAGCAGCAGTTTTCACTTTGCATTCGCTCCAGCAGTTGAGATGAGCAATTCGAACACTCCCCTCACTCCTAGAATCCTGACTCCTTTCAATTACTTTGATTGGAAACTTGATATGGAAATGTCATTGAGAAGCAAATATCTACATAGGATAACAATGGGAAGGGAGACCGAACCAACTTCAGCTGTGGAGAAATTCAAGCATCTGAATCGATTAGATGAAGCATTTGGTTACATGTGCATTCATATTTCTAGAGATCTATTGTTTCATCTCGAAGGGTTGAGGACTCCAATAGATTTATGGTTGACGTTAGAGGCCCTCTTTGGAAAACAAGATGAGCTAAGAGGCCATGCTCTGGAGAATGAATTGGTTTCCCTACAACTAAGCAGTTTTGAGACCATTCAAGAATTCTTCTCGAAATTCAATAGTTTAGTTATGCAATGCAAGCAGTGTGGCATTGATAAGGAGGATGAGCAATTGGTGCTATCCATTCTGAGTAAGCTAGGATCCGAATTTTCTGTCTTTGTATCTACCTTTCACTCTGGGCAAATTTCAATCCCCGGATGGAAGATGCCCTCCTTAGAAGTTTTTACTGCGGCTCCTCCAAGAACAAGACAAATTGATCCAAATGGGTGCCATCAATGCCTCCAAAGATCAAGCTCTTCTAGTTGGAGAAGCAAATAGTGCGAATGTAAAAGGGAGGCATAAAAGCAAGGACAAGAAGCCATCTGAACCTAAGCTAAATGCCAAGTCAAGTCCATCAAATGGAGCCTCCAGCTCCAAGAAGGACAAACATAAGAGATCTGATGGATCTAAGCGTCCCTACTGCAAGAGAGGAAACCACCCAGAGAGATCTTGCATGCACAAGAAAATAGATCAATTAACCAAGCTTCTTGAACATAACAAAATTGCTATTCCAAAAGATGCACAAAAGTGTCTGATTCTGGAAGTGGATCTGATGGTCATGAGGATTGCCATGCATTGATGGCTGGATTTTCGAAATCAAAGGCCCTCCTCATAGATTCTGGAGCCTCCAACCACATGGTTGCCTCTGAAGAATCATTTTCTTCTTTATATCTCAAAGATGTTCCTACTATTCACATGGGAGACAACTCTCAAATCTCTGCCAAAGGGATGGGTACAGTACATATGGATCATGGCAACTTCAAGAATGTTCTATTCGATCCCTCCTTGACAACAAATTTGTTGTCTGTATATCAGATGACTCACACCGGATCACCAAAGAAGGTGACCTTTGGTCCGGACACAGTTGATATTACAGAGATCTCTACTGGGAAGACTATAGCAAAAGGGTTTGCAAATCATGCCTCCAAGGCATATGAGTTCTCACATTTTCTTCCCTTCTCTGTTCCTACTCCTTCGGAATCTTATGAAGATCCGAGTGACTCTTCTTCTAATGAAGATGAAGATGAAGATCTTGATGTTGAGATCAAAGGTAAAGAACATTCAGATTCAGATCCAGAACCAACACATGTTCTCAATCCAAAGCCAAGGCCAATATGGGCTCACACAGTCCTTGCAGCTGCTGGGAACACAGTTGAGGATTCATCTGATCAGAGAACTACCAGATTTCAACATCATGCCAACCTTGCATTATGCCATATACCTCTTCCTGAGAGATGTTGCATGATGGTGGGGTTCAATCTACCATCCTTTGGGAAGACTCATCATGATCCATTCGTTCCAGTAGCAGAAAGGTTTCCTGAAAGACTTGCTTCGGCCAATACATCTTATACACAATGGGAGGCACATCAGAAGACCAAATCCAAATTTAGCACCTACATTGGCATCCTACAGAGGATCAGCTTGCCAAGTTTTCTGCAAAAGTTTTCACTGAGGAAAGCTTCTTCCTTCTCTACTTAGTATGATGGTTCTTTGAGTTATTTACTGTTCTTTTGAGGGGGGGTATTTTTCCCATGAGGTTTTCCCGATTTCCTCGATTTATGGACAGTTCTTATTTTTTATCATTTATTTGATTGTATGGGTGACCTTTGGTCCTAGTTAACAGGGCCCAGGATGGATTAAGGGGGGGGGTTGGGATATTCCTATACTCCATCCTAGTCCTAACAGCATTTTCCATTTTTTCATTTTCAGTCATGCATGAATTTTTTCATGCAGGCATGCAATTGCATGCATCCCAGTCATCAGTCCCAGCACCTAGTCCTCATTTATCTAGCCCCGGGAGCTTCTTTCTGATCATTTTTATCCCTCGTAGTGCTTAGCGTGCCCTCCTTTCACCTACCACATGTGAAAGGTTCCCTCTCTCACCTACCACTCAATTACACTCAGCTAGTTCCTTGATTTATGGATATGCTCCCTGATTTAAGGACAGATGGCCTAGTTAACTCACTGAAACACTTTGATGGATCTCTGAGAGCCTAGATTGACTATTTTGACTCCAGTTAGCTCTGCATGCGCCCTCCATCAGTTCTCCATGCATCAGTTACACCTTCTACACCCAGTTAGACTCAGTTTGACACATGGTTGATGGTTACTTGTGCTTTGATGACACTCCACTGATCTTTTGATCTATCCATGCAGGCTAATTCGAATTACACTCTTGGTATTTGAATCATGTGCATTGTATCATTATTGTTTATTATTTAGATTAATGAAACATTTGTGATTATTCTTCTCCTATCTGAGTTCTATTGCATCTATGTTCTGTTGCTATTCTTCTTCTATTTTCTGAAATTCTTTCTTGTGAGGTACACATTAGCTCTTGGATCTGCTGTGAGGATTTTCACAAAGCAGAGGCCCAAGAAAGGCCCCAGTGGTGGGTCTAGCTCGAAAGGTGAATATAAGGACATGAGCAAAGTGAAATGTTTTTCTTGTCACAAGAATGGCTACTTTGCGAGTCAATTTCCAAACAAAAACAAGGGGGGAAAGGATGACACACAGAAACCAACATCAGTTGAGATTGAGGACTTTGCGAAAAAATTTGAGAACGGATTTTTTCTTGTCTCTTGTCTTTTAGGGAGTGGTAGTGCAGGGTTTGAGTACATTGGAGCATCGCTTATGGGAAGTGGTTCATCTCGCCATATGACCAGAATAAGGTCGATGCTCCTTAGTGTTTCAAAGACGGACTTAGACTGTTATGCGGATAGTGGAGTCGACACCATGCATGTAGTGAAGGGGGTTGGATGTGTGAGATTCTAGCTAAAGTCAGGAGGATCTTTGGAGGTGGCGGAGGTGTTGTTTGTACTGGAGTTGAAGGTTAGATTACTCTCAGTATAAACTTTGGAGGATGAGGTATATAGTGTGGTTTTCCAAAGGGGGCAAGTACTTATATATCTAGAGGGAGATACCCTGGACACAACACGAGTGCTTGGTGTCAAACAAAAAAGATTGTATAGGTTGTTGGGACAACTTGTGGTTGGGTCCAAGGGGATCTTGGATTTAGGGTTTGTGTCGATATCAAGGACAGTTGCTTGTGTGGGGTTTTCCAGTACTGTCAGGAGACTGAGCTAGTATGAGATGACATAGTTGGATGCTCACGAGTTCGAGGAAACTCCTCGTAGCATGTTTTGCAGGAACCGGTCTTCAACACAGGATCTAGTGCAAGTGGTAGAGAGAACTTCTAGTTCAAAGGGAGCAGCTACAGTAGCGGATGGAGTGATGGGGGTGTAGACTATAACGCCCTGTTTTGACATTACTACCTGAACTACTATTATATGTTGTATTTGCTTGATTGTGAGACTTCGCCGGTTTGACAACACTGTGGACATATGGTTCTATTATTTTGCCGATATGTGTGTGTGTGTGTGTGTGTGTTTGTGTGTGTGATGTTAGTATTATGATCTGTAGTCATGTTTAGATATGTATCATATGTTAATTATGTATCATATATGCAAATTACTGAATGATGGGTACGTGGATAGCGTTAAAGTTATATGTTGAATAAATGAATGTTATGCCAGGTGCATGGTGAATAAATGACGTGATTATTGTTATGTTATGATGAAATGTATGTCTACATGTCGAAGATTTATGCACGGTATTCTAGATTGTATGTCAGGGACTAACTTACATGTTAAAATGGCTAAGTGATAGCTAGATCCTACGAGGTGGGAGAGCCTCAGGGACATGGAATCCGAAAGATAAATGGTATGCAAGTGATGCATTATTTATTTTCGCATGATTATTATGTTGTTTATTATGATGTATGGGTGGGGTAGGGTTTCAGGAAACTCAACCGCCCAGATTGGTTATACGATGACAAACTGAGTACAAGTGCAACGCAGTTATTATGTCGGTGTAGACATAGTCCCTTGTTCCATTAGGGGGGTGGAGGCTTTACCCACCGTTTATCCCCGAAACCCAAATTCATGGGAGGGTTGTGCTACGGCACGCTCCCCGAGGTGTGTGATGATGACTGGTGGTTTCCTGCTGGGGAAGCTTGGTCGATGTAGTGGACACTTCCGCTTACGAGTTCTAACTGGAGCCGATCATGGCTTGACACTTCAGGGTAGTCCAGCAGAGGAAATGATAGGATGTGGAAGTTACTTGTGATTTAGGTAGATTATGTAGGTATATAGGTGTAGCTTGAAGTCGGGATGAAAACGAGATCTAACTATGTATGTGGAAAACCCTTGATTGATTATGTGACGTAACTCAGTAATGTATGAATTTCCATAACTTAATAAGATACGGTTAGGTAAAAGATTGCACCTTGCAAACTATGTTTAAACCTATGTCAGTAAACAATAAATTTCGTGATTGTGATTGATGTGTGTGATTTAGTACTGTTAGTGTACTTACGCGAGGTATGTAAGCAGTAGCTATGCTTACATAACTGGCCTACATATTTATAAATTGAGTGAAATAAAACTGAACTATAATGTTTAGGGAATAATTACATTATTACTACTTATCTAACTAGGAGATTAAATTAATACGTCAAGTTAGTAAATTCTGGTTTAATAACTGAATAGGATAATTGAGTGACTTAGGTGGTAATGAAAGATGATTAAGTAATAATGTTAATTATTGTCGATTAATGTTAATAATATTGAGTAATGTTAATTATTGTTTATTAATGTTAATTACTCTCGATTAATGTTAATAAAGTTGATTAATGTTAATTATTGTGGATTAATGTTAATAATTTAGATTAATGTTAATTATTGTTAATTAATGTTAATAATTTGGGTTTATGTTAATTATTGTCGATTAATGTTAATAATGTTGACTAATGTTCATTATGTGTTAATAATGATTAATTAATGTTAATTGGGTTATTCTTATCTTTAGTAATAATTGTTAATTAAGTTAAATGTAACTAAGAGAGTAATGTGGAATGGTAATAGTGCCATGAATGATGATTACGTTAATTACAAATAATTAGTATTAATTAATTAATTAGGATACGGTAATAAATAAGTATTGATTAGGGTAATTACTTTTAATGTTCAAATCATTGAATGTTGTGGAAGACGTTACCTTATGCCATTATTTAACAAAGTTTATAATTGTATTTGAGTTGATTAATTAAAATATAGATTGAATATAAGTTAATTAGGAAACCTTGAGTGGTAATGTCGAGGGTTGATTAGAATCTATTATGGTTGAAACGTGTAAAAATAAAACACTTGTGAACCAACCCATGCATTTATTACACAATATATATATAATATTTTAATGATTAATGAGAGTCAAAGGTTAAGGGATCGAGGACTGGCATGGGGGTTGAAACATTTATGTTAGGGATAGGGTATTAATGGTAGAGGGGAAAGATTCGGCAAGGAGGAGGATAAGGTCGAGAAGAGGAGGGGGAGAAGGGATCATTTTCACCTTAGCATGTTTTGAGAAATTGAGCAGAGATAGAGAATATTACAGAGAGCAGGTGAAGGGGGTTTTTGTTGGAGAAATTGCAGAAGGGAAGAACTGTTGGCTTGTACTCGGTTTGGGCTCGGGGGTCCAAAGGGGTACCTTTGGAGCTCGGTGGTCGGCGAGACCTCGCCAGTTGGCAGGGTGGCATACCAGATTGTCTGGTCGGTTGAGTTTCAAATATTTGGGATGGATTTTGTTGCAGGGCTACAGCGGGGCATACAACAGAGCTTAAAGGGAGCAGCAAAGGGATCTACTAGCTATTTTGAGGTATTTTCCTACATGTATAAAATCCATTTCTACCCTATTAATTTTACTATTTCATGTTATGATGTTAAAATCATTATTGTAAATAGGCACATGTACATCTATGTTGTTGAACCTGCAAAAATAGTAAATGTTAGAAATAGATAATTAGTAAATATATATTTATTTCAACCTGTAAATGTGAATGACTTATATTTTACAGGCGTGAAAATTTAAACATAAGCTAGAAAACAACAACAAAACAAAGACTTGAACAGTATGGAAACAAAGGAAACATAGATTTATTTATAAACTTAGTAAAACTAGGACTGGGTTCCTACACATGGTATCACAGCCATGGTTCCAAATCTGGAACCAGAGGGCTCACTACATTGAACAGACCAAAAAAAAGGAGAATTACACTTGCTAATTACCGAGAGAATTAGCATGAAATTAACCGGAAATTCTTTTTTTCTATGCATAACACCAAAAGAGTACCGTGTAACTTCGTGTCAGAAGTCTTCGGCAAATTTTGCACCTGCAAAAAAAAACACACCAAAAAACACTCATATATTGTAGATGTAATTCAAAATTCAAAATTATTATAAAATTTCGAAAGCGATCATTAGAAATATATAAGTATATATTACTGTTATTGTAATTGCAAATAAAGTTATTATATGTATATATATAGATACACAATAAAATATATATATATATATTTCTATATATATAAACCAAAAAATAAAATTATATATATGCCTGTTAAAAAATTAAAAATAAAATAAAATAATATATATATATATATATATGAAATCTTTTTTTAAAAGAAAAAAAATATATATACGTTTTTTTTTTTTTTTTTTTTTTTTTTCTTTCCTTCTCTAGCCAAGCTCGCGCAGCTATGGGTTGCGGCCATGGTGGTCAACCAGCAGCTGAGCTGCCGCTTTGGGTACACCCGGCCAGCAATTGAGCTGCGGCCTTGTAATTTTTTGTAAAAAGAAAAAAAAATTATTTACGTGTATTTATATTAAAAAAAGGGGTTAAAACTTTTTTAAAAAAATGGGCATGTTGGGTGTAGCAGAGGTCCATGGCCATCGGCATGCGGCCTTTACGCAGCAGAGGTCCGCGACCATGGGCCTGGGGCCTCTGCGCAGCCAAGCTAGCGGTCATGGCGCAACAGAGGTCCGCGGCCTCTGCACAGCCAGGCCAGCGGCCGTGGCGTAGCCAGAGGTCCGCGGCCATGGGCCTGCAGCCTCTACGTAGCCGGGCCTGCGGCCTTGGCATAGCTAGGCCAGCGACCAAGGGCTCGCGGCCTTGGCATAGCCAGGGCTGCAGCCTTGGCCAACGGGGAAAGCCCCGACAAATGCAGAGCTAAGGGAGATGAGGATGGGGCTCCCAGCTGAGCTGCCGCCACTCCGACCTCCTTGAAACCAAAAACAAAATGTGAAGGATAAGCACAAAAACTAAAACTAAAACTACGTGTTTAAGATGTGATGTAGAGATATTACCTCCCAGGGTGAGTGCCGACCCCGCTTTCCCTTAAAGCACCTCCAGAAATACCAATGCTTCCATACTTTGGAATTCTTCTTGGAGAGCATGGCCGTGTAGAGAGACATGCAACCAGAGAGCTGGCAGGGATGGAAACGCCATTGGGCGGTATTGAGGAAGAGACCGCCGGAAGCCATGAAACCTTACTAAGCTGCTCGCCAGGTTGCAGAGCTTAATGCCTCACTAGCCAAGAGTGAAATGACCGACGTCCTTTGGGTTCCACCATTTTAGGTTGGGTTCCTTGCATAGCGGTGGAGGACTCGTGTAGGCCGCGTGGCAGTAGTTTAGGCTAAGGTAAATTGGTTTAGGTTAGGTTTTTATTTATTTATTATTTTATTTAGTAAAAAAAAATTATTAGTATTATTTAAATTATCAATAAAATAAATTGTTAAATGTTAAATCTATATATTCGAAATTGTTAAATGTATAAATATGTTATAAATTATAAATTATATATAATAAAATTTAATTTATAAATTTAATTAATTAAAAGTTAGATGATGACGTTATTACTTAGTAATAATAATTGAATACAACTAATTGATGTAATGTTAAATGTTGAACATGGTGTTACATTTAATATTCAATAGAGATGGCAGGGAATAAATATTAAATGATAAATTTAAATTAAATACATAAGTTATAACCATTAGATAACACTAATGGTAAATTGGAATTAACACTAATTAGTTTATCTTCTTCTTGAAAATGCTCCTTGCCGAAACTTCGACGTATAGTCGAAGGGGCAAGACGGACACGGAATCTCGAAAACGAGACACCACAGAGATCAGCATAACGAGTTGATCGCTGGGACACTGATTCTACTCCATGATAGATATGTTTAATAAACACGACCCCAGATTTAAAAAAAACAACAACAACAACAATAACTTAGGTTATGCTATTATTAAATTATTAAATTATTAATTATTAATGAGATTAGTATAAGGGTATTAATGCACATTAATAATTAAGGTTTAATTTAGTATTATAATGTTAGTATAATGTTAATGGAGTTCGGGTTAAGGTAAATTAAAACGGAAATTTCATTAATAAATAGTTATTAATGAGAAACGAGGTAATGAAATTTAATTAATTGATCGTTAACTTGTTCATGTAAGAAAATTTAAATTAAACTACAAGTTAGGGCGAGTTTATGACTAATGGATCAATGTACAAGCTGTGGGGTTAAGTCACAACTTAAATTCGAACATGGATTAGCGGGTTGGAGGAGACCCAGGGTAGACTAAAGACTAGGCTGGGGAAATAAGATAAAACATTTCACGTCGGGAATCGCGCCGAGAGTGGCCCTGGCGGTGGGTGTAGTCGTCGGTGACTACCGGAGGTAGTAGGACGATGCGACGCCACACGCAGCTAAGACATCGAGTCTTATGACCACGGCTCACAATGGTGATGCCCGTTAGGGAAAGTAGTAACCATGTACCCTCACCCTGTCAGGCATTCGCCTTAGTATCAGGTAAAACCCGTTTACGGGTGAAGAAAGAAATAAACTTTCACACTCTAGTACGTCTGAGTATGAGTTTGATAGTAACCTAATCCTGATGTCATCGTATGCTAATTGTCATATTATGCCATGTTACAGGGATAACCATGGTAAGAACGCGAGCAGGTCGGGGGCGAGGTCAGGCGACGACATTACCTGAGCCGAATGTCCTGGCACCATCGCTAGAGACCATCCTTATATTGCGCTCACTGGAGGCAATAAATGAAACACTCTGGGGACTACAGAGAGGAAGTGTTACCTCGAAAGTAGAAGTGGAGGCCCCTCCACTAAGGGAAGCAATTCCTGTGGTAGAAGTGAATACGGTATCGAGACCTTCACATCTGGATATCACAAGGGAGCTTCAGAAGATAAGGCTTCCAGAGTTTTCAGGGGGTCGAGTAGCGATACGAGCTGAATCTTGGTTGGAAGAGATGACCAGGTGCTTAACCTTACAGGAGTACACTTCCACTTCCAAGTCCAAGATCGCCATATTTCAACTAAAGGGGGTCGCTTTGAACTGGTGGGGGAACCAAGAAAGGCAGTTGCACCTTACACCAGACACGATTCCATGGGAACTATTTGTGGAAAGGTTCAAAGGGAAGTACTTACCCGCATCCTACCAGGAAGAACAAGCAGGGGCTCTTCATGCCTTGGTACAAAGGAATCTATCCGTGGAGGATTATGAAGAAAGGTTCATGGAATTAGTCAAGTATGTCCCTTACTTGGACAACGACGAACGCCAGGTTGAGCGCTTCGTGTATGGGCTCAATACCAATATCAGGGCCCAAGTGCGGATGTGGAAACCGACTTCGGTTGTCGAAGTGGTTGATTGCACTCGTTACACAGAGGAGATGCTGGGTGCCAATCCCATCAGGTCATTCGACTCTCAACATTCAGGGTTTGTAGGGAAGGCCCCTCGAAGCTACCCTCAGGGAGGGTATACAAGGCCACCTCCCTACGGAAACAGGTACACACCAAGGGTTACGGCGGTAGACAGGTCAGTGGCAACTAGGGCAGTGCCCCAATCAGCCACAAGAACTCACCGGGGTGTGAGGAATTTTAGAGGATCAGTCGGCAGGGGAAGGGGTCCCAGGGGGAGGAACCCCTCTTAGAGGTATGAACAGGTTATCTTGCCCACTCCATTACAGGTTGTTTTTTGGGGATTTGGAGGTCCACATTACTAGCGTGATTGTCCCGAATTACGATCCAGTACAGTCCATTGAGAAGGAAAGGCTCCAATGGGGAGTGGGGGTAGTAGGCATCAGATCTCGGCAGCAGTAAACAACCATCAGGAAGAGCACCAATCCACTGTGGTGGAATCATCAGGTATGGTCAATAATGTTAAACTTAGAATATTGTTTGATCCTGGTGCTACAGATAGTTTTATTTCTCCATATGCATTGGACAAATGTGGGTTGGCATCCTACGAGCATGACGATTTCAACTTAGTCGAAATGGCTTTAGGAGTAAAGCAAGCGGTAGGACATAGTGTCGACAAGTGCGTAGTGGATCTCGGGGTATGTGTTACTCATAGAAATTCCCCATGCACTTTAATATTTGCCTCTTCCACTTCAAAATTATCCCAACGATGATAAAAATGCCCAAACACTTCAATATTTTCCCTAGGCACTTCAAAATTCTCGTAACGAAGATAAAAATGCCCCTGTCCACTTCCATATTTGCACAGGCACTTCATTACTTGCCCTAGACACTTCAAAATTCATCCAATGATGATAAAGATGCCCTAGGCACTTCAATACTTGCAATAGGTAAGGTAGAAAAACACACGAAAATGATATAATCACCCAGGCAATCACAAAAATGCCCCAGTACACACAAATTTGCCTCGGCATGTGATAACTTTGGCCATCACTGTTTTAAAACATCCCAACACTATAAAAGCATCCTTACATTAGTAAACAACAACCCATGCACTTCTAAATTTTTGCCATAGGGGAGCATAATATGGCAAGGTGCAAAAAAGGTTGATTGGCTATTTTGGCAGGCCATTATCTTCTTGGCCATAGACCTTTTATTATAACAACAATCTCATCCGACATGTATTATCGAATGCAGGGACACCCAAGTGGCCAGGAAGGAGCATCAAGACCTATATCTTCTCTATTTTCAACAAGAATGAGAAGCTAGGGGCTGCGATGGAGCATCACTTTGGGCTCTTCAACCCTGATAAAACGCTTGTATACCCTGTCAACTTTTCTTCATATTGAGTTGCATGTCAATCCCCGAACCATGTGCACCAAGTCGATGTGGACAAGCCCTAGTTATCTGTATGCAAAATGGAAGATACTACATATATAATCATCCTTCTTCTAATTTAAAATATGGTCTGACTGATTAAGTGTCCAAACTGATGCTTGAGTAATCTAGTTGGGAATGGGAGGTCTTTCATTTGTGTTTGAAAGTAAATATATTCAAGTTTTAATAGTCAACTAAATCTACAAATGCACTAATCATGGCCTCCCAAACAAAATTGGTATTGAGATAAGTTAACATTCAAATAAAAAAGATGTACATCATGTACATCATTTGGACCAAAATTTCAAACAGAGCACAATGGTTTTAATGATGTACATTATTTGGACCAACTTTTCAAACAGAGCACATTAGTTTTAAAAAAATTACATAGACCTTTTAACTAAGATGTAAGTGATAATATCCATGGACATGTAGTGCAGATGGTTGGGTAAAACGTTTGTTTCTCTCCCCACCTGGGTTCGATTCTCTGGCTATACATTGATTCTCAAAAATAACAGGTATCTGACATTCTCCAATGAAAAAGATAAGTGAATGATTATAGAAATTCCAAATAATAAGGAAGAAGAGAAATTAAAAAAAACAAAGCAATTGCAAGTCTTAAGTCTTAATCTAACAAGAGTTGCAAGTCAACATAGTCCCTGAGTTTCGCTTTCAATCCTTTGTTGTATTTTTTGCATGGCACAATTTGCAATTTTGCAGGCCACCATAGTTCTAACTAACGAACTAATGTGCAAGTATCAAAGCGATTTTATCTAAGGGTATAGCTTTATTTCTATTTATTATTGTGAGCACATCATATTGTTCCCAAGAAGCACCCATTTTAAAATGCTGCATCAAAATCCAAACATTCAAATTTTGTTTTAAATACTGTGTTGTTACCATAAATTCAAATATTTTTTTTGAACATTGTGTGTTGTACCAAGTGCAACACAAAGTGGAAGAGATATGTATCACAGATGTGGTACTAATAAACCAAAATGAGAAAAAACGTTAGCATGGATCCATCTTAAACCAAGAAGTTTAAGTTTATACACCTACTGTTTTTTTCATTCCTTCCGGTTCTTAATAGATTCTGGGTCAAGATAGGATTAATATGGATTTAAGATGGATTTATGCCAGTATTAATAAAAAAAAGAACAATATTGATTACACCTAACACAACCAACCAGCCCTCCAATGATAGTAATACTAAAATTCTAAACCATTCTAATAATATGCTTGTAGATATGACACTTGCTTTCAATGAATTATTTGAATTAAAAGACAACATGTCATTGTTAGATTTAGTTACAAAAGACAGGCTAGAGCTTCCATTTCTGGTTGCTTTGTTTCTTCCACTTAAAGAGAATAAGCACCTTGCCATCACAGATTCTTCTAACATGGTCATCTGCAACTTCTATATCCATATTGAAATGGATGTTCTTCGTAGCCGGGCATCGATACCCATTTCCAACATATGCACTTAAGGTCCATAGAATAGACTCATCTGTCTTGCCATGATTATAATCTGCTAAAGTATATGTCTGTTCAATTCCATTCAGTAATAATTCAGGGTTGAGAACCGCCCTTGTAATAACAGGTCAGAAATCTCTATTGCAACCCTTAATTCAAGAGCCAAAGAACTTCACAGCCACAAACCTTGAGCCATGCTTGATAGCATTCAGTGAATGAAGAAATGGGGAAAACGAGACTTCTTCACATATCCAGAGGAGAGTCTCTAGTAACTGAACAACACAAGAAGGAAAAATGAAAAATAAGGTTTTACCTGGTCCCATTCCTTATACCTTTGTTTCAGAACATGCCTAGTGGCCTCATTCACCAAAGAAAAATATAGGAAGCTAGCTTCATCATTTACTCTAACCCCCATGAATTTACTTTAATCCATTGCTGAAAATAGTATCCATCACACAAGGCAATAAGGATAGCGCTCAGGTATTAATAATTAGACTAACAAATGTCTTTCAGCAAACTTCAAACAAACTAGCTTGATTGACGATCATTACCTGATGGTGAATCATGTATATTTCCCAATGCAAGCACTGCAACATCACCCCAGGCAGCCAAGAAAGAATCTAGAATAGATTCACAATGGATCCTAACCATCTGTCCTTGTGGCTCAGCATTAGCTTGAGGGAAGAATGAACTATGCTCACCTCGTTGTGGATAGGCCCCGTGTAAAGTACCCACTATGCAATATACCAATAAAATCAAAATCAGTACTCACATTCAAAAGCCATTTTTCAAGTCCCGGGATTCCAGCTAGCAAAAAGCCAAAATTTAGAAAATACCACATTCATTTTATTAAAAAAGGGAATGAACTTCATTTTACCCAATTACATACTAAAAAATATAGTTTCAGTCATATAGCTTTCGTTAGTAAACTTCAATTTTAAAGCATGATCATCACAAGCCCAGTCACACAAAAAAATTATAGCTGCAAACAAGATTAAGTATTGAATCCCAGTGCTAATCTTGCAGTTTGAGAGTGAGCATGCTATTAGCCAAGTTCATGAAGAGAATAATTTTTACAAACAAATTGAAAGCTACTATCCAAACAAGCATTTGAGGCACAAGGCTAATGGTAAATGTGGTCTCCTTGATGACACCAACTTGGATGGAGACCTTGATTTTGAATATCTAGAAACACCAATTTCAGTGCTTATTTGTGCAAAACTCTGCTTCCTTCACAAATTCAGGGAATCACACTTTGATAAACAAAAAAACCAAATTTATGGACTATGCATGCTTCAACATAGAATTTTTTGCCAAAAAGTTAACAATAAATAGAAAACCATTTATCAATAGCAGAAGCCATGATTTAGAGAAGGATTTGTTGACTTGTAAATAATGGAATGTATAAAATGATTTTTTTGACCATGTTGCTTCTGTGGCTATCATTTCTTCATTTTGAAAACCATGTGATAATTCATATTTTGGTTGCTGGCAAACTGCAGTATCAGAAAGAAGGCATCACCAAAGCTATATTGCTTTCTACATTATGGGGTGCATTATTTATCCCTTCAAAGCAAAAAATTCACCCTGAATGGAAAAAAGGCATTTAATTCTATTAAAATCACAGTCCATAACATTTTTTAGCAATATAAAGTATAAAAGATAAAGGACAAAATAGGTATTGCCATGGATGACAAAAACATTCAATGGAACTATGTTTAAAACATTAGCGAGATTCTACCTAATAGGCAAAATACAAAATTCAGAGAATAGAATATACATAATACTAGGTTTATTGTGTCTGTAGTCGAATAAATAGCTAAGCATTTGTCATCATTTGGTGCCATATACCCATTAATTGCAATAAAGAAAATCAAAACCATGTGCAAAGAATCATTGGGTTGTTGACAGACTTTGTGCAAGATTCCCAGGGCCTCCCCATTCTCTGCTACTACCCAAGAGCCACTAATGCATAATTCATACAACAATAGCCCTTCCTAAATTGAACTAAGTCCTACTGCTTTTTCCTTAATATTCTTTTGGGATTGTTCAACCTTAAACAAAATAACAGAGAAAACTAATACTCGACCAACAAAAATGATCCACAGAGTAACATAATCCCTAACAAAAGAAACCAGAGAAACCTAATCCCTACCTTATTTCTAATTAGCTTCATTACTAAAAAATGCAAAGGAATTTCCTGATAACTATTGAGTAGAGAACCAAAGTAAGCCCAAAGACCCCAATAAACAATGTGATTAAGTTGGCCCAGTTTACCAATTCAAAAATAGAACTGCCTATGGATGTGGCATTGAAGTTATGTTAAGTATATGCTTAATGTCTCTTTTAATTTTAATTCTACTACCCACCCATCACAACAACAAACCATGTTGTTGAAAGTAAAATTATCATACTCAAATTTGCCAAGGGAAAAGCCGAGAATTAGTTGCAGCCAAGAAGTAAAAAGGCCCCAGACCTTGCTCTCATTAGGAAGATAAATAATGGATGGAATAACGTCAACGCTCTAAACTACAATTTTATTTTTATGTTTGTTGTCTAATTCTTTCTCAAAACCTTATGGTAGTTTCCTCATGAACTCGTGAACTCTAGCGAATCATACTAAGAAGTTAAGTACAAAGAAAAGACTACAATGATAATGATGATGAAATGACTCTCTCCTTATATTTATATATATGAGAGGTAAGGGAGGCCAACAATACAAATTTGGCTCAAGCCCTTACAAGCAACCTATAATTAGCACTTAAACACTAGCATAAGTGAAGCTCTCCACTCCAAAGTACACATTTCATGCTCAAAGGTAATGCTATATACAATGAGGGCTCCAAGATGATGCAATGACAAGGTATGTCGACACCCCTCTATCATAAACCTTCAAGGACTCCATCGATCCTCCTAATTAATGCTCCATTGGGACAACTGCCCTTGCAAGAACACTATTGCACCCTAAGCATATCTCATACAACCCCAAGCCTCCAAACAAGAATCCAATATGCACACCACTTCCCCTCTCAAGTAGGGATTTCTCAAGCAAGTGAACCCTCCATGTGGCCACAACGAAGGACATCCACCAACATGACAAGAGAGATTTGCCTAAGGGAAGAATACCAAGCCAGCACCTACATGAGGTCAAAGAATCACTGAGGAAGCTGTCTCCACCATAAAAATACACCACAGATCATCTCACATGTGCCAATACATCTTGGATCATCCAAGGGTTGAACATACACCATGTACCCCAAGGTCTCATGAATCACCCCAAACCTGGTGTAAACACTTTCAGAGTAACTTGAAAAAATAAGAGTCATCTCATCTGAGATGTAACTCATATTCCTTGTATTGTCTCACACTTATACAAATAGATAGTCATGCTTCATGTATTAGTATCAGTAATTTAGACTTGTATATTTGAAGTAATATTCCCAATTTGTGTTTGAGAGAGTGTTGTATAGTTGTACCTTAAATAGTAGTGTTAGCCCCTAAAATTGCATGCCCAAATTTAAGGAGTTTTCAAGGGAACATTTGGGCAAAATACGAAAGTAATTAGGAAATGGGGCTTAACTCAATTTTTTTTTGAACAAAATATGATCACCATATTCCCTAGGTTATGAAGACCCTACATACCAATTGGGCACCTTGACTAGCTTCTTGGAGTGTTGGATGTGCATTTTGGTATTGTTGTGTGCATTTTTCCCTAATAAAACATCATCTGCAGCCATGCAAAAGACATTTGAGTCATCTCTTGCACTTTTTTGAAGGAAATTGTTGTGGGATTAGATGGAGATATGTTCTGGTGGGCCGCTGAAACTCTTGTGCATGCATTTGGGTGAAGGATTAGATCAGGATGTGCATTTTACTGAAGACTAGCTCACCTTTCCTGGAATTGTCAAAAAACCTGCAGGTACCCCTTTTGGAAGATCAATAAATTGCATGTGAATAATTCGGAATAGATTTTGAAAATTTGAACATGTAGGAGTCTAAACAACATAAGATAGTACAACTTCCCATCATTGGCTCTCATCAAAATATCATACACAAAGGATGGTGTGCATTTTCCAAACCTAACATAGGTTGATTTGACACTGAAGTTTCACATGCTCAGATTTTAAATGACTGGACATTCTGTGGTGGATAAAGGAGACTATTAGCATAGGATAAGGTCAAATATTTTAGAAGACATGAAGGAAAATTCTCATAATCATCTTAGAGAGGATTGTTTGGCTCTGGAATGCATTTGTCCAAAAACTAGTTCACAAGGTGTAAAAAGTGTCCATACATAAAATTGCCATTTTGGAATACCTCTAGCTTCCAGATGAGGACAATATTGGAATATTTTAACATATAAGAGGAAGCACCACATCTCCAAAGGTTCATATTCCATCAATTCAGCATTTGTGTGCCCCTTGCATGCGTTTTGAAATCCCTATCAAGCTGATTTGCTAAAAGCCTAAAACCATATTTGAAGGCAATTTTCCTCATGTTGCAACATAAGTCATTTATTGGAACATCATGAATGGTTGAATATTTCATATCCATGATTAATTTCATCGTTTGAGTTCATAATTTGAGTTGGGCATTCATTTTTTGTCAAGATTAATTCATATAGGCTGAAGATGATGAAACAGCTAAAGTGCCATTTTGGCATGTCTATAAATCTCATCAGAGAACATAATCAATTAATTATGAAGCTATAGGGTTGTGAACCATGTAAAATTATACAGGAATGCCACTTCATATTCAAATACATGTGCATTTTATATGTATGTGCAAGCATTTTGAAAATCCAACTCGGGCTGGTTCAATACTTTGTTTTTGGGCCCATAATTGGATTTTTCTTAAGCGGACAGTGGAGATTCTTATCACTTAATTTGCATTATAGTGATGGGAGATGGATTTTCAATTTTTCATGAGATTTACACATGAACCTTTCATTAGACCTCTTCAGGTGTGTAGTCAAAGGTAATGGCATCCCTTTTTGCATGCATGGAGTGCATTTCTGCAATTAGACTTTTCACAAGCATTAAGCATATTTGGAGGTTGATGGCAATGACAAACTTGCTAGAGCATGTATCAAGAAAGGAAGTGGTTGAAGTTTCATTACACACATGGGTGGATTCTCACACATGTCATAGAAAGGGTTAGTTATGGAGGGTGACTTGGCAC
This sequence comes from Larix kaempferi, assembly GCA_027924585.1. Taxonomy (NCBI): domain Eukaryota; kingdom Viridiplantae; phylum Streptophyta; class Pinopsida; order Pinales; family Pinaceae; genus Larix; species Larix kaempferi. The sequence continues at coordinate 8,335,248 of BSBM01000344.1, read as the reverse complement.
TCTACGAATTATTAGGAGAATCGTTAAATCATGGCCCATGGGTGAGCTATTAAATATAGACTGTATAAATGGTGACCTAGAGTATCCAGCACTGTTTCAAGGGATTGACAAGGTTATTCTTTAATACAGAAGCCCACAGAGACAGTGACCAACCTTGGCAGCTTGGCAATTGGTTTTCAAAGCTTGACTCTTGCATGGATCATGGAGCTTAAATTTCATGGAGTTAGTTAGGGATTTCTTTGATGGTTGTGTACATGAGACAGATGATCATTTCTAACTTTGTCACAAAGATCAATTTTGAGTTATATTGTAAACTTATAGAAAGGAAATATAAATCTTTCCAAAGGGGGGTGGAGTCCACTAATGTGAAGATTACAAGGTCATCATCATCCATCTCTTCCAATGTCGAAAAGACATGTAGTGATGTAACAATCTGGAAAAAGAGTACTTTAAAATCTTATAAGCAATAATATGCTTAAGGGTCCTACCACAAACATTTATGGTGCATACATGCAAGAGTTGCGAAATAGAAGCCTACTCTATTAAGTGCAATACTAAAGTTTTGTGCATTGTTTACTTGCAGTGAAAACAAGTATGGGGAATGGCAAAAAGAACATGGAATGGAAGGCCCAACTTACTAGGAGACAAAAACTGTTGCAGTGAAAATAATCTAGAAAGTTAGTAATAGTAAGCACTCTCTCATCTAGATAAGTCACATACATGATCAAATACTAACTGTAAATATTAAACATACAAGTAATAGCAGACGACTACACATTAGGCTTTCAAAATATGCCCAGCATTATATTGTCAAGCTTACTTGATTGCATTTTACAATTAATTTTTGTTAAGGACTTTTTATGGGAATCACTAAATTTTCTTCTTAGAATGGCCTGGGCTGTATCAGCTTTCGGTACAGACAACAATAAACTGGGAAATGAACAGTATGGCAAATGGGAAATGAATACTGATCAATCAGTATGGGAAATGAATACTGATCAATCCATTCATCTATCTATATCCTTCCCTTTAGGATTTAATATTTCCTACCACAAGTATGGGGAATGGGGAATAGTTGCGAAATAGAAGCCTACTCTGTTAAGTGCAACACTACAGTTTTGTGCATTGTTTACTTGCAGTGAAAACAAGTATGGGGAATGGCAAAAAGAACATGGAATGGAAGGCCCAACTTACTAGGAGACAAAAATTGTTGCGGTGAAAATTATCTGCCCAATTTAGTAAGCACTCTTTCATCTAGATAAGTCACATACATGATCAAATACTAACTTTAAATATGGAACATACAAGTAATAGCGGACGACTACACATTAGGATTTCAAAATATGCCCAACATTATATTTTCAAGCTTACTTGATTGCATTTTACAATTAATTTTTGTTAAGGACTTCTTATGGGAATCACTAAATTTTCTTCTTAGAATGGCCTGGGTTGTATCAGCTCTCGGTACAGACAGCAATCAACTGGGAAATGAACAGTATGGAAAATGGGAAATTAATACTAATCAATCAGTATGGGAAATGAAAAGTACATTGCATGGAAGTACTAAAGACAAGTTGAACGTGTGCACACTGACTCTTTGGACCCATGAACACAATCTCTAGGAAATAAAATATATTTCAGAACATTTGTAGATGATATCTCTAGGAAAGTGTGGGCCTAGTTTTTGTAAAGCAAGTCTGAACTTAGGGTCTAGAGACAATAGGAGGAAATGAAAAAATACTCAATCACAGAGGTTAAACTAGTAGCCACAACCAGTCCTACATTTATAGCAGGCACCTTGAGCTTGGATTGCACATTGGCTTGTACATTCCTGTTTGGAAGGACTTAGTGTGACGAGACAGTTCCCATGTCTTCTGAAAGGTGTACTTTCTACTAACAACATAATTTACAGGAATGACAACAGGGGTATCTCAAGCAGTGAAGAAGGAAACAAAAGCTTAAAAACCTTTGGAGAAACGAGTTAGATAGTTCTCTAGCAGTTATGCCAATTAGCATAAAATTGTATAGTACAATTTAACCGGTGGCAATTATAGCAATGCGGATTCATGGAATCAGTTAAGAGTGTCATTGGAACTGTAGAAGGGCTAGGAAAACTAGGCATATGTTGCAGTCCCATTTATAATTTCATTGGAAGGGGAAAATTTACTACAGTTAATTGAACCCATCTCCAAAGAGACATATGCATACTTTTCATCGTCAATATTGTTTATGGAATCTCTTCCATGTGTTGCTTTTAGGCAGCTCTGTTCTGCTCACATTTGATTGTAAATGTAACACAGTTTCATGATGCCAATTTGCAAATGAGTTTGGTGATTGCAAACCAGTATAGTGCAAATGTAACATGGTATGCACTGTAACATGTTAACATGGTCTGCAAATGAGTTTGGTGACTGCAATTTTTTATACTATGGACAAAGCTTTATCTTTGCAAGTATATTTGCGGTTTTTAGATATGAGCATTATTTTTCTCTTTTGGTAGAAGTTATTATCTACTGAGCAGAGAGTGTTGCACTCATGTATAATGAACTTCACAGTTCACAGCACTGATGAGCATGTGCATGTACAATTTGGCTTTACAATGTATTTTTATTTTGAGCACGCACAATTAAGATTTTTCTATGTCTATTACATATTATTTCAATGTTCATATTTCCCTTTCTTTCTGTATTTGTGGTTATACTCTGGACCGAGTTATCTATAACATCCAATCTCATCTTATCTTGGCCTCTAAAGGGTTGGAAAAGGATTAACTATATCAAAACAATAATTCCAAAAAAATTCGTAAGTAATTTTTGAAGCTCAGGGGATTCTCGCCAATCTATAACAACTCAATACTCGCAAAAATTTTCATAGGTAAGTTCTGAAGCTCAGGGATCCTCAGCAATTCATAATGGCTTTGTTTATGTTGAATTTTTTCTTATAAACCCCAAATATAATATCCAAAGCTAGACAAACTTTTTGTATATTTGCTTGCATTTGTGGTCCTAAAGAGTTCTCAATAAGGTCTCCCATTGTTGCAGAAGCATCTTTCAAAAAACCAAAATGTCAATATGGGAGAATAATAATATCAAAAGTTTCACCTTATTTATTAATTACACCAGCTTAATTCTATACAAACTTTATATGTAGTCAAATTTAACTGTATAGTAGATTTATGGTTAAGTCCGATCTAGTCAAACTTGATATATAAGTTTACTGACTTTAGAATTCTAATGTGTGTCATTGTTTTGTGGGTACATAATGCTCCTTTGAAGCCGCACCTTCAAAAAGGATGTCTCACATAAACTCTGTATAAATACATAACTTAAGCTCTCATATGTATCTCCTCATCTTGAGATTTTCTTGATCTAAATATAGAGTGTTATAAGCCTAAAGCACTTAATTTTGACATTTTTCTCTCATGATTGGCATTATTTTTTTGACGCAATTTTGTATTTATGTGATCAGCACATGTGCTTAGCTTTTGCACTATTTGCTCGAGTGCACTAAACCTATCTCTCTCTAACACACTAGACCTGTCTCTTTTAGCACACTTGTGACAAGGCATGGAATTTGGGTGAAATTTGGTTCCACTGATTCCTCGATTGAACCTTATAAATATTGGCATGCTATTAAAGCTAGTGCAAACCTTACTATATCAATTCTTTTCATTGATCCCAAAATTATTGGTTGGTGACATCTTTATTACAATGCAAAACTAGAGATTTCTTGGATCACTTCTTATAAGCTTTCTCTAGGGGTTGTAGAGATATAAACCCTAATTAAAACTGACTAATTAAAAAATACTCTTCTAAAAACATAAGAGGAGATGTCTACATGCTACATACATGTAAAGATCTCACTTCTTCTTTTATTGTGTTTATTCTCCCAGGGTGATTGTCTTTGGGCTCGTCTTTCACCAATGCTTAAGAACGAGACAACTAGATGTTTAGAGCACTCAAATTGGCTAAAGTCCTTGATGGTCTTATGGATATCAACATGATTTTAGTGGTTGATAATGGAAGGATAGGGTTGTGGCCTTCATATTAGGGATGCGTTATTGCATAAGTGATATATGCAGAGATGACTCTCTCAAAGAATACCACAATTTTGGGTTACAAAACACTAATCTTAAAGGTGCCTTATCATCGACATTGTGCCAAAGGTTGAGAATCCATATTTCACACACATACACTAACCATAAAATGCAATGTACATGCCTCAAGATGGAAAAATGAGGGTGCAGGGGAAGAAGTCTCAATCGCGATCAAACTAATAGACTAGCATGAAATGATTTAAGTCAGGTTTTCTATTTTACAGTCTTAAAAGAGATAAGATGTTGAAAACCCTGCGACCTCTATCACCCTGCATGATGTGCATGTTTACAACTCCCTTTAGAATAGGATCTGAAAACACGGAATGATTAACCATAGCTATGTTATGTTTATAATGTAAAATCTGTAGTTGTAAATATATACTTTTTAAGGGAAAATCCAGTGGGAAAACTCTATTTGTTGATGATACCTAGTGCAATGCAAATTTGTCAACGGATCCAACCTGGGTAATGGATAAAGACCTTTGCATGAAGCTCACAACAGTCAAACACTTAAACTACGGCATTTGACTCCTGCAATCCTACATGATTTATAAGCCAAGGGTGGTAAAGCATAATGGAAACAAGTTCAAGTCAGGAGAAAGCCCTTCGAGTATACAATTGAGGATAAGTAATTTTGATGTAATATACATCCTGCACCCCTAACTTCCCAAAAAAAAGCCATTTTCTATTGCTCTCACCTGTAATGAGGCTTTTTCCTATTCTTTTTTTTCTTTAGCTAAGTATCGTAGTGACAGTTTCCCTACGGCTTTACTTTCCACCTGTGTAGGTCTTGAAAAAAAAATCAAGGTAGAATACATGAAAGTTTTAGCCATGTATTGCATTGACATTTTCCCTAGGGATTTACCTTCCACCTATGTAGGTCTTACAGAAAAATTAAAAAAAAAATAAAAAAAAAAAATTGCACGAATACATGAAGGTTCAGTTTTACCATCAAACTAATCCCGAGAGATTCAACGAATAACCCTTAGGGTTTTACTTTCAAGGGAAGTGACATTTTCCTTTAGAGTTCTACATTCAAGCTATGTAGGGCTTGTAGAAAACATTTTCAGAATAGAAGATATGAAGGTCCAGTGTTACTATCAGACTAATCTTGAGCCATTTACTTAATAACCTCATAGAATGGTATATAAACCTTTGCTCTGACCAAAATAGACCATGCTTCATTGATAGGTTGCTACTCAACACTCTGCTAATCTTGCAAGATTGTAACAATTCAACAAAAAGAGTTTTACAACTTATTCTTATTAAATGTAATTTAGTAACTATACACATATATACAAGTTTCTCCCTTAAAAATAAAAGCACTCAATCTCACATCTAAAACTTCAAATAATCAATGTAAACTCGACTTTTAATTTCAGAATAGTAAACTTTGAACTGAAATTAAAACTCAAATTCAGCGCGAGCAGTAGCCAAAAGCTTTTGATCATTTATACAATCTCCATCGATCGCATAAAAAAATAGCTCTGAATTAATGCACTGAGTTCGGAGAAATCCCAATGGTTCATCATAAAGCTCAAATTCAAAGTTGACACGTCAGAAGAAACAATGGATGTTGTATTGAAACAAAGCTCATGAGCTCAAATTCGGGAAAAACAACACATAAATTTTCAAATCATTCACAAATATTAACCCAATAAAATATCTTGAAAGTAGATTTATTAGATTGGGAATTACTAAGGTTCAAAATAAAACTAGAACTCGGCAAGGCGTAAAAGAATCCCAAACCACAAATCCAGCACAAATGTCGGCTAACATTGTTGAATCAAAAAGCATTAGCCATATTCTGACCGTAAAATAAGAAAACAAATATTTTGAACATTACCTAAGCCAAAAAAAAGCTAACTGCAATTTCAAAAGAGACATATGCAGACTTTGTTTATGTTATTCTTGCTTCAGATCTTCAAAGAGATAAATGTAGACTTTTGTTACGTTGCTCTACCATGTGGGCTTCTATCACATCAATGGGGGAAGGTCTTGACTCCACCTTCTCTGACGAACAAGGGTTTCTAGAACCTGGTAAAGGGTTTCTCGGATCTTGGAGAAATCAAGAAATCAATCTAATATTTGAAGTGAACCTAGTAAAGAAATCAATCTAGATGAGTGTGACCATATCTGCAATCTGGAATCTTGATTCTTTGTACACAATGCAAGCTCAGGAACGTTGAACTTGAACTGCAAGTCTACAAACAAACAAAAATATGCTAAACCCCAGTCTCTGAATGTCGAACCTCAAATCCCTGCGATTTTTGTTGATGCGTCGCCATTTTTTGAGTGCATGATCCAGTGAGAAAGCAACACAATTTATGGGAACAAATTCAACTGCATTCATGATCGAAATTGCCCGAAATCGGGGCGAAGGGACGAATTTCGTGATCCACATTGCACGAAATCAGGGCGAGCTAAGAAAAAAAATGAATTTTGTTGGAAATCGAGGGCGAGCCAGTCAAATTTGGTTGGAAATCAAGGGCGATTAAACGAATTTAGGGAAATTTCAACTGGAAATGGGGGCGAACCAGGATCCCCGTGCAAATTTGGTAGAAATCAGGCGGGCAAGCTAACTATTTTCCGGGAATTTGAGTGAATTTTAGGGGACAAATTTTTAATTTGGGTTTTGTTCATACTATATTTGATGGGGCTATTTAATATTTCATAATTATTTTATTAATAAATTATGGGCTATTTTAATATTTAAAAAAAAACGGTTTAATATACCAAATTCACCCATTAAAAAATTGAACCCCTCTAAAATCGCCCATGGGCTATATTTTGCCCTTAAAATCATCCCTGATGTTAATTATTGTTGATTAATGTTAATTATTGTCGATTAATGTTAATAAAGTTGATTAATGTTAATTATTGTGGATTAATGTTAATAATTTGGATTAATGTTAATTATTGTCAATTAATGTTAACAATTTGGATTTATGTTAATTATTGTCGATTAATGTTAATAATGTTGACTAATGTTCATTATGTGTTAAAAATGATTAATTAATGTTAATTGAGCTATTCTTATCTTTAGTAATAATTGTTAATTAAGTTAAATGTAACTAAGAGAGTAATGTTGAATGGTAATAGTGCCATGAATGATGATTAGGTTAATTACAAATAATTAGGATACGGTAATAAATAAGTATTTTTTTTTAACAGAAACGATTAAGAGCTTTTATATATATAAAAAGAAGAACAAAGATTACATAGTTCTGAAGATAGGCTGATCCCAAGAGAGGACTACGTCCATGACTCCTTGATCATCTACAACCAATCTTAACTTATCCTGATACTTTCCTATTCTATGGGATTGAATCTTCTAACATACTTCCCAAGAAGGAAATGGGCTACATTTACTACTAACAAGACCAAAATTGTTGTTGTCCTACTTCTAACATACAACTCGATACAATCCAAAGATTAACGATATGAATTTTGTTGGCTTCTTGTTTTTCTTGGAGAGGTTAAACTTTCTTTTGGCTTCAAAGGGGGTGAAGCTCCTCTTTTCTTTTTGCCAACTTTGATCCAATCTGATGACTCGACAAAGGCTTCGAGAATTACTGCATTTTCAGGTGCATCCTGTGGGGCTGGACTTTTCGGGTCCATCAGTTGGATAACACTATCTCATGGAGCTACAAGTGGATCTTTGACATTGGCGGGGATCCTTTTTTCCTCTAGAGTGTCCTCTGTTTTTAGCCTGAGAAGATTCCTTAGCTTGTGATGGAGCCTCTTCGGATAGATATTCATTTCTGCTTACTGTATAATGCTTGGAGTTTGCTCCGTCCCACCAAGTGGATTTGCGGTGGAGATTTTTCGATTTGGGGATCTGCGAGGCTTTTGGGCAATCTTTTACAAGATGTCCAGTTGTGAAGAAAGATCTGCATCTAAACATCACATTTTCATAGTCTAGCTTTTGCACCCACACATAATCCTTGCTGGTCAAATGGATCTCAGTAGGAAAGCCAATGTTAAAGTCCATTTCCACACAGATGCGAGAAAAAGTAGTTTTGATGTAATCCTTTGTTTCTGGACTTCGATCGTAGAAGGAGCCCAACGCATTGCCAATAGCTTCAAGCGAGGCCAAGTTCCAGAGATGCAAGGGCAAGTTTGGAAGCCGAACCCAAACCGGAGCAGATGAGATCTGGTTAGTAGTTGGGTCAAACAGAGGGCTCCAGGGTTTCATAAAGAGCCCCGAACATCCCCAAAACCATGGACCAGAGTCAAGAATGATCTGTTTGTCCTTAGGAGAATCGAAATCCACAACAAAAAAACCCTGAGCAAAGGGGTAAATAGAAATTTCCTCAGAAACAAGGGGCTTCCATACTTCACAGATCCACTTATGGAGAGAAACCAGGCGAGGCCAAAACCCATTGAAGCAACAGACCAAATCTGACTCTTCGAAATTTCTTGCTCCAATCAAAGATTCTTCTACCACTGCAATAGATGGCGCAGGTATTTCCTGAACAAACAAGGGGAGCTGGCTGCAGGCTGCATTTCCCCCATTGGAGAGCGAGACTGGGATCGAAACCCCGGCTGGAGACGAAGAGGTGCGGACTGTCGAGGCATAGTTGGTCATCATTCTGAACAGGTCGACGCAGGGGGCGAAGCCGGGCAGGCTCGCGGCGGTCGGCCGAACCCTATCGAATCAGCATGACAGAGAACGGAGCCCGCGGCCACAACACAAAAGCTGACTAGATGTCGCAGTAATAAATAAGTATTGATTAGGGTAATTACTTTTAATGTTCAAATTATTGAATGTGGTGGAAGATGTTACCTTATGCCATTATTTAACAAAGTTTATAATTGTATTCGAGTTGATTAATTAAAATATAGATTGAATATAAGTTAATTAGGAAACCTTGAGTGGTAATGTCGAGGGTTGATTAGAATTTATTACGGTTGAAACGTGTAAAAATAAAACACTTGTGAACCAACCCATGCATTTATTACACAATATATATATATTATTTAATGATTAATGAGAGTCAAAGGGTAAGGGCTCGAGGACTGACCTGGGGGTTAAAACATTTATGTTAGGGATAGGGTATTAATGGTAGAGGGGAAAGAGTTGGCAAGGAGGACGATAAGGTCGAGAAGAGGAGGAGGAGAAGGGATCATTTTCACCTTAGCATGTTTTGAGAAATTGAGCAGAGATAGAGAATATTACAGAGAGCAGGAGAAGGGGGTTCTTGTTGGAGAAATTGCAGAAGGCAAGAACTGTTGGCTTGTACTCGATTTGGGCTCGGGGGTCCAAAGGGGTACCTTTGCAGCTGGGTGGTCGGCGAGACCTCTCCAGTTGGAAGGGTGGCATACCAGATTGTTTGGTCGGTTGAGTTTCAAGGATTTGGGAGGGCTTTTGTTGCAGGGCTACAGCGGGGCATACAACAGAGTTGAAAGCGAGTAGAGAAGGGATCTACTAGCTATTTTGAGGTATTTTCCTACAGGTATAAAATCCATTTCTACCCTGTTAATTTTACTATTTCATGTTATGATGTTAATGAAATTATTGTAAAATTATTGTAAATGGGCACATGTACATATATGTTGTTGAACCTGCAAAAATAGTAAATGTTAGAAACAAATAATTAGTAAATATATATTTATTTCAACCTGTAAATGTGAATGACTTATATTTTACAGGCATGAAAATTTAAACATAAGCTAGAAAACAAAAACAAAACATAGACTTGAATAGTATGGAAACAAAGGAAACATAGATTTATTTATAAACTTAGTAAAACTAGGACAGGGGTCAAACATAGACAGATCCAAGTGCAGGTTCCAGAAGTACCTTACTTGCTAAGAGGGAGTGTCAGTTTTTGTAGCTCAGACATGTACTTCTACATAGGCTATGTGTCTAGCATGTAGAAGTGGTCCAAAAAGTGACTCTCTAGGTGAGCAGTTTATAAAGTGAGTTTATAAGGTGGCTTTTATTATTTTAATGACTAAAGTGACTTTTTATAAAGTTTGAGTGACTTAAGTGATTTTAGTCATCTCAATGAGAGATGAAGTCACAACCGTATATCTAGTGGGGCCAAGAGCTAATCTTGACCGTTGAGATCTGGAGGTAGCTGAAGGGTCATTAGAGAAATTATACAAGAGACCTAAGGAGAGTGGAGAGGCACACTTTTGAATGATAGAGTTTTGGGGAGTTGAAGAGAAGAAGAGGGAGAGAGCTTGTAGCAAGGAGGATGGGCGTAAATCCCAAGGAGAGGAGAGAGGGAACACCTCCCAAGAAATTCATACAACAAATTTTATGCACAGAATTCAAGGTAGTAGATCGTACAAGCTATGTGTTCATGTCATGAATTTCGAGGCATCCTGCACATCAAGAAATCGAGGGACGGGCTGCATAAACAGGGCATAGAAATTGAGGCATGATTTTTCTAGTTTTGGGACAATATGTATGGAACCGTACGGACATTTGTACATGCCGTACAATTTTGTCGAGTATGAAATTTGAGGTAGTCATACAGGTCGTACTACTGTTTGGCACAATTTTCTGAGTTTGACATGTTTTTCTAGGTGCATTAAATGTTGTGATTTATTGTTGGAAAATTCCATAATTTCTCTATGGGTTGCATAATAAAAATTATATCTCATTGATTGGTTTTCCCTTTGGGGTTTTTCTAGGGGCATTGCACAAAAAATCATTGTGTCAAATGTGTGGTTGAATGGTTGTTTCCTATTCATTTTTTGTTGTTATTTTAAGTTCATAGCTCAATGCATTTCTGCTCATAAATTTCAGATTTAAATGCTTTCAAATTAATGTGCATTAATATGTGGTAAATAAATTATTGGAGACATAAATCAGTTATTGGGTTATTGTGAAATTTCAACAATCATCACTTGCATACTATAATTAATTGCCTGGATATCTACCAAAAAATGTTGGTTGACATGTCACTAATTATTAGACATTCATCCCAGCTCAGACATCAGTTGAATTTATGTAACAATACTTATTATTCTTATGTGCCTCTCATTCCAGCTTTCCAATGCAAATTGAAATAGAGTCATTTGAATTCCCAACAAACATTTGATATTGTAAGGAAGTTTTCATTCATGTATAGATTCTAATTAAATAAATGTGCCAAACATAATATTTCACCTTACAAATTGGGTTTCCAAGACTGGGTAGCGACTCAACCTTCCAAATTATTAATAGTACTGCCACTTTCGACCATATAGTTGTACAAGACAAGGTCATTAGTCTCTACAGTGATGAAGAAATGAAGCACATTTTTACCGGACCTCTTTAAAAGTGGTCTATATTGATGGCAATCATTTTCATTAGGTACTTCTATCAGTGAGTTACTTTGTTTTATGACATTAAGGGCTTGTGGCATATCTGATTGTTATTGTTACTGAGGGATTTTGACCACTTCAATGAGGGCAATGAAAGTTGTATTTTCTTTATATAATCCATAAGATTACACATTGTTTTCTTAAGATATCGTCCACATTTAAATAAATAATTAGAGATATCGGACTGTTACTGAGGGATTTTGACCACTTCAATGAGGGCAATGAAACTTGTATTTTCTTTATATCATATATAAGATTACATGTCATTTTCTTAAGATATCGTTCACATTTTTAATTAAATAATTAAAGATACCATAATTTCCCAGTGAGTTGGGTGAATTCTAGGCAGTGGATTTATCAAGGATATCCCTACATACCTAGGAGAGATTCCATTCATGAGAAAATCCTCAAACACATAGCAAGAGGAAATAAAGTTTGGTTAAGTATATGATAGCTGGGTGAAAGAGAAACCAATCCATGGTGAATTTATAATAGTTGGGCATACCAAAATGATTTATAGGCAGACTTCCAATAGTTGGGCACACAAAAACGATTTTTGGACAGTCTTACAACTGTTGGCATGCAAAACACCATTTATGGGCATGAGTTTAACAACTGGTAACCAAAATTCAGACTCCAACAAATAAACAAGGAAGGGAAGCATAAAATTGGTGCATTCAAACCCCAATTCGACACTCTTCTCCCCACCCATTGGTTTTACAACAGCAAAAACATATTTTCCACAAAATACAATGGTAAACACCATGAATTCGATGAAGGAAAAACACCTACAATATAGTAAAAATTGAATTACCAAAACTTGACAAGATCCGATCATAAATTTAAGATTTCACTCATGCATTTACAGGCATTATTTTTAAATAAGTCTCTAAATGTGAGAATAGGAGCGAGTATACACTTGAATCCATTCTAGGGAAACATTCAACATTTGACACCATTGCTTATTCAATAGGAAATCGATCAGATATACCTTCATACCAGTAAACCATTTTGAATTTCAATTTATAGAAGCAAAATATTATAACACATGAAATGCACTTATATGAGTTGATCATCTAGAAACAACTGTAGACAAGGAATGCTCGACCCTGCCTTAGATAGTCTTTCTATGTGACCTTTCAGCAAGATAATCACCCCCGATCTGGGGATATTAAACCATGAGGACAAAACACCTCAAACTAACTCAGACATAATCTACTTTCACAGATCATTTCACACGTAAGATAGGAAACCTATGTCCAATTTACTAGCAGATAGTGAATCTTTCCCATATCCTTCCCAACACAAGTGGGAAAAACTCCCTTCTCTACCTTTTGGGTCCCTCATATAGCTTAACCACCTTCAACTTAACCACTTTCTAGTGCTCAGTGTCAAGTTATTCAGGATAGAGCTTCCAAAATTTTAACACCTAGTGGAAAACAAAACTGTACCAAACTGCATGAATTCCCCCCCACTTCATTGAAGCTTAGGTGTTTTACTGCATAATGCATGGACCCCACATGCCACCTCCAGTCAGCCACACATCCCACTTAGTAAAGTCTAATCATGTCACGACATACACCATTATAACCCAAGTTTTTATAAAACAAAGGTTTTTAATTAAAATTTTAATGAAACACTTAAGGGGTCCAAAACTTAAGTTAACAACAAGGATAGGGTCCTTGAGGTACTTAAAACCCCTTAACATTTTCTCTCTCATGGGTTCATATCCCCCTTTCTTCGTAGCGTTCTCCTCGTCCACAATCAATAATTTACATTACAAGTGCTCGTCTCATAGCCACATCATCATTTACAGTTTACATAAAAGTCAGGGGATCAAACTTGGGTGTTACATTCTACTTAATTAACATGTTCTTCTACTATTGATTTTAGATCGTGCCTTCTGAAGTTGCCCTCTTTGAAGCTATGCTCATATGAAATTGGCCTCCATTTCAACAAATTTGTAGTTGTTTAGGCCATACATTCCTATGTATAGGGAATATAAAGACAACGTTTCGTATGAACTTCATTCAAAGATGCATTGGAACCATGTAAAATAGTTTGACAAACAATCTCTTTTATTATTGGCCTATCAAAGACAAATTTAGGCAATAAATGCGATGGCTTGGTTGTGCGATATATTGTAATATATGTCCAATGTTCATCAATATACCAATCACCTATTTCATTCAACATGCCCATGGCATCCTCGATCAATCTTGGTGTTGGTTTACATAAAATAAGTTCATACAACTGAGAAAATAAATAATCACATATTTGCGTGGAATCCCTCATATACTTGCGTCTCCACGAAACTTGACAATAGACTTGCATTAGATATTTTGCAAAACTCCAAGACCAACCCATTCCTTTGAACTCATTGCTTGCACATATGATATCCAAAAGAGAGGATGACATATAAAACTCAAGATGAGAGTCTAGTACAATGAACTCAGTAAATCTTCATAAATTATGTGACAGGATATTTTCCTAGCTGGAAACTAATCCCTTTTTGACAACAACATGCATTAAATGAACTTAATAAAATTTAAAGCGTTGAGCATATTTCCTCCCTACAACATGCTAATAAAAGCCGCAACATAAGAGTAGGGTTCTCTCAAATTTGTGGATGGATACATACCATTACTCCCCATCTAAAATTCTTCCCTTTAATCCACCACTTCTAAAGCACGTTATGGCAATCTTTGTAAAACCTTGCTACCCACTTTGATGTCATTTGGACTTCAAACTCAACAAATTTGTAATACTTGTGAAGTTCACTTGGCAAGAAAGATACAATGGAATACCCTATATCAATAACTATTATCCTTTCTTATGATGCTCAATAATCCAATGAGTTTCCTCTGCACAAGGCACCTTAATTGACCTCATCGTTGGTCCGAAAAAATTGCCCTTATAGGCTTTGTGGGAGTTTCCTCGATAGGTATCTATTCTTCCTCCATTATATTCTTCTCTTTATTTTTAGATCTAGGGGTTCACGTTTTTGGAGACATATAGATAACGCTTGATGAATTGTCCAAATGATAGTGTATAGCAAAACTATTGACTTTAAATGTTGAATAACGATTCAGATAAAAATTCAATTAAACAGTGAGAAACATGCATTATTCACAAAGACTATAATAAAATTGAACCTTTATTTTAAATTCAATTTGATAATTATCAACATGATCTAGACCATGGATTTTATGATATCAAGAACATAGGACTCAACATAAGGGATTTAATGATTGGGCTATAAATATCACAATCATGATCAAATAAATTGATAATTGGAAGTATTGAGGAGCAACAAATATCAACAACGATGACTTGACATTATTTATTTAACTCCTAAATCCAATGAGTTCAAAACAAAAAAATTGCATTCAAACACAGAAAGGAATTGAATTTACCTAGTGAGTGCAACGAGGGAATTGAGACAAGAATTAGTGCAAATAACCAAAAATCGTAATAGGACATGTATGCATCAACATTATTTAGAGCTATGGTCTCAATCATTTCTTGAATGGAAAACAAGAGCCACGAGGCGGCAATGTCCCCGATGTTGCCACCTGTTGTTGCGAGAGAAGGGATGTTGCAGGAGGAATGATAGGAGCTTTTTGTGCAAGGCCGTGAGCAATTATCTAGCAAGATGGATGCGTAAATGCAATGTTGCAATGGAAGATGAAAGTTCATTAATTTTCAAAGTTTTGTCCAAATACCCTCCCATATTTGAATCTGAAAAAATAAAACATGTAGAACAAATCCTTGACAACTATTTTGCAATATAACAAGGTAATGACAAAAGTATTATACATTAGTATGTGAGTTGTATAAAAAGACTCTCTATCAATAAAATAAAATCAAATGTATCAAAGCTTTAAACCACCCAAGGTTGCCCTTGCATGTTTGGACTTCGAGTTAAAGAACCCTTAAGATTTGGAGGCTTTGGTGAATAGGCAACTGGGCCAACTTCAATACCATCAGCATAAGCAAGCTTAAAGGACCTCCAGATATAGTCATCTAGATCCAAAGTTGCTTCTACAATTGGAAATTATGGAAAAAAACTAGGACTTCAACTTATTCTTATTTTGATCATAGAATGAAGGTAAATAAATGACAAGTAGAAGAGATAACAAAGCAACATTCTGCATATAAAAAAGCATGATGGTTGCTAGAGCTATCGCCAAAACACGAAAGGAAAACCCAAATGTTGAGTATACATTCTTGTCTATGGTTACATAAAAGGCCTAAGTTTTGTTTCACAAAGCAATGAAAAGGGCCACTTTTGGCCATAAAATTCCTAACTGGCATGGAAAGAAAATTGAGAAAAAGGGAAATTTGAATATGCAATTTGCTGAGAGAAAGGTTGATTATTTTGGAATTTATGAAACTTTAGATATATACACTTATTAAAATTTTGACAGTAGTGTTTCCAATATCCCTAACAGTTCCAAAATTCTATGTTCAAAATATTGGGCATCAAGGCTCAAAAGAATATAACATCTGATTCCCACCAAAATACAGTGTTTCAAGGCAGTGTTTCAAGATGTCTCAAAACTTTTAACCAGATTCATGTTTAGTGTCAAATGTATGTGCAATTCTCAACAGAATAATAACAGAACACTGAGAAACATGTGCAATGTAGTACTCAGAGTCTTTGAAACAAACAAGACTTTACATATTATAAATACCTTAGTACTCATAGTCTTTGGAACAAACAAAACTTTAGATTATAAATACCTTAGTACTCACAGTCTTTAGAACAAACAAAACTTTACAAATTATAAATACTTTATGGTATCAAAATTATTAAAATTCCAACAATATTTTTCAATCCATATTTCATTTCAAAATCAAAATTTTGAAAATCCAACATTATTAAAGATACCATAGTAATAAAACACTCCAAATAGTGAAACCAAATTATATTTCTTAGTGAAACCAAAGTATATTTCTTGCCAAACATATGATCTCTTTTGTAATATTATTTTGAAACATTAAATATTTCTATAATATGTGTTGTAATATTATTTTGAAACATTAAATATTTACTCTACTACTTAATGACTTAGACATAACATAAGCATCCGTTATAAGTATTTAACATTGCTTGCAACATAATTTGATGTAAATGGAAACAAATTAAAAAATAGACAATGTAAAAGAATTTAAACCTTCGAGGCAAGAAATAAAGTTTGAAGAAACTCATGACGATGACCACATAGAGAAAGATGAAGTTAATACCCAATACCTAATTGTTCAACTAGAAGAAGTAAGGGCGAACTTTATCACATGTTTGCCATTTCTTGTAACCTATTGTTATCAAAGCCGAACAAATTAAATGGAGATAAAGAATAATAATCCAACACATTACATGTTTGCCAATAATTGAGTAATATGGATATATCATATATTTTTTGAATTACTTAACTGGAAATGACAGTTTTATTCTCTAAACTACGGTCTTGTTACTACGGTCTATAACAAGAGTTGTTTATATATATAATATTTTTTTTTTCACAGAAAAATTTAACTTACTATTAATATACGAAATAGTAAATAACACCAGTTGTCAGAAGCATACAAACTGCTCACGGGCCCAGTACAAAAAGAGCATAATGAGCCAGCCAGACATATACCAGATGTGTCAGCATCTACATCAGAAATGTCCAAAAAAATAGAACCATATGTCCACAATAAGTGTCAGGAATCCCTCCAGTAGGAGAAACGGATCCATATGTCACAATACATCAAAGTGTTCATACCCATAACAATAAAGTTCATATATGCCGACAGCAACAGCTGCCCAAACCCAAACACATCATATATAAGACAAAACATAATATAATATGTCTAACCACAGCCATAGCGACTGACATATCTGCCGCAATAAGTATATAGAGTAATCAAAAAGCGTCCAACAAGTAGTTGAACCCAATCCCTATGAAGGATATGCACATAGAGCTAACATGTATGTAAGTATAACAACCCGCAAAAAATAGAGCAACAATAACAAAAGCAGACAAAAATAAATAGCATCTATGCATCAAGACCAATGAAGGTGATATGAACCCTGTGAAAAAAGAGTATCCTCCCGCCATTCCTGCCACATGATGACCCCAGCCTGAGAGTGAAGTGCACGTTTAGAAAGCATATCCGCCTCCATATTTGCCTCCCGAAACACATGCACAAAATGGATATGTTCAAAATTCCGGATAAGTGCCTGTGCCGCATCCATCCAGTGTTAAAGGAGTAATACATTGAGAGATGTCTTGCCACACGCCCAAGAAATAATAGATAATGAGTCTCCAAAAACTACAAGTGTGGAGATCTCTCTCAACCGTGCCCAAAAAAGTATAAGCCAAAGGGCACATAACTCACTCCTAGTATTGGATCCATTCCCCAGGTTAAGCCAGATATGTATAGAAATGTCCATGTTAATGTGTAAGATGGCGCCCGCTCCACCACCCCCATACCGACCCGCTGCAGCCCCATCAAAAAAAGCACATGGGAATACAAGCACAGGAGGGGCATATCTTCGATTCATAACCGGAGTGGCTATCCCACAAACAGCACCGTGGGCAGAGACAAATTCCTTATGTGCAGCAATAGTTTTATAGCAAATACCATTCCTAGAAGGAAATCTGCCTTCAAATATGCACAGGTTACGAGCTTTCCAAACCTCCCAGATCATGAAAAATGGGAGTTCAGACCACACCCCATCATAGCGAGACCAATGCTCAAGATTATCATTCAATGTGCCATGATTCCATAAATAATGTATACCTGCTTTAGATGCAATTTCCTTCCAGAGATCCCTGATAAACCGACAGGAAGAGAATAGATGATCAACGGTTTCTTCCTGTGAGCAACAGAGTGTGCACCACCCCGGGCCGCAGAAGCCACGCCGACAAAGATTGTCCCATGTTAAGATCTTATTGCACAACGTTAGCCAGGCAAAGCATTTTATCTTGAGGGGCAAGATGAGTTTCCAGATATATTTATCCCACCAACGCACCATGAATCTTGAGTCAGCAAACATAGCATCATAAGCCAATTTAGCAGAGACAATCCCACCAGCCACATCCCACGTCCATACAAGTCTGTCAGCATGGTCGGTTAGTCTTATATTGGATTGGTACATCGGCCGGGTATACTCCTCCCATTCTTTCCCCAAGGAGCCCGTTAAGCCCAGCTGCTCAGCCGAAATCCAGTGTACACGCCCATCCACATACCGACAAGCCACATGAGCCAAAGTATAGTAGCCATTTGCTCTGAGGTGAGTCCGTAAATCTAATGATAGTGTATGACACAAAGATCCACCAATGAACGGATCCAGTCCCAACATGATATCACGACCATTGCCCGGCATCCAAGCAATCCATTGAGTAATAATCCTGAAGGCACCCAATAAACCATTCCAGATATTTGAGACACCCACAGTAGCAGGTCTGTGCATCCGTGGCCAGTTTGTTACCGGGATGTTTTTTAGATATTTGGCTCTGATGATCCTTCCCCAGATCGATTTATTAAAGAGGACGCGCCAGAGACTCTTAGCATGCAGGGCCATAACGAATAATTCGAGATTTTTGATATTCCAGCCCCCCAAGTGCCATGGACGAGCCAATTCTTTCCAATTAGTGAGATGGAATTTCTCCTGTATACCTCCCCCCGACCACAAAAAACTGAAGACCTTCCGCCTGATAAGACTTAGGATGGATCGTGGGATTTTGCAAAGTGAGAACCAATCTATATATATAATATATTTGTGGCTAATATATATATATATAAGACAGAAGAGAACTCTTAACAAGGATATATATTTGTGGCTAATCCATCTATATATATATATAAAAGAGCGAAACAACTCTTAACAAGGATTAACTATTAAGAAGTTTATAGAAACTTTGTCGAAATTATATGGCTAAAAAAACATTACAGAGTTCGTCAAAACTGATGTGTTGTTAATTTGTTTCCATATCTTGTACTTTATAAGTAAGTGATGTGTGTATGTAATTTAGTTTTCCATTGTTTCGATAAGTGTTCTTACTGTGACCAAGCTTGCATTGAATCAAAATTTCAACCTATAAAAAATAATTTAAAAAATACTCATATGCCACATCTCTACATAATTATTGTACTAATATGCACAATGGACACAAGCATTTGTATTAAAATAACCATTTAAAAGGTAAAAACATAAAAAAATATTACCAATGCAACTTACAGATTGAATTAAGTTTAATATTTTGAATTAAAAGAACGTTGTGGTCTTGCTCCTCTCCACGCCAAGGCTGCCAGTGTTGCACCCCACTTCTACCACAAATATATTCTCGACAGATATTGGCTCCTCTGTAGCCATGATGGGTCGTTCAACATTGAGATGATTTATTAATAGACAAGCATCCTCTGCAATATTTATGAGGAGAATAAATGGATGAACATAACACAAACTGACTTGATCTTTATTAATTGTTTGAGAAATATCGAGAGTTATCTTGGAGGTGATGTCGTTGTGCGTGAGCGTATACATCCTGGGAAGATTGCCACGATGCTTTTCTGTGTGTGTTCCCAGGAATAGAACCTTGAGCTTCGATGCCTGGAAGATTGAAAGACCAAACAATCTGGCCACTTGCCAAACAAACACCAAACTGATGAAAATAAGCTTATGAAACTGATGAAAATTGTTGATGTTATAATTGCAAGACATGCAGAAGCCCGATATGCTACAGCTGCAGGACATGCAGATGCCTTATAACACGTTAGTTCCCTCGACTGCACTACAGCTACTCTATAGAAAACTGCATGCCAGCTACAACATCGGAAAGGTGAATCCTACACCTCGACTGCTATCTAGGTGTGAAAAAGACTTTTGCAGCACATGAACTCGGATGTTAAGGCCGTCGGAGATCACCAATCATCATTGTTGCAGGTAATCGACATCACTCTTGCTGCTCCAATGTAGTGTCACCTCCATCCTGGAGCCATGCCTTAATTAACATGGATGTACCTCCCTGCATTAAAACACATTGGATGCATTAAAACATAGCAACGTCAGCCCACGGCCCCCTCTTGGGAAGGGAAAATCGAGGACTACGTCACCTCCTGCAACCAATAAGAATATAAAAAAAATACGATTTTAAAAAATTTGATTTAATACAATACATTTCAAACTATAATCTATGGAAAAATTTATAGCCTATTTATAATCTCGAACCACAAAATAATAGGAGGTCAATAATATATATATATATATCCCCTCTCAAGGACATAATAATCCAAGTGCAAAAACAAGTTTCCTCTTTAAAACATTTGCCTAAACCATAATAAGTTTGAATGTGTTGCCAAGGCATTGGAAGGTAGATAATAATCGATATTTGAAAATCTTTGGATAACTTTGAGGGAAGATAAAAAATCAATGTTTAAACAAATAACCTTTGTTTTCACATAAAAAAAACATACTTTTATTAAAAAAGTATCGAAGTTTACATCCATAAAACCTGTCTGAAAACTAGAACAACCAAGTAGCAAAAGAAATACTAGAGAGTCGAGAGTCCACCGGCAACCATGCCAAAGAACAGTGATAGAACCGGGATATACCAATCCCCCATAAGTAGGACGAAACAGACAATAAACTGGAAATAGATGGAGCTGCATCGATCATCCAGGCAGAACAGTCGCCGCAAATATATCATAATGAATGCATGACCATCCAGACAGAAACTAACGCCGCATAGATAGGATTCCAAAAACAAGGAAATATCACCGCAAAAATAAAACAGAGCTCAAAAAAATTTCCAGAAGCCACTGGAAGGGAGTTGTGAGCCCTCCTAGATTTCATAGAAAATCATGCCCTCCTCCGCATTGAGGCCCCGCCGAGATAGGGAATCGGCCACAGCATTGAGCTCACAGAAAATATGCACAATAGATGTCCATGGGCAATTATCGAGAAGGGTTCTTGTATGGGACAGCCAGGAGGACAGAGCTATAGAGTTGATAGTGGCCTTCAAAATTGCCCAATCCACAATTGCTAAGGAGTCACCAGCAATCTGATCCAGGATGATGTTAGCCCTGTATGAGAAGAAAAGGACCAGCCAAGGGGCCAGTAGTTCTCCTTTTGTGTTCGTCCCCACACCACCATGCATCTAGAGATGAACCAAATCATCGTTTGAGCATTCGATGAACGCTCCAGCCCCACATTTTCCATTTGCAACAGTGGCCGCCATCAAAACGAGCACGAGTACCTGATATGAGAAGATGGGGAGGCCATGAGTGCCTATCAATGGGATGAGGTAACACCATATGAGAAGGATCGAAGTCCTTTGCAGATGATTGAATAACACATGCAACGCGGCTAGCCTCCGAGAAGCCATTGTCAAAAATTTGTCTGTTACGGGATTTCCATAATTCCTAAGCTAGTAAACTAGCGAGACAGCCCAGCTTCATACTTTTTTTGAACACCTCATGAAACCAATGTTGAATGGAGAAATCTTCGTCAACATAAATATTTTGAAATGGATCACCCAGGTAGAAGCAAACCCTCATTGAGAAAGGGCAGAGAACAGAAAGGTGAATCAGGGACTCTTCAGCTTGCAGGCAGAGAGGGCAAAAGCTGAGTCCAGATAACCCTCTTTTATGGAGGTTGCTCCATATTAGAATTTTTTCCTCTAATAATAACCAGATGAAAATTTTAACCTTAGGAGCAATGTTCCATTTCCAGACTTGTGTATGAATTTTAAACAAATAACCTATGATAGTGTTGAAGTAGAAAGACATATCAATGTTAGGATGATTTCCGATAACATCGAAGGAAAACGAGAAATTGATTTGTATGAAACGTCCAACGGTGTAGGAGCAAAAATCAAGATTTGTAATTGCATGGTATTCAATAGCGTCGGAGTAAAACAAAAAATCGAAGTGAAATATAAGATCGAACTTAAGGTTGAGAGTGTGAGACCCATAGGCCATTGAAAATCTTTAAGGAAAGCCAAATCTTGGAAATCGGAGAAGCATAAGGAAGCATTTATGAAATGAAATATTTTTCAAGTAAAATAAAAGGAAATTTAAATGTAATGCATAAATGAGTTAGCAACATAAGCCCCTGCATTACGCTATAATTAGTCTAAAAATTAAAATGCATTCAATGTGAGACTTGAGATTAAATAGTCAGTTCACAAAAATTGAAAAAGATGTGTCTCCAAGTTTTTCAAACTTGTGGGGTGTTGAGGTCTCAAAACATCCTTTTGGAGGAAGGATGTTTGGAGGAATACCACGGACATAATCTATTCAAAATAATCTTAAAATCTTCATTTTTAACATGAGTTGTTGCTATATGGGTCAATAAGATATATGGAGATGTTCCCATCTCACTTTTTATGAAGAATATGCGGAGCAAGTAAATAGCCATATCTTCTAAATTTTTTAAAGAATATATTTTGAACTAGGATGGATGTATATTGATACACTACAAATAAATTGAAGAAGACATCACTGCAAGCTTGATACAAGAGAATGTAAAATGTAAGGCTTTTTTGCCAAATGAACAATTATGGTTCAAATTTTTTAATAAAATTTGAGCTATAATTTTTTTTCCATAGAAAAAAAACATGAATTGTTACTAGTGTGGTCCACTGAGTAATGAGGTTTGCATTTGCTTGCATTATATTTATTTAACTCAATTAGTTTATAATTACTTGCTTGATGATACAATATCAAATATACAAGGTATGATTGGTATTTGAAGTTATAATATGATTAGAAATTATTTAGGTGATCATGCATAGTTTTAGTAAGCTATTCAATACAACAATACAAAATTGGAGGTAAATTTGCACAAATGAAAATGCCTTCCATCATAACTAAATACAAGAGTTGTTTGACTCATTGTCATAATATCCTAGTATTAATGAAATCATAAGATGATTTCTCTTAAAGATTAGGAAACAACATGGCTTGGAGAGGAGGGTTAGGGTGAACTTATTTTCCCTTTTCTAAATATCAACCTAATAACAATTTTTGAGTAGAAATTGACACATCATCAAATTTATGGGCTAGGTCATCGCTATTATTGTATTCTCCTCTCTTTGGTAGAATAAGAATTTGTTTAATGGCACGATAAGACTAATAAAAAACAACTTCAACCCCATCTTTAGATAAGATGACTCTACGGCCCAAATCATAACATTTGGCACCTTGGACAACAAATTTAGGGAAATGATAACCCATTGGAACTATAACCTTGGATAGGCCACAACCCCAATATTTAATATAGCCTTTATCATCCTACTTGTACCATGGTCTGCTTGTGTTAGTTTATAA
Source organism: Larix kaempferi (assembly GCA_027924585.1). NCBI lineage: Eukaryota > Viridiplantae > Streptophyta > Pinopsida > Pinales > Pinaceae > Larix > Larix kaempferi. The sequence goes on along the minus strand of BSBM01000344.1, from coordinate 8,311,505 downwards.
TGCATTTCAATTTTAATCACGGGTTTGAAGGCATCATATAGGGTATCAACCAACTCAAAAGATTTGGGAAGTGCTAGAGAATGTGTAGAAGTGGATACTTTCTTCCTACAATCCATTTTCTCAAAAAAATAAAAATGTCTAGTTTATAGAGGAATGAAGACAATGAAGGGCTTACTCAATTTGAGTTAATTGATAAGCTTTGTCTTTATCTAGTTGTGTTGTTTTGACTTTGAGATTATCCTTAAATTTGCCACCCTGGTGTGTTCAATGGTGTCGCTGCAACTCCTTGTTTATTTCTCTGAATACACAATGAATGGTTTAGCCTCATAATCAATGAGGTCTAGTAAACACCCTTCAATTGTGTTGTAATTAATATTAAGAGTATTTGAGCCATAAATTTCAGAACTTTTGTTAAAAAAATATTGATAGCAAGGATGAATTGATTTGGTTCTTACATATGGATGCAACTTGTTGCACCCTCATTTGCTACTAATGGATATCAAATGGTCCCACAGGATCGTTTAGGTGGAATCCATAGTTGCCACATGTTTGAGGATGAAACCACATGAGTAATAGAATACCATTATTGAAGGCTCAAGTTAAGCTTTCAAGACTATTCTTGGAGCCCCGAGATCCAATAGATCGTGACACATGCCTCCCTTGAATTTTCCATCTTCAGTGGTTATGTCCATTTAAATGTATACACTTTGGACTCCCAAGGTTAATGTGGGTCATTGATCTCCAGCCTATGCCAAGATTGCATTGGAATGAGCTTTATTGCTTCAACTAAGGATTTTACTTGTGATCTGATATGATGATGGTTATTAACGTTCACTGAGACCAACTATATGAAATATTTCCAAATCTTAGTCATTTAGACTTAGGATTAAATCAAATTTCCTCCATTTTCATATTTTTTCTTTTGGAGGATAAATCTTACAAAACTGTGCAAAAAATAAAGGGGTAGTTTTGCTATCCATCCTAGTGATGGGTCACTTGTGTTGAGGTCTCCTCCTTTGAGCTACCTTACCATAGTCTAGATGCGTCATTTAGGTCCCTACACTTGATGTCTAATGTTTTGATAGGGCTTCCTCTCATTTGTCCCCTTTCCTCTTTGGCCCTTAGTTGCATGTTTGATTTACTAGACCTTTTTGCATTCCTCATTTGAGACACCTTCTAGGTGAGTGGATTCATCTTGGGATTCATGCCTTTGATTTGGTCTCTATTTGATTGGAAGTTCCTCATTTTGGGTCCTCAATGTTTCCAAATCTATTTGGGCATGCTATTTAGAGGGTCCACTTGGTCAAACTTTTCTCTACCATCCTCAATCTTAGCATAAAGTGTTCACCGCATGTTTTTTATGCTCTATCCACCTTATTTCCCATGGTTTACAAATCAAAGAGGGTTTTTTCTTGAACATAATTGTGGTATGACCCTCAAACCAATTGTTTCTTTGTCAAAACCCACATATTTGATACAATAGAAAGACTGCCTTGTCCAATGGATAGGGAAACATCTACATATGCCCTCAGGATATTCTCAAATCCATTATGTTTCTTTTTAGGTTTTTATTTTTCTCATTGTCTCGTATATCAAATCTCTATTTGATTGATGCCAAATGTGTGTTGCAGAACTATTTACTCATCCTTTCTTGCTCTGGGGGACTTATATCTATTGTATCCTTCAACCCTCCACCAACCAGAGGCTTCCTCGACATGTCGTCCTATTCAGTGGTTTGTTATTTCCTTGTTGGTTTTGTTGGTTTCTATTAGGGTGTTCTTGGATACACCCCTCAAGCACATCTAGGTCAGTCAACATCACTACCTTGAGGGAATTTCTAACACCATGAGTGAGGAAGGTGCCTTTTTAGTAGTCACACTTGCATTTAGGATTTAATATTTTAAATATGATTGATTGCTTATCTTATTTCTTTGATTATATAGTGGGAGATAACATTTCTAATCCCATTTTCTAGGAGGATGCTAACACATTCAATGATATTGAGTAGTGGTTCTCTCTCTCTCTCTCTCTCTCTCTATTGCATGTTCCTTTTCCTTAGCTTAGGTAACTTACTATCTCGTATATTTATTTCATTTTATTACAAAACTTAGTGAAGATCTTAACTCTCTTAGGGTGGTGATTTGACCTTAAAGCCTTTCTTAGTTTTCTTGCTCACCAAAATGAATTGGGCCCATTGGTTTAGTTTTTCTATTTTTTCTATGTGCGCTAAATTGAGGGTTAGATATGTTACATATTTTATCATTTTCAGATTCCCTTTCTTTCTTGCAATGTAGCTAATCAGCCCACATAATATAGAGGGAAATACAACATATTTAGTTTATATTGCTAGTTAGCTTTCAATTGTTGTTGAGACCTAATTAAACTTACCACTCAACAAATTAATCTACAACCCTAGATCGCCTTTTTTTGTGTTTGGAGGAATCAACAACTAGGGCGGAGCTCATACTCGGGTGACATGGGGTCGGTTCTCGTCTACTACCACTATACCCCCAAGTGCACCTACATTGCCCCTACATGGGTACATGGGCTATTCGAGGGTTGAACCCATGACGCCACAAGGAGTGCCTTAACTGTGCGCCCTATCACCAATTGGTCTACACCCCAAGGGCTTACAACCCTAGATCACCTTACCAACACTCTTAAACATTAATTATTCTAGTTGTCTCCTTCTTTTTCTCCTCTCCCTTTCTCCCCTAGTTTTCTTAGTCTATCCAAAAACTAAAACTAAGTGGTGACTCCACTTCCCTTCCAAGCTTTTGTAGCTTGGTCCTTTCTTCCCCTTTGTGGTAGCATGACGCCTCAACATAATAATCATGCTATGCCTTCCTCTAGATATATTGTACAATTTATTTTTCAACAATTTCAGCTTATGAAGTTAGATTTATGTATGCTTTGGGCTCGATGCTTTACTTTGGGTAACACTAGAGCTACTGTTACTGTTATATCATGTTCCCTTCATGTTTTGACCATGTTGCCTCAATAAAACCAATGCTTTTCAATGGTTGGTTCTTAAATAGATGGTCAATACCTATATCATGAACAATAATTAGAGGATTGTAGTATCCTCTCCCTTCTTCCTCAATATTAGTGTATTTTGCTTCAAGATATTGTTGAGGTTAAGACTTTGGCCTATGCTTCTAGTCACAATATTCAACATATTACCCATCAATATGATTCTACCCTCTTAATGCTTTCCATGTTGCTTTTGAAGATATGTGGTGGTGAGCATTACTCTTGTTTCAATAAAGGAATGCCACAAATATCTATAACTACTGCATTTTCATTTCTACCACATTGAGCAACATTTTTCACATTTAGATGTTGCATATAATCTCTCGAACTAATATCCTAATATCCTTTTAATGAGTTGGCACACCCATTTTGCAAGATGGTTGTAGGTTATGTTGATATTGTCTCAATGAGAATGTTTACTTTGAGTACTTTGACAATCACTTCTTGATGCATTAATGACAAACATTTTTTGTATGCATGAAAATTGACGTTTAGCCCAATGTCCCTCTATGCTAGATATGATAATTAAGACTATACTTTGCTTCAATTTTCTATTCTTGATTTTTGAAGGTATTAGTTTGAGTGCACAGTTAAAGATAGTTGTATTGCAATTAGTTTATAGTCCACTAATTTGAATGCCAATGTAACATACCCAAATCTTCGCTTTGTCATTGCAAGGAACGAGGTGTAAAAATTTTCCTCGACATCAACAATCAAGGTATTAGTCATATTATATACCAGGTCATACATGTACTCCAATCACAATTAGTATTGCATATAACTTGTTACATTTACCTCATTCCATAACACTTTACACATCAAGCATGATTAGCCATATTCATATAAACATCATTATTAATCCAGTATTAACAAATTAGTACATAACAATACAAAGGGTAAACCCTGAATAATCCTCATGATCATTATGCCATCGAAAACCTCCATAAGTAAACCATCATTTTACATGTAAACTTACGCAATAGATAATTACAATTCTTCATTGAATCTCACTTACCATTTTAAATCACAATTCTCAAGTAAATTAAAACACATCATGTACACATAAGATGGAGACCTGTATACGTGGTTCACCCAACTCTTTGGGCTACATCCACCAAGGAAATGTCGCATCTTTATTCATCAAAAGAGGAGTACAATCTGCGACACAGTGTGTGCAATATTATCTACGTTTTCAAGCCTCTCACAGAGAGCACTTTTCAAAAACATATAACCATTCGTATTAGAGACATCACCGGGATTCTCTCCCATGTTGATCACTACCCGATCAATAATATGTAAAAGAGTTTAGCTTCCCTTTCCCAAGGTGTTATATTTCATACTAGAACCTAACTACAAGCAAATTCCTACATCACCAATAAGTATGGAACACCTTACCACACTTTTCCCCAATATATAATTACCTTAAAAATACATGTAGGTTCCTTAATAAGGGAACAACTTATATATCGATCTTATAAGTAATTCCCTGAAATTCTTTGCATAGTTAATAAGCAAACAGTAACCGGCCTCGAACCTGCACAATCATAAGTAAGCTCTGATCAGGCTTAACTAGCCATCATTTTCCCCCAATGCCCTTCGTAAACAATCCATGACTTACACAGGCATCGACCCTTACATAAGAATCAAGCATTTACATAGAAACAGGATGCAGCAACTAATAATGCACACAGAGGCATAGAATAATATATACATCCAATCAACAATTGCAAAAAGGGATCTATCCCCAAACCTCTGCAACTAGCACCCAACATGCGAGAAACTTTAAACATTGAGTACATAATATGTAAAGCATATATCAACTAGAAAGTGTATATAGGGATGTGACTCTTACTGCGCCATCCCTTTTCATAGCATCTCTTGCAATCCAAATTAAACAGTTATAATGATCAATATATATATAATTACTATGACATGGAAGGAATTTGGGGATCCTTCCCCAAGCTTTCCTCCTCTAAGCATTTGTGCCAACAACAAAACCCTAAACATAAAATCTAGTAAAATAAACAATGGTATAAAGGGTTTACTTTCCCTAGCATCCGCGCCATAGGTGTTAATAGCAGAAACATGAAATCTATTAACTAAACACTGGAATACATGGATTACTCCCTTCCCCTGGTATCTTCACAATGCTCTTCCCAAACATGCAGCAAAGGAAAACATATATATTACAACGATTCATTTCCCATTCAATTTCTGTGAGATGCCCACAAGGTTCAGCCATAAAGGTATGTATATTATAACACAAGAAAATGTGTACAGGGATCCTATTTCAGCATGCAATAACATGCATTTTCCAGACACATAAACAAGAATTAACCAAGCATGCAATAAAAAATGTAAAACGCATCAACATGCAGCAACACTACACTAGCCAAAAACGCATCAGCATAACTTACTTCGGCATGCAATCTCAACAAATATAAATATCAGAGTTAGGATAGTGTACTCGGCTATGCGTAGATGGAACAAGGTAAATACACCACAACAGGGTATTACTGAGGGTAAGAGCCCTCCCAACACGAGCTGCGACTAGGATATAATACGCATAGAAAAAAACAACATATGTGACAAGAGGATCAACCTCCCCAAGGATCTGTGCAGCACAACCCAGGTATTCCATAATTAATATATAATTAAAAATGTACAGGACTCGATCTCCCCATCAAGCTCTGCGTTAATTGTTGAAATATTGAGAGGGGGGTGAATCAGTATTTGCCAATAATAAAAATTTTAAGCGAGAGCAAGTTGCTAATCACCAATCATAGCAGTATATCATCAACAATAAAAAAACAAGATGCATAGTACACAAGATTTTTACGTGGAAACCCAAGTCCTGGGGGTAAAACCACGGAAGCCTTTTATAATAAAATTTGACCCAGCAACAACTGGGGTTACAAATTTAATACAACTTCTCCAGCTACAACCCCTAGGATTCGTCAGCTGCAACTGACGAGCTGCTACAACAGCTCAGCTCACAAACTTGTGAGCCCTAGCACCACCCTGCCACCCTGTAGAAAAAATATGATTGTACCTGTGGACCTGTTAAACCAATCACTGAACCTGCTGCTGATAATTTCTGCCCTCTGATCACTGCCAAAATATCACTGCTTATCCACAATCAATCTGTTTCATCCACCTGTATGTGTCTATACTGTCATGCCAAAATACCACTGCATATCAACCATCAAACTGTTTCATCATCCTGTATGTGTCTATGCTGCCATGCCAATATACCACTGCTTATCATTGGGGGCCGACCTTGCAATAAATTATGTATATTGTTTATTATTTTTAATAATTGAATTAATTTTTAATTTGAATTTTTAATTTAATTATGGGGCCGACTTCCAATTAATTTAATTCAAAATTCATCATTCAGCCGACATGTCAAAATGTACTTTGGTTTCCAGTTTTTCTTCAATAAAAAATGTATTTAAATTTGGTCTTTCTTACCACATACACGTGGTCTTCTTCAAGCACGTAGTTGTGTTGAGAGGGATGCCCGGCATGCCCATATGAGGTTTAATATTATTTTGAAATTTATTTATGGAAACCTCATCATCAACGTTAGGGGTGTCAAGCTTTTGAATGGTGTGGTATCATCATCATTTTTTTTTTTTATGACCTCCATAAGCTCCTTAACAAGGGTAAGGGTTTCAATGAGCTTCTTCCAGGATAAGAATACAATATGCTATTATTACCAACCACCATTAAGCATGTGGGCTTTAAGGAGCATTTGTGGGTTTAAGGACCTCTTAAAAAAACTTCTTCACCATACCTTCATGCAAGATCATGGCCATCCATCATAATCAAAGACAAGGGGCTCCATGGGCTTCATGGCTTACAAACCACCATATGTATGGATTCCAAGACCCAAAACATTTCCAAATAAACCATTGATGATCATATAGTGTCCAAGGGCCATCATGCCGCCATTTATGTGGGTGCCAGACCTTCTCCTGGGGTACCATGACCTCAATAAACACAAATGACCACTGAAAGGGTCATTTGGACTCTTGCAGCTTCTTCAACACTTTTGTAGTATACTGGGAAATAAGTTATGGTACTGGGGAATCAAGAAACAACTAGGGAACCGTAAAACATATTTGGGGTACTTAAACACTCTACATGGTTTTCAGGGCTTTTGTCATTGTCCCAAGGGCTCCAAGGGCTTCAAAATTGGGCTTGGACAAGATCAAAAGGTCTCCTTAGACACTGACAATTACTTAATCCTCAAGGGCTCCTCAAGGGGCACCAATGACCAGGCACTGTTGGCATCAATGACAACTTAATCAACAATCTCCCCCTTTGTCATTGATGACAACACTCAGGCTTTCCTTGAGAATAGGCTCCCCCTATTCACAACTAACACTCAGGCTCCCCCTCTACAACTTCTCTCCCCCTTTGGCATCAATGGCAAAGGGTACTACCTTGAAGTAACACTCCCCCTTAGAACATGCTCTCCCAAACACCAGGCACTTCTGTATGAAGAATCAATTTAGTGGGAAGAAGGAATGACCCCCAATTTTTCTCGGAGGTACTCAAATGTCCCTTTAGGAAGGGGCTTGGTGAATATATCTGCTATCTGCTCCTTTGTCTCAATATATTCCAACTTGATGTGCTTTTCTGTGACCTGTTCACGAAGAAAGTGATATTTGATAGGGATGTGCTTTGTCTTGGAGTGCATGACCGGATTCTTGGAGATGCTGATGGCACTTGTGTTGTCACATAGAATTGGAATCGGCTCATCATATGTTACTTGTAGGTCTTGCAGGTTCTGTTTCATCCAAAGGATTTGAGTACAACATGCTGTTGCTGCTATATATTCTGCTTCTGCTGTTGACAAGGATACTGAGGATTGCTTTTTGCTAGACCATGATACCAGACAGTTTCCTAAGAAAAATGTTGCACCACTTGTGCTTCTTCTGTCATCCACACATCCTGCCCAATCCGCGTCTGAGTAAGCTAATAAGTCCAACTCATTTCCTTTTGAATACCATAATCCAAATTCCATAGTGCCTTTAAGATATATGAAGATTCTTTTGACTGCAATAACATGAGTTTCCTTCGGAGCTGCTTGAAATCTTGCAACCTGTCCAACAACTTGCATCACATCTGGCCTTGAAGCTGTCACATACAGTAGGCTACCAATCATTGACCTGTAATGTTTTTGATCTACTGCATTTGATTCATCGTCTTTGCTTAACTTGCAGCTAGTAGTCATAGGAGTGCTTACAGGCTTACAATCTTCCATCTTGAATCTCTTCAGCATTTCTTTAATGTACTTGGTCTGAGAGATGAAGATGCCTTCTTCACATTGTGATATTTGAAGTCCCAAGAAGAAGGTCAGTTCACCAAGTAGTGACATCTCAAATTCGTTTTGTATAACCTTGGCAAATTGTTGGCTCAGAGTATCATCATCACTACCAAAGATAATATCATCAACATACACTTCAACAATAATTATGCTGTCATGATCAGTCGTGATATACATATTGCTGTCTACAGTTCCCCTTTTGAAACCTTGTTTCTGCAAGTAACTGTCAATCTGGAGTACCAAGCTCTAGGAGCTTGCTTTAACCCATATAGGGCTCTTTTTAATATGCACACATAGTCCTTGTTTGCTGAAAGTTGGAATCCTGCTGGCTGTTCAATGTAGACTTCTTCTTCTAGTTTGCCATTCAAAAAGGCTGATTTGACATCCATTTGATATACTTTGATGTTTTTAGCACAAGCATGGGCCAATATCATTCTTATAGCTTCCATTCTGGCTACTGGAGCAAATGTTTCTTCAAAATCTATCCCTTCGATTTGAGCATATCCTTTGCAAACCAATCTTGCCTTGTTTCTAATCACCTGTCCATCTTCATTCAGCTTATTTCTGAAAATCCATTTTGTGCCAATCACATTTTTGTCTTTGGGTCTAGGAACAAGTTCCCATGTTTCATTTTTCTCGATTTGATCAAGTTCTTCTCCCATGGCTTTGACCCAATGTTCATCTGCACTAGCTTCTGCAAAGTTACTCGGCTCAACTGTAGATAGTAGTGAGAAATATACTTGTTCTGGTCTTCGGACTTGTCTTCGATCTTTTCTGGTTTCTATGCCGGCATTTTTGTCACCAATAATCAATTCTTGTGGATGATTCTTTTGATACCAATTTTTAGGAGATTTTTGTTGTTCTTGCTGTTGATCCTGTACTTGTTGATCCTGTGTAACTTTTGGCTGAATTTTTTTTCTGTTCTTCTTCTTCTTCTTCGTCTTCTACTTCATCATCATCATCTTCTTCTTCATGGTCTTCTAAGTCTTCCTGACATTTTGGCAAACTTGATTCATCAATCTTTACATTGATGCTTTCCACTATCTTACCTAATCTTAGGTTGTAACACTTGTAGGCCTTTCTTGTGGAGGAGTACCCAACAAATATTCCTTTGTCTGCACGAGATTCGAATTTTCTAATCTTTTTATCATCTCTTCTGATGTAGCACCTGCTTCCGAACACTCTGAAGTGTTGAACATTAGCTGTTCTTCCTGTCCATAGCTCGTAAGGAGTTTTATCAGTCTTGCTTCTGAGCAATCCTCTGTTCATAATGTGGACTGCTGTATGTACTGCTTGAGCCCAAAATTTTTCGCTTAGTTTAGCTTCATTCAACATAGTTCTGGCCATTTCTAACACTGATCTGTTCTTCCTTTCTGCTACTCCATTCTGCTGAGGTGTTGTGGCAACAGAAAATTGTCTTTTTATACCATTTTCTTCACAGTACTGATAGAATTCATTTGATGTGAATTCTCCGCCATTATCGGATCTGAGACACTTGATTCGTTTACCTGTTTCATTTTCAACCTGTTCTTTAAAGATCTTGAAGCATTCAAAGGCTTCCGATTTCCTGTTAAGAAGGCATGCCCATGTCATCCTGGAGTAGTCATCAATGAGTAGCATGAAGTATTCTTCACCATCCAATCCTTTATTCTTGGTTGGCCCACATAGATCAGTGTGAACAAGCTCTAAGGGTTTTGTAGAAGAGTATTCTTTTGTCTTGAAATTGGCTTTCGTAAGTTTCCCATGCTGACAGTGCTTGCAGATAGTATGAGTAGGCTTGGTAATCTGTGGCATGTTCCTTACGGCTAGCTTCTTGCTGATCTTGACCAGATTATCAAAATGTACGTGTCCCATTCTTCTATGCCATAACCAATTCTCATCTTCTTTTGCTAGGTGACATTTCTCTTCCTTGATTTCGTCCAGAACATATATGTTGTTTGGAGTCCTGGTAGCAGTAGCCACTAACTTTCCTGATCCTTCTTTTCTTATTTTGCAAGACTTTGAGTTGAATGTAAGTTCATGTCCTTGATCACACATCTGGCTGACACTCAACAGATTATGCTTCATACTGTCGACAAACAACACATTTTCTGCTACTGTATCTTTGCCGCCAAGATTTACTGTACCTTTTCCAACAACTTTTGCTGATTTATTGTTCCCAAAAGAGACAGATCCTTTATCTTTTTCAAGAAACATGAAAGCATCTTTGTTACCAGTCATATGCCTAGAACAACCACTGTCAACATACCATTTGTTGCTACCAGTTTGAGCTTGAGCTTGAAGAGCTATCCCACATTCATGAATATTCAGGTTGTTCTTCTGTCTTATCCATACCTTTTGTTGGTCACCTGTTTGATTGGTTGATACTTGTTTAATGCCTGTAGGAGGGATTGTCATTCTGCAATTCTTGGTTGTATGCCCAAAGTTGTTGCATTTCTGACATTCGACTTCAGAATCCAAGGGAGAAAAACTGTTGTTGTTGTTTCGTTGCCATCTAGAATTTTCATAACTGTTTCTGTTTTCTGCATATCTTCCTTTTATACAATTCATTGCTTTATGCCCAAATATTCCGCAAGAAAAACAATAACCATAAAATGAATATTCATACCTGGGAACAGATGGTCTTCTTGGAGGTGCTGCCCATATGAAACTTCGATTTTCAACTGGAGTCCATTCTGAGGTTGGTTGTCTAGGTTGAAATGGTCTTCTTAGAGGTGCTGTTGAATTAACATGTTGATTCTCAACTGGAGCCTGTTCTGGTTGTTGTTTTGTCTGATAGATGGGTACTTCCTGGATGACAGAGTCTTTGATAACTTTTGGTTTATCCTCAACTGTCTTGGAGCTTGAACCTTCATCATTGTGCTTCTTATAACCAAGACCTGTTCTGTCGAGGTATGGCTTTTGATTATTGATGATCTGATCAAGTATCTTGGAACTGTTGTCATAGCCTTGACTCACATTTTTCTTCTGTAGTTGAGTTCTTAGAGTCACTATCTCCCCCATTAGTCTCTCGCCTTCATTCATACTTTCTTCTAGTTGTTTTCTGAGATTGTCTTGAATTCTTTTGGCTTCTTCTAATTGAATAGTTAGACTTTGAATAAGTTGATCTGCTTCTTCAGATATCTTAGGTCTTTCCCGTAACTCCTGTATCTCCTCTTTAAATAGTTTATTCTTTTTCCTTTCTCTTCTCAGCGCTTTCAAAGCACTTATCAATTCTTCCTCCAGGTCTACTTCACCTTCTGAATCAGATTCTTCTTTGTTTTCGGTGATCTCATCTGAGTCTTTTGAATCAACAGCCATGAAGAGTACCCTTTTTGATTTGTTATCACTGTCGCTTTCTGAATCACTATCACTATCTGAGTCATTGTCAGAATCTTCATCTGATGAGCTGGGGTTTCTTTTAGAGTAGAGACTTTTCTTCTTTGCAAACCTTCCATTTTTCTTTCCTTTGAAGTTCTTGTATTTCTTGTGTTTCTTGAAACTGCCATCACTATCAGAGTCTTTCGCATAGGGACATTTTGAAGCAAAGTGACCTATTTTACCACATGAAAAACACTTAAGAGGTAACTTACCTTTGTACTTACCTGTGCCTCTTTTGAGCTTTCTTACGAAGTTTGCTATCTCCTCATCATCTGAATCATCACTGCAGTTGAAGTGGTATGCTGTCTTTGATTTGGATTTTATTTCTGAATTATCCTTCTTGGGTTGTTTGTCTTTCAATGCTTGCTTGGAGGAAACTTTAAAGGCTGCTTCTTTTCTAGGTGAGTCTTCATCTTCTAATCTCATTTCATAGGCCACAAGTGTCCCATGTAGCTGGTCTACTATCATAGTATCCAAGTCAGTCCTTTCTTCCAAGGCTGAGATTTTAGGATTGAATCTGTTGGGAAGCGTTCTTAGTATCTTTTGAACAACAACTGATTCTTCAACCCTTTCACCCAAGCCTCTGATAGTATTTACAAGTTCATCAATTCGAAGAAAATAGGTTGCAATATTCTCGTCATCCTTCATCTTTAGATGTTCGAATTGTCCTCTGTAGGTTTGGAGTTTGGCTTCTTTGACCTTTTTGTCCCCTTCATAGATGGTCTTGAGTTTGTCCCACATTTCCTTAGCAGATGTACAATGCATGACTTTGATGAAGACCGATTCATCCAATGCACTTGAAATATGATTCGTGGCTTTTGAATTTGTATCATAACGAACTAAGTCATCTGGATCTGTTGGTGGGGTGTTGGTACTTTGTATCCATTTTCAACTATTTGCCATACATGTACTCCTTGAGCTAGCACAAAAGATTTCATTCGTATACTCCAAAAGGTATAGCTAGTCCCATCAAACATGGGTATTGCATTTTTACTGTGCCTGGCAAACTTGCCCATTATTTCCTTCCAGTGATTAGACTGTTCTTGAAGGAACCCGCTCTGATACCAATTGTTGAAACACTGAGAGGGGGGTGAATCAGTATTTGCCAATAATAAAATTTTTAAGCGAGAGCAAGTTGCTAATCACCAATCATAGCAGTATATCATCAACAATAAAAAAACAAGATGCACAGTACACAATATTTTTACGTGGAAACCCAAGTCCTGGGGGTAAAACCACGGAAGCCTTTTATAATAAAATTTGACCCAGCAACAACTGGGGTTACAAATTTAATACAACTTCTCCAGCTACAACTGGAAGGGGCTACAACCCCTAGGCTTCGTCAGCTGCAACTAACGAGCTGCTACAACAGCTCAGCTCACAAACTTGTGAGCCCTAGCACCACCCTGCCACCCTGTAGAAAAAATATGATTGTACCTGTGGACCTGTTAAACCAATCACTGAACCTGCTGCTGATAATTTCTCCCCTCTGATCACTGCCAAAATACCACTGCTTATCCACCATCAATCTGTTTCATCCACCTGTATGTGTCTATACTGTCATGCCAAAATACCACTGCATATCAACCATCAAACTGTTTCATCATCCTGTATGTGTCTATGCTGCCATGCCAATATACCACTGCTTATCATTATACTGCTGCTACCATGAGTACTGCTGACTTGATCCACTTGGTCATTCATCACTGTAGGTCAATTTCTCTTCCTTACTGTCATATAGTAATCCTCTAGAGCAATCGTGCATTAACATCATCATGTATGCACCATCATCATATGGTACCAAACATCATTCAATCATCATATCTAGGAGTATTGTTAACCTAGGGTAAGCATAGTATCATAGTGCATGCATTACTGCTCTATCCTTCACAGTTTATATACCATCATCATTTTATACTTACCTCAATCTTTGCTGCTGCTGAGTAGTATGACAAGGCCTTTAACACTTCATCATCGTTCTCAGACTTTGAAGGTTATCTTCTCATGCTGTGCATGCATTTGTGTCACCTATAACAGTTAACTATCCAAGTCAGTCAAGAACATCTCTGCTACAGTCAAAGCAACCCATGCCACTGTCTTGTAGTTGTCACAACCATATCACTGTTTGCAAAATGATCCTTTGAGCTGCTGCTTACACCAGATCTTCTCACACATTGAATCAGCTGTAACAAATTAGGGCCACAATAAAACACCAGAAAGACATGAGAAGAACTTGATAGCTGTTGACCGATTGGATCTGCTCCTTGACCAAAATAGCTGTTGACCGATTGGATCTGCTAATTCACCAAAATTGCCCAGTCCACTTAGATTTTGTCAAGGAGAGATTATAGACCACAAAAATTGGCAGACCTCCAGACCACAAAAATTTTAAAGAGGAAAATCAACATAAATTCCTTAATGTCTGCTGCTGATTTGATGCCCTAGACAGATATATTGCTCCCACGATTTTGCAAGAAGCTGCCACGAATTTGAGAGCTCTTCCTCCACACTATTCCACATACCAAAAAAAAAAAATTCCAGACTGCTGTTGCAATCCTTAATGTCTGCTGCTGATTTGATGCCCTAGACAGATATATTGCTCCCACGATTTTGCAAGAAGCTGCCACGAATTTGAGAGAAAAGAATACCCACGAGTTTCAGTTATATCAAGGATCTTTTCCACCTTCAGCACTGAGGTAACCAAAAATCAGAACTCTCCTTCTTTTAACCAAAAAAAATCCTCAGAGATCTGGTCCGAAAATAAACTCAGAGCTAAAAAATCCGATATTCTCCTCCTCTGTAAAGATACCCGAAAATCAAAGCTTTTTCATTCAAGAATTACTCACCAACGAAATAGAAGATTGGCTTCTATTTATATGCTCCTTTCCCTTATTTTGGGGGCCGACCTTGCAATAAATTATGTATATTGTTTATTATTTTTAATAATTGAATTAATTTTTAATTTGAATTTTTAATTTAATTATGGGGCCGACTTCCAATTAATTTAATTCAAAATTCATCATTCAGCCAACATGTCAAAATGTACTTTGGTTTCCAGTTTTTCTTCAATAAAAAATGTATTTAAATTTGGTCTTTCTTACCACATACACGTGGTCTTCTTCAAGCACGTAGTTGTGTTGAGAGGGATGCTCGGCATGCCCATATGAGGTTTAATATTATTTTGAAATTTATTTATGGAAACCTCATCATCAATGTTAGGGGTGTCAAGCTTTTGAATGGTGTGGTATCATCATCATTTTTTTTTTATGACCTCCATAAGCTCCTTAACAAGGGTAAGGGTTTCAATGAGCTTCTTCCAGGATAAGAATACAATATGCTATTATTACCAACCACCATTAAGCATGTGGGCTTTAAGGAGCATTTGTGGGTTTAAGGACCTCTTAAAAAAACTTCTTCACCATACCTTCATGCAAGATCATGGCCATCCATCATAATCAAAGACAAGGGGCTCCATGGGCTTCATGGCTTACAAACCACCATATGTATGGATTCAAAGACCCAAAACATTTCCAAATAAACCATTGATGATCATATAGTGTCCAAGGGCCATCATGCCGCCATTTATGTGGGTGCCAGACCTTCTCCTGGGGTACCATGACCTCAATAAACACAAATGACCACTGAAAGGGTCATTTGGACTCTTGCAGCTTCTTCAACACTTTTGTAGTATACTGGGACATAAGTTATGGTACTGGGGAATCAAGAAACAACTAGGGAACCGTAAAACATATTTGGGGTACTTAAACACTCTACATGGTGTTCAGGGCTTTTGTCATTGTCCCAAGGGCTCCAAGGGCTTCAAACTTGGGCTTGGACAAGATCAAAAGGTCTCCTTAGACACTGACAATTACTTAATCCTCAGGGGCTCCTCAAGGGGCACCAATGACCAGGCACTGTTGGCATCAATGACAACTTAATCAACAGTTCAGCCATAAAGGTATGTATATTATAACACAAGAAAATGTGTACAGGGATCCTATTTCAGCATGCAATAACATGCATTTGCCAGACACATAAACAAGAATTAACTGAGCATGCAATAAAAAATGTAAAACACATCAACATGCAGCAACACTACACTAGCCAAAAACGCATTAGCATAACTTACTTCGGCATGCAATCTCAACAAATATAAATATCAGAGTTAGGATAGTGTACTCGGCTATGCGTAGATGGAACAAGGTAAATACACCACAACAGGGCATTACCGAGGGTAAGAGCCCTCCCAACACGAGCTGTGACTGGGATATAATACACATAGAAAAAAACAACATATGTGACAAGAGGATCAACCTCCCCAAGGATCTGTGTAGCACAACCCAGGTATTCCATAATTAATGTATAATTAAAAATGTACAGGACTCGATCTCCCCATCAAGCTCTGCGTTAATATAATTGCAACACTCAACATGAATAATTGATATTACATAGAAACATATATATATCTAACCCAACAATTAGGGCCATCGCTGCCCCCAAACCCAATTCACGTGGTGCATAAAAGAATTAGCAGAAGAAGGATGGGCTGCGACTTAAATCCCCAGTCATCCACGCGTTTGCACAGTGAACAAAGAAGTTAAAACATATAACAAAATGAGAAATGGAGTCCAATTTCCCCAATCTGTGCGCCATGGGAAACTACTCCTGGCGGACAACATGCAAAATGGATATTATACTAAATGATACAATTTGGGATTTGCTTCCCAAGTATCTGGGCATACAATCAAGGGTAGCATACTGTATATTTAAAACATGCACAACGACGATTATACAAATAAAGCACACCCACACCGTGCAGTGCTATGCGCAGAGATTTTAGTGCATATGCTGCAATGAAAAAAAATCCAATTACAAACACAACTACTAATTTATAAAATTCAACCGCAGCAATCCATAATTCGGCAAGACTCTCAACACATATTAAATAAGGAAGAGCCTCCACGCTTGGTAAGTGAAGAAAAAAAATATAAACTAAAAAATAAATCCAGCATAAGTTTAAAGTTACACTAAGCGCATAGGAGTAACACTCAACCCATCAAAGAAGGAAAATTAATACTCCAGGCCGCCATAATTAGAAAATAGCCATAAGTTAAAATAGGAGTAATCTTTACGTTTTTTCTCTCCACCAAGAAGGTGGAAATATACAACGCACACACATTTAATAAAAAGATAAACAAATATAATAATAAACAGTTTCTTTTATAAAGCCTAATATTTCACTCCAAGCATTAACTTTTGGTAAAAATAACCAAAAGTAAAATAATAAAAGAGCTCAGTTTTTCAAAAAAATGTATTTTAACTCTCTCCACTCCTTAACTTGGTAAAAATAGCTAAAAGAAAAATAATAAAAGAGCTCATTATCATTATAACGCATTATGGTATAATTGCAAAACAATACTAATATTTCAATATATATATAAAGCTTACATTCTTAAAATAATAATTATTATACTAATAATGTTTCATAAATATATATATATATATTTATACTAATAATATTTCATAGTTTAGAATGTACATTTTCTTAATGCACAAAAAATAGTATAATTGATAAGCCAGACCATTTTGGTCTTTACATTGTACTAAAAGAGATGGTAATTATTTATCTCTTTTATACTTTATTAATCCTTCATTTTAATATAATAACAAAACCTTTCTCATAAGGTCAGTAATTCTTTACCTTTCTTTTTAGAATACCAACTAAGTAGGTATTTTCCATCTATTCTTACATTCTCATTTTAATACATTCCAATGTATTGTAGATAGGTTTATAAAATATTAATATAAATAATATTTCACAACTACATATAATATAATGCTTAACATTTATAAAATAATCATAATGTTTCATAACTCTATATAAGCATCTCCTCATACTTATATTGTTTCTCCTTGCATTGTCATTACAATGCATTATAGGTATATAATTAGATAAATAGCTTAGCTTATGCTAATAATTAGATAGTGGGTTTCTATGAAGAAAACCCTTGACGTCCTCTGTCGGGGCTAGGATGTTAAGGACATCCATAGGATTTTCTTAGTTTTACTTAACAACTTTTAGTATAGATTAACTTAGTGTTAAGTTTTAGGTCTTAGGATGCTTTTACTGCCTCTTGGCGGTTAAGGGTAACTTCGGCGTCCCCTTCAAGAACTAATAGAAACCCAAACAACTCAAGTAACCTTCGGTGAATGTTACCGTTCACTCAAGTACTTGCGACAACAAGATAACATATGTCATCAAGTCATGGCTTCCAAGCCATTCACCTTTTACTCTTGAGAGGATTCGTGCCCTCAACGTTAGGTTGCAACATGACCTCAGTCTCTTAAGTCTAGTATTCACAAATATAACTGTGGAAATTAAACCACTTAACTCACAAGGTTTTCTGGTGAGGCCTTGGCCTTGAGCTCCTCACCAGAAAACAAATACAACTTATATTTACAATTTACAAAATAATAAGGGTATAAAAAGGAATATTACAACCAACTATTTATTTTGTATAGTTTTGTAGTCCCGTGGTGCATCCCCTATGGTTAGAAAGTTTTTTGTTTCCTCAAGATAATTTGGGACCACTTCTACTTTTAGAAAATCTGCATTAAAAAGTTTACTATTTACTAATCCTTTGGATTTTCCCAACTTTATATGTGATATATGATCCAGATCCACACTATATTTTCTAGGATTAAATACTAATTTCAATCTAAATTCTTGGACTATTGGAAGCCATTGATAGATACATCCTTCAAAGATCGATTTCTTTACTAAATATTTAAGTGAATTTTTATTCATATATACTACACAATCATTTTAAGACACAAATTAAATAATAAAAATAGTAAAATATTTGTATCTCTTAATTAGTTATTAAAAAAATTCCAAAATAAAACCTTAACTTTGTACTTGTGATAAATGTAGGTAACTTTTTTCAAGCCTAAAAATTAAGTTGAAATTTTGACGAGACATTTACATTTCATTCAGTAATATGCGTACTATGTTTCACTAAATGTGAAATGTATAAACACTAAGAAGATCCAAGGCAATCAAGCCTTAAATGAAAGGTGCAGCAAAAGATAAAAACAGATTCAAACGAGAGAGGCAGTTACAATTCATTGAATACGAGTGGAAGCCCTCGAACATTAGACTTCATACTCAATCCTCGAAGGTGCTATGCGCTGTAAGTTCTCTCATTTTGAAATAAACAGGGTGGTATCGAGTCTTTATTCCCTCGCAGGTGCCAGTGGAGCTCGTACTAAGTACCCTGCTCTGCCCCGACTGTAAATGGATATCAACCCGACACATATCAAAAGAATTTCAACTTCTAGTCCTTTATGGAATGGAGGAATCGTGTGCCAAAATAATCCTTAACGAGAAATTTAGCCCTTCAAATTTGATATTCCATCACTGGTCACCAAACGGTTTTGCTCTTCAGCTGTGCCAAAAATGTCTCGGTGTCGACAACTTCTCTGCTGTCTCAGAAAGCTTAATCAATCAAACAACATCGCTGCAGTCCTTGGCCCCCATTCTAGGCGTAAGAACTATTTTGGAACCTCAGATAAAATATTCCCATATGCCCACATTAGCAGAAGCTTCAGAGGAGAAATCGCAGAGCATGTTTCGACAGCGCCCGTCGTTAGACGGCTGATCACAGTAAGGCTGCGCAGCTTGAAGGACGTGAGAGATGGCGGGGATGCTTTCATTCGGAACCTCGTTCGTTCTTATTACAATAGACTTTCGGGTTTCAGAAGGTATTCGAGGTATGTTTCTGAAATTTCTGTCTCAACATTTTTGGGTTCTTGGCTTGAACCTCATTTAATGGAGGTCATCGAGTGGATCATCTTGTTTTTTGGGCTTCGACTTCTGGGTTTTTGAATTGTGATATTGGCGAGGAATCCGACTAAATATTTTTCATACAACTAAAAGTTGGCATGACTATTTATTTTCCGTTGGGGGTTCAATGAGTGAAAATTGCCATTCAGTGACGCTCGACCAGTATTTTGAATATTTGTCACTATGGTAGTCTATTGTCAAACGAAGAACAATGCCCTTCCTTATGAACAAATGCCTGTGTACATGGATACATTTTGTTCATGTGGGTGTTCGGAACACAATGTTTTTGTTGCGTTATTAAAGCTAGCTGTGAAATTTATTTTAGAATTTGCAATTCGGAAGCCATCTAGACCGGACCGCAATTTTTATGACCTAATTTCCTCTGGCCTTAAGAGATAAAAATGTGACGGGAGCAACGGTAGCTGTCCAAGGGGCTTCAACTGAGACCAAGAGGCTAGTCCGCTTACAATCGGTACACAAACATCTCTGTTGCTGCAATTCTAAATTGCCAAATACAGAAAGGAACTATTGTCAGCTATCTTCCAAAATGATACATCTCATTCGGGACTACGTTTTGCCAAAGTTCAGGGACGGGGAATGGTTATGGCAAAATAGATTGAAGAGTGTGAATCGGATCGAGAAAATTTCGAGGAAAAATTAGCAAATAAAAAAAAAATGTATACACATATTTTGAATTAAAATAACTTTTTTCATTGATATTCAATAAAGCCATGTCCATATAATGCAAAATATTAATAGATGTCCAAAATTTTAAAGATGAATAGGTATCTCATATACAATATGAGTTCGGACTTCAAATCAAGAGTTTGAAGAAGTTAACAAAATAATAAATATTAAAGTCTAATACTAAATAGTAAAAAAATTAAGAAGCAGATTCTCCATGTCTTCAGCTGCTTGAGCATCAAGGTTCTCCAACTCCTCAAGCTGAAAAATAGGAGCCTCTTATTAGGATTCTCCTCCAATTGAAGCTAATCAGATGTAGGCTCTAAATCCTCCTTTTCCATGTTCAGGTCAATAGGAGAATAATCCAATTCTATCATACATTGAAATGTAAATTAAATTTAAACTTTAAAATTTTAAATCAATCCTTCAAAATTCAAATTCAAATGATTAAGCCTTAGAATCTAGAATTTCATGTTTTTCAGTGTCTCGACTCTCACCAAGTAATTGCCTGTTGCGAAGCCAAAGATTGTAATGGACAAAGACAAGGTCATTTAAGTGTTTCGTGTTAGTTGGTTGGGCTTCTTGGAATGTATTTTTTCAAACATGTTCCAATTGCGCTTGCAAACTGAAGCATTGCAAGTCTGATTTAAGATTTTAATGGCAAATCTTTTTAGATTTGGTGTATCATTGCCAAAGTTTTTCTACCAAAGACCTAGCAAGTGGCAAGGGTTCAAGAATTGGTAAATATTAAAATTTAAAAACTTAAAAGAATCAAGATAATAAAATAAGGAAAATTTGATGAGTTTTGATCAATCCTTCAATGATACCCGACAACATTTTAGTCCTTTCATGTATAACACTAGCAAACAATGTTTTAGGTGCCCTATAATCTTGTATTTGGGCAATTACACGACTTTGGGTATTTGTTAGGAATGCACCTTTCAATGCAATATCATAAGCCGTCTACCAACCTCCCCATCCTCATTAAATCTGCTCTTATGATAAAAATATGCTGGTTTAAAAAGTAACCATCAACATGTAAAAGGGAATGTAATTGCCTATCCCAACGCTCATCGATAATATTCCAAAGAGGCGCCCATTTGGTTAATAACCACGGCTTTTTTTTATATAATATTCGTTCTTGTTAAAAAAAAAGATAATATTCCAAAGAGGCATATACTTAACCTCCTCATCCTTATATCTTCTTTTGATGGCCTCCTTGGCAAGATCCATCGCCTTATAGATGTAACTCATTGTGAGTTTATTGCCAACAACCATTTTGAAATATCAAAGCCAATTGTGACTTTTCAAACAATTTTATTTTGATACAAAGTTATAATTATAAACTAAATTTTAAAATGAAGTTATATACTAAATTAGAAAACAAAAATTAGATATTCAACAAAATAGAAAATGAAAATTAGAATTAAGTACTTAAACACTTTGACAAGTGACTCCATGACAACAATAATCTCTTCAGTATCTTTCCAAAAACCATCATTAAACGCAAAAGCAACAATTTTAATGCCTTCAAGTGTTTTACCATGTTTAGATGCCATCCACTTCGGTCCCAAAGAAATCCTCTTTGGATTTATCTTTTGCTCAACCACGAATTGTAAGGAAATGAAATTTGTAGCAAATCTGGTCACTAAAGGTCGAAGTTCCCTGCCCTCAGTGTATATTCTCATTGTGTTGAGGACATTTATGTGGTTGTAAATGGATTTGGTTATGGTTTTTGTCTTATCCACAACCTCTTGTATCCAACCAAGCTTACGAATGTCCTCAAGCATTAAATCTATGCAATGTGCAACACAAGAGGTCCAAAATATGGCAAGGTGCCTAATCTCAAAAAGTCCACCAACAACCATATAATTTTTTGTATTGTCAATAACAATTTGTACAATATTTTTTTTTCGACCTCCTGAACAACTTCCTTCATCATTTCACAAATCAATTGAGCACAATTAACTTTGTTCGAGGCATCGATGTGTAGTGCCCCTAGACTGATTTAGACTTTTAGGGCACTTGTCAAGTGACCCAGATGAATAAGACTTTAATAAAATGACCCTTTGATAATATATTTTGAATAATTGAGAAACACTTGATGATGTGCATGCCGACAAATTGATGAATGAAAGCCATGAATTGAATGGCATTTGTGGAAATGGATAATTTGATGAATAAATGTATGTTTGCCTAATGATTAGCTGTTTTATGAAATATATGATGTGTATACATGAATATGCTGCTTAACAGTTAGCTATGTTATGAAATATGTGATGTGAAGGAAAGAAATGCATGATGGCTTAATGATTAACAGATTGATGAAATATATGATGTATGAGTAAATTATGGTTGCTTAACGATGAGTAGATTACGAAGTGAATTGTGATAAATGAGAACAAAGCTATTAATGTGTGATTTTGAGCATGTGTGTAGAGACAAGTGAAACGGTTCACCGACGGACTCACAAAAGAAATAAACGGGTCGTAGAGTACGAATAAATCACACACGAAAGAACGACGACGGTGTCGACTTCCTACGGAATCCACGCACGAGTTCAAAAGCCCTTAGCCGCTTACTCGGGGACGCGTGAAGTCGTGCGAAGTGGACCATGACAGAGTTGGTCACGTACGAGTTGGGGCGGCGCGTAGTAAGAACGGACTTACTCCTCGGTGCCATTAGTCTCCAATAGAGTGTAGACGTAGGATTGAAGGTAACGTATCCTAAATACCTACATGAAGTTCCCTCAAATCAGATGCAACGAAGAAATATCGACGGAAGGACCCAACGATGTGATACCTTGTCGATAAATGGAAATGATAGACGAAAGAGCCCAACGATGTGGTACCTTGTCGATAAACGGAAATGATGGATGAATGGACTCGATGGTGCGGTACCATGTTGACAAAAGGAAAATGAGGGACAGATGGACCCAATGATGTGGTACCTAGACCCTAGACGAAAACAATTGATGAACATTATGCATTAAACATATAAATTGCATTTAGGCCATTTACACACAAAATGTATTTTTGTAATTAAAATAATAGAGAATATTGTTTTAGGAGCAAATGGTATACTAAACTTTAGCATTTAGTCAACCCCACTTGCACCCACAAAAATAGAAACTAGATTGAACATCAAGGGGGACAGACTTAAGTAAATCTAGGAAGGTAAGTGCACTCTCTTAGAAATTTGACACATGGCTGGGTGAGCTAAATTATAATTGAATAATTAAAAATTAGGCATTTTTGCATGAAGCGACATGTGTTCCAGTGAATTTTCCTATTTAAGGAAGGCATGAGGATAGGGAAAGGGACCCTATGGCAGGATGGTTATCGTAATGTGTGTAAGCCATTGATTTGTTGCTATTGGAGTTTGGAAAGAGATCTTGGTTGGGGGGGGGAGCCCACTTCTGGATCTCTAGATTTCTGTGTGAGCTCTACGACCCCATTGCTCGAGGGTTCGGGAGGAAGAAGAGTACTCTCGATAAGGTCGGGAGGTTAACCGAGGTGTCCGTTGGTGAGTTACTAAAGGCTCTTGGAGGGTTTAAAAATTGGCCAAATCGGTTTCGGAATCAACCGATCTACCGGTTTGATAAGGAACCGAATCAAATCGGTCTGCAAATCGGTTCGGTCGACCGGTTCGGGTTCGACCGATCTGAACACTGAATCAGCCGGTTCGGTACTGAACCGGTCTAATTGGCCGAGTTATGTAAAAAATAAGCCGATTTGTTTAGAATATTGTGTGGGTGCCCACGGACTCAAAAAAACAATGCAATATCCCCATGGTGCAATAGTACTTGGTGATATTGATGGTAATGTTAAATTCTTAAAAGTGACATCCTCCTTATCTTTTACTTTCCATCCTTTTACTTAAATTTTTAACATTACCATTAATTGTTTCAGGATGTTTGAAAGTGGTTCCAACCTCATCGGACTTCATATGCAAAAAGTAGATTTTTAGATCCCATTCAAAATTCAGCAGACTTAATAGTTTTCAGGATTTTAGGATTGCAAGGTTTCCACCAGATTCTATCATGTATGAGGGTATGGAATTGGCATTTAATCAAGCACATCAACCCCTATATGTACCTTGATGTTGGTGGTGTTGATTGTTGAATTCCTTTGTCACGACCTTGGTAAAAATGTAATCTTCACTCATGCAAAATCACTTATCAAGCATGGGAAGCTTTTTCTACGTTATTTTAGCAATTGGATTAGGAAGTTTCATCAAAATTGTAGTGTGTTGAGTCGTTGACTAATGTCCTTGGAAGACCAACTTTGAAATTCGAGTTAGAGGCAATGGCTAGAGCCTAGAGGAGGGAGGCATAGGGTGCTATTGATGAATAGGATCCCAATATAGGCAATGATTAGTTGACATGTATGATTGATGATTTATATTTCACATTCATTTTCGTAAATGTCTTTGCTAATTTATTAATTTAATATATATATATATTGCATTTCCTCATTTCCAAAATTTTGGGGGGTCACGTTTCCCCTGTTTCGAAGTTTCCCCGTTTCATGCAACTTAGGTTGAAGCTGTTCAAACCCTTGTACAACAATTTTGAAGCAAACATGTGCCTGTTATGACTTTTGCAGCAGTAAAAAGTCATTAAAATCACCTTAAAGGCTTAAAATAAATTGTGGGCAGTACTGTGGATGAAAGCTGCTCTAAACAACAAGTATAGGTGCTCTTTGGCCTTCAAACAACAGGTCTAGGTCATAACAATAGTCCTAAAATCTTGAAAATGTTGTTTTTCTTTAAAATTTAAATATTTTATGTATTTTTGAGTAAACTGATTCATTAAATTCAAATCGGCCGATTTATGACCGATTCATTACCGATTCCGATTCTGATTCTGATTCTGAGTTGACCCTCAACCGATTCCGAGTCCGATTTCGATTTTTCAAACATTGGGTACAACATACCATACAAGTAGTACGGTTGTATTGTTCTTTTGGGCACGATTTCCAAAGTTGCAGTGTTGGGTTGAGAAAAGTATGAGTGTGTTTGTGTCGGCCACCCAAGGTGTTTGACTGTAAATTATTTTTTGAGAAAGAATAAAGACTCTCTTCTTCACTGGTTTTCCCTTAGGGGTTTTTCTAGGGTCATAGGATCAAATCTGAAAGCGTTCACTGTGTTTATTGTTTTCCGCTGCAAAATAGACTTGGCACATGTGTTTTAGTTTTCTAGTTGCTTTGGAATTTGTGCATGAGAGTTGCATTAAATATTTTAACTTATTAAGACTGAAATCATTGTTAATGCCAAGTGTTTGACGAAATCCTTGAATGAGAAATTTAATGATTTTGTGAGTTAAAAAGTTAACATGGTATCACAGCTGAGACTCTGAGTACAGTGGGCAGATTTGGCATAAGAGTATTGCAGCGAGTGCAAGTGGGTTTTGTTTGGAAAAACCAAGGGGAAGGGGGCAGCATTGGTGTTGCTACATTTACTCATAGTTAGTTAGTGTTATTTGGCCAAGTGTTAAGATGGCAAGTAATGGGCTGAGGTGTGAGGACTTTTTCAAGAGATTCGACAAGGAGTTCTCACTAGTCTCCTTTGTCTCAAGCTGTGATAGCAATGAGTACAAGTATGCCAGGACTTGGATAGTTGACAATGGATCAACTAGGCATATGACAGGGATATGGGATGTGTTCCTCAACATCTCAGAGATAGGTCCATGGTAGTATGTGAATGAAGCTTATGAAATGAGAGGAGTTGAAAGAGTCAGATTCCAACTAGAGTTTGGAGAACTCCTAGAGGTGGATGGAGTTTTGTTTGTTCTAGGGCTGAGGGTAAACCTTCTCGCAATCTCAGCCTTGGAGGATGTCGGATATGCAACCCTGTTCAAGTGGGGTTATGTCTTCATCTATTCGGTGAATGAGAATCGGATTAGAGCTATGTTGCTTGGTGAACGAAGAGGCTAGATTTACATAGTGCGAGGACATCCTATGGTGGAAGGA
This sequence comes from Larix kaempferi, assembly GCA_027924585.1. NCBI lineage: Eukaryota > Viridiplantae > Streptophyta > Pinopsida > Pinales > Pinaceae > Larix > Larix kaempferi. The sequence goes on along the minus strand of BSBM01000344.1, from coordinate 8,285,272 downwards.
TCTGGGTGGATAATAGGTTCTGAGTTTGAGACAGATGGAGAGCGAGAGGCTTCGAGGATTGAAGTGGCACCGGGTAGTCAGTCCTCAGTTCAGAGAGAAGAGTGGGAAGCTCATTCCAGTATTGGCAAGAGGTTGAGCTGGTTTGAGATGACACAGCTAGATGGTGCTCAGGAGCAAGATGAGATATCTCGACCACCAGAGGTAGGCACAGGTCTTCAGTGTGGAGTACAGGATTAGTAGAGGGACGACTTCCAGAGTCGGAGGGAGTTTCTACAACGGATAGCATGAGGATGGAGAATGATCCCGGTGGTGGAATGCTAGAAGGACCTCCCTCGCTAAGAGGGAGTGTTGAAAATGGTAGCTTGGGATGTCCTTTCACACGATGATGCCTAGTATGACAAAGACATTAAATATGTCTCTCTAGAAAAGTGACTTTATGGAATAAAGTGATTTTGTGTCATAAAGTAAAAGTGACTTTATAATTATAAGGTTACTTTATATTAGAAAGTGTAAAAGTGATATTTTATATTGTTAATGACTTAAATGTATTTATTGAGAAGTTAAATCCTAACCGTTAATGATGAGAGCGAATCTCATTCATTAGATCAAAAGTAGTTTTGGAAGTTAGGGTTAGGTCATTGAATGTGCAAATATAAAATATATTCTTCTAGAGAGAGGGCATGGTAATGTGTGAGATATACATGATCATTGTGTAAGAAACACAAGAACATTCATGAGATCATTGAATGTGGAGAGAGGAAGAGAGCAAGAAGAAGACAGTTTGATAGCAGCTTGAGAGGGGGCGATATTCCCAAGGCATGAAGACGGCACACATACTGAGATATTCCCATTATTAAATGCGGCCATACAGTTCATATTGGAGAAGTCATACAGTCATTAAAGGTTCAGATTTCGAGCACAATTATTGAGTTAAATCTACTGTTGTTTGGTTTCTTTACTGCAGAAAGTATTTATTACAGTCTACACACAAACCAAGACAGGGTATTGCTGGTACAGCAGACTGTACAGGCAGTATGGCTGTACTGTTCTTTTGGGCACAATTTCCAAGGTTGCAGTGTTGGGTTGAGAAAAGTATGAGTGTGTTTGTGTTGGCCACTCAAGGTGTTTGACTGTAAATTATTTCTGAGAAAGAAGCAAGTTTCTGATAGCAGATTGAGAGGATAAGATTTCCAAGACAAATCTGAAGCAAAACTTGTATGCACACAAACCAAGACAGTTCTAAGTGCTGATAGGTCCGTACAGAGAGACAAAGACCGGATGTACTGTTCAGATTTTGCAGTCTGTACAGTAACTTAAGGCACAGAAATCAAGGTGACTCACATCACGGTTTTTGAGGCATTAAATGCTGAGAGAAATATTAGTACATACCGTACAGAGATAGCAGAGATTGATGGGCATGTTGTTTGAGGTTTTGGCACTGTTTTGAGGGTAGAAATTAATGCACAGGCTGTACTCAGGCTGTACTTTACAGCAGCATTAAATTGTCACGATTCCAAGATGTGGGAAATGAGACAAGTCAAAGTTTTTAATGCTGATTAAAGAAGTTGTGTACTTGTATTAAATTTCTGAGTTGCTCATTTATAAAATCTCTCTTCTAGACAGGTTTTCCCCTTCGGGGTTTTTTCCTGGGTATTTAGGCCAAACTATTGTGTCAATGTGTGACTGTCTACTGTGGTTTTCCGCTGCATAAAGATCAGACTTAGTTCTGTATTTGTGCTCATTAATTTCCAGAATTGAAGCATTGAGTTTATATGCATTTGTTTTGGGTTTATTAAATGGAGACATAAATCAGAGTACACTAAGTGTTTGACAAAATTTGTGAATGGGAAATTTATTGATTTTGTGAGAAAAAGTTAACAATAAGATGAGTAAAATAAGAAAAAGTTCCAGATCTGGTGCATTCATACTGAAGGAATGCATGCACCCTCATTCATTTCAAATAGGAAAAGCAACATGCCTCTAAGAGGCTTAACAAGGGTGCCTTCAACCTGTACAGAACTGCTGTTTCAAACTGGTGCACTGAACTGCTGCATGGATGCTGGGAGGACAATTACAGATCAACCGGGTTATTGTAACAAAATTTGTTACAGATATAGTAACAGATTCTTCTTTCCAAAATTTGAAGTCTCACTCGATTTGTAGTTCTCTGGTCAATGTTATAGATAAATCATAAAACCGTGCAAGGTACTGTTTCAAGGTGACCAAACCAATAATTGTGTGCTCTGATACCAAATGTTATGTATCCAATACTTAAAATAGCATGATAACATATGCTGACAATGTACTCCACATGTGAGCATGTAAAGCCCCCAACTAGATTTGGACCAAATTCTGCGTTAAATGTTTATGTATTTTGGTTTGGGACTAAGTCACCTGACACGAGGACACGAGACACGAGTGTCCCCAAAATACGAGTGTCCCCACGGGACACGGTGACCCCCGGAATCAGGACACGAAGGACACGTTTTATATACATATATATATATTTTTTAAATATATTAAAATTTAAAAATATAGACATATAGATCCAATAAAATTTAGAAACTAGAACATTTACAAATATTCAATAGAAATTAGAATCAAAACACATTAATGATTACACATTTGTCATTCACAATTCACAACACATTTGTCATTCACAAATCACAATGAGACACATAGATGCATGTCGAAACCATATTTCTCATTAAGTCATCAAAATCAAAATGTATTACATAGATGTCGGAATGCCACTGGGCACTGGCAAATGCCAAATAGACTAATAGATTGCCTTGAAGCTTTATTTTTCAATTCCCATATGAATTTGGGAGATTATTTTTTCATTCAAAAGATGAATAAACTCCTAAAAGTTAAAACCATTAAGAATGGTATGGACTGTCATAATGTTTTATTTCACAGTTACCAATATAAATTGGCCAAGCAATGCAAGTTTTGCACTCAGTAGTGAAGAAGACAATAGTGTTTTATGGAACGGATGAACTCTCGAGGCTATGGAAGTTAAATGTTAGACTTTGTGGCTGTTATCATGTTAGTAACTTAGTGTGCGTTTTAGGAAGGCTTAAGAAGATAAAAAATGAGGTGGAACTTATGAGAAACCTTTTAGCATCAATAAAATATAGGACCATCACAAATTACAAAAGCTTGAACAATAATTTCAAAGTTAATTTTAGTGTTCAAGTGTCCTGGAGTGTCCTGGAATTGGGACACGATGTGCAGAGACAGGACACGAGTGTCCTGAAATCAGGACACGAAAAAAGTCGTGTCCCCCACGTGGGGCAGTCGTGTCCGCGCCCAAACGTGGCCCACGGGACACTTGGCCCTAGAGGGACGTGTCCTGTTACTTAGGTTTGGGACCTTCGTCAAACACTTTGACACTGTAATATTCCACACTTGTATGGCCGGATTTTGTTTGGGTTTCTGTGATATTTATGTTTCAACTTTCTTCATTAATGCACTCTTGCGGCTTGCCATAAGTCCACAATAAATTTCAGCATAGGAAAATGTATTCATGACTCACGACACATAATTACATTCAATGCTCATAAAATGTGTATCTCAGACATTCTATAAAATCCATACAAATGGGCAATGAAATCAGTTTTAAACCATATTGGCAGACCTCTATATGGCTGCTATATTTACTCTGCATTAACAGTAGTACAATGTGGTAGTAAGCTCAGATTTATAGAGTACCTTCAGAACTGTAGATAGCTGTAGATTGCAGCAACCCCTTTGACAGTGGAATGCCTCCTAGTTGCCACGACTTGCATGAAGAAAGGACACCAACTCTTCAACACTCAAGCTATGTACAGCGGTCAAATTTACTCTCTTTTCAGCACGTTTGGACAGCCAAATGGATGCCAAGTGAATTCTGTCCCAACGCCCCACCAAGATGATCACTGCAGCCCCACACAAGCAAGCAATGAAGCAGTGAATATGATAGGTTCTCAAAGATAGATCATAGAACCCAGTGGAATAGTCACCCTCTCTTCAGCTGCATAGACTAATAGAAACAAGAGCAATAACTAATGGGCTGAACTCGGTGGAAAACGCCCCTCAAGAGCTGAGCGCGCCCTCTCCACACACAATACAATGGGCTGTGCCTCCCTTTCCCATAATAAACTCAGCCAACAGAGATGAATCTCGCCCTCTTTTGCTAGTGTACCAAGCAACCGTACAAAATGGAGATGAAAATATGCTTTGCAACCCTCCTAGACAAATGTGCCCTCCTCAAAATGCCTGGAAACTCTGAAATCTTCACAAATCGTGGATAATAACTTAATTTCCATCCTCCACAATGAAGCATAGTGAAAGTTCTGAGTGATCTTTCCTCTCACAATCAGTTAGGATGGATAGTTTCACCACCAAAACCAATCTCTCTTTAGGGTTTTTGTCCCAAGAGCCAAAAACCACAAGATCTCTCCAAATCCCTTTTTTGAAAATGAAATGTCATGAGAATGAGAGAATAGGTCAATTTGGTCCTTTATCCCCCCTTTTACCCTTTTTTGACCTCATTACCTTTTTCCTCTTAATTATTCAATTAAAGTGACTTTATAAAGTCAATGCCACTTTATAACACCCCTTTTATTTAATCACTCAATGTCACCTTTTAATGTTGCTTTTCCGCCTGAATGACATCAATAATCATTTAATTCCCTTTTTCACCGACTATAGCATACGGGAATCAAATAGGCTAATAAGTCGTCCACCTAGAGTGATTATTTGGAAGGGGACATTACAGAGAATGGAGCATAACTCCCAAAATGATAATAATGATGAGACACAATAACCCCTTATACATTAGGAGAACAACTCCCGACTAATCCAAGTACATCCATCTATCCAAATCATAAATCGATGCATACAATAATGACTTTATTGACCACTATATATACATATTCTCACTCATTTAACATGTGGCCCACTATCAAGACAACCCACTATTACATATACATTTAACCCCATATATGCCTCCATTAGGGTGTCTATTGACCACTATATATACATATTCTCACTCATATAACATGTGGCCCACTATCAAGACAACCCACTATTACATATACATTTAATCCCATATATGCCTCCATTAGGGTGTCTATTGACCACTATATATACATATTCTTACTCATTTAACATGTGGCCCACTATCAAGGCAACCGACTATTACAGATACATTTAACCCCATATCTGCCTCCATTAGGGTGGTACCATATTTGGTGCTGCTTCGCCCATTCTATGATCATCTGTTAATATTGTATTGAATTCATATAGAGAGCCTTTTGTTGGAACTTGGAATTCGTCCAGTGATATAAATTGTTGCTTTTACCAATACATCTTATTGTGTATATTTGGACTTTCATGTTGATATAGGAAGATATTTTTATTGGAGATGCAAAATAGCCATGCTTTCACATCACAAATCATCATATCACCTGAATTTCAATTTCTATGTTCTACTATAGTTTAAATTGGGTTTTTCATTGCCCTATGCAAAATAACTAGTAGTGTTTACAGACAATTTTTTAATGCCTTAAAATGCAGGCATCCATTATCATTTTGTCCATCTCTTTTACTTGTATACAAAGTGAGTTATGAGCTTAGTTCTGGACAATGTAAGCTTTTTTTAAGTCCATTGTATTTTGTTATAGGGTCAAATTATGATGAATCTTGTCTAGATCAAGGGTATGCTGTCAGTTGTTAAAAGCTACTGAACTGTATTGGGTAGTGAAAATGGATAACATGACATACAATTTTTTATTGCAGATAGAAGAAGTTTGACTTTCTGGTCCTACCATAATGAAAATGTCATATTTATGGTATGATGATATTTGTTTCACTGTTAAAAGTTGACAATGTGAGTTCAATCCATCATGTGCATGTTTAGAGCCTTGAGGTAGCTTTTTGTCTTGGACAGGCCTATGAGGAAGAAAGAAAAAGAAAACAAGCACGTGCATGTGTGTGCACGCACACACACACACATGAATTCTGGAAAATCTATTGCTAATTTTTATTTTCAGTCTACTTTGTTTACATGTAATTGTCTACCACCCATACTGTATATATATATATATATATATATATATAATAGTTTTATAAAGTTTGGATATATAGGATGTGCTATATGTATCTATTTCTCTCAACAACTTTGTTTTCTGAATAAAATAAGATGGTACTTTTGCAATGCTTGTTTGGTTCTTAGAATATCTCTTGGTTCCACATTAATTTTCTGTTTTGATTTGTACATTTAGGGGTTCACTTTTTTCATCACATGATGGCGTTGTTTGGAGCCTTATTGGTGTTAATATTGCCGTGTTTTTCTTATGGAGGCATGCTGACAGAGGGTTCATGGAGAATAACTTCAAGGTCTAGTTTTAACCCTTCTCACTAAGTTCCTTTTCTTTCTGTCTTCTGAAACCTAGAACCCTTTGCCACAGGCTGTTTAGATTCTAGAATGTTAGCGAACTATCTCACTTGGTGTTTAACATGTCATTTTCCTTGGTAATTTGAGACAAGGATTTACAAACAGGTAAACTTTAGCCTAGAAGTTCAACACACGAGGCATTTAAAAAATAGAAAAATGATTGACATGCTCCTTTGCATTCTTTAAGTAATGGATACAATGTGAATTGTATGGTTATTGCCCACCAATGCCTTGCCTTCTTCCCTTATTGTCTTGCTCATTCTAGTTCACTCTTTATCAATGTGATTGACTGGTATGGAATACAAACCCTTTATATCATTTCTTTTCTTTTTTAAAACACTGCATATATTATAGTAGAAATCAATATACATGTACATCAAGATTAACACGTCTAGGAGTCATAGAGTGGACATACCAGATCTACATTTCTACATAAGTAAGGAGAGCTAGCACATTCCCTTTCATTCCAACTTGATGAGTATCTATATCCTTCTGAAAACTGGCATTCCTTGTTGAAATTTGGAGAGCCAAATTTTTTCTAATGTAGAAACTTATCTCAGGTTGAATGGAGTATTTGCCTATTGAAAAGTTTCCAAACAATGACATCTTCACGAGAAAGAGGTGACTGTTAGTCTAATTGTAGATTTTTCTGGGTTTTACTGCTTGCTGGTTTATGTCAACATTTCAGTGTTTTTCACCTACAGCCGGTTATGCATAGGCTGAAGGCTACTTATGAAAAATACTGTAACAATTAAACACACTGTAAAACCACTAATAACAGGCTGAAAAATAAATATTTAACACATGCACACCATAAAAGATAGACTCAGATTTTTCGGCAACTGTGCCCTGGAAAAACCCCCACGGGGAAAACCAGTAAGAGAGAGAGATTTTATTTCTTTAGCAATATTTCAGTACATTAAATTTTTACAGACAAGATGTACTTATCTTAACCAACCAAATCACCCAGCTGAGTTTCTCGAAATCTGTGCAAGGCTGCCTCGATTTCTGTGCAATTTTCCTCCTTGAAAATCGTGCCAAACACTGTCTCGATTTCTGTGCAAAAGAACAGAAAATTTCTGTACGGTACAGCAGCAAATAATGTTGCTGTACGGACCTCGAAACTCGTGCCATTTTCTAGAAAATCGTGCATGCAATAAATTCCTTGAAAACTGTGCTGTACGGTCCTGCAGTTAATGGCTGTACGGCCCTCGATTTCTGTGCCAACTGTGCAGCTGTACGGACCTGGGAAACTGTGCCTTCTTCCTGCTGCAAGTTGCCTCGAAAACTGTGCCACTAATTACTGCTGTACGGATTTGGGAAATCATGTCCACTGAAGTAACTCTATGCCTTGAAACTCGTGCCACCTTCTAGAAAATTGTGCTGCTGAAAGCCTCCTCGATTTTTGTGTACACACTCTCCTTGGGAATCATGCCAATGCCCTAGTCTCCTCTCTCTTGCTCTTTCTCTCTTCTTTCCAAAAATGCAAAGTGAGCTCAAAAGCCTCCCTCATGCCTTTTTGTCTAACCCTAAGTGAGATCTAATCCGACGGTGGAGAAAGATCCAATCCAATGGATAAGAATCAATGACAGTAAAAAAATCACATTTATTTAAATCACTTAAGTAAATATTTCACTCACCCACTTAACTTTAGCAAAAAGTGACTTTCATTTTATAAAGTCTCATTAAGTGCATTTAATGTGAGGGTCACCTTTTTCCCCCTTCTAAGTGACATTAGGCAATTGTCACTTGGGGAACACTTCCCTAGGTACAAAACTAACACTAATCACATCCCACATACACCAACAAGCATGCCAGATCATCCACTTGTCTCCAAACACAACCTCCTTTAAAGGAAGAGGTGGGACAAAGAGAATATTGTACTAAGCAACGATCCAATCTCAAAACGTTGTGATTAAAGCCCCAAAGAATAGGCTAGACACGAGTGCTATAAGGTAATACCTTACAAGATTTCTGTTGTTGACAAGGATAGGTTGTGTTACCCTTTTACCAGCAGGGGTGGCATGATGATCATATTTGTTTGTGATTTCATCACAAACTGCTTGCAGAGAGGAGGTTTGTGGATTAGCCATGGATCATTGGTTAGACACTGTCCCAGCATGCTTAGATGGTTCTTGTGCCTTGGTTGTGCCTAGTGGAGATGGTAATTAGATGCGGTATTTCATTTATGGTTCTTGTTTTACAATACTCACATCTAGCTTGTTAGGATCTCTAGGTAATCTCTCGTATCTCATATGGACAGCCTAAATTAGGTCTTGCATTGCATCACGCTGCACTTTGTGAAGTCCAGGTATCTATCTCTTACACTATCCTTCTTACAATGTGTTTCAGTGTTTAATTTTAGTCCAGGTATCAAGCAAAAGAACCCTAATGCCTATGGGAAGAACATCAAGCCAACACCATCCGGAGGTCAGGCATTCATTGAGAAGACTATTTCAACTGTGCATATCCATCACAGGCCATCTCTCATGTTGCTATCCATCTTGGATCATCTAGGGGCTGAACATACACCATGTAACCCAAATTTCATGAAGCACCCCCAAACATGGTGTAAACACTTTTGGAGTAACCCAAAAATCTAACAGAATATGATTTGGCTACAATGTTTTACAGTTAGAGATATGAGAATCCCAAAAATATATATTTCCCTGGGAATTTTATGTAGCTACCCTTGGGGATCCATGTTGTGACCTAAGTCACCTGGTTCGAGTTCGTGTTCGAATTCGGCGACCTTGAAATTCGACAAAAATTCGGCAATGAAAAATTTGGTGATAAAATTTGACAGTAAGTTCGAGGGACTATATATTTCAAAATTTTAATATATATATATATATATATAATTCTAGGCACTCATTAAACATATATGTAAAATGAAAAATGCATGCCAACGTTAACATATATAATTATATTTCAAAAAATTTAGGAATTTAGGTTAGGTTTTGTCTTTTTTTTTTAACCTTTTTAAAATTTTTATCGAATAAATTCGATTAAGTTCGCCTTAAAGTTCGGCAAATTTCGAATTTCAAGGTTGAAATTCGCCGAATGCGGTGACTAAGGTTGTGACTAGGTTTTTATACCATAAATATGTACATAAATTGAAAAGAAAGATAAGAAGTAGGATGAAGAGAAGAGCTTTTGACTGTATGAAGGATAAGACTTGCTCCATTAGAAGACTCAAGTACAACTCTGATTTGAAAAGAGAGCGGTACTATGTTTACAGGAAGATAGTTCATCTAATGTCTAGCAAACATATTAAGTATAGGTGAAACCCAAAACGGAGAGTCAACTTGGTGACTTGCCAAAACATGGCAATGATTGGGATGATGAAAGACTATATATAAAATATTAGAATTTTTATGAGAAAAAAAAAGATTTCCCATATAATGACAAATCCCTATTATTAGATTAGAGAATATAGTTTTTTTTCCCAGAAAAAAACCACATTTAATATTCAAAGAAGAATATAGAAGACATTCTTCAGGTGCTGAGGCACATTACATCAAAAGGAGGTTGATATAACATATCACCTGACAGATCTAAACGATTTAATCTGCTTATAGTCCAAACAAAAAAAAACTACAATCACTATATAAGAATTGTGATCACAGACATAGTTACAGTCATCCTAAATATAACATTTAAAGTTCAACTGAAGATACTAACAATTCTAAAGTAGAAAAGGATAGATATCCTCATAAATGTCACCCTAACTCAAATGAGATCCCATCAATGACCTTTCCAACAACAAATCCTGGCTCCAGTAGAAGTCTTTATTTTGGTAATGAGTCAGCAGCCTCATTAAGCTCCCTATATATCTGAGTGAAATAAATCCTCTCAAATTGAGCACAATTTTCCTTTAACTGTGTAGCCAAATGTTGTAGATTTATAATGTATATCAACCTTTTAGATTTGATAATGCCACCATCATCAACAATCTTAGTGCCATCAATTCTGCATAGTTGTTGGATCCGTTTCCTAGGCAAGCTTTAAATTTAAAATAGTGAGATTTATTCAGAAATAATAAGCCTCCCAAACCACAGTTTTTCTCTTTCCCTTACATGGTCCATCAAAGTAGCCCTTGATTTGGAGTGTTCCTATCTAATGACGGAGTTTATGTTTAAAGTATTTCTTTAAAATTTGAAAAAGTGCCTCTACCTGTGCTGAGACCTGAAATGTTGGAATATGTCTGTGATCAAACAAAAGTGCATTTTGTGTTAACCAAGTGCCCCACAAGACAAGTATTGGAATGGCCCTCTTCTCCTTGAGATCATGCCTTTGAAACCATACAAAGAAACAATTTTCTATACCATCCCCAACCCAAGCATCATTCAGATTGAAAATATGATGTATTTCCTTCCATACCTATACAGTAAAGGGGCATGAAATAGCCAGGTGAGAATTACTCTCTTCACTATTCCTACAAAGCACACAAATACTTGGCCCTTGAACTTGTCTCCTTTGAAATAATTCCCAAGTCAGAACATTGTTGTATAAGGCTAACCACATATTTATGATTGATTATTTTGGAGCCTTCACTTTCCAAAATTTAGACCACCACCACTTGGGTTCCTGTCACTCAGTTCTTAGAGCTTTGTAGCCTAGTCTTGCTGTATACCTTCCCCCGGCCTTATTCATTGCCCAACCCAAACAGCCAGCCTCCTCTTTGATCTGTATATGACCTTTTTTCAGCTCCTCCAGGTAAGAGTTCCACATAATAGACAATTCACCTTCCTATCCGAATGCTATTGCAGACAGCCAACCTTGATTCTAGATATCTGTAGTTGTCATATCTACAACTTGATTCAAAGTGAAGTGTCCCTGATCTTGCTAGTATTGTACCAATTCCTCAGATAGGAATATATCATTACCACATCCCAAAATAACATTGGTCCTGATACGAACCTGCCTTCCATTGCCTACCCTCAAGGCTAAATAGTAAATACTTACCTATGATTAGGAATGTCAAGGTCAGTGCCTTCCAGTGATTCAATTTTTTTTTAATACTCTTTCTATCTGTTCTTTTCCACTCCAGCAGAGACCCCGGAGATGGGTATTTGTTCACAATTATTCTTTTCCACAGACTCTCACTGCTTATGAGATTCCAAAGGCTTTTGGCTGCCAAAGCTGAGCCAAAATGGTGAATATGTTTAAGACCTCAACTGCCTCTATGTTTTGGCTAAGCTAAGCCAAAGTTTGCCATTTAACAAGATGATGACCCCCTTGGTTTGATTTTCCCTTCCAAAGAAATTTGTAACAATTTTATAGAATTATCTCCAATACCCCCTTAGGGAAATGTGCCAAGGAATGCAGTAAACTGGTATTGCTTCCCATACTGATTTTACTAGTTTCAATCTTCCACCCTTGACAACCACCTATTAGACCAGAAGTTGATCTTTTTTTTCAACTTATCCTAAAAGTCACTGCCAGTATTGTTTTAAGTATCCATTTAGTTTCAGTTTGAAGTCTAGAGATTTGAGTCTAGAATTTAAGTCTAGGTCTGCAAATGGGAAAAGGTGTCTCATAACTTGTTGTGCCTCATTACTTGTAGCATTAAAACTCATCGAAGACTAATGATAATTAATTTCCATGCCCATGGCTTTGCAAAATAGTTGGAGCGTATCCTTCATCTTATGGCTTTTAGCCATAGTTCCATTTGTGAAGAGAAAAACATCATCAACGAACAAAAGATGAGTAAGGAATTCATCTCCATTAACATTTACCCCTTTGATAACTCTAGTTCTCTTGGGCTCTTGTATGGCTCTACTAAGCCCTTCAACCACCCATAAAAACAAATAGGGGGACAAAGGTCACCCCTGCCTTAGTCACTCGTGAAGGAGTGAAAAATGGTGAAGCAGAGCCATTTATAAGTACAACAAAGGATATAGAACATACACAACCCATAATCCAATTAACCACAAACAAGTTAAAAACTTAAAACAATATGTATCAGTAGAAGTTTTAACTTTTAAGTAAAGCCAACAAGTTCTATCATAAGCCTTTGAGAGGTCCAATTCTATAGGAATATATCTCACCTAACATCTAGCAAACATATTAAGTATAAGTGAAACCCAAAACAAAGAGTCAAGTCAACGACTTGCCAAAACATGGCAATAATTGGGCTTATAAAAAATTATATATAAAATATTAAATTTTTTATTAGAAAAAAAAGATTTCCCATCTAACAAATCCCTATTATTAGATTATTCAACATAGTTATAAGCTCATATAAAACTAAATACTAAATAATCTCAATTTTCATAATAGACTTAAATTGTGGACAGAGAACATCTTAATTTCAAATAATTTAAATGCTTCATAGTCCAAAAATGATACAAAAAAATTATTTTAAAACCAAAACGTGCAATGTCATGTTACCCCATTTTCAGCAAGGGGTGATATATTGACCCATTGTTCTTGAGATGAGATCTGTGGCTTCTCCATAGGTCATTGGTCAGAGATCCTTTCAGCATTTTCAAATGGTCCATGTGCCTAGCAGAGATGGTGTCAGATGCACTAGTGCCATGATATCTCTTACCCGCATTGACACTTCGAATGTTTGCTTATATGATGATATGATTTCACGGGATGTTACTTTTATGCTTGTATAATGACCTCGAACACTTAAGCTATTACTCATTACTTATTCTAACACTGGTGTTATCATCATTTTGCCTTAGAAGTGTGTCTTTCTGAAGGTTATGTTGTACCCTAGTGAACTAAGTGAAGTGTTTTCACCCATCTCATAACATTTTGCCTAGGCACTTTTCATTTCACTAGCCAGTTCATCCATCCTCTCTAGTTTCCCCTTTGTAAGTGATCTGTCATCAGTAATTATCTAAGGTCTCATAACTATTCCCATGTATGAATGCCTTAATAAAGCTAAAAGAGTTGTACTCTAAGGTCGATGTTGTTGAATTAAATTCAAAAATATATGGGAGATATTCTCCCTTGCAAAAAAGGCAGTTTCCCTGTGTCCTAGGTTATCAAAACCAAATCTAAAGTAAAGGGACTAAGCAATGAAAAGGCTAAGAAATGCAAATAAATGAAAAATAAAAGTAAAAAGGAATTGCAAGAAAGAGGTGCAAGGGTGGGTGACACGACGACACTTCCTTCTAAGGCACACATGTGGAAGAAATATCTTAAACCCAAGCTCTAAAGGTTAAGGGGAGACCTATCACACTCAGTTACTATGATAGTTAATTTGTGAAGACCCCTTTCCTTTCCTGAGTACACATTCACTTCATTACCCTCACTTATCTTAGAAATCTGTAATAGACATAAAAATATATAAATAAGCATCAATTAATAATAATAATATAAGTAAATAAATAAATAGTTAATTAATGAAGTGACATGACCTAATGAAAGGGCATGACTATTCATCCATGGTGACCAATCAATGCAGATATATGTATACCGTCCCATGGCATTGTAATATCATACTTTTATTCAATACACAATTTAGTATATATACTTGTCCGTTATGGATTATAACATGTTGTCCTTCTTAAATTGGATATTCACTTGAATTGAAAATATCTAATGACGATCGCGGGTTCAACTCATAACTCTTAATTCACATAATAACAATCATTCTTAACCAGCAAGACTTAATTTAAGTGTTTCTCTTGGTTGATGTTTTATTGAAATCCACAGTCTTATTATGCATATTTACATTGATGAAGCATTTCACCAAATTCCGGAAATTACTTGTGCAACTTCATTTACTTATAATATCTTTCTCTTTCACTGCTATTGGGATGATCTTCACATACTTGGATAAATATGGGTCAATGACTATTGACGTTTAAGTTTTTTACATTCTTGATCAAAACACTTGTTATAAATCCGAAATCTTTACCTAAATCCTTGAGTGGTACCTTGCTTTAGAATTATTTCAAACAAGGCCTCACCTTGGGCTAAGAACTTGTGTTTTAAATATCTTCTTTGGATAACTTGCTTCATGTATTTTCAGTTTTGGAACCCACTCTTTAGCCATTCAATTGGCAATTCATTGTGAGTTTATCATTTCTGCAATATCTTTACATTTCCAGAATTGATGATCTTTATGGTTTCTATTGTTTAAGTTGATCTATTGTTCAAGTTGATATATTATAATCCTTTGAGTATTTTCATTCAAGTGTTTGGTTTACTTGACATTTTAATAATCTTACACATTTGAGTACTATTTGGGGAAATTAACTTTTGTTTACTCTCACGTCTAACTTAGTTACATTCAAGCCCCCTTAGCTCTCTTCAATAGATCACCACCTAATAAATCCTAGGGAAGCCCCCCTTGACCTTGAGAGCTGATCAAAAGTAAGGGCAGTTAGCATTGAGGCAATAGTGGTGCTTTCTTCCAAAGTTGATCCTTGATAGCTCTAGTGGATTGGGACTTTTCCACACAATTGCTAAATCAAGTTGTAACATGTCCAAAGTTCAAATGCAATGGATGGTTGATCACAACATAAAACCAGCATAGATCCATCTTAAACTCGTATCTATCAAGCATCGAGAGGGATCCAATTTCTTGAGGTGTATTTCTTTTTTTAAATTTAAACTCAGGAAATTTGATCTCTCTTGATTGATAGATCCAGGTTTAAGTTTTAAGTTTTTATTTTATAAACGAACATCTATTTTTTAATTACTTTTCATAATATTTTATTTTATGAGCCAACATGGATTTTTTTAAAATACTTTCCATAATTTTTTATTTTATGAGCTGACATGAATTTTTTTAATTATTTTGTTAGTAACAAACGTTACATCACAAACGTTACAACATCTCCCCCATACTGGGCTGTAGAGCACCGAGTGAATGATCAATGATGAACATGAAATAACATAAATGATAAGACCCCAGGCTCACGAATGGGAGAGCCTTTCCTCTTCTTCTCCCTAGTGATTTTCTTCTATAAAAAAAATTGCTTTTTGTCTTCAAATGCAGTGGAAATGTTCTAATAGCAAAATACCTTCCCTTTCGTCAAATGATCCATAATGGATTGGAAAATACATGCATGAGAACATATTTGAAACTCAAGGAAATATATGTTGTCTATTATGAAGGCAAACGACCTTTATATAGAAAATACATAGGGTCCATAAAGGACAAAGTCAAAAGGAGCTTATTAATGATGCTCTTTTATTTAATACTAGATATCTTTACTAATTAGCTAAGTAGTGGAGTACAATAATGGAGAGGGGGGCCTCTCCTTGACCCACATGGGCCACATGTTGGTTGAATTCCTCCTGTTTTAAGCCGGAAAGCGTCCCTGCTTTCCTCCTCCAGGTTTAGGACTGAAAGTAGTGTAGAAAATGGGGGAGGTCCCTGCTAAAGATAACACTGAACTAGAAGAGACATCGGCTGATGTAGAAGGAACTATTGGATGCTGTAAAGAATTACTACTGATGTGGGAGGCACAAATGCTTGGTGTTGTTGAAGTGACCATGGTGGCCTGAGATCGAGAGGAGGTGTGAGAGGGCTGCGGTGGAATAGAAGTAGAATGAAATACTTGAGAATTGTGGGCTTATATTGCTGGAGGGTGAGCTGGACTAAGAGCTGGTGTGGAACCCACGGTATTAGTGGGAGGGTCATGTTGGTGGCATCGATGGGGAGGGATGTAGAGATATTTGGCAACCGGATGTGGAGGAGAAAGAGTATGTGTGTAGGGTGTTGGATGAAAGGTGTAAAGGATAGGAGAAGAATTGGAAGAGACATGAGGTGGGGGCACTGGGTATTGATAGTGGGTAGTTAAAGGGCAAGGATGGGTAGCAGTGGGATGGGGAAAAGAGGAAGGTCGATGATGCATAGGAGCGAGTTTGCATTCAACAACAAGAGCAAGGGCAAAAGCTCGATCAAGGGTAGTAATGTCAAAAAGGGAGACCTTAAGACATAATGGCTGTAAGAGACTGGAAGTAAACTTGGCAATGAGCCACTCTTCATAATTAGTGATGTGGAGGTGAAGGTGGAATTTAGAGAAGAGGGCAATGTATTTGTGGACACTTTGGTGAGGGCGTTGTTAAAGCTGGAACCACTGGGAATATAAGAGTTGTCGATACCTAGGGGGATAGAAACGAGACCTGAGAGCCTGGCAAAAGGATGCCCAAGTGGTGATATGAGAGGGAGTGGTTTGATTAGGGTGGTCGAGAAACTGGGTGTCCCACCAAGTCAGGGCAAGGCTGGTAAGATGAAGGCTAGTAATAGACAAACGTTGCTCATTGCTGAGGTGAGGGCAGGCCCTAAAGTAGGCTTGTAAACTGTGTATCCAAGAGTCCAATGCTTCCCCGTTCATACGACCATCATAGTGGGGAAGAGAAATTTGCAGCTGAAAAGGAGCATTGGATGAGCTATTGTGTAAGAGGGTAGTGATAGCTGGAAGGAGTTCTTGCAGAGAAGAGGGAGCTGCAGTAGGAGTTGGAGAAGAGTGCCCCTGTGTGGGAAGGGCATCCTTAAGGGAAGATGCAAACGGTAATGGAACAATTGCAACCTCAGTGTGATGGGGAGCCAAGCCAAACAGACGTGAACCATATGAAAGGAACAACTCTGAGATCATATGCAATAGATATCTGAGAATAGTCCAACAAAAGAGGCCATACCGCACATAAAGCTACGCGACAATGTATGTAAAGGACATGGTGGTAGCAAAAGACTGAAATGAACTGGAAGGTATACCTTGCAATAACTTGAAAGTCGGAAAATGACTGCAATCAGCTTATGAAGATATCAATCCCCGTAATCCTTGTGTTAGGAGAGCTCTATGCTGTAGAGAGACTACCGACAAATTCCAATGTTGATGTGCCGCTGACAGGCTAAGAGATAGAACAAGAAAAATGTGCAAATGAGTCGCAATACAATAAGACCAATATGGCCAAATCTAGAACGCAAAGAGAGACCCTCGAGTTAGGATGCTTTGTTGTTGACAAGCACCATAAACCACAAAATGGAGGAAAATGAAACATGGACAACCTGATTGACAGTGCAAGAGGCGACTAGGGAAAGAATGAAGCCCATTGGATATATGTGGTGAAATGCAGCGGGTGAAATCTGTAGGGCAGCGGTGGCTTGGTGTGGATCTGCTTGCAAGGTATGCCAATCTTGATAGGAAGTGGAAACACTATTTGAAGCTGGACCAGAACCGGAGACATCCAAAGAGTGGAGAGATCGAGTGCAGTGACGTTAGGTGATGGAGGCGTGACAGAGGTCAAAGGAGATTGGAAAAATCTAGGGTTATAGGTAGCAAAAGAAGATGAATGTGATAGCGGTAAGTCAACGTTTGCAGGGTTGGAATGTGGAGAAGGCTTGGGCATGGAGGATCGAGAGCTATGGAGCAGACCGTCGACTCATATGGATTGTGAGTAGTTGGCGATCGAATTGGAGTGGATGAGAGGAGGGAAACATCGAGGACAAAAAAGGAGCGTAGATCTGAAGAAAACCAATCCTGTTGGACAAGCAACAACGTGAGGATAAACGATAGAGATAAATAGAGGGAAATCGTGAGGGCAGACAAATGTTGAAGATGGTTGATAGCTAAGTGTAGAAAAGTAAAGAGCAGGGAGTGGGAGCGATCTATTGCTTGAGAAGAGGGCGTAAACAGTTAAGGAAAGATGGAAAGGATTTGAGTGTGGCTCATGGTGGCGACAATAGATAGGAGTTTAGAAAACATGTGGAGTAGTGAAACGACCAGAGAAATGAACATTAGAGAGGGCAAGCTAACACCGATCTGAATATTGGCGTGGGTAGATGGAGTGGATCGAGAGGCAGGGCAGAAAGAGATCTATTGGCAGACAAGATCTGTTGGGTGTTGATTTGCTAAGCATCTTGAATCACTTGCAAAGGAGGCGACTAAGGTGGAATGAAAGGTCACAAGTAGGAGAATGATTTAGGTTTAAGAGATGGAGCCATAACATAAAGCCAAGAGAATTTTTTTTAGATCAGGTCTTAGGACCTTGCTCTGGATCCGTGATGGATGGAAAAATACATGCATGAGAACATATTTGAAACTCAAGGAAAGATAGGTTGTCTATTATGAAGGCCAAACAAATTTTATATAGAAAATACATAGGGTCCATAAAGGACAAAGTCAAAAGGAGCTTATTAATGATGCTCTTTTATTTAACACTAGATATCTTAACTAACTAGCTAAGTAGTGGAGTACAACAATGGAGAGGGGGGCCTCTCCTTGACCCACATGGGCCACATGTTGGCCCATCAAAATTCAAGAAAAAGAAGAAAAACAATAAAGAATGATGGAAATAATTATCATTTGTATTTATATGGATGTTCACCAAGTATTTGCTAGGGAGTTGTTACCCCTCACAGAGCATGGGGATCATTCCAAGCTGAAGACCCTTCCCATGCAAGTTGTGCTAAGAGTATGATGGCTATTTAGCCTATTACCTCCCCAACACACACTTATTCATAAAATCCCTAATACACAAGGTGTTACTCAAGAGGGAACTATTAGGATGGTTACCGCTATCACCTAAGCAACATATCCTTTGCACTTTAGGTTGGCTCTCCTCTAACTCAAGTGGCATATCCCTAGGAAATAGGATTACCAAAGCTAGACAATGAGGCATGTTAACCCACAGATTGTACGAGGACTTATCCAGTGGTAAAGATGTTGAAGATCTAGGTGAAGTTCATTGTATGGCTTGTCTAAGCCAATTATGTAAATTGTCATTTGTATCAAGTGATCCATGGTTGTGATGTAATGTAATGTAGTGATGTAACTGAGATGTATCTTGTATATGTAAAGGGTCAGTTATAACACATACTCAGCTCCCTTATGACGGTTGTACAAAGGGAATGTCTCTTGAGTGTTTTTCTTATAAAGGATTATTTACATCTTTACAATTATAAATATTCCAAGGTGTTACCGGATGAACTAACAGAGCTAGTATCCGATTAACAAATGTACGGTGAAAGTGACCACTGTCACCTTAGTCACTCCTCCAAACTACTTCAAAGAGCTGGAAAATCCAAGGGGAGAGACCTTAAATGATCTGCAAACACTTAGGATAACATAAGCTATGTCTTCTAGAAGATCAAATTAAAGACCAGTGCCTTCAATCAATGTAATTTTATGAATGAAGAAGACATACTAATCATAGAAAGTGCTTGTAGATGATAATTCAATGTATGAGTTTATGCAACATAAATGGTATAAAGCATTCAATAACTTCCAAGCATATAAGAGATCATTCAATAATGAATAGCATCAACCATATAACATAGATCATCAAATGACAAGACAGTATAATCACCAATAGAAAATATAAGGACTGATGTCTATGGCAGAATTAACACAGTGTGTCGGTGATGACAACCATTTATGACAGTTCAACAGTAGTAGGTTAACTGCAAAAATGTGTAATAAATGTTGGACACAATGGCCACACTGAGAGGGGGGTGAATCAGTGTGTGAGCAATTATAAACTTTTTACCTTCTTTTTTTCAATCAGACTATATCAAGCATTAATCACATAATCATATGCATCTACTAAATCAACCATAAGTCATAAGCATAAACATCACATCAAGAGAGACACAAGAATATATGGAATTTTGATCTTTGTTTATTGTACGTGGAAGACAACAATCTTCTTGATTACAATCAGCACCAACTGATAAGAAGTGCACCAACTCTCAATCCAAGACCCAGCTTGGTTTTTCTGAGATCCAACTAAGAAAGGTTTGAGGAGTCCAATCCTCAAGTGCAAGATTCTACTTGCAAGCTTGATGCCAATCTCTGATTGTCATCAATCTGCTGCTCAACCATCTCTGCTCTGCTCATCACCCATGTCAAGTCTGCTCATCACTCTTTGCAATCTACTCATCAATCACTGCTGGTCAATCTTCTCTGCTTGTTCAATCTGGTCATCAACACCTGCTCTTCATTAACCATGTCAAGTATGCTCAAGCATCATCATCATCAACAGGTCATCATCATCAAGTATACATGGAGTACATCATCATAGTTTACAGTATCTTCAAGTAGCATTATCATCGTCGTCATCAAGTGTATATATCATAGTGCATAGAAATGCATCATCAACATAGTGTGTACATCAAGTATCATAGAGTGTAGGAGTGCATCAACATCATAGATTGCATCATCATAAAATGGGTAGTGTAGCATGTATCATCACAGAGTATAGGAGAGTATACTTTGTCATAAAGCACGTGTCAACTGGGATACAATTATCATAAAGTATATAGTATTATCAAGGGTCCACTTCACATATCACTGATCATCATTGTATATGCATACCTGTTTATGTCACTGTACACACTTCACCACTGTACATCACTTTCACACACTACTGCATGTATCACTGCTGTACATTCATCACTGTTCATTTGCATGCATCATTATCATAGTGTGTATAGAGAATTCATACCTTTCATTTGCAGTGCATCAACACTTTGGATTCCACACTTGTGACATGTATAACTGCTGTAGAAGACCAACCACCTTCCAAATACCCTTGTCAACAATAGTTTGGCATCACAGCACTAGATGTATATGCTGCTTTACAACTGTGCATCAATTATCATCATACTGTATGTGTGGCTGCTTTAAAACTATGCCGGTTAAAACTTGGACTGTATGTTGACTTCTTACTGTGTGTTTGAAGCTATAAGATGAAGGCTTCAAAAACTCAGATCTGTGGAATGACTGTGTGTTTTGCAGACTAGAGTTCAGGACTGTTTGAAGGGGCAGCAACATTAACCAAAGCACCAAAAATTTGAGCTGTGTGAAGAGTAAAACCTTGACTGTTTAGTCTGCAATAAAATTCGGATTGTTCTCTTCTACTGCTGCCACGTGTTAGGGCACATACTTTTCTTTATTGCTACTACTCCCAAATCTATAATTCGGGACTGTTCAAGCTTCTTGAATTCGGGTCTGTGGAAGTCAAACTAGGTTTGCAAAACTTGGACTGTAGAAACCCCAAGCAAACCCAAAACTGGGCTGCCCAAAACACAAAAAAATGCCCACCGAAATTGCCCAGTCTGCTGCTGCAAATTCCGACTGTGTATACCTTGGATCTCCTCACTGCTGCAAAAATTCGCGTCTGTGATACCACCCAAACACTGAAGAAATAAACCCAGATTTTTTTATCTCTGCTGCTACTGCGTTTTCACAGATATCTGAAATTTACCTCAGTCCAAATCCACAAAATTCACTTCCAAAAATGAATCGTTTGATAGGGTATTTATACTAGTTTTCCATCAATTTTTTTGAGCCGACCTGTCATAAAAAATAAATTTTATTTTTAATTTAAAATTTAATTTAATTTTGTTTGGTCGGCTGACCCATAAGATGAGGTACTTCAACTTCAAAAATTCATATTTCATCAACCGCGAGGAACCACGTGACGTGCCACCTACTGTTGGAAACGGCATGACGAGGGCTATCATCTTATGACGGGCTTATTTGCAAATACATGGTTTTTCATTCTTAAAATCTTCAATTTGTACAGGACGTCAAAGACCCCACACATAATGGTGTCAAAGACCATGTTACCTTATGCATAAGTTCCAAGGTCCAAATGCTTCAATGGACATCATCAAAGGCATGAGGGCTTCAATGGTCTTCACATCCACATACTTCACATTAACAAGGAGAAGGAATCCACCATATACTCATCATATCAAGGGTATCAAGGACCCCAACACCACCAATCAAGTGGGAACAAAGACTTTCTCAAGAATGTCATCATCATTATTATACAAGATGACTTCAATCTTCAAGGGCTTCAACATCATCATGTTCAAGGTCTCCATATCATTAAAAACATATCCAATGGTTCCACTATATATATCTTCATCACCACAAGAGTACCAACATCATGCAACCATCATCAAGCCACTAAGTGTGTGGGTACCACATGTAAGAGTGTGCTAAGATCATAAGTGCCATGATACCACCATGTAAGTGGGTGCCAAACCTTCTCATGCACTTAGAACCATCTTCAAGAATTCCAAGACCCCATCAACCCACAACGTCATTACCAACAGTACAAAGGGCCCAATCATGCATTCCCTCAAGTGATAGGGGTACAAGGACATCATGATCATGGCAAGAGGGCTTCATGGACTACTTCAACCACCTAAGCCATACAAGAGGACCTCCAAGGGTCAAGATCCAACCTTGTGGGTGCACGGACCTTGTCAATTGGGTACAAGGTGCTTCAAGGCACAAGCCATCTCTGTAAGGGCTCCAAGGCACTAGGTGTGAGGATACTGGGATCATCCATACCTGTGTTCTGCAAGAGGGACTTGGTGGCATCAATGACGACCTATGGGGCCACTGCAAGTCCATGTTGGCATTAATGACAATTTCATCAACAATAAATGTGTCTTTAAGTAAACAATATAGCTTCAACAGTTGACCATAGTTAATGCCAATCAAATGTGATCAAGTTTCAGACTTTATATGACAGTATTAATATTTATATAGCAGTCACTTCAATATCAGATTGTAATAGTAGTAAGCCTTAGTTTTGCAATAAAGAAAAGTGTAATCAATAGGATTTAGGCCTTTAAGTATTGTATCACACCTCTTCTAATTCCTTTATCAACGTGTATGCAAATGAAATTGACTTTTCAGGATTGTATGTAATGCAAACTTTAGACCTCTTTTTATCACCAAATATATCAGCCTTTAAAGTAGTAAGTTAATGTAATCACTGGCTAACTTTGTGTGTTTGTTTTGTGTAGGTGTAGTGGCATGAAGGAGGGCTGTCAAGTGTAGACAGTCTGCTGCCCTAGCATATGTAAATGCAGTAGAGAAGGGGTCAATTTAAGGCTGCTACAGCCTTGGGGAAGGCTAAAAAACCAGAACCGAGGTCAAGGGAGGCTTTAGGGTAGAGGACCGAGCCTCTTAGTAGGAAGAGTGAAGGTCACTTGGAGGGGGGAGAGCCCTAATTTAGGAGGCCAAGGGCAGTAGGTACAGGAATAAGGCCGAGGTGAAGGAAAACAAGAGAAAGGAGAAAGGAAGAAGAAGGGAGGAGAAATGGAGAGGGAGAAGGAAGGAGAAGAGAAGGGAAGAGGAGAAGGAGAGGAAAGGAAAGGAGAGGAAGGAAAAGGGAACGAGGTGGAAAGGAAGAAAAGAGAGGAGTGAGGAGGGGAAAAAGGGAAGTGAAGGTGTAAAAAAAGAGAGGAAGGAAGGGCGAGCTCAAAGAGGAGATGATCAAACTCTAGGGAGAAGGATAGAGGAGGCCGCCAAGATTGATTAGGGACTGCAGTTAGGGTTAGGGTTTAGTTTTTTAGGTTTTTAATATGTACAAAAAAACCAGAAATAAGACCTAATTACAAAGATAAGTGTAAAGTTACCCTAAGAATAATATTTACAAGTGTACAAACTAGGGTTTTAGGTAGAAAAGATAGACAAACCTAGGGTTTTAATGGATGTTACCCCAAACCCTTGCCTTAGAGGAAGGTGACTAGCCTTTCTCTTGGAGGTAATTCTCCTTGTCAACTAGGTTAGGGCTTTGTTATCACACAAACTCTAGCTGCTTGTAATAGGCATCCCAATAGGGACGGTAGAGGATGCAACTAGGATGGTGTAACCTGCAATAGCCAGGTCCTCCGCTCGAATGAATGGAAGTCACACCGGACAGGGCTATTGTCACTTCAGAGGAGGCACTTGGCCAAGTCAGGGGGGAGACCCCACTCAACCGGTGATGGTTGAGGAACAAAAACCAGACACCCAAACCTGAAAGATAAGCAAAGTGAGACACAGAATGGGTGACTAAGTGTGAGAAATCCTCCAACCTAGTGGAATCGAGACGCTGGATGGGAATATGTACTAGAAGAAAGCAATTCAGATCTGATTACACATACAACTGATGGATTCAATGAAAGATTAGAAGGCTGGAAATTAAATCAGCGAACAGGAAATTACTAGAAGAGTGCTTAGAAACCCTGCCTATGGGGTATGAGGCTCATTATGATTTATTCATGCATGGCAGCGATAGGTAAGTGATTTAGACACATATTCCAACACTTATAAATTGATTGAATGGATGATTTAAAACACAAAAAAACAGACTAGCAAGAAGTGAAGTGAAAGTACCCTAGGGGAATGAGTTAACAATGGAAAATTGGACCTAGGGCAGTCAAAAAAAGGCGTTTATACTCACTTCCAGCTGCTGATACTTTTTATTCTAGGGTAAAAAGACGTTTTAAAACAGATTAGCAAGTACCCATAACCCCAAAGTTGACCCAAAAACCAGATTGACAGTTTTGCCCAGGTAGGGCGAAATCAAAGATAGACTAGTGCTTGGTTCTATGGGCATATGGAGTCGGATTGCAATGAAATTTGAGGTGCAGACATTTAAGCATATATCATTACTGGGTTTTTAATTAGAACAAGTTCCTACGGTGAAATCGTAAGTTATCAATTTTTAGGGTTTTTTATGTGAATTTCTGCTCAACACACACACAATGAAATTCTGGAAATAAGAGACCAGCAAGAGAAACCTACTTGAAAGTGAATGCAATGGATGAAATTGCTGAGGACTAGCTCCCAAATTCAGTTATTGAGCAACCGGGTGTTCCCTTGTACGTTTGAGCTCCCAATTGGCCAAAAACGCCCTATGTACCTGTCACAAACAAGATCAAGTCAGTGATGCAGCAAATAATAAGAGAAACTAGCAAGTAAATGACTGAAAATAGAGAAATTGAAAGGCATTAAGCAATAACAACTCCCTCTTGTTAATATTCTGAAAGAAACCAGCAGTTGGGGGGTTCCCACTTCCAAAACTGCGCCCTCCTCCAGCTGTCTTCTTCACTTGCAAATCGATTTGGCCAAAGCAAGATAGGAAACACAACAATAACCTCTCGACAAGGATAAGGCAACTAGATATCAGTCAACAATCCACATCCATGCATAAACTCTCAAGAAATCAGTAGAAGAATGGCTCTATATTGTCAAAACTCAAGTGCAAAAATGTGCCAAGGAGGAACAATGGAGGTGAGTCCATTCTCTTATAGAGATGGCTCAAACTCAAACTAGGTTCCCCCCCAAAATGGAGGGTTGAGATCATCTCCCCAATCCACAAATCGAATGGTGGAGATGACTCTATGGAGGGGGGGTGCGAATTGCCCCAAGGAGAGCACACTAATGGATGAGAGGGGGCCCATGTGGGGGCCACACAACAATACAAGGGGTTGGGGGGTGTCTATATGGGGTTTTATCCCCCCAACCATATACAACAAGGGCCCACATCAATACAATGACCAAAATCGAATTTCCTCTATGGAGAAAAAAACACCCCTATGGGCCAAAATCGACCTCAAGTGTGAGCTGGGCAATAGAGGGCCCCACAACATGAAATATCACATGAGACATTACCAAAAATACCTTATGAATTACCTTTACCATTGCCAACCATTGATTTTTCCATTTGCCTATAGTTGCCTTAGTCAAATTTTGATTTCCATGTATTTTTTGCTGGTTTATATGGCTGGAGATAAAAATTGGGCTTTTGACCCACTTTTATTTCCCGGATTGTCGAACCGTCTGCTGCAATGTGATCGTGGACCCCAAAAGTAGTAGGGATGACCACTTGAACGACCCCAATCCATCACTTTGGCATTATTTGCCCCAAATCCACAATTTTTAAATTAAAACAGGTCAAAGTTGACCAATAATAATTAAAAATTTCTCAAATGGTTCAATATTTTGCAATTCTGTCGATTGCATGCTCATATGGGACCCCTGTAGATAACAAATGATTGAAATCGAAATTCCGATCGCAACATTTTTTCGGGCCCATTTTTGGCCTAGTCAACCCAGTTTGACCAAGTCAAATCTGGTCAACAAGAGTGCTAGCTGAAACCTGTATGCAAGCATGAAGTGACAAGGCTCAATTATACAAGTTAGTACATTATTAAGCAATAAACGATAACATGGTGATCAAAATTTCATTAAATCCCAAAATAATACAGGGCCCTGGTGAAGTGGGCCCACTACCTCCAAAAGACTAAGATGCTATACACCTCTATAGAATCGACCACTTTGCTGACTCTAGGTGATGTGGGCGACAAGGCAAAGGATATGGGAAGACCAGGATGAAGATCATGTGACCCTTTGGACAACTCGGGAAAGCGGGGTCCACTGAGGTAAGTATGCCATGACAGAACACAGGGAAGGGCGGTGCCTCACAAATGGGTATAGTGCAGGGAAACCACCACTAGTCATCTAACAAGTATCCCACAACTCACATCCGTATCCGAAGACTCCGTGAGGTTCTTTTCTAGAGCCGCCAAACTGGGTGTCCGACAAACCGTAACTTGAGACTCTAGGGGGCAATCTTGAGCTTGTCCCTTGCTCCTTCTCACCTCCTTGTCCCGCAGGACTAGGTGAGGAATAACCACTACAAATGCTGACATGTATAGCAGACCAGGATCCATGTGTGTTCATAAACACATTGCATGGATTTTACAATGAGTTTCATATTTAGCCCTTTTTTGGCTAGATTTTACATTTACAACATAAAGGCCTTTTAGCCTGATTTACATTTCATTTCTTCATTTCTTCAAGGCCCTCTTGGGCTACATACATATCTCAAAAGATATTAACATGGTGCTCATACTGCAAAGGTAATGGGGGTGAGTAATACAAGCTTCGATGACCAATGGGGAGCACCCGGTGAGGCTACACAATCCTAACTGCATTGCAACATCGGGGGCAACCGACCGGAGCAAATGCCAGGTCTAACCGTGTATCTCACACACTAAAGAGCTGAGGCACAATAAACAGGGAGTCATGGCAAACTCAGAGATCAGTGGGGAAGGGGGTCCTCGAGATCACAAATCAGAATCCAAGTCGGGGAAGAAGTGTCATGGATGAGTCGGATGGGTGGAGAAAGTGACGATGGTGTTAAAGTCAGCTACCGAGGGGCTAAATGATGAAGTCTATGCCAAGTATGGAGGACATGACTCAGCGTGCATATACATAAGTCTAACTGGGGGGTGGACTGACATCACCAAGGGCCCAAACACATCATATCATAGCTAGATCACCAAATATATCATCTCATGCAAAGTTAGTGTACTAACAAGTATAAAGGAGTCTAATCTACAACATGAGCAATAATCAACAATATGCAATACCTGCTGCACCATATACCTGCTGCTACTGAACCTGTATCTGAGCTGGATCTCTGCTGAATCCGGGCACATAATAAACCAACACTGTACTGTGATAATCTCGATCAGAACAAGACTAGGCAACTGTCTCAAATGGGCTTGTGTCAAATCCTGGCAAGGAGAGGTAACCCTGTGGTAGATGGTAAGTCCAACTGTCTATCCCCTCTGATATGTCTGCTAGGGGCAATCTGAGCAAAAATGCCTCATCTGAAGGCAATTGATCTCCTGATCTGGAAAAAAAGGTACTGTGCGGTCCTCGGCCGCACAGTCGGCAGTGTGGAAGCTGCTGTCGACATAAAATGTGATAACACGGGCTCCAACTGGGACAAGTGCTCTAAGGGAGAGAGTGCTTGAGAACCACAGAATCTCTGGTCCATAGCACCCCTCTCGTCACCATCAATGTACATGCACTCGCATGCTATCTGGATCATCATCATCAATGTGTACCTAATCCTGTAAAATGCTGACGCTATACCAATCTCTGCAGACCACACGTCAGACCGCACAATATACATGTATAATAATCCAACAAAATAAACAAAATGGTAATGTTGAAAACAATGATATATCAATGATAAAATTAACTCCACAGCATTTAATTTTATTAGGTCGACACATGAGGTGTAACAAAGTGAAAAAGATAACTGAATGGGAACTATGGTACAAAAGGGTGCCAGAAAGTGAAAAGATGTGAAAAGCGCGAAGTACAACCGAAATAAAAAAAATCAACCGGTCTTCGGACAAAGATAAGGTCAATCCAAGGTGAGGGGGACCTGGCCGGTGCTCTCGAGAGCTTATTAGCCGCAAAAAGAGAGTGAAGGGACGAGCTTGGGTCACTCGTCGCCTATAGGTGGGAAGTAATGCTTCAACAACGTCCCATTTACAGGCAGCTCAAGTTTCTCACCTTCCAACGTTTCCAGACCTACCGACCCCTTTCCCACTATTTTGGCCACCCTATACGGGCCCATCCATAATCTATCTAGCTTGCCATGTCTTCCAGGCTTTTCCTTGTGTTTGTCCCACAGTAGGACCACATCACCAACCTTAAAATGTTCACTTCGGGCACTTTGATCGAAGGTCCCCTTTATCCTTTATTGCTCTATGACCGTCCTATCGAAAGCCTCTCTTCTCTTCTCATCTAGTTCAACTAACTTATCTATCCTTGCTTGGATCGCTTCCTTGTCAGACCCGCATTGGTGCAACAATTCATAAACAGGGATCTGCAAATTGATGGGGAGTTTGCAATCTTGCCCGTACACTAGTTCAAACGGGGATTTGCCCGTTATCCTCTTCACCGTAGTTCTATCGGCCCAAACAGCGTACTTTAGCTTGCTGTCCCAACTTCGGTGGTTGTCCCCGACCATCCTCTTAAGGAGCCTGATGAGGTTCTTGGTACTTGATTCGGCTAATCCATTGCCCTGTGGGTAATAGTTCAAGGAGTGGGATAACACAATGCCATGATTAAGGCAGAAGACTGACATTTCCGTTTTTCTAAAAGCCTTGGCGTTATCCGTAGTGAGCGTGAGAGGACACCCATATCTTGAGACAATATTTTCTTGTAGAAATTTCACCACGACAACAGCTGAGGCCTTCTTCGTAGGGATGGCCTCGACCCAACGGGTGAAATAGTCAGTGCAAGTGAGGATATACTTGTAGCCATTGCTTGAATTCACATCAAATGGTCCCACGAAATCCATTCCCCATTGCTGGAAAGGGGCTTCCACTATCACAGGGCTCAGGGGCAAGGCAGGAAGTCTAGGTTTCCCGGTGAAGAATTGACATTCCTGACATGTCTTTGTGTATTTGTGAACATCTCCAAACAACGTGGGCCAGTAGTAACCTGCCCTCATGATCTTGGCCGTAGTCGCTCTAGGGGCATAATGGCCACCACATAGTCCAGAATGCATTTCTCTGATAATCAGATGTGACGCATTTCAGGATAATCCCGTCCGGGTTTCTCCATCCCAGGCCATTTTGCGTAAGGACAAACCTCGAGGCCTTCAACCTGAGGGACCTCCTTTGGTGAGCAACCAGATGGTCAGGGCACGTAAGGTACTTTAAGCAGAAAATTACATCCCTATACCATTCATGTTCTTCTGACGTATTAATGTTCGCATTAACCCCACTATTTTCACCTACTTGATTTATCTGGGCATTGTTCTCGTTCTCAGTTAATAGCTGGGCTAGGCCCTGGCCTTTTACGATTTTTATCGGCTTGATTTCCAAGTCATACTCTTGGATCTTGGAGATCCAATTTCCCCTGGCACCAATCCCATCCGTTTGAGACAAAACATCTTTCACGGCTTGGTAGGGTACATAAGCTTTAATCTTGGAAAAGCCTACGTAGGTTCGAAAATGTTTCAGGGCCTTGACCAAAGCGTACGCTTGCTTCTCGGTGGTAGTGTACCTAAGTTCCGCATCCTTGAGGTTCTTGCTCATGAAGGCGATGGGTTGCTCGTGATTGCTCTCGTTCTTTTGCAAGAGGACCCCTGCGATAGTGTCCTCAGAGGCATATGAGTAGAGCAGGAATTCCTTGTTGTAGTCAGGGCGGACTAGGACAGGGGACGAGGATATGGATTCCTTCAGTTTTTCGAATGCGATATCGCATTTCTTGTCCCACCTGAATTCGACATCCTTCTTCAGCAGGGCGTTCAGGGGGTTTGCCAACTCGGCAAGGTTAGGGATGAATCTTCTCACAAAGTTGATCTTCCCAAAGAAGGACTTGAGCGCGGTGACATTATGGGGAGGGGGGATCTCTTGGATGGCACGGATTCTTTCTGGGTCAATTTTAATTCCCTCCTTGGACACAATGTGTCCTAATAACTTTCCTTAAACAATCCCAAAGTTTGACTTTCTTGGGTTGAGGGATATCCCGAACTTCCTACATCTGTCAAAAATTTTCCTCAAATGTTCCACATGGTTAGCCCTTTCCTTGGAAAACACGGTCAGGTCATCTTGGTAGATTACAATGATCTTGCCTATCAGGTCACTAAAGGCCTGGTCCATAGCTCTTTGAAACGTGGAACCGACATTTAGTAATCCTAAAGGCATGCGGATGTACTCGTAGGTTCCCCATGGGGTGGTGAACGTAGTTTTCCCCCTGTCTTCCTTCTTAATCTAGACCTGATTGTACCCGGAGAAACCATCTAACATGGACAACATCCCTGCTCCAGTGACACTTTGCAACAGGTTTTCCATGTTAGGCAAAGGGTAGTTGTCTTTGAGGCAAGCCCGATTCAGATTTCTGAAATCGATGCAAATTCTGATTTCTCCACTTTTCTTCCTCACTATTACCGGATTAGACACCCAAGAGGTATGCCTTACAGGTCTGATGATTCCAGCTGCCAGCATTTTCTCAATCTCCTTCTTGATTAGAGGAGCTAGTTTCGGGTTGACATTTCTCAATTTTTGCCTGTATGGTTTGGCACCTTCTACTAGCGGGATAGTATTCTCGATGACCGATTTATCATAAGTCTTTAAGTCGTCATATGTCCAGGCGAAAACGTCTTTGTATCTGAGGATCAACTCAATGATTCTCCTGCGTTCCTCTTTGGATGCATTCTTCCCAATCCTTATCATTTTGGGATTGACCGAGGAGCCTATATTTACTTCAATTACCTCATCAACAGGATGAGCTCTACCCCCCTTGTACTCGTCATGTCTGTTAAAATTTTTCTCAAGTGGCAGGGACAACTCTGATAGGTTGATGCTGCTTGGGGATTGTTTCGAAGACTGGTCTTCCAGGCTTACCATTGGATCAAGGGAGTTTTCTACTCCTTGCAAGAAACGTACTATATGGGCATCATCCTGGAAAACCTGCCAATAGTCTTCATTGTCGAGCACAGAAGGCCTAAAAAGGACCTCGACTTGGCATTTACGTTCATTCAAGGTGTCAGGGATTTCGAAGGTACTGGCAGCTACGGCTAGTGCGTCTGCTAATGAATTGTCCTCCCTAGGGACAGCCTTAATCGAGAAAGCGTCGAATAACTCAATGGTGTCCCACACCGCGTTTCTGTAGGCACGCAATCTATCATTCTTTGCAGCAAATTGTTTTTTAATTTGGGAGACAATGAGATCAGAATCACCGACAACACTCAAACATTTAATCTTGCGGTCCTTGGCAATTTCGAGTCCGAGGAGAAGGGCCTCATACTCCGCCACATTGTTGGTGCAGTCAAACTCCAAGCGGAACGAGTATATAGTTTCTTCACCAGCAGGTGAGGTTATGACTATTCCGGCGCCCGCACCATGCCTAGAGCAAGCCCCATCGAAATGCATCTTCCAAACCTTGGTAGGTGGGAAAGGGTGTTGCCTAGTATCTTCCCAGAATTTTGCCAACACCATAAAGTTTCCCACCTCATCCGTTCGGCGGATGGCTTCGTCATAGAGGTAATCAGGGGTCTCCACATGCTCTTTCATA
Source organism: Larix kaempferi (assembly GCA_027924585.1). Classification (NCBI taxonomy): domain Eukaryota; kingdom Viridiplantae; phylum Streptophyta; class Pinopsida; order Pinales; family Pinaceae; genus Larix; species Larix kaempferi. The sequence goes on along the minus strand of BSBM01000344.1, from coordinate 8,253,226 downwards.
GGAGGCTCATTGAAGAGGGTGATATTTTTGTTATCCCCCTTGGGATGGTTGCGTATGCGAGATCCATTTGGATGTTACCACCCAGCTTAGCAGCCCATTCTCTAGACAGAAGCATGCCCCACACATCCGGGACATCGATAACGAGAACATCCATGGAGATCCAGATATTTGGGCAGGTAGCTAATTTCATGTGGAGGTTTTCAATAACTCCTACTGCCTGTACCGAACGGGAGTCCATCCCACACACATTCCTAAAGGGCCTGGATGGGGTCAATTCGAGTTGTTCCATGACTCGTAGCGGCATGACATTGACCTCAGCTCCTGAATCAAGCATGCAGTTGTGGAGTATGAGTTGATTTATCTCAAGGGCAACATAAAACGGAGGACACCCTTCTGAGTTACCGGATACACTGTGGATGTTTACTGGAGGATCAGGTGCGATCTCACTTGGTTTCTCAGGTGCGATAATCCTGTCCTCCAATAAGTCTATAATCACTTGTACTATAGATCGCTTTGTCAAAATAGCCTCGACCCATTTGGTGAAGTAGTCAGTGGCTGTCAATATCCACTTGTGGCCATTACTTGAATTTTCTTTAAACTCACCAATGAAATCGAGACCCCACCACTGTTGGAATGGTGCTTCAATTATGATTGCTGGAGCGGCAAGGCTGAGAGCTTCTGTTTTCTTGTGAACAACTAGCAAGGATGACAATTCCGTACGTACTTGTACACATCCTGGAAAATGCTAGGCCAATAATACCCTGATCTCAGAATCTTGTGTGCGGTAGTAGAAGCTGCATGATGTCCTCCGCAAAGTCCTTGATGGAATTCCTTCTTCATCTCTTTTGCCCAGGGGGGTTCAACACAAGTAAGAATGATCCCATCTGGATTCCTCCATCCAAGACCTTGAACCCATCCATCAAGTGATCCTATGTCCACAAAGCAGTACTTGGAAGCCTTCAATTTCAAGGTCCTCTTTCTGTGATCTGGAAAGTGATGAGGAAACGAGAGATTCTGTAGATAATACACGATGTCTTTGTACCACTCACATTTTGCTATTCCTTCCTTAACCACTGAAACTATAGGAGGACCTTCTTTTGTCAAATCCAGGGCTTTTCGTTCCCTTCTGCCAACAACTGAGCTAATCCTCTGCCTTTGATCAACTTGGTAGGCTGAATTTCCAAGTCATATTCCTGTATCTTCAGAATCCATTTGGCTCGGCCATATAAACCATCCTGTTGCTTCAATATTTCCTTCATTGCTGGATGCGAGACGTAAGCAATGATCTTTGAGCACCCGATATATGTTAGTTTTTTCACTTGTTTAGCATAATAACATTAAACAATCTAATCACTGAAAGAAATTAAGCACAACAAACACAAAGAACACGATATTTCTCTCGGGAAAACCATAAGGGAGAAAACCCCGACAAAACTTCCTCAATATAGAATTCACAAGTAGAAGATAAAACCCCAAGACAAAATCAGCTCTTCTCCTTCTCTTGTGTGAACTTCTCTCTCTCCTATGCGAACTTGAGTGAGTGAGATGAGTGTTACAAATGAGCAACTCAATCCCGTATTTAAAATTTACAAATGACTTGACTTTTTTACTAATTAGGTTGGCTTGACTCACCTAATTGGGTCGACCTGTACACTTTACAATAAAATATTATTTTCTAGCTATTTCCAGGTCGACCTAACAGTTAGGGTTTACATTGATTCTTTCAATGTCTCTTACATTATCAATTACGTCAATGACATCTCCCGAAGGAGGAATACAAATACATTTAGAATATCTTCCACAGTTACATTTCTTTAACTCTCCCTCTTAACGAGGAAGGTATTCTGCAGGCAACATCAACAGCATCAACAACTGTCCAACTGACTTGTGAATCTCTATATGTCGTAGGAAGTTTTTGGAACATCATCATATGTCTGGGGTATCATCAACATCATTTGTTGGAACATCACCATCAACATCATCATCGTCTGCTGGAATATCACCATCAACATCATCATCATCGTCTGCTGGAATATCACCATCAACATCATCATCATCGTCTGTTGGAATATTACCATCAGCATCATCATCATCGTCCGCTGGAATATCACCATCAACATCATCATTGTCTGCTCGAATATCACCATCAACATCATCAACATCGTTTGCTGGAATATCATCATTAACATCATCATCAGTGTATGAACACTAGAACAACATCAATCATTAGTCGGCAAGTACTGGAACAACAGTCATCAGTAAGTAAATACTGGAACAACAACAACAATCATCAATAAGTAAATGCTGGAACAACAACAACAATCATCAATAAACAAGTACTGAGATAACATCACCAGTTGGCAATTACTAGGATCACTATCAGTAGGCAAGGATTGGCATCTCTATCAATCGGCAAGGAATGGCATCTCTATCAGTCGGCAAGTACTGATCTTCAGTCGGCAAGGACTGACATCTCTATCAATCGGCAAGTATTGATCTTCAGTCGGGAAGGATTGGCATCTCTATCAGTCGGAAAGTACTGATCTTCAGTCGGCAAGGACTGGCATCTCTATCAGTCGGCAGGTACTGATCTTTAGTCAGAAAGGACTGGCATCTCTATCAGTCGGCAAGTACTGATCTTCAATCGGCAAGGATTGGCATCTCTATCAGTCGGCAAGTACTGATCTTCAGTCGACAAGGACTGGAATCGCTATCACCATTATTCCCTCTTTCGAGGGAGGTCCTTTTGGACCACACCAAGCTTGTCTCGAAAGTATTCAAACTTTATGTGAGACAAAGGCTTAGTCAACACATCGACAACTTGTTCCTTTGTAGGAACATACTTGAGCTTTACAGATCCTTTCTGCACCATATCCCGGATATAGTGAAACTTGATCTCGATATGCTTCGATCTATCAAAATGGATTCTCTGTCATCTTGATACAACTTTGATTGTCACAAAGAATATCAGTCAGATCTATCTTTGCATCGAACAATCCTGCCAACATCTTGTGAAGCCACACTGCTTCGCTACAAGCTGAACATGCTGCTACGTATTCAGCTTCTGCTGTACTGAGAGAAACACAGGGATGCTTTCTACTGAGCCATGAGATCATACTTGATCCCAAACTAAAGCAACATCCTGAAGTGCTTTTTCTATCTTCGACACTTCCATCCCAATCTGAGTCTGTATATCCATACAACCTGAACTCACTATCTGAAGCATATCTGAGTCCATAGTCCAACGTACCTTTTAGGTACCTCATCACATGTTTTGCTGCAATCAGGTGAACATATCTGGGCTCCACCATATACCGGCTTAAGGTGCTCACAACAATACATATGTCTGGTCTAGTATTGGTCAAATACATCAATGACCCAATAATTTGTTTGTACATCGTGACATCTACCATCTCTGATGAAGCATCATTCAAGAAATTCAAGTTTGTCACCATCGGAGTAGTCATGGCCTTACAATCGAACATCCCAAATCTCTTTAGGATCTCAACAGTATATTTTCCTTTACTCAGAAAAATCTCATTTGGGAACTGCCATACTTCAAGACCTAGAAAATAGTGCATCATCCCAAGGTCTTTCATCTCAAATTCTGCAGCAAGCTTCTTCTTACATTCAGTGATGGGCTTGTCTTCTCCTGTCAGGAACAAATCATCCACATACAATAGTAATATCATAGGTTCATCATCTATGACCTTATAATAAAGGTTAGAATCTGCTTTACTCTTGGTAAAGCCCAAGCTCATAAGGAAACCATAATTCTTCCATACCATGCTCTGGGTGCTTGCTTCAACCCATATAATGCTTTCTTCAGTTTACATACATGTGTTTTTCTGTCATCTGTTTCAAATCCTTCTGGTTGCTCGATGTATACTTATTCTATTTTTCCATTCAGGAAGGCTGTCTTTACATCCATCTGATGTAACTTCCATTTCATCTTAGCTGCCAAGGAAAGGATGGTTTTAATTGAGGTATAACTGGCCACAGGAGCAAAGGTCTCCTCATAATCAATTCCTTCCTTCTGAGATAACCCCCGGGCTACGAACCTTGCCTTGTACTTTTCAATGCTTCTGTTTGCTGAGTGTTTTGTTTTGAAGATCCATTTTGACGAAACAACTGACTTGTCCTTTAGTCTTGGTACCACATCCCAAACATCATTCTTAATGATGGATTGGTATTCTTCATCGATAACATCCAACCATTCCTTCTTCTTTACTGCATCTTCAAAACATGTAGGTTCTTCTTCAACAAGGTTACACATCATGGCTACATAACTGGAATATGGCCTTGGTCTCTTGCTTTCTCTACTGGTTCCTTCCGGGGCACCATATCTTCCTGCATCTTGTATTATTTCTCGTGCCCAAGCTGGTCTTCTCTTCCGTGGATTTTCCTCATGAGGTGTCTCCTCAAATCTCTAAGGTTCTGTTATGTCATGATCCTCTGGAATAGGTTCCTCTTCAATATTTCTGTCTGGTACATCATTAGTTTAGGTAACTCTAGGAGCTTCATGCTCCTCTTCATCCTCATGAGTCTTCTTAGACTTGTTGAAAGCTGTGTCTTCATCAAATGTAACATCCTTGCTAAGCTCAATCTGTCGAAATCCTAGGATGTAGATACAGTAAGCCTTTGATTGCTCACTGTAACCCACAAATATTCCTTTCTTTCTTGAAGGCTCCAACTTCGATCTCTTCTCTTTTGGAATGTGAATAACTACTGGACATCTAAATATCTTTAGATGACTGACTTCAGGCTTCGTACCTGTAAACATCTCTTCTAGGGTCTTGTTGCCAAGAGCACTGTGAGAGATTCTATTCTATACATAGATTGCGGTTCTAGCTGCTTCAACCCATAGATGCATGGGTAGGTCTTGATCATGGATCATTGCCTTCACTGCTTCCATGATAGTTCTGTTTTTCCTTTCAGCTACACCATTCTATTGTGGATTATAGGGAATAGTAAGCTCCCTCTTAATCCCTGCTTGTTTACAAAAATCCTTGAAATTACTTGAAGTGTATTCCCCTCCATTATCTGTCCTTAGTATCTTGATCTTCTTTTCCGAGAGGCTTTCCGCTTAATGAAGTGGTAGACATAGGTCCACAAATGTCAGAATGAACAATGTCCAATATGCCTTTAGCTTTGCTGTCACTGCTTGGAAATGAATTCTTCGTACTTTTTCCTTGTGCAAATCCTTTGCACACTCCTTCATGATCAACCTGGATGCTAGTCTTCTATGCCATAGTTCACAGGGGCTCATGGTACTAGTCATCAGTGCTGAATCTGCATGACCCTTAAGTTTATAGAGTCCTCCTTCTTCTAACCCAATGACGATTGCATCATTGATAGTCTTCCCCTTTAGCCACATAAGAACTTCATCATCTACGAATTCAATTCTAATACCTTTCTTATCTAATGCTGAAATAGAAAGAAGGTTCTTTTTCAAACCTGGAACATATAGTACTTCCTTCATGTTCATGGACTATCTAGAGTCCAATTTGTAAATAGCCTCTCCCATTCCTTTGATAGATATTGGTAATCATCTCCAAGCTTTACTTTGTGTGGAGAATCTTTTTGGATGAGATGTGAAAGAGAATCCTTGTATCCCATCATGTGTTTTGAGTCTCCACTGTCCATTAGCCAAGTATCACTTCCATGAGATACTGAACTAGTGAGGGCTGAGATTAGTACATATTCTTCACTTGAATCTTCATCTTCTCTGGTTTTGACTTCATCATCATGTTCGGTATCTTTAGCTGCATGAGCATGAAATCTTTTCTTTTGCTTCTTAGGTTGTCCAGATTTGAATGGACAATTTCTTGCAATGTGTCCTGTCTTGTGACAAGAGTAACATTCAATTGAGGATAGGTCTTTCTTGAACCTCTTGCTCCTTTGAGATCTTTGAGATCTTTTGGGAGAGTGGTCATGGGTACGTACATCATTCTTTCTTTGCCTTCCACCTTTGGCATGAGTTGCCAAAGCTTGATCTTCATTGTCATTTAATTTCTCCTCTCTTACTGCTATTCTTTCTTCCTCTTTCTCACACTCTTCCCATAGTTGTCTGAACTGGATTAATTTCTTCCTAGCACATATGCCATGAACAAAGGGTTCCTAATCTCTAGGAAGACCATTCAGAGTGGTCATCACAACTTCAACATCTTCAACCATATCTCCAATAGCTTCTAATTGTTCTTTGATTTGGGACACTCTGGAGAAGTATGAGTGCATAGTCTCAGACTTCAGGATCTTCATATCCTTGAGTTGATTTCTCAAGGTCATCTTCCTATTGATGTTCTTTCCTTCAAACAAGCTGGTCAAGGCATCAAACATCTCTTTTGGAGTCTTCTTTGAGGACACTTGAGGAATCAAGTGATCTTTGATAGAATCGGCTATGATCCTCTTAGCCTTGATCATATTCTTCTTGTGTCTTGCTTTGGCCTCATCTCCTTCTGGTTCTGTAAGTCCCTTTTTTTATAAAACCTTCTAGGTCATGTTATTCAAGAATGAGCATGACTATATTTCCATGCCTTGAAGTTCTCAGCTCCTTCAAGCTTCTCATCAAGCTTGGTATTGTTTATCATTTTGATAAAATGAGAACCTCAAATGGAAATAGAATAGATGTAGGGCTTACCAGTAAAGTTGTCCCTCTGAAAACTACTTCTTCCTTGGCCTAGGGTTTGACAGAGAAACCCTAATTTTCCAACTTCGGGATTTTGGAAAACTAATTGGATGAACAGATGCGCCTCCTCAAGGCGAGTTGAGCAAAGTACTCCTCCAAATTCTGTGAGCAGATGTTCCAAAAACTTGATGCCCTACTTCTCCGGGCTGCAGTGGGGGACCCAAAAATGAAAATTCACGAAATTGAATTCCGCTTCGACAAAAAGATGCGCCCTAGTGAGGCGAGTTAGATGCACCCTCTTTTTCAGCTGATATGTGGAGAGAGCTCCTGGAATAAGAAGCCCTAGTTTCTGCAGTTGCGGAGGCTGCCCAATGTTTTCTTTCAGGCCTGCTCTGATACCATGTTAGTTTTTTCACTTGTTTAGCATAATAACATTAAACAAATCTAATCACTGAAAGAAATACAAGCACAACAAACACAAAGAACACAATATTTCTCTCGGGGAAACCACAAGGGAGAAAACCCCGACAAAACTTCCTTAATCTAGAATTCACAAGTACAAGATAAAACCCCAAGACAAAATCAACTCTTCTCCTTCTCTTGTGCGAACTTCTCTCTCTCCTATGCGAACTTGAGTGAGTGAGATGAGTGTTACAAATGAGCAACTCAATCCCCTATTTATACTTTACAAATGACTTGACCTTTTTACTAATTAGGTCGGCATGACTCACCTAACTGGGTCGACCTGTACACTTCACAATAAAATATTATTTTCTAGTTATTTCCAGGCCGACCTAACAGTTAGGGCTTACATTGACTCTTTCAATGACTCTTACATTATCAATTACATCAATGATATCTCCTGAAGGAGGAATACAAATACATTTAGAATATCTTCCGCAGTTACATTTCTTTAACAATTTATACCCTGAAGTGCTTCAATAACATCACCAAGGCGTATGCTTGCTTTTCCATATTGTGATACTTCATTTCTGTGCTGCTTAATGCTTTGCTCATGAAAGTAATCGACTGTTCTTCATTCTTATCGTTCTTTTGGAGGAAAACTCTTGTAATGGTGTCAGTAGATGCAAAAGAAAACATCTGAAAAGGTTTGGAATAGTTAGGACTTACCAACACCGGAGCTCGAGTGATAGCATCTTTGATATCTTGAAATGCTTTCTTAGATGCATCGGTCACCTGAATTTTGCATCCTTCTTAAGCAACTTATTCAAAGGTTTAGTAAGGTCAACAAAATTTGGTATAAACCTATGAATAAAATTAATTTTTCCAAAGAAAGTACTCAAAGCTTTTAGATGTTTAGGTAATGGAATTTCTTTAATAGCTTTGACTCTATCAAGACCAATTTTAACACCTTTCTGAGTAACAACATGACCAAGCAACTTACCTTCAGTAAACCCCAAAATAGACTTTTTAGGATTTAAAGAAATACCATACTTGCGACACCGTTCAAATACCCGTCGAAGATGTTTGATGTGATCCTTTCTCCATTTGGAGTAGACTGTGAGATGATCTTCGTATATCTCCAAGAACTTTTGCATAATGTCTCTAAAGGCATAGTCCATGGCTCTCTGAAATGTGGCCCTGACATTCATCAAACCAAAAGGCATACGCAAATACTGATAAGTACCCCATGGAGTAGTAAAACTTAAAAGTTGTCTTTGGCCGATCTTCTTTCTTTACTGCCACTTGATTGAAGCCCGAGAAGCCATCGAGGAAGGACATCATTTGTGAACCTGTAATCCTTCGTAGCAAGAGTTCCATATTCAGGAGTGGGTAGTTGTCCTTCTTGGATACTGCATTCAGATTTCTGAAATCCACACACACCCTGACATCATCTGTCTTCTTTCTGGTTGGAACTGGATTTGAAAGCCATTCCAATTATCTTAAAGGAGCTATTATCTTGGATTCAACCATCTTCTGTAGTTCCTTCTTCACCAGTGGAGCTAGCTTCGAGTTTAACTTTCTTAACTTCTGTCAATGAGGCTTCGCATTTTCTTCCAGAGGTATAGCATGTTGAATGATGTTCTTGTTGTAAGTTTTGAGCTCATCATACGACTAGGCAAACACATCTCTGAACTGCCGAACCAAGTCTATCAATTCCTTTCTTTCCTGAGAGTTCATTGCTTTGTCAACTTTAATCGGACGAGGATCTTCTTGGGTACCGATATTCACTTCTTCATATTCAAGATCTTGTGGTACTTCCACTTTTTATTTGCACTGATTAGTCCCGTCAAATATCTTTTTCAAGGAGAGCTTTTCCATTGGGATTGGATTGTATTCCGACTGTTTTGTAGATCCTTCTTCTCACCAATCAATCTGATGTTCTGAATACTCTTCCACATTAGCCATGAATCTACAGATCTGTTTATCATCGTCAAACACTTCCCAGTCATCGAAGTTATCAGGCACGGAAGGTCGGAACATTATCTGAACTTTCCATGTATCCTGTACTGCATCAGCTGGATCGAAAGTAGAAGCAAATACTACAAGTGCATTTGCTGTCTGATTTTGTTCCCTTGGAATTGCCTCTAAGGATAAGGCATGGAATTCTTCTGTAGCGAACTTTACTGCATCCCTTTACCTTTTCAACGACATCTTTTTACATGAAAACTTTGCTTTGACTTGGCATGCAATTAGGTCAGAATCACAAAAGATATGCAATAATTTTATACCATAATCCTTAGTAATATTAAGACCAAGCAGAAGAGCCTCATACTCAGCAGTATTATTAGTACCATTAAATTCTAATTGAAATGAAAAACAATGCTCTTCGTACCTGGGAGATATCAATACAATACCTGCACCCATACCTTTCTTGGGACTTTGCCCCGTCGAAGTGCATGGTCCAGAACTTGTCGATGTCTATCTGTGGAGCAATATCCGTAGTGAACATTGCATAAGATCCAATATTGTTCTCACAAACATACTCGTTTTCTGGCTCTTTAGGATCTTCCACACGGTGCTTCCTCATAGTTTCTCTTTGTAAAGTAATGTAACCTCCTTCGAGAGTGGGAACTATAGCGTATGATAAATCCAACTGCAAGCTACCTCCCAAATCTGAGCCAAACTTCCTTGATAGCAGCATACCCCAAGACTCTAGCAGATCGATGACTACTATGTCCATTTTTATCACTATGCTAGGATGCATTGCCAACCGCACTAGGACATCAACCACCACTCCACAAACCTTAACTTCTCGGGAATCCATAGGACAGATGTCCCTGTATGGTTTCGATATCTTCAACCCTAACCTTTTCATCATAGCCAGAGGCATAACATTAGTAGATGCACCAGAATCAAACATACAATTATTCAAAACTAAATCACCAATGCATAAAGAAATAAAGAAGGGTTTGTGTCCAGGATTCTTATTCTCAGTCGGCAACATATTAGATAAGATGATTGGAGTATCCTCTTCGTTTTCAGCTTGATTGACCATTGGTTGCTTGTCCCGGAGCTTGTCCTGAAGGTGGAAGTGTTCAACAATTTGCCCTCTTACTGTGGGAATCTTTGCTAACTCAGATATTGGGACTGGAACCTTCATAGAGCTGAGAGCACCTGTGATATCAATATTCAAAGGCTTATTAGTGACCAAATCAATGGGAGACTTACTTGCACTTACCTGTGGCGGGAGAGGAGCCTTTGGTCTTTCTGTACTTGCTGGAGGGAACCTTCGCCTTTGATAAGTATCACCCGGAGTTCTGTTTTCATACTACTTTCTGATTTGTTCCCGAGGAGGCATTTCCCCAAGAAGCTTATTTACCTTTTCCGCATCGATGGAGCCTTTCTTGACTTCCTACATATGCTCGTTAGACAAACCAAATTGCTTTCTCTCAAATAAATTACATACCTCAGAGTCATCTTCTTTGAAAGGAATTCTGTTTCTAATGTATTCCATGTAGTAGGCACAAGTTCTTTCGTCATGGAAGCTGTGGCATGCCCTGCAATAATATGGAAAATCACTTACCGCATTCGTTGGCTCCAAGGATGACTGAGGCCTCTGTTGCTGTGAAGGGGCCTTGTTGAAAATCTTTGGGGGAAACCTGGGTTGGCTAGGTTGTTGATTTCTTTCCAGCTGCACAATCCAGTTCTGCATGGTAGTATTTTGCTGAGTCATGTCAACTCTCAACTGCCTCATCTCTTCAATTAGTATATTCATCGGATCGGGACCTTCGTTGGAAGAAGAAGCTTTATTCTTTGATTCTGGTTTAGCTCTTGAATGCTCGGATGTATATGGCTTTCCAGCTGCCTTCCAACTGTCGTCTAGAACTCTTACCTTCTTTTTGGTAGCTGCAATGTCACCTGGCCTATCCAAACTTAGATGGAACATGAAGTCACCTGAGAGTGCCTTCAACTGGTATGACAAAATCATCGGTTCCGAAGGCTTGCAATCTGCTGGAAACTCTTTTACAATTCTATCAAACCTGTGATCAAACTCGTCAATTGTCTCATTCTCACTTCGTTTTATGGTCATTAAAGCATTATTCAACAACATAGGATCCTTCTTTTCTTGCTACTTATCAAAGACCTTCTTCTTTAAGTCATCATAAGTTGATATACTTTGAGCATGAAAGGATTGAAACCATTCAGCTGCATCACCAGTCAAGCAAGAAGCAAAAGCTTTAAATTTAACATCTAGGTGAGTGGTATCAGTAAGCATAAAACAACACTCCATTCCCTCCCAATGTTGAGCAGCAGTAATAGCATCAGAACCAAAAAAGACAGGAAATTCTCTAATATCTTTAAACTTCAACATTTGGTTAGGGTAACCAACAATGTTAGCGAAATCAAATGCATCAAAAGACATGTTTACTTGAGTGTTAGGATGAACAAAAAGCTTATGTATATCAAGTAAAGTATCAAAGATTTGTTGATCACTTACCAACCTCTACTGAACATGAGCTTCCCTTTTTAACAATATATGATTGAGATCGGGGAGAAGTGTACCTTTGAAGTTTTTCCTTGTCGAATACCTTTTTGAAATTTTTCGTGTTGGAGTCGCCAGGAGAGACCTGCAAAGTCAAGCTAAGCAAATCTCACCAAGGTAAGGGACAAGGGACGTACCTGAGTTCTTGGTGGAGTCGCAAGATAAACCTATCAAGTTAGTCCTTACAAATCTCTCTCTCTCTCTCTCTCTCTCTCTCTATATATATATATATATATATATATTGAGCACAAGGTCGTACCTTAAGATTTACCAATATGTCGTTCCTGCACGGATTATAATCACCTCAATTGATTTAGAGGTCCCCGACAACGACGCCAAAAATGTTACCGGATGAACTAGCAGGGCTAGTATCCGATGAACAAATCTACGGAGAAAGTGACCACTGTCACCTTAGTCACTCCTCCAAACTACTTCGGAGAGTCGGAACCTCCAAGGGGAGAGCCCTTAAATGATCTGCAAACACTTGGGATAATAGAAGCTATGTCTTCTAGAAGACCAAATTAGAGACCAGTGCTTTCAATCAATGTAATCTTATGAATGAAGAAGACATACTAATCATAGAAAGTGCTTGTAGATGATAATTCAATGTATGAGTTTATGCAATATAAATGGTATAAGGCATTCAATGAATTCCAAGCATATAAGAGATCATTCAATAATGAATAGCATCAACCATATAACATAGATCATCAAATGACGAGACAGTATAATCACCAATAGCAAATATAAGAACTGATGTCTATGGCAGAATTAACACAGTGTGTCAGTGATGACAATTCAACCTAAAAGCAAAAATGTGTAATAAATGTGTCTTTAAGTAAACAATATAGCTTCAACAGTTAACCATAGTTAATGCCAATCAAATGTGATCAAGTTTTAGACATTATATGACAATTTTAACAGTTATATAGCAGTCACTTCAATATCAGATTGTAACAACAATAAGCCTTAGTTATGCAATAAAGAAAAGTGTAATCAATAGGATTTAGGCCTTTAAGTAATGTATCGCACCTTTTCTAATTCCTTTATCAACATGTATGCAAATGAAATTGACTTTTTAGGACTGTATGTAATGCAAACTTTAGACCTCTTTTTATCACCAAATATATCAGCCTTTAAAGCGGTAAGTTATTGTAATTACTGGCTAACTTTGTGTGGTTGTTTTGTGTAGGTGTAGTGACATGAAGGAGGGCTGTCAAGTGTAGACAGTCTACTGCCCTAGCAGACTTAAATGCAGAAGAGAAGGGGTCAATTTAAGGTTGCTACAGCCTAGGGGAAGGCTCAAAAACCAGAACAGAGGTTAAGGGAGGCTTTAGGGTAGAGGACTGAGCCTCTTAGGAGGAAGAGCGAAGGTCACTTGGAGGGGGACGAGCCCTAATTTAGGAGGCCGAGGGCAGCAGGTACAAGAACAAGGTTGAGGTGAAGGAAAAAAAGAGAAAGGAGAAAGGAAGAAGAAGGGAGGAGAAATGGAGAGGGAGAAGGAAGGAGAAGAGAAGTGAAGAGGAGGAGGAGAGGAAAGGAAAGGAGAGGAAGGAAAAAGGGAACAAGGTGGAAAGGAAGAAAATAGAAGAGTGAGGAGGGGAAAAAGGGAAGCGAAGGTGTAAAAAAAGAGAGGAAGGAAGGGCGAGCTCAAAGAGGAGAAGATCAAACCCTAGGGAGAAGGATAGAGGAGGCCACTAGGGTTGATTAGGGACTGCAGTTAGGGTTAGGGTTTAGTTTTTAGGTTTTTAATATGTACAAAAAAACATAAATAAGACCTAATTACAAAGAAAAATGTAAATTTAACCTAAGAATAATATTTACAAGTGTACAAACTAGGGTTTTAGGTAGAAAAGATAGACAAACCTAGGGTTTTAGTGGATGTTACCCCAAATCCTTGCCTTAGAGGAAGGTGACCAACATTCCTCTTGGAGGTAATTCTCCCTGTCAACTAGGTTAGGGCTTCTTGGAACGACCTCTAGGGTTTTTTTCAAGACCCTAAATTATGGCAAAGTTGGAGCTCCAAGGCCAAACTTCGTCAAAACCTCCTCTTGGGAGTGTTTCTACTATGCTAAGGGGATAGAAAAGTAGATGAAGGCCCTATTAAAAAAGAATGCAGCTCTAGGGATACCATTCAATCATTCAAGAAGCAAAATTTACTTACCATTCACCAAGCAAGACCTTAAAAATGTAAAAGACTTATTTGAGCATGAGTCATTCCAACCATTCTAGCATCTACAAAGCATTAGCAAGACAAAGAAAACATCCAACTTCATCCAAAATACAAGATGACTTCTCTCTCAAGAGGTGCACATCACTTCATAAAGCCCTTCTAGGGTAAAAAAGTAACATAAGTGTTTTGTCCCATAGGTTGTGATTTGAAAATGAACCGAGGAGACTTTATTTATAGTCTCTCACACTTACTTTTACAAAATAACTAGGCCGACATGCCTTTAAAATGTCAATTTGAAATTATAAGATGTCAACTTAAAATTATAACATAAAATAATATAAAATAATCAAATCTATAGGTAACTTGGGGCATTTTCCCCATAGTTTACCAAAAAATGATTGAAATAGCTAAAAATGAGCAAAATACTCCAAACTAAAGGCTGGAGTGGGCGGGGGGGGGCGTCATACCCCATCTAACCCCAACTGTGCTGATAATCCCTCAATGCCCCCCTCAAAATAAGCAGTACGGCCTGGTGAGGAAGATGACATCATCAATGGAAGAGGCCCTAGGAGAGAGGTCGCTAGGTTGCAGAGGGACCAAGAGGGTGCCTGAGGTGACCTGGAACAGAGGCAAGAGCCTCATAGCTGAGAGAAATGTCACCGGTGTAATGAAATAGGTGGGGGGTCATGTAACCCAGTGACCCACCCCTAGGAGGCCCGGACACCAACCTCAGGGCTACAAGCCCTTTAATGAGGCAGTCAACAATGCCACTAAGCTATGGTACTCCTAAGAGAAGGACCAAAGGGTCGGGCCATGACTGCCACTGAAAAATGCTGGATAACACCCCTCATGGTTCGAAAAAAATGACCCTCTCTCCCTGGGCACATATTTGATGGTGTGCTCTGGTACTGGTACCATGTAACACAAGGTTTTTTCACTCAAAATCCTCCAGGTCGGGACGTTTCCTTGGTGCAACTTGCCATATATTAGACCACCTGAGCCCTATGAATCAATGCAATTGTAAACATCTCATGTATATTGGTCACCATGGACACTTATGTAATGTCAAGTTGGATTCTAGTCTTAGGAGTCCCTCCTGCATATGGTTACATGATAATTCTAATATCCTAGTGGTTAACAAGTTAAAAGGTTAGGACATGGCTTCCCTAATTCTAACTTTGGGTTTAATATTCTATTTTTCCATTAATTTTAGAACTCAAAGTCCCCCATTCTCATGTGAGTCTTTCTACATATTTTTATGCAATCCCTCGTATCCCCACATAGTTCACCTAAGTTGCTTTGTATCTTTTGATTGAGTACCCAGAATTGTGCCACCTCAACAACATCAAATCCAGAGTGGCTGTGGGATTTCCAAAACGTGGTTATAATAGAAAATCTGATAAATATTGAGTAAGTTGGAAAACCTAGAACTGCCGTTTAAAAGAAAGTCTTGACCCTCTTGAGCCTTCTATGAACCGTTTTTCCATTCTTAATTAATTCACTCTCCCTCAAGCAATTTGTCCCCCTTCTCTAGGCTAGCTCCGTCCTTTTTGACTTGTTTCAACCACTTAAAAATATTTTTATTATTGTTTTACCGTGTCAAGAGGATTTAGTTAGGGTTTTGAGTCTTCGAGAAAGAAAACATAATTTTTTAATGAGAAGAGGGCAAGCTTCTAAAGCTATAAAATGAAATATCCTCTCTCATTTCATCAGTTGGTTGTTGGTGCTAGTTGGTTGTTGGTGCTACAAGAGTGCTATCTTTGTACAATACATTTATAATAAAAAAATTCCTTGGTTTTGGAGGTCATATCTTGGAGCTTCTCATTGGTGATAGTATTTTTCTTGTTCATGGTTCTTCTATTGGAAGTAATATTGTGTTGACATTGTGTTTTAATTCTCTTGAGCTTCTGTAAAGGCAATATTGTCCAAAGAGATTGGATCTATGGTAAGGCTTCAGTATAGATTCAATTGATTTTCTTGCATACAGGGAGGTTTTTCTTTGTAGTAATCCTCATTATGATTTTGCAACTCTAACCCCTTCTAGTGTAGGGTTTCACCTAAGTAAGAAGTAGAGGAGTCCATCCTCCCTTTGTGATTTTGCATGATTATAGCTTCTAATAAATCTATGAAGGGTTGGAGGCCTTGAGCACTTATTTTTCCTAGGTGATCTTTGTGGAACAAGTCCATTGGAGAAATTCTTTGTTGACTCCATAGCCCCCTCCAAAAGGTAAGGAACTTGTCTCTCTTATTTCTCTTTCAACCATTAATAAAAAACCAAAATCAAATCTATTTTAATTTTAATTTTCTTATTTTTAGTTGGTGAAATATAACCCTAAAAGAAAAATCCCAAAAATATTTTAGATTTCACCTAGATATGTTGGTTAAATTAGAATATCTTGAGTAGATCTTTTGCTTTTCTAATTTTTACTTCCATAATTTTTTTATTAAAATTCATAAAATTGCTAATTTTCCCTTGGTTATACCCTAGATAAATTTTGTTTGAGAAAATTAGCATAAATAAAAAAATTTGGAAATTGCTGTTACTGTTTACCCTTCATTTTTAGAATGATTTTCCATAAAAATCCATAAAAAAATCATTAAAAATTATAAAAAATAAAATAAAATTTGTGTTTCATTGAGGGATTTAGTATTTATCTCATGGTTAGACACTATTTTTGAATTCCTCTTGAGGTATTTACTGCAATCTTTGCAGTTCAAAATTTTCCTAAAAAATAGGAAAATTTCCAGATTAGTAATTCTTTAAAATTTCACTGTTTTATTTCAGATTTAGAAATAATTACTTTGCTACAATTTTCTGCATTTTCTAGCAACATATAACTCATAGTTTGTAGAAGCTTGTTGGGAAAACGTTTACAGGTTAAAGTTCTATTTTTAGTAATTTTCCTAGCTGTCATAATTATGGAATTTTCCGTATTTTTATTTTTTTTATTAATTTCCAGAATTAAGTTTTTCCTTGTTACACACCTAAAGAAATTAATCATAACTACGGGGACGGGTTTGGGGATGGGGATAGGGACGCCACTTTTTGAAATAGAGGAGTTGGGTACATAAGGAGTATTGTAGACACACACACACACGCAATATATATATATATATATTTATAATTATAATGTATAAATTATAATACATATGAAATCTAAATCACTTTCATTGTTAAACAATGAAAGTGATTTAGATTTCATATGTATTATAATTTATACATTATTATAAAAAATTAAAAAATATCAGTGTTACAAAACTCGGCCGAGTTTTCGCGAGCCGGCAACTCGCGAGTTTTTCCGGGCGCCGAGGTTTACTCAAAAAATCGGACAAAAACTCGGGTCCGAGTTTTGCCGAGTTTTTCCTAGTCGACCTAATAACTCAGCCGCGCAAAAACAAGGGGGAAAAGTGGGGTTTAAGGCCGCGGATTGGCCATTTTTGGTCTCATTTTGACATTGTAGCGACGAAGAGAGGAGCTAAGGAGTAGGGGATCATTTCACCTAAGCCCAAGGAGGATTCTATCAATCTTAGGTTGTGGGTGAAGCAGTTTGATAGAAAAGTTGATGCGAAGGACATCTCATTAGATGGGATTGACACCACTGCTGCATGGAGGGCGGAGTGTGAGGAGCTTGTTATGGAGGAAGCCCCTGATTGGCTAGAGGATGATCATGATAGTGATGATGATGATGATACAAAGCCTTTGGATGAGGATTTTCCAATTCTAGAGGAGTTTCAGGCTGAGTCTGGGAGTGTGCCACAGTCAACAATAGAGGGAGATAGACCTGGTGGTAGCACTGGTACTCATAGAGGAGGAGGACTGCCTCCTTGACCTACTTCTTCTTCAGGACATTAGTTTCGGCCACATTCTCCAGTTTTTAGAGGAGGTTATTTTGTAGGGTCTTCTTCTAGAGGAAGTCGAACTCCAGTACGAGGCCCACAAGCCTCAAGGGCTCCTACTTCTAGTTCTAGAGGAAGGGCCATTTCCACAACGATTTCCTTTGACCGTAAAAGGGGCAGAGGGAATCAATAGTTTATTTACTTTATTTCATTGTAGATGATTCATGAGTCTTGATGAGGATCATGAGATACATTTGTTATATTTTTGATGACTCAGGCTTCAGAACACGATCTAGTTTTGATGATGACTCATGAGTCATGATGAGGATCATGAGATACATTTGTTATATTTCTGATGACTCAGGCTTCAGGACACGATCTAGTTTTGATGTGTGATGTATCTCTAGACATCTTATATATCTTATACATCAGTTTTCTTTCCATATTCATGTGGCAATGTGCTTATTTGATGCAATTGTTGCTTTAGATGTTTAAAAAATTGAAAAAAAATTAATATTTTTGTATTTTTTAATTTTTTCGAGTTATTGCCGAGTTTTGCCGATGTGTTGCTGAGAAATCCCGAGACGATGTTTCCTGCACCTTGTCGAGTTTTTCGCCGAGCCGATGTTGGCAACATTGGAACTTCAACAAGTAGCACACTATAAAGTCTGAATATGATAAACGAAGTGGAAATTCAAGTTACATATTTGATATTGATAATAGGTATCTGTATAATATATGTCCATGACTCCATTGTCATACTACATTCAAAATTTTCCTAATGGCATTTCCAAGTATGAAATAGAAAATTAAGAAAACATTGAGAAATGAACAACATAGTTGATTTGGCTTCCTCAATCCATCTTTGCTAGGCTGTCTACATTTTCAGCATCAATGTCATTTGCATCATTGAGGTCCTCGGTCAAAAATCTCTCTGGGTAGGTGTCACTCAAGTAAAGGCTCCACCTCATCCATAGCAACTCGAGGTATCTCGACAAGGCCATTTGGTTTTATCTCCTTGTCCACACATATGCCATCATTTATGTATTGTTCCGATCTCTTGAAAGGACGCTCCTTGTACCCTGGGTCTTTTTGAGATATGAGATGAAGTGTGCTATGAATGTAGACTAGGTTCTCTGCCTTATTTGATCCCAACCTGTTTCTCTTCACTGAATGGATGAAACTATAAGTGCTTCAATTCCTCTCTTAAGATGACTAACTAACTACCTACCCAAGTAATCATATGACAATGTTAATGGATAATAAAATTGTTAGGGGAAGGCAATATTAAGTATGTAAAATACAAATTTATATAAATATAGAAACAAGATGAAGAACTTCGAACTAGCTACCCGCCCAAGTAATCGTATGGAAAATTGTTGCAACTCAAGAGCATCAACACCATGAATCCACCACCAATCTGGTTCCTTCTTCTTGCGCCTATCAATCAAAGAAACATGTGAATTAAAGACATCTTGCCTACTTGAAAATTGGACAAATTGTGATTGTATTTTAGAGGCCTCTTCTGCAAAACCATAATTTTTTTTAACGATAGTCATAAACCCTTTCACCACCTCTGTATCTTGGGAAGGAGGCCTCCTTCCTGTTTTGGGATCATACCATTTTGGATCAACTGCACAGGATTCCATATAAAGTGCGGTGTTTAGTTTATTCCACCGCCCATGTATAAATGATTTCAACTGTGACCATAAAGTAGGATATTTTGGATATGTGATGGATTTTATCCTCTCACACATAGAGTCCATGTTCTCATCAATCTCACCTAGATGGACCATCTGTGTCTACATAGCGGAGCATATCAGATATTGGCTCTACAAACTCCACAATGGATTTGACATCAACCCAAAAAATACTATCCAAAATCAACCTCTTCACCTCCATAGCAGCATCTGAGGTAGATAGCTTCCAATGGTCCCACATATCACTGATAACTTTGGCAGCTAAAGCCCCCTTCATTTCCACAAGCCTCCTAAACATAATGTAGTAAGTGGCAAATCTGGTATCAACCGATTTAAGAAGCTCCATTTTCGCATGCCTGCGATAAATGTCTTGTGAGTTGTGGTGGTTGCATATGAACTTATGAATTTTGCGGCCATTCTCAATTAACATCCGAATCCATTCAATTCTACCATGGTCTTTCAATGCATTATTCAAAGAATGCACTGCACATGGCTTCCAAAAAATATGCGTGGGTACATCAAGAATTCACAAATACAAAAATTTAGGTTTCTGCAATGGTCTATGAATAAATATTAAAAATTAGAAAAAAATCGGACTTGTAATTAAAAATCAGAGTTGTAATTAATGCGAGTTTAAATTTTAAAATAAAAAATATGCCTCGGTACATCAAGAATTCACAAATAAAAAAATTTAGATTTCTGCAATGGTCTATGAATAAATATTAAAAATTAGAAAAAAATCGGACTTGTAATTAAAAATCAGAGTTGTAATTAATGCAAGTTTAAATTTTAAAATAAAAAATTAGGCCATCATCCCCATTGCTTTGCAAACTGGAGTTGCATTGGTAGCAACTTGAACAACATTGGATCTCCCCAACTCTTCATGGCGTCACATAATTGGACTTTCAAGAACAAAGTGTTATTTTCTTGTCTAGAACAATCAATGGCCTTTAGAAAATATGGGCCCGAAATGGAAGAGACAATGATATTTATGAATGGATGATTTTCAACAATCAGTCCAACCATCCATAACAATGGAGCATCCTTCTAGACTCCAAGATGCCTTCAATGGCGCCATCGCCTTCATAAGACGTTCTTTCTCCTTGTCCACCAACATAGTTTTGAGCTTCTCATAACCAGGTGCCTTATACCCCGCAGGTCCATCATTAATGGCATGGTCTATTTGCCCAAAATACGGTGAGAGGGATGCATTGAAAGGAATGCCACTTGCAAGAAAAATTCTTGCTATTGCATCATCAAAACCCTCCCCGCCTTTCATATCAAACATGTCATAAAGGCCACCAAGTTTAGGTTTCTTGTGTGGTTGAGTAGTAGTGCTTTTTGATGTTTTTATTGGCACACTCTCATCACCAAACTAGGATTCATCATTAGATGGCATTTCTTCATCACTGGAGTCATCATTGTCACTAACATTATGGCATGGCCTTGAGACTGACTTGCCTACCTTACCATCAATCCTTTGCTACTCCCTTTGTGTAGTAGGGAGTCTAGTGGGATCCTCCGGGTCTCCAGAACAACCCTCGACACCTTTCCTTGCAATATTCATAAAATGCGCTTTAACTCTAGTATAGCTGCCTTTCCATTCAACATGATAAAAAATGCATTTTATTAAGGTTGTCCCCCCTCCACCCTCTGTTGGTTTTGACCTCTCCACATATTTCCATAGTGGACATTGAGGATTTGATGAAGACATTTTGGAATTTGGAGAAATAAGGAGGAACTCAAAAATAAGAAGAGAAGTATGTTAAAAAATGAGCTACCTTCACTGCTGGACTGTGTGTTTTTCCTTAATGTTGGATTATTTGTCCTCATTGCTGGATTGTTTTGCATTACTTTTTAGTTTCACCTTTCTCCTCACTCTTGGAAGTGGATTGTGTTTAACCTCCTTAGTGTCTTCTTGCTGGACTGTTCTCCTCCTTCAACAATGTTAGATTTCCGTTTCTCTCTTTCTCCTCAGGTTTTTTCACAGTTGAGACAAGAAATGCAAGAGAAAATGGAAAAAATATGAGTTTAAATGGCTGAGTTAGGGTTTGGGAGAGGGTCCCACTGATTCCCCTCCATTTCCACCATTAAATTGCAATTTTTTAAGTGTTTTGGGACCTACAGGGCCACGAGTGACTGTTTGAGCATCGCCAGACGTCCTCAGAATTGGGGTACCTCGTCCCCATTTACTTTGGTGTCCCCGCATTTTCCCACACGTGTCTCGGGTACTTGATCCAAGTTTCGGGTACGATTGGGTACTCTTGTGATGTCCCCAACCTCGTACCGGGTATGTGGGTACCTGTACCTGGTATGGGTACATTTACCCTACCCTTGGATACGAGTACCCCTACTACACAACTAATAACTAATGATCTAAGTGTTATTGATTGTGTCTTGTTATTTGGATTTATCTAACAAGTGTTTATTGCTATCTTTGCTAAGTCAATGGTTGTGCTTAATTGATAAGATTTAATTGATTTAGTGAAATAAGTAAGACATATTGCTAAGCCAATATTGCTAAGTGTTATTATTGTGGATTTGATATATTGTCTTGTTTCATTGCTATTGGGTTTACCATTACCATTGAATATCATAAGTAAATTCAATAGCTAAGTTTGAACATTTATCCTTAATGCCTATCTCACATGTTGTTTAAACTTCCTTCTAAGTGCATGAACTAAATTGACATTGTATATTTTCCATCTAGTCTTAAATAAATAATTAATCGAATTGGGATACCCCCCTAGTCTTAGGTTTAAAGACAAACCTTGAAGTGAAAGGTTGTGAGTTGAGGTGACAGTGACGGGTAATCTTTGTTGCCACGTCGGTTGTGCTAGTGGGTTGAGATCTTTTTCGCTTACGTGCAAAGTGGGCAGTAACAAGGCACACGGTGATATAAGAGAGTAGCTTTAGAAATTTTTTTTTTAGCATAAGAAAGTAAAAACAATGATGGGAAGATCAAAAGATCTGTGCCAATCCAAACAAGGGAAAATGGAGTCAAGAGGCCAATCCAAGAGAGCAATTCAATAAAGGGTTAAGACTATGAGGGCTACAGTATGCATACCACAAGAACTTAACATTACTGAAATTGAAAGTAAGGAATACTAGGAGGGCCTTTCAAGTGCCACATGAAAACATTGCTAATGAGGTGTGCCTTGCCATGGAGTATTAGTCTAACAACCACTCATGTAGATGTAAGATGTAAGAGAATATTCCATAGACAAGACAACAAAGTGTTAAGGAGGGAGAAACCCCTCACTCAAAACCCTTACAATATGATAGGATGTATCCTTCATCACTGGCCAATCAATAACAAGTACTAGTAACTCTACAATCATATGCAACAATAGAAAGCACTAGAACAATAAGCCACACCTTGATAGGAGAAGATCCTTACACTTCACATATGCTCCAAGAAAGATATATCCATTAAGCTCGAAAGAGGGGAAACTCCAAAAATCCAACCATTGAAAAAAATGAGGAAGGGATACTCTTTATATTGAGAGTGTAGCTCAACTTCCTTTACAATAAAATAGTGTTTTTGTAGTAAACCTTATCCAGTTTACACTCTATTAACAAAAAGAATAAGTCACCTACCGAAAATCCATACTGGATAAAATATATTATTTGAATATATGAAAGATGATTTTAGAATACATAACGGGCATTTTTAAATAGTCCTCTCGTGACTAAATGTGAAACGATGCAACCTTTCATTTAATGTTTACAATTAATTTATTTAATGATTAAGTATCATTTATTTAATTATTAAGTATTATGAATGTTTATTGATATATTTATGTATTATTTTATGTTTGTAACATTGCCTTCCTCTTCAGAAATGCTTTGTCCTCAATAGTCCTCAAAGCATATTTAAGACAAGGCTTGCATCTTATTTTTTGTTTGTATTGTCGTCCCACAATCTTTTGTGCCGGTAGCTATGACACTTGATGAAATGAGACGATATGAGTTATGAATTCCCAAGTAAAAATGTTTCATTATTTGCGACGTTGTCCATCCCAGGTTAACCTTCATTGGGGCTTTTAACTGATCGATTTGTTGGATAGAACTTCTCATTTTCTGCTTCCATACAAGTTGTCGATTTTGTCTTTGCTCTCTTTCAAGGTGGTAGTTAGTTTGTTTGTAGGAATAATACTGTTTATTTTCCTCTTGACTTTGTCGTCGATCATAATGACTCTTGTGATTAGGATGGTGATAAGGTGCTTGAGTCGCTTGCGGAGTGTTTGTAGAAACTTCATCTTTTGGTGCTACTGGTGATTTATTGGTCGATACCTTTTCAATGTAAGCGTTTTATGGAATTTGAACATTGATTGAATTTGTAATGGTTCCCTTTTCCGAGTTCTGGACTTGTATCTCGGAGGATGTTTCTACTTCAGTAGTTTCGGTCATTGTTTCTTTGTCGACCTTTGATTTTTTGTTGAACTTCTCAAGTTGTTCCGTAAGATCTTGACTTTCTTCTTCCTTCTCCAGTAGTTTCCCTTCAATAACTTCATTGTCCCGTTCCGATTTTCGCATATTATTTAACTTTCTGATTTTTGTAAGTAGAATTTTGCTATGGTTCTTTAGTTGAAATATTTCTTCAGTATTGTCAGATAATGTTTTATTGATCTTCATAACCTCTAACTTGTTTTTTTTTTAAGGTTGTCACTTTGTTGTCTGAGTTCCTTTATCTGTTGTTGATGTTGGCCGACCTCTGATTCCTTGCATTGTAATTCTTTTTGGATTTGCACCATTTCCTCATCTTTATTCCCGAGGGTTTTGTTTAACTGTCTTATTTTGTTTTTACTCTCGACAATGTCCTTCTCGATATCTTGTCCTTGAAGATTCTGACTAGAACATTTTTCATTCCTTAATTCCTCGATATGTGTGGTTAATTTCTCAATACACTCTTTTAACCGATGATTTTCCTTCTCTGTGAACATATTGCTGATTTCATGCTTAATAATCTTAGAGGGTAGTTGATGGTTGGTTGCTTTATAGTGTTCTAACTCGCCTAATACTAATTGTAATTGTATCTACATTTTTGAATATGTAATCGTCATAATTCGTGATTTCAACTTCTTCTTCGACTTGTCTTATTTTCTTCGACAATGGGTAGACACAAGAGGTGTAATAACCTTAATAGGGTCTTCTCTCTCTCTCTCTCTCTCTCTCTCTCTCTTTTAATAAAAATCTTCAATTTGGTTCTTCTTGTAAAAAATCTTCTTTTGATGCTCCTTTTATCCTCTTTTCCCCTTAAGACTTATTGTAGATTGAATGTAGATTGGGTGGTTGGGAGGAATGATTGTTACCTTCCCCACCCAAGTTCAAATCTCGCTTTTTCCTTGGTAGCCTTGAGACTTCTTATGCACTTTTAGATTTTATATTCTAACTTTATTATTAGCGTTCACAAATGCTTCCAATAAACCACGTGTTGTTTGTTTTGAAGAAACCACCCTTAAGACTTCGTATGCACTTCTAGATTTCGAATATATTATTTTCACAAATGCTTCCAATACCATGTGTTGTTTATTGTTGGAGAATAAACCATGTATTGTTTTTAAGAAACCACGTGTGGTTTCTATATTTTCTTTTCTCTTTACTTCTTTGTTTTTATTTTTATTTTTCTATATTTTCTTTTCTTTTTACTTCTTTTACTTCTTTGGGCCAAGGGCCTGATTTTTGGACAAAGTCCTAGATTTTAGGGAAACCCGAAAATGATGGCTACAAGCTTGGATCAGCAACGCAGCTCTGATACCAATGTTACAACCTATCTGGTTGTACTCAAAACCAATGTTGAAAAAGTCAGCATTGGCAAAAAGTCGGCAAGGGTCTCGAAAACAATTTCTCGGCAACATCGGCGAAAAAATCGGGAAAAATCGAAAAAGTCGGCAAACATTAAAAAATACAAAATACATTCATTTTTTTTCTTCAGAATTTTAAACATATAAAGCAACAATAACATCAGATAAACACATTGGAACATAAATATGTAGAAAGCATTGATATATATCATCATCATGTAGTCATGTCAAATATAAAATGATACATCAAAGTCGATACTGAATCCTGAAAGTCTGAAACACCATAGTTGTCCAATCAAGGACTCAAAAGTAGATAACCAATACAAAATGACATCACATATATAAATGTATCTCAAGAAAACTGGTAGCTCTCTATCTAATATCAATGCCCTCTTCTCCTTTTACGGGAAAAGGTCATGGGCCGTTTGTGAGGCCTACCCCTAGCACTAGTGTTGATGTATTTGTAACTTCGAAAGATATTCACTTGTATATTGTATTTGTACTTTATTGTATCCCCAACGGAGATGTATTATTCCTCTGATTGGAAGTGTCGTCAGTTGTACTTGCATGTGTCGCAAGTTATATTGTAAGTGTCGTAACTTATACTTGATGGCTTATTAGACCACCTTGATGGGGTCGGCCCTGTATGAGTCATGTGGGTCAAAGGGTTATTAGACCACCCTAGTGGGGGTCGGCCCAGTTAGCATTATGTTAAGTGGCTAAGTTGAGGCCGACCTGGTTGAGTAAAGGTCAAGTGAAAGTTAGTGTATAAATAGAGAGTGTGTTTCTCTCATTTCACACATCTCTCTCATTCACTCACTTCGCATTAGTGAGAGAGAGGAGGAGTGCGCACAAGTGGAGGAGGAGTATGCTGCTGAAGATATATATCTCTTGGGTTTGATCATGGTGATCCTTGTATTGATGCTTATTCTATCTTTGAGGAAGTTGCGGGGTTTTTCACCTTCTTGGTTTTCCCTGGTGAAATGTTTTGTGTCTCTTGTCTCTTGTCTCTTATGCTTGATACGCTGTACATGTTGTTCTTTCAGTTAAGATCCTAGATCTATTGAATTAAATGATGAAAAACTAACAACTAGAAGTAGCAGCAGAAGACCTTGCCCCTGCATCTAACATCGGACGATGAGTGACGGATGGAGGACTAGCTGTATCAATCGGTGTAGAAGGTGGTGGCGATGCTAGCACATCACCCTCCATGGTGGCTCTGACCTCCTCCTCCGCCTGCCCTTCCTCTGTCTCTAGCCATGTAGGTTCCTCCTCCATGATAGGAGTCTCAGTCTCCACCCTCCTCTCAAACTATATATCAATATTGTCTAATGCGATGGCATCAACATCTGGTACTTTCTCTATCTGTCTCATCCATAAGCGGAGATTGTAATGGACGTAGACCAAGTCATTGAGACGTGTGAACTCCAACCTGTAAGAGGAAAATAATTTTTTTGATGAGTCTAGAGGCTCAAGTTTCAAAAATTAATGAAATATAATTATGATATGTGAGGATGATAGATTCACAAATTATATTAAATGAAGTTGATTTGTTGAAAATTTAAAGTCTAACCTTCTGCGTCTCTTTGCGTGTACTTTTTCAAACACACTCCAATTCTGCTCACATCCTGAAGCGGTACATGTTTGGCTAAGAATCTTGATGGCAAATTTCCGTAAATTTGGTGTCCTTACACCATAGGTTCGCCACCAAGTAGCTACAACAAATACGAAAGAAAGAGAGCTAAATTACATTTCATTGCATTGGAAAACTGAAATAAGAAATAAATAAATCATAATTCAAAATTTCAAATTTCAATTTGCAAATAAAAGTTAAAACACTTTAATAACTTACCTGGCATGAAATTGGTCCTGTCACGAATAGCATCAGCAAAGCTAAATACTCCAGTACCATCCCGATACCAATGTTTTAATAACCGGAGCCAGGAATCAAACCGGTCTGGGGTCAACTCGGACCGGAACCGGAACCGGTAATGAACCGGAGCGGTTTGATTTCAATGAACCGGACTATTAAAAAATACAAAAAAAATTACAATTTTAATCATAAAAATTATATTTAACATTCCAAGCTATATTTCGAAGCATTAGACACATAATATGCATATTTGAAAGTGAAACCATTAGACTAGTAGACACATTGACATAATATGTAAAGTCTACTCATATATATAAATCGGAAATCCATAAACCATGTATGGGTAACAAAATGGCACCAAGTGCACTACATACTCAAGTCTCATAGTAAAGTCTCATAGCATATATCTCAAATTCTGAAACAAAATACAATATAAATGAGGCTCTATATCCTCTAGAGTCTACAGTCCAAAATGAAAAAACATGATCAATGATGAGTCATGACTCATAGTCATAACTAATCAATCATCAAACTCAGCACCACTGCTAGAAATGGAATGCTCAACATCAACATATGGCTCAGACTCCTCGGAGTCGGACTCCTCACGGACATCTACGACCCTAGCAGTAGCACTAGTAGAAGCACGGGTTGTATGGCTAGGTCGGCTACTGCCAGTGCCAATGCCACCATCATTGTCCGCCATGCCTGGATCCTGCTCTGCACCTGCATCTCCTACTCCCAATGGATCAACATCCAAAGCCAAGTCATCTGTGACTGCATCAATATCAAAATCGGGACCAAACTCTGGCTGTTGGGTCTCCTCTACCCATTCTGAGGTTGGATCAATATCATCCAACACAATGGGATTTGTATCAGGTCTTTTGTTTAGCAATTGGTTGCGCCTTAGTCAGAGGTTGTACTGCACGAAGACAAGATCATTCAACCGTTTTTGTTCCAAACGGTTTCTTTTCTTCGTGTGAATCCTCTCAAAGACGGACCAATTGCTCTCACACCCAGAAGCACTGCAAGTCTGACTAAGGATACGAATTGCAAACTTTTGCAATAGACCACAATGGCTGCCAAATGAATCCCACCAATTTGCTGCATGGACAAATTAAATTTAACAAATTAGATTGTGAATTGAACATAAACAACTTAAAGTTAAAAGTTAAAGCTTAAACAATTGAACTTAAAGTCTTAAGCAATAAAACTTGAAATTGTTTACCTGGTTGGTCGCAATCTCTCATCTTTATTGCTACGCTTTTTCCAAAAGTGCCCGTGGCTCTTTTGAAAGAGGTAAGCTGTCGATGTACTTCCATCTGGTCATTCTCATCAGGGATCATGCGCTCTATGCAATCATACAAACCATCTTTCACCTCCCCTGTTAGATCATCTCCTAGCCGAGTTCTATAATGATACTTTGGGTTCAAGAAAAACCCAGCTGCATGTATAGGGCGATGGAGTTGATTGTTCCATCTGTTATCAATGATCTCCCAAATAGGCCCATACTTGGCTACTCTATCTTTGTATGCTGCCCTTATCTGCTCCTTTGCTTGATCCATAGCCTCATAAATGTAACCCATTGCCAATTTTTCCCCATCCACCAACCGCAACACCTTAACAAGGGGCTCGGCAATTTTCACAACCTCTGCTGCTTTTTTCCAAAATGCACTATCATTAACTCTTTTTTTGGTGTCTTTTGCATCTTGCTTACGGGCCCACTTAGATGAATTCCATTCATCACATGAAAACATCTTCTGCAAGTTTTGTTCTTGGGAAATGAGAGATTGCAATGTGAGGAAGTGTGTTGCAAATCTCGTGATGGCAAGCCTAACAAGTTCCTTGTTCCCAGTGCTTTTCCTCATTAGGTTCAAGACCCATGTATGGTTGTAGATGTATTTTGTAATGCTCTTTCCATGCTCTACAACATTCTTGACCCAATCCAGTTTGCCTATATCCTAAAGCATGAGGTCTATGCAGTGTGCAGTACATGGGGTCCAAAATATGGTTTTGTGTTTATCCTCCAACATCTTACCAGCAAGAACATAAGTAGATGCATTATCTGTGATGATTTGAACAACATTTTCCACCCCCACCTCCATAACAACTTCATCCAAGAGTTGAAATATTAGGGTTGCATCTTTCACCCTATCAGATGCATCAACTGATTTCAAAAACATGGTTCCTTGTGGGCAAGAGACAAGGAAATTGATGATAGTACGGTTCCTTATATCAGTCCATCCATCTGACATGATGGTACATCCCGTAGTGGCCCATGACTCTTTAAAACCCTCCAAGTATTCATGTATGGACATAACTTCCTTATGCAAAAGTGATCCCCTCAACTCATGCATACTAGGGCCTTTGAAGCCCTTAGCAGCTGCAAGAACAGAATCCCACATGGGTTGATAATAAGCTGAGCGAGAAGCATTGAAGGGAATATCTGAATCATACCACCATCTAGCTATGTACTCATGAGCAACTACTTTGCATTGCTTCTTCCAATGCTCATCTAAGGTGGGCTGAATGTGGGTTGGTTGAACTTGAGATTGAGAAGCATTGCCACTTGGAAAGGAGGGGGAATGTGAAGAATAATAGTGCTGAAGGGTCTTCTTCTTTTTAGGCTGATTTTCTCCAATGTTTTGGGTCTTTTGACGAGAGGGAGGAACATACTGGAAGGGGTCCCTGGCAACGGTAAAAAGGGCAGAGGAAGAGCCTTCAAAATCATGTAAACCAGATGCCCTCCTGGCAGCATTTGCAAGTTCCCTCTTCCTCCCAATTTCAGCTTCTATTTCTTTATGCCTAGCCTTCTCTTCTTGATATTTTTTAAGTTGATTTAATATCTCAACTCTAATCTCCCCAATCACATCATTCGGTGCATCACATGGGAGAACTTGGCCTCTTATCCCAGCCAAGTGTTGCTTCACCCTATGAATGCCCCCCCCACCCATGTGTTTGTGGCAATATTTGCAAAAACTTTCCCCCTCAACACACTCAACATGGACCCATGCAGCATCTTTCACTCTAGGAGCCATTGGGAAATTTGAAAATAGATTCTACAAGTGCAAAATAATGGAAAAAAAATGAAAATGTGCAAAACATATTTAAATTTTAAATTAAAAAAAAACAATTATGAGTTTGCACTTTGCAATGTGCATTTGCAATTTTGCATACAAATTTAAAAAAACAGTGCCATAAACAGGCTAACAGGCAACACCAAGCATACTCAAAGTCTCAATTTCTCAAACAGAAACTTGGAGTTTGGACTTTGGAGTTTGGACAACACACTCAAGTTTCAAACTTTCAACAATCAGCATTCTCAAAATTAAAAAAAACAGTGACTGCCAGTGCCAACAGCAAATTGCAATCAGCATACTCAAAATTCAAAAAAACAAGAAGCATACCTTGAACAGTTGAACTTTGAAGTTGAAATCTGCAGCTGGATTGAAGGAATGAAGATGATTGAACTTGAAGTTTGATGCTGAGCAGCCTCCTCCACAGTCCACAGTCAGCTGGCTTCACACTTCACACTTCACTCCTTGCAAAACCTTGAAGTCTTGAACACTCAAGTTCTCAACACACTCAACAGAAACTTGTTACTTGACAGTTGACTGTAGCAATGAGACAATGAGCTCTTGAATTGTGAGTGAATGAGAAGGTGGGGGCTGGGCACTTATTTATTGACTTTTGGAGGGCGAATTAGGGTTAGGGTTTATGTTTTTTTTATTAAAAAATAAAAAAAAAATCAAAAAATCGTATTCTGGGCCCGCGGATGTGATAGTTTCTTGGCCGGCCGGTTTATTACAGGACTGGACCGGTTAGTTCCGGCTAGACCGGTTTGGTATTGAACCGGTCCGGTTAGGACCGATTCAATACCAAACCGGGCCCCCGGTCCGGTTTAAAGCCCGGTTTGATGCTCCTGTTATGCTAACCGGTCAAACCGGCCGGTTCCAGTTCGGACCGGACCGGTTATTAAAACACTGCCCGATACACCTCTATCTCGCGATTGATTGTATTGCGAGTCTCATAATCAGGTACCATCCTCTGAATACAAGTGAGGAGCCCCTCCAACACCTCGCCATCAAAATCAAATTTGCATTTGTAGGAAAATGCAGGGTTGAGGAAGAGTGCTGCTGCATGAATGGGTCTATGAAGCATCCTGGTCCATCGACTATCAATCAACTCCCATAACATGTGCCTATTGTGCCCCGGGGTACCCTTTCCCACATAATAATTCCGGATGGTCTCTTTGGCCCTATCCATGGCCTCATACAAATAGCCCATTGCGGGCTTATCACCATCAACAAGTCTCAGAACCCTTACCAAAGGTTCACTCACCGAGCACACTTCCCCCACTCCTTCCCAGAAGGAGTCAGTGTACACCAACTTGGCAATGGTTCTCCCATCCTCTCTCCTGCTGTAAGCACAATAACGCCACTCATCACAAACAAACATTTGCTTCAACTCAAACTGACATTGAAGCAAGGACTGAAGAGTAATGAAGGTGGTGGCAAAGCGCGTGATTGCGGGACGCTTCAACTCCCTGTTTTTGGTGTGCCTCCTCATGAGGCTGAGAACAAAAGTATGGTTGTAAATGAACTTGGGGATGCTCTTAGCTTGATCAATCACCACCTTGATAAAGAGAATTTTTCCCATATCCTCTAGCATCCAATCAATACAATGAGCAGCGCATGGAGTCCAAAACAAAGTGGGGTGCCTCTCCATAAGCATCCTGCCAGCAGCCACATAATTAGTTGCATTATCCATAATAACTTGCACAACATTGTGCACCCCAATATCTTGTAGGAACCCATCTAACAACTCACATAAGAGCGCTGCTTTTTTTACATATGCCGATGCATCGACTGATTTCACAAACAAGGTACCTCTAGGACAATGTACCAAAAAGTTGATAAGGGATCTACCCTTACCATCTAACCAACCATCTGACATGACTGTGCATCTAGTGCTCCTCTCCCATGACTGCTTGAACTCCTCCAACCTAGCACCGATGTCCTTTTTTGCTTGAAGGATTGGACCCCGCAACTCCTCAAAGGTGGCACTTTTATACCCCGAGCCAAATGCTGCAATGGCATCACATAGCGACTGCCAAAATGGATTGTTTTTTATGATGCTGAGAGGTATGTGACTCCAGTAAAGACACCTCCCCATCACCCTGTCCATTTCTACCTTGTCATTTTTCTTTATCGATGCCTTGATAGAAGGTTGTGATCCACCTCCTATTCGTGGACCAAAATAGTATGAACCCACCCCCTCGTGGCTGTGGAACCCGTCGCACTACCCTCACCGACAGTGGCAGATCCTGTTGCCCCCACATTTCTTGCTAGGCCTAAAGCTGCAATCTCAGCTCTGTTTGCGGCGATCTCATCCTTCTTTTTATTCTTTTCATGGATTGCGTCATGGGAAGATCTCATGATCTCTGGGGTCACTGCAGTACAAAGGCCAACATCATGCCCAGGGAGTTTAGCTAGATGGTATTTCAACCTGTTAACCCCTCCCGACATGTAATGCCCACACAATTTGCAACTGAAATTTTGCCTGTTTGCTCCATCCTTGGGCTCACCATACTGCCAAAACGGGTCCAATGGCTTTGGCATCTTGGAAAATGGAATGGCAGCCTCAAAATGCAAACTTAGGGCACAAAAATACAAAAACAATAAATTAAACCCCATTTGAAAAAATTGCAACAATTTGGATTAAAAAATCAGACCTCTAAATTTATATTTTTGGCCATGAAAAATGATAACAAGAGGGTGGCTAAAGATCTAAGAAGGAAAGCATGCTATTCCATTCTAAAACCCCCTTACATTTTGACTCTTTTTGATATTTATGGACATGGAAATCATTGGCAAAATGGAAAAAGAAAATAAAAGAATATAGGCAAGCAAACATGCAAAAAAATCATAAAAAAAATACAAGAAAATGAATCACTACATACTTGTGGGACGAATTGGTTGATTGGCAAAGTTTTGACTCTTGAAGTTGAACTCTTTCTCCACAAAAATTCACAATGGTGAGCTTAGATGTTGTTCGGAGTCTTGGATGCCTCCAAAGTGGTTGATGGTACCCTCTTGCCCTTCACACTCCTTCTCCAACAGCCAAATGAAACAAATAACCCAAAAAATATCACTTTTGACCCTCTAAACCGCGGATGTGACGGCCTGGGGGATTTTTTCCATCGATCCCCGAGTTTTTCAAAAAAATCGACGCTTTTTGGAAAAAGTCGAAAGTCGCCGATTTTTTAAAAAATCGTGTTTTTTAAGAGCCGATTTTTCGACAGGGGGTAAACCTCGCGACTTTTTGAAAAAGTCGCGATTTTTCGGCGATTTTTGCAAGACTGCTCAAAACTATCCAAATGGATAAGTCATCCAATTTACGATAATTCTATAGTAAAAATATAATTGCTAAATAATTGATAAAATATTTAAAAGATGATTTTAGAATACATAGTGGGCATTTTTAAATAGTCCTCTCGTGACTAAATGTGAAAGGATGCAACCTTTCATTTAATGTTTAAAATTAATTAATTTAATTATTAAGTATCGTTTATTTAAATATTGAGTCTTATGAATGTTTATTGATATATTTATATATTATTTTATGTTTGTAACAAATTTCCTCTCCTAGATCCACAATTGACTCAACAAACTTTCTAAAAAGTGGTTAGATCCACTTTTCTTTGCAAGCAATATAATAAAATAATGCTAGTACATAACCAACTCATGTTGTGAAGTCAACAATGAATAAAATAATGTAGTGGTTATGGAAAGTGCTCTCCAAAGGAAACATCCCATAAAATATTAAAACATGTGAAAAATAGCTCCAAAAGTGCAACATCTCCAAGAAATAGGCTCCTCAAAATGCCACGTGTGCTTTTTCCAAGTGAAACATTCCTCAAACAATGTTTTGAACCAAGTCAAAGATGCTCCATGGCCACACATGTGGCTCCTCCAAGGTAAACATCTTGTCAATAAATCATAGAGAGTGGGCTATAAATCAACAAAGCCCCCAAAGCAACATGTGTGGACTTCATTAGGAAGATGTTTCATCAATTTGACATGAATATGTGTGCAAGCAACCTCTAATAGAGTGGATGCCCTCTGTTACGTGGTACCATTACCAACGCACCTGCAAAGCTCCCCAGGGAGATGGGGTCAATTTTTTCTGACCAGGAGGGGTGTTTAGCAAGCTTTTTCTAAGTAGGGGTTATGGCCTGACCCTCTGGCTGCCCCTTGGAAGTACTATGGCTTAGTGGCATTGCTGACTGCCTCATGAAAGGGCTTGAAGCCTTGAGGTTGGTGTTTGGGGCTTCCAGGGGTGGGTCACTGGGTTACATGACCCCAACCTTGATTCATCATTCGAGTGGCAGATGTGTCAGCACTAAGGCACATATTTATCATCCAAATCACTTTACACACCCTCTTGGACCTTCACTTCACTAACTTCCTCTCTCTAGGACCCCCTTTTGATGATGACGTCATCCTTGAAGCCAAGATGCTATGCTTGATTGGGGGGGGGGCATTGAGGGTTTTTCACTACTGTTGGGGTTAGATGGGGCATGACGACCCCCCCCCTCCGTGGTCTGGCCTTCAGAACAAACCGATATGCTCATTTTTAGCCAATTTAGTCATGTGGGTACATTCTGGGGAAAATGCCCCAAATTACCCACAGATCTGATTATTTTATATTATTATTGTTTTAATTTTAAGTTGACATTTAAAAAGGCATGTCGGCCTGGATTTTATTTATTTTTGTAAAGTGAGTGTGAAAAGGTATAAATAAATTTTTCCTCCGAGTCAATGTGGCTTTTGCAAGAATAATTTTGAATCTTCTAGACACCTTTTCCTTGATTGCATATTCTCGAAGGAATTATGGGGAAAGTTCTATATGACATTTAATATTGATGTGCATTGGCGAATGGGAAATTTTGAATCAAGTTTAAAATTATGGATTAGTTCATGTAAAGGGCATTATACTCTTCCGGTCTTCATATCCTGGTCTATCTGGCAGATGCGGAATAAAGTGATCTTTGAAGATCATATCCCCAGTATTGATACAACATACAAGCAGGCACTGAGTCATTATTTGGCTTTTAAATAGGAGGAGGAGCCTCCTAGAACCAGGAAGGTTGGTTTTTTTCATTTGATAATTGATGATCCAGTTATTTTCTTTGATGGTGCAGCATCCTTTGGACATTATGCAGCTGGGGGGGCGATAATATTGAACCAGGATCTTTACTTTACCTTTCGTCTTAGATGTTCATGTGGCAGAGGCACAAACATGAAGGCAAAACTATTAGCATTATGGTGTACTGTTCGAGTGGCCAATTTGTTTGGGCTATCAATGATAAATTTTTTTGGTGATTCTCGAGTTACCATAAAATGGGCAAAAGGTGAGTATAAATTGAATGTGGCATCTTTATCACATTGGTGCAACATAATCATATTTGAACTTAAACAATTAAGCAGTATTATACTCGAACACATATATCGGGAGCATAATTCCTTGGCAGACAAGATGTCAAAACAGGCATTTGAAGGTGAAGATGGCTATTTGAACTGGGAAGAATATTTTGACAACACTGTCCAGGAATATGGTACTTTGTATTTTTTGGAGTAACATGTTTATTTTTTGTTCCCAGATACATTATATTAGATGTAATATTTTTTTTTTGTTGGTTTGAAAAGACGGAAAGCTTAGTTTTGTATATGGCCTGAAAAGGTGAAGATTACAGATATAGTCAGTATATGATTTGAACAATCGTTGTACTGTTTGATTCAACTCTTGAATATCAATGGTACGTTTTTTTTCGCTGCAATTTTTTTTTTTTTTTTTTTCCTCATGTTATCACACAAACTCTAGTTGCTAAAGATGAATGTCCCAACAGGGATGGTAGAGGATGAGCAACTAGGAAGGTGTAACCTGCAATAGCTAGGTCCTCTGTTCAGGGAACGAAAGTCACGCCGGACAAGGCTATTGTCACTTCAGACGAGGCACTTGGCCAAGTCAGGGGGGAGACCCCGCTTGACCAGGTAATGGTCGAGAGACAAAAACACACCCAAATCCAAAAGATAGAAAGAAATAGAGACAAGAAATGAGTGTAAATGGGTCCTAAGCTTAATCTTAGCCACAGATTGAACACACAAGTGAGGTAGGTGAGTATATAATGTGTGACCAGCGATAGATTATGATCAAAGAAATAGATTAGATGGCTGAAATTAACCGAGGATGTGAATGATGCGAGAAGTAAAGTGTTGAAATAAAACTTCCCAAGGAAGTGGTCAAACAAGGAGTCAAATGGACCTAGGGCAGCAAGAAATTTACTTTTATATTCACTTCTAGTTAACGAAACTTAATTCCTCAAAGTAAAATGATGTTTTAAACAAGAATCAAGACTACCCAGAACCCCCAAATGACCCAACTCAGTTGAAAGAGAAAAACGCCCTAGATGGGCGTTTTTGGCAAAATGACCAGTGCTAGACCTATGGGTAAATGGAGTCGGAATTTTACCAAACTTGAGATATAGGCTATTAGGCTCAAATAGGAAGCGGGTTTGCAATAAAAATGAAGTTCTAACGGTGGGAAATTTAGTTTTTGTATTTTAGGGTTTATTAAGTGTTTTCCAACTTAGCAAGACAGTGAAAATGACAAAGAAGAGACAAGGAGATGAAGAGTACTTGAGGAAATGGTGAAATGGAGAACTTTGAGTGAAGAATAGCCCGAAAGACCAAGTGTGGAGAAGCCTGCGTGTTCCCTTGAGCGTGAGAAGCAACTGGACACCAATGGCGATGTGGGTACCTACCACAAGCAAGATATAATCAGTAACTGCAGCAAATAATCAAGTATAACAGCAAATAAATGGCTGAAAGATAAAGGAATTGAATAGCTGAAAGCAAATAACACTTCCCTTGTGAATAACTTTGAAGAAAATCGCTAGAGTGGAGCTCCCGCTCTAAGTATAGCGCCCTCCTTCAAATGGCCACCAACGTTGCAAATTTAAAACCAGCAAACAAGTATGGAAAGACTACACAAACTATCTCCACAATGCATCCAAACACTAGCTATCGATCACCACAAAATTTGCTCCACAACACCAAGTATCAAGCTGCAAATGGAATGTCTCTCTCTATCAAGTGCAAGTGGAAAATGCCAAGAAGAAGTGTACAATGGGTGAATGCCTTCTCTTATAG
Organism: Larix kaempferi; assembly: GCA_027924585.1. Taxonomy (NCBI): domain Eukaryota; kingdom Viridiplantae; phylum Streptophyta; class Pinopsida; order Pinales; family Pinaceae; genus Larix; species Larix kaempferi. The sequence goes on along the minus strand of BSBM01000344.1, from coordinate 8,216,049 downwards.
AGAAAGGCAGCTCTCAAAACCTATTCCCTCCAAAATGGAGGGCTAGGATCAATCCTCCATCCATCAAAACGAGTGGAGGAGATCATCTCTAGTGGGGGTGCGAATTGCCCAAGTGGAGCGCACAAGTGGAATGGGGGTGCCTCGTAGGGCCCATACAAAACATTAACATCAAGCTAGGGGGTGTCTATATGATGTTTTAGCCCCCTAGCTAATACATCATGGCCCCACATACAATGAACCATGCAAATCGAATTCCCTAAGTGGAGAAAAAACGCCCCCCATGGGCCAATTCGACCTCTAGAGTGAGCTGTCCAATAGAGGGCCACACCATGCCCAAATACAATGTCAAACATTACCAATTTACCTTAGGAATCACTTTTTCACTTGCCATCCATTGATTTTTGCCATTTCCAATAGTTGCCTTAGTCAAATTTTGATTTTCCATGTAACTTTTGTTGGTTTTTATTGTTGAAGATGAAATTTGGGCTTTTGACCCAACTAGAGTGCCCAGATTGCCAAACTGTCTGCTGCAATGTGATCGTGGACCCCCAAAATAGTAGGAATGACCACTCAAACGACCCCGATCCATCACTTAGGCGTTATTTGCCCAAAATCTATGATTTTTAATTAAAACATGTCATTAATGACCAGTAATAATTAAAAATCTCACAAACGCCTTGATCTTTTTGCATTCTGTAACTTGGAAGCTCATATGGGTCCCCTGTAGATAATAAGTGACCAAAATCGAAATTCCGGTCGCAACATTTTTTTTCGGGCCCATTTTTGGCCTGGTCAACCTAGTTTGACCAAGTAAAATTTGGTCAACACTGGTGCTAGCTGAATACCTGTATGCAACCATGAAGCAAAAGGCTTCCTTATCCAAGTTAGTACATTACTAAACAACATAATAATATGGTGATAAAAAACTGCAATAAATCTTGGAAAATACAAGGCCCCAGGTGAGGTGGGCCCACCACATCCAAAAGACTCAACTGCTATGCACAACCTATAGACTTACCACCTAGCTGACTTTGGGTGATGTGGAATACATGGCGAAGGATAAGGGATGACAAGGATGAGGATCATGTGACCTTTTGGATGACTCGGGGAAGTAAGGTCCACTGAGATAAGTATACCATGACAAAACACGGGGAAGGGCGGTGCTTTACAAATGGGTATAGTGCAGGGAAACCGCCACTGGTAATCTGACAAGTATCTCACAACTCACATCCGTGCCCGAAGACTCTGTGAGGTTCTTTTCTAGAGCCACCAAACTAGGTGTTCGACAAACCGTAACTTGCGACTCTAGGGGACAATCTTGAGCTTGTCCCTTGCTCCTTCTCACCTCCTTGCCCCACAGGACTAAGTGAGGAATAACCACTACAAATGCTGACATGTATGGCTGACCTGTGTCCATGTGTGTTTATAAACACATTGCATGGATTTTACAATGAGTTTTACTTAGCCCTTTTTGGCTAGATTTACATTTACAAAAAAAGCCTCTTTGGCTTACTTTACATTTCTTCATTTCTTCATTTTACATCAAATCCCTTTTGGGCTACATACATATCTCAATAGATATAATCATGGTGCTCATACTGCAAAGTAATGGGAGTGAGCAATACATGCTTCAATGACCAATGGGGAGCACCCGGTGAGGCTACACAATCCTAACTGCATTGCAACATCGGGGGCAACCGACGGGAGCAAATCCCAGGTTTGAGAGTGCATCTCACACACTAAAGAGCCGAGGCACAATAGACAGGGAATCATGGCATACTCAGAGATCAGTGGGGGAAGGGATCCTCAAAGTCACAAATCGGAATCCAAGTCGGGAAATATCATCATGAATGAGTCAGATGGATGGAGAATGTGAAGGTGGATCCAAAGTCAGCTGCCTAGGGGGACTAAATGATCAAGTCTATACTAGGAATAGGGGTGTGACCCGGTGTGCATATAACAGGAGCCTACTAGGAAGGGGTGGACTGACATCACCAAGGGCCCAACCACATATTATAAAAACTAGATCACCACATCAATCATCATATGTAGAGTTAGTGTACTATCATGTATAAACAAGTCTAAGCAACAATCATGAGCAATATATATAAATGCAATACCTGCCGCACCATATACCTGCTGCTGAGGCTGTCTCTGAGCTGGATCTCTGTTGAATCCGGGCACAAATAGTAAACCAACAATACTTTGTGATAATCTCAATCAACACAAGACTAGGCAACTGTCTCAATGGGCTTAAATCAAAGCCTGGCATGGAAGGGTGACCTGCGGTAAATGCTAAGTGACATGTTTGGACCACTGTACAACCCACTGTCCCCTTTGATATATATGTTAGGGGCAATCTGAACAAAACTGTGTGCCTCCTTTGAAGGCATCGGATCTCTGATTTGGAAAAAAAAGTACTGTGCGGTCCTCGGCCGCACAGTCTGCAGTATGGTAGCTCCAGCTAACATAGATGTGATAACACCTCACTTCATTTTAACATAACAACTTATGGGATAAAACATTTTATTTCTGTTTTTTACCCTACTTGGGCTCTTGGAGTGATGCACACCTCTTGAGGATGATGCACTTACTAGTAGTTTCATTAACACATGCACAAGGAGTTGCTAGGAGTTGTTTGATTAACACATGCACAGGGAGGTATTTAAGTTTCTTCTCTTGATATTTCTTTGTTAAATGTTGGATGTGTGCTTGTCTAAAGTTGAATGGTAGCCATTAATGCTGCATTTTGTCCTAACTAAGTCATTTTCAGCCTTTACTTACCCTAACATTGTAAAGCTTGAGCTTTAGGTCTCCAAGGTTTGTCTTAACTAGGGCCTCTTCCACCAACCTTTGTGGTTGTTGAAGAAAACTCCAGTTTGCCAAACTTGGCAAGTACCATCTCAAGAGGAGGGCCATCTTCCTTGATGCTCTAGGGTTAGGGTAAAACCTTTTAAAACCCTAGGTTGTTTTTTCCTACCATTTTCAAACCCTAGTTTGTACTTTTGTAATTATTATTTAGGGTTAATTTTTGCAATTTCATGTGTAAATCTGCATTTTCATGGTAGAATTAGGGTTAGAGTTGGGTCTGCAATCTTATGACAAAAACCCTAAAAATTAAAAAAATATTGGGCCATCCTCCTTAATGCTCTAGGGTTAGGGTAAAACCTTTTAAAACCCTAGGTTGTTTTTTTCTACCATTTTCAAACCTTAGTTTGTACTTTTGTAATTATTATTTAGGGTTAATTTTTGCAATTTCATGTGTAAATCTGCATTTTCATGGTAGAATTAGGGTTAGAGTTAGGTCTGCAATCTTATGACAAAAACCTTAAAAATTAAAAAAAATATTTTTTTGCAATTTTTTGCCTCCCTAAAATTTCGGCCCTTCCTCCTATAAATTCGGCCTGCGCTATTTGTCCTTAGAAACCCTAGGGCGAAATTGTAGGAAGCCCTAAAAATTTAAAAATCTCAAAAATCCTAAAAAACCCTAATTTCTAAGTTTTGTATCTTTGTACATATTATGTTAGTTAGGATTTTTAGTTTTTTTTTTGTATTTTAGATCTGATTTTCTACATTATTGTCATAAAATCAAACTTTAAAAACCTAATTTTTCTGATTTAAAACCCTAATTGCAGATCCGTTTTCCCTAGCAGCCTCCTCAAAATCTGTCCCTCTACCTTCACTCTCCTTTTTGCTGGCTGCTCATCCCTTCGTAACCTTGCTTCTGCCTCTTCCTAACTCCCCCTTGCCATACCTTGTTACCTACACAAAGCAACAAAACGTTAGTCCTCAATTGCATTAACACTTAGACGTCAAAGATAGCCTTATCAACGTATGAAATCAACTTCAACAGAGATCTGAAAACTACATTTTACAGTCCGAATTTCTGTATTCTTGTATGAAGTATATTGATCAAAATCTGTGGTTAAATTGTCTACTTTTTTCACTATCTCTGTGGCTGCAAATAGGACATCTCACTGCTGTTATTGTTTTCTTCCACATGGTCTGAAACACCATATAATTGGCTATTGGAATAAGTCTTCTAAACTCACATTTCGGTGCATAAAAGTGGTGGTAGAATTTGTTCAAAGTGCTATATTGTTCACTTGTTGGTTTACTATCATTATAAGAAGATATTGAAACCACTGCGGTACTGCTGTTATGTATTTCTGATATGCTGCTATACTGATACATTTCTGATCTATACTTTAATTTGATGAATGTTAGTGGGAGAAAGTTGATTAAGTCAAAGGTGCTAATGACTATTCTCATTCCTTTATGGTTTTTATGGTTAATGGTTATTATTTATGCTCCTGCTATCAATTCCTACATGCTGCTATAACTCTGATGTCATTGTGATCTATGGTATAAAAGTAAGGATTCAAAGTTGTTTGATTACTGGTGATATCCTAGTTAAACCTTACATCGATTATATTTATCTAACGGAGGGTGCTACTTCATAGTTATATGAATGTTTTGATTTACATAATACATGTTGGCAAGCGATGTTTTATACAGTATTAAGTGTTAGTAAAGCAATCTGATACTTGGATGTGTTAGAAATCATACATTCATAGCATAATAATTCAAATGCATAACCAAGATCACTAGAAGAAAGACAAAGCACAAAACAATAACAACAGAGTTTATCCCAGGAAACCCAAACGGGAGAAAACCCAGCAACTATCGTATAGAGATGATAATTCCGAGATCAGAGTACAGTCATAAAAGAGAGAAGATGGAAATACTTCCCAAAAATAGAAACCCCAAAACAGTGTTCTTCTCCTCCAGCAGATGCGAACTTCTCTCTCCCAAGTAATGGGAACTTGTTAAGTGAGTGAGTGAGATAATGAGGTGCACTTTACCTCTTATTTATACAAGTGCAAACATGAAAAATCCCTAACTGGGCCGACTTCACCTGGGGGCAATTAATAATTTTATTTTTAATATTTTTCTTTTGCTTGTTTGCACCCCAAGGTTTACATTGATTCTTTCATATGTTTACATGAGTAATTACATCAGGTTCATCTCCCTTAGGAGGTACAATCAAGTACAATGAAAATACAATAAAATACAATGAATTATATCTTCCGAAGTTGCACAAAATCCAACAGGATGAATGTCCCTACTCTTCATTGGATGATCTATGGTTATTGACGAATGATCTTTCTCACGTGTTAAAACACTATTGATTGTCTATGTTCCACCTACAAAACGCTTTGATTATGTTTTCTTCTCTCTCCAGTTGACTTCATTAAGGCACTGGTCAAAACTAACAATTGCATATAGAATATAGTCTGTTTGTACATCAGTGTCCTACAGGATATCATAAGGGTCCTTCCCCTTGGAGGTTCTGACACTCCGAAGAAGTTAGAATTGTGATCGAGGTGACATTGGGTCATGATTCTTACATTTGATTACTGGGAACTAGTCCTGCTAGTTTGCCCGGTAACACCCTCCTTGCTTGACTTCATCAAGTGATATATCCTAGAAACATGTGTAATAGACCCTAAGTTAGGACGTCACCTCCAAAATGGCTCAATATCATAGTGTCAACTCATAAACATGCGCAAAAGCTAGATGCATGGAATATGGAGTCCAATCAAGATAGTGGCATCAAATCAAGTGCAAGGTGCCCACAATAGAGAACTAACTCCATGAGGAAGGGACGACCCCCTCTACAAGCCATACAGTTTATGAATATGCCTTCATATGTTTTCCAAGAGAGGAGATTGTGTTCCACTAGCAATGATAACCAACCATGCCAAGATGTCATCCAAGTGCCAAGAAGCAAGGGTGTCCAAGCAAGGATGTGGGTATGCCTCAAAATATGTACTCGAAGAGAATACACTCTAAGGAAAACCAACAATAAACCATCACCAATTGTGAAACACATCAAATGAGCTAAGGTGCTCCAATAGAAAGCCTCCAAATATCATCAAGGCATGCATACAAGGCCAACGCTCCATCAAAATAGTCGATGTCATCAAGATGCCAAATTATCCCAAAATTGCTAGGCCATTCCATCAAGGGATGATCAATGTGTCATGAGCAAGTGTTATATGAATGAAATGCACCACTATCTCCTAGGGCGTTTTAGCTAGGAGATCTCAAATCCACTCGATTACATCAATAATCTTGTTGGCAAACTTTCTATAGGAAATAGTTCATTAAGGAGCAATTATTGACACTTTAAAACTTAGGGAGACCCTAAGTTGATGGGTTCCCACTCCATGAATGCACAAAGTGTTAGATAATTACATCAATGCTAATAAAAAATACTCCTAGCATGCTAATAAAAAATACTCCTAAGAGGAGAGCATAATATCAAGATCAAAACGCCATGGAGATATCACATTCAATAGCTACTAGCACCAATACAACATCCAATCAATCAAAGGAGATAAAAAAACCCTAGGGAAAAGCTCACGTGTACCTCAATACTTGCAATGAATCATATGCAAGCTTGATCTTTATGATTGAAAGCACAAGTGTAACTCTCATATAATATGAGGGGTAATAGAGCCATGTTTTATTATATAGAAGCCTATGCATCAAAGATTCTCATTCAATTGGTATTCTTTTTATACAAGGTAGTTAGATGCAGGATGTTTTGATGGAGTTGTATGGCTTGTTGAGGGGGATTTTGGTTTGTGCACACACACTCTCCTTGACACTTCCCTTTAGACAGTTCATCTATTGATTACTTCGGTGGGTGTTGAGGTGTCATGAGGAGTGTTGTCCATTTGCACACATTATTGTCTATTGTTGCTTTGCCATAGAGCACTTTACCATGGATATTAGTGTCCTCAGTGGCTTATTGGTGGAGTACCTTGGTTATATGGTGCTTATTATCTTCATTTTTGGCTGATACATCTTGATTGATGGTTCATATGATGAAGTGCTCCCCCTTTTTTGCACATATTTATGTGATGATTTATCTCTCTAAAGGTTTTGTGGGCATATTTTTGATGACATCTCTGCTTTGATTGAGGCTCAACCTAGGGATATGGTATTTTGGCATTGGTTTATCTATGTTTTGGATGATGTGCTACTTAGATTAGTTGAGTGCTACACTCCGACTTTGTATTGGAACACATTTTAAGGTGTGGAGGCTATATATGCACATTCTACTAGGGTACGTACCTTCATTTATGGAGTTGGATTGATATGCATGCACTTTGATCCATGTTTGGCACATTGATTGAGGAGGCCTAACTACTTTGCACATATCACTAGGTCTCTGCATCCTTTTGCCCATGGTTTTTGAAAGTTTTGATGGTTTGGGCACATGGTTTCACATTTTTACCAATGGTTTTGGGAGTATCTTTTTACATGTATTGGTGGTTATTCTAACTTCATAGTAGATTCTCCTAGGACGAGTTGTTCATGGTACTTATTGGAGGAGTTATGGTGTTGGTACTTGTGCATCTAACTAATTTGGCATATTTATTGAGGTCACCCCACTTCTTTGAGGAGGTTATCACAACTATGTGGACCTTATTGCATGTATTCCTATGGTATTATCTTGTGGAGTGCATGGTTATCTTCTTGGAGAGAACACCCTAGCTATTTTGAGCATGGTGTTAGTCTTCCAAGATGGTTGATTCCTTGATCTAGTGGAATGCTCCCACCTTTGGCACATTTATTAATGATGGTGTAATTACCTTGGCACATTTATCTAGGTTGCCCATCTCTTCAAGGATTATTTTATTGGTGGTGGCTCTGCCGCTCTAGATCCAAGGGATGTCATGACTCGTAACTACTATTGGCATGCTTCTCAAGGACACAACTATTTTTTGTTATATTGGCTTGGTCAATGTGGTCCCATAGCCACCTTATTGCACATTTTTCAAGGGTGCATCTATTCTCATGGGTTGTTTTATATTATATGGCCAAATCAAAGGGGTCCAAAGACTTCTTGCACATATGTCGAGGGCGCATATCTTATGAGGGTTCATTATATTATATTTATTGATCAGGGAGCTTCTTGGAGAGCACCCTCCTTTTGACTTGGTAAATGTTCTATTTTATTATAGGTGGTTGTTGGAGGACTAGTTTTGAAGGGCACCCCAAAGGAGAAGAGGACAAGTGGCATTTTGCATGGATCATTTATCATAAAAAGAGGACAAGTGACATCCCCACTATCTTATCCACTTTATTTTGTTATTTTTTTTTCTATAGAGTTTTGACTTGTCTAGAGTTGGAGGGTATTATTTGTTTATGCCTCCCTTGAGAGATCTAGGATCTAAGTTATGAATATGATTATTTATTTGAGGAGGTTTTGAGCTTGGACTCTATACAAGAGAAGCTCCTATTATATTGGTGGTTGATGGTTTGGAAGAAACAATATTTTCTTGGTTTTGGTTTATATTCAAGATCTATTGAATGGCAATGTGATTAATGAAGCTTCAACTCATGTGTTTGTTGCTGATTTATATTGCTGGAATTTTGCTTAAAGCTGCTGCAATAAAGGTTCCAAGTTAAGGAGCAGTCTTGTCTCTTGGAAAAAGCTTTGGATGAGGTGCATTCTATCTAAGGATTTTGTTGTTCTTGTTAGTTGAAAGATCTGTTGATGTCATTTTATCAAAGATACGTTGTTTATTTTCAGCTAAAAGTAGGATCTCCTCTTATTGTTATTGCATATGCATATAAGGGCACCTTTGGAAGGGTTCTTACTCTTTTATTTCCAACCACCTTAAATCTGCAATCATTTGTAATTTTCTGCATGTTCTAACGACATCTATTACTCCCATCTATAATCAATAATCATCTCTCTTTGTTGCTTCATGAGTGTATATGCCCTTTCAAGTTTTCACCATTAGGCCCTTCCAAGTTTCCACCACTAGTCTTTTCCCATCAACCACCATTCAAATAAACCTAATAAACTCATTCAAAATATGTTTTACTAAAGCATTTCTTCACTTCACCCAAGCCTTGATTTGCCAAACCTTTAGTATTCCTATCCTAGGGACATCCCCCTTGTATTGGAGGAGAGCTGGTCTTAAGTGAGAAGAGGGATTGTTGAGGTCACAGTGACAGCCCTCTTTTGTTACCTTTAGGCTTGCACCTGCTCTTTGGACTTTGGAGCTCAAGTGCAAGATTTATTGGTAGTAGGATTCAGTGAGTTGTTGAAGATTCAGATAGTTTTAGTCAAATTCGGTGAGTTTTTACTTATTAGTAACTCATCGAGTCCATATAACTCGGTGTGCAAAGTTGACTCACTGAAACATGTTGACTTTTGGCAAGCTCTATTACTATGCCCCCCCTCATACTTGTTGTATCCACATCCTGATGACTTCCTCCTTTAAAAAGTAAAATTGTGGAATCCCTGTACCTCTAGCTCAAAAAGCTTCATCCTTATGGTACCACACCTGTGCCTGCACCCACAGCCACACCCATATTGAGATGTACCAGTGTAACATAGGGTAAAAAACTATCATTTTAATATGTTTAGCATTTTATATTACTCCTATACCTAAAATTTGAAAGGCACAGTATACTGAATTTAGTTATATTTGTATCACATGATAAGCACAAAAAACTATATTTCTAAAAATAAAATGCGCATCACCAGGAGAGCGAGGAAGTAAGGAAATTGAATAGAATTCAAAAACATACATCAAGCATTTGCATCCGAATGCTGTCACTGCCTGCCAGTGCAGCAAAATGGACATATTATCTTATGTCTTTTAATTCATCAGTGGAGAAGCTGTCTTTCCTTTTCACCTATTCACATTCATTTTGGTGAATGAATTTTATAAATTAAAAAATATTGCATAAATATGTAGACTAGATATTGCTTCCTCTTTTGTTACAACAATGAGTATTTTCACAGGTGCAATACTAATATTAGTTTCAATGTGGTGAAAACAGATATCCGTGGACAATTTTCTGAATGGGCGGGTGCACACACTTTTTACCTCTGCGTTCAGTCATATTAGGGGTGACCATTTATTATCTAACATGATTGGGCTCTATTTTTTTGGTTCAGCAGTAAGAATCCTCACTTATGTTCCTAGATCAATTCATTTTAGCTGAAACGGTTTTGACAGTAACTTGTTGGAAATTGTGCCACTGACCAAGACAAAATCTGGGATCCATTGATCACCATTTTCTGAACGAACATATCTGCCTTGCTGCTTATACAAGCAGCACTGGAATCACATATTCAGCTAGATATGCGATGCTGTAATTTGCATGTTGTGATTTGCTATAAAATTACCTTTCTTGCATTGCTTTGAAGAGTCGGAAGGTCTAAGTTTTAATTAATTGCTTGGAAATTTATTGAGCAGGTTGGGAATTTTCTTGGAGCTGAATATTTGTTGAAATTGTACCTTGCTGGTGCTCTTGGTGGCTCAATTATGTTCCTAATAAATGAGGCTTTTATTGTACCTTGGCTTGAGGTAGTTTAATTTTATTAAACATCATTATAATTAGAATGCTAACTGGGGGTTTCCTAATTCCTTTACATTTATAACAATGCATGTAGATACATTTTTCTTTTGAATATTTTTGCTAATTGTTTGTTGATTTCACATAAAGCTGAACAGAGTAATAGCCATATATCACTTTTAGGACTTTTTAATTCAGCTGATTAGTTTTTTTTATGCCTCTTTCCTTGTCTGCAGGGCATCTCTAGAAAATATTACAATCCAAGATACACTCCAGGAGGACTGGTACTGTTTTGTTTTGGGTTGTTGCTCCTCACTGTAATTTTGTGTTTTATACATAATTTTTTAGGAATTGTATTTTTGAACAAATAATTTATTAATATAATAGAGCTGTTACAGTAATTCTCTTTTTGAAGGACCAAAGTCCATGTGCCTGAATTGGGTAGGTCCATCTAAAAACTAGTGTTCAAGAATGGACGAATAAAATGAACTCCTGTTAAGTTAAACTATATATTCATTGCAAGTTCTTAACAGCTTAAAATAAGCTACTGACTAGTTATATACTGGTTACATGTCATATGTTCTGTAACTAATAAATATAGTAAATAAATATGACTAAATGTTTCATAATGGGCATACTACATAACAGAGTCGCGACCCTTAGTTGCTCACGGAAGCATCCAAGCTGCTCAAACTCATCTTCTAGACTTGTATCTGGTATATGTTTATCAAACATTTATTAACTTTGAACAATCTTGTTTCATCTTTTGTGTGTGTAGTATGTACTAATTGGTATCAGAGCATGCTCCTCAGCTTGCCTCTTCTGTGGACTCAACTTTCTTTTTTCTCCTTCACAGTAATGTTCCGACCTCTAGAGTTATCTGCAAAGTGTAAAAGGATATCAGTTGCTTCATTTCCATTGTGACCCATAACATTGGCATCCTCCTCTATCTTGCTTCTGCAATGCTTCCCATTGACCTACTTTTCTGGTCATTCATTGGGCATGAATAAAATTATCTGATAATATCCTATCTTGTCTTTGTGTTCTTTGCCTTATCATCTCATTACCATCTGCTGTTTTCTTGTTCTGCTCTCCATCCTATTTTCTCTCTAGTGTTGTCCTTCCCATGCTTTATCATTCCTTCTGTGTACTGTCTATCCCTCAATCTCAACGTTGTTCCTCTGCTGTCTTTGTTCCCATCATTCATTCTTGCCCCTTTAGTGGTGCATTCTTTAGGAGAGATGGAATTTGTTGTCTTGGATGTTAGGAAAAATGAGCTTCCTCACCCTTGTGCTCCTCCCAGGATCAGGCAGCCAGGTTTCCTTGGCTGTGATTACTCTCCAGATAACATCATCCGACAGTGCATTGGCCCCTTCATAGTGATTGACGACTCTGATGAGGAGCCTGATTCTCCTCACTTGGCTTTTGTTTATGGCACCAGCAGACCTTGACATCCTCCCCTTTTTAATGAGCATAGACTCATTTGGTTTAGTATTTATAGCATTCTTCTTTTTCATGTATCTTGTACATCTTTTTTTAGCTAGCTTCTTAGATTTTGTCTTATTAGTGTCGCTTTAGGAGCTTCTTTTGCACTCCCACTATGTATTGATGCTGGATATACTTTTCAGTCCCATTGACCTACCTATCGTGGCCATTTGTTGGACATTAATAAAATGATCATATCTTATCTTGAATCTTATTTAATGTTGTATCCCCTGCATGTATCCTTTCCTGCCAAACATCTCACCTTTCTTGCTTGCTACTCTGTCCTGCCTCACTGTTCTTTTTTTCCTAAGCAACTTGGCTCCTCCACAAAGGCTAGTCAAACCACTTTGACTGGTTGACAAGTTTAGAAGGTTGATTCAAAAAATTAAAATTTAATAACTCATTTGAAATATACTTAATTTACTTTCTCTGCCATTCTAAGGTCTGTAGAAAAGGTGGTGCATTAGTAAAATGAGTGAGTGAGAGGACTGTTATCACATCCATAGTAGCCGGGCTACCATGATTGCAGAGCAGTTTCCTGTATATTTTTGAGCCAGTCCTTTACACATTGTTTGATGAGATCAGGCTATGATGAGCAGTATTTTTGATGATCACTCATGTTTTGAGCGGCCCCAGAGCAGACATGACAGCCTTGTGCCATGACTGAGCCTCATGACCTCTGATTTGATGACTGAGGTGACCATTTTTTCTTCCATACAAAGCAGTGTGATAGTGCCTAGAGTTATACAGCAACAGTGTTCCAGTGATGGTTGATGATCCAGATGATGGATATAGGTGTATGACCCATCAGGTATACGGTTGTGCATTGGATATGTTTACCTTGCTCTTTTGCTTATCTTAGTAGCTTGACTAGGTATTTAGTGGTCATGATCTGGCGATATATATATATATATATATATATATATATATATATGGATATGGTTATTGGTTGACTGTCTGGAATCAAAGTAATCTAATTACTCGGAATAAGAATTTCTTGTTTATACTCGTTGGTTTTACCCTCTTAAGTAGTATGGAGTCTGGACGTAGTCATTCCCACCATTTATGGCTTGCTAGTTATGGCATCACCTATCACTTTCCCCACCCATCCGTTCTCTTCCATATTTGGTTTTACCTTGACTTACACCTCAGCCTGTGATATGGAGGACCTCCCTACTTTTGCCTCTATGTTGGATAGATTCCCTGTTGTTTTGTGTCTCGGCTCTGAGTTGTGCGACAAAAATTACCGAAGCCTTGATCCTTCTGGGCTAGGAGAACCCACTGGTGTTGGTTCCTGAGCTTAGGTGAGGTGGATTTGAAGCCTTGATGAAGCCTTGACCTCTCTGGTCAGTTGCCCCCGATGTTTGGTCTTGATTGTGGATGATCCCCCTAGTTGCCTGAGTTGTGTCAGCTAGACTTGAAGCAAAATGTACTAGCATCATTACATGCATATGTGACTCATTATTATATCTTATATGCAAGCCCATGGTTATAAATTAAAACTGTGCTTCTTAGCACAATGAAAGAAGGCTATGAAATGAAATGTAAAGCACCCTGGATAAAAGCTGAAATAAGTTGTGCTTCTAAGCACATGAAAAATCCAAAGGGTTATAAGGCCTAAAAAGCAGTGGTTAAATATATGCTAAATCTAAAGAATACTGGCCATAATTAAAATGTAATGATAATTCCTCACGGAGCCTACGGCTTGGGATGTGATATGGAGTAAGGGACAGATAATTCTAAGTGTCCCCTAGAACCTCAAGTTACGGTTAGCTGTGCACCCAGTCATGGTGGTTCTAGAAAAGATCCTCACAGAGATGGTTCAAGCTTGGATGTGAGTTGTAGACATTTGCTAAAAGTTGAATAGGCACTCCTCAAATCAACTCACTCCATTTGTGAGACACCGCCATTCCTTGTGTGTTTTCTGTCCAACATATGATTAGGTGATTCCCCCTTTTTCCCTTATCCAAAGTGTCACAGTGTTAAGTCATTCCCTTGTCCTAGCCTTGCATTTTTCACCTTCACCCATTCCTAGCAAAATGGTCACGTCCATGAAATGAGTATCCACTTAAGGGTCTTTCTCTTAGTATTTGATTGTTTTGATTCTGGACTTATATTTGATATATTAATTGCTTAATCGCCAGTGAAATGCTACTTTATACTTTAGTCTTGCTAGTGAACTAATTAAAGGAGCATATCTTATCCATTTGCACTTGCAGCATCAGTCAGTTTGAGCCTGGGTCATTATTTTGATCAGTTTTGACCAGGTCAACTCAGCTTGACCATGTCAACTGCAGGATCCGAGATGAGTTGGACCAATGATGTCCAAGATTGATTATTTGTGGTTCTATGTTTCCCACTTGATGGCTCCATGCATCAGACACAGGTTTCATATGATGGTTGGATGGATTTTTTATTATTATTATTATTTACAGACCATTATTTTTATTTGTTTGGGCATGGTTGAGCTTACAGATGATTATCCATGTGGTCACATGGTGTATGAGTACTCATCTCTACTACATTTGGGCCTTCTGAGTCCATTGGCACACTCAAATATCAGTTTCAGGCACTTTCAGATGAGATTATAGTCAGATTATCACTTTATTGCATAATTGCCATTATAAAATGGTTTGTCAGCACATTTTGTGATTTATTTGGTTCTCCTAGGGCGCTGCAAAGGGAGTATGGTGTCCAACCACTTGTTATTACCATATTACCATGCTCCCAGACATTTTGATGCAGTCAGATTTGTGCCTGGGGCACCAGGCAGAGAGGTATAGGCATTTTATTATTTTACAAGTGATATTCTGAGGATAAAAAATGAAATAAATGGTCACTGAGGAAATCGATTTGGGTAATTGAGGTAAGGAATTGGCAGGATGTTTGTTCAGAGGATTTTTATGATGCATCCCACACCTTCCGGCATAGCTTGCAGCATTCAGTGGGGTCCACACACACTCCAGGCTATTATCTGGATATTTTACTATGTTTTTGAGGGGGCCACGATTTGGTCTTATGGTCACTTTATGATGTTATATGGTCATATTATTCATTATTGTGCCATGGGGCCATGCCAGTGAAGGATATAATTACCTCCTAGCCTGACCATGTGCTTTTATCATGTGTCTTAGTTACTTGTCATGTGGTACGTCCCCCTATGGCGTCTTAGTGAGTGTGCCCCCCTCTATTTGTGAGTTGATCCATGTATTGTATTGTCGGCTCATCTTGGCCGTTGATTATTATTGTTGTATCTTTTGATCTCCACCACTCTTCAAAAAGTGGTTAGGGTTTTGGTATTTCTCATTCCTATTTAAGGAAGAGACCCCCCTCATTGTAAAGGGGACTTTTGGCTCTTGGATTTTGGAATACAAAGAAATATTTTGGAGAATTCTTGTGATCTTGGGTTGAATGCTTGGCTATGGTGATTGAAACTACTTTTCCATTTCACTGAAGGATCTCGGTAGCTATCTTGCATATTTTGTTCTACTATTTCGATTTGCAGGTGAAGGAGGCGATTTAGAGAGGGGCACATTGGTTAGGGAGGCTCACCCTGCTACCTTCTGTCAGATCTTGGCTTACACAGGGAGTAATTTTGACTTTGTACCAATTATTCTCTATCTTTTACTTCTAGCTTGCATCTACCTCCATCTTTGTTTGCTAATTGAATTTTGTTCCTTGGTTTTGCAGAGAGAGGAGGACGCACTTGTGGATCTGGGCAAATCGTTGGAGGAAGAGAAAAGACCAAGCCTTCATTTGATCTTTGCGGGAGTAATCCTCGTCATATCGACATTCATTCTCATCATCCAGGTACACTCACAAGGTACATATTTGGTTCCTTTAACTTATCCATCTTTCATTTACTTCAAAACCCTAACTCCCGAAATTTCTAAAAATTATCTTGGGTTAGTTACTTGGTTTACTGGAAAACCATTTCTGGGTTTTCATTCTTAGGCCTAGCCCCAAGTGGGTTCTCAAGGGCGTCTAGCTTTGAGGACTCCATCTACCCGATCCCCTAGGTATTGATCTCTCCATGTTTACGCCCTCCTTGGTTTGTTGGTCTTCTAAGTGGTTAATCCTTATTTTCTGAGCTTGTGTGCTGTGATACTGTCAGATCTAATATCAAGCTGTGCTAGGAAGCCCTAAACTTGTTAGATCTACTCTTTGGGACCATTTTTCCATCTTTTAAGTACATGTTTCCCAAGGCAGTTGATTTTGATCATTTACTTTAGCACCTACATCCTAGATTCACTTTTAACCTCGAGTTATTGTAATTGAACTAATTAAATTTCATATCTCATCTTCCCTAAGCCTCTACTGCAGCTCTTTTCCTTAAATCTAGGGTTCATCACTTTTCATCATTGAATATCTTGATCTAGTGTTTGATTTGGATCTCTCTCTTTGAGAGTAGATCAGGGTCTCCCCCTTTGTTATCCGGGGATTGGATAGCAAGAAGCGAAGAGTGCCTCGATTGGCGTGACAACCAATCCATCTTGGGATCCGAGGTCCTCTTTGGTCACCTCTTTTGTTGCCTAGCACCTTTACCATCCTGGATAGGATCACCTTTAGGGGCAACTACAAGTTGTGTGATAACAAGGACTAATGTGGGTTATCATAAGTGGGATATGGCCTCAGGCTTGTTGCCACAAAAAATAACTCTTAGGCAAAGTCTCCTAATAGGTTCTAGCTAGGTGCAACTTGGAAGTATTGTCATTGTCACCTAAGCAATGACTTACCTTCACTTTAAGTGAGGATATCCAATCCTACACTAAGGTGGGATTCCCTAAGGCAACTAAGTACTTGTCTTGTGATGTGATGATTAGGTGCCTACTTGAGTTGCTTTTAAGATTTGTGAGATGCTTGTGACTTGAGTGTTAATGTAAAAGTATTGAAGAAAAGATACAAACTCCCAAAGCATAAAAAAACATTTATGTAAAACTTCTCACAAATATTCACTTGCATGGAAAGAAAAGGTGACATGAAGTAACATGAAACAAAGTTAAGACTTTATATAAACACATACTAGACTTCATGAATCCATTAATAAACATTTCATTAGGAAGTATTATTTCAGATTTACCAAATGAATATAGCAAGAAAACTTAAATCTGGAAATAGCTAATTGCTTAAGTAACTTCATGTTGTGTCAAAAAGAAGATACTGATACTTATAAGCAATAATTAGTGAATGCTTTAAACTTAGAGATTGTTAAATCAACGTGTCCATAAGTTGTAAGCATAAAATATGAAAGAAGAAGTTAACTTTGCATGAATTTTATTGAGATGAACATGAAACCATCCAAACATGCAAAAGAAAACTTGTGAAAGATTGTTGCCATGCAATGTACAATGAATTGATCTTATGCCCATCAATTTATTGTGCTTTAAATCCGTGAGGAATTGTAAACATACGCTGGTATGATTCAAAGCTCTTTATGTTGACACATGTAAATAAAAATCTGAAAGTAATAATCATGAGAAAGACCATATTCATTGAAGAGATCTCTTGTTCTAAATCTGGAATTGCCAATAGAGCAAGAGATTCATACTTTAGAATTATTATAACACATGTCCTTTGCTGTTTATTAGACATACACAAGGAATAAGCAATGTAACTGTTATCACATATATAGTAGCCGGGCTACCATACATTATTTTTCTGATGCCAGTACACTATTCAGCCAGTTCCCTTACATTTGAGATGCTGAGATGAGCATCTATATTGGATCACTATCATATTTTGGACAGCAGTTGTATTCCCCATGCCATGACTGAGTCTCAGGACACTCAAAGAGATGACCGATATAGCCATTATGCCATTGGTACAGAGCAGTCAGTAGTGCCCAGAGTTACAGTAGTAGTTTCAGAGGACAAATGATGGTACAGGTGATGAGCATTCAGGTATATGACTCAGCAGGTATGTCGTTGTGTTATGGTTATATTGCTTTTATATTTATTCTTATAGCATGTCTTAGCACCTAGTGTCATGATCTGGCGATCATATAGATATGTGGACCTGGTTGATCTTATTATATATACTATATTGTCCCTACTCAGACTTAGAAGTTCACTATTCATACTCATTGGTTTTACCCTCTTTAGGGAGAATAGAGGTGATCATTCCACCATACCTTGGCTTGCTAGTGTTGGCCCCATTATTCATTGTCTTCATCCATCCATTGCCTACCTTTTAGTTTATCACCCTGACTTACTACTTGACTAGTGACATGGAGGATCTTTTCCCCACTGGAGCCTCTGTATTGGATGAGCTTCCCTGTTTATTGTGTCTCGGCTCTGAGTTGGTGACAAAACTTACCTTTGGTGAGTTGGATTGTAGGCCTAAATCATTCTGGTCGGTTGTCCCGATGTTTGGCATTGGCTCGAACTCCCCCTAGTCACTTGAGATGTTGTTGGCTAAAACTGAAATCTCATGTACTACTTATGGAAACTGATAAATTCGCCCATGGAAACTAAAAAGGGCAAGAGGGATGAACTGCTGAAAAGTACTCCTTGAAGAGTATAAGAAAGGTCCAAAAAAGCAATGATTCTTAAAAGCTATATCTAAACAATTGCTGACCTTATATATGTATAAAAAACATGCCCTGGATGCAAGCTGCAACTAGTTGTGCTTATCAGCACACCTGAGATCCGAAGGGTTATGTAGGCCAAAAAGGCCATGAAATGAAATTGAATGATCCTAATGAACCTGGATCAACTTGATGTAGACATGATGCCTAAGTTGAATAAGCACTCTCTAAACAACTTATCCATATTTGAGACACCGCCATTCCCTATGTTGTTGCTCATTCAGTATATACTATGGTGTGTATTCCCTTTCCCATTGCCAAAGTGTCACAAAGTTAAGTCGGTCAAGTCATCCCTTAGCCTAGCCAGTTATTTTAGCCTTCACCCTTCACTGGCAAATTGATCACAGCTATGAAGTGAGTATGATCTTGAAAGTCTAGTCTGAGTAATAATAATAATTAATGACATTATATATTTGGATTTAGATCGCCAGTAATGATTACTTTGTGTTATAATTGTTATTTGAATAAGTTGTAGAGCATGCATTAACCTTTGACACTTTGCAGCAGCTTCCGATGATGGTCTGAGTTATATTTGGTCATGTTGACTTGGTCAAACCTAGTTTGACCAAGGTCACCCATAGGACATGAGAGGGTTGGACCTTGTGATGATATGGATAGATGATATATGGTCTATGTACACGTACATGATGATTCTATGCAGCAGCTACAGGGTTATGATGATGATTCATGGTTTACAGCAGTATTTGTTCATTTACAGATTATTATTATTTGACCTGTTCCGGTATATTGGATATATATTTTGATCATGCAGAGACTCATATGGTGTATGAGTACACATCTTGGATGGATTTGGACCTTCTGAGTCCAATGAGACAGTTTGTTTTCAATTCCGGGCACTTACAGTGATGATTGAGCCTCGGTAGGCTATCCCAGTGCAGTTTTGGTCTGTCGGAGACCCTGTCAGAGCAGATGTGATTTTTATCCGGTTGACCTAGGGCACTGTGCTTGGAGGGGGTGGTCCAGCCACTTGTTTTTACCATATTACCCCCCCTCCCGGACACACTGGTGCCCTCACCTTGACAGCGTAGGCACTCCAGGAGGCAGTTTGGGGCAGTTTCACGCTTCTCGAGGCATTTCAGGATTGGTAGAAATGGCTATTGAGGAATTCGATTTGGGCTACTAAGGCAATGTTTTGGCATGGGATGATCAGTGATGATGGATTGATGTCTTCCACACCTCCTCCAGCAGTTTCAGCTTCATAGGGGCTCGCATTCATCACTTATGGCACTTTCTGATGATTTCTGAGGTCTTTTGAGGCCTACGATTTGACCATAGAGGCACAATTTGGTATATTGATGACTATTTTATTATTATTGTGCTATGGGGATTGACCAAGGGTGGCTAAAATTACCCCTTGGACCCACCATAAGCTTCCTATTATATTTTGTCATCATGATTTGGTGGGACTCCCCTCTTCTAGGGCAATTTTGTTCACTTATATTATATTTTATTAGTGATCCATGTATTTTATTGTTGAGCTCATCTCAACCATTGATTAGACATTTGTATCTTTTAATCTTAGCCACTCAGTCAAAAAGTGGTTAGGATTTTGATGCCTCTCCTTCCTATTTAAAGGAGAGAGCTTCTCATTGTAAGGGGACTGGTGGCTCTGGATTATTGGAATAGAAAATTATTATTGCATCTATCTCCAGTGTTGTGGTGAATGTTTTTGGTGTTCATTCGTTGGTTCTTCCTTTGCACTGAGTTATTGGAGATCTTGTTTGCCATATCTTTTGTACCACGTTATTGCATCTACAGGTGGAGGCCGATTTGCTTTGAGGAGGAAGTATTGGTAGGGGAAGACTCCCTACTTCTTCTTTGGATCTCTTCGTTGGTAACAGGGAGTATTACTGTCCCAGGACCTTCTATTCTATGTTATCATTGCATTTTACTTGTATTTCCTCCATACTTGACCTCTCTGATTGAAATTGATTTTCCTTGGATTGACAGGTAGAGGAGGGCGCACTTGTGGGCTAGGGCATCAATTTGGCAAGCAAAATCAACAATTTCTCATTTGATCTCTGTGGGAATCTTCCTCAACATCAAGGCATCTCATTCACATCACTCAGGTATGATCTCAAGGTAATTTCTATCTCCATGATCTATCCACTTGTCTAAAATATTTCAAACCCTAATTAATCAAAACCCCCATTTTTACATTTTTTCAGATCTACTAAGATCTAGTGGCTTCTTGGGCAAGAAATTTAAAACCTACCTCTATAGTATCCACGGCTTCTCGGATCTATAGTTTGGTGAGGATTGGCCTCCATTTGACCCTCTTCCCAAGGCATTTAGCCTCTCCAAGCAAGGGCGCACTTCTTAGTTTGGTGGGTTGACCTAGATCTAGTATGTGGGTAGTTGAGATCCCGCTTGATTCATGATCTACACATCCAATAACCTGCCCTAAGATTGTCACTTTTCTGATTTCTACCTTGTGGGCCCTATTCCACATTTTAAGGGATTTAATCCCCATTTTGGACCACTTGGTATCTTCAAACTCAGATCTAGTAAGATCTAGCCATTGGATTTCCTTGAAATTGTAGATCCATACTCTCACTTGCTTAAAACCACTTGGATCTAAAGTTTGGATGCCATTGGACGTGTCTTGACCCCACTTATCCCACTTTTAGGCTTCCTTGGGTAAAGTCGCACCACCTTGGAGAAGTGAGTTGTCCCACTTCTGGGACGTGGGTACTTGAGATTTCAGTGGATTTGGAACGAGAGTAATTCAAAACCTAGGTCTAATAGGTCACCTTGTCAAATCTTGCCTTGGGGATAGCATTCCTTGTTTTAAGGGATTGTGGTCCACTTAGGTCAAACTTAGATCTAGACCTATTCATCCATCAAGGCTTTAATTGCCCACTTGTCTCATGAAATAAGAGTCCTTAACCACAAGTTAACTTTACTTTGACTCCATTATCCCAATTTCCAAGGCACTGGTCTCTCTCCAAGTCAATTCGACTTTCCTAGATTGTTGGATTAACTTGTGGTTTGACCCTTGATTGGTGAGCTAAACCCTTTGATGCCATCATACTTCATGATCAAGCTTGTCACTTGTACTAGTTAGCCCCAATTCAACCCCTAAACTACCCTGCATTGGACACGGTTCCCAAGGCAGTGGATTTTCTCACATTGAGCTAGTACTTAAATCCTGGATCCTATCTCACAAATCATAAGTCACTCTCACATCAATAATGAACCAAAGCTATACTCATTGAACCCCTCACTTGTCTTGTGACTTCATCCTAAGGTCTAGGGTAAACCATACACCTTACTTCACTTAGAATTAACTTGATTTGGTGTCTTGGTTTTGATCTCTCCTGTCGGGAGTAGATCGGGTCTCCCCCTTTGTTGTCTGGGCTAGATAACATAAAGTGAAGGTTGCCTCGACTGGCGTGACAACCATATATTGGAGGTCGAGGTGATCGTGGTTGCATCTTTTGAGTTGCCCTTCCCTATTGCCATCCATGAGTGGATACATCCATAAGGGTAACTACAGTTTAGGTGTTAACAGTAACAATGCTGGTAAATAACAAGAAGAAGTTTAGATCTAATAAAAGATGACAAATTGATTAGTATTAAATATAAAACTTGCAAGAAAATCTGAAAAAATAATTTGCCAAGTTAAATATTACGACCCCACTTTATCTAACCTTGGTGAATGATATTTGCTTATTAAACATGAAAAATAAACCAAAGTTAAAATTGCATAAAGATTGAAGAAATTTAGATTTAGCAATATCGTTTAGAGGGTTGTTTTTAGATGTGCTTAGCAAAGTTAAATTTCAGAATTTAAAACTAATTAAAAAATAGGTGAAAATTTAAAATTGATGGCTTATCAGCTTATGACAATTGCCTTACTTATCTTAGAGTGAGCTATTTGGGCTAATGGAGTCCTTAGGAGTTGAAGGAGAAATTTTGGAGATCGAGTACGCTTGGTTGAAAATGCTCAACCAAATAATAGTTTATGATGGCAAAAGGTCGCTTTCATTGTTTCCAAGGGCTGAATTCCAGATGTTGGATCCACAAGGTACCTGCAATATAAAGCTAGATCTATGCTATACATACCACTTATGTGCATAAATTCATGGAATTGAAATCATACATTCATATGCATATGTTCTATAAGAAAGTAAGCAATAAACACAAGTTACTGAAACCTATTGGAGCAAAGACGAAGCTCCTATGCCTTCCTCTTCTTCTTTTTCTTCTTTCCTCTCTTCAAAGGAAATCACATCAACTCAAAGCTCACACAAAGAAATCCTAAGCAAAATCTCAGAAAGAGCACTTTATTCACAAGTGGCTGGCAAAAAATACAATGTGGTGAGTCTCTCTTACATAGATGAGAGAGTTGCTAGATTCTCAACATTACCATGGGACAAAACCTATGTTGCATGGGTACTTGTACCGAGGGGTAGGGTACACGTACCCGTATCGGGTACTTGGGTACGTGTAAGGTACGTTTGCTGCCGTACCCTGCCGTACCCAATATTGGCTCCACGTACCCGAGACGCCGTTATAAAAAAGGGTACTTATAGGCTAAATGGTACCTGTGTTTGGGTACTCCATACCTCGTGTTTGGGTACTTTGGGGGTACGGAAGACTCAACAAAATGCAAATCCGCAGGGAAAAATGTAATGACCCCCAACCAAAACTGAACTAAATTTTGCTAACTGCGTATGGAGTCTGGTTCAGGACTTATGTCAAGCACTTTGCAACACTGTTCAAATTCCACTGAATATTGTCCAAATCTGGTAGACTGATTTTGCATTGATTTACAAGGAATGTTTTTATGGTTTTGTGTTCAGCACTCATGGAACATAATTTGAGTACCAAATGTGCACATAAAAAATATACATATGTATTTAATACTGAGAAATACATTGACATCAACCCAGGAATATATTTGCAACTTTTTATTGCTTGTAACAACACTACAAATAGGTGTTTAAAATCAGATTTCGATTGTACCTTCAAATCTGAGTTTGATTGTTTGTTACAGCTGCCTGCTACAATGATTTATGAAATTTTATGTAACTTCCAGTCTTCCACTTGATATCTACTATGAGTCTATGATTTATCAAATTTTATGTTTCAAATTTTCAATGCGAATGTTCATTGTTCAATAAATCATTGAATTTAGAATTATGAATCACGATTCATAATTTATGAAGAAATCTGAAATATGCATGTATGATGTGACTATGACATCATAATAATAATAATAATAATAATACAGTACCCCTGGGCCTTGACGTACCCAAGTACCCTGTTTCAATATATATATATATATATATATATATATATATATACGGGGATGCCACTTTTTGAAACAGGGTTCTTGGGTACGTCGGGGGTAAAAAGTGGCATCCCCGTCCCCGTGCTCGTACCCATTCCTGTCCCCGTACCCAAGTTTCCTGGCAACTTAGGACAAAACCATGTGCGAAAATACCATGGGACAAAACAATGTGCCAATGGTCAACTCCATAATGTATGGCCTAAGCATGCTCCATAAAATAATATCCAAGTCATATGTGGCACCACTATATCCATGCGAAGGAAAGCGAATTCAAGTGAATGCTCCCATAAATCTTTAATTGCATCCATGCCATCGTTGAGTGGGGACTAGGGATGACTCATGCAAATAATGGTCACTGTGATAGTCATCCCATAAACCCACAATCATTGCCAATTTGGCCTTTATAAATACTATTGGTCCATGAACTATGCATATGAGTTAATTTGCCCCTTAATTTGTCTTGAACGAGTGGTCCACAAAATCTTTGGAGGAAGTTGATGTCATGGGTATGGCCCATGGTGTTCCATGTCATCCCATCTGTTGCTTGACTTTATGTGAGGTTGGGTCCTTAAGTATCTCCGTGTCATATTTTTTAAGAGGGCGAACCATATAAGGAGGGGGGGGGGCTCATATAACAATTTAACCATTCATGGCCACTCTTAAGCGAAGGATGAAGGCTCCACTAGAATCTAATGCCCCCTTTTTATTTCTTTTCATATATCCCCTTTTTTCATATATATATATATCCTTTACATGCATTAATTCATGGTCTCATGCTATTCCATTCATGACTTCAATCATAAAGGAGGTCATCCATAAGTTTAAAAGGGGGGCTTAATCTTCCGTGTAACATAAAGTGGATGAGTAATAAAATAAATATATTTCCTTCACTTTAAACAGCTCCTCCAAAGTGGGTCATGTAGCTTTGTTCCAATTGACCATGTAGAACCTTCTTCAACTTTGACCATGTGTGCCAACCAATGCTAAACCGGTTCCAAGTGTTAGGGAACATCATCTATAGAACATCACCAAGTGTTAGACAATAATAAAGTATAACTTAGGAAAACACCTAATTAAGTGCATATGTTCACTTTTCTAATAACTCATTTAATTAGTTGCTCAAATAACCTTAGAACTACCATGGTGCATTCATAATTGATCTAGATTTCATGTTACACCCCTAAAACTAAGTGAACTTCCTAAGTTTCTAAGCAAGGTGAAGGTAATGAAGGGGAAATTAATTGTTATGTTAGGGAAAGGGGGTTGCAAATTAATTATCATGAGAGAGTGCCTAGGTTCTAACTCTTCTCTTTAGCTTTCAAGAGCTAGGGGTTAGTAATTTTCATTCATATGTATGCCATCTGGAAGGGAAATATTTTCTTCTTGAGTTATTGTGTTGTGTTTTGTTTATGCTTCCTTGGCTTGGGATTTTCGTCAAACAGTTCATCATCACATGGTTCTTATTTGCATTAAGAAATAAACACTAGAAAACTTGTACTCTATTTGCATCTCAGATTCAAGTAACAATTACAATTGGCAAGAACAACAGCATACTAAATCTGACCTGGTATATCAGTAGTAGGTACTAGGTAGTACAAAAATGCTTGGCTGTAGCAGTTTCTTTAGTCCCAGAAAGGATAAATGTATGCAGCAACAGATCTCAAAATGGCCACCAGCAATGATAGAACAGACCCAAGTCTTCTCAACATAAATTGGTAGATCTAAACTAAACTTTAGCAATAATATTCAACCCACAGCAGCTGAGTACAACTATTTTCTGACCTGTTAGGAACGGCGATGATAATCTTGACTTTAGTGTCTGTAGCATCATTGTTTGAGACTTGGGAATGATGTTCATGAATGTTGGCAAAGATCAGATCTTTGTAGGAACGCCCAGATGTCATGTCCCCAAATTTTGCTATGGTCCATGGGGATGATTTTAGCCTAAGTCACCTAGGCATTAATTAATTAATTAATGGATGGATGAAGAAATTGACTAAGGGAATATGCCTAAGGGTGAATTTGGGGAATTAAATGGATAAGGTTCCCCCCCATGAAGATATTAATCCCCAAACTAAGTGCTAAGGTTAATTATTTAATTAATTGGGAAATTTTGAGCTAGGCCTCTAATTTAATTAAATAATTAATGATTTTGGATTTTGGAGTGAGGAATTAATTTATTTTATTAATTATCTCCATTTATTAATATTTTGGAAAGTGGATGATGTGTGCAAGTGGGCCAAGAGGGAATACCCTTGAGGATAATGTTGCTAAATCAGAAGTGGAGGTCAGAAAATAGCAAGGGATGAAAAGCAGGAAGGTGTAAGATGTTACCAAAAAGAAAGAAATGAAAAAAAACCATAAGAAGCTAAGGGAGGTCGAAATTTCCAAAAGAGAACTCAAATTACAAAGCAAGAAAGTTTTACGAGGAAGGAAACATCTTGAGACAAAAGGGGCATAGTTTCTAAAGGAGAGAAAATGTGTAAGAAGAAAAGTAAGCAAGTATATCCACTCATGGGTGACCCATTCTCACAGGTCACCAAGCCAATTGACTTGCTCAACAGGTCAACATGAATTCTATAAAAGAATGCTTCCAACTCCCATTAAGAATTTTTGTCATTTGGAATTTTGTCTTGAGAGCTCTGAGCCTCTCTTGGTTGAGTGATGTGCCTCAACAGTTTTTCTTGGGAGATGTTCCACAAGGCCCCATAGTTTTCAGTGAGGAGTATTTAGGTCCACAAGATGTTATTGCAGCCAATAACATTCATATCAGTCCATCATTGCAGATCTACAATCAGTTTGAGAAATTGCCTAAAAGTGACTGGTAAAATCTTGTTAAAAATCTGAGTTGGAGATAGTATTTTGGCCAAATCTTGGTTGGAATATTACACCAGAACTGATACATCAACAATTTCCTTCCTAAAATTATAGCCACCAATTGCTAACTCCTTCAGAACACTCCAAAATCGCCCCACAATATTGACTCCCTTACAAGATGGTGCACCCTTCCTTTAAACACCACAGCCCAGATTTGATCTTGGTAATGTATTCTTGTTCCCAACTGAAACCCACGCTTTCCCACAGCTGCAACTCACCCAACAGAGAGATCTCAAACTCTTGGGAGTCCCTGCGTTCTTCCCCAAACTATGCACAACCTCTACAAAAGAGAATTGGGCCTCTAGTGATAGTGATGGTTTCTACACAAGTGAAGAGCTCGGCCCATCTTTCCTTCTTTGTCTCTGATTTGATACTGCGCCCTCCTTGTGACTGTGCACCCTTCCTAACTCATAAGTTGGGCCTACCATGAGTGCATCCCTCCAAATGCTGGCAGTCAAGAGTATGTGGGGTGTGCCTTCCCTCTTCACCAAATGAACAGTAATGCGACCAACAGTAAGTCGCAGATCTGTATGCTCTTCATCAATGGCTGCCAATATGGAGAAAGTCGACCCTGTTCTAGAATGTATAAGAAGAGATCTGAAGCTGAATGCAAACAAGTTCAACTTCCCTTGACTGGTGCACCCTGTTCATGGAGATCACTGGAACTCATCCCCAAACCCCATAGATTTGAGAATAAATGACGTCCAGACTTCAACAATGAAGCACAGGAAAGAGATCTGAGTGATCTCTCTCTGAGAATAGCTAGGGTGGATGGTTTCAGCATCGAAACAATTTTCTCCCTTAGGGTTTTCGTCCCAAGAAAAAGAAGCTCAAGAGCTCTTCAAAATCACTTTTCGAAAAATAACTCATGAAAGAATGGGAATGAGGTCAATTTCCTCTTTTAAATTCATTTTACCACTT
Source organism: Larix kaempferi (assembly GCA_027924585.1). Classification (NCBI taxonomy): domain Eukaryota; kingdom Viridiplantae; phylum Streptophyta; class Pinopsida; order Pinales; family Pinaceae; genus Larix; species Larix kaempferi. The sequence goes on along the minus strand of BSBM01000344.1, from coordinate 8,188,465 downwards.
TTGGCCACCTTTACCTTTTTCTCACCACTTTTACCTTTTTCTTTCTCAAATTTTAATTAAAGTGGCTTTAAAAAGCCAAAGTCACTTTTCGGACCTCATTAAATAATTATAAATTGACTTTATGAAGTAGTCATGTAATATTTCCCTAAGTCACTTTATAACCGCCTTTTTTAAGATGATTACTCAACGTCACTTTGTAGTGTTGCTTTTCGCCCAACTAACGTTGAATAGTTAATTAATTAATCCCGTTGATCATGCAGACACACTCCAAAAGTCATCTCCGCTAGCAGAGCAAGAGAACAAAAAATTCGGAACATTACAAAGAAGAGCCTGCACAAAACAAATTAAAAAAACAACGGATGAATCTGAGGTCTCAAGCTCACATAGAATGCTAACTTGCTCATCTCAAGAGAATATTGAAGTAGGAGTAACATCATGGAAAATTTATCTATCTAAGAGAATATAGAATCCCTCCGATCAACTACAACTTTGGAATCAATTTCAACAACATCCTCCATCGAGGCATCACATCTCTCCACCAATGAACAATTGGAAGGCTCATGGATGAAGTCAATCTCATCATGAAACCTCTCCTCCTTTGTACAACTGGAAGTTTCACGGATGGAAGAAACTAATTCCATATGACTAGGATATCTCCTCGGAGGTACACTCACTCCTATATGCTCTTGACTCTTGAGCGTCTGAATCTAGAATAACAATCTCCACATTCTCCTCATCCACTGAAGGAGCATCATGCATGTTGAGAGATCTCACATCCTCATCAACATGAGATGCAATCAGAGAATTTGGGATGTAAGCTGTACTTGACTCCATGACATCTCACCATGCATGCTGTAATGTCCGAGTGAGCCATCACGACCTCTTATGATCTAGAGTAGGTGAGAGCATATCCACACTCAATCTCACCTCATCTCCCTCTGAATTTGACTCATCTTGAATATTTGAATCTAACTTATCTCAAATATTTGACTAATCAGTTTTTGGAACAAGAACCTCTACATTCCCCTCAATCACTAAAGAAGAATCTTGTGAACTAGAAGATCTCACATCCTCATCAAATATCACATCCTTGCTCACCACAGTGTCTCAATGTTTATGAATCTCGATCTTATAAGCTGTAGAAGTATCACAATATCCATCAATTTACGATGTTATTACAACATCTCGAATCTTGGAATCAATCGCTGAAGCCATCAGAGGTTTTGAATGTCTACATGGTATCCCACAAAGCATGCAACTCCTCAAAGCTAGAAGGCTTTTCTAGGTTCTCACTGGAAGGTACAAGTGCCACTCGATCAACAAGTAACTTGTAAAGGCCAACCCTTTCTCACCCTTATAGCCAAAGGCCTTGGTCTAGCTAGACTACAATCATTGATGGTGCACAACTGCCCCTTAAAAGAAACTATATAGACTCCTCTTTACATTTGTCATACAAGACATTGAAAGAAGATGCATCTTTAAACTAGGAACAAAAAAATAGAATCCAACTAAAGAACATCACCTAAAGGCATCTGAAAGGAAATGCAACCATCTTCTCTCACAAGATAAGTGGCATCGTCGCCAAGCTCCACAGTGATGCCTCTCTGTGGCTCTTGAAATTTGTTGAACAATGATTTGTCATATGTCATATGTCTTGAAGCTCCACTATGCACAAGCCATAACAATAGATGCAATGTTAGAAGACAAGCAAGAGACCAAATCCATATCCATTTTGAAAAATCTGGAATATGAAGAAGATTCTCCACCTATCATAGGTGAAAAATAAATTGGCATCTATTAGAATGAGTCAGCCACCTGTCACAAGTTCTCTAGAGTATCTCACCCATTGAAAAGAAAACCATGCTAGTTAATAATTGCATAGATCTACCACCTATCACTGGAAACCACTGGAACAAATCAACCACCTGTCATAGGTCATCCTAGGAATCACACTAGTTGAAAATACCTATGTACAAACATCAATGTAATAAATCTATCATCTCTCATCATGAGAGAAAGACAATTAAACATATCATAGGTACAAGTGCACATCTCAAGCACAAATTATCAATGAATGAAGAAAACAAACCCCTTTCTAAGGTCCAAGTGCTTCTCCAAGCAACCTAGTGTTTCTTATCTAATGAACGTAACTACATCAAGTTCCTATCCTTGTATGGGAGGAAAGGGAGGCCAACAATACTATGTGGGCACAAGCCTTTACAAACAACCTCCATAAGCCTTGTATGGCGGGGCAAGTGGGATGCCCACTCTAAATTACATGTGTCATCATCCATGGTGATGAATTACACAATAAGGGCTCCAAGATGATGTAGCTACACAAGATAAGTCCACATGTCTCCGTTACAAGCTTCGATGGACTCCATCAATCCTCCTAAGCAATGTACTCCATTGGGTTAGCTACCCCTTGCAAGAACACTATCGAATCCCTAGGTGTCCTTGAGTCATCTCCATTCCTTTGAATAGGAATCCAAGCCGCCACATGCCATCTAGGCCTTGAAGCCCTCCTCCATGATGCAAAATGCTCCTCATCTCATGTAGGGAATTCTCCAACCAAGTTATCCCTCCATGTGGTGACAATGAAGGGAATCCACCATCCAAGCAAGAGATCTCCAACACCCTAGGGACGAACATCAAGCCAACACCATCATGAGGTTAAGCATCCATTGAACAAGCGATCTCAACTATGCATATCCATCATCTAAGCCGCCTGACATGAGGACACGTGACACGAAAATACGAGTGTCTGACATAGACACGGTGACCCCCGGAATCAGGACATGGAGGACACGTTATATATATATTTAAAAAATGATATATATTAAAAATATAGACATATAGTTCCATTTTTTTTAGAAACTAGAACACTTACAAATATTAAATAGAAATTACTAATTAGAAATCCTGAGATAGCAAGTACTCCATAACTTCATTTTCTTGGCCCAACACATTGGCATATGATGAAAGACCAACTGACGTTGTTTGCCATTCCCATCCTTCAGACGAAGACACATCCCAAGTAGAGTGTTGCTTGTTTACACCCAATGACAACTTTTAATCCTCACAAGAACCACCGTCTATCACATCACCAAGCAATATAGTGTCCCCATTAAATACCAGCCAATAATACATTGTATATTCAACAAATGCACACAACAATCACGCTCGATGCCTCCCTCCAAAGCCTTAGCCCTGTAAAAAACATTGTAATCAGCAAATGTTCAAGAAACATGGGTAGCAAATTTACATTCTCCATCTAGTTGCACAATCTTTACATCAATGAAATTTCTCAAGCTCGATATGGTATGCAGGGTCGAGACACGACCTCAACACGTGTTTTTTCGTGTCCTGGAATCGGGACATGAAAAAAACACGTGTCTGTCACGTGTTGATGTCGTGTTCATGTCTAACACGACCCCACGGGACACAAGAGGCCTTTTGGATGGGTCTGGTGACTTAGTCCATCATAGATAATTTCTCATGCTCCAATCCATCTCAGACCATCCACGGGCTGAACATACACCATGTACCCTAAATTTCATGAAGCACCTCCAAATATGGTGTAAATACTTTCGGAGTAACTCGAAAAACTAATACCTAAGGATAAGCATACTCCAAATAGGACATAAAGCTTCCTCCAAGTGGGTTGCACTTCTCTCCCACAGATAACCCAACAAAAAGAATGGTAAGATCTAATAAATGCATCTAAGAGAGACCACCAAAAGCATATGAGAAACCTACCAATAAATCAATTAAAAGATTCTCAAAGAGAGGAACACTGCTGTAGCCAAGAATTTCTTATGAGACTCCATAATTAGACCTCCAACAGAATGCCCAAGATAGTGGGTCCCATTTTCCTGTTTGATTAACAGTCTTCCTCAAGGAAAACACTAGACTAGACATTATTGGAATTCCTAGCTTGGCATATTATAGACATCATCGTTTCCAACTTCCAAGAAACTTGAATATCATCCACAAAGAGCACTCAACTCATTACAGATGGAAAGTCAACAAAAGCGGCATGTGATCCATAAATGGGCCCTTCTCCTATGCATATAAGACAGCTGAGAATAGATCTCCGAAAGTAAAAAAATAAAGGTTCCAAATCCAGTGCCTAGGTCTGCCAAAAATAACCCACCAAAGGCATGATAAAGGGTGTGAAGGAGCTGCTTAGGATAGGATTGAATTAGCAAACTGAAAAGCAAGATAAGGAGGTCCAAAAATTGCACCCAAAAAGCACAGTCATACACCCTGAATAAAGCGTCTATCTCAGCTGTTATATTTCCTTTCAAAGCATGCTCATAAGAGTCTAAGAACAGTACTCAAGGTAAAGTGCTCAAGCTGAGGCAAGAGATTCAGGAGGGCACAGTTTGTAAGGCTTAGTGTATCACAGAAACAGACCACAAAGATAGTAGAGCAAAGACCCTCGTAAGTTCGTAACAGATGCTTAAGTTCATTTGAGAAAAGGCACAGCAAATAAGCCAATATAACAGCTTTGTCTTACTTTCTAAAGTGCTAAATATTCGTCTGATATGATACACTTAGTCTGCTGCTATAATCTTTCCAACAGGCACATGTTATGTGTCATGTAAGCATTCATGTCTGCTGCTGCAATATCCCTGTCAACCCTGGTTTATGAATAACCTCATAAAACAAAATTTAACTTGCTGACTCATGAGTTTTCCTCTGTACCTTCAGTCTTCATATCATAAAAGCTGAGATGAATGTGATCAAGCACTGATACCATTTCCATACATGCTGATATCTTTGTGAAACCAATCGGTCAAAATTCACCCAAAATCTCACTATCATAAACATTGATCCTGGCATAGAAACATATGTTTCTTGCTGGCGAAGCAACCTTGAAATCTGTGCTGATGCAAGCCTGAAAATGATCAAACAGTTCTCTTGTTTATGTTAAATCCTCAACACCGAGATTTACAGAAGTAGCAAAATTCAGTGTTAACAGGCAGCACACTGGTCGTTCACATTCATCACTGATACCTGCTGTATCTAATATCATTATATCAAATATTTATTATTGTGGAACTATCTTATTTGTGTATGTGTACAATTACATATAGTCAGCTAGGATTTTTTACAAGTTAGTGTCCACATTAGTGGATGATTACTCTTGCATAAAGTTTGTGGATGGAAATTTCAAGGTGTGGATGGAGCATGCCTTGAGGAAGGAAGGTGTAGATTTCTCTTTTTCGATTTGTTACCAAAATGTTTCCAAATAACATCTCTGTAATTTTTGCGCCGAAAGGCACTCTACAGACCAGTATGAGGGAGATCTTGTAACATGTGTGTTTGTCGAGTTTGTCGAGTGTTTGTTGAGTAGCAAAATAATACAAAGTAAAAAGTAATATATATTATGTCGGCCATAAACAAAAAAGAATAATACAAAGTAAAAAGTAAATATGAGGGAGATCTTGTAAGGTTTGTTGAGTAACAAAATAATACAAAGTAAACAAAAAAGAATAATACAAAGTAAAAAGTAATAAATATTATCTCGGCCATAAACAAAAAAATAATACAAAGTAAAATTAAATACGAGGGAGATCGTGTAAGTTTGTTGAGTAAAAACAAAAAGTAAAATAATCAATGGAATAAAATAAAGAAGTAAGATTTAAAGATAAGATGCATTATTGATTTGATTATTTTTTACTTTGTGCAATACCTCTCCTTGAATAGCTCCTTGAGTGCAATACCTGAGCAATTTGCATCTTGGGAGATTTGATCCCTCTCGATGCTTGATAGAGCCTAGGATTTGGATCTATGCTGGTATATGGACAATAGAATGTAGGATGAGAGATTTTATGTGGGAATATTAAAGCTTTTGTTACAAGTAATTAACTTTTTGTTACATTCCACCTCTACATAGGAGAGTGGTGAAATAGTGGGTCTAAAGATAACCTTGGATATATATGCTAATTGATTTAACTAATTTATATTTTATTCCACTTTTACTCCTCCAGGGTGCTAGTGGTGCTGTGAATGCTATTATTTTGTTGGATATATTTCTTTTCCCAAAAGCAGTACACTATTTGAATTTCTTCATACCCGTTCCAGCAATGTTACTTGTAAGTCATGATTCTTATCTTGTATATTGCATATTGTACTTAGAAAATTGAAGCAGTTGTGTTATTTTATATATTTGCATTCGCTGATTTTTTTTTATGCTTGATTATTCTATTGGCAGGGGGCCATTATTATTGGCAGAGATCTTTGGCTGGTAAAGCAGGTATGTGCCTTGCTGAATTCAATTTTTATGGTATAGATGCAATACATGTGATAACCGTGCCTTTTGATCAAATTATAATTCACGAGGCAATTAGCTTGAATTACTTTTGAAGCTGTAAATGAAAATCTATATGTATAGAGCACCCATTAGCATGGGTATTGTTCCATTCTATTAAAGCATTGCATCTGTTAATACATAAAGTTTAAGAAAGGGTCCATTGCACGTAGCTTGGGTGGTTGGGAGGAAGGATTATTACCCTCCCTACCCAGGTTCAATCCTTGTGAGTAACATGTTTGAGCCCTTAAATAGGACTATAAGATGCTCTTGTTGTTGAGCCCCCATTATACCTAAAATGCTTGGCCAGCCCATGCTCTCTCGCAGATTTTAGGGAGGTTTTCCATGGACGTAGCGAGCACTGATATCCAAGGTTACAAGAACCGAACCGGTGGTCGAACTGACCAACCCCGAAAACCGGAACCAGACCGAAACCGGGAAAAAAACTGGTCCACCAAAAATACATAAAATATTCAAATTTTGAAAAATTATATATATATTAATGTTCAACCATGTGAATCCAAACCATTATACACAAATTTGGAAAAGGGTTCCTATATGTATTTTGCTAAGTGCTATACTGAGCATATTTCACTTGAATCATATGTCTAACAGGCTGAGGAAACTGTTGTTTGTGAAAGGGCTGTTTCAAGGCTGTTTTAACAGATTGTCACTTTGGAATATGCCCACAAAAGTTTCCTTTAACTACACAGTTAGCTCAAAGTTGCTGTTAGGGCTGCTCAAAGCCTCTTTACTGCTGTATTTAATTGTTATTAGGTGTAGTTTATTGCTGTTATGATGATATAACCAAGACTGCTATAGGTACTTAGCATACTCTTTCAAGGATGCTACACTTCCTAGGAATGTCAATAATGATTCTTAACACAAAATACTCAAATGAATAGTGTGAAAGAAATAGAGGAGTTGGGGTTGCTATTATAACTTTCTTAGGGGTTTAGGGTTATCTAGAACCTTTCCCACTCAACCATCTTTCTTATTTAAAAAAAATGGCTTCTTAAGTGTCGTTGTATAGTTCTGTACTGAACTCGTCAAAACCGGACCGGAACCGGTAAAACCGGACGGAACCTGCCGGTTCCATACGGAACCAATCATTTCCAGTTTGAGACACCGATTTGAACCAGTCGGACCAACCGGTTTTGCTGGTTCCGGTCCGTTTTTTGTAACCTTGCTGATATCCGGTGCTGTGAACCACATGAAAAAAATGAAAGTTTAAGAATGTGGCATCTCTATCTTATAGATTAAGATTTATGAATCAAGATAGATTATGATTGTATTGACCTTGTTGGTTCTGGCCATAGATGAAATAATCATAATTGGCAATTAATTGGGGAGGGTTCCAAAAAGATTAAATCAACAATAATCAGGAAAAATTCGACAAGCATTAAAAAGTACATAATATTTAAAAATAAAAAAAATAAAATAAACCAACACTAACATCGAATAATCACATTGCCACAAAATGAAAAAGACAATGATATATAAGATGTATAGGTGGCAAATGAAATCAAAGTCGATATTGGATAATGATAGTTGTCCAACCAAGGAAACAAAACTGAATAACATAATATATATATATATATATATATATATATCATGATCAGTCATCTACAAAGATCAATCCAGCAGCAAGCTATTGGCTCCCTCTTACTCTTTTATGGGGAAAGGTAATATATATATATCATGATCAGCCATCTACAAAGATCAATCCAGCAGCAAGCTATTGGCTCCCTCTTCCTCTTTTATGGGGAAAGGTAAGGGCTAATCTACCACTAGAAGGCCTTGTATTAATGTGATGTCCACTAGTGGGAGCACGAGCATGAAGGCCTTGTATTAATGTGATGTCCACTGGTGGGAGCACGACCATGAATCTATGTATAGGTTGGTGACGAGGTTGACTCATAAGCCTCTTTATTCCCACTGTCCTCTTGTTGGAGCAGCTCCTCCCACCCAGCGGGGGTGGGTCATCTAGATCTTTCCTCGCGCTATGCACATGCTTGGGTTTTTCCTACTCTACCTATAACCACGAAGGTGCCTCCTACACTATATGTGTTTCAAGTCCTCCACTTAGTCAAGTTGTCAGTGTTTTCTAAGGAGATGGTGTCCACATTGGAGGGGTGCTCAATCTGCTTCGACATAGTAAAAAATTGTTGTGGACTTAAACCAAATTAGCCAAGTGTTGATACTAATCTATAATAGGATCATAATGAATTTAATGAGTATTGACTCATGACTGTCATAACAAAAGTGAAAGGGTCATCGATAATAAAAATTGTAATTACTAACTTGTTGCACTATTTTGTGTGTATTTTTTCAAATAGAGTGTTACAACTCAATTTAGCACTTTGGTGGATAAGTCCCAATCCACTAGTGCTATCAAGTGCAACTTTGGAAGAGAAGCACCACTATCACCTCAGTGTTCGACTTCCCACTTTTAGGCCATCTCTCAAGACCAAGGGAGGCTTCCCTATAGGTTGATTAGATCTAAGGTTTTGAGGAGAGGAGAGCTTAGGGAAATGAATCAATTTGTTTAGATGTGAGTTGTGAAACAAGACACGTCCAAATGGGCTCTCGTGTACGTGTCTTGCGTGTTAGACACACACGTCTATGACACGTGTTAGACATGTTTTGCTAGGAAACGTCCAAAACACGTGTCGGACATGTGCCCTAGACGTGTCCTCATTGTAGGACACATGTCCTGCGTAAAATTGGCCTGCGGACCACGAAAAACCAAATTTCTCACTCTTTTGGTCACTTTTCCAGTGAATGTTGAGCCAATGTTGAGTAGTCTAGGGCAGAGACAATGGTCTATGTGCACACCAACCTTTGTCTTACTTACAGGTGTTGTCCACTAAGTTGTACTTAGTTGGATTTCTTGTGAACCTTAGAAGACTTGAACAACTTACCTTGTTCATTGCCAGAGTTCAGAAGTTCATCAGGCCAATTTTGGCCCATTTGTAAAATTTGCATGTCTAGACCCCCTTGGGGAAATTGTTACAAGTTGGTCTAAGCATGGTCTTTTTGTAACAGGCTTGGCATACCTTAGGTTTATCTATCAAGGGGATACTTTAGAGTGTTTTTTCCTTAGGAATTATGCGTTGCGCTTCAATGGCATATAATTCTTAAGCTTTTCACTCACACCTCCAAAGTTGGAGTATTTACCATGGTGGTTGAACCCAATGAAGCACCACTCGCCGGGGACTCGCGAGTCTACCCGAGCGACCCCCCACACTGTGTAATCAGCAAAGACTCGGCCAAGGACCCGCCCACTCACCGACAGAGGACTCGTGGAACCGGACAACAAGCCTGCGCGAAGGAAAAAGGGTGGACGGATGCCAAAATTATTGCCGCGGGTGCAGTTCGGGCCGGCTCCGCCCACTCACTGGCAATCACTGGCAGAGGACTCGTGGAACCCGGCAGCAGGCCCGTGCGAAGGAAAAAGGGTGGACAGACGCCAAAATTATTGCCGTGGGTGCAGTTCGGGCCGGCTCCGTTCCGGCGATGTCTACTGTCTATTGTTTTTTTTTTGGTTTTTTTTTGTTGCAAGTCCAAAACATAATTACTGTCCATAGTTTCGGTCCTGGGATAAGTCCACAACGGAACTATGGCCCGACTATGGACAGTGGACTTACCATAGTCGGGCCAAAGTCCATTGGCCATAGTCGGGCCATAGTTTCAAGTAAAGTCCACTCTTTATTTTGACTAATGCCCATAAAATTTTTGGTTTGTTATATAATTTTTATTATATAGCTTATATTGATTTATATTTTTTATTATATAGTTTTTGTTACATAGTTTTTTTATTTATATTTTTTGTTTATATTATTTATTATTTATTTTTGTTATATATTTTGTTATTATATTTTTTTATTTTAATATAATTAATTTCTATTATTTTAAATTTTAAGTTTTTATTGCATTTTGGAAATTGTCTAAATTTTAAAGCATTTCCATAATAGTTTAAAGTGGAAATTGTTTAAATTTAAACTATAAAGTGGAAATTGCATTTTTTATTATTATTTTTATTTTAAATTTTATATTTTTGTTGCATTTTAAATGAGTGGAAATTGTAATTTTAGAGTTTATATGGATTGGAAATGCTTTTAACTTTTTTTTTCAAAATGTACAATATTTTTTTTTTTCCTATTTGCCGAGTCTTGCCGAGTTTGTCCCGAGTCTTCCCCGAGTTTTTCCCGAGTCCACGAGTCATATGCCAGCCGAGTCTTTGCCAAGTCCGAGTCATGCAACATTGGTTGAACCTTTGAGGTTATTAAAGCCTAAGTTTCTATGTATTTTTCACATGCTAGCCATCAATAATGAGTCATATGGACATGCACTAGGTCCCCTAGGAGTTTGAGTCAATTCCGACAAAAATAATTTTTCCCGTTTTACGGGCTTTTTTTATGATTTCATTAAAAATTCCAAAATTATGATAGAAGTGTTGTCTAGAGGGTGTTTTTGCCACGGGGATGCTCGTTTTCTAACTCGGAGCACCCACAAAACCCCTAAACCCACTTTTCCTAAGTTCTAAGTGATTATTTTTCACTTAAATAAATATTCTCTCCAAATTAATAAAAGATAATTATTTAATTCATAATAATAAAGATATGAGAGAAATCAAATTCCTAAATCAGTGGAATTTGGTCCAGTTAGAGGCCCAGTTGAGTTGGAAATTGCATTAAAGGCATATCTCAATCAAATTTGGATCAAATCAAGGCAAGATCTCAGGGAGGCGAGTTGTCATCTCAAGGAGAATGCTCCCTCCCTCACTTGGGCGACTTTCTTGTAGGTGGCAGCTTGTAGAGGATTGGGTGAAGATCACAAAGCTGAAGGGAGGTGCCTTTCTTAGGTGGTAGCCAACTCATGTGTTGGCATATCAATCAAGGATTGGATTGAGGAGCTAATCACTCCTCTTTCACAGTGATGCACCCTCTTCCTCATGAATTCACCCCCCCCTCTCTCATATTCTATATAAGCAAGGTCTATCTCCATCTTTTTAGATGGATGCATAGAACTGCCATTTTGTAACTTGATGCTATTTGAATATATGTTGGAGACTTTGGAGGTCCATCCTGTGCAATTGTGTTGAATAATCATCTCATGAGGTGATATTGTGGTGTATGCTTTCTTGTTTCAAGTTATTGATAGATCTAGCTTAGTTGATATAGAGTAAACATTTGCAAATGTCAATTTGTTTATTTGTGCTTTGATTTAAAGAGATCTAGAAGTAGCCAACAATACTCGGTTGTATTTAGGTTCTTTTGTTTTCTTTTCATTCTAACACACGGGATCTAATATTTTTTGTTGCAAGATTTGTCTTATAAGTTGCAGATCACAAGCTTAAGGGGGGATGTGAACTCGATTGTATCTTTGCCTCTTTTGGCACCATTTTCAAAGCTAACACTTTGTCTGCAGGGGCTTCCAAGACCAACACCAAAGATCAAGCTGTGGCTTGAAAGAGATTCATCCATCTTCTACATCAAAAAACTTCTCTCTTTCAACTTTTTTGTTTTGTTTTGCAAAGTGCTTAAGAAGTAGATCCATCATATTCATGTTTATCATTTAGATCTATCTTACTTTAGGACACTTAAATAAGTAGATCTAAATACTTCGAAAGCTTCTATTTCTCACTAGATCTAGGCTAAAAATTTGTACTTAGCAATTTTTCTGAAATATTTCTAAGTACGAAATTTCAAAATTTTTTAATTTTTGTTTTGTGTTTGCCATCACATTCTAATCAAATTTGTTTGTTGTTTTTTAACAGGTCTAAGGAAAAAGAGGAGGAAACTCTGGCGAATTTTTGTCAGATTTGGCCAATTTGAGCTTCCAGAGACCCTCTTTGATCACTTTCTTTAATTTCTAGTTTGTAAGCCCTTAGATCCAAGTCTAAAAGGACTAAGTGGCACTTCTTTAATTCTTTGTAAATATCAGTGCCCATACCCCATCCCCCTGGGGGGATTCGCAGTCTGTTTTTGTGGAGTAACTTTTTCTAACAATTTTTCTTATTTCACATCACAAGCACGCAATCATATTTCATGCAAGTTGTATACTTTATTTTAGTTGTTTAATTTTTGTTTTCTTTCATTTTTGCAAGTAGCAAAAATAAAGCCAGATTCGTTGCCACTAAGTATGCTCTCACCACCACCTAAAGGCATCGCCGATTAGTGGTGGTTGATAAAAAAATGACACATAATCTTGGTGATTGATATTTTTCCCTTTTGCAAGTTATTTTGTTTAGCATTTTAATTTCAAGCACTTACAATCGGAATAAACATTTTGTTGTTTACTCGAAGTATGCCCTTTCCCTTTGCGGGCATTGGCCTGGTCCTTGGGAAATTAGAAAAGAGTTGCAACCGTTTCTTAAATTTTCACATCTAATTAAAGGATTCATATTATTAAAATTAATGACCCTTAACATAGTGAAAATATGACACTCGACAATTAGACATTATGTGGGGAAATTTCTTAGAAGAAGCGGGAACCACTGTAAAGTGACCTCAGGGCCCCGTTAGGCTACATCCTTGTTGGTGTAGTGTTGAACATCCCCCTTAGACTCCATTCCAGCCCACACGTCTTCGTGAGGAGCCACCTTTGCTTGACTTCTGGACATTACTCCTTGTACCTCATGGTATATCTGGAGCTCCCCTTTTTCCCTTAATTAAATCCATCATTAATAATTCCAAAACTGACCAAGAGCATTGCAAAACATTTCATATTCAACAGTAACACTATATTCTAGATTTGACTCCAAGGCACTGGTACTTTATTTGTTATATCTTTTGTTTAAGCTTTCATCACGTCAATGATTTAATTTCATGCTGTTGATTCATAATTTCTTTTGCATAACTTGGACAGTAATTCACATCTTAACTCCTAAAAACACCCCATCTAATTAACTTTCTAAAACTTAACAACCTTGGAAACATTTTGTAGGGACTACCCCCCTTGGCTTCGTTAGGAGTTAGCCTAAACGAAGGAGTGAAGATTAGGTGACAGTACCTGACTCGAGACTTGCCCCCAAGGGTGCATCGAGCAGTAGTGAGATTTTTGATGCATTAACCAGGTGTGCAATCCGGCGGCAACAACAGGCATAGGGAGGAGTGGTTGAAGGGAAAGACAAAGATGTGGGACATGTTTCTTGATGATATGGGTTTGGACAACACCGTTGAGTTGGCATTAGCCAACGTGGATCCTAATCATTCAGTGCTAGAGCTGGTCAATTTTGATGATGGTGATCCTCTTGAGGAGGACGATGATGGAGGAGAGAGCAGTGACAATGGTGCTGATTTTGTTGATTCCAACATGGAGGAGGACTATTGATTGATGAGATTCTGCCATCTCGATCTACCTTATTTTGTATTTGCCAGTGGCATTCCCACATCTATGTAAACGATAATATATTTTGATTTTGATGCCTTAATGAGAATTCTCCAATTAGCAATTTATGGTCGTAAATTCTAATTTTATGAGTCTATGAATTTGTCATGTGTATTGAGTATTTGTAAATGTTCTAATTTCTAAAAAATTTGAATCTATATGTCTATTTTCTTTTTGTGATTTTTTAATATTTTTTTTTTCCTTGGAACATGTCATGGGAAAACCCTCAGTTACTTCCCCTCATTTCGAGGATGGTACCCAAGGTAAACCACCGGCCCTGATTACGGGGCCTAACCCGGTGGGGACATCAAGTGAGGCCCTTAAATATCTATGCATAGCCACCCAGGGATTTGACCCCGAGACCTTCTGCTTACAACTCACAGCTCAACCACTTGAGCTAACCCACCGGGCTTTGTGATTTTTTAATATATATATATATATATATACGAGTGTTGGACATGAGACACAATGACCCTGGAAACAAGACACAAGGGAAGTGTCCTATTTCCAGGGTCGTCATGTCCCGTGTTCGACCCTCGTATCCACGTGTCCTTCGTGTCTCATGCCATCGTGTCATGTGACTTAGGATGTGGGATGTGAAATTATTTAGTTACTTTCCCAAATAAGCATTCAACCACTTAAAGTTTACAATGGTTGGTAGATCAATGACTTAGAATATAGCTCATTGTTGCAAAACATTATAAACCATGGGCATTTGTAATACTTAGTGAAAAGATGGCAATGAGTCATAAAACTTATAAAGAACAATGCATTAGACAAATAGATTCATCACCATGATATAAGATAAACCATTCACCAAGGGAGATTAGCGATGCAGAGCAACTTGTTATTATTAGAGATTCATGAGTTTTGGTCTTGAATGAGGCCTTGCTTGAGAGGAGTTCCGATTTCTCTAAAACAAGGTGTTTCCAAGTTTAATTAGAACCAGAGTTTTAGAAGTGATTCGGATCACTTCGCTAAGTGTGGCAATGTGGTCTTAGTTTTAATTAGTGTGCCAATTACTTCAAGTTACTAAAACACATATCATTTGCTCATTAATCCATGTTCTCAGAAAGCAACATTAACATCAAGAGCATGTGCATTGAAAGATAAACACAAATGAATCTTGCACAATTAAAATTAAAAAATGTCTTAATTGATGATTATATGAAATATGGCATTAGATAATTTTATTAATGTCCAACTAATGACCACAAAGTAGGTCAATGGGACTGTCGGTTACAATGATGTCCGTGCTATGCGGGAGGACCAACCGGTCCCCTTTTAAAAACAAAGCAATGCAAAAAAATTAAAAGATGAACAAGACTAGCTGAGTTGAAGTATGAGAGAGCTCCAACCCCAGCCCCGACTTCCGAACTCTGCATTGGGGCGAAGAAGCCCTGGTGGAGAAGATCCTGGAACCAAGATCGAAGAAGTTCTATTAATCCTAACATCCGAGGCTGAGAGAGGAGAACTGAGGGAAGTTCAATAGCGTCTGCTGGCCCGAAGAGGATGCGGGCCGCCAGCTGCGGTGCTGCTTTTGAGGCCTGAAGGACCTAGTTCGTCTCTCAGGTAGATGCCTAGAGCAAACTTGTTGTTGAGGTCTCGTGGGTCGAGATCCACGGATCCTCACTGATCTGGAAATTGGATCGGTGTCTAGGTCTGTAGACCTTTTGGTGCCCTTGGCTGAGGGGAGCACGCTGAAGAATGTTGTGATCCTCTGTGTGGTGTCAAGTTTGGTGGGGGGCTGAAGAATATGTGCCCGAAGCCTGAGAGTCTCCTGGATATAGAGTGCTAAACATCTCTGATTCGTGTAAGCTGGCTAGGGTCTGAGGACCTCTGAACAAGCAATGGAACTGTCCTCTGATCTCGCAATATACAGGACTTCTGAAGATAAAGTGTGACTCGGTTTCCACTTCCTGTAGGTGACATAGTTGGAAGATCCTGTCCAGCCTTTCAATCTGGTGGTCTGTCTCTACCCGAAGTCTATGAGATCCTACTCTGAGCTGCCCGAGGGGGATCCAGAGAGCATGCATCCAGTGTCAGAGTGTGTACTGGGGTCAGACAATGAGCTCGTCTTTGATCTCTAGGAAGTGCTCTGCGTAGAAGGCCATCTTTGGGTGCAACCCTTCGGGGGGATTGACCCAAGTGATTTGAACGAACTGCCTGTAAATATCCTCTTTGATGATCCTATTTGTAGAAATTTTCTGCACTTTACTGTTTGCTGGTTTATGTCAACATTTCGTGGTTTTCATTCCCAGTCGGTTATGCATTGACTGGAAACTACTCATGAAATTTTCAGTAACAATTAAACACACTGTAAAAATGCACTAACAGGCTGAAAAACACATTTAAACATTCACACCATGAAAATGATAGACTCAGAAATTTTTGGCCAAAATCAAGCCCTGGAAAAACCCCCACGGGGAAAACCAGTAAAGAGAGAGAGAGTTATTATTTCTTAAGCAAAAATCTCAGTACAAATATTACAGTAAAAAAAAATGTACTTATCTCGACCACCCAAAGACACCCAGAAATCTGCCTTGATTTCTGTGCCAATTTGTAGCTCAAAACACTGAACAAAATCACCTCGAAATCTGTGCGCCTGACTGTCTCGATTTCTGTACTAAAACAGCACCTTGAAAACTGTGCCAAAACCTCAATTTCTGTGCAGCTGAACTGTTTCGAAATTTGTGTAGAAAGGTACAGTCCGTACGGACTCTAGAAATTTGTGCCTGTCACCTCGAACTGCGTGCAGCAAATTTCTGCCTCGAAACCTGTGCCTTTTTCTTGGGAAATGTGCCCAGTAAAAACCCTCGATTTCTGTGTTGTACGGACAACAGTAAAACTGCCTGTATGGGCCTCGATATCTGTGCCTGCTGAAGCTACCTCGGGATGCTTGCTTACTGTAATAAATGCTGCTCCTCGAAATCTGTGCTGTGCATTAAATGCTCTTCCTGCTGCCTTGAAATCTGTGCATGAAGAAAACCCTTCAATGGCTGCCTCGATTTCTGTGCCCTTCTTCTCTGCTCTCTCTTCTCACTTTCCAAAAAGTAAAAGTGAGCTCAAATGCCTCCCTAAAGCCTTTTTGTCTAAACCCTAGGGTTGTTCTAATCCAACGGTGGAGATTAGATCTCATCCGACGGTTGAGATCAAATGAGAGTGAAAATACCTTTTATTTAAATCACTTAAATAAAATTCACTCACCCACTAAAGTTAAGTCAAAAAGTGACTTTGATGTTATAAAGTCTCATTAAGTGAATTAATGCTGAGGGTCACCTTTTTCCCCCTTCTAAGTGACTTAGGCAAAAGTCACTAGGGGAACACTTCCCTAGGTACAAAACTAACACTCCCTCTTACCGAGGAAGGTGTTTCGCACCACTCCCAACTTATCTCTGAAGAAGACAAACTTCCCCCTCCCCAAAGACTTCGTCAGGACATCTGCAACCTGCTCATCAGTGGATATATACTGTAGCTCAACTGCCCCTCTCTGAACGTAGTCCCGAATGAAGTGGTACCTGATCTCAATGTGCTTCGACCTGTCATGGAATACCGGATTCTCAGAGAGCTGAATGTAACTCTGATTGTTGCAATAAATCACCGTAGGTCTCAGCTGCTGATCAAATAAATCTACCAATAACTTACGAAGCCACAGTGCTTCGCAAGTCGCCTGACTGGCTGCCATATACTCAACCTTAGCAGAACTCAATGCAACGGACTTCTGTTTCCTGCTGAACCACGACACTGCTGCCGAGCCCAAGCTGAAACAGCAACTGGAAGTGCTCTTCCGCTCCCTCACACAACCTGTCCAGTCTGAATCTGTGAACCCAACCAAGCTGACTCCATTCGAACCCCTGTAGTCCAGACCATAATCCACTGTCCCTGCTAGGTATCTCAAGATGTGCTTTGCGGCAGTCCAATGCACACTCCTAGGCTGCACCATGAACTGGCTAAGAGTGTTGACCGCAAAGCACAGGTCTGGCCTGGTGTTGACCAGATACATCAACGATCCGATGAGTTGACGATATAGTGTGGGATCCACCAACTTACCCTCTGAAGCAAGAAGTTCCTTCAAGTTGGTGATCATAGGTGTAGACATAGGCCTGCAGTCTTCCATCCGACAACTCTTCAGAATCTCTGCTGCATACTTCCCCTGTCCTAGAAAAATATGTCCAGGCTCCTGCCAAACCTCCATCCCCAAATAGTAATGCATCAGCCCAATATTAGTCATCTCATACTCAGCAGCAAGATCTCTCTTGCAGTGTGCAATAAGACGCTCATCTCCAGTGATAAATAAGTCATCAACATATAACAGAAGAATGAGTGGATCTCCACCAACCACAATGTAGTATAGGTTGGGATCAACCTCACTCTTCTGAAATCCCATCGAAGTCAAATATGCATCGATCCTGGAGTACCAACCTCTAGGAGCTTGCTTCAGACCGTACAAGGCTTTCCTAAGCCTGCACACATGAGAATCTCTCCCATGTATCTCGAATCCCTGTGGCTGCTCCAAATACACCTCCTCCTGCAGAAGACCATTGAGAAACGCGGTCTTCACATCCATCTGGTGGATCTTCCAACCCATCTCTGTTGCTATAGATATCATTGCCCTGATAGAGGAATACCGATCAACTAGAGCAAATGTCTCATCATAGTCAACTCCCTCAACCTGTGAGAACCCCCTAGCCACAAACTGAGCCTTGAATTTCTCCACACTGCCATCTGCAGCATGCTTGATCTTGTAAAGCCACTTGGAAGTCACAACTGACTTCCCCTCAGGTCTCAGCACAATCTCCCAAGCATCATTCTTCATGATGGAATGGTACTCTTCCATCATGGCATCTCTCCATACCTGATGCTGAGAAGCCTCCTCAAAGGTAGAAGGCGCAGAGTCACGAAGACTCGCAACAAGGGCCATCCCATATCTGTCTGGCTCAATCACTGATCTGATCGCCTCCTGAGGTCTACCAAATGCTTCTGCTTCCTTCAAGGTGTCCTGAAGCCACTTAGGCTTCTTCTTCCTTGAAGGCTCCTCCCAAACTGGTGTATCCTCATCTGAGGAAGTGCCAGAAGCAGAAGGTCTAACACCCCGAGGACCTGTAGCTGATGAACTAGTCCCTAAGGACCCTGTAACCTGTGATCCTGAACTTGTCCCTGAAGTACCTGTAATCTGAACCACTGATCCTGTAGAAGCTGAGCCTGTACCCTGTGATCCAGTCACCCCAAAAACCTGCGGACCTGAAACCTGTATCGAAGAAGCCTGTATCAATTGAGGTGTGGGAGCTGGTGGCTCCCCCTGCTCCATCTCTCTCGACTTCCTGAAGGCCCTCTCCTCATCAAACTTTACTTCCCGCCTAACTACAACTCTCCTATGGCCAGGAATGTAAAGTCGATATGCCTTCGAAGTCTCATCGTAACCCACAAAGATACCTCTCTCTGCAATGGGCTCGAACTTCGTCCTCTTCTCGGAAGGGATGTGAGAGTAAGTCAAAGAACCAAATATCCGAAAATGACTCACCTCAGGCTTCTTGCCTAAATACATCTCCTCTGGAGTCATCCTCCCTAAAGCATGGTGAGGACTCCTGTTTTGCAGATACACTGCAGTGTTGCAAGCCTCTGCCCATAGAAAGAACGGTAACCCCTGATCATGAAGCATGGCTCTCGCTGCTCCAACGATCAACCTGTTCTTTCTCTCTGCTACTCCATTCTAGTCAAGAGTGTAGGGTACTGTCAACTGTCGCTGTATACCCTCCTGCCTGCAGAAAGCATTGAACTCCTTGGAGGTATACTCACCCCCATTATCTGATCTCAACATCCTGATCTTCCTCCCCGTCTACTTCTCCACAAGAGATTTGAACCCTTGGAAGACACTCAATACAAGTGGGGACTTCTTGTTCCTCAAGAAGTAGATCCAGGTCTTCCTGGAGTAGTCATCAATGAAGCTAATATAGTACTCGTGACTAGCAAAGATACTGAAGACATAGGACCGCAAATGTCAGAATGAATCAAGTCAAGCACTCCTGCTGCTCTCGTGTCACTACTAGGAAAAGCAATCTTGGTGTACTTTCCCAAAGAACACCCTCTGCACACATCACTCTGCTTAGTGTCGAACTCAGGTAAACCTGTGACCATGCTCCTCAACAATCTCAGAGCGGGGTGATGTAAATGGGCCATCCTCCTGTGCCATAACTCACATAGCTCACTGCTGCTGCTGTGTGCTAGAGCATGCTGCGGTTGAAACAATAACTTGTATAGTCGTCCACATCTAACTCCAATATCCATGGGGGTAGATACACCTGTGGTCTTGGGAAACACCTGCACTCTCCCATCTGAGAAACACACCCCAAGACCCCTGTCCTCAATAGTGGAAACTGAAGCAAGGTTCTTTTTCAGCCCAGGGACGTACAACACATCCCTCAAAGTCATGGGACTCATGGACTCCCTCTCGAATGTAATGGTCCCCTGACCAACTGCTCTAACAATGGTGTTGTCACCAAGTACCACCTCCACCTCTCCAGCTGTCCGTGATAGCTCGGAGAACAACTCCCGAGTACCTGTCATGTGTCTCGAGGCTCCGCTGTCAATGTACCACGTACCAGTGGTGGATGGACCTGTCTGATGCCCTGTCAACAATGAATGCTCAGTCTCCATATCCATGTCTGTGCTGGTGGCTAAGGAGACTCTCTCTCTCTCAATCTATCCAGCATATAGGGAAAACTCCCTCTGAAACCTCTCACCAAAATCATCAACCTCTGCTGAGGCTGCTGTCTGTTGTCCCTGTCCCTTCTTCTTCTTCTTGCTTGGACACTGTGATGCATAGTGCCCAAACGCCTGACAACAATAGCACTTGATTTTACTCAAGTCCTTCTTCTGTCCACCCTGCGGTTGCTGCTGCTGCTGCCTCTTGACCCCATTCTTCTTGGGACCCTTCTTCTTCTTACCCTTGGTTGTCAGTGCCACGTTCTCCTCATCTGCCCCACCATTTGATGAACTGCCCTGTACGAGACACCTCCTGGTCTCCTCCTGCACAAAGTTGTCCCACAGTCTCTCCCAAGATGGTAGGTTCTCTCTACCCACTATGGACTGCACAAATACACTCCAGGACTTTGAAGCCCTGTTCACTGTTGTGCGTACTAGCTCAGTAGGAGATACCACTTCACCAACTGCTGCCAGTTCATCCCGAACTGTAGAAATCCTAGTGAGGTAAGCTGTGACTCCCTCTCCTCCATTCATCTTGATACTCTTGAGTTTCTCCTTGAGAACCATCTTTCTGTTCTCATTGGAGCTCTCATACAAGCTGGTCAAGGCACTCCACATCTCATGTGCCCTGGTCTTCCCGGAAATGTGAGGGATTATGTGGTCTTTTATTGCATCAAGGATAATCCTCCTAGCCTTACAGTCCTTCTTGTTGAAGGTTGAAAGTGCTGTTGCATTAGTGGCATCGAGAATGGTAATCGAGTTAGCTGTAGTATTTCTCACCACCTCCACCCATAGCTCATTCTCCTCCAATATCAGTAAAATTCTGGCCTTCCAAGGCACAAAATTTTCTGTCCCATTCAGCCTATCCTCAATCCTTAGACCTGTAGCCATCTGAACACCAACCCAATAGAACGCTGCCCACTAACAAAAGATAAAAAATACTGAAGTTTATGAGATCTGAAAATTTCTGTGTGTCTGCAAACTATCACTGTTTTCTGCCCCCTTGCTCTGATACCATGTAGAAATTTTCTGCACTTTACTGTTTGCTGGTTTATGTCAACATTTCGTGGTTTTCATTCCCAGTCGGTTATGCATTGACTGGAAACTACTTATGAAATTTTCAGTAACAATTAAACACACTGTAAAAGTGCACTAATAGGCTGAAAAACACATTTAAACATTCACACCATGAAAATGATAGGCTCAGAAATTTTTGGCCAAAATCAAGCCTTGGAAAAACCCCCATGGGGAAAACCAGTAAAGAGAGAGAGAGTTATTATTTCTTAAGCAAAAATCTCAATACAAATATTACAGTAAAAAAAAATGTACTTATCTCGACCACCCAAAGACACCCAGAAATCTGCCTTGATTTCTGTGCCAATCTGCAGCTCAAAACACTGAACAAAATCACCTTGAAATCTGTGCACCTGACTGTCTCGATTTCTATGCTAAAACAACACTTTGAAAACTGTGCCAAAACCTCGATTTCTATGCAGCTGAACTGTCTCGAAATCTGTGCAGAAAGGTACAGTCCGTACGGACTGTATGGACTCTAGAAATTTGTGCCTGTCACCTCGAATTGCGTGCAGCAAATTTCTGCCTCGAAACCTGTGCCTTTTTCTTGGGAAATGTGCCCAACAAAAACCCTCGATTTCTGTGCTGTACGGATAACAGTAAAACTGCTTGTATGGACCTCGATATCTGTGCTTGCTGAAGCTACCTCGGGATGCATGCCTGCTGTAATAAATGTTGCTCCTCGAACTTTGTGCTGTGCATTAAATGCTCTTCCTGCTGCCTCGAAATCTATGCATGAAGAAAACCCTTCAATGGCTGCCTCGATTTCTGTGCCCTTCTTCTCTGCTCTCTCTTCTCACTTTCCAAAAAGTAAAAGTGAGCTCAAATGCCTCCCTCAAGCCTTTTTGTCTAAACCCTAGGGTTGTTCTAATCCAACGGTGGAGATTAGATCTCATCCGACGGTTGAGATCAAATGAGAGTGAAAATACCTTTTATTTAAATCACTTAAATAAAATTCACTCACCCACTAAAGTTAAGTCAAAAAGTGACTTTGATGTTATAAAGTCTCATTAAGTGAATTAATGCTGAGGGTCACCTTTTTCCCCCTTCTAAGTGACGTAGGCAAAAGTCACTAGGGGAACACTTCCCTAGGTACAAAACTAACACTATTTAGTTCCTGCCGGGTAGGAAGAAGGTGGTCGAGAGCATTTAAAGAGTACTGGAACGGGGGGAGGCGATCTATTTGAATCCCTGCTGATTTGAGGAGCCCCGAAACTCAGTGAACCAAAACTTGGCTCTGCCTGGATGAGTACGAGCAATAGCCTCAGAAGAGTAGTAGGCTGAGTATGGATACCTGTCCCGACCCTTTAATGTGTCTGCAAAGCCCCGGACCCGATGCAAGAAGGAAACCAGTCTGAAGATTGTCTCAAGGCGGAAGGGTTGGGCCCCAAACTCAGCCAGGATGATGTGCTGCGGTATTGTCTGTTTGCATCAGATGATGCAGCGGAGAAGAAGGACCTGGACTCTCTCGGCTGAGGCCCAATTCGACTCAAGTAAAGAATGCCCCCAAATTTCTGATCCGTATAGGACAGTGAGGCGGATCAAGGTGTCCATAAGACTCATCTTGGACGAGATATACTGGAAGTGATGACGACAGCACTGTCTCTCTACGAGGGCCAAGGATCCATACCCCTTGTTGATTCTAGGTTGAAGTGCTGGCCGCAGGCTGAAACGGGGGCCTGTGAACTGCACTCCCAAGTAAGTATAAGTGCTGGTAATCTCAATTTCTTCTCCCTTGAATAGGAAGCGGCAATCCGAGGTCTTCTTCACGCCATTGAAGATCATAACCTTTGTTTTACCCAGATTCACCATCAACTTCCGAAGATCACAAAATAGAGCTAAGGCATCAAGCTGCCTCTGTAGGCCTTCTGGGGAGGAGGATAGGAGAACAATATCATTTGCAAAAAGTAAAATGGAAATTAGGACGTGGTGGAGGAGGCACCCATCTGTATCCTGGATATGATCGTGGAGAAAAGCTTCCAGCTCATCAATATAGATCCCAAAGAGGGTGGGAGAAAGTGGGCATCCTTGTTTAACACCAATAGTGCTCCGGATGAACTTAGACATTCCTCGAACTGTGCGAAGTCGACCAAGGACAGACTCGTATAGGCGCATAATAGCTGTTAGCAGAGTCGTCGAGATGCCAATATCTCTGAGCCGCTGCAGTAGGTCTTCTCTCGAGACCAAGTCAAAGGCTTTCCGGAAGTCCATGAAACAACAATATACCTTCAAGGAACGGTGGCGTGCCTCCTCGATCACGGCTTGAAGGGTAAAGATATGTTCAATAGTCTGATGAGCTGGCCTAAACCCTGCCTGGCCCCGAGCCCTGAGGTTTCTCAGCTCGAGAGCGTTGGATAGATCCCTGTGGAGAATAGTGGCGTATAACTTCGAGAACGTGTGTCCAACCATGATCGTTCTGTAGTCATTAGGATCAGAGGTGGATCCTGACTTGTGGATCGGGTAGATAATGTGATGGGACCACACCGGAGGAAAGCCTTCTCGAACCACATGGTTGAAGAGATCAACCAAGTAACTAACCAAAGGTCGGAGACCATGCTTAAAGAACTCTGCTTGGTAGCCTTCCTCATCTGCTGCTTTGCTACTGTTCATCGCCTAGATGGCCTCCCTGATACCCCTGTCGGCGAAGAGGTGGCAAGAGGAAGGAGGGGAAGTAACTTGAATCTGGGTTTGTCCAGGAATGTCGTATAGACTGGAAGTATGGGAGAACATGGAGACAGGGTTGAGGTCAACTGGAGGAGGAGAGCGTCGGGGGAGGATGGTACCCCAAAATTGTTTGGGGGAATGGGCAAGGAGGGTGGAGAGTTCTCGTCTTCTTTGAGAAGTAAATTGTCGTTTCTTACGGCAGAGAAGACAACGGTAAGCTATTCGGATTACAGGATAAGTGGATAGGGAGTGATGGAAAGCATGACGAAGTTCTTGATGGAGGGATTTGCAATCATCATCGTACTATTTATTCATGGGACAGGAACTGAGCTTGGGAGGGGCAGAGGTGGTTTGGGGAAAATGGGGGAAGGAATTGAGCGCAGCCTCCCAAATTGCAGATGAGAGGCACTGGTATTTAGTAGAGGTAGAGTCAAGCGAGGAGAACTAGGCTTCAGATGGAAGTATTTGACGGAGAGTGGAAGAGAAGATGTCTGGGTCGCCCTCGTCAAATCGGAAAGTGGTGCGAATTGGGTTCTGCGGGAAGAGATGGGTTGGCCGAGGCGGATCAAACTGGAGAGAAAGTGAAAGAAGTGCAAGGGGGATGGGGGATATGGAAAGGTTTCAAACCAAGAGAACTTCCAGAATTAGAAAGTGTTACTGTTTAGCCAATATGTCCAATATTGATGCAATGCCAAATCAACATTTAACCAAAACCAAAACACTAAATTATCTTGCTGTTTATAAAGATCCAATAGAATAGTAAACTCAGAAAATTTCCAACACTTAGAAAGGGTCACTTTAGCTAACAATTTGATGTGTTTAAGCAGGTTAAGGTTTATTGTTAATCAGAGTGAAAATTTTAGAATTTAAAGTTTGTTGTCCTAATGCAATTTCGACCAAAACTAAGCAAGATAATAGGAGAATTTTCACATTTCAACCCAAAAAATTAATTTGCAGAAATTTATAGCTCAAAAATCTGAAAAATTAAATGCTAGAGGCTAAAGAAAATTCCATACTAAATATTGTTGCTGTAATAAATTTCCAAAATTCTTTAGGAGTGTTATTAGCCTCCTTAAATCGCTAGAAAAACTCAGAAAATATTACATCTAAAACCTAGAATTTTTTTAGTAAATTTCCATCATATAAAAGTTAAAACCCTCTAAATGGTATCAAATAAAGTGTGTTTAGGGCCCCTTTACTTCTGTTATTCTACAATAAACTATTGAGTAGTAAACGGAAATAAATTTAAGTTTTAGCCTAGAAAGTGAGACAAAAACCAGAAATTTAACTAGGCAAAATTTGGGAAAAAATCCTAATAATTTATTGTTTGATTTGATAATTTTTACCCTTAAACAAATTAAAACAAAAAATGAAAAATAATTTTTGGGTTTTGTTTGTGGGGTTACAGATCTATAGATTAGTGCCTTCAAACCCTTGTGCAAATGGAGTCATGGGATGTCCTTGAAGATACTTGGGTGTATGTGTTTGACTGGAACCCCTGCACGATCATGCCAAATTCCTATCCCAAACAATTTAAGGTTACCTGCAAATTCTACCAAGGAAGGGTAGCATCTAAGCTTACACCTTCAACCTATCTATCTAGCTCACCCTTATCCTATGCAAGATGATGTATACCACTCCTACAGATGCCAACTACCTTAATCAACTTACAAAACTAAAGAATGATAAACCAATGGAGTAACACTACCCTTCTTATGGACTATACAAATAAGTTTTTTCAATGTCAAAATAAACAAGCTTACCTCAAATGTTTATGCCACCAAGCTGAAATCCATGTGAAAAAACCCCCAAGAGAACAAGAGCAAAGAATGCAAAGATGTAGTATTATTCTCCAATCACTACAACAAATGACAAATAAGAAGTGAGTTCCTTTTATTTGAGAAGGACTCAACTTCTTGTATAATAGAATAATAATAAAAATGCTAAAATCCTAGTTCTATCCTAGGGACTCTCTAATATAGAGTCAAAATACATAAAATAATGCTCAACTCTCAGCAGGCTCCTCAAAGAGAGAGGGCGCTCAATAGATATGTTCAAAAATAGATTACAATGGTACAATAAATGGTCCAATACATAACCAATGGCTTCAAAACCTAGGGCACTCAACAAAAATGGACCAACCCCAACCTCCATGGTCCTAAAAGTGAGGGCGCTCTAAGGGATATGGTTCATAACCCTACTAAACACAATAATGAGGTCCAAAAACCTAGAGCGCTGCATTAATTAAGGTCCAAGTCTCAACCATATGGTTCAAAGTTCAAACGGTCAACAAACACCCTCTAAATCAAGTGTGCTATGGTCCAACAGTCCATCCATGAAATAGAATGGTCCAATGTATGGGAGGAAGGGTCTAAACCCCCCCCTAGAGCTCCCACATGCCAATGAAAAGTTTCCCACATGCTAGGAAAAGGGACAAACTCCTCAAGCATGCTAGGAGAATCACATGTGGTCAACATTAAGTGTAGCTCTCCATGAGGTAGTGCCTAATAGCCATCCAACATACAACAACAAGTCATAGCATGTGTGTAAAATAACCACTCTAGTGTATAATATATATAAGATAACTCATCATTAAAACTTAGGCAATGTTAGTCCAACATGAGAATAATACACAAGACATGTATTACAAATACACCTTTTTTGGTAACTGAATGATTAATGGTTTCTACTCATCTAGTCTAATGTTAGTGTAACCATTAGAACCTTTTTACATGTGATAGTCTTAAGCCAACATGCGTAGCTCAACTACCTTAAGTCAAGTGAGGGTATATGAAATGAACTGTGTACATAGGGAAGAAAAGGGGTCTTTGTGAAATAACCATCTAACGACATAGGAGTGTTAGGTCTATCCTTAACTTTCAAGAGTTAGAATTTTTTAGATGTTTCTTCCATATGTGTGCCTAGCGAGTGTTGTCATGGGTCATCAATCTCGATGCCTTCAAATTGCGACCCCTTTTTTTTTCTTTCTTTCTTTAGATCTCTTTAGAGATTTCATTTAAATTTCATTGGTTTAGTCCCTTTTTCTTTGGATGTGTCTTTGATGACCTGGAACAAGGGAACTTGGTATTTGTGATGGGGAGTATCTACCATGATATTTTTCTTTGCATTTAATTTATCATCAACTTCCCTTTTTAAGAGTACAAGATTGTTTTAGCTTTGATTTTGAGGCATTCATACGTTGGAATAGTAATGAATTATGAGAACATTTGTTGTCACTAATGACAGATCATTCACAAAGGGGAATAGTGAAGGGAATGAGTGAATTGGTGAATGATATGAAATATGGCTAGGTAAAAGTTTTGAAATGGATGAAATCACATGACTTAGTTCACCAAGGTACAAATCAACATCGTAATAACACACTTATTAAGCAAGAAGAATAACACCAAGGTTAGACTAAAGACGAGCAACAATTTAAGTATATGAACCATTATAAAAGCATACATGTAACATCTCATGCTAACATGCTGTCATGCCAGAAAACATGCTAAGAGTAAATGGGGGTTTATAGACATCACATCACTAGGGGATCAAATATTGTCTCTGAGTAGGCACATCAAGGCTCATGGACCATCTAACAAAGATGAAGGACCTTTGACCAATGATCTATGGTAAAGCCACAAGTCTCATCTCAGGAATCTTTGATCAAAATCACCCTTGTTGAAAGAGGGTAACACACTCCAATTGTGCTCATAACTTGAAGTGCTATAGGTTTAGCTAAGCACTTCAATGGTTAATTTCTGTAAATTTGGTGCTTTTCCACCACAATTTCTCCACCATACATCTACAACAAATAATAGAAAAGAGAAAAGAGTTAAATTACATTTCAATCCAACAAAACCGAAACACAAGTGTCAAAACACATAAACGTTGTAACTAAATTTCAAAGCTAAAATTACATACTTGGCAATAAAGTATTTCTGTCTTGGACAACAATGTTAAATCCAAATAGTCAAGTGGTGTTCCTATAAACTCCATTTTTGTAGTAATGATTATGTGGTCATTTGGAAGGTGAACCATTTACCGTACTATGAAGAGGCGAAGACATTTATGGAACCTTTCCATAACCTCGCCATCGAAATCAAAACTACACAAATAAGAAAAGGTGGGGTTGAGGACAAGCACGTCTGCTTGAATGGGACGATGGAGTGTCCAATTGCATTGGTGATCAGTCGTCTCCCAGAGCATCAATTATTTGTCAATCCATCATCTCCCTCCTATATTTCCTCGTAGAAACATTTGATAGCTTCTTTGGCCCTACCCATGGCCTCATACACACACTTCCTCCAATCCTTCCCAGAAGCCATCTTGGTTTGTCAGTCTAGGGATGGATCTCCCATCCTATTTTGTGCCATATACACAATCACACCACTCATAAAAAAGGAACACCCTCTTTAGCGCCTATTCACAATGGTGAAGGCACTAAAGTGAAATGAAATTAGTGGAAAAGCATGTAATGCCAGGCTGCAACAACTCCCTTTTCTCCATGGATTGCCTCATAAGAATAGGGACAAATGCATGGTTACTGTTATATATTATTTGATGGTGCACTTGCCTTGTTCAATGGCCGCCTTGACACTCTAAGGTGTCTATCCATTAGCATCTTGCTAGTGGCTAGTGGCCACATAATAGAAGCATTATTGATGGTTACTCGCACCACATGTTGCACATGTAGCTTTCTAACAAATTCATCCAACATAGCACATAACAATGCTACACCTTCAACATGTGCTGATGCATTGATGGATTTGATAAACATTGTACCCTTCTGACAATTTACTAGGAAATTAAGAAGGGTCCTACCCTTCCCTTTCGTCCAACCATCAGACATCACCATGCATCTAATGGATTCCCTTGACTTTCTTAGCTCCTCTAGTCGGGTCCCTATATTGGCCTTTATTTTTGAAGGAGTGGCCCTCACAACTTGTCATAGGTAGGGGTTTTATACCTCAGTCAAACAATAGTGGCAACATCAAACATACCTTGGTAGAATGAATTTGTCTTGGCAACAGTCTAATGTTCACTTCAAAAAGAATACCTCAGCACAACCTTGTCTGCTTCAGCCTTCTTTTTTTTAAATCACTGATCTAATGGAAGCTTGTGATCCTTGTCTGTTTCTTGGAACAAAGAAAGATGAGGTCCTCATGGAATCCCTCTATTCATTTTCATTCCACGTAGCTTACAACTGATTTTAATTCTGTTTATCCCAGCTTCAAATTCACCATATTGCCAAAATGGGTCTAAAGGATTTGAACATATTGGAAATGAAATGGTCAAGTTTAAACTTCAAACCTAGGGGTTAAAAAAGCAGTTGAAATTGAACATAAAAGACTGCTTAAAAAAAAGATCTATGAACTTCTAAATCATTCTATAATCCATGAAGAAGCAATAACAAGAGGCAAGTAGTATGCACTATGCACACCCTTGCATACATTTGGAAAAAAATGAAGTGTTATGTTGATTAATATATACTTGGGAAATGAAAAGTGTAGGCAGAAATTAATCACGAACTTTGAGAGAAAATCTTCGATGGCAGTGAAAATGATTCTTGGGTCTCTCCAATGGATGATTGGTTCTCTCCGGTTCCTTAGCTCTCAACCCCAACACCTGAAAAAAGAATAGCCCCCCAAAAATCTGGTTTTCAACCCAACAGGCAAACACCAAAGTGGTTGAGATGGCACAATGCACTAACGTTGAGATCTGAAGTAGATGCACCAAATAGAAAACCTATTGATGAACAATGTAAGTGCTCCGAGCAAAAGATAGTGCCAATGTAAAAAGGCTGAACAAGTGCTTCATGATAAAGAAGCAAACACCAAAGCTATCCAGATGGTTGAATGTGTAAGTGAAAGAAGATTGGTTGCATAAGCACAGAATGGAATTTTTTGACAATGATCAACATAATTGCTCCAAGCATGAGATGATGCTAGCTTAAAAGCTGAACAAAATGCTTCATGTTAAAGAAGCAAACATTCTTAACCTATGCCATCAAGAATTGCCATCAAGATGAGAGAGTACTCCAATGGAGTAATGCTTCTACAAGGTAGAATAGTTAGTGTGCATAAAGTTTTCCTGAACAATGGATGAAACCAGTTTGTAGAATCAATGCAAAGAATGCTGAAAGTGCCAGAGTGATTGATCATCAATCCACGAGCAAGACATCTGGATGGTCTGAGTCTAGTTAAAATTTTTCCACTTCCTCTTTTCTACAAGGATTTATAGGAAGGGTTCTTATGAAGCCAAGAAGGCTGGTTTGAAGGTTGATCTTGTGATGAAAGCGAGAGTGGCCCCCCTTTGAAGTAGTGCAAAAGTGCTGCTCGTCTTTCGAAATTGAAGAACTTGTAAATGTAGATTGAGTAAAAACCTTAGCATGTTCTTGGAAAAAAGGAGAAGCATGAGAACCATAACCAATGCCTTGACGAAATGTCCAAGACATGACTTCAGTCAGGGGAACAATACCATGGTCATGCTTTCTGAAACCACCACAAGTATAGCCCATCTGGCGGATTAATTTCAAACCAAAACCTAGTGTGTGTCTCTCAAATTCAACATCAATTTTTACGTCATCACTAGAATCAAAATAAGTGAAGGACGGCAAAGACGCAACAATGTCGCACTTCCGAAAAGAATTTGAAGGATTAGCACAAGACATAATAATAATAATAATCTATTTTTAAGGTCATAGCTAAGACAGACACCAATTTGGTGTTGAGACCCCCCTGTTTGTGGGACAAGGGAAACCCCTCTGTGCAGCGATGTAACAGCTAAAGTCTACAGAGGTGTACATAACCTACCCCCCTTCGGGTTTGAACCTATGACTTCCTAAGAGGAAACACATGTTCTTATGTGATATGATGTCTCCAAATTTATCAAACTTGATATGATTGTTGCTTGCAAAGCCATGACAAGTGTGTTATGATCAGACTGTTACACATGAAGGGTTGGTTGGTAGTTTTAAGAGCTCAGTTTTTCTCAATGAAGCAAACAATGTCTGTTTGAAGTGAAGTTACCTCAGCAAACATGTCATTTTCAACTTGCAAGTTATTATCATGACTTGCAATAGTGCCATTACATCAACATAATAATCCAAATAAACAATGCTGACGGGGATCAACATCAATAAAATGGAGGAAGAAGAAAATTTGGGCTCATTTTTCAAAAGAGTAGGATTTTGCTACACAAAATTCCTTAAATCTAAAAACTAAATGCACTGCTATGTTCTTCTCGAGAAACTATGCAGTTTGAAGAATAAGTTTTTCAAAAAACTCCTTAGAATGAAGAAGTTTCTGTCTTTGGAAGTTTGAAAAGAGAGGATTATGCTTGGGTTTCTGTGAGAAAAGAAAATTTTGAAATAGCAGAGAGCTAAATTTGCAAAAACAAAGCTCACCAATGTGGAGCGAATATAAAACCACAAATTCTGAAGAGAAACATCCAAACAGACATCGAATCTAAATTTTATGGCCATTTAAAGGCTACCATCAAACTCTGCCTGGAAATACCTACATCTTGATGACATGGCAGTTGATTGGACATCTATACTGCTGATTTTTGGGCAGCATTGAGAGCCATTCTCCAGGAGATTGGCATCAGCCTGGGGCTAAGGACCTAGTCAGGGAATAGGATGTTGATGTCGATTGTTCTCCTCCAAGAGGAGACTACATCAACATGAGAAGACCTTTCTTATGAAGATTCAGGAAGACAAGTTGACCATTGAAAAATGAAGAGGACCTAGTGTAAAGTACTTAATGAGAAATCAAGCCAGATGTATTTAAAAGACCCTAAGACACATCTCATGTGTTGGATAGACCCCTCCTCTCCTAGAGCACATGTTCTGAGGGTTCTTGTAATATCCCTAATTTGAAAGTTTACCCAATTTGGCAAATTTCGAACCTTGTGTTGATGTTATAGCTATGTGAGGCATCCTCACTAGCCCAGCCGACATAAAGAAGAAGAATAAATAATAAATGCTAAGTTGCGTGGGTACCCATACCCGGGGGTAGCGTACACGTACCCGTACCGGGTACTTGGGTACTCGTAAGGTACGTCTCCTACCGTACCCTGCCGTACCCCAGACTGGCTCCATGTACCTGAGACTCCTGTTATCACACCATAGTAGCTGTGGGCTACTATTCTTGCTTAGCAGATATCTACACTTTTCAGAGCTTGGATTTTTCAGAGATTGACTATGATGAGCTTGTTATTTGTGATCACTCATGGATCAGAGCAGTATATTGTATCAAATTTTTGTTAGACCTTGTGCCAAGGCTGAGCCTTGGGAGCTTAGATTTGATGACCGATGTGACCCTTTATTCCATACAGTTTCAGTTCAGTGCCCAGTGATTATATTGCAGCGGTGTTTCAGATGATTATTGATGATTATTATGATGATGTGATATGACCCGTGGACTTTTGATTATTGACTTTGGATTATTATCTTGTTGTTTTAGTCATCCTCATAGCTTTGACTTGGTATATGATTCATGATGTGGCAAAACTATTTAAAATGAAATGAACTATCTTGATGATGTTATAAAATATAAAATGGACTTATTACTTGCACACTTAGGTTTTTTGACAAAATTCATTGGTTTCATTACTCTCCTATGAGCATAGATATGGCCTTTCCTGGCATCCTTGTCTGCTAGCTTAGGCACCATTTTCACCTGACTCCATTCATCCATGACCTTCCTTATTTGACTTTCACCTTGACTTGACTTCTTGATACTGAGGATTTCCCCATTTCTACCTCTGTGTTGGACCACATCCATGTTTGTTTTGTGTCTCGGCTCTAAGTTGGTGACAAAGCTTGCCTTTGGTAAGCTGGATTGTATGCCTAAATCATTTTGGTCGGTTGTCCCGATGTTTGGCACTGTGCAGAACTCCCCCTAGTCGCTTGAGATGTTGTTGGCTAAAACTGAAAGCTCATGTACTACTTATATTGGAAATCTTTATAAATACGCCCATGGAAACCGTAAACTCTAGAATGTGTTTCTTAACACACGTGAGTAAAGGGCAAGAGTAATGAACTGCTAAAATACTCCTTGAAGAGTATAGAAAAGGTCTAAAAAGCAAATTTTACTCAAAAGTTATATCTATTATTGCTGACCTTGTATGTATAAACATGCCCCGGATGCAAGCTGCAATTAGTTGTGCCTTTTAGCACATGTAAAATCCGAGGGGTTATGTAGGCCAAAAAGGCCATGAAATGAAATGAATGATCCTAATGAACCTGGATCAGCTTGATGTAGACATGATGCCTAAGTTGAATAAGCACTCTCTAAACAACTTATCCATTTGTGAGACACAGTCCTTCCCTTTGTTATCTGTCTGGCACAGAGTGTAGCTTCCCCTCTCCCCGTCCAAAGTATCTTTTGGTTGAGTTTGGTCAAATCACCCCCTTTGCTTAGCCTTGTTCTTAGCCTTCATCCTTAGCTAGCAGTTAGGCCATCTCCAATGGGTGAGTCTGTCATTTAAGCTATTGTGCAAGTAAATATTAATAACAATGAAATATATAAATGTATTAAATGCCACAAAATGATGTTTATGCTTTAAGTTGAGCTGTGAGAATGCTCTAAAGGAACATGTCTTAGTCTTTGTCATAATCTTGTCCTCGGTTATATTCTGACCTAGTCAAACATAGTTTGACCATGGTCATTCTTGGGATCCATGATGATGTGGGCCATGTATGCTTATGGATGATGATTGATGGTCCCACATACTCTTATTGATGACTCCATATGGTGGACATATGATTCAGATGATGGTTGATGTAGTTGAACAGTTTTATTATTATTTCCAGATCATCAGATTATACACTGTCTGGATATGGTGGACCCTACTATTGATCCCTCAGGTCAACCCATGGTGTATGAGTACACATTTTCAGTAGATTTGGGTCTTCCGGATCCATTGAGACACTTATCATTTAGTTCCAGGCACTTCTTATAGTGATAGATGCAATTATCCACCCGTTGACCAGTTTTGGGCATGTTTCCCCAGCCTGTCCAGCAGAGGCATTGGAGGCCAGTTTCACCTAGGGCGCTGTATGGGAAGCGGGTGGTCCAATCACTTGTTTTTACCATTATACCCCCCTTCCAGACAGCCTGGTGGGCTCAGTTTGACAACGCAGGCACTTTGGGTGTCGGTTTGGGCAGCTTCACGATTTTCGAGGAGGCTTAAAAATGGAATAAAAGGGTCACTGAGGAATTTGGTTTGGGCAACTGAGGCAAAGTTTTGGCATTTGGTCTTCACAGAGGCCTTCCAGGGTGAACCCCTCATCTTCTAGCCAGATATCATCAGTCAGTGGGGTCCACAGTGGCCACAGGAGGCCTTTTACTGCATGTCTCTCACAAATTTTGAGGATAGGATTTGATCATTTGTATTATTTGGACATATTATTTTATATTATTGTGCCATGGGGATGAGCTAGTAAGGATTGATGCCTCCTAGCCCCACCATGAGCTTCTTGAGTCATGTCCATGTCATATGAGGTGGGCCCATGTACTTTCACCCCCTCTTAGGGATGATGCAACCCTCCTTAGTCTTTTTGAGGGATGATGTCACCCTCCTTTTGAGTGATCCATGTGTTTTGATGTTAGGCTCATCTTAGCCATTGATTATGTTGTGAGATCTTTTAATCTCAACCACTCATTTCAAAAAGTGGTTTTGAGATCTAGGGTTTTGGTCTTTATTATCCTATATAAGGAGGAGACCCCCCTCATTGTAAAGCACCTTTGGAGCTCTTGAATATTGGAATAGAATACTTCTTTGTGGAGCTACTTCTGTTGTCTTGTGGATTCTTTTGCACTTTGAATATACAATATCTCTTCTATGTATCATTGTGGATCTTGGGGCTACATGTTGTTTTCTTGCAGGGGGGCCGAATTGGTAAAGAGGAGGGCGATTTGAAGAGGGTTATTGTTGGAGGGATCCACATATTCTCTCTTGGGTTGATCTTTGTGACATGGAGTATCATTATTGTATCTTTGTGACATAGTTGATGCTTTCTATTACATCTCTTCATCATTTTCATCATTTTCTTACTTGGCTTGTTTCACTTGATCTTGTCTTGTAGGAGGAGGACGATTTGGCATCTTTGGAGGAGTACATTTTGGCTTGGAGCACTAAGATCTCACTCTTGAATATACACATAGGGGAATGCTATCAATTTGCAAAGTGGTCACAAGCAATTGAGGTAAGTTCTTCAAGGTATGTACCTAGATCCATCCATTCTTCTTCATTGGTCATCAAACCCTTAAAATCAAAACCCTCTTTTTTTATATTTTCCTAGATCTACTTGGATCTAGCTTGGCCTTGGGGATAATAAAAAGAACCCACCTCTATAGCATCCACGGCAATTGGGATCTATAGTTTGGTGGCATTTGGCCTTCATTTGACACATATTCCAAGGCGCATTAGCCTCCTTGAGGGAAGTCGCACTCCTTGAGAGAAGCTAGTGGGGCTATTTCCAAGACTTGGGTAGGTGAGATCCCACTTGATTTGCACTTGTCTACTTTGATAACCTACCCCTAGTGCTTCACCTCTTTGATTTTTTTGCCTTATGGGCCCCATTCCTCATTTTGAGGGTTGTGCCCCACTTGGGTCATTGGGTGATGATGCATTTTTAATCTTAGATCTATGGAGATATAGCTCATATTGGGGCATGCCACTTAAAACCCGCTTTGATAATTGCCTTAGCTACCTCGATCTACATTTTGGCATCATTTGGACTCCATTTGCCCCTTCATCTAAAGGCACTAGTCTCCCTTGGTCAATTCTCACTCCTTGGGGTTAGTGTCATTTGCTAGATCCCATATGTGGGTGTTGTCTATCTCATCCTAGATCCATAGATCTACATCACTTCACACCCCTTAGTGCCATCTCACTCCTAACTTCACCTTGTGTGTCCCATTTGGACCATTTCCATATTTTAAGGAAGTGGGCCCCACTTGTGTATTTTCGTGGTACTAGATCTATCCATTAGGTGGCGCTATTCATTCATTGGTTGAAACACTTGTCACCTTTAAGCCTCTTCAACCATACTTAACTCTTGGGTCCACCTAATCTAATCAACTCATTGGTTTCCATAACTCATCTTTTACACGTTTCCCTAAGAACCTTTGGGTTAGTCAATTTTCATTGATCGGCTAGGGTCTCCCCCTTGGTGTTGACTTGTCTTGATCTAAAGTGAAGAGTGCGTCAGTTATCGTGACACCCAGCTTGCATTGGGAACCGTGGCATCTCTTGGGTCACCTCTCTAGTTGTCTATCTCCTCTACCGTCTCGGATGGGATACCTTTAGGGACAACTACAAGTTGTGTGATAACAACTCCATTATAAAAAAAGGGGTACTTATAGGCAAAATGGTATGCCGTACCCCGTGTTTGGGTACTCCGTACCCCATGTTTGGGTACTCCGTACCCCATGTTTGGGTACTCCGAGGGTACGACCGACTCAATAAAATGCAATTTGCTGGGGAAAATGTAATAACCCCCAACCAAATTTGAACTAATTTTTTGCTAACTGTGTATGGAGTTTGGTTCAAGACTTATGTCAAACACTTTGCAACACTGTTCAAATTCCACTTAATAGTGTCCATATCTGGTAGACTTATTTTGCATTGATTTACAATGAATGCTTTTATGGTTTTATGTTCAACACTCGTGGAACATAATTGCGCCGAGAGGTGCTCTACAACTTAGTATGAGGGAGTTCTTGTTAGTCGAGTGTTTGTCGAGTTTGTCGAGTAACAAAATAATACAAAGTAAACAAAAAAGAATAATACAAAGTAAAAAGTAATAAATATTATGTCGGCCATAAACAAAAAGAATAATACAAAGTAAAAAGTAAATATGAGGGAGATCTTGTAACGTTTGTCGAGTGTTTGTGAAGTAACAAAATAATACAATGTAAACAAAAAAGAATAATACAAAGTAAAAAGTAATAAATATTATGTTGGCCATAAACAAAAAAGAATAATACAAAGTAAAAAGTAAATATGAGGGAGATGTGTAATTTCTATTTCTTTTTACTAGCTCTTTTTGAATAGCTCCTTGAGTGCAATACCTGAGCCGAGGTTTGCACCTCGGGAGATTTGATCCCTCTCGGTGCTTGATAGAGCCTAGGATTTGGATCTAGTTTAACTACCAAATGTGCACATAAAAATTATACATATGTATTTAATAGTGAGAAATACACTCACATCAATTGAGGAATATATTTGCGATTTTTAATTACTTGTAACAGTAGTACAAATAGGTTTTTAAAGTAAGATTTCAAGTGTACTTTCAGGTCTGAGTTCGAAGGTTTGTTACAGCTGCTTAGTACAATGATTTATCAAATGTTATGTAACTTCCAGTATTCCAATTGATATCTACTGAGTCTATGATTTATCAAATTTTATTTTTAAATTTTCAATGTGAATGTTCATTGTTCAATGAATTATTGAATTTAGAATTATGAATCATGAATCATGATTCATAATTTATGGAGAAATCTAAAATATGATGTCACTGTGACATATAGATATATACACACACAGTACCCTCGATGTACCCAAGTACCCTGTTTCAAAAAGTGTCGTCCTCGTCCCTGTCCCCGTATCCAAGTTTCATGGCAACTTAGAATAAATGTAATTTTATATTGTAAAATGACAAGACCCAGTAAGCGGATCTTATGAAAAGTAATGTATAAATAGAAGAGCTCCCTCTATCATTTCATCTATTCTCACCAAGCAATTCGCATCAGTGAAGGAGCTCGCATTTTCTGGGTTGGAGAAGACTTGTGGAGCAGATTTCTTGAGCATTGACTCAGTTTGTACTTTTTATCTTCTTTGTACTAAAATCTCAGAGTAAGAAAGGGTTGCTGGGTTTTTCCCGATTTTGGGTTTTCCCAGGGTAAAGTGGTTTGTCTATTGTCTCTATTGTTTCTGTGCATAGTTGTTCTTTCAGTGATCCTTTTCATTGCTTCGATATATTATGCTGCTATAAGTGAAAACTAACATGGTATCAGAGCTATGCTGAAAGTGACTATTGCCGGGAACTAGGCTTTGGAATTTCTCCAACTTCCAACCATCAAATTGGTTAGATCTTACCTTCATTGAGCTCGCCTCAGCAAGGTGAATTTTTCTTTCCAAGTAGAATTCCATTCTGACACTTTTCAAATTTGACCAAATTTCTTAGGTTGTTGCAGAATTAGGGTTTGCTGGTTTTCAGTGACTTGCCCACAGATTTGGAAGAAAAGGAGGTTCATTCAACTCGCCTTAGGAGGGCGAATTCATCTGTGGAAGTGGTTTTCTCAAAATCCAAAATTCATTTTTGACCTAGCTCCTGCTAGGGTTTCTGCTGATCCAGTACCCAATCAAAATGTCAAGCATCAAGGTTGAAGATAGGCTCGATGGAGCATCAAACTACTACTCATGGAAGTCTAGAGTGCTTATAGCTCTAAAAGAAAATGATTTACTAAAATTTGCCACAGAAGGAGTGACAGAACCGGCAGAAGCTTCAGAGAAGACTCAATGGAAGAAGAATGATGCCAAGGCAAGGAGGATACTAATAGATTCAGTTAAGGATCATTTTATTCCTCAGATTTCTCAGAAGAAGACAACAAAGGAAATGTTTGACTCATTGAAGAAGTTGTTTGAGAACACAAACATCAATAGGGCTCTTGCCCGGCAACAACTCTCAAGCATCAAGATGTCTAAATCAGAAACCATAGCTTCATATGTCATGAAGATCACAAAAGTAAAAGAAAAATTGGCAACAATAGGTGAAATATTGCAAATAGAGAATTGGTTATGATGACCTTGAATGGTCTCCCTCAATCTTGGGAACCCTTTATCCGAACTATATCGGGAAGATTAGAACTACCAAATTTTGAAAGAATATGGGCAGACTGTACATAAGAAGAAACACAACTTGTGATGAGAGGCAAGATTCAAGAACCCCATGAAGAAGATCAAGCTCTCATCACACATACCAAGAAGAAAGGAAAGAGGAACTTTGGATGAAAATACAAGGGTAGAAGACCAAGTCCTAATCCTGGTCATAGGAAAAAGAAGGACATGTCGAAGGTTCAATGCTATAAATGCAGAAAGTTTGGCCACTTCAAGAACCAATGTAATTCACAGAAGAGGAAAGAACATGCCTCTGCAGTTGATGTGGATGAAGAAACTCAACCAAAGAAATTGAAGAAGACAGAATTCTTCTTCTTCATCTCAGCTTTATTAGGAACTGTTCCTACTGATACTAATGTTTGGTTGTTAGATAGTGGTGCCTCTAAGCATATGACACGTTACAAGGAGTTTCTCTCAAACCTAGAAGAGAGGGAATCACATCTAAGACTGGTCCTCGGAGACGATACTATATATGCAGTGAAAGGAACTGGTACAACCTCCTTTCAGCTAGACTCTGGTGATTCTCTGCATTTGAGAGAAGTTCTATATGTGCCAGGGATGAAAAGAAATCTTGTCTCTATGTTAGCACTAGAAGACAAGGGTTATAAAATTGCATTCTCAGATGGGAAGGTTCTTACATGGCACAAGAATTCCACTATCGATTCTGTAAGAGTAATTGGTGTTCGTGAAGAAAGTTTATACAGATTGACGGTACAACCAGTTCAGGCTCTAGTACACGACTCTATCAGTATGAGTGAGCTATGGTATAGAAGACTTGCTCACCTACACTATAGAGCTATTCCTTCTCTCAAGAAGATGGTTACAGGACTTCCCGAACTCCAAGTGGAATATGATGGCATCTGCAGAGGATGTGCACTTGGCAAGAATGCCAAGGGATCTTTTCCTAACAGTGACACAAGGTCCAAAGGAATATTGGAGTTGTTGCACTCAGACTTGTGTGGACCTATGATAGTTACATCATTGGGAGGATTCTCATACTATATGACCTTCATAGATGATTACTCCCGAAAGACATGGATCTATTTCTTGAAGTCAAAAGAATGCGAAGAAGTTCTGAACAAGTTCAAAGAATTCAAGGCCCAGGTTGAGAACCTATCCGGTAAGAGATCAAGATTCTAAGGTCAGATAATGGAGGAGAATATACCTCCTCAGAATTTAATAGTTTCTGCAAGGAAGTAGGAATCAAGAAGGAATACACAGTTCCTTACAACCCTCAACAAAATGGGGTTGCAGAATGGAAGAATAGATCTATAGTGGAAGCCGTCAAAGCCATGATTCATGATCATAATTTTCCGTTGTTTTTATGGGCAGAGGCTTCCAACACTACACTATATGTTCATAACAGAAGTCCACATAGAATACTGAAGAATATGATTCCAGAAGAGGTCTTCACAGGTATGAAGCCAGAAGTTGCTCATCTACAAATATTTGGCTGTCCAGTATACATTCATGTACCCAAAGAAAAGAGAACAAAGCTAGAACCTTCAGGGAAGAAGGGTACATTTGTTGGGTACAGTGAATCTTCGAAGGCATATTGAATCTACATCGCAGGTCAGAGACAGATTGAGATCAATAGAGATGTTTCCTTCGAAGGGGAGTTTGCCTTCAAAAAGGCTAGGAGATCATCCTTGGACAAAGAGGAGCAAGAAGCTCCAAGAGAAATGGAGTCATTACCTACTCCCCCTTCAAAAGTTTAGAGGGAGTCGACAGATCCAGTAGGTTCTGTAGATCCAATGGATCTAGTTGATCCAGTAGAGCCCATAGATGTTCCCAAAGATCTTGCTATTGGCAGGAAGAGGCCCGTTTGTGCTCGTCAGACTTTAGAGGATGCAAAAAATCATGATGCTCCCCCAGGCACATTCAGGGAGAGCAAGAAACCTCGAAGATACTCAAGATACGTAGCACTGATGTCCCACATTATTGATTCTGAGCCATCCAGTTATGAGGAGGCCGCAAACTAGTAGGTTTGGAAAGATGCTACGATGGAAAAATATCAATCCATCATCAAGAATGACGTATGGGAAGTGGTGCCAAGACCTGAAGGGAAGTCAGTTGTGACTTCCAAGTGGATCTACAAGATTAAACATGTAGTAGACGAGAGCATTGAGAAGCACAAAGCGAGATTTGTGGCTAGAGGATTCTCCTAGAAAGAGGGAGTTGATTATGACTAGACATTTGCTCCAGTTGCATGTTACACGACCATCAGATCAATCATAGCTCTAGCTTCAGCTATGGGATGGAAGCTACATCAAATGGATGTTAAAACAACTTTCCTTAATGGAGTAATTGAGGAAGAAGTCTATATTGAACAACCAGAGGGTTTCAAGATTCATGGGAAGGACTCCCATGTGTGCAGAGTGAAGAAGGCCCTGTATGGCCTCAAGCAGGCACCACGAGCATGGTATGCCAAGATTGATGGATACTTGGTGAGCTCGGGATTCATCGAGAGTGAGGCAGACTCCAACCTTTACTGCAAGGTTGAGGATGGTAGACCATTGATACTAGTACTATATGTTGATGTTCTATTTCTCACAGGAGATGAGAAACTTACTGAATGGTGCAAGAAGATGATAGCCTCTGAGTTCGAGATGAACGATTTTGGTTTGATGCATTACTTCTTAGGTTTGGAGGTGTGGCAGAGACAAGATGAGATTTTCCTAAGCCAAGGAAAATCTACCATTGATATCTTGAAGAGATTTGGCATGATGGATTGCAAGTCCATGAATACACCTATGGAGATAAACCTTAAGAAGTTGAGTGACTCAGCTTCCGAGTCAGAGTTGATAGATCCTACCATGTACAGAAAACTGATCGGTTCACTAATGTATCTAGTTAATACGAGACCAAATATTTGTTTTGTAGTGAGTGCTCTCAGTCAATTTATGTGTGAACCGAGATAGGTACATTGGGTTGCTGCGAAGCGTGTGCTAAGATTTTTGCATGGCACTGTGAAGTTTGGACTGAGATATGCTTCCAGGAGTGACATAAGATTACATGGATATACATATTCAGACTGGGCAGGAAGTTTCGTGAACAGAAAGAGCACCTCAAGGTGTTGCTTCAGTTTGGGGTTTGCAGTGATTTCCTGGTGCAGTAGGAAGCAACCTTTA
Organism: Larix kaempferi; assembly: GCA_027924585.1. NCBI lineage: Eukaryota > Viridiplantae > Streptophyta > Pinopsida > Pinales > Pinaceae > Larix > Larix kaempferi. Next base: position 8,146,267 of record BSBM01000344.1, on the reverse strand, counting down.
GTAACATTGAGCACTGCAGAAGCAGAGTATATTGCAACAAGTGTGGCGGCACGAGAAGCAGTATGGCTTTGAAAGCTCTTTGCAGGATTATCCGGGCAAACACTTGAGCCTATCGTTATTCACTATGACAATCAGAGCTGTGTGAAGCTTTCAGTGAACCCTGTATCTCATGACAGATCAAAGCATGTGGAAATCAAGTACCACTATATCAGAGATATGGTACAGAGAGGAGCAGTTCGGCTCTAGTACATTCCGAGGGATGAACAAATTGCAGACATTCTCACCAAGCCTCTTTCCAGAGTGAAGTTTGCGTACTTCCGTGAAAGACTTGGAGTATTGGAGAATGGTTCCCTCAATGAGAGGGAGTGCTCATAGTCCCGGACATAAATGAACTCAGTCCAGTTTGGATAGGCGTCCTCGTAGACCGATAACGAGTTCAGTCCAGATTGGGACAAGTGGTCCTTGTAGACCATAGGGAGCGTAGCTCTAGTAGGACAGAAATGAACTCTGTTCAGGACAAAAATGATCTTAGTCCAGTTTGAACAGGCGGTTCTCGTAGACTGATAATGAGTTTAGTCCAGTATTTGAACAGGTGGTCCTTGTAGACCGATAAGGAGTTCAGTCCAGTTGACCATGAGCTCAATCCAGTTAGGACTGGTGTTCCTGTGTGGAACTTTCTCCAGGTTGGAGAGGACTCTTGTATAGAGTATATTTAAATCCCTGTATGGGATATCGTCCTGAATAGACGATGTTGACCCTTTCTTATGATGAAGAGATGTACGAGTCCAGATGATGCTAGCCAGCCGTGACGATCAGGAGATGTACGAGTCCAGATGATGCTAGTCCAACTGTGATGATCAGAAGATGTACGAGTCCAAATGATGCCAAGATGTATGAAGTCCAGCCGTGACGTTCAGATGATGCTCAGATGCACAAGTCCAGTTATGATGACCAGATGATGCTTGATGAGTTCCAGCATGATGATACCTCTATAGCTAAGAGGGAGTGTTGATGTTATAGCTATGTGAGGCATCCTCACTAGCCCAACCGACATAAAGAAGAAGAATAAATAATAAATGTAATTTTATATTGTAAAATGACAAGTCGGCCCAGTAAGGGGATCTTATGAAAAGTAATGTATAAGTAGAAGTGCTCCCTCTCTCATTTCATCTATTCTCACCAAGAATTTCGCATCAGTGAAGGAGCTCGCATTTTTTGGGTTGGAGAAGACTTGTGGAGCAGATTTCTTGAGCATTGACTCAGTTTGTACTTTTTATCTTCTTTGTACTAAATTCTCAGAGTAAGAAAGGGTTGCTGGGTTTTTCCCAAGTTTGGGTTTTCCTAGGGTAAAGTGTTGTGTCTATTGTCTCTATTGTTTCTGTGCATAATTGTTCTTTCAGTGATTCTTTTCATTGCTCATATATATTATGCTACTATAAGTGAAAACATTAACACCTTGGACTAGTGAAACCCCAAACTGTCCCAAATGATCCCAAATGGTTTTGAATTTTGTATGGAGGGACTTAGGAGGATATAGGACACATTAATACATTTATCAGACACCCAAACACCTTCTATACCCATCCGTGGTCTGCAATTTGCAAGGAGAGAAGTTTCAGGACAAGACTAGTCAATTGGATTAATGGAAATCCCCCTTATGTCTGCCCCTAGGGGACATCAATGACAACATATGTGCAACATTAGATCAGGTTTTAGGGTCGAGTAGGTCTCCCAAAGAACAACAACTTCTAGAGTATAAAATTTGGGGTGAAAATGTAGACAAGGAGCCTCGAATTTGGTCACAAACTATAGTAACACTTTAGGGGTTTGCAAACATTATTTGGGACATCAAATTAACTTCACATGCAGCTCATAAAATGGACAAAAATCTCAGAAATATCTGATATAAAACATGTACAACATCATCCCAAAATCACCATGAAAATGCTATGAGGAAAATGGCTCGAATCTCAGTTTTGATTGGAAATATCACATGAAGTACATGGTATTTCGAGCTGTGGCTCTCATGATATGTCTGTTACAGAGTTATGCAGCAACTAACATGTTCATAAGGTCGAAATAGAAATCCTCCATTAACTATATGCAACAAGAAGTGCGCCCTTGCACTTTTACATGACATTGAGAGAATATAGTGAGGAAACTAGCTCGAATATCAATGTTACTTGGAGAAATAGTACATGAAGTGCTTAGTGTTTCGAGCTGTGGCTCTCATGATATGTCTATTACAGAGTTATGCAACAACTAACATCTTTATAAGGTCGAAATAACAATCCTCTATTAACTATATGCAACAAGAAGTGCGCCCTTGCACTTTTACATGACATTGAGAGAAAAATAGTAGAATGAGAATAGAGAAGAATGAGAGAAGATGAACTCGAACTTAGATGGGGGTTGAACCTGCATCAAAACATCTCCTTGAAGCTTTGTTGAAAGGTTTGAATGGCTTCTCCATCAACCAACTTGGATGGGAATCTTGCACCCTCGAAATTGGTTCTAAGGCAGGGAGGATGAACATCCACCGTGCAAGGACAAGCTTGAAGCTCTCCCAAATTGCAAAGATGGAAATGACAAATGACCAAAATCTGCTCCATTTCGACTTGGCCTCCTTTTAATAACTTTAGTTGACTCATTTACCTCCTTAGAACTCAAATTTTCTCCTAATTACTCATGAAATTTGAATTAGTGGGAGTTATGACCCTTCATTGGCCCCACATGACACTTGGCTCATCTTTTGTCTCCAACTCCTCCATGAATTCGAATTGGGTAATATTTTCGATGCTTTGGAGATGTGTAACTCCTCTCATGCGCCCTCTTGGTCTATGTTTAGCTCTTACATTGTCATAGATGTCATAGAATTTGTTATAAGTGTCATAGGTGTCATAGAATCTGTCATAAGTGTCATAATGCTTGTCATAGTTGTCATAGAATCTGTCATTGCCTATTTTTTGCCCCATGACTCTTCCTCTTCCTTCATGAATGTTACCTCTTCCCTTCCAACTCGAATTTGGGGATGGCTCCATGTTAAAGGAGGAATATTCTCTCATGTGGACCCCACATGTCCACTTATGTGCCCCCAAGTCCAACTAGGACCTAATGCCACTTCATTTTGGAGCATTTAACATTTATTCCATAATTTATTGGCCTATTTTTCCACCATCAATTTAGAATATTGAATTTTCATGAGAAACTATAGACCTTGGGGTTAAATGCCAATATTTTACTTCTTCCACATAACCCTTAGGAATTGGGTAGGCCAACTTAATTATTTATTTGAAAACCATTTAATTGGGGACATGACAGTTCTAGGACACGTGTGGACGATGAAGACCAAGAAAAGGGCTAATACTTTGCCTAAAGATGACTTGCCTAAGAAGATTGGGTTGTTAGCCCAAATGCAATGACAATAGCCCTAATAAAGTGTTAAAAGCCCACAATGAAATTACAAGGACCCTAACAAAAGTAATTTAAGTATTTTTTAATTATTAAATTAAAAATACTAAAGTGGGTTTTGGGTTAGTGGTTTCCTTGACTTATAGAATTCACCCCTTGTTTTACATCAATGATGAAATATAAATGAGGAGCACTCTCAAGAGATCATATCATATCTTCCTATTATCATTATCTCTATCCAAAAGAATTTGTGTGGGGTTATGAACTGTCTTTGACTCTCTTTGTTCAAGGTGGAGGTTTGGTTCAACTATTAGAAGGCAGCCGCAGGTGTAGAAGGTTTTGATTTGTCCACATGAAGGCAACCACAGGACATAGAGGCTGAAGGTAGTTTGATGTTAGGGCCCTAGAGGGATCAGATCACCTACAACATGTCATAGGAGGTTGAAAGTAGGCTTAGAGGGCTTGGTTAAGGTCTGATAGGCCCTAAAGGGCTTGGATCAGGGCAGTCAAAGGTTGAACAGGCCCTAGAGGGCTTGGATGAGGGCAATCGAACGTTGAACAGGCCCTAGGGGGGTCAGATCAGGTCACTATGGGTTGGCACCAGACAGATTAAGCCCTTAAAGGGTTCGATCAGGTCACAGAAGGGCAGTGGCAGTCTTGACAGGCCTTTGGAGGCCTCACACTTTGGTTAAGGTCAGACCTGCATACTTGACAGGCTGTTATAGACCTTACGCTTCAGATTGGAGGCAGACCGTGGATTAAGGGTAGGTCATAGAAGGCCCACGCTAAGGATTAGAGGCAGATCGGAGGCTTCATAGCCTGATGTTGTATTGTAGAGGCCTTACGGTGTCTTGTATCAGTAGATTTGGGGTCTCACAGGCAGCCCACAGGCAGAATGGTCTCACTTCAACTAATTAGGGCTTTTGTCATCTCAACTTAGGGTTGACATCAACATCAGGGCTGATGTCATATATAGGGCTCACATCAGCTGAAAAAGATAAGTACTTGATCTCTTTGATTGTATTTGCCCTCATGTAGAAGGGTTTGATTTCATGGTCATGATGTATACTTGTTCTTCATTAATGAATCTTCATTTGAAAGGTTGCTGGGGTATTCTCCCGTAAGGGTTTCCCCAGGGTCAAATCATGGTGTTCACTGTTCATGTCTATTGTGGTGTTGAGTTTACTTTCTGCTCTATTTAGTTTACTATTACAACTAGTTAGTATCATACTGCTCATAAGTAATTAATATGGTTGATACTTTCATGTGTAATTATTCCAAAGATTTTTTTTTAAAATGCACTCATAATTACTAGCTTATGGAAGTAGTTAAAAATTCAACATGGTATCAGAGCCAAGTTATGATGTTTTGCCTTGATCGACGCAGGAAAGATCCTAGATATGGAGCAGTGTACTACTTGGTGGATGTTCTGGGTGATGAACATCCTTGGTTGAGCATTGGATCTCAGCAGGTTGTGAGGTAGACCTCCCTCAGGAATTTTTTTCTGGGAATTTGCAGCAATAAAGAATTTCTTTTATGAAGGGTAGGCCTTAGAACTATAAGGCAATTTTGCTGAAAACAAAATGGCTTACAGAGCAGATGATTACCTCCTCAAGGTAGTACAGTTTGAAGACCCTGGTGTATCTGATTTACTTGGATAGAGTTCAATTTGAAGTCCAATTCCACCCTCGGAGTGGAGTATATCAACCGTAGATAAGATTGCATTCAGATCCAGACTGCATACAGTCAAAGGATATAGATATGGTTTACCTAGCAAAGGCATTTGACGTCAAGAGATACTTCTCTAGAATGACATGCTTGAGGATTTTATGTTTCAGGTTGAAGTTTCATTGAATGCAGATGTCTCATTCAAAGTTACAGTTTTGTTTCCATTGCACTCGTATAATGAAACACGGTCTCAGCACAAGCTAGCATTGATGGTCAAATAACCCAAGAAGAAATTTGTAAAGACTTCAAGTCAAGATCTGGTACTTACACAAAGCAATGACCAAGGACGAGTTGTTTCCATGCAGAGTTATTATAAAAGCCTTGTTTCTGCATTGCACGATGTCAGTAAGCCTTGGGTGGTTCCTTGAATATGACAAGACTCATAATCATTTAAATCTACCTTGAATAAGGTGTATCTTCTGCAAGTAGAATTAGGAACTTAGTAGTGCTTTTGATCCACCTATATGGGAGTCTAGACACCAACCACATTCAGTTAAGTTGGACTCCTATCATGAACGAGGTGCTAGTAAATGAAACAATATTAAATTGGTTAGATCTTGTATCTAGGGGGGCAAGATCACCCACGCATGATGGCACATTCAAATTTTATCTCCTATCTCATTGAAGGTGTATGTGCATGATCATATTTGTCCATGTTTGAATTTTTATGCATGTTTGTGGGTGACTAAATACATCTGAGATGTACCTGGTATTGGGTCCTTTATATGAAGGCTAAAAGAGAGTGCCAAGTTCCTAGATCCTTGAGTCAGTTTCCCTTACAATCAAAATCCATGTGTGAGTTATGCACTGGTCACTTTTAGTTTAGCAGTTTGAGGACAAAGGGTGTTGAAGGTCTTTGAGGATGGACAGGTCCTTGTATGACCTGGATCAGACATAAAGATTTGTGTTCGAGAGGGAGGATTGTACAGTTGACTGTATGGTCAGTTATTTTTGGCTTTGATATATGACAATGTTAGTACTGTGAGCTGTGAGATGTGCTCACTTGCAGAGTTCCTCTCGTTGTGTAGAGGATTGTTATAGCTTGACCAAATCCTTAGAGAAAGCATGACTAGAATTGCTGAGATCATATTATTGGTTAAAATATTTTGAGATCTGTTCTGGATAGTGACAGTAATTCTTGAGCTAGGACTGTCAGTTGTATGAGGATCGAGGATAGAGTAACTCTTTGTTCTACATGTCAGTTGGTGTTTCTTCTCCCATTGAGCTTCATGACTTTGGGACTCCGAGGGAGAACCTGACAGATTCCCATATTAGATTAGATGACAGCGTCTCCTGATTTTTGTGACTTTGCCTGGGCGCAGAGATCACGAATATTGGTCAGTTATTCCAGAGAATTGGTTACCCCTGAATGGTTCAGCGAGACTTCAATATCCTGTAGATTCTACTCTCCTCAAGAAAAAGTTAGATTGAGATTGTCAGGTTGTTGTCCTGATATGTTGGTAACTTTCAGGAGGTCCAGAATCTCACCTGGAGATTAGTAATGAGGAGCATAAGACTCCAAAGAATGGAGTTTACTATACTTCAGATATTCACTCTTTTGACAGTCAAAGGGAGAGAGTAGAGCTCTCTGAGTATGTGATTGAAGTTTGAGATGCTGCTATGAGAGACTTGTGTACCTTCATGAGACTCTGCCAGGGGCAGAGAAGCATACTGTTGTAATTGGACTTTAAGGGAAAGTCTGAGTTTGTATGAGACACATCATTGGTTTCGAGCCTTTTAGTAGGCTGGTATGTTCAGATGTTTTGATCAGTCTATTGATGAGTATGATGTGTAGAAGTCTATGAGACTTCCAGATAGCCTTATGAGGTTGAGCATGCAACAATGAGCATCATTGAAGGAACTCTCTCACAGAGGGAGTAAACTATGAAGGATCATATGTACAATGATAAGTTAAGATTACATCTGATTGGATGTGTGAATCTCCTTCCTCATCAGTTTGGTTCAGTATGCAGAGTACTAAAATGCTTTGGTTGCAGATTGCTTAGATAGTCTGTTGTTGGGATTAGAGGGAGTCCAGAGATCCATTCAGTGACAGAAGGAGAGCACGAGGCTCTACTTATCAGTTTGATCCGTATGAGATATCATTGATGGTTCAGGATCACTTGAGTTGTGACTTGCGCAGCAGAGACAGTTGGTTCCTCTAGTTCAGAGATAGACTTATGTGTACCTTGCAGACTCCCAGAGTTTGGTATTCAAAGATACCTGGTAAATTCACTAAGAAGTAATGCAGATGAGATAGTTCGTTGATCTTAGTGATTACTTGTTTTTTGGAAGAAAATAAGTGGGGGTCTGTCTCTTGTTATGAGATGGAGGATCATTTCCCTATGGATCACTTGCTGAGATTAGTGATGAGCACCACACACGAGATCCATTCTTTGGAAAATGGAGGCACCTGGTCAGTTACCAGGAAGATGATTCAGTATGGGACTGAGGCACTTGGTTTGTTACCAGGATGTTGACTGTGGTCAACTTGATTCAGCTTGTGGCTGACGCACTTGGTCAGTTACCAGCATGTTGATGCAGATCAACAAGAGAAGTCCTAGACTGAGTCTAGGTAGATGATGTATGACGTACTCCTCTCCTTGGTCATTTGAGATGGTTGAGCTATGGGACCTCCTTAAGGGACTGGCCACCCCTTGTTGGAGTAACTAGCATATGACCTTGGTGTTATTAGGGAGAACGATATCATCACATTGTGTAGAGATGATTACATTATCGAGTACCATTCTCTGGGAGAATGGATACAGCCTAGAGCGGAGTTACCTGGTCTATTACCAGGACATTGATGACACGTGAGGTGCATCAATGTGTGTGTGGTGACTTGAGCTACTTCTTTGATCTATCTTGGAGCTTGCTTGACAGAGAATGCCTCTCTCGCTGAGGAGGAGTGTTGATTTTTGGGTAGCATTGAGAGCCATTCTCCAAGAGATTGGCATCAGCTTGGGGTTGAGGACCTAGTCATGGACTAGGATGTTGATGTCGATTGTTCTCCTTCAGGAGGAGACTACATCAATATGATAAGACATTTCTTATGAAGATTCAGGAAGACAAGTTGGCCATTGAAAAGTGAAGAGTACCTAGTGTAAAGTACTTAATGTGAAATCAGGCCAGATGTATTTAAAAGACCCTAAGACACATCTCATGTGTTGGATAGACCCCTTCTCTCCTAGAGCACATGTTCTGAGGGTTCTAGGACACGTTGGGAGTTTGGACCATGAAGACCAAAAAATGGGCTAAGACTTTGCCTAAAGATGACTTGCCTAAGAAGATTGGGTTGTTAGCGCAACTGTAATGACAATAGCCCTAATAATGTGTTAAAACCCCACAATGAAATTATAAGGACCCTAACAAAAGTACTTTAAGTATTTTTTAATTATTAAATTAAAAATACTAAAGTGGTTTTTGGGTTAGTGGTTTCTGTGACTTATGGAATTCACCCCTTGTTTTACTCAATGATGAAATATAAATGAGGAGCACTCTCAAGAGATCATTCATATATTCCTATTATCATTATCTCTGTCCAAAAGAATTTGTGTGGGGTTATGAATTGTCTTTGACTTATTCTCTTCAACGTGGAGGTTTGGTTCAGCTATTGGAAGGCAACCACAGGTGTAGAAGGTTTTGATTTGTCCATAGGAAGGAAACCGCAGGACATAAAGGCTAGAGGCAGGCTGACATTAGGTCTCTAGAGGGCTCATATCACTTACAATAGGTCATTGGAGGATGATCGCAGACTTGGAGGGCTTGGTTAAGGTCTAACAGGTCCTAAAGGGCTCGTATCATGGCGATCGAAGGTTGAACATGCCCTAGAGGGCTCGGTTCAGGGAAGCCGAAGGTTGAACAAGCCCTAAGGGGCTCAGATCAGGTCACTATGGGATGACCTCAAATAGATTAAGCCCTTAAAGGGTTCGATCAGAGCACAGAAAGGTAGTGACACTCTTGACAGGCCTTTGGAGGCCTCACACTTTGGTTAAGGTCAGATCTGCATACTTGACAGGCTGTTATAGACCTTACGCTTCAGATTGGAGGCAGGCTGTGGATTAAGGGTAGGTCCTAGAAGGCCCACGCTAACGATTAGAGGCAGATCAGAGGCTTCATAGCTTGATGTTGTATTGTAGAGGCCTTATGGTGTCTTCTATTAGTAGATCTGGGCTCTAAGAGGCAGCCCACAGGCAGAATGGTCTCACTTCAACTAATCAGGGCTTTCGTCATCTGAGCTTAGGGCTGACATCAACATTAGGGCTGATGTCATATACAAAGCTGACATCAGTTGAAAAATACAAGTACTTGATCTCTTTGATTGTATTTACCCTCATGTGTACGAAGGGTTTTATTTCATGGTCATGATGTATACTTGTTCTTCATTAATGTATCTTCATTTGAAGCGTTGCTGGGGTTTTCTCTCATAAGGGTTTCCCCATGGTATAATCATGGTGTTCACTGTGCATGTCTATTCTTATGTGATGTGTTTACTTTCTGCTCTATTTAGTTTACTGTTACAACTGGTTAATGTCATACTACTCATACGTAATTAATATGGTTGATACTTTCATAATTACCAGCTTATGGCAATAGTTAAAAATTCAACATATACTATTGATGCGGTAGATTGACTAGGTGTCTGTACAATTGTTGTTGCACTATATGGATGCTGATGTTGCATTATACGAATTTTGACATGGCACTATAGGAAGCTAATGTGGTAGTATTGATGCTAACATGCCACTGCAATTCTTGAGGATGTGGCAAATAAGTTGTTGATGTCACTGTATAGGATGCTATCGTGGCATTGTAGGTTGTTGATGTGGAATTGTGTGGAAGTGATTTGTTCTATGGAGGTGGAAAAGCATTGATCTAGAAGACACGTGGTTGTGACATGGAACTATTTTGACACATGGCAGAAGTGCCATATGGCAAATGAGATATCTGGCACTTTGTGGTTGTGCCATGTGGTAGTGCTGTGGCATACATGAGTTAGCAAAGCATTGATGCGCGAAAGCATTGGTGATGTGATCGGGGTGCTACATGGTAGGCGAGATGACAGTTATGTTATGGCACTATGAGACACATGCTAGGGATGAGTTGTTAGTGTGTGACATGGTGTGTGCCATGTGTCATTCTATTACTGGTCCACATGGTAGGGGTGTTGGATGAGATGTTAAGGCACTTCGACAAAAATATGAGTTGAGAAGGATAGGTTATGGGTTTTGATACCTAAACCTCTTGAAAGTCTAACAGATTCTCCTAACCAAGTTAGCAAATGAAGATTTGTAACGAGACTTTTGGTATTCTTTTGAAAAAGAAATTTCAAAATAACTTATAGAAATGGAAAATTCATGTTTGCTGGAGAAAATCCTCCATATCTGGGGTAAATGATGATTGACTTTTGTGAACCAAAAGTTGATCTTGGCAAATTTGACCACTCTTAATGGATTTGCGTTGTTAGATCAGCCCTAAAATGCATTGATTTGTACATGCTTGAAAAACACCCACGAATCTTCATGCTCAGATTTGGAAGGCACCAAAAATCTATTTACTAGTTTTAGTAATGTTTTTTAGATATTATTGTATTTATTAAGTGTTCCCAAAGCAATGATCTCAATGAATTGATGACTTACTATTTTTAGTAAGTCTATTTTTTGTAAGTGCAAGTTTTGATAGAGTTGCTATTTTAGCAGGGGGTGTTATGTGCCTGTATGGAAAATCATAGTACATATTTTGTCTTTGGAGACACATGAGTTGAACGAGCCTATTTTCATTTGCATGCATGGTGGTGCTATTTTTAATAGTGTCTATTACAAACATGCTATTTATAGTAACTTCTACCCAGTGTTTTAAAACTCGGCCGAGTCGGCTGAGTTGGCCGAATTGACCTCGAGTCGAGTTGACTCGGGCTGTAAATCGGCTCGGGTGATCGATTCGGTACCGAACCGGCCGAGTCGATGTCCAACTCGGCCGGTTCAATATTGAATCGGTCAACTCGCCCGAGTTATGGGATGACTCGCCTGAGTTGATCCGAGGTGATGCGTAGAGTAGAAAAACACTAAATTTTTAAATTTTTTTAATTAATCCTTGAACTTCTGAACTTCAGATATGTCCTGCATGTCAGTTAGGACTATGCCTATTCTTGTGTCTTAAATTGCCGACAATTTTTGCTAATGGTCATTTAGGACTATGGTAATTCTTGTATTATAAGCAGTTTACAGATCTTGTTACTGTGCTATTCTTTATAAAATGGAGTTGCTCTCCCATTGTGAGTGGGTTAAGCAATGTTGAGGCCCATTCGTTGCCATTTTGTTGATATTTCTTGTAACTGTGAGATACTAGAAGGAAATTGTGCATGGTTGGAACATGGAATGATAAGTATGGAATCTGGACTTTCAACTCATGATATTTGTCTACTTTAATCAGCGAAGTTTGTATATGCCTCTGAGGTTTTGGTTACATTTGAATTAACAATTTAGGAGATGGTAAAATAATAACTATATTGAATATGGAAAGAATCAAATCAAATAAATTAGTGAATTATGCCACTCTACAGGCCATTTAGGCCTTCTTTGATTAGGTATTTTCATTTTGTTCCAATCTTCTAGATATGTATTGCACAATACACTTCGTGCCATTTTGATATGTTCACCCTTATATAGTATATAGGATATACATGAGCAAACTTTGCATATTTTGTCTCTAATGCTTTGGAATCATGGATTAGAATCTTTAAAATATTTGTTTTCTTTAAAATTTAAATACTTTGTGTTTTTTAGTGAACCGAGTCATTAAATTCAAATCGGCCGAGTCATTACCGATTCATTGCCGAGTTCGAGTCCAAGTCTGAGTTGACCCTCGACCGATTCCGAGTCCGAGTCCGAGTTTTAAAACATTGGCACCAAACCAACACATCCTCTCTAGACTTAGTAACTCCTTTTAAGGTTTCTTCATGAACCCTAGCTACTTCTTCCAAGAGGACAAGTACAATGATGATGATGATGGTGTAAATGAGTCTCTCTCTCTCTCTCTCTCTCTCTCTCTATATATATATATATATATATATATATATGGGAGGTAAGGGAGTCCAACAATGCATACGTGGGTGAATGCCCATACAAGCAACCTACAATAAACACATGTAGGTTCACACATGTGGAGCTCCACACTCCAATGGTACACATGTCAAGTTTCAAAATGATGTCATACACACTAAGGGCTCCAATATGATGTAGCTACACAAGATGTGTCCACACTCCTCTGCCACAAGCCCATAGAGACCTCTTCGCTCCTCTTAAGCCATGTACTCCATTGGGTCCACTCTCCCTACATAAACATTGCTACAACACAATTGTCCTTGAGTAAACTTCAAGCCTCCATATATGAATCTGACTACCCCATGGCCTGATGCCCTCCTCCAAGATGCACAACACTCCTCCTAAGCAGGGTGTTCTCTAAGTAATCAATCATCTCCATGGGGCCATTTTAAGGATGTCGCCCCAGTTGTCAAGAGCCAAGTCACAAGATTTGGCGAAGTTTATTGACGAGGTTCGAAATTCGTTGAATAAAAAAAATGAAATTTGTTGGAGTTCGTTGAATTTCAAAGGAGAATTTTAAAGGCGAATCTTAAGCTGAATTTCAAGGTGAATCTCAAGACAAATTTCAAAGCAAATTTAAAACAACTCAACATTTTTATTCATTAACTTTGTTTTTTAATGTAATTTTTTTAAAAAATATTTTATATATATTAAAAATATTGAAATATTTATATGGATGAATCTAATGGTGAATCTTATCTGAATCTCATCAGTAACTTTGAATTTGAACCCAATTTCATCGTCACTGAACTCAAATTCGAACATGAAGCATGTGACTTAGGTCAAGAGAACTCCAATTCCCTAGGGAAGAATGCCAAACAAACATCCAATTGAGGCTAAGCAACCACCAAGTACACCAACTCTAATGTGCCAATCCATCATGAACCATCTTGTGTTCAAATCCATCAGGGACCATCTAGGGGTTGATCATACACCATTAACCCCAAATCTCATGAAACACCCCCAAACATGGTGTAAACACTTTCGGTGCAATTCCAAAAGCTAACAATGTTGTCATTGCCAAAATAAAATGCAACATGACGACCAAAGTTCAAGCTCTTGTAATTGTTGAAATATAGGGTTTGAATATCTTTATTTTTCATGCTTTTGTTTGTCCACTATTTGTTATATTCAAAGTTTACTTTGTTTGAAGTTAAGGTTTGGTAAAAACCTTTGATCTTTGCATAGGGACTCTACTTCAAATATTAATATCTCTTATGGTTAATCATTTTTTTCTATCGGTTTTGAATCTTGATACTATAGTCCAGAGCTGCTGGGAATCGACCCCCCCCCCCCTCGAATTGATCCCGAATCGCGCTCCGGAAGGAATCGATTCCGGAATCGCGATTCCTCATCGATTCCTCCCGGAATCGATTTGGTAATTCGCGCTCCCTTAAAAAAAAAATTGATCCTTGGTTTTTTCGGAATCGATCTGGAAGCTACGATTCCTCATCGATTCCTAATCGATTCCGGATCGATTTCGAGGTAAAAAATCGAACCCGAAATTGATTCCTAAATCGCTCCCACGAGTTTGGCGGACTCAACCAAAAAAAATTTGATTTTTGCATTTTTTTTGGATGGGCTAGGGTTAGTTTGGGCCTATAAAGGGATTTGGAGTCCACTTGGACTCATTTCATTGATTGGGAAGAGCTTGGAGCTTTGAGTGAGATTGGAGTGAGTTTGCTAGTTGTTTGAGAGCTTTGAGCATTGAGTGGGAGATTGAAGGGGAGAGCTTGCAAGGGAGATTGAAGCTTCCATAGAGACATTCAACCACCATTGAAGAGCTAAAAGGTAGGCTCTAAAAACTCATCTTTGTTTGTTTTTGCAATTTTTTTTTCACTATGTTAAAAAATGGAAAACTTGCAATTTTCTCTTCTCCTACTCTTTCCAATTGCTTCTTCTCCATCATTCTATTGTAGGGAACAAGTGACTCTCATCTTGAATCAAGAAACATGATGGGTATGTGGTTTTGGTTTTTCATTCCACTTCTTCTCATTATGATGGTGTTGGGAAGTAGATGTGGTGGTGGTAGTGATGAGGGGGAAGAGGTAGAGAGTGATGAATACCAAGGAGAAGAGGAGGAAGGGGAAGAGGGTGATGATGATGAGGATGAGGGTGATGTGGGGCAAAAACAAAAAGACATAACACCTTTGTGGAAGTATGTGACAAGGCAAGGGGGAGGGAGAGGGGGTGGAACCGCAAAGTTTGGATGCCCCAATTGTGGGAAAACATACACAGGTTCATATACCCGGGTGAGAAAGCATTTGTGTGGGGTTATGCCATGCGATGTAGGTAAGTCTCATGGAGTCAAAACTTGTGACAAAGTGGGGGCTAAAGAGAGAAACACATACAAGATGGAAGAAGAGGCTGCTCAAAACAACTCCAAGAGATCGAGGGTTGATTCTGAATCCCCACAGAGAATGTTTGGTAGTGGAGCTGCTGCGGGATCATCATCGGCTCGATCGGGAGCCTCCCCCATGGAGTCTCGCCTATACGAAGAACATTATCCGATTTCCTTGACCAAGGTTGTAGAGATGATGTGGATTCAAAAGTTTATAGGTTTCTCTATGCATGTGGTGTGCCATTCAATGTTCTTCGCTCACCCTATTGGCATGAAATGGTACAAGCCATCAATGGTGGCCCTCAAGGATACAGAAGCCCTGGGTATGACAAAGCTAGAACCGTGGGACTTGACAGGGAAAGAGCCAAAATTAATAGTGCTCTTGGAAAGTTCACAAATGATTGGTCCAACTATGGGGTATCCATTGTATCTGATGGGTGGACAAATGTTAAAGGCAAGCCGTTGATAAATATTCTTGGCGTTTCTGCTAGTGGTGCGGTCTTCCTTTCAGCCCATGACTACTCAGATCGCTACAAGACCGCTATTAATATTGCACAACCTTTACTTAAGACCATTTAGGAGATTGGGCCATACAATGTCATTCAAGTCATCACTGATAATGCTGCTAATTGTAAGGCAGCATGAGCAATCATTATGGATAAGTATCCCAACATATTTTGGTCAGGGTGTTTGGTTCACACATTGAACCTTTTGATGCGTGATGTTGTTAAGATGAAGGACAATAATTACCGATGGATTGGTGCCTTGTACAAGAGAGGTAAGAAAATGATCAAATTTATTACCAATCATAGCATGGCCCACCGCATTTTTCGCAATCACTCTAAGTTGGAGCTATTGAAGATTGCAAAGACTAGATTTGCTAGCTACTACCTCACCTTCATGAGGCTTTTGAAGGTAAGAGAGGCATTGGCTAGTATGGTCTCAAGTGATCCATGGTAGGAATTGAAAGACAGAGTTGCAAGTGCATCAGATAGAAGTGACTTTCAGGAGGTGGAGGACACCGTTCTTGAAGGTCATTTTTGGTCACAGGTTAGGTATGTTCTGCAGTTCACCAAGCCAGTTTATAACATTATTCGTTTTGCAGATACAGATCGGCCGGTGATTGGGGAGGTATATGAGCAGATGGATATCATGCTTGGTCAAATCAAAGACATTGTTGACCAAAGAGATGACGTCTTGTATGACCATATTCATAAACTTGTGGTCAAAAGGTGGGATAATCTAAATGTTCCACTCCCTGCCCTTGCATATGTCCGCACCCCAAAATACTATTCCCCAATTTGGTTGGCCCAACCTGCACCTGGGGGTGGAGTCAGGAAAAAACCCCACACAGATCCAGAGGTTGCTGCTGGGTATATGCTTGCATTAGAGAAGTTGGTCCCTGATGAGGAAGAGTGTGCTCAAGTAGGGAGTGAATTGAGCATATACATAAGTGAGCATGGACGCTTTGGTTCCCTGTTTGCAACCAAAGATCGAGACAGATTGGATCCTATCCATTGGTGGAACATGCATGGCTCTGGAGCCACATATTTGCATAAATTGGCGTTGAGGGTGCTATCACAGGTTGTTAATAGCTCTTCTGCAGAGAGGTGTTGGAGCACCTACAACTTCATCCACAGTGTAAAGAGAAACAGTCTGAATGTAGATCGTGCAAAAAGCTTGGTTTATGTGCACTACAACTTGATGTTATTGTCCCATTATTGTGAGACGGCCAAGAATGATAGAACATATTTGACTTGGGACAACAATCCAGAGGAGGCTAATGTGGAGGATGGAGCCATAGCATTAGAGCGCTTGGAAGCTGAACTATTGGGTGATCATGATGATCCAATTCAGACTACCCATACGTAGATGCCACCCCCAAGCAGAAGCAGCTTTTCGGATGTAGGAGTTTTGCCTTTAGCTTCACAACGTCCAATTTTAGCCCGCGGGGGCCATTCATCTCCTTCTCATGTTCCACGATCACTTCCACCAGCACCTATTCCACCTAGAACACGAGAAAAGAAATTGGAAGTTACTCGTGGCAAGCGGAAAGCTTAGTAGATTCATAGTACTTTGTAGTTTGTATTTCATTTTCATGTTTATTTTGGCAGTTGGCCTATTTTGTAAACATTATGGCCTAGTTTGATGGCAAATGTTATATGTTGAAATTTGAAGGTTGATGTTGTTGATGATTGATGATTGATGATTTGATGATGATCATTTAATGACAATGTTATAAGTTATAGCTCCTAGAATCTAGAAGACGAGATGATTAATGTTATATCAATGTGTACTAAATGGTTATATGAATATCTAGATTCTATGTTTTGATGTTTTCTATAGCTAATTTGGCATAATACATGTTTTTTTTTAATTTATATGCATCAAAATATATTAAAATATATATTATATAAAAAACGCTCCCGAAACGGAAGCTTTTGAAAATTTCGCTTTTTGTTCCCGCTCCCGCTCCCGCTCCCGGCTCCCCACTTTGCTCCCGCTCCCAACAACGTAGCTATAGTCTTTTGACATGTATCATAGCTATTATGACATAGAAGTTGCCTTTGAACCACAGGGATTGATATGTAAGCCTTAGAGGCCATTGCTTTTTGCCAAGTGCAATTACCATTCATGTTTTAAATCAAATCTTGGGTATTCCAAGTATCTAAGAATCTGACTTCAAATTATGTGATGCCTAGGATATATGGAAGATTTAAGTATGAGAGGAATTCATAAAAATCCTCCATAATTTGAAAGTAAATAGCTCACATTCACTTTCACATATCCAATATTATTTTTATTTGGTAAATACCAACTCCTCGGATGTTAGAACATGCCCTTCAAGAGCTTGAACATTAGAATATGAAACGAGACTAGTTGGTTAGGGAATTATTTCGAGTGCCTCACAGGGTGTTTTATGACATGAAAGCTTATCTTTTCTGGATATTAACTCAAGTACAGGGAGCATGATCTTACGTTATAATCCAGAATAATTGTTTTCAAGATGATACACACCTGTTGAAAGCATCCAAGTCTATACATAAATTGCGTTGGTTGGCCCCTTTTACAATCTTGTTTAGAAATGTCATTATTCTTAGGTTTCATTTAAGGATTAATAATTTTTATTTCTTTGGAGGTATTTGGTTCCATGTGATTTGAAATGTTTGTTCTCGTTTGTTCTATTATCCTCAAGACTAGGCATATTTAGTTCTATGCATTGTGTCCTTAGAAGTTACTTTGAAGTTTGAAAATTACATTAATTGCTCTTGTTCAAGAAACTGCTGCAAATATCCAATATCCACTTGGATTGTGACATTTATTTTTTAATTATTCCAGTTTTCTAAATTTTGAGAGCTTTGAAACAACAATTCAAGCATTTTGAAGCTTAAATGTATCATACAATTACAGACTAGTGGATCTACAAGGTAGTTAATCTAAATGCTTATGATTGTTAGACATTCATTGATTTTTGTGTTTATTTGCAGGGTGATACCCAAATTTCAGGGTCAGCACATTTAGGTGGAGCTCTTGTTGCAGCACTTGCATGGGCAAAGATTAAGAGGCCTTGGATTTAATCAGTTGTCTATTGAGGGTTACAACTTGAATGCTATACCTATGTATGGGTTTAATTTCTTTCTATATGGATCAATTTTTAAGGCACTTTCCTCAACATTGAGCCACGTTGATATTGTTGTGCACAATTTTGCAATACAATTATTTGAGAAACCTTTGCTTTCATATTTAAAAATTCAATATTTGCTTGTACACTTCTGTTAGATGGTGGATACCTATGAATGTGATACCTAGGACACAACTTGAATGCGATATCTATGAATGGATTTAATTTCTTTCTATATGGATCAATTTTTAAGGCACTTTCCTCGACATTGAGCCATGTTGATATTGTTGTGCACAGTTTTGCAATACAATTATTTGAGCAACCTTTGCTTTCATATTTAAAACTTCAATATTTGCTTGTACACTTCTGTTAGATGGTGGCACCCTATCAAGGGCACTAGGATGGATGGCTTTCATCAATAGTTTAAGCATATAGATAAATAATATTAGAGTTTAGCAAATCGCGAGATAGAGAAGAAATAAATGAAAAGACAAGTTTTATTTTACTCTACATCATATCTCATGTACATGGCATTTTCATTACATTTTCGAAGAACACTTGCTAATAGAGAAACAACCATAAAACAATCTTTGGCGTGGACCTACCTATGACCTTGAGACATGGACATTGAGTTATTTCCTACAACACTCCACTATCTTATATCAACAACAAAACATTTATTTACGTTCCACTATTGAAATTTTGTATGAGAGCTTTAATGAATGAAAAATCTCAGACTACTTTGCATTAATAAATTATAAGCTTAAAAAACTTTATGCAAGAAAAAACTAACATGCTTTTCATAGCACGTATATCAACAAACTACTCAAAACTAGTAATTAATTACAATCACAGATTTAGTGAGACAAGATCCCAACTATACATGATAATAGGAGACCAAATGGCAATGTCACAATAAACCACCATATTAATCCTGTGTGTGCACACAAAAACTAATAATTTGATAACATCATACCAATATATGCTAAGAATCCCCATCATTCCTCCCAACAACGAAAGCATTGGCCTCCAATGCTATTAGAAGAGAAGGGAAGTGTCGAGAAATCCAATGACCTTGATGCAATTGTTGAGCTTGCTTGTATGGTTGGAAGTAGTGGATCCTTAAAGAGTCTTGTGAGTCATGTTGAATACTTGATCTGTGTGATGACTGGTGAGATATGTCAATCCATGGTAAGTGTTGACAACATTGTGGAAGCTCAACTAATTTGAAAGATTATGACTGAAAGCACTATGGACCTGAAGGGAAGCTTGAGGTGATGAACAACGTCGAATTGGATTGTTAACTAGTGAGAAGAGGCCACCAAATCTGAACTTCCAGATCAAGAGAACTTTGTAACATGGGAGAAACTTTGAAGTTTTTAAATTGCCTTCCCGAGGTGGTATCTCAAGGCAATTGAGGGGTATGAAGCGAGACAAGGGGAAACAAAGCAATTGTTGAAGGATGCAACATGATAGGGGAGGGTACAAGGGTCCTCCAAAAATGTTGAATGGACTTTAGGTTGTACATATGGGATAGAACCCTGAACATCCCCAACACCAGCAACAATTTTGATATTCTCACTGATTAGCCGGAGAACCCTGCCACAGAACCTGGAAAAATGGAAATGTCCACTGAAAACCCTAGCAATCCTGATACTTTGATTGAAATGCAAGTCCCAACCAAAACCCTTATGGGGGGAAACCTCTCTACCCCAAGACAATGCCTTGGAATCTTCAGAACAAGAAGGGGCCAAAACTCAGGAGAAGGATGATAACTCCAATCCTGAAATACTTATGGACGACTCCATGACTGATCTGGAAATAGGAGATCTTGACATTCTGGGCTTGGAGGATGCATGTTCCAGAAAAGCTTTCCACTCTATCTCGCCCAAGCAAATCCAGCTCCTATCGGAAGTTTTGAAGAAAGTCAAGGGCAATAAGCTGGGAGTCCCGAATCTTCCACAAAAAGACAAGCAAAAGCTTCAAAGAGACAACAAGAAAAGAGGCAGAAAAAATGATCTACAGAGAATCAGTTAGCTGGGCACAAGACTAATTGAATCTGGGCAATACACTCAGCTCATGGAATTTTTCCCTACTTTTAACACTAGTTCTCAATGCAGTTAATCTCATGGAATGTAAGAGTTCTGAATGGTGCCTCCAAACACCATATGCTGAAAAGAAAAATAATGCAAGACAAACCCACCATAATTTTCCTTCAGGAAACCAAATGCTCTGATATCACTCTCCAAAATCTCTTCCAAAGAAATATTTGGAGAGGTTGCCAAACAATGGCTTTAGATGCTAAAGGAGCTTTCGGAGGTCTAGCTATCGCCTGGAATCCTTCCCTGATCCAGCTTAATGACTTTGCCTCCACTGCCCACTCCCTCTCTGCCTCTTTTCATCTGATAGGTACAGATATCTTTGGTCATCTTATGAATGCCTATGGACCTCAAATCCCAGCCCTAAAAGCTCTGCTTCTTGGTCATATAACTTGGTTCTCCCAACTTCACTCAGGAGAAATTATGATCATTGGAGGCGACTTCAATATGATAACCTCTATGCAAGACAAAAAAGGCGGAAGACGTTTTCTTACCAACGAGGACACCGGCTTCAAAGATTGCATCGAAGACTGCGATCTCATTGACATTCTTCCCACTGAAGGGTACATGACTTGGAACAACAAAAGAGGAGGCAACAATCAGATCTCATCTAGACTAGATCGCTTTCTCGTTTCGAAGGAAATCATTGAAGCCCCAGGCAATATTTCCACAGCTATTCTCCCCTTTGTAGGATTTGATCACTGGCCTATTTCCCTTGCATGGCATAACTCAAGTAATCTCAAATTTTGTCCTTTTAGATTCGAAATTTTTTGGCTAACCCATCCTATTTCCATTGACATGGTGAGCTCCTGGTGGGCTAACACCATCATTGAAGGGCACTCGAAAATGGTAGTTATGCACCAAAAACTCAAGGTCCTGAGGGCTAAGCTAAAGGTTTGGAACCACACCTCCTTTGGCAATATTTTCAAAGAAAAAAACAACCTGGAAAAGGAGCTCGAGCATAACCAAAAGAATATTATAGAGAGTGGATACTCATACTTCCTTAAAGAAAAGGAACCAATTCTCCAAAAACAACTTGACGAAAGATGCCACCAAGATGAGATTATTTGGAAGCAGAAATCCCGCAACAACTAGCTGAAGGAGGGAGAAAAGAATACCGCTTTCTTTCATAGAGCCACGATCTAGCAGAGGATGTCCAATCGCATCTCGGCCATCAAAGATGAAAATGGCAATATGCTCAGGACCCAGGATGACATTGAGCAGGAGCTAACATCCCACTTCCACAACCTACTCACTGAGGATACTCCCAATAGGGCGGAGGCCATTTGCGAAGTCACTAGCCACATACCAAAGCTTTTGACTATTGAGCACAACGCCTCGCTCATGAAACCTATCACTCTGCAAGAAGTAGAACTTGTGATTAATCAAATGGTTGAAGGAAAATCTCTAGGACCAGACGGGTTTACTATCAACTTCTTTGAAAGCATTGCTGGAGCTTTCTTAAGCAAGACATTCTAGAACTTGTGGATGAATCCAGAAGAAAGCATTGGGTTCTCCCAGCCCTGAATGCTACCTTCCTCACTCTAATTCCCAAAGAAGTGGGAACGACCTGCCCTGGTAAGTTCCGACCTATCTCCCTTTGCAATGTCATTTACAAAATCATAACCAAATTGATTGCCAATAGACTGAAGGCCCTATTGCCTATCCTCATCTCTCCTGAGCAAACTGGTTACGGGGAGGGCAGACAAATCCTCGATGGGATCATCCTCGCCCATGAAATGATTCACTCCCTTAAAACTGCCAAAATACCTGGTATGTTAGTCAAACTTGACCTCTCTAAAGTCTTTGATAAATTCAGCTAGGACTTTATCCGGCAAATGCTTCAAGCTTATGGCTTCTGTAATGAGTGGATTCAATGGATTCTTGTCCTAACCTCCTCAGCTTTTTTCTCTGTTTTGGTTAATGGCTACCCAACAACTACCTTCTCTCCCTCAGAGGTATTCGACAGGGCGATCCTCTTTCTCCCTTTCTCTTTATTCTTATGATGGAGGGCCTAAGCCGTATGCTCAAAACCTTGGTCTCCACTAATTCCTTAAAAGGCCTCACTCTTCATGGCAGCCCCCCCATCACCCATCAACAATTTGTAGACGACAACCTTCTCTTTGGACATCCCTCTGTGCAGGAGGCCCGTACCCTGAAAAAAGCTCTTAATACTTTCTCTGCAGCCTTAGGCACCACTATCAACCTTGATAAATCTCAGATCTTTTTCTTCAACACCAATGCCATCACCCAAAGAAACATAGTGCGTATTCTCGGCTTCCAAGTCTCCCTTCTCCCTTCTCCCTTCTAAATACCTGGGAGCTTCTCTTTTTGAAACCGCTATTAAGCACTCCTCCTGGAGAGAACAACTTGATAAACTGGAATCAAGAATTTCCTCATGGACCTTCAGAACCCTAAACCTTCACAGTCGCCTTATCCTGCTCAAAGCTGTTCTGCAATCCATGCCCCTTTAGCTTTTCTCTGTTCTGGATGCTCCTAAGTGGGTCCTTAAATCTATGAAAAAGATCCAACGATCTTTTCTCTGGGGTGGTAATCATGACATTCGCAAACGGGCCCTATTCAAATGGAAAATCATTTGCAAGCCGATAAACTCTGGAGGTCTTGGTCTCAGAGACCCAGAAATCAACAATCAAGTTCTCTTAGGCAAGATTTGGTGGAACTGGGTCACTGCTGAAAATGCCACCTAGATACAACTCTGGAATAGCAAATATGCCAGTACCTGGGACCCTCAGCAGAGAATCCGTTACAATTTGGACCTCCCAGATTCCCTCATATGGCGGGCAACCAACTGTCAACGTGCGCTGGTCCAGCAACATAGTTTTTGGGAAGTTCATGCTGGCGACCAGGCCCTTTTTTGGCATGATTCATAGCAACAAAGGCCCAATATCCACTCAATCACTACACACCTGGACCTTACCCAGCATCTTCAGGAAAAGGACCAAAGCACTGTCAACAACTACTGGCAGCAGGAGGGGCATCTGGGAAACATAATTTGGAAAAATCCAAACACATGGGACCCACAGATACCCCTGGATAATGCTGAGATCATTTGGATTGAATTGCAGACCCGCCACTAGAAGGTTAATGAAAATCCTGATATCATTAGATGGGGATACACCACCAAAGGCACCTTCATGGTAAAAGAAGCCTATCAGCTCATAACTCAGGATAATGCAGACCAGGCGGACCCCATTTGGAAGAGAATCTGGAGCTCAAATTTCTTGCCCAAAGTTGCAACTTTTCTCTGGCTCCTTGTTCATTGCAAGATTCTCACATGGGACAATCTACTTAAAAGAGGTTTTTACGGACCTTCATGGTGCATCATTTGCAATTCCCAAGTGGAAGATACTAATCAACTTCTAGATTCTTGTGGTATGGCTGAAAATTTCCGGAATCTCATCGCTGAGAATTTCCAACGCTCCAACATAACTCGAGGAGACATCGTCAACACTATCTCCATCTAGGATCGGCACCCCTTCCAAAGCAACCTGCTCAACCATATTTGGGACCTCACTCCAGGCCTGGCCTTTTGGAACATCTGGAAGGAGAGAAACCGCAGAATTCAAGAGCTTCCCTAAACTCTGGCACTGCTTTAAAACAAACCTACAAGAAACTCTGGCCATCTCTAATTGGACCACTGCTGATCTCCCTCAAACCTACACTGAAAAAAATGTCCTTGTCAGATGGGAACTCGCTCACCCATCTCCTACACATTCCTCTCGTCCATCTGCTGTTAGCTCTTCCAGTCCCGATTCTTGGAGCAAACCACCGCCTAACTTCTTCAAGCTTAATTTCGATGGAGCCTCTAAAGGAAACCCGGGGGACGATGGCTTTGGAGGAGTTTTCCGTAACTCTGCTGGAACCATTTTATGTATCTTCCATGGCTCTCTTGGCTATGACACCAACAACGCCGCTGAACTCTCAGGTCTGCTTGAAGGAATCAAAATTGCTAAAGCTAATAACTTCATCCCCCTGATTGCTAAAGGGGACTCTCAAATCATCTTAGCCTTGGCCAGAAAGCTTTATCATGGCACCACTGTTAAGAAATATTTTCCCAGCTGGCGGCTTGAACAACACCTCCATGATTTGGCTGAGTTTCTCAAAGACTTCAGAACTCTCACCTTTCAGCATGTCAAACGCAAAGCCAACTCGGTCGCCGATATCCTCGCCAACAAGGGTGTGGAAGATGTCTCCCTTCTCACCATCGACAATGTCACTACAATGGACAATAGAGACCTCCATCAACATTGTCGACTCCTAGCAGAAAAATATTTCTTCAACCTGGATGCGGGTGCTCCAATATCCGCCACCGGGCCTAATGCTAACCGGGAGCAGCTGCCACCTTGTGCTGTTGCACGTGGCGACGATGGGACGATCCTTCACATGCACGAACCGGATGACGAGATGATCGCAGCCGCACATCTGTCCACCAGGAATGACGATCATCACACCACCCTGCGAGCCGACACTCATTTAAGACTACAGGACGAGAGTAATGGTGACGATCCCCTCCCGCGTGTTTAGAATGACGTCTTCCCTTGGCGATTGTGTCCTGCATTCAATTTTGCCACCTTCCATGAGGACAACAGACTATAACATTAATGGTATCGGCTATTTAAAACATCCTACCGACATGTATTCTGCTTCTACCGTCGAGTTCTGGCTTTTCTCTAAGGATTATTTCGCAGAGCTTGAGATCTTAGGGGTGGCTTACTCTGCGAGTCTCAGAGTGATGACAATTCGCAACAGGGGGGTTTCTCGTCGGGGCAATAGCAGAAAAAGCTCCAGCTGTAGGCCCAAGGTCACCATGGACTAGATGGTCATGGATGGTTATGCTGATCGAATCTCTGCAAGGACTCGAAACCTTATCGATGGGTGGGAGGCATGTAGGGTGGCGGCTCTCCTTGCCTCTGGTAGTAATGGAGGCACTATAAATCATTACTGGTTGCTCAAAAACATGATGAGCAACCTCATTGAGGAAATGGAGGCTAGTTGGCAAGCTAGCTCCAGTATTGTTAGGAATATCAATGTCAGTCTGAAAGAGGCGGTGGACCACTCTAACACGCTGGATGCCAATATGACCTGGGACATTTTATCCCTGGGCAACAACTCTGAACTTGCCAAGCAGAAAAACAAGTAGGTTGATGCTCCTGAAGCCCCAGCCATTGGGTTTGCAAAGAAACATTCCAAGCTCAAGAAGAACAAGGGCTCGACCTCTGCAACCCCTGCTCGTGGTGCTGTTCGTGACACTGCTCGTGATGTTGTTCGTGATGTTGCTCGTAATGCTGTTCGTGACACTGCACGTGATGCCGCTTCAGATGATCGGCGTTCTCCGGGGTCTCCCTCTCCAACTCTGCCCCCTCCGGGCACCTTTGAGGATTTCTATGCTGCTTGTCCCATCCTTTAGGAAGAACGAGAGAAATCACCTGCAAATCGCTAAGTAGAAGGTTGTAGCCCCTGGTCATCTCTGTGACTATCAGCTTCTCTGTTTTCATTTTTTGTATGGTTTAGTTTATAGCATTATCAGACACTATGAATATTTATTTTTGTAGCAAGTCCCAGTCTTTTTATGGGCAGACCATACTCATAGGGACTATATTTTGTACTATGTCAATCATTTCAGTTTTTTTGAGCAATTGGGATGGTGGCTTCATTATCTGAGGCCTCCCCAATCTGCAACAAACTTTACTGCTCACGATGTATATTCTGTTTATGTTAATTAAATTTCTACCTGCAACTTACAAAAAAAAGAGAAATATTATAAATTATAATACACAAACCATTAAAAAAACAAATAATAAGAAAACATAAAAAAACAAACATAATATAAAAAAATATGAAACAAACAAATATTATGTAATAAAAAAACATAAAAAGGGACAAAAACAATTAATAAAAAAAACATAACATAATGCATTACGGGAGGGTTAAATGGGGATGGGAGGGCCTTAATAGGGGGGCACGATTCTGGGAATCCCAACACCCCCAAGCACCGCTTCAAGTGGCAGCGACGCCACTTGGAGCGGCGCTTGGGGTTGGTGTGATTCCAAGAATAGCGGACCCCTATTAAGGCCTTCCCATCCCCATTTAACCCTCCTGTACAATGCTGTTGTGTCGCCACGTAGAGTGACACTTGGAGGTGGCGTGATTCCCAAAATCACGTTACCCTATTAAGGCCCTCCCATCCCCATTTAACCCTCCCGTACGACGACGCCACTTGGAATGGTGCGATTCCCCAAATCGCACCCCCTATCAAGGCCCTCCCATCCCCATTTAACCCTGCCTACATAATGCATTAGGATATGTTTTTTTTCTTTTGTGTTTTTATATTAATTGTTTTGTTCTTTTTCGTGTTTTTTTTATTAAGTAATGTTTGTTTTTTATGTTTTTATATTCTGTTTGTATTTTATGTTTTTATATTATTTGTTTTGTTTTTTTATGCTTTTTGTTCTTTTTCTTATTTTTCATATAGTTTCATTTTTTTTATTAATTGTTTTTATGTAGTTTTTTAATTATAGTTTTTTAATAATTTTTTTTAATGGTTTTTAATATTAATTTTTTATTAATGGTTTTAATGTTTTATTTTGGTTTTTAATGTTAAGTATAAATTTTTTAATCATATTTAAATTTTGTTTATTTCATTATATTTTATAAAACTTCTCATTAACCATATCATGTTTAATTAATTAATTTATATTTTTTATATGGTTTTGTTTTCTGTTTTTTTAATATTTGTTTTTAAATTAGTTTTTCTATTTGTTTTGTTTCGTAGTTTTTTAATATTTGTTTTTTTAATGTTTTATTTTAGTTTGTAATATTTAATGTAATTTTAATAAAAAAATGAAAGTATGTTTTAATTTTTTAAATTTCATTATATCTTGAAGTTTATTATTATTATTATTATTTTTTGGTATATAATTGTTTTTAATGTGTTTTATGTGTTTTTTTTTCATTTTTAATGTTATTTTTAGGAGTTTCGTTGTAACGATGTCCTTTGCTAGGGTTATAGTTTGAAACAAGGCCCAATTTTAAACACCCCACAAATCAGAGTGATTTTGGAAGTACCAATTTTTGATTGAAGGGCTGATTTAGGGTTTTAATTGCAATCACATCGATCGGGGTTTCAAAAAAGTTGTAAATTTGGCTTCGAAAAAAAAAAGTGCTACTCGTAGCACCACTTTTCAAATCTAGGGTTTTTTGTTGTTGTTTTTAATGCAAAAATATGCGTTTTTATGGCTAGAGTTCTCATTTTGAGTATAAAGTTCTAGTCAAGTTGTATACCTTGATGTCATACTTCCATTAGAAAAAATAACAATAACAAAAAATATCATTTAAAAGGTATTGGTATTGATATATCAATGCTTTTTCATGGCGCATAAAACTTGTAGGAAACAAATTATGGAGTGGGACCAACATAAGACCTTTCAAGAGATGACGTGAGGATGGATTTTAAAGAATGTATATTTTTTATGAATTATGTCTTTCTATGGTACACTTTTCAATTTACATGTATCATGTATATATATTCTATTATAAATGTAGATATACTCATTACACATTATTTCTATACTTTTAGATGGAAAATTATGAGCAGGAAAAAAATCAAACCAATCAACAAAGCATTAGGTAAAATAACACAAGTACATTAATATTGCCCACAAGTGATGAAGAAATGAGGCATGCAAGCAAATCAAGAAATGAAAATAGTTTGAGTGAAAAATGTTCTCACAAGTGGTATATTTTGAACCATTTGCTTCTGAAAATCAAACATTTTGTTTTTAATATATTGAACATATTATGCCAATTGGATGGACTTAGGTTACCAATAAGTATAACAATTATATATTGACATTTTGATTGTTTAGGACCTTTATGTTGTCCCATTTTATATGAATAAGGGTCTCTTATTCATATATAATAAAATGAGTTTCTCATTTCAATGCATTGCCCAATATTGCAGAATGCTACATTGTTGATTAAATATATGGATATTATAGATGGATGATTATATATTGAAATTCAAATATATGTGTAATCTTAAGGTATAATAAATGATTACAATTAGTATATACAAACACAATAATTAAAATTAAAATATCAATAGTATTACAAAGATTGTTTGGTATTTTAATCATTAATTGAAAATTTGAAAAAACAATTAATTAACATATAAACAGATTGATGCATTGTATTTTCTAAACTCACTTAAGGGTGTGGGGCATACGTAAATTGTTAATGGTGTGGTTTTTTTTACATTGTGAGAAATGATTCATTGATGTTTTTCACTGGATTAATTGCACGGGTGCTTCTAGTTGTCATCAATAGTACACCACTAACATGGTTCTCAAGAAAGAATCAGCATTAGTGCTTTATATATAACAATTGCACGGGTTCTATTATGTATAGTATGTGCACCAAAGTCCATATAAAATGGAAATGGTAATATCAGCAGTGATCGTAGTTGTGAATCGTCGCGACCAATTTGTTTTCAATCATAACAAGAACCAATCCTGCAAACAATAATACATGGACTAGGGAATTATATAAATGAAAAGCGTCAGTGCATAACATTTAAATTGTGCACATGAGTTCCGATATACTTGAGATGAGATAGTACACGTATGCTCATAAAGAACTGATGCATACATGTGATATATGCACATCAATAAAAATAAACTATGTTATAACCTCTAACAACCCAATATTTTTAATTTATGATGAACATCCATTATGATATCCACCAAAACCTATCTTACCAATGGTGGATGCTTTTTAGAATTTTTTTCCAAATCACGTAACACTAAAAGCCTCCACAAAAATCTCTACTAGAAAGTGTTTTCCTTGTAGTTATTGCCAATTTCTCTTATTCTATCATTGTTTAACGAAACATCTTATTCTCTATGCAATTTTCTAAGTTGTTCATCTCCTTCTTTGATTTGCTTGGAAAGTTCTCAATGTCAGTTTTACTTTTTCTTGACAGAATGATATAATACCATGATTTTGTCATTTTTGCGTTACTATCTCTAGATATGTAGAGCATAACACACATCGGGAAAAAATAAACTAGGTACAAAAGGATTACGGATACCAATACGAGAAAATAAAGCGGGAGATTTAGCATAAGGACTAGGACTAGGTTTGGAGACAAAGAAGGTGGATGGCACAAAAGTGAAGGACGAGTCCACCATGTTGTGCTATGAATGTTGGTGAGAAAATTAAGAAATGTGAGAAGAAAGGGTGTATATATCATGCACTTGGAAATGCGGAAGGGAAGTAAATTCTTGTTGGGAAAGGGAAAGAGATTCTTGTAGTTCCTTTCAAGTAGGAAAAATAGAAAACATTTTGACAGATAGAAAATGAAGTTCATAAAGTAACATCTTAGAGATTAAGTTTACATTAGTAGATGAATCAGAAATAGAGAGCTGGTTTGCATCTAAATTTTGATGTTGATGAATCTTGATCAAAATTAAAATGAAATATGAATCTCAATTTTCATAGTTGGAACATTCATCCCATTCCACAAGATTAAGTTGTTTACTAAATTGTTCTAGAAGCTTAGAATTTATTTTTTACCTCTATCATTCATGACACTTATGAGCACATTGTTTGTATTTATAAAAAATGAAGCATTTTTTTTAGATCTCGAGGAATACAATTTCTTCAAATAAATTTTGTTCCTAAAAGAATGTTTAGAAGATTTTGTTCATTTTCATTGCAATTTGGATGAATGCCAATATGACTTTGATACAATGTGACATTGTTCACAAGAGCAATTATGTCCACAACTTTGTCTCCTTTTCAACTTATGTCTATTGCTTTTGCAACCAAAATCACAATTCTCTATAAAAGCATAAAAGACACATTTTTCAAACCCATGAGATTATTTCTTTAGAATTATGATTGCTTTGTTCTTAAGGCATGTCTATTGTAATGTCTTCACAATTTCACCATGAAGACATAGCAAGGACAATGTGACAATATTAATCTTATCCTTCTTGAGCCTATTTTTGACTAACTAAGGGACTATGCCTCACAACGTGACTAAATAATCCCTCAAGTAAGTCACACCAGAAAGGTATTTGTTATTATCAAGAAGGTCTCTCATGGCATAGATAAAAACATAAGTTTGTCCCAAATTGCATAATTTTTGTGGTATAAAAATATATGGATACATATAATTGAGTATAGGCACAGGACTCCAGATTTGATTCCACAATGTTGATTAGCACACTTAAGATCACCATCAGTAACAGTAGTTCTACGAATTTCATCAAACAGGGAACCCCCCAATTCTCTAGTTGAATTGTAAAACCCTAATTCAATCTAAAGGAAATCTCTCTCCATGTGGCTTTGTCTTCATGGAAGGACTTCTAAGTATTTACCTAGATTTCCCAAGCATGGAATGCTTTCATTATATCAGAAGGGATTTCACAACTCAAATCAATAATAGGGTCCATTGACATAATAAAATAAGAGGAAGGAGTATCTGATTGATCTAAAGACACTTAGAACACTTATATTTTTAGTACTTGAAATTGAAATAATACCATGTGTTCAGCCTAGGGGTGCTTGGAATTACCTAAGAAGGACATAATTCAATGTGGTGTGACCATCTATTAAAGGGTTATCTGCATTCATTTATCTATTCTTCCTCATGTTTAACAATTTTTAATCCTTGTATCTGAGGAGTCTACACTTTGACCAATTTGAGCTTTACTACTATTTTTTAAAGAATATTTTTAACATAAGCCATTTTATTCTTCTCTTTTATTTCTATAAATAAATCCTTTTCCTATTCCTCTTTTAATACTGTTTTGGATTTGAAGACAATTTTCTTCCTTTTGAAGAATGTTTAAGAGACGCCATGGTAGAAATAAGACCATATTATTTTGGATAATACACTTGAATAATTGTAAGGGGGAGTGGCTTAATTTTAAACATATTCGATGACCTCCAGTATAATTTCTAATTTTTCTTTGACATATGCTAACCTTTCAACATTCTCTCGAAGAGTTTTCAAATCATCGTTTAATTTTTCTAGACAAAATATTTCTATGTGGATATGACTAATATGCTCTTTGGTTGCAACATCATATCTAGCCATGTTGTGTGCATTTTGTTTGAGCGAAAGAAATTGATAATTTGAAAAAATCAATTGCCTAACTTCAAGCTTTGGATTTTCATCTTCAAGCATCCCATATTAAAAAAACATAATTCAACAACTACGGCTCCATGTTTAATTGTAGGATGGAAATTTGTAGGAGGAAGTCATGTTCTAGGAATATACCATGTATAAGTTGGATTTTCAATTGGTAGAAATGGGCAGTGAGTTTTCATCTAAAAAGGATTTGAAGAAGATTGAGCGTAATCAAAACAATATATACAGTAGGAATCATGTCCATAATGATTTTTTTTAGGTGCATGCTCACTAGAAAAAAACAAAGGTAGAAAGTTGGGTTGACACTTCTTCTAGATGTACTCCAACCATTCTTTGATTTTTTATTCAAACTATCAAAAGGTATAGTCATAATGATTTTATATATGAGCGGTCATTCTTTGATTAGAAAACAAAAGATAATTGATTTGGGATATTCTAATAGACTAAGATGTTTTTATTCCGATCATTGATCCAAAGTATATATAATTTAAGAATCATGTTTTGAATATTATAAGGGCATGCAGTCTAAATCCAATTGGACAATGGTCTTGTTTCCATTCTTATGGAATTGAAGATCGGTAAAATCAAGAACTACATTTTCTTTTTACTAGGTCTTGTTGCCATGTTTTCATGTTTATGGTAGATGGTGAGCTTAGGAAGGAGTGCAAGAATGGAAGTGCTAAAAAAATATAAGGATAATAGTGGTGTTTAATTGCACTGATTCATTAAGAGAAGAAATATTAAAACCAAACAATTGAATATAAGGTTGGATAAGTTCATATATTTAAGGATAAGTGAGATTAACAATATAACAAGGTACAAAAATGACTATATGAATCCATTATGGAAGGGTCCTTCAAAACCTTTAATAAGATCACCACTAAATTTAATGTCTTTCATCAATAACAAAACATAGGCTAGACATGTACAAGCGAGGGTGGACAAAAGGGTCGAGACAAAATTGAGTAATTCCTATATGGATATATAAGTAACCATTAGAAAGACCCCATTAAATATCTTCATGTTTAATAATTGATAATTTATAAATAGGTTGTTGAAGAGCAACTGGAATATTAGTATAAGTGTATTAGCCTCTAGTTGAAGCCTTAGAAAGAAAAGGATCCAATTTGATCAAGTTTCTCTACAGGAGTATGGAGAAGAAATTGATTTGGATCAAGAGTGAAAGATCATATAAATAATATGAGGAGGAATGTTTTTCCTTTGTGAAAAAAATGGAGATGGTTTTGGGCCAAGTGGAACTATAAGATCTATAATATATCTAGAATTACATCCAAATATGTAAGGAATTGAGGCCATTCGTTGTAATATGAGGGATTGCATGTGGTTACCAACAGTGCAAAATAAACATATAATCATACATGAGAGCATATACACATAGAGTAAGGAAGAATTAATGCTCACAAGAGTAAAAAGTATCTTGTATTATATCATAGAACCATACTATACAATGGAGGACAATACTATATATTTCTTGTCTCACTGGCCTCTGTGTGTGTGTGATGTACATTCGGTTAGGCAGTTAAAATTGTGCAATTGCTCGACATTTATCTTAATTGACTGGACTGAAATGGGCCGACCAACTGGGTGGTTGGTCATGAGGACCTAGTCAATTCATCGACTAGGCTCCTCCAACATCTTCCTCACCCAAAAACTCTTCTTTGTCTTGAAGAGACAATGGAGATGTGATAATTCAATATTACAAATTTTTATGAATTATGGTTGTTGAGAAGTAGATGTTGTTCCTATAGGATTTCCTTCAATGCATGCGTCAACTATGGAAGGGGTGGTGATGGCTAGATATTGTTGGAAGTCTCCCGAGTCAAATACTATTGTATGGATGCTTATGCTAACTATGGTTAAATCTAACAATCAAGAGATCTTTTCTAGCATAGGGCTAACTCTCATCCATTGTAATTATGGGGTGAGGTTTTGGTGTTGGATTTCCACAAAGCGCATCAACATATACACACACACACGCACACACACACACACACACGCACACACTTACCATACACTCAATGCTCCTAGGGGTTTTAAAGTTAATGAAGGGGGACAATGCACTCGATAATGTCTAAAAATGGCTGTATGTCAAACATGAACACGGTTGTCCTTTTGTGCCCAACCGATGTAATAAGGAGAGAGGTCTCGTGCGGCAAGGAGGTGAATAGAGTTTACAAAGTATTGGGATATTTTTTTTTGTTTGCATTGTTGAGGATGATCATGGATAGTTCATCTTTCACTTGATATTTTTTATTAAAAGGGAGATCTAAAATTTTCCCCTTCGTTCTTAAGAGTGAGGAAGGATATTCCTTATTAGGGTTGGGGAGATTCACTATTTCTACATAACAAGAAGAGTTAGGAAATATAATTTTATGGGGAAAATCATCTCTAGGTTCAAAGTGGTCTAATAGTTGCTCGAAATTGTATAGATTTTTAGGGATGGATTGGCATCGCAAGGAATCAAAATTTTAAGCATTTGAAAGTGGACTTTGTAGCAATAACACTGGTGAGGAGGTGATAAAGACACACTAGGACTAATGTAAGGGATAGATTTAGATTTAGGGTTAGGGTTGGGGGAGGATGGTGCGAGTTTAGTATTAAAAGGATGGTGGTAAGGAGAATGGAGACACATAGGAAGATGAGGGTGTTTTTCAAGTTTATGTTCCATGGGGAGGGCATGGTGGAAGGCTTGATCTAAAGTGTTTATCTCAAACAAAGCTAATTCATGTTGAAAAATCCCTATAAAACCATAACTAAATTTACAAATCAAGACCTCTTTATAGTATGTGATCTATCTAGTTGGATATGGAACTTAGTAAAAATAGATCAATGTGATTTTGGAAGCTTTGTCTTTGGGCTTGTTATAGTCATGGCCATCTACATACCAATTTTTGCAAGGAGACATGTGGGTAAATATAATAAAAGGAATCTCATGTGTCAATGTGCACGATCTTAGAGGTAGTTGGTTTATATTTATTAGGTCCATTGTAAATCTCTATACCTTCATTTCAACATTGCCACTATGCTTGTGCCATGCCTTCTAAATGGTTTCCTATGAGAGGTAAGCATTTCTATTCATTCATCAAACATGTCTTAAAATATGTATTTAGGTTTTGTATCCATGACTCTAGAAGTTCACCATACATTTTCCATCCATATTTGGGTACTATGGTATAAGTATTAAGTTCCAAAAATGAGAAGAACACTATATATTGGTCTCTTAGGTCCTATGTGAGAGCACTAGAGGTAGATAAAGGATAATATTGTAGACAAGAGATTCATCTTCATGTTAGGAAATTTCCCTTTATGTAGGCATTTTGTGAATAGAGAAGTCGAGGAAGTCAACCCACTATTGGAAGGGTGCGTTTGAGGTGGGAGGGTAGCCTCCAAGAGATTAAAAGTTATTGAAATACAAGTATTGGGTGGTACTTGATCCTAGAGATGTCGATCTAAAAATAGAAGAATCTTAGAAATCCAGTGAACCACTTGAAGAGTGGGACTGAGATGGGAGCTTAGCATCCATAGCTTAATTTTTTCATAAAAAGTAATTGATGGGTGGGATTTAGATCATAAAGATCCTAATTCTAGACAATAGAAGAAAACCTAGGAAGAAAATGCCAAGGGTTTGCATCGAAGAAGGATTTGGGTGGGAGGGTGTGCTAAAAAATATAACTAGATCTGAAAAGATGCAAATCAAAGCATTCAAATAATTCCTAGGAACAAATACATTTAGGATTTGCATAAAATTTATATCCAAGTGGGAGGGGGGGGCGATTCTCCAAAAAAGAACCATATTAGAAGTAGTGTCTGTGGGGTGGGAGGGTGGAACCAAAATATCCCAATGCTAGAAGAGTATAGACTTGTTGTAGGCTCTAACACTAATTAATGAAGCTCTCTACCAAATCTTATGAATAAATGCGAGAAATTCATAGAAGAAATCCAAGAAAGAATAATAGATCCATGAATAATATGGTTAACTTTAATCTTATGGTTGAAGCCCTTCAATATATTTATAATAGTCTACTCAAGTTAATTGCCAACTAAAATAAACAATAAACTAAACGCCATTTGTTTATGCCAAAATTGGAATATAAGAAAAGGAAAACATATAAGGTTCAAGGGGGAAAATGGAATGGAATGGAACACGTCCCTAGTCTAACTGATTACATCCTTAGGTTCCTTAGTCATATCAATCAATGGAGTCATTCCCCTTAAGGGTACTTATTCTCTATTTAGATGTGGATGTTAAATTTACATTGTTCTTTAATTGGAATACAACTATTATTGATTCATAAATAAATTATAACGTATAAGTGCTAAAATAAATGCAATAATAAAAAAACAAAATCAAATAAATAAATACAAGAAAAATGGCAAATGAAATAACTATCCAAAGTAAGTAATATATATATATATATATATATACAACGGCAAGAATGGTGCTTAAAAAAACACAACATTAAATGTTGCTTTAAACATTTTATACCTTTTAAACAACTTAACAAAACAAAATATTAAATGTTGCTTTAAACGATTTTCTATTTTTAAACAATTTTATAATACTTTAAATTTTTAATAAATATTATACTTTACTGAAATTTCTAGAGTTTTGTACTGAAAATAAGAAGATTGGATACTTATTAAAATAAGAAGATTGAAATTTGTTTTGTTGCCCATACAAACACATCTATTTTCACAATAGGCGTCTTTGCTGTTATATTTCATATATATCCAGAACACGACATGGAAGCTGCCGGTGCCAGCTTATCTTCATATCTATTTTCACAATAGGCGTCTTTGCGGTTATATTTCATTTAAGCCCCTCTCTACGGAACAGTGCAATGTTGAGAAAAATATAATAAAGAATTGCAATATATTTATATTTCTGTCAGCCTTCATTCCTCTCTCTTAGGGTAGGGAGATTTTTATCAGCATTCCTTTTTCTCAGGGCAGGGAGACCTGGTTATAAAACGGATATATCTCGTAGCGCACAGTGCAACTGGCAAGATACAGTTGAGCTCCAATCCGTGAAGAACAACACCCATTCATAGCTCCAATCGCTTTTCTCAAGCAGACACCGCAGTCGGGCGCTGCGAGAGTTCTCGAGCACATTTCTAATCCATAAACAGTGACAGAGGAATTCACCACCCATGATCCGGTGGCGAATCTAGCAACGTTTAGAGGAGCCTCCCCCGCCAGGGTCTCCATGAGATTCCCGAGAGTGTGCTGGAAAGCTTTAATATCCTGGTTGCTCTTAACATTCTCAAGAGCATAGGCAACGGTGGTATCAAGAACAGAGGCA
Source organism: Larix kaempferi (assembly GCA_027924585.1). Lineage (NCBI taxonomy): Eukaryota > Viridiplantae > Streptophyta > Pinopsida > Pinales > Pinaceae > Larix > Larix kaempferi. The sequence continues at coordinate 8,109,461 of BSBM01000344.1, read as the reverse complement.
AAACTGTAATTCTCATAGCGAATGAAGCAAGATTCCAACTGAATCCGAGCGCCGATGGCATTGGGGCAGTCTTGATAAGTCATCTGTGAAGCTGCAGCGGAACAGGTTTCGCAGTCGTGGGGAGAGACGTCGGGCCTGCATTGCAGAAGGCCGTAGACTCCGCCATAAGTATATGTTGCCAATCCGGCAGTGGGGGCAGCTGCATTAACCAGGTATTGCATTACCCTGTTGACGTTGCTCTCGTATATACTGCCATTGCTGTATTTATTTACATTGCAGAGACCGTAAATAAACGGATCGGACTGCGCATCAACAGTTGAGATTGAAATTAAATTAAACTGCAGTCCAAGTAACAATAATCCCATCAAACACCACCGCCATGTTATCATACCTTCCATCTTTTTAATACGTTTCCGAATAAATGCAAAGAGTGACAGAGATCAAAGAGAAAAATAAATGACAGGCAGGCAGCTGGTTAAATGCACAGGCAGAGACACAGCTAATTGGCAGTGGATATTGAGAACGAAGACAAGGAAGGATTTTATAGATAAAGGATGCGATGTGGAGACGAAGCGAATTGGAATTTGGTGGTGGATATTCATAAGTGGGCTAAGTCTACTTCTAGGACTAGGCGAGCGAGATGGTGGAATTGGCGTCGCCACTAAAGATAATAATAATTTATTTACTGGACTTTTTCAGAGATCGATGATGAACTCAGTCAGACATTTGGCATTGAATATATTTTCATAGCTCGGAGCTTCCGTTGAAACGAACGACATAAAATATTAAAAATAGATGTAGCAACACCATGTTGCCGTGATAAACCAACACGGGCGTCGCCTTTGATGGAAGAAAAGGTCTTCCCGATTGAATTGCATTAGATCTTTGACAGGTTCATAAATATGTTAATATATAGGCAGTTACCACCGAAAACGAACGATTATATAAATATTTATAAAGAATCTTTACAACTATACTTGTTGGTTTGTGTGGTAATACATCCTATTTTTAAAAGTTTCATAAATACTCTAGTTTATATGAAAAGTTAAATGAAGGAATAAAAGGAATCTTTTTAATTTAGGTTTTAATTCAGGAGGTGTAGAATAGATGGTGAATAGGTGTAAAGTTGGAAATGGATTGGACCATTCAAAGATTTCAATATATATAAAAACCTGATTTTGCCCTAACCTATCTTTCTATGTTTCAACCAAAACATATTTTCTCATTCTAATTTTTACTCACTGAAATTTGCTAACATAATGTTTGAGAGTTCCATTAATTTTTACTAATTTCAACCAAAAACTTTTTTTCCAATTGAAAGCTATAATAAGTTGTTTAGCAAAAGGCATATTAATATAATAAAAAAGTTACCTAACTCCAAATTCTCGCATGCCATTCTCACAAAATAAAACTCAAATACTTTTCCTTAAAGAAATCAATTTTCCATTAACCTAAAACTAGTTATGAACCCTATAATATTCTCATAAATTAGTTATGATCCCTACAATATTCTCATGACTAAGTGGATGACCATTGATATATGATAGGAAATTAGAATTTCAGAAATTATAAATATTCATGAACATATTATACATGGAAATGCTACTTACTATTTAGGAGGGAGAAATACATGTCAAAGGATAAAAAACCCAAGATTTGTAACATTTGTTTCGAACTTGACAGTTATATAATTATTACCACATAAGGAGAATTTGGTAGCAACATTGGGCATAGGTAGAGAAGATTGCCAAGCACCATACCAAGTGTGGTTGTAATAGGTTTGGTATTTACTTCGTAGATGGACAAGAATAGAGAAGTCATTGCTATCCTCCAACAATTGAATAGACCTTGGTGTGTACTTGGGAATTTGTTTCTTAGCTAGTACATGTTCTTGGATATGCTAGTAGATATGTTTTGGGTGGTATTGATATGATACCTTCACTAACTAGAAATATTAGCTGACTCAACTGAAGGAGACAAGCTGGTCAATTTAAGATGGTCCATGTTATTTTTTTTCATCCCACTCTTAAAAAAAGGAGGATATGGAAGTTATCCTACATGTCTTTTCTATTTGAGATTTCAAAATTTTGAGTGTAGTGAGAGGTATTATACCATCAACATCTGGATATTGCAAGGGTTATCATTCAACCATTTACATTTTGAGCTACATACTACTATAGTGTCATGAGAGGGACCCAATTGACAATGAACTAGACCAGGATGGTGAATGGAAGATAGTAGGGTAAAGTGGCTCTTCATTTTTTCCTACCAAATACTTGTAGTATCTTCCACATGATAATATGTTACAACATTTTTGAATCAATTGAATATAATGTGCATGTGTGCTTGATTCTATATCAAGATCTTGCAAAATTCAATGCATAATTATTCACAAGCACATGCATAAATATCATAAATTCAATTAGATAATCAAAATATAAAGAAAATACGTACTTACTCCAAATAGAATAGGAGAACTTGATAACCTTTGAATAATATGTAATGACTTCAAATATTAAGAATTGGTCATTCGGTAGAATAGTTTTTTCTCCTTGCATTTGAGCCAAGTCAACGATGAATGTGTGTCTAGATCCTTAAAAGAAAGTTTGGGAAACATATACCAGTATAAATTCAAATATGATTTTGTAACTATATGATGTGATTTTAAATAATGTTCCTATATGATGGAGTATTGTAATTTATGTCTTTATATTCTCAAAAGATAATTTGGGATATATGTTACATTTTAATTCTAGCATGTGTGTTTATTATATATTACTACACAAGTGTGTACATAAATGTAAATCATCGCGATGCACTAAAGTATTATAAGCATTGAAAATAAACATCTATAACAACTTCCACATTATAAAATATCCATAAAGCTTTAATAATATATATTTTCAAATTTGTAATTTTTATTTTATATTAAATTGGTGTGTTTTTACATATGGAGAACACCATTGTGCTACAATATTTTAACATAATCAAGATACGAAATTAAAGAATAATAATGGTGCATACATAAGTAAGTTTATAATAAAAACCCTAATCAATATTTCATTCCTTGAACAAAAGTTTGAGGGTCTAATCTTGTACAAGATACGTTTATCGTGGAAGGCTTTGGGGTGGCCAGTCTTTTGTGAAAAACGAAATTTGTAAGAGATTGTAGGTCACATACAACTGTGCAGAGGAGAAATTTCAGCTATGTAACTTCTTATTATTCATCTCAAATTTTCCCCTAATTGTTTACAAAATCATTATTTTTTTTTTTTTTTATGTTTCTATTAACATTACAATGCATTTTTATGAAAATAAAAAGTTTTCATAGTCACCTTCAACAATGGAAACCCTAGATTTATTATTGTTTCCCTTCTATTTTATGTGGCTATAAACATTAGAATTGCAATTTTACCCTATCTACTTCTTCTAGGAACTGAATATTCAATGGATTTGTGTATATAGTGGGAATATATTGCAATGGTACCACTTATTTCATTGGATCCCAAAAATGTTTCTTGTGCTCTTTTTCGAAAAAAATACTTTCACAGTAATCCAGTGTGCTCCCTAGAGTATAATAGACCGACAATATTTTTTTAGAAAACTTGATAGTTTAAATTTAGTTCATTTAAAAAAGGTTTACCAATTTACTGGTGTGTATTCATGTGTGTGATGCACTGATGCATATACATGTACAATACACAATGATCAAACCGAAAACTCTTTTAGCTTGAAATAATTTACTTTATTTGGAAAACACATTTCATAGTTTATCTATTATGATGCAAACAATATATTGATAGAAGATGTCCGACATAAGTTCAATGAAAGCTTTTTTGCAATGAGGACAGTGGAAGAGCATCCCAAAAAGATAACAAGGGAAGTTGTTTGAAATTTTACTACTATTTGAATTATTTGTATGTTTAAATGATGTATATTGGCTAATGTTTGTCATGCAAAGAAAATACATGAATAAACTTGTTATGATTGTTTGCAATATGTGTGCAAATTAAGAGCATAAAAAATTGATGGAAATGTTGCAAGGAGATGCATTTGGTGAATCAAAAGGTAATCAATATGGAGTTTTCCTTTCAATTTTCAATAATAATGTAGCTATTAAGAATAATCACTAACATGTTTTAAACACTCTATTTCACATTTTTTGAATGTTGTGCAAGGACCAAAAACAAGGGAAGGGAATTCCATGCTAAGAAGATAGAAATTATGAAGTATGTAAATGATGATGAATTGCTCCTCGCTTAATATCAAGTGGTGATGGAAATTAATAAAGGGAGGAAACCTTATATAAAACTATGAGGGCCGTAGTGGAAGGAACATATAGACATAGTTTATGGTTAAAATACCATGATCAATCCAATGGCTCAAGGAATTAGCTTATATATAAACGATAGAAAGCATTTCTAGATCAATGATCAATGAGACCCGTCAAATAAGTTATATAACTTGACGAGAACCCGACAATGTTCTCTTTTTTTTGGAGGTCATTTTTAGAAGCTTTTTTTACCTGAGCCATTGTTTTGCAATTTTGAATCATCCGGGTCATAAAAAAATATAATTTTGATTTACAAATGTATTTTTTCAAATTTAACAAAGAAACATACATTTCGTAGCTAGTTATAATGAAAAAATATGTACATTTTGGATTTTTTTTTTTTTTTTAGAAGCTAGTTATAATGAAAAATATATACATTTGAGAAGTTTTTTCTTTAAACTTTCATTTCAAATAAGTCATTTTATGGACAAATTTGTTAAAATAAAGAGAAAATAAAGTCATTTCAAACCATTTAACGTACTTTCAGAGATTTTATGTATAAAAATGATACTAATTATCAATATTTTCCATAAAGAAATCAATCACATAAACTCAACATAAAGTGTACCATATATTTATAAACAACATATTAAAAACATAATACTTATTCTTAAACTAAAACCTTAAAGTCAAAATATTACGAAAATATCTCATCAATAATTTGTCAAATTTAACATTTTCCTCAATGACATGAAACTAATCAAGAATATCATGCAGATCAAAATTTTGATCAGAATCAACATTTTCTAGAGCTTAGCTCTCTTTCTGTGTAATATCCCGAATTTTGGACTAACTATTTTTGTTGTTATATTGGGCCACGGCCCGAGCACCTGTGTTTTATTTTGAGTATTGGGCATGACCCCTAGCACCTATGATTTATTCTTTTATATATTCACATATCGGGCATGGACCCTGACTGAATTCTTTATTTGAGTGTATACTGGGCGAGAAGGCCCCAATGTTTTAATGATGTTCTTCAGTGTAATGCCCCTAAAAATATACCCTAATTTTTTTTTTCTTAAGGGTTTCCACATTGTCGTAAACTCACATTTACCCAAAATACTTTGGTACTCATAACTTAAGTGATGTTCTTCTTGTTTATTTCATTAATAACTAAGCGGGTTACCGCAATACTTTATTTTTTTACACCGATCAGAGTATATCCGGATCGTATACGTTTTGGACGACAAGAATCAATCTACTTAATATTTACAATATGCTTTTAATCGTCATAACCATTCTAGCCAAATACTTAACATTTCGCTTTTAAGAGTGCTATCCAACTTTCATAATTCTAATACTTATGCTGTACTAAGCTCACTATCTTTAAAGTTCAAAATATCGTCTAACCATTTTTAAGGATGAATTCAATTCAGTACACCTAGTAAGCCTTACAAATATGTAGCGAACTATTATGCCTAAAACGTCTAAATCTTGATATAGAGATGATCATTCGTTTTCTTTCAACTCAACCAATATATAACACGTACATATTTATATATCCTTTTGAAACCATAATAATGTCTAAATGTATTAATAACATCTAAATATATTTACATAACTAAAACCACATCTTTCCTTTTCAATCCAACAAATATAAAACTTATATATATATATATATATATATATATATATTTCTAATTCATAATCATTAAATCCTACCCATCTTTTATTTTATAAATAGGTATGAGCTTCATAGAGCATAACGTAATAATTTAGATGCTATTCAAACAACTATTTAACTACCCTCATTACCTCCTTTGTCCTTAAATCGAGGCTAGGTCCCAGATGTAATTCAAATAACTATTTAATTACCCTCATTACCTTCTTTGTCCTTAAATCGAGGCTAGTTCCTAGGTGTAATTCAAATAACTATTTAATTACCCTCATTACCTTCTTTGTCCTTAAATCGAGGCTAGTTGTATATATAAGTTACCGCAATTTTCATTTATAAGTTACATGTATAAATATAAATCAAATTCACTTTAGATAAATTATAAATATAATTAATATAATAACCCAAATCTTTAGCAAAGGAGTTTTGTTTTAAACGGAGAGTATTATGAATGCACCTCTTTTTTTTCTTCCATAATATTAGCAATAAATCAATGTAATTCTCAAACAATGTCTAAATGGAAAATAACTATGCGTTAAGCGTTTCTACCGGGATTCATTTAATAATTTCGAATATAAATTTAATTCTAAATTTATAATATCCATGAATGCCCGTCGTTTAACTCTTATATGTAGGAGACTAATATTCAATGGCTATTTTATATTCATGCAAAGAAAGGGAAGATGAATACATGCTGCAGTTCATACACATAGAAAGATTAATACACTGCCCATCAAGAAGTCACTTTAGAAGGTCTGTCATCCGACTGGTAAATGATTGTGTCAACGGTTACAGCGACGACAACACCAACAGAAACAAACACACAGAAAGTAATATATCATATACAGACAATACTGACAGAACACATAGGCATAAGTCATTATTTGATAGCTACTCATTTGGATCGTTTCAGCTGATGATAATCAATAATTATCTACATAGTCACTGTAAGTCAACCGATAGAAAAACTCTATTGAAGCCTCATTGCCGTAGATCATCGCCTGAGGGTCGTTACTTATAGACACTAGTTTTTAAGCATCTGATCCACTCTATACAGGTTGCGATCTAGATCTGGGTGGAATGGAATGCACAGCTTAGCTGCTCGGTTGGGCTACTCGGTCGGGATACTCTACCAAGCTACTTAGTTGTTGGGCTATCAAAGCATGCACGGAGGCCGCCAGAATTAACACGCAGGCTATGTAGGCGAGATAAGATATCTAACTTAGCCAAATCTCAGAATTATATAATATCATTAATGTTTAAAACGTCCTCCGTGTAGCCAACAGGTCGTACGGAGCTTCCAAGTATGGAGACGATGGTAGCTGGTAGGTATGGGAAGTAATTGGGAGATGCAGGTTCGACATAAGCGTCTGACCATGGAGGTGCAGAACTCAACACGCAAACAATCACTGAGAGTAGGATAGAGAAGATAGCGCCACAGGAAGGAAGAGTTGTCAAACGTGGGAATTTGGTATACAAATCTAGTACTTGCTGCCACATCTCATATTTACAGAATTACTACAGATCTCAGATATATAAAATCAAGATTACAAATAGAGGATTATACACAGAGGTACTGCAGATATAAAATCAAGATTACAAATAAAAGATTATACACAGAGATACTGCAGATATAAAATCAAGTTTACAATTAAAAGATTATACACCGAGGTAGTGCAGATATAAAATCAAGATTTAAAAGAGAAGATTAAATCTACTTCATAAACTAAATTCCGATTAATGAAGTAACACGGCTATAGGATCAGATTTCTCTCTTTTATTAAATCTAAAGAATCATAATACAACTAAATAGCAAATACCATAAATTATCGGTTGCATCAAGAAATCTGAAAGAGTGAATTACAGTATACAACAGTATCTTAAATGACAGACCAGATCTCCACAATTCATTCAGAAAATAAAATACGCATAGATCGGGATCTATCTAATCCAGCCAAGTATAATACACGAACTTTCAATAAATAAATTTAATTACTCGTATTCACATATTCTGTGTCAAAGAGTTTAATTTTGGTTCCATTGATGTAATTGGAAATTAAGACGAAATAGAAAAGCTTGACATTCATACAATTTATAAAACTGAGTTATCAACCTCGACTAACAATTTTTAAATAAAAAAATGGGGAACAATACTTATCTTAACAATTAGAGTAAGGCACCAAAGACTTGGCTGCAACATTCCTCCCTTCCAACTGATCTCTGTGCGGCGTAGGTTTTTCCCGCCGAGAGACCACCCCCGAGCTGGGCATGAAATCCACTAGGATGAAGAGTAATCTTCAGCTTCCTCTAATTAAATCTTACTTATATTTTACATTCCCTTCTTCCTCTTGAAGAACCTCTCCCTTTTCTGAACACCCTCGTGTCCCTTATATAGCCAATCTATGTTTTGACTATCATCATAAGTCCTTGTTGGAACTAATTAACTTGTTTAATCTCAGTTATTTTTAACTGATAGATTTACTTAGTCAACCTTTGGTTAATTGATCTTTTAACTTCACTAATATTTAAGTTTATTTATCTTTATCTAATCATAAATAACGTATCTTTAAATTAACTCAATATCTTTAATTAGTTCACTTAACTTATCTTTAAATTAACTCAGGATATTTATTTAGTTCACTTAACTTATCTTTAAATTAATTCAAGATCTTTAACTTAGTTTACTTAAGGTAATTATATTATCTCAACATAAATAAAAGTAACTTGCCTTTAACTATCAATTTATATAGTTAACATACTATTATTAGATAAGTGTTTCCCATGCATACTTGTGCATTTAGTTACTATTTATCCATTCATAACCATGCATCAACTACGAGTTAATATTCACCTATTTTATTTATCTTTTTTTTAATAAAATTTTATTGTAAATACCAATCTGTTTCCTTGGTAATAATAAATCATTTATCTTTTATTCCTAATTTATAATCAGGAAAACATTAGTCATTTTTCACTTACGAAATTTAACGACATCTTTTGTCCCACCAATGCTCTTTATGTTAATTTCTTATTTTTACTTAATGGTACTTATCATAGATTAGCCTCATGCGAGTAGTTAGATGATAAGAACTTGTTACTGCTTTGTGCCGACTAGAAGTTTCTTCGACATCCTTATCTAGAACTAATTTTTAACATACTTTAGACTTAAGTGTTTTTCTTAATGAACATCACAGTTCACATTAAGTGCTCACAGCACTAGCATGAATACTGTAATCAAAATTCATGGCCATGAAGCCATTCACCCTCTCCCCCTAGTGGATTCCATGCCCCATTCGTTTCGTTGCGTCAAGCCTTCAGCCTCCTAAGTCTACAAATTCACTTAACACTTAGGAAAACATAATCATACTTAAAAGTCTTACCTGCGAAGCTCCTTCCATGAGCTCCTTGCCGTTGGCGGGTACACAGTTGTACTTTCTCTTGCAGAAACCGTAAGGGAGAAAAGCGTGATATTACATTCAGCTTTGATATGGGTACAAACCTTAATATACTGAGATGATCTTTTGTTACTTACTGTGCAGAGCTATGATTTTACATGATTTGACTTATGAGTGTGTTGAGCGTGGACTCAGAAACACACATATAACCTACATAGTGGGCATAAGCCCTGATGTACCTAGAAGAATGTTTATGTACTGGGAGTAAGCCCTGAGGTACATTGAGTGTTGGGCCTAAGCCCTGGAGCACTCCAAGCTTGATAAACCAATACGGGATCCGAGGCAACTTAAATATTCTAGATGTGCCTCACAACAACATTCTAGCACTAGTGTTGAGCAGAGGCTTATGTGTTTTTTTTTTCATTTTTAACTTTATTTTTAGGAGTTTTGTTGTAACGATGTCTTTTGCTAGGGTCATAGTTTGAAACAAGGCCTAATTTTAAACACCCCACAAATCAGAGTGATTTCGGAAGCACCACTTTTTGATTGAGGGGCTGATTTGGGGTTTTAATTGCAATCACATCGATCGGGGTTTCAAAAAAGTTGTAAATTTGGCTTCGAAAAAAAAAGGTGCTACTGGTAGCACCACTTTTCAAATCTAGGGTTTTTTGTTGTTGTTTTTAATGCAAAAATATGCGTTTTTATGGCTAGATTTCTCGTTTTGAGTATAAAGTTCTAGTCAAGTTGTATACCTTGATGTCATACTTCCAATAGAAAAAAATAACAATAACAAAAAATATCATTTAAAACGTATTGGTATTGATATATCAATGCTTTTTCATGGCGCATAAAACTTGTAGGAAACAAATTATGGAGTGGGACCAACATAAGACTTGTCAAGAGATGACGTGAGGAATGGATTTTAAAGAATGTATATTTTTTATGAATTATGTCTTTCTATGGTACACTTTTCAATTTACATGTATCATGTATATATATTCTATTATAAATGTAGATATACTCATTACACATTATTTCTATACTTTTAGATGGAAAATTATGAGCAGGAAAAAAATCAAACCAATCAACAAAGCATTAGGTAAAATAACCCAAGTACATTAATATTGCATACGAGTGATGAAGAAATGAGGCATGAAAGCAAATCAAGCAATGAAAATAGTTTGAGTGAAAAATGTTCTCACAAGTGGTATATTTTGAACCGTTTGCTTTTGAAAATCAAACATTTTGTTTTTAATATATTGAACATATTATGCGAATTGGATGAACTTAGGTTACCGATAAGTATAACAATTATACATTGACATTTTGATTGTTTAGGACCTTTATGTTGTCCCATTTTATACGAATAAGGGTCTCTTATTCATATATAATAAAATGAGTTTCTTATTTCAATGCATTGTCCAATATTGCAGAATGCTACATTGTTGATTAAATATATGGATGATTAATATATGGATATTAGAGATGGATGATTATATATTTCAATTCAAATATATGTGTAATCTTAAGGTATAATAAATTATTACAATTAGTATATACAAACACAATAATTAAAATTCAAATATCAATAGTAATACAAAGATTATTTGGTATTTTAATCATTAATTGAAAATTTGAAAAAACAATTAATTAACATATAAACAGATTGATGCATTGTATTTTCTAAACTCACTTAAGGGTGTGGGGCATACGTAAATTGTTAATGGTGTGGTTTTTTTTACATTGTGAGAAATTATTCATTGATGTTTTTCACTGGATTAATTGCACGAGTGCTTCTAGTTGTCATCAATAGTACACCACTAACATGGTTCTCAAGAAAGAATCAGCATTAGTGCTTTATATATAACAATTGCACGGGTTCTATTATGTATAGTATGTGCACCAAAGTCCATATAAAATGGAAATGGTAATATCAGCAGTGATCGTAGTTGTGAATCGTCGCGACCAATTTGTTTTCAATCATAACAAGAACCAATCCTGCAAACAATAATACATGGACTAGGGAATTATATAAATGAAAAGCGTCAGTGCATAACATTTAAATTGTGCACATGAGTTCCGATATACTTGAGATGAGATAGTACACGTATGCTCATAAAGAACTGATGCATACATGTGATATATGCACATCGATAAAAATAAACTATGTTATAACCTCTAACAACCCAATATTTTTAATTTATGATGAACATCCATTATGATATCCACCAAAACCTATCTTACCAATGGTGGATGCTTTTTAGAATTTTTTTCCAAATCACGTAACACTAAAAGCCTCCACAAAAATCTCTACTAGAAAGTGTTTTCCTTGTAGTTATTGCCAATTTCTCTTATTCTATCATTGTTTAACGAAACATCTTATTCTCTATGCAATTTTCTAAGTTGTTCATCTCCTTCTTTGATTTGCTTGGAAAGTTCTCAATGTCAGTTTTACTTTTTCTTGACAGAATGATATAATACCATGATTTTGTCATTTTTGCGTTACTATCTCTAGATATGTAGAGCATAACACACATCGGGAAAAAATAAACTAGGTACAAAAGGATTACGGATACCAATACGAGAAAATAAAGCGGGAGATTTAGCATAAGGACTAGGACTAGGTTTGGAGACAAAGAAGGTAGATGGCACAAAAGTGAAGGACGAGTCCACCATGTTGTGCTATGAATGTTGGTGAGAAAATTAAGAAATGTGAGAAGAAAGGGTGTATATATCATGCACTTGGGAATGCGGAAGGGAAGTAAATTCTTGTTGGGAAAGGGAAAGAGATTCTTGTAGTTCCTTTCAAGTAGGAAAAATAGAAAACATTTTGACAGATAGAAAATGAAGTTCATAAAGTAACATCTTAGAGATTAAGTTTACATTAGTAGATGAATCAGAAATAGAGAGCTGGTTTGCATCTAAATTTTGATGTTGATGAATCTTGATCAAAATTAAAATGAAATATGAATCTCAATTTTCATAGTTGGAACATTCATCCCATTCCACAAGATTAAGTTGTTTACTAAATTGTTCTAGAAGCTTAGAATTTATTTTTTACCTCTATCATTCATGACACTTATGAGCACATTGTTTGTATTTATAAAAAATGAAGCATTTTTTTTAGATCTCGAGGAATACAATTTCTTCAAATAAATTTTGTTCCTAAAAGAATGTTTAGAAGATTTTGTTCATTTTCATTGCAATTTGGATGAATGCCAATATGACTTTGATACAATGTGACATTGTTCACAAGAGCAATTATGTCCACAACTTTGTCTCCTTTTCAACTTATGTCTATTGCTTTTGCAACCAAAATCACAATTCTCTATAAAAGCATAAAAGACACATTTTTCAAACCCATGAGATTATTTCTTTAGAATTATGATTGCTTTGTTCTTAAGGCATGTCTATTGTAATGTCTTCACAATTTCACCATGAAGACATAGCAAGGACAATGTGACAATATTAATCTTATCCTTCTTGAGCCTATTTTTGACTAACTAAGGGACTATGCCTCACAACGTGACTAAATAATCCCTCAAGTAAGTCACACCAGAAAGGTATTTGTTATTATCAAGAAGGTCTCTCATGGCATAGATAAAAACATAAGTTTGTCCCAAATTGCATAATTTTTGTGGTATAAAAATATATGGATACATATAATTGAGTATAGGCACAGGACTCCAGATTTGATTCCACAATGTTGATTAGCACACTTAAGATCACCATCAGTAACAGTAGTTCTACGAATTTCATCAAACAGGGAACCCCCCAATTCTCTAGTTGAATTGTAAAACCCTAATTCAATCTAAAGGAAATCTCTCTCCATGTGGCTTTGTCTTCATGGAAGGACTTCTAAGTATTTACCTAGATTTCCCAAGCATGGAATGCTTTCATTATATCAGAAGGGATTTCACAACTCAAATCAATAATAGGGTCCATTGACATAATAAAATAAGAGGAAGGAGTATCTGATTGATCTAAAGACACTTAGAACACTTATATTTTTAGTACTTGAAATTGAAATAATACCATGTGTTCAGCCTAGGGGTGCTTGGAATTACCTAAGAAGGACATAATTCAATGTGGTGTGACCATCTATTAAAGGGTTATCTGCATTCATTTATCTATTCTTCCTCATGTTTAACAATTTTTAATCCTTGTATCTGAGGAGTCTACACTTTGACCAATTTGAGCTTTACTACTATTTTTTAAAGAATATTTTTAACATAAGCCATTTTATTCTTCTCTTTTATTTCTATAAATAAATCCTTTTCCTATTCCTCTTTTAATACTGTTTTGGATTTGAAGACAATTTTCTTCCTTTTGAAGAATGTTTAAGAGACGCCATGGTAGAAATAAGACCATATTATTTTGGATAATACACTTGAATAATTGTAAGGGGGAGTGGCTTAATTTTAAACATATTCGATGACCTCCAGTATAATTTCTAATTTTTCTTTGACATATGCTAACCTTTCAACATTCTCTCGAAGAGTTTTCAAATCATCGTTTAATTTTTCTAGACAAAATATTTCTATGTGGATATGACTAATATGCTCTATGGTTGCAACATCATATCTAGCCATGTTGTGTGCATTTTGTTTGAGCGAAAGAAATTGATAATTTGAAAAAATCAATTGCCTAACTTCAAGCTTTGGATTTTCATCTTCAAGCATCCCATATTAAAAAAACATAATTCAACAACTACGGCTCCATGTTTAATTGTAGGATGGAAATTTGTAGGAGGAAGTCATGTTCTAGGAATATACCATGTATAAGTTGGATTTTCAATTGGTAGAAATGGGCAGTGAGTTTTCATCTAAAAAGGATTTGAAGAAGATTGAGCGTAATCAAAACAATATATACAGTACGAATCATGTCCATAATGATTTTTTTTAGGTGCATGCTCACTAGAAAAAAGCAAAGGTAGAAAGTTGGGTTGACACTTCTTCTAGATGTACTCCAACCATTCTTTGATTTTTTATTCAAACTATCAAAAGGTATAGTCATAATGATTTTATATATGAGCGGTCATTCTTTGATTAGAAAACAAAAGATAATTGATTTGGGATATTCTAATAGACTAAGATGTTTTTATTCCGATCATTGATCCAAAGTATATATAATTTAAGAATCATGTTTTGAATATTATAAGGGCATGCAGTCTAAATCCAATTGGACAATGGTCTTGTTTCCATTCTTATGGAATTGAAGATCGGTAAAATCAAGAACTACATTTTCTTTTTACTAGGTCTTGTTGCCATGTTTTCATGTTTATGGTAGATGGTGAGCTTAGGAAGGAGTGCAAGAATGGAAGTGCTAAAAAAATATAAGGATAATAGTGGTGTTTAATTGCACTGATTCATTAAGAGAAGAAATATTAAAACCAAACAATTGAATATAAGGTTGGATAAGTTCATATATTTAAGGATAAGTGAGATTAACAATATAACAAGGTACAAAAATGACTATATGAATCCATTATGGAAGGGTCCTTCAAAACCTTTAATAAGATCACCACTAAATTTAATGTCTTTCATCAATAACAAAACATAGGCTAGACATGTACAAGCGAGGGTGGACAAAAGGGTCGAGACAAAATTGAGTAATTCCTATATGGATATATAAGTAACCATTAGAAAGACCCCATTAAATATCTTCATGTTTAATAATTGATAATTTATAAATAGGTTGTTGAAGAGCAACTGGAATATTAGTATAAGTGTATTAGCCTCTAGTTGAAGCCTTAGAAAGAAAAGGATCCAATTTGATCAAGTTTCTCTACAGGAGTATGGAGAAGAAATTGATTTGGATCAAGAGTGAAAGATCATATAAATAATATGAGGAGGAATGTTTTTCCTTTGTGAAAAAAATGGAGATGGTTTTGGGCCAAGTGGAACTATAAGATCTATAATATATCTAGAATTACATCCAAATATGTAAGGAATTGAGGCCATTCGTTGTAATATGAGGGATTGCATGTGGTTACCAACAGTGCAAAATAAACATATAATCATACATGAGAGCATATACACATAGAGTAAGGAAGAATTAATGCTCACAAGAGTAAAAAGTATCTTGTATTATATCATAGAACCATACTATACAATGGAGGACAATACTATATATTTCTTGTCTCACTGGCCTCTGTGTGTGTGTGATGTACATTCGGTTAGGCAGTTAAAATTGTGCAATTGCTCGACATTTATCTTAATTGACTGGACTGAAATGGGCCGACCAACTGGGTGGTTGGTCATGAGGACCTAGTCAATTCATCGACTAGGCTCCTCCAACATCTTCCTCACCCAAAAACTCTTCTTTGTCTTGAAGAGACAATGGAGATGTGATAATTCAATATTACAAATTTTTATGAATTATGGTTGTTGAGAAGTAGATGTTGTTCCTATAGGATTTCCTTCAATGCATGCGTCAACTATGGAAGGGGAGGTGATGGCTAGATATTGTTGGAAGTCTCCCGAGTCAAATACTATTGTATGGATGCTTATGCTAACTATGGTTAAATCTAACAATCAAGAGATCTTTTCTAGCATAGGGCTAACTCTCATCCATTGTAATTATGGGGTGAGGTTTTGGTGTTGGATTTCCACAAAGCGCATCAACATATACACACACACACGCACACACACACACACACACGCACACACTTACCATACACTCAATGCTCCTAGGGGTTTTAAAGTTAATGAAGGGGGACAATGCACTCGATAATGTCTAAAAATGGCTGTATGTCAAACATGAACACGGTTGTCCTTTTGTGCCCAACCGATGTAATAAGGAGAGAGGTCTCGTGCGGCAAGGAGGTGAATAGAGTTTACAAAGTATTGGGATATTTTTTTTTGTTTGCATTGTTGAGGATGATCATGGATAGTTCATCTTTCACTTGATATTTTTTATTAAAAGGGAGATCTAAAATTTTCCCCTTCGTTCTTAAGAGTGAGGAAGGATATTCCTTATTAGGGTTGGGGAGATTCACTATTTCTACATAACAAGAAGAGTTAGGAAATATAATTTTATGGGGAAAATCATCTCTAGGTTCAAAGTGGTCTAATAGTTGCTCGAAATTGTATAGATTTTTAGGGATGGATTGGCATCGCAAGGAATCAAAATTTTAAGCATTTGAAAGTGGACTTTGTAGCAATAACACTGGTGAGGAGGTGATAAAGACACACTAGGACTAATGTAAGGGATAGATTTAGATTTAGGGTTAGGGTTGGGGGAGGATGGTGCGAGTTTAGTATTAAAAGGATGGTGGTAAGGAGAATGGAGACACATAGGAAGATGAGGGTGTTTTTCAAGTTTATGTTCCATGGGGAGGGCATGGTGGAAGGCTTGATCTAAAGTGTTTATCTCAAACAAAGCTAATTCATGTTGAAAAATCCCTATAAAACCATAACTAAATTTACAAATCAAGACCTCTTTATAGTATGTGATCTATCTAGTTGGATATGGAACTTAGTAAAAATAGATCAATGTGATTTTGGAAGCTTTGTCTTTGGGCTTGTTATAGTCATGGCCATCTACATACCAATTTTTGCAAGGAGACATGTGGGTAAATATAATAAAAGGAATCTCATGTGTCAATGTGCACGATCTTAGAGGTAGTTGGTTTATATTTATTAGGTCCATTGTAAATCTCTATACCTTCATTTCAACATTGCCACTATGCTTGTGCCATGCCTTCTAAATGGTTTCCTATGAGAGGTAAGCATTTCTATTCATTCATCAAACATGTCTTAAAATATGTATTTAGGTTTTGTATCCATGACTCTAGAAGTTCACCATACATTTTCCATCCATATTTGGGTACTATGGTATAAGTATTAAGTTCCAAAAATGAGAAGAACACTATATATTGGTCTCTTAGGTCCTATGTGAGAGCACTAGAGGTAGATAAAGGATAATATTGTAGACAAGAGATTCATCTTCATGTTAGGAAATTTCCCTTTATGTAGGCATTTTGTGAATAGAGAAGTCGAGGAAGTCAACCCACTATTGGAAGGGTGCGTTTGAGGTGGGAGGGTAGCCTCCAAGAGATTAAAAGTTATTGAAATACAAGTATTGGGTGGTACTTGATCCTAGAGATGTCGATCTAAAAATAGAAGAATCTTAGAAATCCAGTGAACCACTTGAAGAGTGGGACTGAGATGGGAGCTTAGCATCCATAGCTTAATTTTTTCATAAAAAGTAATTGATGGGTGGGATTTAGATCATAAAGATCCTAATTCTAGACAATAGAAGAAAACCTAGGAAGAAAATGCCAAGGGTTTGCATCGAAGAAGGATTTGGGTGGGAGGGTGTGCTAAAAAATATAACTAGATCTGAAAAGATGCAAATCAAAGCATTCAAATAATTCCTAGGAACAAATACATTTAGGATTTGCATAAAATTTATATCCAAGTGGGAGGGGGGGGCGATTCTCCAAAAAAGAACCATATTAGAAGTAGTGTCTGTGGGGTGGGAGGGTGGAACCAAAATATCCCAATGCTAGAAGAGTATAGACTTGTTGTAGGCTCTAACACTAATTAATGAAGCTCTCTACCAAATCTTATGAATAAATGCGAGAAATTCATAGAAGAAATCCAAGAAAGAATAATAGATCCATGAATAATATGGTTAACTTTAATCTTATGGTTGAAGCCCTTCAATATATTTATAATAGTCTACTCAAGTTAATTGCCAACTAAAATAAACAATAAACTAAACGCCATTTGTTTATGCCAAAATTGGAATATAAGAAAAGGAAAACATATAAGGTTCAAGGGGGAAAATGGAATGGAATGGAACACGTCCCTAGTCTAACTGATTACATCCTTAGGTTCCTTAGTCATATCAATCAATGGAGTCATTCCCCTTAAGGGTACTTATTCTCTATTTAGATGTGGATGTTAAATTTACATTGTTCTTTAATTGGAATACAACTATTATTGATTCATAAATAAATTATAACGTATAAGTGCTAAAATAAATGCAATAATAAAAAAACAAAATCAAATAAATAAATACAAGAAAAATGGCAAATGAAATAACTATCCAAAGTAAGTAATATATATATATATATATATATACAACGGCAAGAATGGTGCTTAAAAAAACACAACATTAAATGTTGCTTTAAACATTTTATACCTTTTAAACAACTTAACAAAACAAAATATTAAATGTTGCTTTAAACGATTTTCTATTTTTAAACAATTTTATAATACTTTAAATTTTTAATAAATATTATACTTTACTGAAATTTCTAGAGTTTTGTACTGAAAATAAGAAGATTGGATACTTATTAAAATAAGAAGATTGAAATTTGTTTTGTTGCCCATACAAACACATCTATTTTCACAATAGGCGTCTTTGCTGTTATATTTCATATATATCCAGAACACGACATGGAAGCTGCCGGTGCCAGCTTATCTTCATATCTATTTTCACAATAGGCGTCTTTGCGGTTATATTTCATTTAAGCCCCTCTCTACGGAACAGTGCAATGTTGAGAAAAATATAATAAAGAATTGCAATATATTTATATTTCTGTCAGCCTTCATTCCTCTCTCTTAGGGTAGGGAGATTTTTATCAGCATTCCTTTTTCTCAGGGCAGGGAGACCTGGTTATAAAACGGATATATCTCGTAGCGCACAGTGCAACTGGCAAGATACAGTTGAGCTCCAATCCGTGAAGAACAACACCCATTCATAGCTCCAATCGCTTTTCTCAAGCAGACACCGCAGTCGGGCGCTGCGAGAGTTCTCGAGCACATTTCTAATCCATAAACAGTGACAGAGGAATTCACCACCCATGATCCGGTGGCGAATCTAGCAACGTTTAGAGGAGCCTCCCCCGCCAGGGTCTCCATGAGATTCCCGAGAGTGTGCTGGAAAGCTTTAATATCCTGGTTGCTCTTAACATTCTCAAGAGCATAGGCAACGGTGGTATCAAGAACAGAGGCAAAACTGTAATTCTCATAGCGAATGAAGCAAGATTCCAACTGAATCCGAGCGCCGATGGCATTGGGGCAGTCTTGATAAGTCATCTGTGAAGCTGCAGCGGAACAGGTTTCGCAGTCGTGGGGAGAGACGTCGGGCCTGCATTGCAGAAGGCCGTAGACTCCGCCATAAGTATATGTTGCCAATCCGGCAGTGGGGGCAGCTGCATTAACCAGGTATTGCATTACCCTGTTGACGTTGCTCTCGTATATACTGCCATTGCTGTATTTATTTACATTGCAGAGACCGTAAATAAACGGATCGGACTGCGCATCAACAGTTGAGATTGAAATTAAATTAAACTGCAGTCCAAGTAACAATAATCCCATCAAACACCACCGCCATGTTATCATACCTTCCATCTTTTTAATACGTTTCCGAATAAATGCAAAGAGTGACAGAGATCAAAGAGAAAAATAAATGACAGGCAGGCAGCTGGTTAAATGCACAGGCAGAGACACAGCTAATTGGCAGTGGATATTGAGAACGAAGACAAGGAAGGATTTTATAGATAAAGGATGCGATGTGGAGACGAAGCGAATTGGAATTTGGTGGTGGATATTCATAAGTGGGCTAAGTCTACTTCTAGGACTAGGCGAGCGAGATGGTGGAATTGGCGTCGCCACTAAAGATAATAATAATTTATTTACTGGACTTTTTCAGAGATCGATGATGAACTCAGTCAGACATTTGGCATTGAATATATTTTCATAGCTCGGAGCTTCCGTTGAAACGAACGACATAAAATATTAAAAATAGATGTAGCAACACCATGTTGCCGTGATAAACCAACACGGGCGTCGCCTTTGATGGAAGAAAAGGTCTTCCCGATTGAATTGCATTAGATCTTTGACAGGTTCATAAATATGTTAATATATAGGCAGTTACCACCGAAAACGAACGATTATATAAATATTTATAAAGAATCTTTACAACTATACTTGTTGGTTTGTGTGGTAATACATCCTATTTTTAAAAGTTTCATAAATACTCTAGTTTATATGAAAAGTTAAATGAAGGAATAAAAGGAATCTTTTTAATTTAGGTTTTAATTCAGGAGGTGTAGAATAGATGGTGAATAGGTGTAAAGTTGGAAATGGATTGGACCATTCAAAGATTTCAATATATATAAAAACCTGATTTTGCCCTAACCTATCTTTCTATGTTTCAACCAAAACATATTTTCTCATTCTAATTTTTACTCACTGAAATTTGCTAACATAATGTTTGAGAGTTCCATTAATTTTTACTAATTTCAACCAAAAACTTTTTTTCCAATTGAAAGCTATAATAAGTTGTTTAGCAAAAGGCATATTAATATAATAAAAAAGTTACCTAACTCCAAATTCTCGCATGCCATTCTCACAAAATAAAACTCAAATACTTTTCCTTAAAGAAATCAATTTTCCATTAACCTAAAACTAGTTATGAACCCTATAATATTCTCATAAATTAGTTATGATCCCTACAATATTCTCATGACTAAGTGGATGACCATTGATATATGATAGGAAATTAGAATTTCAGAAATTATAAATATTCATGAACATATTATACATGGAAATGCTACTTACTATTTAGGAGGGAGAAATACATGTCAAAGGATAAAAAACCCAAGATTTGTAACATTTGTTTCGAACTTGACAGTTATATAATTATTACCACATAAGGAGAATTTGGTAGCAACATTGGGCATAGGTAGAGAAGATTGCCAAGCACCATACCAAGTGTGGTTGTAATAGGTTTGGTATTTACTTCGTAGATGGACAAGAATAGAGAAGTCATTGCTATCCTCCAACAATTGAATAGACCTTGGTGTGTACTTGGGAATTTGTTTCTTAGCTAGTACATGTTCTTGGATATGCTAGTAGATATGTTTTGGGTGGTATTGATATGATACCTTCACTAACTAGAAATATTAGCTGACTCAACTGAAGGAGACAAGCTGGTCAATTTAAGATGGTCCATGTTATTTTTTTTCATCCCACTCTTAAAAAAAGGAGGATATGGAAGTTATCCTACATGTCTTTTCTATTTGAGATTTCAAAATTTTGAGTGTAGTGAGAGGTATTATACCATCAACATCTGGATATTGCAAGGGTTATCATTCAACCATTTACATTTTGAGCTACATACTACTATAGTGTCATGAGAGGGACCCAATTGACAATGAACTAGACCAGGATGGTGAATGGAAGATAGTAGGGTAAAGTGGCTCTTCATTTTTTCCTACCAAATACTTGTAGTATCTTCCACATGATAATATGTTACAACATTTTTGAATCAATTGAATATAATGTGCATGTGTGCTTGATTCTATATCAAGATCTTGCAAAATTCAATGCATAATTATTCACAAGCACATGCATAAATATCATAAATTCAATTAGATAATCAAAATATAAAGAAAATACGTACTTACTCCAAATAGAATAGGAGAACTTGATAACCTTTGAATAATATGTAATGACTTCAAATATTAAGAATTGGTCATTCGGTAGAATAGTTTTTTCTCCTTGCATTTGAGCCAAGTCAACGATGAATGTGTGTCTAGATCCTTAAAAGAAAGTTTGGGAAACATATACCAGTATAAATTCAAATATGATTTTGTAACTATATGATGTGATTTTAAATAATGTTCCTATATGATGGAGTATTGTAATTTATGTCTTTATATTCTCAAAAGATAATTTGGGATATATGTTACATTTTAATTCTAGCATGTGTGTTTATTATATATTACTACACAAGTGTGTACATAAATGTAAATCATCGCGATGCACTAAAGTATTATAAGCATTGAAAATAAACATCTATAACAACTTCCACATTATAAAATATCCATAAAGCTTTAATAATATATATTTTCAAATTTGTAATTTTTATTTTATATTAAATTGGTGTGTTTTTACATATGGAGAACACCATTGTGCTACAATATTTTAACATAATCAAGATACGAAATTAAAGAATAATAATGGTGCATACATAAGTAAGTTTATAATAAAAACCCTAATCAATATTTCATTCCTTGAACAAAAGTTTGAGGGTCTAATCTTGTACAAGATACGTTTATCGTGGAAGGCTTTGGGGTGGCCAGTCTTTTGTGAAAAACGAAATTTGTAAGAGATTGTAGGTCACATACAACTGTGCAGAGGAGAAATTTCAGCTATGTAACTTCTTATTATTCATCTCAAATTTTCCCCTAATTGTTTACAAAATCATTATTTTTTTTTTTTTTTATGTTTCTATTAACATTACAATGCATTTTTATGAAAATAAAAAGTTTTCATAGTCACCTTCAACAATGGAAACCCTAGATTTATTATTGTTTCCCTTCTATTTTATGTGGCTATAAACATTAGAATTGCAATTTTACCCTATCTACTTCTTCTAGGAACTGAATATTCAATGGATTTGTGTATATAGTGGGAATATATTGCAATGGTACCACTTATTTCATTGGATCCCAAAAATGTTTCTTGTGCTCTTTTTCGAAAAAAATACTTTCACAGTAATCCAGTGTGCTCCCTAGAGTATAATAGACCGACAATATTTTTTTAGAAAACTTGATAGTTTAAATTTAGTTCATTTAAAAAAGGTTTACCAATTTACTGGTGTGTATTCATGTGTGTGATGCACTGATGCATATACATGTACAATACACAATGATCAAACCGAAAACTCTTTTAGCTTGAAATAATTTACTTTATTTGGAAAACACATTTCATAGTTTATCTATTATGATGCAAACAATATATTGATAGAAGATGTCCGACATAAGTTCAATGAAAGCTTTTTTGCAATGAGGACAGTGGAAGAGCATCCCAAAAAGATAACAAGGGAAGTTGTTTGAAATTTTACTACTATTTGAATTATTTGTATGTTTAAATGATGTATATTGGCTAATGTTTGTCATGCAAAGAAAATACATGAATAAACTTGTTATGATTGTTTGCAATATGTGTGCAAATTAAGAGCATAAAAAATTGATGGAAATGTTGCAAGGAGATGCATTTGGTGAATCAAAAGGTAATCAATATGGAGTTTTCCTTTCAATTTTCAATAATAATGTAGCTATTAAGAATAATCACTAACATGTTTTAAACACTCTATTTCACATTTTTTGAATGTTGTGCAAGGACCAAAAACAAGGGAAGGGAATTCCATGCTAAGAAGATAGAAATTATGAAGTATGTAAATGATGATGAATTGCTCCTCGCTTAATATCAAGTGGTGATGGAAATTAATAAAGGGAGGAAACCTTATATAAAACTATGAGGGCCGTAGTGGAAGGAACATATAGACATAGTTTATGGTTAAAATACCATGATCAATCCAATGGCTCAAGGAATTAGCTTATATATAAACGATAGAAAGCATTTCTAGATCAATGATCAATGAGACCCGTCAAATAAGTTATATAACTTGACGAGAACCCGACAATGTTCTCTTTTTTTTGGAGGTCATTTTTAGAAGCTTTTTTTACCTGAGCCATTGTTTTGCAATTTTGAATCATCCGGGTCATAAAAAAATATAATTTTGATTTACAAATGTATTTTTTCAAATTTAACAAAGAAACATACATTTCGTAGCTAGTTATAATGAAAAAATATGTACATTTTGGATTTTTTTTTTTTTTTTAGAAGCTAGTTATAATGAAAAATATATACATTTGAGAAGTTTTTTCTTTAAACTTTCATTTCAAATAAGTCATTTTATGGACAAATTTGTTAAAATAAAGAGAAAATAAAGTCATTTCAAACCATTTAACGTACTTTCAGAGATTTTATGTATAAAAATGATACTAATTATCAATATTTTCCATAAAGAAATCAATCACATAAACTCAACATAAAGTGTACCATATATTTATAAACAACATATTAAAAACATAATACTTATTCTTAAACTAAAACCTTAAAGTCAAAATATTACGAAAATATCTCATCAATAATTTGTCAAATTTAACATTTTCCTCAATGACATGAAACTAATCAAGAATATCATGCAGATCAAAATTTTGATCAGAATCAACATTTTCTAGAGCTTAGCTCTCTTTCTGTGTAATATCCCGAATTTTGGACTAACTATTTTTGTTGTTATATTGGGCCACGGCCCGAGCACCTGTGTTTTATTTTGAGTATTGGGCATGACCCCTAGCACCTATGATTTATTCTTTTATATATTCACATATCGGGCATGGACCCTGACTGAATTCTTTATTTGAGTGTATACTGGGCGAGAAGGCCCCAATGTTTTAATGATGTTCTTCAGTGTAATGCCCCTAAAAATATACCCTAATTTTTTTTTTCTTAAGGGTTTCCACATTGTCGTAAACTCACATTTACCCAAAATACTTTGGTACTCATAACTTAAGTGATGTTCTTCTTGTTTATTTCATTAATAACTAAGCGGGTTACCGCAATACTTTATTTTTTTACACCGATCAGAGTATATCCGGATCGTATACGTTTTGGACGACAAGAATCAATCTACTTAATATTTACAATATGCTTTTAATCGTCATAACCATTCTAGCCAAATACTTAACATTTCGCTTTTAAGAGTGCTATCCAACTTTCATAATTCTAATACTTATGCTGTACTAAGCTCACTATCTTTAAAGTTCAAAATATCGTCTAACCATTTTTAAGGATGAATTCAATTCAGTACACCTAGTAAGCCTTACAAATATGTAGCGAACTATTATGCCTAAAACGTCTAAATCTTGATATAGAGATGATCATTCGTTTTCTTTCAACTCAACCAATATATAACACGTACATATTTATATATCCTTTTGAAACCATAATAATGTCTAAATGTATTAATAACATCTAAATATATTTACATAACTAAAACCACATCTTTCCTTTTCAATCCAACAAATATAAAACTTATATATATATATATATATATATATATATATTTCTAATTCATAATCATTAAATCCTACCCATCTTTTATTTTATAAATAGGTATGAGCTTCATAGAGCATAACGTAATAATTTAGATGCTATTCAAACAACTATTTAACTACCCTCATTACCTCCTTTGTCCTTAAATCGAGGCTAGGTCCCAGATGTAATTCAAATAACTATTTAATTACCCTCATTACCTTCTTTGTCCTTAAATCGAGGCTAGTTCCTAGGTGTAATTCAAATAACTATTTAATTACCCTCATTACCTTCTTTGTCCTTAAATCGAGGCTAGTTGTATATATAAGTTACCGCAATTTTCATTTATAAGTTACATGTATAAATATAAATCAAATTCACTTTAGATAAATTATAAATATAATTAATATAATAACCCAAATCTTTAGCAAAGGAGTTTTGTTTTAAACGGAGAGTATTATGAATGCACCTCTTTTTTTTCTTCCATAATATTAGCAATAAATCAATGTAATTCTCAAACAATGTCTAAATGGAAAATAACTATGCGTTAAGCGTTTCTACCGGGATTCATTTAATAATTTCGAATATAAATTTAATTCTAAATTTATAATATCCATGAATGCCCGTCGTTTAACTCTTATATGTAGGAGACTAATATTCAATGGCTATTTTATATTCATGCAAAGAAAGGGAAGATGAATACATGCTGCAGTTCATACACATAGAAAGATTAATACACTGCCCATCAAGAAGTCACTTTAGAAGGTCTGTCATCCGACTGGTAAATGATTGTGTCAACGGTTACAGCGACGACAACACCAACAGAAACAAACACACAGAAAGTAATATATCATATACAGACAATACTGACAGAACACATAGGCATAAGTCATTATTTGATAGCTACTCATTTGGATCGTTTCAGCTGATGATAATCAATAATTATCTACATAGTCACTGTAAGTCAACCGATAGAAAAACTCTATTGAAGCCTCATTGCCGTAGATCATCGCCTGAGGGTCGTTACTTATAGACACTAGTTTTTAAGCATCTGATCCACTCTATACAGGTTGCGATCTAGATCTGGGTGGAATGGAATGCACAGCTTAGCTGCTCGGTTGGGCTACTCGGTCGGGATACTCTACCAAGCTACTTAGTTGTTGGGCTATCAAAGCATGCACGGAGGCCGCCAGAATTAACACGCAGGCTATGTAGGCGAGATAAGATATCTAACTTAGCCAAATCTCAGAATTATATAATATCATTAATGTTTAAAACGTCCTCCGTGTAGCCAACAGGTCGTACGGAGCTTCCAAGTATGGAGACGATGGTAGCTGGTAGGTATGGGAAGTAATTGGGAGATGCAGGTTCGACATAAGCGTCTGACCATGGAGGTGCAGAACTCAACACGCAAACAATCACTGAGAGTAGGATAGAGAAGATAGCGCCACAGGAAGGAAGAGTTGTCAAACGTGGGAATTTGGTATACAAATCTAGTACTTGCTGCCACATCTCATATTTACAGAATTACTACAGATCTCAGATATATAAAATCAAGATTACAAATAGAGGATTATACACAGAGGTACTGCAGATATAAAATCAAGATTACAAATAAAAGATTATACACAGAGATACTGCAGATATAAAATCAAGTTTACAATTAAAAGATTATACACCGAGGTAGTGCAGATATAAAATCAAGATTTAAAAGAGAAGATTAAATCTACTTCATAAACTAAATTCCGATTAATGAAGTAACACGGCTATAGGATCAGATTTCTCTCTTTTATTAAATCTAAAGAATCATAATACAACTAAATAGCAAATACCATAAATTATCGGTTGCATCAAGAAATCTGAAAGAGTGAATTACAGTATACAACAGTATCTTAAATGACAGACCAGATCTCCACAATTCATTCAGAAAATAAAATACGCATAGATCGGGATCTATCTAATCCAGCCAAGTATAATACACGAACTTTCAATAAATAAATTTAATTACTCGTATTCACATATTCTGTGTCAAAGAGTTTAATTTTGGTTCCATTGATGTAATTGGAAATTAAGACGAAATAGAAAAGCTTGACATTCATACAATTTATAAAACTGAGTTATCAACCTCGACTAACAATTTTTAAATAAAAAAATGGGGAACAATACTTATCTTAACAATTAGAGTAAGGCACCAAAGACTTGGCTGCAACATTCCTCCCTTCCAACTGATCTCTGTGCGGCGTAGGTTTTTCCCGCCGAGAGACCACCCCCGAGCTGGGCATGAAATCCACTAGGATGAAGAGTAATCTTCAGCTTCCTCTAATTAAATCTTACTTATATTTTACATTCCCTTCTTCCTCTTGAAGAACCTCTCCCTTTTCTGAACACCCTCGTGTCCCTTATATAGCCAATCTATGTTTTGACTATCATCATAAGTCCTTGTTGGAACTAATTAACTTGTTTAATCTCAGTTATTTTTAACTGATAGATTTACTTAGTCAACCTTTGGTTAATTGATCTTTTAACTTCACTAATATTTAAGTTTATTTATCTTTATCTAATCATAAATAACGTATCTTTAAATTAACTCAATATCTTTAATTAGTTCACTTAACTTATCTTTAAATTAACTCAGGATATTTATTTAGTTCACTTAACTTATCTTTAAATTAATTCAAGATCTTTAACTTAGTTTACTTAAGGTAATTATATTATCTCAACATAAATAAAAGTAACTTGCCTTTAACTATCAATTTATATAGTTAACATACTATTATTAGATAAGTGTTTCCCATGCATACTTGTGCATTTAGTTACTATTTATCCATTCATAACCATGCATCAACTACGAGTTAATATTCACCTATTTTATTTATCTTTTTTTTAATAAAATTTTATTGTAAATACCAATCTGTTTCCTTGGTAATAATAAATCATTTATCTTTTATTCCTAATTTATAATCAGGAAAACATTAGTCATTTTTCACTTACGAAATTTAACGACATCTTTTGTCCCACCAATGCTCTTTATGTTAATTTCTTATTTTTACTTAATGGTACTTATCATAGATTAGCCTCATGCGAGTAGTTAGATGATAAGAACTTGTTACTGCTTTGTGCCGACTAGAAGTTTCTTCGACATCCTTATCTAGAACTAATTTTTAACATACTTTAGACTTAAGTGTTTTTCTTAATGAACATCACAGTTCACATTAAGTGCTCACAGCACTAGCATGAATACTGTAATCAAAATTCATGGCCATGAAGCCATTCACCCTCTCCCCCTAGTGGATTCCATGCCCCATTCGTTTCGTTGCGTCAAGCCTTCAGCCTCCTAAGTCTACAAATTCACTTAACACTTAGGAAAACATAATCATACTTAAAAGTCTTACCTGCGAAGCTCCTTCCATGAGCTCCTTGCCGTTGGCGGGTACACAGTTGTACTTTCTCTTGCAGAAACCGTAAGGGAGAAAAGCGTGATATTACATTCAGCTTTGATATGGGTACAAACCTTAATATACTGAGATGATCTTTTGTTACTTACTGTGCAGAGCTATGATTTTACATGATTTGACTTATGAGTGTGTTGAGCGTGGACTCAGAAACACACATATAACCTACATAGTGGGCATAAGCCCTGATGTACCTAGAAGAATGTTTATGTACTGGGAGTAAGCCCTGAGGTACATTGAGTGTTGGGCCTAAGCCCTGGAGCACTCCAAGCTTGATAAACCAATACGGGATCCGAGGCAACTTAAATATTCTAGATGTGCCTCACAACAACATTCTAGCACTAGTGTTGAGCAGAGGCTTATGTGTTTTTTTTTTCATTTTTAACTTTATTTTTAGGAGTTTTGTTGTAACGATGTCTTTTGCTAGGGTCATAGTTTGAAACAAGGCCTAATTTTAAACACCCCACAAATCAGAGTGATTTCGGAAGCACCACTTTTTGATTGAGGGGCTGATTTGGGGTTTTAATTGCAATCACATCGATCGGGGTTTCAAAAAAGTTGTAAATTTGGCTTCGAAAAAAAAAGGTGCTACTGGTAGCACCACTTTTCAAATCTAGGGTTTTTTGTTGTTGTTTTTAATGCAAAAATATGCGTTTTTATGGCTAGATTTCTCGTTTTGAGTATAAAGTTCTAGTCAAGTTGTATACCTTGATGTCATACTTCCAATAGAAAAAAATAACAATAACAAAAAATATCATTTAAAACGTATTGGTATTGATATATCAATGCTTTTTCATGGCGCATAAAACTTGTAGGAAACAAATTATGGAGTGGGACCAACATAAGACTTGTCAAGAGATGACGTGAGGAATGGATTTTAAAGAATGTATATTTTTTATGAATTATGTCTTTCTATGGTACACTTTTCAATTTACATGTATCATGTATATATATTCTATTATAAATGTAGATATACTCATTACACATTATTTCTATACTTTTAGATGGAAAATTATGAGCAGGAAAAAAATCAAACCAATCAACAAAGCATTAGGTAAAATAACCCAAGTACATTAATATTGCATACGAGTGATGAAGAAATGAGGCATGAAAGCAAATCAAGCAATGAAAATAGTTTGAGTGAAAAATGTTCTCACAAGTGGTATATTTTGAACCGTTTGCTTTTGAAAATCAAACATTTTGTTTTTAATATATTGAACATATTATGCGAATTGGATGAACTTAGGTTACCGATAAGTATAACAATTATACATTGACATTTTGATTGTTTAGGACCTTTATGTTGTCCCATTTTATACGAATAAGGGTCTCTTATTCATATATAATAAAATGAGTTTCTTATTTCAATGCATTGTCCAATATTGCAGAATGCTACATTGTTGATTAAATATATGGATGATTAATATATGGATATTAGAGATGGATGATTATATATTTCAATTCAAATATATGTGTAATCTTAAGGTATAATAAATTATTACAATTAGTATATACAAACACAATAATTAAAATTCAAATATCAATAGTAATACAAAGATTATTTGGTATTTTAATCATTAATTGAAAATTTGAAAAAACAATTAATTAACATATAAACAGATTGATGCATTGTATTTTCTAAACTCACTTAAGGGTGTGGGGCATACGTAAATTGTTAATGGTGTGGTTTTTTTTACATTGTGAGAAATTATTCATTGATGTTTTTCACTGGATTAATTGCACGAGTGCTTCTAGTTGTCATCAATAGTACACCACTAACATGGTTCTCAAGAAAGAATCAGCATTAGTGCTTTATATATAACAATTGCACGGGTTCTATTATGTATAGTATGTGCACCAAAGTCCATATAAAATGGAAATGGTAATATCAGCAGTGATCGTAGTTGTGAATCGTCGCGACCAATTTGTTTTCAATCATAACAAGAACCAATCCTGCAAACAATAATACATGGACTAGGGAATTATATAAATGAAAAGCGTCAGTGCATAACATTTAAATTGTGCACATGAGTTCCGATATACTTGAGATGAGATAGTACACGTATGCTCATAAAGAACTGATGCATACATGTGATATATGCACATCGATAAAAATAAACTATGTTATAACCTCTAACAACCCAATATTTTTAATTTATGATGAACATCCATTATGATATCCACCAAAACCTATCTTACCAATGGTGGATGCTTTTTAGAATTTTTTTCCAAATCACGTAACACTAAAAGCCTCCACAAAAATCTCTACTAGAAAGTGTTTTCCTTGTAGTTATTGCCAATTTCTCTTATTCTATCATTGTTTAACGAAACATCTTATTCTCTATGCAATTTTCTAAGTTGTTCATCTCCTTCTTTGATTTGCTTGGAAAGTTCTCAATGTCAGTTTTACTTTTTCTTGACAGAATGATATAATACCATGATTTTGTCATTTTTGCGTTACTATCTCTAGATATGTAGAGCATAACACACATCGGGAAAAAATAAACTAGGTACAAAAGGATTACGGATACCAATACGAGAAAATAAAGCGGGAGATTTAGCATAAGGACTAGGACTAGGTTTGGAGACAAAGAAGGTAGATGGCACAAAAGTGAAGGACGAGTCCACCATGTTGTGCTATGAATGTTGGTGAGAAAATTAAGAAATGTGAGAAGAAAGGGTGTATATATCATGCACTTGGGAATGCGGAAGGGAAGTAAATTCTTGTTGGGAAAGGGAAAGAGATTCTTGTAGTTCCTTTCAAGTAGGAAAAATAGAAAACATTTTGACAGATAGAAAATGAAGTTCATAAAGTAACATCTTAGAGATTAAGTTTACATTAGTAGATGAATCAGAAATAGAGAGCTGGTTTGCATCTAAATTTTGATGTTGATGAATCTTGATCAAAATTAAAATGAAATATGAATCTCAATTTTCATAGTTGGAACATTCATCCCATTCCACAAGATTAAGTTGTTTACTAAATTGTTCTAGAAGCTTAGAATTTATTTTTTACCTCTATCATTCATGACACTTATGAGCACATTGTTTGTATTTATAAAAAATGAAGCATTTTTTTTAGATCTCGAGGAATACAATTTCTTCAAATAAATTTTGTTCCTAAAAGAATGTTTAGAAGATTTTGTTCATTTTCATTGCAATTTGGATGAATGCCAATATGACTTTGATACAATGTGACATTGTTCACAAGAGCAATTATGTCCACAACTTTGTCTCCTTTTCAACTTATGTCTATTGCTTTTGCAACCAAAATCACAATTCTCTATAAAAGCATAAAAGACACATTTTTCAAACCCATGAGATTATTTCTTTAGAATTATGATTGCTTTGTTCTTAAGGCATGTCTATTGTAATGTCTTCACAATTTCACCATGAAGACATAGCAAGGACAATGTGACAATATTAATCTTATCCTTCTTGAGCCTATTTTTGACTAACTAAGGGACTATGCCTCACAACGTGACTAAATAATCCCTCAAGTAAGTCACACCAGAAAGGTATTTGTTATTATCAAGAAGGTCTCTCATGGCATAGATAAAAACATAAGTTTGTCCCAAATTGCATAATTTTTGTGGTATAAAAATATATGGATACATATAATTGAGTATAGGCACAGGACTCCAGATTTGATTCCACAATGTTGATTAGCACACTTAAGATCACCATCAGTAACAGTAGTTCTACGAATTTCATCAAACAGGGAACCCCCCAATTCTCTAGTTGAATTGTAAAACCCTAATTCAATCTAAAGGAAATCTCTCTCCATGTGGCTTTGTCTTCATGGAAGGACTTCTAAGTATTTACCTAGATTTCCCAAGCATGGAATGCTTTCATTATATCAGAAGGGATTTCACAACTCAAATCAATAATAGGGTCCATTGACATAATAAAATAAGAGGAAGGAGTATCTGATTGATCTAAAGACACTTAGAACACTTATATTTTTAGTACTTGAAATTGAAATAATACCATGTGTTCAGCCTAGGGGTGCTTGGAATTACCTAAG
The DNA here is from genome assembly GCA_027924585.1 of Larix kaempferi. Classification (NCBI taxonomy): domain Eukaryota; kingdom Viridiplantae; phylum Streptophyta; class Pinopsida; order Pinales; family Pinaceae; genus Larix; species Larix kaempferi. The sequence continues at coordinate 8,076,734 of BSBM01000344.1, read as the reverse complement.
AAGGACATAATTCAATGTGGTGTGACCATCTATTAAAGGGTTATCTGCATTCATTTATCTATTCTTCCTCATGTTTAACAATTTTTAATCCTTGTATCTGAGGAGTCTACACTTTGACCAATTTGAGCTTTACTACTATTTTTTAAAGAATATTTTTAACATAAGCCATTTTATTCTTCTCTTTTATTTCTATAAATAAATCCTTTTCCTATTCCTCTTTTAATACTGTTTTGGATTTGAAGACAATTTTCTTCCTTTTGAAGAATGTTTAAGAGACGCCATGGTAGAAATAAGACCATATTATTTTGGATAATACACTTGAATAATTGTAAGGGGGAGTGGCTTAATTTTAAACATATTCGATGACCTCCAGTATAATTTCTAATTTTTCTTTGACATATGCTAACCTTTCAACATTCTCTCGAAGAGTTTTCAAATCATCGTTTAATTTTTCTAGACAAAATATTTCTATGTGGATATGACTAATATGCTCTTTGGTTGCAACATCATATCTAGCCATGTTGTGTGCATTTTGTTTGAGCGAAAGAAATTGATAATTTGAAAAAATCAATTGCCTAACTTCAAGCTTTGGATTTTCATCTTCAAGCATCCCATATTAAAAAAACATAATTCAACAACTACGGCTCCATGTTTAATTGTAGGATGGAAATTTGTAGGAGGAAGTCATGTTCTAGGAATATACCATGTATAAGTTGGATTTTCAATTGGTAGAAATGGGCAGTGAGTTTTCATCTAAAAAGGATTTGAAGAAGATTGAGCGTAATCAAAACAATATATACAGTAGGAATCATGTCCATAATGATTTTTTTTAGGTGCATGCTCACTAGAAAAAAACAAAGGTAGAAAGTTGGGTTGACACTTCTTCTAGATGTACTCCAACCATTCTTTGATTTTTTATTCAAACTATCAAAAGGTATAGTCATAATGATTTTATATATGAGCGGTCATTCTTTGATTAGAAAACAAAAGATAATTGATTTGGGATATTCTAATAGACTAAGATGTTTTTATTCCGATCATTGATCCAAAGTATATATAATTTAAGAATCATGTTTTGAATATTATAAGGGCATGCAGTCTAAATCCAATTGGACAATGGTCTTGTTTCCATTCTTATGGAATTGAAGATCGGTAAAATCAAGAACTACATTTTCTTTTTACTAGGTCTTGTTGCCATGTTTTCATGTTTATGGTAGATGGTGAGCTTAGGAAGGAGTGCAAGAATGGAAGTGCTAAAAAAATATAAGGATAATAGTGGTGTTTAATTGCACTGATTCATTAAGAGAAGAAATATTAAAACCAAACAATTGAATATAAGGTTGGATAAGTTCATATATTTAAGGATAAGTGAGATTAACAATATAACAAGGTACAAAAATGACTATATGAATCCATTATGGAAGGGTCCTTCAAAACCTTTAATAAGATCACCACTAAATTTAATGTCTTTCATCAATAACAAAACATAGGCTAGACATGTACAAGCGAGGGTGGACAAAAGGGTCGAGACAAAATTGAGTAATTCCTATATGGATATATAAGTAACCATTAGAAAGACCCCATTAAATATCTTCATGTTTAATAATTGATAATTTATAAATAGGTTGTTGAAGAGCAACTGGAATATTAGTATAAGTGTATTAGCCTCTAGTTGAAGCCTTAGAAAGAAAAGGATCCAATTTGATCAAGTTTCTCTACAGGAGTATGGAGAAGAAATTGATTTGGATCAAGAGTGAAAGATCATATAAATAATATGAGGAGGAATGTTTTTCCTTTGTGAAAAAAATGGAGATGGTTTTGGGCCAAGTGGAACTATAAGATCTATAATATATCTAGAATTACATCCAAATATGTAAGGAATTGAGGCCATTCGTTGTAATATGAGGGATTGCATGTGGTTACCAACAGTGCAAAATAAACATATAATCATACATGAGAGCATATACACATAGAGTAAGGAAGAATTAATGCTCACAAGAGTAAAAAGTATCTTGTATTATATCATAGAACCATACTATACAATGGAGGACAATACTATATATTTCTTGTCTCACTGGCCTCTGTGTGTGTGTGATGTACATTCGGTTAGGCAGTTAAAATTGTGCAATTGCTCGACATTTATCTTAATTGACTGGACTGAAATGGGCCGACCAACTGGGTGGTTGGTCATGAGGACCTAGTCAATTCATCGACTAGGCTCCTCCAACATCTTCCTCACCCAAAAACTCTTCTTTGTCTTGAAGAGACAATGGAGATGTGATAATTCAATATTACAAATTTTTATGAATTATGGTTGTTGAGAAGTAGATGTTGTTCCTATAGGATTTCCTTCAATGCATGCGTCAACTATGGAAGGGGTGGTGATGGCTAGATATTGTTGGAAGTCTCCCGAGTCAAATACTATTGTATGGATGCTTATGCTAACTATGGTTAAATCTAACAATCAAGAGATCTTTTCTAGCATAGGGCTAACTCTCATCCATTGTAATTATGGGGTGAGGTTTTGGTGTTGGATTTCCACAAAGCGCATCAACATATACACACACACACGCACACACACACACACACACGCACACACTTACCATACACTCAATGCTCCTAGGGGTTTTAAAGTTAATGAAGGGGGACAATGCACTCGATAATGTCTAAAAATGGCTGTATGTCAAACATGAACACGGTTGTCCTTTTGTGCCCAACCGATGTAATAAGGAGAGAGGTCTCGTGCGGCAAGGAGGTGAATAGAGTTTACAAAGTATTGGGATATTTTTTTTTGTTTGCATTGTTGAGGATGATCATGGATAGTTCATCTTTCACTTGATATTTTTTATTAAAAGGGAGATCTAAAATTTTCCCCTTCGTTCTTAAGAGTGAGGAAGGATATTCCTTATTAGGGTTGGGGAGATTCACTATTTCTACATAACAAGAAGAGTTAGGAAATATAATTTTATGGGGAAAATCATCTCTAGGTTCAAAGTGGTCTAATAGTTGCTCGAAATTGTATAGATTTTTAGGGATGGATTGGCATCGCAAGGAATCAAAATTTTAAGCATTTGAAAGTGGACTTTGTAGCAATAACACTGGTGAGGAGGTGATAAAGACACACTAGGACTAATGTAAGGGATAGATTTAGATTTAGGGTTAGGGTTGGGGGAGGATGGTGCGAGTTTAGTATTAAAAGGATGGTGGTAAGGAGAATGGAGACACATAGGAAGATGAGGGTGTTTTTCAAGTTTATGTTCCATGGGGAGGGCATGGTGGAAGGCTTGATCTAAAGTGTTTATCTCAAACAAAGCTAATTCATGTTGAAAAATCCCTATAAAACCATAACTAAATTTACAAATCAAGACCTCTTTATAGTATGTGATCTATCTAGTTGGATATGGAACTTAGTAAAAATAGATCAATGTGATTTTGGAAGCTTTGTCTTTGGGCTTGTTATAGTCATGGCCATCTACATACCAATTTTTGCAAGGAGACATGTGGGTAAATATAATAAAAGGAATCTCATGTGTCAATGTGCACGATCTTAGAGGTAGTTGGTTTATATTTATTAGGTCCATTGTAAATCTCTATACCTTCATTTCAACATTGCCACTATGCTTGTGCCATGCCTTCTAAATGGTTTCCTATGAGAGGTAAGCATTTCTATTCATTCATCAAACATGTCTTAAAATATGTATTTAGGTTTTGTATCCATGACTCTAGAAGTTCACCATACATTTTCCATCCATATTTGGGTACTATGGTATAAGTATTAAGTTCCAAAAATGAGAAGAACACTATATATTGGTCTCTTAGGTCCTATGTGAGAGCACTAGAGGTAGATAAAGGATAATATTGTAGACAAGAGATTCATCTTCATGTTAGGAAATTTCCCTTTATGTAGGCATTTTGTGAATAGAGAAGTCGAGGAAGTCAACCCACTATTGGAAGGGTGCGTTTGAGGTGGGAGGGTAGCCTCCAAGAGATTAAAAGTTATTGAAATACAAGTATTGGGTGGTACTTGATCCTAGAGATGTCGATCTAAAAATAGAAGAATCTTAGAAATCCAGTGAACCACTTGAAGAGTGGGACTGAGATGGGAGCTTAGCATCCATAGCTTAATTTTTTCATAAAAAGTAATTGATGGGTGGGATTTAGATCATAAAGATCCTAATTCTAGACAATAGAAGAAAACCTAGGAAGAAAATGCCAAGGGTTTGCATCGAAGAAGGATTTGGGTGGGAGGGTGTGCTAAAAAATATAACTAGATCTGAAAAGATGCAAATCAAAGCATTCAAATAATTCCTAGGAACAAATACATTTAGGATTTGCATAAAATTTATATCCAAGTGGGAGGGGGGGGCGATTCTCCAAAAAAGAACCATATTAGAAGTAGTGTCTGTGGGGTGGGAGGGTGGAACCAAAATATCCCAATGCTAGAAGAGTATAGACTTGTTGTAGGCTCTAACACTAATTAATGAAGCTCTCTACCAAATCTTATGAATAAATGCGAGAAATTCATAGAAGAAATCCAAGAAAGAATAATAGATCCATGAATAATATGGTTAACTTTAATCTTATGGTTGAAGCCCTTCAATATATTTATAATAGTCTACTCAAGTTAATTGCCAACTAAAATAAACAATAAACTAAACGCCATTTGTTTATGCCAAAATTGGAATATAAGAAAAGGAAAACATATAAGGTTCAAGGGGGAAAATGGAATGGAATGGAACACGTCCCTAGTCTAACTGATTACATCCTTAGGTTCCTTAGTCATATCAATCAATGGAGTCATTCCCCTTAAGGGTACTTATTCTCTATTTAGATGTGGATGTTAAATTTACATTGTTCTTTAATTGGAATACAACTATTATTGATTCATAAATAAATTATAACGTATAAGTGCTAAAATAAATGCAATAATAAAAAAACAAAATCAAATAAATAAATACAAGAAAAATGGCAAATGAAATAACTATCCAAAGTAAGTAATATATATATATATATATATATACAACGGCAAGAATGGTGCTTAAAAAAACACAACATTAAATGTTGCTTTAAACATTTTATACCTTTTAAACAACTTAACAAAACAAAATATTAAATGTTGCTTTAAACGATTTTCTATTTTTAAACAATTTTATAATACTTTAAATTTTTAATAAATATTATACTTTACTGAAATTTCTAGAGTTTTGTACTGAAAATAAGAAGATTGGATACTTATTAAAATAAGAAGATTGAAATTTGTTTTGTTGCCCATACAAACACATCTATTTTCACAATAGGCGTCTTTGCTGTTATATTTCATATATATCCAGAACACGACATGGAAGCTGCCGGTGCCAGCTTATCTTCATATCTATTTTCACAATAGGCGTCTTTGCGGTTATATTTCATTTAAGCCCCTCTCTACGGAACAGTGCAATGTTGAGAAAAATATAATAAAGAATTGCAATATATTTATATTTCTGTCAGCCTTCATTCCTCTCTCTTAGGGTAGGGAGATTTTTATCAGCATTCCTTTTTCTCAGGGCAGGGAGACCTGGTTATAAAACGGATATATCTCGTAGCGCACAGTGCAACTGGCAAGATACAGTTGAGCTCCAATCCGTGAAGAACAACACCCATTCATAGCTCCAATCGCTTTTCTCAAGCAGACACCGCAGTCGGGCGCTGCGAGAGTTCTCGAGCACATTTCTAATCCATAAACAGTGACAGAGGAATTCACCACCCATGATCCGGTGGCGAATCTAGCAACGTTTAGAGGAGCCTCCCCCGCCAGGGTCTCCATGAGATTCCCGAGAGTGTGCTGGAAAGCTTTAATATCCTGGTTGCTCTTAACATTCTCAAGAGCATAGGCAACGGTGGTATCAAGAACAGAGGCAAAACTGTAATTCTCATAGCGAATGAAGCAAGATTCCAACTGAATCCGAGCGCCGATGGCATTGGGGCAGTCTTGATAAGTCATCTGTGAAGCTGCAGCGGAACAGGTTTCGCAGTCGTGGGGAGAGACGTCGGGCCTGCATTGCAGAAGGCCGTAGACTCCGCCATAAGTATATGTTGCCAATCCGGCAGTGGGGGCAGCTGCATTAACCAGGTATTGCATTACCCTGTTGACGTTGCTCTCGTATATACTGCCATTGCTGTATTTATTTACATTGCAGAGACCGTAAATAAACGGATCGGACTGCGCATCAACAGTTGAGATTGAAATTAAATTAAACTGCAGTCCAAGTAACAATAATCCCATCAAACACCACCGCCATGTTATCATACCTTCCATCTTTTTAATACGTTTCCGAATAAATGCAAAGAGTGACAGAGATCAAAGAGAAAAATAAATGACAGGCAGGCAGCTGGTTAAATGCACAGGCAGAGACACAGCTAATTGGCAGTGGATATTGAGAACGAAGACAAGGAAGGATTTTATAGATAAAGGATGCGATGTGGAGACGAAGCGAATTGGAATTTGGTGGTGGATATTCATAAGTGGGCTAAGTCTACTTCTAGGACTAGGCGAGCGAGATGGTGGAATTGGCGTCGCCACTAAAGATAATAATAATTTATTTACTGGACTTTTTCAGAGATCGATGATGAACTCAGTCAGACATTTGGCATTGAATATATTTTCATAGCTCGGAGCTTCCGTTGAAACGAACGACATAAAATATTAAAAATAGATGTAGCAACACCATGTTGCCGTGATAAACCAACACGGGCGTCGCCTTTGATGGAAGAAAAGGTCTTCCCGATTGAATTGCATTAGATCTTTGACAGGTTCATAAATATGTTAATATATAGGCAGTTACCACCGAAAACGAACGATTATATAAATATTTATAAAGAATCTTTACAACTATACTTGTTGGTTTGTGTGGTAATACATCCTATTTTTAAAAGTTTCATAAATACTCTAGTTTATATGAAAAGTTAAATGAAGGAATAAAAGGAATCTTTTTAATTTAGGTTTTAATTCAGGAGGTGTAGAATAGATGGTGAATAGGTGTAAAGTTGGAAATGGATTGGACCATTCAAAGATTTCAATATATATAAAAACCTGATTTTGCCCTAACCTATCTTTCTATGTTTCAACCAAAACATATTTTCTCATTCTAATTTTTACTCACTGAAATTTGCTAACATAATGTTTGAGAGTTCCATTAATTTTTACTAATTTCAACCAAAAACTTTTTTTCCAATTGAAAGCTATAATAAGTTGTTTAGCAAAAGGCATATTAATATAATAAAAAAGTTACCTAACTCCAAATTCTCGCATGCCATTCTCACAAAATAAAACTCAAATACTTTTCCTTAAAGAAATCAATTTTCCATTAACCTAAAACTAGTTATGAACCCTATAATATTCTCATAAATTAGTTATGATCCCTACAATATTCTCATGACTAAGTGGATGACCATTGATATATGATAGGAAATTAGAATTTCAGAAATTATAAATATTCATGAACATATTATACATGGAAATGCTACTTACTATTTAGGAGGGAGAAATACATGTCAAAGGATAAAAAACCCAAGATTTGTAACATTTGTTTCGAACTTGACAGTTATATAATTATTACCACATAAGGAGAATTTGGTAGCAACATTGGGCATAGGTAGAGAAGATTGCCAAGCACCATACCAAGTGTGGTTGTAATAGGTTTGGTATTTACTTCGTAGATGGACAAGAATAGAGAAGTCATTGCTATCCTCCAACAATTGAATAGACCTTGGTGTGTACTTGGGAATTTGTTTCTTAGCTAGTACATGTTCTTGGATATGCTAGTAGATATGTTTTGGGTGGTATTGATATGATACCTTCACTAACTAGAAATATTAGCTGACTCAACTGAAGGAGACAAGCTGGTCAATTTAAGATGGTCCATGTTATTTTTTTTCATCCCACTCTTAAAAAAAGGAGGATATGGAAGTTATCCTACATGTCTTTTCTATTTGAGATTTCAAAATTTTGAGTGTAGTGAGAGGTATTATACCATCAACATCTGGATATTGCAAGGGTTATCATTCAACCATTTACATTTTGAGCTACATACTACTATAGTGTCATGAGAGGGACCCAATTGACAATGAACTAGACCAGGATGGTGAATGGAAGATAGTAGGGTAAAGTGGCTCTTCATTTTTTCCTACCAAATACTTGTAGTATCTTCCACATGATAATATGTTACAACATTTTTGAATCAATTGAATATAATGTGCATGTGTGCTTGATTCTATATCAAGATCTTGCAAAATTCAATGCATAATTATTCACAAGCACATGCATAAATATCATAAATTCAATTAGATAATCAAAATATAAAGAAAATACGTACTTACTCCAAATAGAATAGGAGAACTTGATAACCTTTGAATAATATGTAATGACTTCAAATATTAAGAATTGGTCATTCGGTAGAATAGTTTTTTCTCCTTGCATTTGAGCCAAGTCAACGATGAATGTGTGTCTAGATCCTTAAAAGAAAGTTTGGGAAACATATACCAGTATAAATTCAAATATGATTTTGTAACTATATGATGTGATTTTAAATAATGTTCCTATATGATGGAGTATTGTAATTTATGTCTTTATATTCTCAAAAGATAATTTGGGATATATGTTACATTTTAATTCTAGCATGTGTGTTTATTATATATTACTACACAAGTGTGTACATAAATGTAAATCATCGCGATGCACTAAAGTATTATAAGCATTGAAAATAAACATCTATAACAACTTCCACATTATAAAATATCCATAAAGCTTTAATAATATATATTTTCAAATTTGTAATTTTTATTTTATATTAAATTGGTGTGTTTTTACATATGGAGAACACCATTGTGCTACAATATTTTAACATAATCAAGATACGAAATTAAAGAATAATAATGGTGCATACATAAGTAAGTTTATAATAAAAACCCTAATCAATATTTCATTCCTTGAACAAAAGTTTGAGGGTCTAATCTTGTACAAGATACGTTTATCGTGGAAGGCTTTGGGGTGGCCAGTCTTTTGTGAAAAACGAAATTTGTAAGAGATTGTAGGTCACATACAACTGTGCAGAGGAGAAATTTCAGCTATGTAACTTCTTATTATTCATCTCAAATTTTCCCCTAATTGTTTACAAAATCATTATTTTTTTTTTTTTTTATGTTTCTATTAACATTACAATGCATTTTTATGAAAATAAAAAGTTTTCATAGTCACCTTCAACAATGGAAACCCTAGATTTATTATTGTTTCCCTTCTATTTTATGTGGCTATAAACATTAGAATTGCAATTTTACCCTATCTACTTCTTCTAGGAACTGAATATTCAATGGATTTGTGTATATAGTGGGAATATATTGCAATGGTACCACTTATTTCATTGGATCCCAAAAATGTTTCTTGTGCTCTTTTTCGAAAAAAATACTTTCACAGTAATCCAGTGTGCTCCCTAGAGTATAATAGACCGACAATATTTTTTTAGAAAACTTGATAGTTTAAATTTAGTTCATTTAAAAAAGGTTTACCAATTTACTGGTGTGTATTCATGTGTGTGATGCACTGATGCATATACATGTACAATACACAATGATCAAACCGAAAACTCTTTTAGCTTGAAATAATTTACTTTATTTGGAAAACACATTTCATAGTTTATCTATTATGATGCAAACAATATATTGATAGAAGATGTCCGACATAAGTTCAATGAAAGCTTTTTTGCAATGAGGACAGTGGAAGAGCATCCCAAAAAGATAACAAGGGAAGTTGTTTGAAATTTTACTACTATTTGAATTATTTGTATGTTTAAATGATGTATATTGGCTAATGTTTGTCATGCAAAGAAAATACATGAATAAACTTGTTATGATTGTTTGCAATATGTGTGCAAATTAAGAGCATAAAAAATTGATGGAAATGTTGCAAGGAGATGCATTTGGTGAATCAAAAGGTAATCAATATGGAGTTTTCCTTTCAATTTTCAATAATAATGTAGCTATTAAGAATAATCACTAACATGTTTTAAACACTCTATTTCACATTTTTTGAATGTTGTGCAAGGACCAAAAACAAGGGAAGGGAATTCCATGCTAAGAAGATAGAAATTATGAAGTATGTAAATGATGATGAATTGCTCCTCGCTTAATATCAAGTGGTGATGGAAATTAATAAAGGGAGGAAACCTTATATAAAACTATGAGGGCCGTAGTGGAAGGAACATATAGACATAGTTTATGGTTAAAATACCATGATCAATCCAATGGCTCAAGGAATTAGCTTATATATAAACGATAGAAAGCATTTCTAGATCAATGATCAATGAGACCCGTCAAATAAGTTATATAACTTGACGAGAACCCGACAATGTTCTCTTTTTTTTGGAGGTCATTTTTAGAAGCTTTTTTTACCTGAGCCATTGTTTTGCAATTTTGAATCATCCGGGTCATAAAAAAATATAATTTTGATTTACAAATGTATTTTTTCAAATTTAACAAAGAAACATACATTTCGTAGCTAGTTATAATGAAAAAATATGTACATTTTGGATTTTTTTTTTTTTTTTAGAAGCTAGTTATAATGAAAAATATATACATTTGAGAAGTTTTTTCTTTAAACTTTCATTTCAAATAAGTCATTTTATGGACAAATTTGTTAAAATAAAGAGAAAATAAAGTCATTTCAAACCATTTAACGTACTTTCAGAGATTTTATGTATAAAAATGATACTAATTATCAATATTTTCCATAAAGAAATCAATCACATAAACTCAACATAAAGTGTACCATATATTTATAAACAACATATTAAAAACATAATACTTATTCTTAAACTAAAACCTTAAAGTCAAAATATTACGAAAATATCTCATCAATAATTTGTCAAATTTAACATTTTCCTCAATGACATGAAACTAATCAAGAATATCATGCAGATCAAAATTTTGATCAGAATCAACATTTTCTAGAGCTTAGCTCTCTTTCTGTGTAATATCCCGAATTTTGGACTAACTATTTTTGTTGTTATATTGGGCCACGGCCCGAGCACCTGTGTTTTATTTTGAGTATTGGGCATGACCCCTAGCACCTATGATTTATTCTTTTATATATTCACATATCGGGCATGGACCCTGACTGAATTCTTTATTTGAGTGTATACTGGGCGAGAAGGCCCCAATGTTTTAATGATGTTCTTCAGTGTAATGCCCCTAAAAATATACCCTAATTTTTTTTTTCTTAAGGGTTTCCACATTGTCGTAAACTCACATTTACCCAAAATACTTTGGTACTCATAACTTAAGTGATGTTCTTCTTGTTTATTTCATTAATAACTAAGCGGGTTACCGCAATACTTTATTTTTTTACACCGATCAGAGTATATCCGGATCGTATACGTTTTGGACGACAAGAATCAATCTACTTAATATTTACAATATGCTTTTAATCGTCATAACCATTCTAGCCAAATACTTAACATTTCGCTTTTAAGAGTGCTATCCAACTTTCATAATTCTAATACTTATGCTGTACTAAGCTCACTATCTTTAAAGTTCAAAATATCGTCTAACCATTTTTAAGGATGAATTCAATTCAGTACACCTAGTAAGCCTTACAAATATGTAGCGAACTATTATGCCTAAAACGTCTAAATCTTGATATAGAGATGATCATTCGTTTTCTTTCAACTCAACCAATATATAACACGTACATATTTATATATCCTTTTGAAACCATAATAATGTCTAAATGTATTAATAACATCTAAATATATTTACATAACTAAAACCACATCTTTCCTTTTCAATCCAACAAATATAAAACTTATATATATATATATATATATATATATATATTTCTAATTCATAATCATTAAATCCTACCCATCTTTTATTTTATAAATAGGTATGAGCTTCATAGAGCATAACGTAATAATTTAGATGCTATTCAAACAACTATTTAACTACCCTCATTACCTCCTTTGTCCTTAAATCGAGGCTAGGTCCCAGATGTAATTCAAATAACTATTTAATTACCCTCATTACCTTCTTTGTCCTTAAATCGAGGCTAGTTCCTAGGTGTAATTCAAATAACTATTTAATTACCCTCATTACCTTCTTTGTCCTTAAATCGAGGCTAGTTGTATATATAAGTTACCGCAATTTTCATTTATAAGTTACATGTATAAATATAAATCAAATTCACTTTAGATAAATTATAAATATAATTAATATAATAACCCAAATCTTTAGCAAAGGAGTTTTGTTTTAAACGGAGAGTATTATGAATGCACCTCTTTTTTTTCTTCCATAATATTAGCAATAAATCAATGTAATTCTCAAACAATGTCTAAATGGAAAATAACTATGCGTTAAGCGTTTCTACCGGGATTCATTTAATAATTTCGAATATAAATTTAATTCTAAATTTATAATATCCATGAATGCCCGTCGTTTAACTCTTATATGTAGGAGACTAATATTCAATGGCTATTTTATATTCATGCAAAGAAAGGGAAGATGAATACATGCTGCAGTTCATACACATAGAAAGATTAATACACTGCCCATCAAGAAGTCACTTTAGAAGGTCTGTCATCCGACTGGTAAATGATTGTGTCAACGGTTACAGCGACGACAACACCAACAGAAACAAACACACAGAAAGTAATATATCATATACAGACAATACTGACAGAACACATAGGCATAAGTCATTATTTGATAGCTACTCATTTGGATCGTTTCAGCTGATGATAATCAATAATTATCTACATAGTCACTGTAAGTCAACCGATAGAAAAACTCTATTGAAGCCTCATTGCCGTAGATCATCGCCTGAGGGTCGTTACTTATAGACACTAGTTTTTAAGCATCTGATCCACTCTATACAGGTTGCGATCTAGATCTGGGTGGAATGGAATGCACAGCTTAGCTGCTCGGTTGGGCTACTCGGTCGGGATACTCTACCAAGCTACTTAGTTGTTGGGCTATCAAAGCATGCACGGAGGCCGCCAGAATTAACACGCAGGCTATGTAGGCGAGATAAGATATCTAACTTAGCCAAATCTCAGAATTATATAATATCATTAATGTTTAAAACGTCCTCCGTGTAGCCAACAGGTCGTACGGAGCTTCCAAGTATGGAGACGATGGTAGCTGGTAGGTATGGGAAGTAATTGGGAGATGCAGGTTCGACATAAGCGTCTGACCATGGAGGTGCAGAACTCAACACGCAAACAATCACTGAGAGTAGGATAGAGAAGATAGCGCCACAGGAAGGAAGAGTTGTCAAACGTGGGAATTTGGTATACAAATCTAGTACTTGCTGCCACATCTCATATTTACAGAATTACTACAGATCTCAGATATATAAAATCAAGATTACAAATAGAGGATTATACACAGAGGTACTGCAGATATAAAATCAAGATTACAAATAAAAGATTATACACAGAGATACTGCAGATATAAAATCAAGTTTACAATTAAAAGATTATACACCGAGGTAGTGCAGATATAAAATCAAGATTTAAAAGAGAAGATTAAATCTACTTCATAAACTAAATTCCGATTAATGAAGTAACACGGCTATAGGATCAGATTTCTCTCTTTTATTAAATCTAAAGAATCATAATACAACTAAATAGCAAATACCATAAATTATCGGTTGCATCAAGAAATCTGAAAGAGTGAATTACAGTATACAACAGTATCTTAAATGACAGACCAGATCTCCACAATTCATTCAGAAAATAAAATACGCATAGATCGGGATCTATCTAATCCAGCCAAGTATAATACACGAACTTTCAATAAATAAATTTAATTACTCGTATTCACATATTCTGTGTCAAAGAGTTTAATTTTGGTTCCATTGATGTAATTGGAAATTAAGACGAAATAGAAAAGCTTGACATTCATACAATTTATAAAACTGAGTTATCAACCTCGACTAACAATTTTTAAATAAAAAAATGGGGAACAATACTTATCTTAACAATTAGAGTAAGGCACCAAAGACTTGGCTGCAACATTCCTCCCTTCCAACTGATCTCTGTGCGGCGTAGGTTTTTCCCGCCGAGAGACCACCCCCGAGCTGGGCATGAAATCCACTAGGATGAAGAGTAATCTTCAGCTTCCTCTAATTAAATCTTACTTATATTTTACATTCCCTTCTTCCTCTTGAAGAACCTCTCCCTTTTCTGAACACCCTCGTGTCCCTTATATAGCCAATCTATGTTTTGACTATCATCATAAGTCCTTGTTGGAACTAATTAACTTGTTTAATCTCAGTTATTTTTAACTGATAGATTTACTTAGTCAACCTTTGGTTAATTGATCTTTTAACTTCACTAATATTTAAGTTTATTTATCTTTATCTAATCATAAATAACGTATCTTTAAATTAACTCAATATCTTTAATTAGTTCACTTAACTTATCTTTAAATTAACTCAGGATATTTATTTAGTTCACTTAACTTATCTTTAAATTAATTCAAGATCTTTAACTTAGTTTACTTAAGGTAATTATATTATCTCAACATAAATAAAAGTAACTTGCCTTTAACTATCAATTTATATAGTTAACATACTATTATTAGATAAGTGTTTCCCATGCATACTTGTGCATTTAGTTACTATTTATCCATTCATAACCATGCATCAACTACGAGTTAATATTCACCTATTTTATTTATCTTTTTTTTAATAAAATTTTATTGTAAATACCAATCTGTTTCCTTGGTAATAATAAATCATTTATCTTTTATTCCTAATTTATAATCAGGAAAACATTAGTCATTTTTCACTTACGAAATTTAACGACATCTTTTGTCCCACCAATGCTCTTTATGTTAATTTCTTATTTTTACTTAATGGTACTTATCATAGATTAGCCTCATGCGAGTAGTTAGATGATAAGAACTTGTTACTGCTTTGTGCCGACTAGAAGTTTCTTCGACATCCTTATCTAGAACTAATTTTTAACATACTTTAGACTTAAGTGTTTTTCTTAATGAACATCACAGTTCACATTAAGTGCTCACAGCACTAGCATGAATACTGTAATCAAAATTCATGGCCATGAAGCCATTCACCCTCTCCCCCTAGTGGATTCCATGCCCCATTCGTTTCGTTGCGTCAAGCCTTCAGCCTCCTAAGTCTACAAATTCACTTAACACTTAGGAAAACATAATCATACTTAAAAGTCTTACCTGCGAAGCTCCTTCCATGAGCTCCTTGCCGTTGGCGGGTACACAGTTGTACTTTCTCTTGCAGAAACCGTAAGGGAGAAAAGCGTGATATTACATTCAGCTTTGATATGGGTACAAACCTTAATATACTGAGATGATCTTTTGTTACTTACTGTGCAGAGCTATGATTTTACATGATTTGACTTATGAGTGTGTTGAGCGTGGACTCAGAAACACACATATAACCTACATAGTGGGCATAAGCCCTGATGTACCTAGAAGAATGTTTATGTACTGGGAGTAAGCCCTGAGGTACATTGAGTGTTGGGCCTAAGCCCTGGAGCACTCCAAGCTTGATAAACCAATACGGGATCCGAGGCAACTTAAATATTCTAGATGTGCCTCACAACAACATTCTAGCACTAGTGTTGAGCAGAGGCTTATGTGTTTTTTTTTTCATTTTTAACTTTATTTTTAGGAGTTTTGTTGTAACGATGTCTTTTGCTAGGGTCATAGTTTGAAACAAGGCCTAATTTTAAACACCCCACAAATCAGAGTGATTTCGGAAGCACCACTTTTTGATTGAGGGGCTGATTTGGGGTTTTAATTGCAATCACATCGATCGGGGTTTCAAAAAAGTTGTAAATTTGGCTTCGAAAAAAAAAGGTGCTACTGGTAGCACCACTTTTCAAATCTAGGGTTTTTTGTTGTTGTTTTTAATGCAAAAATATGCGTTTTTATGGCTAGATTTCTCGTTTTGAGTATAAAGTTCTAGTCAAGTTGTATACCTTGATGTCATACTTCCAATAGAAAAAAATAACAATAACAAAAAATATCATTTAAAACGTATTGGTATTGATATATCAATGCTTTTTCATGGCGCATAAAACTTGTAGGAAACAAATTATGGAGTGGGACCAACATAAGACTTGTCAAGAGATGACGTGAGGAATGGATTTTAAAGAATGTATATTTTTTATGAATTATGTCTTTCTATGGTACACTTTTCAATTTACATGTATCATGTATATATATTCTATTATAAATGTAGATATACTCATTACACATTATTTCTATACTTTTAGATGGAAAATTATGAGCAGGAAAAAAATCAAACCAATCAACAAAGCATTAGGTAAAATAACCCAAGTACATTAATATTGCATACGAGTGATGAAGAAATGAGGCATGAAAGCAAATCAAGCAATGAAAATAGTTTGAGTGAAAAATGTTCTCACAAGTGGTATATTTTGAACCGTTTGCTTTTGAAAATCAAACATTTTGTTTTTAATATATTGAACATATTATGCGAATTGGATGAACTTAGGTTACCGATAAGTATAACAATTATACATTGACATTTTGATTGTTTAGGACCTTTATGTTGTCCCATTTTATACGAATAAGGGTCTCTTATTCATATATAATAAAATGAGTTTCTTATTTCAATGCATTGTCCAATATTGCAGAATGCTACATTGTTGATTAAATATATGGATGATTAATATATGGATATTAGAGATGGATGATTATATATTTCAATTCAAATATATGTGTAATCTTAAGGTATAATAAATTATTACAATTAGTATATACAAACACAATAATTAAAATTCAAATATCAATAGTAATACAAAGATTATTTGGTATTTTAATCATTAATTGAAAATTTGAAAAAACAATTAATTAACATATAAACAGATTGATGCATTGTATTTTCTAAACTCACTTAAGGGTGTGGGGCATACGTAAATTGTTAATGGTGTGGTTTTTTTTACATTGTGAGAAATTATTCATTGATGTTTTTCACTGGATTAATTGCACGAGTGCTTCTAGTTGTCATCAATAGTACACCACTAACATGGTTCTCAAGAAAGAATCAGCATTAGTGCTTTATATATAACAATTGCACGGGTTCTATTATGTATAGTATGTGCACCAAAGTCCATATAAAATGGAAATGGTAATATCAGCAGTGATCGTAGTTGTGAATCGTCGCGACCAATTTGTTTTCAATCATAACAAGAACCAATCCTGCAAACAATAATACATGGACTAGGGAATTATATAAATGAAAAGCGTCAGTGCATAACATTTAAATTGTGCACATGAGTT
The DNA here is from genome assembly GCA_027924585.1 of Larix kaempferi. Classification (NCBI taxonomy): domain Eukaryota; kingdom Viridiplantae; phylum Streptophyta; class Pinopsida; order Pinales; family Pinaceae; genus Larix; species Larix kaempferi. The sequence goes on along the minus strand of BSBM01000344.1, from coordinate 8,059,415 downwards.
CCGATATACTTGAGATGAGATAGTACACGTATGCTCATAAAGAACTGATGCATACATGTGATATATGCACATCGATAAAAATAAACTATGTTATAACCTCTAACAACCCAATATTTTTAATTTATGATGAACATCCATTATGATATCCACCAAAACCTATCTTACCAATGGTGGATGCTTTTTAGAATTTTTTTCCAAATCACGTAACACTAAAAGCCTCCACAAAAATCTCTACTAGAAAGTGTTTTCCTTGTAGTTATTGCCAATTTCTCTTATTCTATCATTGTTTAACGAAACATCTTATTCTCTATGCAATTTTCTAAGTTGTTCATCTCCTTCTTTGATTTGCTTGGAAAGTTCTCAATGTCAGTTTTACTTTTTCTTGACAGAATGATATAATACCATGATTTTGTCATTTTTGCGTTACTATCTCTAGATATGTAGAGCATAACACACATCGGGAAAAAATAAACTAGGTACAAAAGGATTACGGATACCAATACGAGAAAATAAAGCGGGAGATTTAGCATAAGGACTAGGACTAGGTTTGGAGACAAAGAAGGTAGATGGCACAAAAGTGAAGGACGAGTCCACCATGTTGTGCTATGAATGTTGGTGAGAAAATTAAGAAATGTGAGAAGAAAGGGTGTATATATCATGCACTTGGGAATGCGGAAGGGAAGTAAATTCTTGTTGGGAAAGGGAAAGAGATTCTTGTAGTTCCTTTCAAGTAGGAAAAATAGAAAACATTTTGACAGATAGAAAATGAAGTTCATAAAGTAACATCTTAGAGATTAAGTTTACATTAGTAGATGAATCAGAAATAGAGAGCTGGTTTGCATCTAAATTTTGATGTTGATGAATCTTGATCAAAATTAAAATGAAATATGAATCTCAATTTTCATAGTTGGAACATTCATCCCATTCCACAAGATTAAGTTGTTTACTAAATTGTTCTAGAAGCTTAGAATTTATTTTTTACCTCTATCATTCATGACACTTATGAGCACATTGTTTGTATTTATAAAAAATGAAGCATTTTTTTTAGATCTCGAGGAATACAATTTCTTCAAATAAATTTTGTTCCTAAAAGAATGTTTAGAAGATTTTGTTCATTTTCATTGCAATTTGGATGAATGCCAATATGACTTTGATACAATGTGACATTGTTCACAAGAGCAATTATGTCCACAACTTTGTCTCCTTTTCAACTTATGTCTATTGCTTTTGCAACCAAAATCACAATTCTCTATAAAAGCATAAAAGACACATTTTTCAAACCCATGAGATTATTTCTTTAGAATTATGATTGCTTTGTTCTTAAGGCATGTCTATTGTAATGTCTTCACAATTTCACCATGAAGACATAGCAAGGACAATGTGACAATATTAATCTTATCCTTCTTGAGCCTATTTTTGACTAACTAAGGGACTATGCCTCACAACGTGACTAAATAATCCCTCAAGTAAGTCACACCAGAAAGGTATTTGTTATTATCAAGAAGGTCTCTCATGGCATAGATAAAAACATAAGTTTGTCCCAAATTGCATAATTTTTGTGGTATAAAAATATATGGATACATATAATTGAGTATAGGCACAGGACTCCAGATTTGATTCCACAATGTTGATTAGCACACTTAAGATCACCATCAGTAACAGTAGTTCTACGAATTTCATCAAACAGGGAACCCCCCAATTCTCTAGTTGAATTGTAAAACCCTAATTCAATCTAAAGGAAATCTCTCTCCATGTGGCTTTGTCTTCATGGAAGGACTTCTAAGTATTTACCTAGATTTCCCAAGCATGGAATGCTTTCATTATATCAGAAGGGATTTCACAACTCAAATCAATAATAGGGTCCATTGACATAATAAAATAAGAGGAAGGAGTATCTGATTGATCTAAAGACACTTAGAACACTTATATTTTTAGTACTTGAAATTGAAATAATACCATGTGTTCAGCCTAGGGGTGCTTGGAATTACCTAAGAAGGACATAATTCAATGTGGTGTGACCATCTATTAAAGGGTTATCTGCATTCATTTATCTATTCTTCCTCATGTTTAACAATTTTTAATCCTTGTATCTGAGGAGTCTACACTTTGACCAATTTGAGCTTTACTACTATTTTTTAAAGAATATTTTTAACATAAGCCATTTTATTCTTCTCTTTTATTTCTATAAATAAATCCTTTTCCTATTCCTCTTTTAATACTGTTTTGGATTTGAAGACAATTTTCTTCCTTTTGAAGAATGTTTAAGAGACGCCATGGTAGAAATAAGACCATATTATTTTGGATAATACACTTGAATAATTGTAAGGGGGAGTGGCTTAATTTTAAACATATTCGATGACCTCCAGTATAATTTCTAATTTTTCTTTGACATATGCTAACCTTTCAACATTCTCTCGAAGAGTTTTCAAATCATCGTTTAATTTTTCTAGACAAAATATTTCTATGTGGATATGACTAATATGCTCTTTGGTTGCAACATCATATCTAGCCATGTTGTGTGCATTTTGTTTGAGCGAAAGAAATTGATAATTTGAAAAAATCAATTGCCTAACTTCAAGCTTTGGATTTTCATCTTCAAGCATCCCATATTAAAAAAACATAATTCAACAACTACGGCTCCATGTTTAATTGTAGGATGGAAATTTGTAGGAGGAAGTCATGTTCTAGGAATATACCATGTATAAGTTGGATTTTCAATTGGTAGAAATGGGCAGTGAGTTTTCATCTAAAAAGGATTTGAAGAAGATTGAGCGTAATCAAAACAATATATACAGTACGAATCATGTCCATAATGATTTTTTTTAGGTGCATGCTCACTAGAAAAAAGCAAAGGTAGAAAGTTGGGTTGACACTTCTTCTAGATGTACTCCAACCATTCTTTGATTTTTTATTCAAACTATCAAAAGGTATAGTCATAATGATTTTATATATGAGCGGTCATTCTTTGATTAGAAAACAAAAGATAATTGATTTGGGATATTCTAATAGACTAAGATGTTTTTATTCCGATCATTGATCCAAAGTATATATAATTTAAGAATCATGTTTTGAATATTATAAGGGCATGCAGTCTAAATCCAATTGGACAATGGTCTTGTTTCCATTCTTATGGAATTGAAGATCGGTAAAATCAAGAACTACATTTTCTTTTTACTAGGTCTTGTTGCCATGTTTTCATGTTTATGGTAGATGGTGAGCTTAGGAAGGAGTGCAAGAATGGAAGTGCTAAAAAAATATAAGGATAATAGTGGTGTTTAATTGCACTGATTCATTAAGAGAAGAAATATTAAAACCAAACAATTGAATATAAGGTTGGATAAGTTCATATATTTAAGGATAAGTGAGATTAACAATATAACAAGGTACAAAAATGACTATATGAATCCATTATGGAAGGGTCCTTCAAAACCTTTAATAAGATCACCACTAAATTTAATGTCTTTCATCAATAACAAAACATAGGCTAGACATGTACAAGCGAGGGTGGACAAAAGGGTCGAGACAAAATTGAGTAATTCCTATATGGATATATAAGTAACCATTAGAAAGACCCCATTAAATATCTTCATGTTTAATAATTGATAATTTATAAATAGGTTGTTGAAGAGCAACTGGAATATTAGTATAAGTGTATTAGCCTCTAGTTGAAGCCTTAGAAAGAAAAGGATCCAATTTGATCAAGTTTCTCTACAGGAGTATGGAGAAGAAATTGATTTGGATCAAGAGTGAAAGATCATATAAATAATATGAGGAGGAATGTTTTTCCTTTGTGAAAAAAATGGAGATGGTTTTGGGCCAAGTGGAACTATAAGATCTATAATATATCTAGAATTACATCCAAATATGTAAGGAATTGAGGCCATTCGTTGTAATATGAGGGATTGCATGTGGTTACCAACAGTGCAAAATAAACATATAATCATACATGAGAGCATATACACATAGAGTAAGGAAGAATTAATGCTCACAAGAGTAAAAAGTATCTTGTATTATATCATAGAACCATACTATACAATGGAGGACAATACTATATATTTCTTGTCTCACTGGCCTCTGTGTGTGTGTGATGTACATTCGGTTAGGCAGTTAAAATTGTGCAATTGCTCGACATTTATCTTAATTGACTGGACTGAAATGGGCCGACCAACTGGGTGGTTGGTCATGAGGACCTAGTCAATTCATCGACTAGGCTCCTCCAACATCTTCCTCACCCAAAAACTCTTCTTTGTCTTGAAGAGACAATGGAGATGTGATAATTCAATATTACAAATTTTTATGAATTATGGTTGTTGAGAAGTAGATGTTGTTCCTATAGGATTTCCTTCAATGCATGCGTCAACTATGGAAGGGGAGGTGATGGCTAGATATTGTTGGAAGTCTCCCGAGTCAAATACTATTGTATGGATGCTTATGCTAACTATGGTTAAATCTAACAATCAAGAGATCTTTTCTAGCATAGGGCTAACTCTCATCCATTGTAATTATGGGGTGAGGTTTTGGTGTTGGATTTCCACAAAGCGCATCAACATATACACACACACACGCACACACACACACACACACGCACACACTTACCATACACTCAATGCTCCTAGGGGTTTTAAAGTTAATGAAGGGGGACAATGCACTCGATAATGTCTAAAAATGGCTGTATGTCAAACATGAACACGGTTGTCCTTTTGTGCCCAACCGATGTAATAAGGAGAGAGGTCTCGTGCGGCAAGGAGGTGAATAGAGTTTACAAAGTATTGGGATATTTTTTTTTGTTTGCATTGTTGAGGATGATCATGGATAGTTCATCTTTCACTTGATATTTTTTATTAAAAGGGAGATCTAAAATTTTCCCCTTCGTTCTTAAGAGTGAGGAAGGATATTCCTTATTAGGGTTGGGGAGATTCACTATTTCTACATAACAAGAAGAGTTAGGAAATATAATTTTATGGGGAAAATCATCTCTAGGTTCAAAGTGGTCTAATAGTTGCTCGAAATTGTATAGATTTTTAGGGATGGATTGGCATCGCAAGGAATCAAAATTTTAAGCATTTGAAAGTGGACTTTGTAGCAATAACACTGGTGAGGAGGTGATAAAGACACACTAGGACTAATGTAAGGGATAGATTTAGATTTAGGGTTAGGGTTGGGGGAGGATGGTGCGAGTTTAGTATTAAAAGGATGGTGGTAAGGAGAATGGAGACACATAGGAAGATGAGGGTGTTTTTCAAGTTTATGTTCCATGGGGAGGGCATGGTGGAAGGCTTGATCTAAAGTGTTTATCTCAAACAAAGCTAATTCATGTTGAAAAATCCCTATAAAACCATAACTAAATTTACAAATCAAGACCTCTTTATAGTATGTGATCTATCTAGTTGGATATGGAACTTAGTAAAAATAGATCAATGTGATTTTGGAAGCTTTGTCTTTGGGCTTGTTATAGTCATGGCCATCTACATACCAATTTTCGCAAGGAGACATGTGGGTAAATATAATAAAAGGAATCTCATGTGTCAATGTGCACGATCTTAGAGGTAGTTGGTTTATATTTATTAGATCCATTGTAAATCTCTATACCTTCATTTCAACATTGCCACTATGCTTGTGCCATGCCTTCTAAATGGTTTCCTATGAGAGGTAAGCATTTCTATTCATTCATCAAACATGTCTTAAAATATGTATTTAGGTTTTGTATCCATGACTCTAGAAGTTCACCATACATTTTCCATCCATATTTGGGTACTATGGTATAAGTATTAAGTTCCAAAAATGAGAAGAACACTATATATTGGTCTCTTAGGTCCTATGTGAGAGCACTAGAGGTAGATAAAGGATAATATTGTAGACAAGAGATTCATCTTCATGTTAGGAAATTTCCCTTTATGTAGGCATTTTGTGAATAGAGAAGTCGAGGAAGTCAACCCACTATTGGAAGGGTGCGTTTGAGGTGGGAGGGTAGCCTCCAAGAGATTAAAAGTTATTGAAATACAAGTATTGGGTGGTACTTGATCCTAGAGATGTCGATCTAAAAATAGAAGAATCTTAGAAATCCAGTGAACCACTTGAAGAGTGGGATTGAGATGGGAGCTTAGCATCCATAGCTTAATTTTTTCATAAAAAGTAATTGATGGGTGGGATTTAGATCATAAAGATCCTAATTCTAGACAATAGAAGAAAACCTAGGAAGAAAATGCCAAGGGTTTGCATCGAAGAAGGATTTGGGTGGGAGGGTGTGCTAAAAAATATAACTAGATCTGAAAAGATGCAAATCAAAGCATTCAAATAATTCCTAGGAACAAATACATTTAGGATTTGCATAAAATTTATATCCAAGTGGGAGGGGGGGGCGATTCTCCAAAAAAGAACCATATTAGAAGTAGTGTCTGTGGGGTGGGAGGGTGGAACCAAAATATCCCAATGCTAGAAGAGTATAGACTTGTTGTAGGCTCTAACACTAATTAATGAAGCTCTCTACCAAATCTTATGAATAAATGCGAGAAATTCATAGAAGAAATCCAAGAAAGAATAATAGATCCATGAATAATATGGTTAACTTTAATCTTATGGTTGAAGCCCTTCAATATATTTATAATAGTCTACTCAAGTTAATTGCCAACTAAAATCAACAATAAACTAAACGCCATTTGTTTATGCCAAAATTGGAATATAAGAAAAGGAAAACATATAAGGTTCAAGGGGGAAAATGGAATGGAATGGAACACGTCCCTAGTCTAACTGATTACATCCTTAGGTTCCTTAGTCATATCAATCAATGGAGTCATTCCCCTTAAGGGTACTTATTCTCTATTTAGATGTGGATGTTAAATTTACATTGTTCTTTAATTGGAATACAACTATTATTGATTCATAAATAAATTATAACGTATAAGTGCTAAAATAAATGCAATAATAAAAAAACAAAATCAAATAAATAAATACAAGAAAAATGGCAAATGAAATAACTATCCAAAGTAAGTAATATATATATATATATATATACAACGGCAAGAATGGTGCTTAAAAAAACACAACATTAAATGTTGCTTTAAACATTTTATACCTTTTAAACAACTTAACAAAACAAAATATTAAATGTTGCTTTAAACGATTTTCTATTTTTAAACAATTTTATAATACTTTAAATTTTTAATAAATATTATACTTTACTGAAATTTCTAGAGTTTTGTACTGAAAATAAGAAGATTGGATACTTATTAAAATAAGAAGATTGAAATTTGTTTTGTTGCCCATACAAACACATCTATTTTCACAATAGGCGTCTTTGCTGTTATATTTCATATATATCCAGAACACGACATGGAAGCTGCCGGTGCCAGCTTATCTTCATATCTATTTTCACAATAGGCGTCTTTGCGGTTATATTTCATTTAAGCCCCTCTCTACGGAACAGTGCAATGTTGAGAAAAATATAATAAAGAATTGCAATATATTTATATTTCTGTCAGCCTTCATTCCTCTCTCTTAGGGTAGGGAGATTTTTATCAGCATTCCTTTTTCTCAGGGCAGGGAGACCTGGTTATAAAACGGATATATCTCGTAGCGCACAGTGCAACTGGCAAGATACAGTTGAGCTCCAATCCGTGAAGAACAACACCCATTCATAGCTCCAATCGCTTTTCTCAAGCAGACACCGCAGTCGGGCGCTGCGAGAGTTCTCGAGCACATTTCTAATCCATAAACAGTGACAGAGGAATTCACCACCCATGATCCGGTGGCGAATCTAGCAACGTTTAGAGGAGTCTCCCCCGCCAGGGTCTCCATGAGATTCCCGAGAGTGTGCTGGAAAGCTTTAATATCCTGGTTGCTCTTAACATTCTCAAGAGCATAGGCAACGGTGGTATCAAGAACAGAGGCAAAACTGTAATTCTCATAGCGAATGAAGCAAGATTCCAACTGAATCCGAGCGCCGATGGCATTGGGGCAGTCTTGATAAGTCATCTGTGAAGCTGCAGCGGAACAGGTTTCGCAGTCGTGGGGAGAGACGTCGGGCCTGCATTGCAGAAGGCCGTAGACTCCGCCATAAGTATATGTTGCCAATCCGGCAGTGGGGGCAGCTGCATTAACCAGGTATTGCATTACCCTGTTGACGTTGCTCTCGTATATACTGCCATTGCTGTATTTATTTACATTGCAGAGACCGTAAATAAACGGATCGGACTGCGCATCAACAGTTGAGATTGAAATTAAATTAAACTGCAGTCCAAGTAACAATAATCCCATCAAACACCACCGCCATGTTATCATACCTTCCATCTTTTTAATACGTTTCCGAATAAATGCAAAGAGTGACAGAGATCAAAGAGAAAAATAAATGACAGGCAGGCAGCTGGTTAAATGCACAGGCAGAGACACAGCTAATTGGCAGTGGATATTGAGAACGAAGACAAGGAAGGATTTTATAGATAAAGGATGCGATGTGGAGACGAAGCGAATTGGAATTTGGTGGTGGATATTCATAAGTGGGCTAAGTCTACTTCTAGGACTAGGCGAGCGAGATGGTGGAATTGGCGTCGCCACTAAAGATAATAATAATTTATTTACTGGACTTTTTCAGAGATCGATGATGAACTCAGTCAGACATTTGGCATTGAATATATTTTCATAGCTCGGAGCTTCCGTTGAAACGAACGACATAAAATATTAAAAATAGATGTAGCAACACCATGTTGCCGTGATAAACCAACACGGGCGTCGCCTTTGATGGAAGAAAAGGTCTTCCCGATTGAATTGCATTAGATCTTTGACAGGTTCATAAATATGTTAATATATAGGCAGTTACCACCGAAAACGAACGATTATATAAATATTTATAAAGAATCTTTACAACTATACTTGTTGGTTTGTGTGGTAATACATCCTATTTTTAAAAGTTTCATAAATACTCTAGTTTATATGAAAAGTTAAATGAAGGAATAAAAGGAATCTTTTTAATTTAGGTTTTAATTCAGGAGGTGTAGAATAGATGGTGAATAGGTGTAAAGTTGGAAATGGATTGGACCATTCAAAGATTTCAATATATATAAAAACCTGATTTTGCCCTAACCTATCTTTCTATGTTTCAACCAAAACATATTTTCTCATTCTAATTTTTACTCACTGAAATTTGCTAACATAATGTTTGAGAGTTCCATTAATTTTTACTAATTTCAACCAAAAACTTTTTTTCCAATTGAAAGCTATAATAAGTTGTTTAGCAAAAGGCATATTAATATAATAAAAAAGTTACCTAACTCCAAATTCTCGCATGCCATTCTCACAAAATAAAACTCAAATACTTTTCCTTAAAGAAATCAATTTTCCATTAACCTAAAACTAGTTATGAACCCTATAATATTCTCATAAATTAGTTATGATCCCTACAATATTCTCATGACTAAGTGGATGACCATTGATATATGATAGGAAATTAGAATTTCAGAAATTATAAATATTCATGAACATATTATACATGGAAATGCTACTTACTATTTAGGAGGGAGAAATACATGTCAAAGGATAAAAAACCCAAGATTTGTAACATTTGTTTCGAACTTGACAGTTATATAATTATTACCACATAAGGAGAATTTGGTAGCAACATTGGGCATAGGTAGAGAAGATTGCCAAGCACCATACCAAGTGTGGTTGTAATAGGTTTGGTATTTACTTCGTAGATGGACAAGAATAGAGAAGTCATTGCTATCCTCCAACAATTGAATAGACCTTGGTGTGTACTTGGGAATTTGTTTCTTAGCTAGTACATGTTCTTGGATATGCTAGTAGATATGTTTTGGGTGGTATTGATATGATACCTTCACTAACTAGAAATATTAGCTGACTCAACTGAAGGAGACAAGCTGGTCAATTTAAGATGGTCCATGTTATTTTTTTTCATCCCACTCTTAAAAAAAGGAGGATATGGAAGTTATCCTACATGTCTTTTCTATTTGAGATTTCAAAATTTTGAGTGTAGTGAGAGGTATTATACCATCAACATCTGGATATTGCAAGGGTTATCATTCAACCATTTACATTTTGAGCTACATACTACTATAGTGTCATGAGAGGGACCCAATTGACAATGAACTAGACCAGGATGGTGAATGGAAGATAGTAGGGTAAAGTGGCTCTTCATTTTTTCCTACCAAATACTTGTAGTATCTTCCACATGATAATATGTTACAACATTTTTGAATCAATTGAATATAATGTGCATGTGTGCTTGATTCTATATCAAGATCTTGCAAAATTCAATGCATAATTATTCACAAGCACATGCATAAATATCATAAATTCAATTAGATAATCAAAATATAAAGAAAATACGTACTTACTCCAAATAGAATAGGAGAACTTGATAACCTTTGAATAATATGTAATGACTTCAAATATTAAGAATTGGTCATTCGGTAGAATAGTTTTTTCTCCTTGCATTTGAGCCAAGTCAACGATGAATGTGTGTCTAGATCCTTAAAAGAAAGTTTGGGAAACATATACCAGTATAAATTCAAATATGATTTTGTAACTATATGATGTGATTTTAAATAATGTTCCTATATGATGGAGTATTGTAATTTATGTCTTTATATTCTCAAAAGATAATTTGGGATATATGTTACATTTTAATTCTAGCATGTGTGTTTATTATATATTACTACACAAGTGTGTACATAAATGTAAATCATCGCGATGCACTAAAGTATTATAAGCATTGAAAATAAACATCTATAACAACTTCCACATTATAAAATATCCATAAAGCTTTAATAATATATATTTTCAAATTTGTAATTTTTATTTTATATTAAATTGGTGTGTTTTTACATATGGAGAACACCATTGTGCTACAATATTTTAACATAATCAAGATACGAAATTAAAGAATAATAATGGTGCATACATAAGTAAGTTTATAATAAAAACCCTAATCAATATTTCATTCCTTGAACAAAAGTTTGAGGGTCTAATCTTGTACAAGATACGTTTATCGTGGAAGGCTTTGGGGTGGCCAGTCTTTTGTGAAAAACGAAATTTGTAAGAGATTGTAGGTCACATACAACTGTGCAGAGGAGAAATTTCAGCTATGTAACTTCTTATTATTCATCTCAAATTTTCCCCTAATTGTTTACAAAATCATTATTTTTTTTTTTTTTTATGTTTCTATTAACATTACAATGCATTTTTATGAAAATAAAAAGTTTTCATAGTCACCTTCAACAATGGAAACCCTAGATTTATTATTGTTTCCCTTCTATTTTATGTGGCTATAAACATTAGAATTGCAATTTTACCCTATCTACTTCTTCTAGGAACTGAATATTCAATGGATTTGTGTATATAGTGGGAATATATTGCAATGGTACCACTTATTTCATTGGATCCCAAAAATGTTTCTTGTGCTCTTTTTCGAAAAAAATACTTTCACAGTAATCCAGTGTGCTCCCTAGAGTATAATAGACCGACAATATTTTTTTAGAAAACTTGATAGTTTAAATTTAGTTCATTTAAAAAAGGTTTACCAATTTACTGGTGTGTATTCATGTGTGTGATGCACTGATGCATATACATGTACAATACACAATGATCAAACCGAAAACTCTTTTAGCTTGAAATAATTTACTTTATTTGGAAAACACATTTCATAGTTTATCTATTATGATGCAAACAATATATTGATAGAAGATGTCCGACATAAGTTCAATGAAAGCTTTTTTGCAATGAGGACAGTGGAAGAGCATCCCAAAAAGATAACAAGGGAAGTTGTTTGAAATTTTACTACTATTTGAATTATTTGTATGTTTAAATGATGTATATTGGCTAATGTTTGTCATGCAAAGAAAATACATGAATAAACTTGTTATGATTGTTTGCAATATGTGTGCAAATTAAGAGCATAAAAAATTGATGGAAATGTTGCAAGGAGATGCATTTGGTGAATCAAAAGGTAATCAATATGGAGTTTTCCTTTCAATTTTCAATAATAATGTAGCTATTAAGAATAATCACTAACATGTTTTAAACACTCTATTTCACATTTTTTGAATGTTGTGCAAGGACCAAAAACAAGGGAAGGGAATTCCATGCTAAGAAGATAGAAATTATGAAGTATGTAAATGATGATGAATTGCTCCTCGCTTAATATCAAGTGGTGATGGAAATTAATAAAGGGAGGAAACCTTATATAAAACTATGAGGGCCGTAGTGGAAGGAACATATAGACATAGTTTATGGTTAAAATACCATGATCAATCCAATGGCTCAAGGAATTAGCTTATATATAAACGATAGAAAGCATTTCTAGATCAATGATCAATGAGACCCGTCAAATAAGTTATATAACTTGACGAGAACCCGACAATGTTCTCTTTTTTTTGGAGGTCATTTTTAGAAGCTTTTTTTACCTGAGCCATTGTTTTGCAATTTTGAATCATCCGGGTCATAAAAAAATATAATTTTGATTTACAAATGTATTTTTTCAAATTTAACAAAGAAACATACATTTCGTAGCTAGTTATAATGAAAAAATATGTACATTTTGGAATTTTTTTTTTTTTTTAGAAGCTAGTTATAATGAAAAATATATACATTTGAGAAGTTTTTTCTTTAAACTTTCATTTCAAATAAGTCATTTTATGGACAAATTTGTTAAAATAAAGAGAAAATAAAGTCATTTCAAACCATTTAACGTACTTTCAGAGATTTTATGTATAAAAATGATACTAATTATCAATATTTTCCATAAAGAAATCAATCACATAAACTCAACATAAAGTGTACCATATATTTATAAACAACATATTAAAAACATAATACTTATTCTTAAACTAAAACCTTAAAGTCAAAATATTACGAAAATATCTCATCAATAATTTGTCAAATTTAACATTTTCCTCAATGACATGAAACTAATCAAGAATATCATGCAGATCAAAATTTTGATCAGAATCAACATTTTCTAGAGCTTAGCTCTCTTTCTGTGTAATATCCCGAATTTTGGACTAACTATTTTTGTTGTTATATTGGGCCACGGCCCGAGCACCTGTGTTTTATTTTGAGTATTGGGCATGACCCCTAGCACCTATGATTTATTCTTTTATATATTCACATATCGGGCATGGACCCTGACTGAATTCTTTATTTGAGTGTATACTGGGCGAGAAGGCCCCAATGTTTTAATGATGTTCTTCAGTGTAATGCCCCTAAAAATATACCCTAATTTTTTTTTTCTTAAGGGTTTCCACATTGTCGTAAACTCACATTTACCCAAAATACTTTGGTACTCATAACTTAAGTGATGTTCTTCTTGTTTATTTCATTAATAACTAAGCGGGTTACCGCAATACTTTATTTTTTTACACCGATCAGAGTATATCCGGATCGTATACGTTTTGGACGACAAGAATCAATCTACTTAATATTTACAATATGCTTTTAATCGTCATAACCATTCTAGCCAAATACTTAACATTTCGCTTTTAAGAGTGCTATCCAACTTTCATAATTCTAATACTTATGCTGTACTAAGCTCACTATCTTTAAAGTTCAAAATATCGTCTAACCATTTTTAAGGATGAATTCAATTCAGTACACCTAGTAAGCCTTACAAATATGTAGCGAACTATTATGCCTAAAACGTCTAAATCTTGATATAGAGATGATCATTCGTTTTCTTTCAACTCAACCAATATATAACACGTACATATTTATATATCCTTTTGAAACCATAATAATGTCTAAATGTATTAATAACATCTAAATATATTTACATAACTAAAACCACATCTTTCCTTTTCAATCCAACAAATATAAAACTTTTATATATATATATATATATATATATATATATTTCTAATTCATAATCATTAAATCCTACCCATCTTTTATTTTATAAATAGGTATGAGCTTCATAGAGCATAACGTAATAATTTAGATGCTATTCAAACAACTATTTAACTACCCTCATTACCTCCTTTGTCCTTAAATCGAGGCTAGGTCCTAGATGTAATTCAAATAACTATTTAATTACCCTCATTACCTTCTTTGTCCTTAAATCGAGGCTAGTTCCTAGGTGTAATTCAAATAACTATTTAATTACCCTCATTACCTTCTTTGTCCTTAAATCGAGGCTAGTTGTATATATAAGTTACCGCAATTTTCATTTATAAGTTACATGTATAAATATAAATCAAATTCACTTTAGATAAATTATAAATATAATTAATATAATAACCCAAATCTTTAGCAAAGGAGTTTTGTTTTAAACGGAGAGTATTATGAATGCACCTCTTTTTTTTCTTCCATAATATTAGCAATAAATCAATGTAATTCTCAAACAATGTCTAAATGGAAAATAACTATGCGTTAAGCGTTTCTACCGGGATTCATTTAATAATTTCGAATATAAATTTAATTCTAAATTTATAATATCCATGAATGCCCGTCGTTTAACTCTTATATGTAGGAGACTAATATTCAATGGCTATTTTATATTCATGCAAAGAAAGGGAAGATGAATACATGCTGCAGTTCATACACATAGAAAGATTAATACACTGCCCATCAAGAAGTCACTTTAGAAGGTCTGTCATCCGACTGGTAAATGATTGTGTCAACGGTTACAGCGACGACAACACCAACAGAAACAAACACACAGAAAGTAATATATCATATACAGACAATACTGACAGAACACATAGGCATAAGTCATTATTTGATAGCTACTCATTTGGATCGTTTCAGCTGATGATAATCAATAATTATCTACATAGTCACTGTAAGTCAACCGATAGAAAAACTCTATTGAAGCCTCATTGCCGTAGATCATCGCCTGAGGGTCGTTACTTATAGACACTAGTTTTTAAGCATCTGATCCACTCTATACAGGTTGCGATCTAGATCTGGGTGGAATGGAATGCACAGCTTAGCTGCTCGGTTGGGCTACTCGGTCGGGATACTCTACCAAGCTACTTAGTTGTTGGGCTATCAAAGCATGCACGGAGGCCGCCAGAATTAACACGCAGGCTATGTAGGCGAGATAAGATATCTAACTTAGCCAAATCTCAGAATTATATAATATCATTAATGTTTAAAACGTCCTCCGTGTAGCCAACAGGTCGTACGGAGCTTCCAAGTATGGAGACGATGGTAGCTGGTAGGTATGGGAAGTAATTGGGAGATGCAGGTTCGACATAAGCGTCTGACCATGGAGGTGCAGAACTCAACACGCAAACAATCACTGAGAGTAGGATAGAGAAGATAGCGCCACAGGAAGGAAGAGTTGTCAAACGTGGGAATTTGGTATACAAATCTAGTACTTGCTGCCACATCTCATATTTACAGAATTACTACAGATCTCAGATATATAAAATCAAGATTACAAATAGAGGATTATACACAGAGGTACTGCAGATATAAAATCAAGATTACAAATAAAAGATTATACACAGAGATACTGCAGATATAAAATCAAGTTTACAATTAAAAGATTATACACCGAGGTAGTGCAGATATAAAATCAAGATTTAAAAGAGAAGATTAAATCTACTTCATAAACTAAATTCCGATTAATGAAGTAACACGGCTATAGGATCAGATTTCTCTCTTTTATTAAATCTAAAGAATCATAATACAACTAAATAGCAAATACCATAAATTATCGGTTGCATCAAGAAATCTGAAAGAGTGAATTACAGTATACAACAGTATCTTAAATGACAGACCAGATCTCCACAATTCATTCAGAAAATAAAATACGCATAGATCGGGATCTATCTAATCCAGCCAAGTATAATACACGAACTTTCAATAAATAAATTTAATTACTCGTATTCACATATTCTGTGTCAAAGAGTTTAATTTTGGTTCCATTGATGTAATTGGAAATTAAGACGAAATAGAAAAGCTTGACATTCATACAATTTATAAAACTGAGTTATCAACCTCGACTAACAATTTTTAAATAAAAAAATGGGGAACAATACTTATCTTAACAATTAGAGTAAGGCACCAAAGACTTGGCTGCAACATTCCTCCCTTCCAACTGATCTCTGTGCGGCGTAGGTTTTTCCCGCCGAGAGACCACCCCCGAGCTGGGCATGAAATCCACTAGGATGAAGAGTAATCTTCAGCTTCCTCTAATTAAATCTTACTTATATTTTACATTCCCTTCTTCCTCTTGAAGAACCTCTCCCTTTTCTGAACACCCTCGTGTCCCTTATATAGCCAATCTATGTTTTGACTATCATCATAAGTCCTTGTTGGAACTAATTAACTTGTTTAATCTCAGTTATTTTTAACTGATAGATTTACTTAGTCAACCTTTGGTTAATTGATCTTTTAACTTCACTAATATTTAAGTTTATTTATCTTTATCTAATCATAAATAACGTATCTTTAAATTAACTCAATATCTTTAATTAGTTCACTTAACTTATCTTTAAATTAACTCAGGATATTTATTTAGTTCACTTAACTTATCTTTAAATTAATTCAAGATCTTTAACTTAGTTTACTTAAGGTAATTATATTATCTCAACATAAATAAAAGTAACTTGCCTTTAACTATCAATTTATATAGTTAACATACTATTATTAGATAAGTGTTTCCCATGCATACTTGTGCATTTAGTTACTATTTATCCATTCATAACCATGCATCAACTACGAGTTAATATTCACCTATTTTATTTATCTTTTTTTTAATAAAATTTTATTGTAAATACCAATCTGTTTCCTTGGTAATAATAAATCATTTATCTTTTATTCCTAATTTATAATCAGGAAAACATTAGTCATTTTTCACTTACGAAATTTAACGACATCTTTTGTCCCACCAATGCTCTTTATGTTAATTTCTTATTTTTACTTAATGGTACTTATCATAGATTAGCCTCATGCGAGTAGTTAGATGATAAGAACTTGTTACTGCTTTGTGCCGACTAGAAGTTTCTTCGACATCCTTATCTAGAACTAATTTTTAACATACTTTAGACTTAAGTGTTTTTCTTAATGAACATCACAGTTCACATTAAGTGCTCACAGCACTAGCATGAATACTGTAATCAAAATTCATGGCCATGAAGCCATTCACCCTCTCCCCCTAGTGGATTCCATGCCCCATTCGTTTCGTTGCGTCAAGCCTTCAGCCTCCTAAGTCTACAAATTCACTTAACACTTAGGAAAACATAATCATACTTAAAAGTCTTACCTGCGAAGCTCCTTCCATGAGCTCCTTGCCGTTGGCGGGTACACAGTTGTACTTTCTCTTGCAGAAACCGTAAGGGAGAAAAGCGTGATATTACATTCAGCTTTGATATGGGTACAAACCTTAATATACTGAGATGATCTTTTGTTACTTACTGTGCAGAGCTATGATTTTACATGATTTGACTTATGAGTGTGTTGAGCGTGGACTCAGAAACACACATATAACCTACATAGTGGGCATAAGCCCTGATGTACCTAGAAGAATGTTTATGTACTGGGAGTAAGCCCTGAGGTACATTGAGTGTTGGGCCTAAGCCCTGGAGCACTCCAAGCTTGATAAACCAATACGGGATCCGAGGCAACTTAAATATTCTAGATGTGCCTCACAACAACATTCTAGCACTAGTGTTGAGCAGAGGCTTATGTGTTTTTTTTTTCATTTTTAACTTTATTTTTAGGAGTTTTGTTGTAACGATGTCTTTTGCTAGGGTCATAGTTTGAAACAAGGCCTAATTTTAAACACCCCACAAATCAGAGTGATTTCGGAAGCACCACTTTTTGATTGAGGGGCTGATTTGGGGTTTTAATTGCAATCACATCGATCGGGGTTTCAAAAAAGTTGTAAATTTGGCTTCGAAAAAAAAAGGTGCTACTGGTAGCACCACTTTTCAAATCTAGGGTTTTTTGTTGTTGTTTTTAATGCAAAAATATGCGTTTTTATGGCTAGATTTCTCGTTTTGAGTATAAAGTTCTAGTCAAGTTGTATACCTTGATGTCATACTTCCAATAGAAAAAAATAACAATAACAAAAAATATCATTTAAAACGTATTGGTATTGATATATCAATGCTTTTTCATGGCGCATAAAACTTGTAGGAAACAAATTATGGAGTGGGACCAACATAAGACTTGTCAAGAGATGACGTGAGGAATGGATTTTAAAGAATGTATATTTTTTATGAATTATGTCTTTCTATGGTACACTTTTCAATTTACATGTATCATGTATATATATTCTATTATAAATGTAGATATACTCATTACACATTATTTCTATACTTTTAGATGGAAAATTATGAGCAGGAAAAAAATCAAACCAATCAACAAAGCATTAGGTAAAATAACCCAAGTACATTAATATTGCATACGAGTGATGAAGAAATGAGGCATGAAAGCAAATCAAGCAATGAAAATAGTTTGAGTGAAAAATGTTCTCACAAGTGGTATATTTTGAACCGTTTGCTTTTGAAAATCAAACATTTTGTTTTTAATATATTGAACATATTATGCGAATTGGATGAACTTAGGTTACCGATAAGTATAACAATTATACATTGACATTTTGATTGTTTAGGACCTTTATGTTGTCCCATTTTATACGAATAAGGGTCTCTTATTCATATATAATAAAATGAGTTTCTTATTTCAATGCATTGTCCAATATTGCAGAATGCTACATTGTTGATTAAATATATGGATGATTAATATATGGATATTAGAGATGGATGATTATATATTTCAATTCAAATATATGTGTAATCTTAAGGTATAATAAATTATTACAATTAGTATATACAAACACAATAATTAAAATTCAAATATCAATAGTAATACAAAGATTATTTGGTATTTTAATCATTAATTGAAAATTTGAAAAAACAATTAATTAACATATAAACAGATTGATGCATTGTATTTTCTAAACTCACTTAAGGGTGTGGGGCATACGTAAATTGTTAATGGTGTGGTTTTTTTTACATTGTGAGAAATTATTCATTGATGTTTTTCACTGGATTAATTGCACGAGTGCTTCTAGTTGTCATCAATAGTACACCACTAACATGGTTCTCAAGAAAGAATCAGCATTAGTGCTTTATATATAACAATTGCACGGGTTCTATTATGTATAGTATGTGCACCAAAGTCCATATAAAATGGAAATGGTAATATCAGCAGTGATCGTAGTTGTGAATCGTCGCGACCAATTTGTTTTCAATCATAACAAGAACCAATCCTGCAAACAATAATACATGGACTAGGGAATTATATAAATGAAAAGCGTCAGTGCATAACATTTAAATTGTGCACATGAGTTCCGATATACTTGAGATGAGATAGTACACGTATGCTCATAAAGAACTGATGCATACATGTGATATATGCACATCGATAAAAATAAACTATGTTATAACCTCTAACAACCCAATATTTTTAATTTATGATGAACATCCATTATGATATCCACCAAAACCTATCTTACCAATGGTGGATGCTTTTTAGAATTTTTTTCCAAATCACGTAACACTAAAAGCCTCCACAAAAATCTCTACTAGAAAGTGTTTTCCTTGTAGTTATTGCCAATTTCTCTTATTCTATCATTGTTTAACGAAACATCTTATTCTCTATGCAATTTTCTAAGTTGTTCATCTCCTTCTTTGATTTGCTTGGAAAGTTCTCAATGTCAGTTTTACTTTTTCTTGACAGAATGATATAATACCATGATTTTGTCATTTTTGCGTTACTATCTCTAGATATGTAGAGCATAACACACATCGGGAAAAAATAAACTAGGTACAAAAGGATTACGGATACCAATACGAGAAAATAAAGCGGGAGATTTAGCATAAGGACTAGGACTAGGTTTGGAGACAAAGAAGGTGGATGGCACAAAAGTGAAGGACGAGTCCACCATGTTGTGCTATGAATGTTGGTGAGAAAATTAAGAAATGTGAGAAGAAAGGGTGTATATATCATGCACTTGGGAATGCGGAAGGGAAGTAAATTCTTGTTGGGAAAGGGAAAGAGATTCTTGTAGTTCCTTTCAAGTAGGAAAAATAGAAAACATTTTGACAGATAGAAAATGAAGTTCATAAAGTAACATCTTAGAGATTAAGTTTACATTAGTAGATGAATCAGAAATAGAGAGCTGGTTTGCATCTAAATTTTGATGTTGATGAATCTTGATCAAAATTAAAATGAAATATGAATCTCAATTTTCATAGTTGGAACATTCATCCCATTCCACAAGATTAAGTTGTTTACTAAATTGTTCTAGAAGCTTAGAATTTATTTTTTACCTCTATCATTCATGACACTTATGAGCACATTGTTTGTATTTATAAAAAATGAAGCATTTTTTTTAGATCTCGAGGAATACAATTTCTTCAAATAAATTTTGTTCCTAAAAGAATGTTTAGAAGATTTTGTTCATTTTCATTGCAATTTGGATGAATGCCAATATGACTTTGATACAATGTGACATTGTTCACAAGAGCAATTATGTCCACAACTTTGTCTCCTTTTCAACTTATGTCTATTGCTTTTGCAACCAAAATCACAATTCTCTATAAAAGCATAAAAGACACATTTTTCAAACCCATGAGATTATTTCTTTAGAATTATGATTGCTTTGTTCTTAAGGCATGTCTATTGTAATGTCTTCACAATTTCACCATGAAGACATAGCAAGGACAATGTGACAATATTAATCTTATCCTTCTTGAGCCTATTTTTGACTAACTAAGGGACTATGCCTCACAACGTGACTAAATAATCCCTCAAGTAAGTCACACCAGAAAGGTATTTGTTATTATCAAGAAGGTCTCTCATGGCATAGATAAAAGCATAAGTTTGTCCCAAATTGCATAATTTTTGTGGTATAAAAATATATGGATACATATAATTGAGTATAGGCACAGGACTCCAGATTTGATTCCACAATGTTGATTAGCACACTTAAGATCACCATCAGTAACAGTAGTTCTACGAATTTCATCAAACAGGGAACCCCCCAATTCTCTAGTTGAATTGTAAAACCCTAATTCAATCTAAAGGAAATCTCTCTCCATGTGGCTTTGTCTTCATGGAAGGACTTCTAAGTATTTACCTAGATTTCCCAAGCATGGAATGCTTTCATTATATCAGAAGGGATTTCACAACTCAAATCAATAATAGGGTCCATTGACATAATAAAATAAGAGGAAGGAGTATCTGATTGATCTAAAGACACTTAGAACACTTATATTTTTAGTACTTGAAATTGAAATAATACCATGTGTTCAGCCTAGGGGTGCTTGGAATTACCTAAGAAGGACATAATTCAATGTGGTGTGACCATCTATTAAAGGGTTATCTGCATTCATTTATCTATTCTTCCTCATGTTTAACAATTTTTAATCCTTGTATCTGAGGAGTCTACACTTTGACCAATTTGAGCTTTACTACTATTTTTTAAAGAATATTTTTAACATAAGCCATTTTATTCTTCTCTTTTATTTCTATAAATAAATCCTTTTCCTATTCCTCTTTTAATACTGTTTTGGATTTGAAGACAATTTTCTTCCTTTTGAAGAATGTTTAAGAGACGCCATGGTAGAAATAAGACCATATTATTTTGGATAATACACTTGAATAATTGTAAGGGGGAGTGGCTTAATTTTAAACATATTCGATGACCTCCAGTATAATTTCTAATTTTTCTTTGACATATGCTAACCTTTCAACATTCTCTCGAAGAGTTTTCAAATCATCGTTTAATTTTTCTAGACAAAATATTTCTATGTGGATATGACTAATATGCTCTTTGGTTGCAACATCATATCTAGCCATGTTGTGTGCATTTTGTTTGAGCGAAAGAAATTGATAATTTGAAAAAATCAATTGCCTAACTTCAAGCTTTGGATTTTCATCTTCAAGCATCCCATATTAAAAAAACATAATTCAACAACTACGGCTCCATGTTTAATTGTAGGATGGAAATTTGTAGGAGGAAGTCATGTTCTAGGAATATACCATGTATAAGTTGGATTTTCAATTGGTAGAAATGGGCAGTGAGTTTTCATCTAAAAAGGATTTGAAGAAGATTGAGCGTAATCAAAACAATATATACAGTACGAATCATGTCCATAATGATTTTTTTTAGGTGCATGCTCACTAGAAAAAAGCAAAGGTAGAAAGTTGGGTTGACACTTCTTCTAGATGTACTCCAACCATTCTTTGATTTTTTATTCAAACTATCAAAAGGTATAGTCATAATGATTTTATATATGAGCGGTCATTCTTTGATTAGAAAACAAAAGATAATTGATTTGGGATATTCTAATAGACTAAGATGTTTTTATTCCGATCATTGATCCAAAGTATATATAATTTAAGAATCATGTTTTGAATATTATAAGGGCATGCAGTCTAAATCCAATTGGACAATGGTCTTGTTTCCATTCTTATGGAATTGAAGATCGGTAAAATCAAGAACTACATTTTCTTTTTACTAGGTCTTGTTGCCATGTTTTCATGTTTATGGTAGATGGTGAGCTTAGGAAGGAGTGCAAGAATGGAAGTGCTAAAAAAATATAAGGATAATAGTGGTGTTTAATTGCACTGATTCATTAAGAGAAGAAATATTAAAACCAAACAATTGAATATAAGGTTGGATAAGTTCATATATTTAAGGATAAGTGAGATTAACAATATAACAAGGTACAAAAATGACTATATGAATCCATTATGGAAGGGTCCTTCAAAACCTTTAATAAGATCACCACTAAATTTAATGTCTTTCATCAATAACAAAACATAGGCTAGACATGTACAAGCGAGGGTGGACAAAAGGGTCGAGACAAAATTGAGTAATTCCTATATGGATATATAAGTAACCGTTAGAAAGACCCCATTAAATATCTTCATGTTTAATAATTGATAATTTATAAATAGGTTGTTGAAGAGCAACTGGAATATTAGTATAAGTGTATTAGCCTCTAGTTGAAGCCTTAGAAAGAAAAGGATCCAATTTGATCAAGTTTCTCTACAGGAGTATGGAGAAGAAATTGATTTGGATCAAGAGTGAAAGATCATATAAATAATATGAGGAGGAATGTTTTTCCTTTGTGAAAAAAATGGAGATGGTTTTGGGCCAAGTGGAACTATAAGATCTATAATATATCTAGAATTACATCCAAATATGTAAGGAATTGAGGCCATTCGTTGTAATATGAGGGATTGCATGTGGTTACCAACAGTGCAAAATAAACATATAATCATACATGAGAGCATATACACATAGAGTAAGGAAGAATTAATGCTCACAAGAGTAAAAAGTATCTTGTATTATATCATAGAACCATACTATACAATGGAGGACAATACTATATATTTCTTGTCTCACTGGCCTCTGTGTGTGTGTGATGTACATTCGGTTAGGCAGTTAAAATTGTGCAATTGCTCGACATTTATCTTAATTGACTGGACTGAAATGGGCCGACCAACTGGGTGGTTGGTCATGAGGACCTAGTCAATTCATCGACTAGGCTCCTCCAACATCTTCCTCACCCAAAAACTCTTCTTTGTCTTGAAGAGACAATGGAGATGTGATAATTCAATATTACAAATTTTTATGAATTATGGTTGTTGAGAAGTAGATGTTGTTCCTATAGGATTTCCTTCAATGCATGCGTCAACTATGGAAGGGGAGGTGATGGCTAGATATTGTTGGAAGTCTCCCGAGTCAAATACTATTGTATGGATGCTTATGCTAACTATGGTTAAATCTAACAATCAAGAGATCTTTTCTAGCATAGGGCTAACTCTCATCCATTGTAATTATGGGGTGAGGTTTTGGTGTTGGATTTCCACAAAGCGCATCAACATATACACACACACACGCACACACACACACACACACGCACACACTTACCATACACTCAATGCTCCTAGGGGTTTTAAAGTTAATGAAGGGGGACAATGCACTCGATAATGTCTAAAAATGGCTGTATGTCAAACATGAACACGGTTGTCCTTTTGTGCCCAACCGATGTAATAAGGAGAGAGGTCTCGTGCGGCAAGGAGGTGAATAGAGTTTACAAAGTATTGGGATATTTTTTTTTGTTTGCATTGTTGAGGATGATCATGGATAGTTCATCTTTCACTTGATATTTTTTATTAAAAGGGAGATCTAAAATTTTCCCCTTCGTTCTTAAGAGTGAGGAAGGATATTCCTTATTAGGGTTGGGGAGATTCACTATTTCTACATAACAAGAAGAGTTAGGAAATATAATTTTATGGGGAAAATCATCTCTAGGTTCAAAGTGGTCTAATAGTTGCTCGAAATTGTATAGATTTTTAGGGATGGATTGGCATCGCAAGGAATCAAAATTTTAAGCATTTGAAAGTGGACTTTGTAGCAATAACACTGGTGAGGAGGTGATAAAGACACACTAGGACTAATGTAAGGGATAGATTTAGATTTAGGGTTAGGGTTGGGGGAGGATGGTGCGAGTTTAGTATTAAAAGGATGGTGGTAAGGAGAATGGAGACACATAGGAAGATGAGGGTGTTTTTCAAGTTTATGTTCCATGGGGAGGGCATGGTGGAAGGCTTGATCTAAAGTGTTTATCTCAAACAAAGCTAATTCATGTTGAAAAATCCCTATAAAACCATAACTAAATTTACAAATCAAGACCTCTTTATAGTATGTGATCTATCTAGTTGGATATGGAACTTAGTAAAAATAGATCAATGTGATTTTGGAAGCTTTGTCTTTGGGCTTGTTATAGTCATGGCCATCTACATACCAATTTTCGCAAGGAGACATGTGGGTAAATATAATAAAAGGAATCTCATGTGTCAATGTGCACGATCTTAGAGGTAGTTGGTTTATATTTATTAGATCCATTGTAAATCTCTATACCTTCATTTCAACATTGCCACTATGCTTGTGCCATGCCTTCTAAATGGTTTCCTATGAGAGGTAAGCATTTCTATTCATTCATCAAACATGTCTTAAAATATGTATTTAGGTTTTGTATCCATGACTCTAGAAGTTCACCATACATTTTCCATCCATATTTGGGTACTATGGTATAAGTATTAAGTTCCAAAAATGAGAAGAACACTATATATTGGTCTCTTAGGTCCTATGTGAGAGCACTAGAGGTAGATAAAGGATAATATTGTAGACAAGAGATTCATCTTCATGTTAGGAAATTTCCCTTTATGTAGGCATTTTGTGAATAGAGAAGTCGAGGAAGTCAACCCACTATTGGAAGGGTGCGTTTGAGGTGGGAGGGTAGCCTCCAAGAGATTAAAAGTTATTGAAATACAAGTATTGGGTGGTACTTGATCCTAGAGATGTCGATCTAAAAATAGAAGAATCTTAGAAATCCAGTGAACCACTTGAAGAGTGGGACTGAGATGGGAGCTTAGCATCCATAGCTTAATTTTTTCATAAAAAGTAATTGATGGGTGGGATTTAGATCATAAAGATCCTAATTCTAGACAATAGAAGAAAACCTAGGAAGAAAATGCCAAGGGTTTGCATCGAAGAAGGATTTGGGTGGGAGGGTGTGCTAAAAAATATAACTAGATCTGAAAAGATGCAAATCAAAGCATTCAAATAATTCTTAGGAACAAATACATTTAGGATTTGCATAAAATTTATATCCAAGTGGGAGGGGGGGGCGATTCTCCAAAAAAGAACCATATTAGAAGTAGTGTCTGTGGGGTGGGAGGGTGGAACCAAAATATCCCAATGCTAGAAGAGTATAGACTTGTTGTAGGCTCTAACACTAATTAATGAAGCTCTCTACCAAATCTTATGAATAAATGCGAGAAATTCATAGAAGAAATCCAAGAAAGAATAATAGATCCATGAATAATATGGTTAACTTTAATCTTATGGTTGAAGCCCTTCAATATATTTATAATAGTCTACTCAAGTTAATTGCCAACTAAAATAAACAATAAACTAAACGCCATTTGTTTATGCCAAAATTGGAATATAAGAAAAGGAAAACATATAAGGTTCAAGGGGGAAAATGGAATGGAATGGAACACGTCCCTAGTCTAACTGATTACATCCTTAGGTTCCTTAGTCATATCAATCAATGGAGTCATTCCCCTTAAGGGTACTTATTCTCTATTTAGATGTGGATGTTAAATTTACATTGTTCTTTAATTGGAATACAACTATTATTGATTCATAAATAAATTATAACGTATAAGTGCTAAAATAAATGCAATAATAAAAAAACAAAATCAAATAAATAAATACAAGAAAAATGGCAAATGAAATAACTATCCAAAGTAAGTAATATATATATATATATATATATACAACGGCAAGAATGGTGCTTAAAAAAACACAACATTAAATGTTGCTTTAAACATTTTATACCTTTTAAACAACTTAACAAAACAAAATATTAAATGTTGCTTTAAACGATTTTCTATTTTTAAACAATTTTATAATACTTTAAATTTTTAATAAATATTATACTTTACTGAAATTTCTAGAGTTTTGTACTGAAAATAAGAAGATTGGATACTTATTAAAATAAGAAGATTGAAATTTGTTTTGTTGCCCATACAAACACATCTATTTTCACAATAGGCGTCTTTGCTGTTATATTTCATATATATCCAGAACACGACATGGAAGCTGCCGGTGCCAGCTTATCTTCATATCTATTTTCACAATAGGCGTCTTTGCGGTTATATTTCATTTAAGCCCCTCTCTACGGAACAGTGCAATGTTGAGAAAAATATAATAAAGAATTGCAATATATTTATATTTCTGTCAGCCTTCATTCCTCTCTCTTAGGGTAGGGAGATTTTTATCAGCATTCCTTTTTCTCAGGGCAGGGAGACCTGGTTATAAAACGGATATATCTCGTAGCGCACAGTGCAACTGGCAAGATACAGTTGAGCTCCAATCCGTGAAGAACAACACCCATTCATAGCTCCAATCGCTTTTCTCAAGCAGACACCGCAGTCGGGCGCTGCGAGAGTTCTCGAGCACATTTCTAATCCATAAACAGTGACAGAGGAATTCACCACCCATGATCCGGTGGCGAATCTAGCAACGTTTAGAGGAGCCTCCCCCGCCAGGGTCTCCATGAGATTCCCGAGAGTGTGCTGGAAAGCTTTAATATCCTGGTTGCTCTTAACATTCTCAAGAGCATAGGCAACGGTGGTATCAAGAACAGAGGCAAAACTGTAATTCTCATAGCGAATGAAGCAAGATTCCAACTGAATCCGAGCGCCGATGGCATTGGGGCAGTCTTGATAAGTCATCTGTGAAGCTGCAGCGGAACAGGTTTCGCAGTCGTGGGGAGAGACGTCGGGCCTGCATTGCAGAAGGCCGTAGACTCCGCCATAAGTATATGTTGCCAATCCGGCAGTGGGGGCAGCTGCATTAACCAGGTATTGCATTACCCTGTTGACGTTGCTCTCGTATATACTGCCATTGCTGTATTTATTTACATTGCAGAGACCGTAAATAAACGGATCGGACTGCGCATCAACAGTTGAGATTGAAATTAAATTAAACTGCAGTCCAAGTAACAATAATCCCATCAAACACCACCGCCATGTTATCATACCTTCCATCTTTTTAATACGTTTCCGAATAAATGCAAAGAGTGACAGAGATCAAAGAGAAAAATAAATGACAGGCAGGCAGCTGGTTAAATGCACAGGCAGAGACACAGCTAATTGGCAGTGGATATTGAGAACGAAGACAAGGAAGGATTTTATAGATAAAGGATGCGATGTGGAGACGAAGCGAATTGGAATTTGGTGGTGGATATTCATAAGTGGGCTAAGTCTACTTCTAGGACTAGGCGAGCGAGATGGTGGAATTGGCGTCGCCACTAAAGATAATAATAATTTATTTACTGGACTTTTTCAGAGATCGATGATGAACTCAGTCAGACATTTGGCATTGAATATATTTTCATAGCTCGGAGCTTCCGTTGAAACGAACGACATAAAATATTAAAAATAGATGTAGCAACACCATGTTGCCGTGATAAACCAACACGGGCGTCGCCTTTGATGGAAGAAAAGGTCTTCCCGATTGAATTGCATTAGATCTTTGACAGGTTCATAAATATGTTAATATATAGGCAGTTACCACCGAAAACGAACGATTATATAAATATTTATAAAGAATCTTTACAACTATACTTGTTGGTTTGTGTGGTAATACATCCTATTTTTAAAAGTTTCATAAATACTCTAGTTTATATGAAAAGTTAAATGAAGGAATAAAAGGAATCTTTTTAATTTAGGTTTTAATTCAGGAGGTGTAGAATAGATGGTGAATAGGTGTAAAGTTGGAAATGGATTGGACCATTCAAAGATTTCAATATATATAAAAACCTGATTTTGCCCTAACCTATCTTTCTATGTTTCAACCAAAACATATTTTCTCATTCTAATTTTTACTCACTGAAATTTGCTAACATAATGTTTGAGAGTTCCATTAATTTTTACTAATTTCAACCAAAAACTTTTTTTCCAATTGAAAGCTATAATAAGTTGTTTAGCAAAAGGCATATTAATATAATAAAAAAGTTACCTAACTCCAAATTCTCGCATGCCATTCTCACAAAATAAAACTCAAATACTTTTCCTTAAAGAAATCAATTTTCCATTAACCTAAAACTAGTTATGAACCCTATAATATTCTCATAAATTAGTTATGATCCCTACAATATTCTCATGACTAAGTGGATGACCATTGATATATGATAGGAAATTAGAATTTCAGAAATTATAAATATTCATGAACATATTATACATGGAAATGCTACTTACTATTTAGGAGGGAGAAATACATGTCAAAGGATAAAAAACCCAAGATTTGTAACATTTGTTTCGAACTTGACAGTTATATAATTATTACCACATAAGGAGAATTTGGTAGCAACATTGGGCATAGGTAGAGAAGATTGCCAAGCACCATACCAAGTGTGGTTGTAATAGGTTTGGTATTTACTTCGTAGATGGACAAGAATAGAGAAGTCATTGCTATCCTCCAACAATTGAATAGACCTTGGTGTGTACTTGGGAATTTGTTTCTTAGCTAGTACATGTTCTTGGATATGCTAGTAGATATGTTTTGGGTGGTATTGATATGATACCTTCACTAACTAGAAATATTAGCTGACTCAACTGAAGGAGACAAGCTGGTCAATTTAAGATGGTCCATGTTATTTTTTTTCATCCCACTCTTAAAAAAAGGAGGATATGGAAGTTATCCTACATGTCTTTTCTATTTGAGATTTCAAAATTTTGAGTGTAGTGAGAGGTATTATACCATCAACATCTGGATATTGCAAGGGTTATCATTCAACCATTTACATTTTGAGCTACATACTACTATAGTGTCATGAGAGGGACCCAATTGACAATGAACTAGACCAGGATGGTGAATGGAAGATAGTAGGGTAAAGTGGCTCTTCATTTTTTCCTACCAAATACTTGTAGTATCTTCCACATGATAATATGTTACAACATTTTTGAATCAATTGAATATAATGTGCATGTGTGCTTGATTCTATATCAAGATCTTGCAAAATTCAATGCATAATTATTCACAAGCACATGCATAAATATCATAAATTCAATTAGATAATCAAAATATAAAGAAAATACGTACTTACTCCAAATAGAATAGGAGAACTTGATAACCTTTGAATAATATGTAATGACTTCAAATATTAAGAATTGGTCATTCGGTAGAATAGTTTTTTCTCCTTGCATTTGAGCCAAGTCAACGATGAATGTGTGTCTAGATCCTTAAAAGAAAGTTTGGGAAACATATACCAGTATAAATTCAAATATGATTTTGTAACTATATGATGTGATTTTAAATAATGTTCCTATATGATGGAGTATTGTAATTTATGTCTTTATATTCTCAAAAGATAATTTGGGATATATGTTACATTTTAATTCTAGCATGTGTGTTTATTATATATTACTACACAAGTGTGTACATAAATGTAAATCATCGCGATGCACTAAAGTATTATAAGCATTGAAAATAAACATCTATAACAACTTCCACATTATAAAATATCCATAAAGCTTTAATAATATATATTTTCAAATTTGTAATTTTTATTTTATATTAAATTGGTGTGTTTTTACATATGGAGAACACCATTGTGCTACAATATTTTAACATAATCAAGATACGAAATTAAAGAATAATAATGGTGCATACATAAGTAAGTTTATAATAAAAACCCTAATCAATATTTCATTCCTTGAACAAAAGTTTGAGGGTCTAATCTTGTACAAGATACGTTTATCGTGGAAGGCTTTGGGGTGGCCAGTCTTTTGTGAAAAACGAAATTTGTAAGAGATTGTAGGTCACATACAACTGTGCAGAGGAGAAATTTCAGCTATGTAACTTCTTATTATTCATCTCAAATTTTCCCCTAATTGTTTACAAAATCATTATTTTTTTTTTTTTTTATGTTTCTATTAACATTACAATGCATTTTTATGAAAATAAAAAGTTTTCATAGTCACCTTCAACAATGGAAACCCTAGATTTATTATTGTTTCCCTTCTATTTTATGTGGCTATAAACATTAGAATTGCAATTTTACCCTATCTACTTCTTCTAGGAACTGAATATTCAATGGATTTGTGTATATAGTGGGAATATATTGCAATGGTACCACTTATTTCATTGGATCCCAAAAATGTTTCTTGTGCTCTTTTTCGAAAAAAATACTTTCACAGTAATCCAGTGTGCTCCCTAGAGTATAATAGACCGACAATATTTTTTTAGAAAACTTGATAGTTTAAATTTAGTTCATTTAAAAAAGGTTTACCAATTTACTGGTGTGTATTCATGTGTGTGATGCACTGATGCATATACATGTACAATACACAATGATCAAACCGAAAACTCTTTTAGCTTGAAATAATTTACTTTATTTGGAAAACACATTTCATAGTTTATCTATTATGATGCAAACAATATATTGATAGAAGATGTCCGACATAAGTTCAATGAAAGCTTTTTTGCAATGAGGACAGTGGAAGAGCATCCCAAAAAGATAACAAGGGAAGTTGTTTGAAATTTTACTACTATTTGAATTATTTGTATGTTTAAATGATGTATATTGGCTAATGTTTGTCATGCAAAGAAAATACATGAATAAACTTGTTATGATTGTTTGCAATATGTGTGCAAATTAAGAGCATAAAAAATTGATGGAAATGTTGCAAGGAGATGCATTTGGTGAATCAAAAGGTAATCAATATGGAGTTTTCCTTTCAATTTTCAATAATAATGTAGCTATTAAGAATAATCACTAACATGTTTTAAACACTCTATTTCACATTTTTTGAATGTTGTGCAAGGACCAAAAACAAGGGAAGGGAATTCCATGCTAAGAAGATAGAAATTATGAAGTATGTAAATGATGATGAATTGCTCCTCGCTTAATATCAAGTGGTGATGGAAATTAATAAAGGGAGGAAACCTTATATAAAACTATGAGGGCCGTAGTGGAAGGAACATATAGACATAGTTTATGGTTAAAATACCATGATCAATCCAATGGCTCAAGGAATTAGCTTATATATAAACGATAGAAAGCATTTCTAGATCAATGATCAATGAGACCCGTCAAATAAGTTATATAACTTGACGAGAACCCGACAATGTTCTCTTTTTTTTGGAGGTCATTTTTAGAAGCTTTTTTTACCTGAGCCATTGTTTTGCAATTTTGAATCATCCGGGTCATAAAAAAATATAATTTTGATTTACAAATGTATTTTTTCAAATTTAACAAAGAAACATACATTTCGTAGCTAGTTATAATGAAAAAATATGTACATTTTGGAATTTTTTTTTTTTTTTAGAAGCTAGTTATAATGAAAAATATATACATTTGAGAAGTTTTTTCTTTAAACTTTCATTTCAAATAAGTCATTTTATGGACAAATTTGTTAAAATAAAGAGAAAATAAAGTCATTTCAAACCATTTAACGTACTTTCAGAGATTTTATGTATAAAAATGATACTAATTATCAATATTTTCCATAAAGAAATCAATCACATAAACTCAACATAAAGTGTACCATATATTTATAAACAACATATTAAAAACATAATACTTATTCTTAAACTAAAACCTTAAAGTCAAAATATTACGAAAATATCTCATCAATAATTTGTCAAATTTAACATTTTCCTCAATGACATGAAACTAATCAAGAATATCATGCAGATCAAAATTTTGATCAGAATCAACATTTTCTAGAGCTTAGCTCTCTTTCTGTGTAATATCCCGAATTTTGGACTAACTATTTTTGTTGTTATATTGGGCCACGGCCCGAGCACCTGTGTTTTATTTTGAGTATTGGGCATGACCCCTAGCACCTATGATTTATTCTTTTATATATTCACATATCGGGCATGGACCCTGACTGAATTCTTTATTTGAGTGTATACTGGGCGAGAAGGCCCCAATGTTTTAATGATGTTCTTCAGTGTAATGCCCCTAAAAATATACCCTAATTTTTTTTTTCTTAAGGGTTTCCACATTGTCGTAAACTCACATTTACCCAAAATACTTTGGTACTCATAACTTAAGTGATGTTCTTCTTGTTTATTTCATTAATAACTAAGCGGGTTACCGCAATACTTTATTTTTTTACACCGATCAGAGTATATCCGGATCGTATACGTTTTGGACGACAAGAATCAATCTACTTAATATTTACAATATGCTTTTAATCGTCATAACCATTCTAGCCAAATACTTAACATTTCGCTTTTAAGAGTGCTATCCAACTTTCATAATTCTAATACTTATGCTGTACTAAGCTCACTATCTTTAAAGTTCAAAATATCGTCTAACCATTTTTAAGGATGAATTCAATTCAGTACACCTAGTAAGCCTTACAAATATGTAGCGAACTATTATGCCTAAAACGTCTAAATCTTGATATAGAGATGATCATTCGTTTTCTTTCAACTCAACCAATATATAACACGTACATATTTATATATCCTTTTGAAACCATAATAATGTCTAAATGTATTAATAACATCTAAATATATTTACATAACTAAAACCACATCTTTCCTTTTCAATCCAACAAATATAAAACTTATATATATATATATATATATATATATATATATATATTTCTAATTCATAATCATTAAATCCTACCCATCTTTTATTTTATAAATAGGTATGAGCTTCATAGAGCATAACGTAATAATTTAGATGCTATTCAAACAACTATTTAACTACCCTCATTACCTCCTTTGTCCTTAAATCGAGGCTAGGTCCTAGATGTAATTCAAATAACTATTTAATTACCCTCATTACCTTCTTTGTCCTTAAATCGAGGCTAGTTCCTAGGTGTAATTCAAATAACTATTTAATTACCCTCATTACCTTCTTTGTCCTTAAATCGAGGCTAGTTGTATATATAAGTTACCGCAATTTTCATTTATAAGTTACATGTATAAATATAAATCAAATTCACTTTAGATAAATTATAAATATAATTAATATAATAACCCAAATCTTTAGCAAAGGAGTTTTGTTTTAAACGGAGAGTATTATGAATGCACCTCTTTTTTTTCTTCCATAATATTAGCAATAAATCAATGTAATTCTCAAACAATGTCTAAATGGAAAATAACTATGCGTTAAGCGTTTCTACCGGGATTCATTTAATAATTTCGAATATAAATTTAATTCTAAATTTATAATATCCATGAATGCCCGTCGTTTAACTCTTATATGTAGGAGACTAATATTCAATGGCTATTTTATATTCATGCAAAGAAAGGGAAGATGAATACATGCTGCAGTTCATACACATAGAAAGATTAATACACTGCCCATCAAGAAGTCACTTTAGAAGGTCTGTCATCCGACTGGTAAATGATTGTGTCAACGGTTACAGCGACGACAACACCAACAGAAACAAACACACAGAAAGTAATATATCATATACAGACAATACTGACAGAACACATAGGCATAAGTCATTATTTGATAGCTACTCATTTGGATCGTTTCAGCTGATGATAATCAATAATTATCTACATAGTCACTGTAAGTCAACCGATAGAAAAACTCTATTGAAGCCTCATTGCCGTAGATCATCGCCTGAGGGTCGTTACTTATAGACACTAGTTTTTAAGCATCTGATCCACTCTATACAGGTTGCGATCTAGATCTGGGTGGAATGGAATGCACAGCTTAGCTGCTCGGTTGGGCTACTCGGTCGGGATACTCTACCAAGCTACTTAGTTGTTGGGCTATCAAAGCATGCACGGAGGCCGCCAGAATTAACACGCAGGCTATGTAGGCGAGATAAGATATCTAACTTAGCCAAATCTCAGAATTATATAATATCATTAATGTTTAAAACGTCCTCCGTGTAGCCAACAGGTCGTACGGAGCTTCCAAGTATGGAGA
Organism: Larix kaempferi; assembly: GCA_027924585.1. Taxonomy (NCBI): domain Eukaryota; kingdom Viridiplantae; phylum Streptophyta; class Pinopsida; order Pinales; family Pinaceae; genus Larix; species Larix kaempferi. Next base: position 8,024,946 of record BSBM01000344.1, on the reverse strand, counting down.
CGATGGTAGCTGGTAGGTATGGGAAGTAATTGGGAGATGCAGGTTCGACATAAGCGTCTGACCATGGAGGTGCAGAACTCAACACGCAAACAATCACTGAGAGTAGGATAGAGAAGATAGCGCCACAGGAAGGAAGAGTTGTCAAACGTGGGAATTTGGTATACAAATCTAGTACTTGCTGCCACATCTCATATTTACAGAATTACTACAGATCTCAGATATATAAAATCAAGATTACAAATAGAGGATTATACACAGAGGTACTGCAGATATAAAATCAAGATTACAAATAAAAGATTATACACAGAGATACTGCAGATATAAAATCAAGTTTACAATTAAAAGATTATACACCGAGGTAGTGCAGATATAAAATCAAGATTTAAAAGAGAAGATTAAATCTACTTCATAAACTAAATTCCGATTAATGAAGTAACACGGCTATAGGATCAGATTTCTCTCTTTTATTAAATCTAAAGAATCATAATACAACTAAATAGCAAATACCATAAATTATCGGTTGCATCAAGAAATCTGAAAGAGTGAATTACAGTATACAACAGTATCTTAAATGACAGACCAGATCTCCACAATTCATTCAGAAAATAAAATACGCATAGATCGGGATCTATCTAATCCAGCCAAGTATAATACACGAACTTTCAATAAATAAATTTAATTACTCGTATTCACATATTCTGTGTCAAAGAGTTTAATTTTGGTTCCATTGATGTAATTGGAAATTAAGACGAAATAGAAAAGCTTGACATTCATACAATTTATAAAACTGAGTTATCAACCTCGACTAACAATTTTTAAATAAAAAAATGGGGAACAATACTTATCTTAACAATTAGAGTAAGGCACCAAAGACTTGGCTGCAACATTCCTCCCTTCCAACTGATCTCTGTGCGGCGTAGGTTTTTCCCGCCGAGAGACCACCCCCGAGCTGGGCATGAAATCCACTAGGATGAAGAGTAATCTTCAGCTTCCTCTAATTAAATCTTACTTATATTTTACATTCCCTTCTTCCTCTTGAAGAACCTCTCCCTTTTCTGAACACCCTCGTGTCCCTTATATAGCCAATCTATGTTTTGACTATCATCATAAGTCCTTGTTGGAACTAATTAACTTGTTTAATCTCAGTTATTTTTAACTGATAGATTTACTTAGTCAACCTTTGGTTAATTGATCTTTTAACTTCACTAATATTTAAGTTTATTTATCTTTATCTAATCATAAATAACGTATCTTTAAATTAACTCAATATCTTTAATTAGTTCACTTAACTTATCTTTAAATTAACTCAGGATATTTATTTAGTTCACTTAACTTATCTTTAAATTAATTCAAGATCTTTAACTTAGTTTACTTAAGGTAATTATATTATCTCAACATAAATAAAAGTAACTTGCCTTTAACTATCAATTTATATAGTTAACATACTATTATTAGATAAGTGTTTCCCATGCATACTTGTGCATTTAGTTACTATTTATCCATTCATAACCATGCATCAACTACGAGTTAATATTCACCTATTTTATTTATCTTTTTTTTAATAAAATTTTATTGTAAATACCAATCTGTTTCCTTGGTAATAATAAATCATTTATCTTTTATTCCTAATTTATAATCAGGAAAACATTAGTCATTTTTCACTTACGAAATTTAACGACATCTTTTGTCCCACCAATGCTCTTTATGTTAATTTCTTATTTTTACTTAATGGTACTTATCATAGATTAGCCTCATGCGAGTAGTTAGATGATAAGAACTTGTTACTGCTTTGTGCCGACTAGAAGTTTCTTCGACATCCTTATCTAGAACTAATTTTTAACATACTTTAGACTTAAGTGTTTTTCTTAATGAACATCACAGTTCACATTAAGTGCTCACAGCACTAGCATGAATACTGTAATCAAAATTCATGGCCATGAAGCCATTCACCCTCTCCCCCTAGTGGATTCCATGCCCCATTCGTTTCGTTGCGTCAAGCCTTCAGCCTCCTAAGTCTACAAATTCACTTAACACTTAGGAAAACATAATCATACTTAAAAGTCTTACCTGCGAAGCTCCTTCCATGAGCTCCTTGCCGTTGGCGGGTACACAGTTGTACTTTCTCTTGCAGAAACCGTAAGGGAGAAAAGCGTGATATTACATTCAGCTTTGATATGGGTACAAACCTTAATATACTGAGATGATCTTTTGTTACTTACTGTGCAGAGCTATGATTTTACATGATTTGACTTATGAGTGTGTTGAGCGTGGACTCAGAAACACACATATAACCTACATAGTGGGCATAAGCCCTGATGTACCTAGAAGAATGTTTATGTACTGGGAGTAAGCCCTGAGGTACATTGAGTGTTGGGCCTAAGCCCTGGAGCACTCCAAGCTTGATAAACCAATACGGGATCCGAGGCAACTTAAATATTCTAGATGTGCCTCACAACAACATTCTAGCACTAGTGTTGAGCAGAGGCTTATGTGTTTTTTTTTTCATTTTTAACTTTATTTTTAGGAGTTTTGTTGTAACGATGTCTTTTGCTAGGGTCATAGTTTGAAACAAGGCCTAATTTTAAACACCCCACAAATCAGAGTGATTTCGGAAGCACCACTTTTTGATTGAGGGGCTGATTTGGGGTTTTAATTGCAATCACATCGATCGGGGTTTCAAAAAAGTTGTAAATTTGGCTTCGAAAAAAAAAGGTGCTACTGGTAGCACCACTTTTCAAATCTAGGGTTTTTTGTTGTTGTTTTTAATGCAAAAATATGCGTTTTTATGGCTAGATTTCTCGTTTTGAGTATAAAGTTCTAGTCAAGTTGTATACCTTGATGTCATACTTCCAATAGAAAAAAATAACAATAACAAAAAATATCATTTAAAACGTATTGGTATTGATATATCAATGCTTTTTCATGGCGCATAAAACTTGTAGGAAACAAATTATGGAGTGGGACCAACATAAGACTTGTCAAGAGATGACGTGAGGAATGGATTTTAAAGAATGTATATTTTTTATGAATTATGTCTTTCTATGGTACACTTTTCAATTTACATGTATCATGTATATATATTCTATTATAAATGTAGATATACTCATTACACATTATTTCTATACTTTTAGATGGAAAATTATGAGCAGGAAAAAAATCAAACCAATCAACAAAGCATTAGGTAAAATAACCCAAGTACATTAATATTGCATACGAGTGATGAAGAAATGAGGCATGAAAGCAAATCAAGCAATGAAAATAGTTTGAGTGAAAAATGTTCTCACAAGTGGTATATTTTGAACCGTTTGCTTTTGAAAATCAAACATTTTGTTTTTAATATATTGAACATATTATGCGAATTGGATGAACTTAGGTTACCGATAAGTATAACAATTATACATTGACATTTTGATTGTTTAGGACCTTTATGTTGTCCCATTTTATACGAATAAGGGTCTCTTATTCATATATAATAAAATGAGTTTCTTATTTCAATGCATTGTCCAATATTGCAGAATGCTACATTGTTGATTAAATATATGGATGATTAATATATGGATATTAGAGATGGATGATTATATATTTCAATTCAAATATATGTGTAATCTTAAGGTATAATAAATTATTACAATTAGTATATACAAACACAATAATTAAAATTCAAATATCAATAGTAATACAAAGATTATTTGGTATTTTAATCATTAATTGAAAATTTGAAAAAACAATTAATTAACATATAAACAGATTGATGCATTGTATTTTCTAAACTCACTTAAGGGTGTGGGGCATACGTAAATTGTTAATGGTGTGGTTTTTTTTACATTGTGAGAAATTATTCATTGATGTTTTTCACTGGATTAATTGCACGAGTGCTTCTAGTTGTCATCAATAGTACACCACTAACATGGTTCTCAAGAAAGAATCAGCATTAGTGCTTTATATATAACAATTGCACGGGTTCTATTATGTATAGTATGTGCACCAAAGTCCATATAAAATGGAAATGGTAATATCAGCAGTGATCGTAGTTGTGAATCGTCGCGACCAATTTGTTTTCAATCATAACAAGAACCAATCCTGCAAACAATAATACATGGACTAGGGAATTATATAAATGAAAAGCGTCAGTGCATAACATTTAAATTGTGCACATGAGTTCCGATATACTTGAGATGAGATAGTACACGTATGCTCATAAAGAACTGATGCATACATGTGATATATGCACATCGATAAAAATAAACTATGTTATAACCTCTAACAACCCAATATTTTTAATTTATGATGAACATCCATTATGATATCCACCAAAACCTATCTTACCAATGGTGGATGCTTTTTAGAATTTTTTTCCAAATCACGTAACACTAAAAGCCTCCACAAAAATCTCTACTAGAAAGTGTTTTCCTTGTAGTTATTGCCAATTTCTCTTATTCTATCATTGTTTAACGAAACATCTTATTCTCTATGCAATTTTCTAAGTTGTTCATCTCCTTCTTTGATTTGCTTGGAAAGTTCTCAATGTCAGTTTTACTTTTTCTTGACAGAATGATATAATACCATGATTTTGTCATTTTTGCGTTACTATCTCTAGATATGTAGAGCATAACACACATCGGGAAAAAATAAACTAGGTACAAAAGGATTACGGATACCAATACGAGAAAATAAAGCGGGAGATTTAGCATAAGGACTAGGACTAGGTTTGGAGACAAAGAAGGTGGATGGCACAAAAGTGAAGGACGAGTCCACCATGTTGTGCTATGAATGTTGGTGAGAAAATTAAGAAATGTGAGAAGAAAGGGTGTATATATCATGCACTTGGGAATGCGGAAGGGAAGTAAATTCTTGTTGGGAAAGGGAAAGAGATTCTTGTAGTTCCTTTCAAGTAGGAAAAATAGAAAACATTTTGACAGATAGAAAATGAAGTTCATAAAGTAACATCTTAGAGATTAAGTTTACATTAGTAGATGAATCAGAAATAGAGAGCTGGTTTGCATCTAAATTTTGATGTTGATGAATCTTGATCAAAATTAAAATGAAATATGAATCTCAATTTTCATAGTTGGAACATTCATCCCATTCCACAAGATTAAGTTGTTTACTAAATTGTTCTAGAAGCTTAGAATTTATTTTTTACCTCTATCATTCATGACACTTATGAGCACATTGTTTGTATTTATAAAAAATGAAGCATTTTTTTTAGATCTCGAGGAATACAATTTCTTCAAATAAATTTTGTTCCTAAAAGAATGTTTAGAAGATTTTGTTCATTTTCATTGCAATTTGGATGAATGCCAATATGACTTTGATACAATGTGACATTGTTCACAAGAGCAATTATGTCCACAACTTTGTCTCCTTTTCAACTTATGTCTATTGCTTTTGCAACCAAAATCACAATTCTCTATAAAAGCATAAAAGACACATTTTTCAAACCCATGAGATTATTTCTTTAGAATTATGATTGCTTTGTTCTTAAGGCATGTCTATTGTAATGTCTTCACAATTTCACCATGAAGACATAGCAAGGACAATGTGACAATATTAATCTTATCCTTCTTGAGCCTATTTTTGACTAACTAAGGGACTATGCCTCACAACGTGACTAAATAATCCCTCAAGTAAGTCACACCAGAAAGGTATTTGTTATTATCAAGAAGGTCTCTCATGGCATAGATAAAAGCATAAGTTTGTCCCAAATTGCATAATTTTTGTGGTATAAAAATATATGGATACATATAATTGAGTATAGGCACAGGACTCCAGATTTGATTCCACAATGTTGATTAGCACACTTAAGATCACCATCAGTAACAGTAGTTCTACGAATTTCATCAAACAGGGAACCCCCCAATTCTCTAGTTGAATTGTAAAACCCTAATTCAATCTAAAGGAAATCTCTCTCCATGTGGCTTTGTCTTCATGGAAGGACTTCTAAGTATTTACCTAGATTTCCCAAGCATGGAATGCTTTCATTATATCAGAAGGGATTTCACAACTCAAATCAATAATAGGGTCCATTGACATAATAAAATAAGAGGAAGGAGTATCTGATTGATCTAAAGACACTTAGAACACTTATATTTTTAGTACTTGAAATTGAAATAATACCATGTGTTCAGCCTAGGGGTGCTTGGAATTACCTAAGAAGGACATAATTCAATGTGGTGTGACCATCTATTAAAGGGTTATCTGCATTCATTTATCTATTCTTCCTCATGTTTAACAATTTTTAATCCTTGTATCTGAGGAGTCTACACTTTGACCAATTTGAGCTTTACTACTATTTTTTAAAGAATATTTTTAACATAAGCCATTTTATTCTTCTCTTTTATTTCTATAAATAAATCCTTTTCCTATTCCTCTTTTAATACTGTTTTGGATTTGAAGACAATTTTCTTCCTTTTGAAGAATGTTTAAGAGACGCCATGGTAGAAATAAGACCATATTATTTTGGATAATACACTTGAATAATTGTAAGGGGGAGTGGCTTAATTTTAAACATATTCGATGACCTCCAGTATAATTTCTAATTTTTCTTTGACATATGCTAACCTTTCAACATTCTCTCGAAGAGTTTTCAAATCATCGTTTAATTTTTCTAGACAAAATATTTCTATGTGGATATGACTAATATGCTCTTTGGTTGCAACATCATATCTAGCCATGTTGTGTGCATTTTGTTTGAGCGAAAGAAATTGATAATTTGAAAAAATCAATTGCCTAACTTCAAGCTTTGGATTTTCATCTTCAAGCATCCCATATTAAAAAAACATAATTCAACAACTACGGCTCCATGTTTAATTGTAGGATGGAAATTTGTAGGAGGAAGTCATGTTCTAGGAATATACCATGTATAAGTTGGATTTTCAATTGGTAGAAATGGGCAGTGAGTTTTCATCTAAAAAGGATTTGAAGAAGATTGAGCGTAATCAAAACAATATATACAGTACGAATCATGTCCATAATGATTTTTTTTAGGTGCATGCTCACTAGAAAAAAGCAAAGGTAGAAAGTTGGGTTGACACTTCTTCTAGATGTACTCCAACCATTCTTTGATTTTTTATTCAAACTATCAAAAGGTATAGTCATAATGATTTTATATATGAGCGGTCATTCTTTGATTAGAAAACAAAAGATAATTGATTTGGGATATTCTAATAGACTAAGATGTTTTTATTCCGATCATTGATCCAAAGTATATATAATTTAAGAATCATGTTTTGAATATTATAAGGGCATGCAGTCTAAATCCAATTGGACAATGGTCTTGTTTCCATTCTTATGGAATTGAAGATCGGTAAAATCAAGAACTACATTTTCTTTTTACTAGGTCTTGTTGCCATGTTTTCATGTTTATGGTAGATGGTGAGCTTAGGAAGGAGTGCAAGAATGGAAGTGCTAAAAAAATATAAGGATAATAGTGGTGTTTAATTGCACTGATTCATTAAGAGAAGAAATATTAAAACCAAACAATTGAATATAAGGTTGGATAAGTTCATATATTTAAGGATAAGTGAGATTAACAATATAACAAGGTACAAAAATGACTATATGAATCCATTATGGAAGGGTCCTTCAAAACCTTTAATAAGATCACCACTAAATTTAATGTCTTTCATCAATAACAAAACATAGGCTAGACATGTACAAGCGAGGGTGGACAAAAGGGTCGAGACAAAATTGAGTAATTCCTATATGGATATATAAGTAACCGTTAGAAAGACCCCATTAAATATCTTCATGTTTAATAATTGATAATTTATAAATAGGTTGTTGAAGAGCAACTGGAATATTAGTATAAGTGTATTAGCCTCTAGTTGAAGCCTTAGAAAGAAAAGGATCCAATTTGATCAAGTTTCTCTACAGGAGTATGGAGAAGAAATTGATTTGGATCAAGAGTGAAAGATCATATAAATAATATGAGGAGGAATGTTTTTCCTTTGTGAAAAAAATGGAGATGGTTTTGGGCCAAGTGGAACTATAAGATCTATAATATATCTAGAATTACATCCAAATATGTAAGGAATTGAGGCCATTCGTTGTAATATGAGGGATTGCATGTGGTTACCAACAGTGCAAAATAAACATATAATCATACATGAGAGCATATACACATAGAGTAAGGAAGAATTAATGCTCACAAGAGTAAAAAGTATCTTGTATTATATCATAGAACCATACTATACAATGGAGGACAATACTATATATTTCTTGTCTCACTGGCCTCTGTGTGTGTGTGATGTACATTCGGTTAGGCAGTTAAAATTGTGCAATTGCTCGACATTTATCTTAATTGACTGGACTGAAATGGGCCGACCAACTGGGTGGTTGGTCATGAGGACCTAGTCAATTCATCGACTAGGCTCCTCCAACATCTTCCTCACCCAAAAACTCTTCTTTGTCTTGAAGAGACAATGGAGATGTGATAATTCAATATTACAAATTTTTATGAATTATGGTTGTTGAGAAGTAGATGTTGTTCCTATAGGATTTCCTTCAATGCATGCGTCAACTATGGAAGGGGAGGTGATGGCTAGATATTGTTGGAAGTCTCCCGAGTCAAATACTATTGTATGGATGCTTATGCTAACTATGGTTAAATCTAACAATCAAGAGATCTTTTCTAGCATAGGGCTAACTCTCATCCATTGTAATTATGGGGTGAGGTTTTGGTGTTGGATTTCCACAAAGCGCATCAACATATACACACACACACGCACACACACACACACACACGCACACACTTACCATACACTCAATGCTCCTAGGGGTTTTAAAGTTAATGAAGGGGGACAATGCACTCGATAATGTCTAAAAATGGCTGTATGTCAAACATGAACACGGTTGTCCTTTTGTGCCCAACCGATGTAATAAGGAGAGAGGTCTCGTGCGGCAAGGAGGTGAATAGAGTTTACAAAGTATTGGGATATTTTTTTTTGTTTGCATTGTTGAGGATGATCATGGATAGTTCATCTTTCACTTGATATTTTTTATTAAAAGGGAGATCTAAAATTTTCCCCTTCGTTCTTAAGAGTGAGGAAGGATATTCCTTATTAGGGTTGGGGAGATTCACTATTTCTACATAACAAGAAGAGTTAGGAAATATAATTTTATGGGGAAAATCATCTCTAGGTTCAAAGTGGTCTAATAGTTGCTCGAAATTGTATAGATTTTTAGGGATGGATTGGCATCGCAAGGAATCAAAATTTTAAGCATTTGAAAGTGGACTTTGTAGCAATAACACTGGTGAGGAGGTGATAAAGACACACTAGGACTAATGTAAGGGATAGATTTAGATTTAGGGTTAGGGTTGGGGGAGGATGGTGCGAGTTTAGTATTAAAAGGATGGTGGTAAGGAGAATGGAGACACATAGGAAGATGAGGGTGTTTTTCAAGTTTATGTTCCATGGGGAGGGCATGGTGGAAGGCTTGATCTAAAGTGTTTATCTCAAACAAAGCTAATTCATGTTGAAAAATCCCTATAAAACCATAACTAAATTTACAAATCAAGACCTCTTTATAGTATGTGATCTATCTAGTTGGATATGGAACTTAGTAAAAATAGATCAATGTGATTTTGGAAGCTTTGTCTTTGGGCTTGTTATAGTCATGGCCATCTACATACCAATTTTCGCAAGGAGACATGTGGGTAAATATAATAAAAGGAATCTCATGTGTCAATGTGCACGATCTTAGAGGTAGTTGGTTTATATTTATTAGATCCATTGTAAATCTCTATACCTTCATTTCAACATTGCCACTATGCTTGTGCCATGCCTTCTAAATGGTTTCCTATGAGAGGTAAGCATTTCTATTCATTCATCAAACATGTCTTAAAATATGTATTTAGGTTTTGTATCCATGACTCTAGAAGTTCACCATACATTTTCCATCCATATTTGGGTACTATGGTATAAGTATTAAGTTCCAAAAATGAGAAGAACACTATATATTGGTCTCTTAGGTCCTATGTGAGAGCACTAGAGGTAGATAAAGGATAATATTGTAGACAAGAGATTCATCTTCATGTTAGGAAATTTCCCTTTATGTAGGCATTTTGTGAATAGAGAAGTCGAGGAAGTCAACCCACTATTGGAAGGGTGCGTTTGAGGTGGGAGGGTAGCCTCCAAGAGATTAAAAGTTATTGAAATACAAGTATTGGGTGGTACTTGATCCTAGAGATGTCGATCTAAAAATAGAAGAATCTTAGAAATCCAGTGAACCACTTGAAGAGTGGGACTGAGATGGGAGCTTAGCATCCATAGCTTAATTTTTTCATAAAAAGTAATTGATGGGTGGGATTTAGATCATAAAGATCCTAATTCTAGACAATAGAAGAAAACCTAGGAAGAAAATGCCAAGGGTTTGCATCGAAGAAGGATTTGGGTGGGAGGGTGTGCTAAAAAATATAACTAGATCTGAAAAGATGCAAATCAAAGCATTCAAATAATTCTTAGGAACAAATACATTTAGGATTTGCATAAAATTTATATCCAAGTGGGAGGGGGGGGCGATTCTCCAAAAAAGAACCATATTAGAAGTAGTGTCTGTGGGGTGGGAGGGTGGAACCAAAATATCCCAATGCTAGAAGAGTATAGACTTGTTGTAGGCTCTAACACTAATTAATGAAGCTCTCTACCAAATCTTATGAATAAATGCGAGAAATTCATAGAAGAAATCCAAGAAAGAATAATAGATCCATGAATAATATGGTTAACTTTAATCTTATGGTTGAAGCCCTTCAATATATTTATAATAGTCTACTCAAGTTAATTGCCAACTAAAATAAACAATAAACTAAACGCCATTTGTTTATGCCAAAATTGGAATATAAGAAAAGGAAAACATATAAGGTTCAAGGGGGAAAATGGAATGGAATGGAACACGTCCCTAGTCTAACTGATTACATCCTTAGGTTCCTTAGTCATATCAATCAATGGAGTCATTCCCCTTAAGGGTACTTATTCTCTATTTAGATGTGGATGTTAAATTTACATTGTTCTTTAATTGGAATACAACTATTATTGATTCATAAATAAATTATAACCTATAAGTGCTAAAATAAATGCAATAATAAAAAAACAAAATCAAATAAATAAATACAAGAAAAATGGCAAATGAAATAACTATCCAAAGTAAGTAATATATATATATATATATATATACAACGGCAAGAATGGTGCTTAAAAAAACACAACATTAAATGTTGCTTTAAACATTTTATACCTTTTAAACAACTTAACAAAACAAAATATTAAATGTTGCTTTAAACGATTTTCTATTTTTAAACAATTTTATAATACTTTAAATTTTTAATAAATATTATACTTTACTGAAATTTCTAGAGTTTTGTACTGAAAATAAGAAGATTGGATACTTATTAAAATAAGAAGATTGAAATTTGTTTTGTTGCCCATACAAACACATCTATTTTCACAATAGGCGTCTTTGCTGTTATATTTCATATATATCCAGAACACGACATGGAAGCTGCCGGTGCCAGCTTATCTTCATATCTATTTTCACAATAGGCGTCTTTGCGGTTATATTTCATTTAAGCCCCTCTCTACGGAACAGTGCAATGTTGAGAAAAATATAATAAAGAATTGCAATATATTTATATTTCTGTCAGCCTTCATTCCTCTCTCTTAGGGTAGGGAGATTTTTATCAGCATTCCTTTTTCTCAGGGCAGGGAGACCTGGTTATAAAACGGATATATCTCGTAGCGCACAGTGCAACTGGCAAGATACAGTTGAGCTCCAATCCGTGAAGAACAACACCCATTCATAGCTCCAATCGCTTTTCTCAAGCAGACACCGCAGTCGGGCGCTGCGAGAGTTCTCGAGCACATTTCTAATCCATAAACAGTGACAGAGGAATTCACCACCCATGATCCGGTGGCGAATCTAGCAACGTTTAGAGGAGCCTCCCCCGCCAGGGTCTCCATGAGATTCCCGAGAGTGTGCTGGAAAGCTTTAATATCCTGGTTGCTCTTAACATTCTCAAGAGCATAGGCAACGGTGGTATCAAGAACAGAGGCAAAACTGTAATTCTCATAGCGAATGAAGCAAGATTCCAACTGAATCCGAGCGCCGATGGCATTGGGGCAGTCTTGATAAGTCATCTGTGAAGCTGCAGCGGAACAGGTTTCGCAGTCGTGGGGAGAGACGTCGGGCCTGCATTGCAGAAGGCCGTAGACTCCGCCATAAGTATATGTTGCCAATCCGGCAGTGGGGGCAGCTGCATTAACCAGGTATTGCATTACCCTGTTGACGTTGCTCTCGTATATACTGCCATTGCTGTATTTATTTACATTGCAGAGACCGTAAATAAACGGATCGGACTGCGCATCAACAGTTGAGATTGAAATTAAATTAAACTGCAGTCCAAGTAACAATAATCCCATCAAACACCACCGCCATGTTATCATACCTTCCATCTTTTTAATACGTTTCCGAATAAATGCAAAGAGTGACAGAGATCAAAGAGAAAAATAAATGACAGGCAGGCAGCTGGTTAAATGCACAGGCAGAGACACAGCTAATTGGCAGTGGATATTGAGAACGAAGACAAGGAAGGATTTTATAGATAAAGGATGCGATGTGGAGACGAAGCGAATTGGAATTTGGTGGTGGATATTCATAAGTGGGCTAAGTCTACTTCTAGGACTAGGCGAGCGAGATGGTGGAATTGGCGTCGCCACTAAAGATAATAATAATTTATTTACTGGACTTTTTCAGAGATCGATGATGAACTCAGTCAGACATTTGGCATTGAATATATTTTCATAGCTCGGAGCTTCCGTTGAAACGAACGACATAAAATATTAAAAATAGATGTAGCAACACCATGTTGCCGTGATAAACCAACACGGGCGTCGCCTTTGATGGAAGAAAAGGTCTTCCCGATTGAATTGCATTAGATCTTTGACAGGTTCATAAATATGTTAATATATAGGCAGTTACCACCGAAAACGAACGATTATATAAATATTTATAAAGAATCTTTACAACTATACTTGTTGGTTTGTGTGGTAATACATCCTATTTTTAAAAGTTTCATAAATACTCTAGTTTATATGAAAAGTTAAATGAAGGAATAAAAGGAATCTTTTTAATTTAGGTTTTAATTCAGGAGGTGTAGAATAGATGGTGAATAGGTGTAAAGTTGGAAATGGATTGGACCATTCAAAGATTTCAATATATATAAAAACCTGATTTTGCCCTAACCTATCTTTCTATGTTTCAACCAAAACATATTTTCTCATTCTAATTTTTACTCACTGAAATTTGCTAACATAATGTTTGAGAGTTCCATTAATTTTTACTAATTTCAACCAAAAACTTTTTTTCCAATTGAAAGCTATAATAAGTTGTTTAGCAAAAGGCATATTAATATAATAAAAAAGTTACCTAACTCCAAATTCTCGCATGCCATTCTCACAAAATAAAACTCAAATACTTTTCCTTAAAGAAATCAATTTTCCATTAACCTAAAACTAGTTATGAACCCTATAATATTCTCATAAATTAGTTATGATCCCTACAATATTCTCATGACTAAGTGGATGACCATTGATATATGATAGGAAATTAGAATTTCAGAAATTATAAATATTCATGAACATATTATACATGGAAATGCTACTTACTATTTAGGAGGGAGAAATACATGTCAAAGGATAAAAAACCCAAGATTTGTAACATTTGTTTCGAACTTGACAGTTATATAATTATTACCACATAAGGAGAATTTGGTAGCAACATTGGGCATAGGTAGAGAAGATTGCCAAGCACCATACCAAGTGTGGTTGTAATAGGTTTGGTATTTACTTCGTAGATGGACAAGAATAGAGAAGTCATTGCTATCCTCCAACAATTGAATAGACCTTGGTGTGTACTTGGGAATTTGTTTCTTAGCTAGTACATGTTCTTGGATATGCTAGTAGATATGTTTTGGGTGGTATTGATATGATACCTTCACTAACTAGAAATATTAGCTGACTCAACTGAAGGAGACAAGCTGGTCAATTTAAGATGGTCCATGTTATTTTTTTTCATCCCACTCTTAAAAAAAGGAGGATATGGAAGTTATCCTACATGTCTTTTCTATTTGAGATTTCAAAATTTTGAGTGTAGTGAGAGGTATTATACCATCAACATCTGGATATTGCAAGGGTTATCATTCAACCATTTACATTTTGAGCTACATACTACTATAGTGTCATGAGAGGGACCCAATTGACAATGAACTAGACCAGGATGGTGAATGGAAGATAGTAGGGTAAAGTGGCTCTTCATTTTTTCCTACCAAATACTTGTAGTATCTTCCACATGATAATATGTTACAACATTTTTGAATCAATTGAATATAATGTGCATGTGTGCTTGATTCTATATCAAGATCTTGCAAAATTCAATGCATAATTATTCACAAGCACATGCATAAATATCATAAATTCAATTAGATAATCAAAATATAAAGAAAATACGTACTTACTCCAAATAGAATAGGAGAACTTGATAACCTTTGAATAATATGTAATGACTTCAAATATTAAGAATTGGTCATTCGGTAGAATAGTTTTTTCTCCTTGCATTTGAGCCAAGTCAACGATGAATGTGTGTCTAGATCCTTAAAAGAAAGTTTGGGAAACATATACCAGTATAAATTCAAATATGATTTTGTAACTATATGATGTGATTTTAAATAATGTTCCTATATGATGGAGTATTGTAATTTATGTCTTTATATTCTCAAAAGATAATTTGGGATATATGTTACATTTTAATTCTAGCATGTGTGTTTATTATATATTACTACACAAGTGTGTACATAAATGTAAATCATCGCGATGCACTAAAGTATTATAAGCATTGAAAATAAACATCTATAACAACTTCCACATTATAAAATATCCATAAAGCTTTAATAATATATATTTTCAAATTTGTAATTTTTATTTTATATTAAATTGGTGTGTTTTTACATATGGAGAACACCATTGTGCTACAATATTTTAACATAATCAAGATACGAAATTAAAGAATAATAATGGTGCATACATAAGTAAGTTTATAATAAAAACCCTAATCAATATTTCATTCCTTGAACAAAAGTTTGAGGGTCTAATCTTGTACAAGATACGTTTATCGTGGAAGGCTTTGGGGTGGCCAGTCTTTTGTGAAAAACGAAATTTGTAAGAGATTGTAGGTCACATACAACTGTGCAGAGGAGAAATTTCAGCTATGTAACTTCTTATTATTCATCTCAAATTTTCCCCTAATTGTTTACAAAATCATTATTTTTTTTTTTTTTTTATGTTTCTATTAACATTACAATGCATTTTTATGAAAATAAAAAGTTTTCATAGTCACCTTCAACAATGGAAACCCTAGATTTATTATTGTTTCCCTTCTATTTTATGTGGCTATAAACATTAGAATTGCAATTTTACCCTATCTACTTCTTCTAGGAACTGAATATTCAATGGATTTGTGTATATAGTGGGAATATATTGCAATGGTACCACTTATTTCATTGGATCCCAAAAATGTTTCTTGTGCTCTTTTTCGAAAAAAATACTTTCACAGTAATCCAGTGTGCTCCCTAGAGTATAATAGACCGACAATATTTTTTTAGAAAACTTGATAGTTTAAATTTAGTTCATTTAAAAAAGGTTTACCAATTTACTGGTGTGTATTCATGTGTGTGATGCACTGATGCATATACATGTACAATACACAATGATCAAACCGAAAACTCTTTTAGCTTGAAATAATTTACTTTATTTGGAAAACACATTTCATAGTTTATCTATTATGATGCAAACAATATATTGATAGAAGATGTCCGACATAAGTTCAATGAAAGCTTTTTTGCAATGAGGACAGTGGAAGAGCATCCCAAAAAGATAACAAGGGAAGTTGTTTGAAATTTTACTACTATTTGAATTATTTGTATGTTTAAATGATGTATATTGGCTAATGTTTGTCATGCAAAGAAAATACATGAATAAACTTGTTATGATTGTTTGCAATATGTGTGCAAATTAAGAGCATAAAAAATTGATGGAAATGTTGCAAGGAGATGCATTTGGTGAATCAAAAGGTAATCAATATGGAGTTTTCCTTTCAATTTTCAATAATAATGTAGCTATTAAGAATAATCACTAACATGTTTTAAACACTCTATTTCACATTTTTTGAATGTTGTGCAAGGACCAAAAACAAGGGAAGGGAATTCCATGCTAAGAAGATAGAAATTATGAAGTATGTAAATGATGATGAATTGCTCCTCGCTTAATATCAAGTGGTGATGGAAATTAATAAAGGGAGGAAACCTTATATAAAACTATGAGGGCCGTAGTGGAAGGAACATATAGACATAGTTTATGGTTAAAATACCATGATCAATCCAATGGCTCAAGGAATTAGCTTATATATAAACGATAGAAAGCATTTCTAGATCAATGATCAATGAGACCCGTCAAATAAGTTATATAACTTGACGAGAACCCGACAATGTTCTCTTTTTTTTGGAGGTCATTTTTAGAAGCTTTTTTTACCTGAGCCATTGTTTTGCAATTTTGAATCATCCGGGTCATAAAAAAATATAATTTTGATTTACAAATGTATTTTTTCAAATTTAACAAAGAAACATACATTTCGTAGCTAGTTATAATGAAAAAATATGTACATTTTGGAATTTTTTTTTTTTTTTAGAAGCTAGTTATAATGAAAAATATATACATTTGAGAAGTTTTTTCTTTAAACTTTCATTTCAAATAAGTCATTTTATGGACAAATTTGTTAAAATAAAGAGAAAATAAAGTCATTTCAAACCATTTAACGTACTTTCAGAGATTTTATGTATAAAAATGATACTAATTATCAATATTTTCCATAAAGAAATCAATCACATAAACTCAACATAAAGTGTACCATATATTTATAAACAACATATTAAAAACATAATACTTATTCTTAAACTAAAACCTTAAAGTCAAAATATTACGAAAATATCTCATCAATAATTTGTCAAATTTAACATTTTCCTCAATGACATGAAACTAATCAAGAATATCATGCAGATCAAAATTTTGATCAGAATCAACATTTTCTAGAGCTTAGCTCTCTTTCTGTGTAATATCCCGAATTTTGGACTAACTATTTTTGTTGTTATATTGGGCCACGGCCCGAGCACCTGTGTTTTATTTTGAGTATTGGGCATGACCCCTAGCACCTATGATTTATTCTTTTATATATTCACATATCGGGCATGGACCCTGACTGAATTCTTTATTTGAGTGTATACTGGGCGAGAAGGCCCCAATGTTTTAATGATGTTCTTCAGTGTAATGCCCCTAAAAATATACCCTAATTTTTTTTTTCTTAAGGGTTTCCACATTGTCGTAAACTCACATTTACCCAAAATACTTTGGTACTCATAACTTAAGTGATGTTCTTCTTGTTTATTTCATTAATAACTAAGCGGGTTACCGCAATACTTTATTTTTTTACACCGATCAGAGTATATCCGGATCGTATACGTTTTGGACGACAAGAATCAATCTACTTAATATTTACAATATGCTTTTAATCGTCATAACCATTCTAGCCAAATACTTAACATTTCGCTTTTAAGAGTGCTATCCAACTTTCATAATTCTAATACTTATGCTGTACTAAGCTCACTATCTTTAAAGTTCAAAATATCGTCTAACCATTTTTAAGGATGAATTCAATTCAGTACACCTAGTAAGCCTTACAAATATGTAGCGAACTATTATGCCTAAAACGTCTAAATCTTGATATAGAGATGATCATTCGTTTTCTTTCAACTCAACCAATATATAACACGTACATATTTATATATCCTTTTGAAACCATAATAATGTCTAAATGTATTAATAACATCTAAATATATTTACATAACTAAAACCACATCTTTCCTTTTCAATCCAACAAATATAAAACTTATATATATATATATATATATATATATATATATATATTTCTAATTCATAATCATTAAATCCTACCCATCTTTTATTTTATAAATAGGTATGAGCTTCATAGAGCATAACGTAATAATTTAGATGCTATTCAAACAACTATTTAACTACCCTCATTACCTCCTTTGTCCTTAAATCGAGGCTAGGTCCTAGATGTAATTCAAATAACTATTTAATTACCCTCATTACCTTCTTTGTCCTTAAATCGAGGCTAGTTCCTAGGTGTAATTCAAATAACTATTTAATTACCCTCATTACCTTCTTTGTCCTTAAATCGAGGCTAGTTGTATATATAAGTTACCGCAATTTTCATTTATAAGTTACATGTATAAATATAAATCAAATTCACTTTAGATAAATTATAAATATAATTAATATAATAACCCAAATCTTTAGCAAAGGAGTTTTGTTTTAAACGGAGAGTATTATGAATGCACCTCTTTTTTTTCTTCCATAATATTAGCAATAAATCAATGTAATTCTCAAACAATGTCTAAATGGAAAATAACTATGCGTTAAGCGTTTCTACCGGGATTCATTTAATAATTTCGAATATAAATTTAATTCTAAATTTATAATATCCATGAATGCCCGTCGTTTAACTCTTATATGTAGGAGACTAATATTCAATGGCTATTTTATATTCATGCAAAGAAAGGGAAGATGAATACATGCTGCAGTTCATACACATAGAAAGATTAATACACTGCCCATCAAGAAGTCACTTTAGAAGGTCTGTCATCCGACTGGTAAATGATTGTGTCAACGGTTACAGCGACGACAACACCAACAGAAACAAACACACAGAAAGTAATATATCATATACAGACAATACTGACAGAACACATAGGCATAAGTCATTATTTGATAGCTACTCATTTGGATCGTTTCAGCTGATGATAATCAATAATTATCTACATAGTCACTGTAAGTCAACCGATAGAAAAACTCTATTGAAGCCTCATTGCCGTAGATCATCGCCTGAGGGTCGTTACTTATAGACACTAGTTTTTAAGCATCTGATCCACTCTATACAGGTTGCGATCTAGATCTGGGTGGAATGGAATGCACAGCTTAGCTGCTCGGTTGGGCTACTCGGTCGGGATACTCTACCAAGCTACTTAGTTGTTGGGCTATCAAAGCATGCACGGAGGCCGCCAGAATTAACACGCAGGCTATGTAGGCGAGATAAGATATCTAACTTAGCCAAATCTCAGAATTATATAATATCATTAATGTTTAAAACGTCCTCCGTGTAGCCAACAGGTCGTACGGAGCTTCCAAGTATGGAGACGATGGTAGCTGGTAGGTATGGGAAGTAATTGGGAGATGCAGGTTCGACATAAGCGTCTGACCATGGAGGTGCAGAACTCAACACGCAAACAATCACTGAGAGTAGGATAGAGAAGATAGCGCCACAGGAAGGAAGAGTTGTCAAACGTGGGAATTTGGTATACAAATCTAGTACTTGCTGCCACATCTCATATTTACAGAATTACTACAGATCTCAGATATATAAAATCAAGATTACAAATAGAGGATTATACACAGAGGTACTGCAGATATAAAATCAAGATTACAAATAAAAGATTATACACAGAGATACTGCAGATATAAAATCAAGTTTACAATTAAAAGATTATACACCGAGGTAGTGCAGATATAAAATCAAGATTTAAAAGAGAAGATTAAATCTACTTCATAAACTAAATTCCGATTAATGAAGTAACACGGCTATAGGATCAGATTTCTCTCTTTTATTAAATCTAAAGAATCATAATACAACTAAATAGCAAATACCATAAATTATCGGTTGCATCAAGAAATCTGAAAGAGTGAATTACAGTATACAACAGTATCTTAAATGACAGACCAGATCTCCACAATTCATTCAGAAAATAAAATACGCATAGATCGGGATCTATCTAATCCAGCCAAGTATAATACACGAACTTTCAATAAATAAATTTAATTACTCGTATTCACATATTCTGTGTCAAAGAGTTTAATTTTGGTTCCATTGATGTAATTGGAAATTAAGACGAAATAGAAAAGCTTGACATTCATACAATTTATAAAACTGAGTTATCAACCTCGACTAACAATTTTTAAATAAAAAAATGGGGAACAATACTTATCTTAACAATTAGAGTAAGGCACCAAAGACTTGGCTGCAACATTCCTCCCTTCCAACTGATCTCTGTGCGGCGTAGGTTTTTCCCGCCGAGAGACCACCCCCGAGCTGGGCATGAAATCCACTAGGATGAAGAGTAATCTTCAGCTTCCTCTAATTAAATCTTACTTATATTTTACATTCCCTTCTTCCTCTTGAAGAACCTCTCCCTTTTCTGAACACCCTCGTGTCCCTTATATAGCCAATCTATGTTTTGACTATCATCATAAGTCCTTGTTGGAACTAATTAACTTGTTTAATCTCAGTTATTTTTAACTGATAGATTTACTTAGTCAACCTTTGGTTAATTGATCTTTTAACTTCACTAATATTTAAGTTTATTTATCTTTATCTAATCATAAATAACGTATCTTTAAATTAACTCAATATCTTTAATTAGTTCACTTAACTTATCTTTAAATTAACTCAGGATATTTATTTAGTTCACTTAACTTATCTTTAAATTAATTCAAGATCTTTAACTTAGTTTACTTAAGGTAATTATATTATCTCAACATAAATAAAAGTAACTTGCCTTTAACTATCAATTTATATAGTTAACATACTATTATTAGATAAGTGTTTCCCATGCATACTTGTGCATTTAGTTACTATTTATCCATTCATAACCATGCATCAACTACGAGTTAATATTCACCTATTTTATTTATCTTTTTTTTAATAAAATTTTATTGTAAATACCAATCTGTTTCCTTGGTAATAATAAATCATTTATCTTTTATTCCTAATTTATAATCAGGAAAACATTAGTCATTTTTCACTTACGAAATTTAACGACATCTTTTGTCCCACCAATGCTCTTTATGTTAATTTCTTATTTTTACTTAATGGTACTTATCATAGATTAGCCTCATGCGAGTAGTTAGATGATAAGAACTTGTTACTGCTTTGTGCCGACTAGAAGTTTCTTCGACATCCTTATCTAGAACTAATTTTTAACATACTTTAGACTTAAGTGTTTTTCTTAATGAACATCACAGTTCACATTAAGTGCTCACAGCACTAGCATGAATACTGTAATCAAAATTCATGGCCATGAAGCCATTCACCCTCTCCCCCTAGTGGATTCCATGCCCCATTCGTTTCGTTGCGTCAAGCCTTCAGCCTCCTAAGTCTACAAATTCACTTAACACTTAGGAAAACATAATCATACTTAAAAGTCTTACCTGCGAAGCTCCTTCCATGAGCTCCTTGCCGTTGGCGGGTACACAGTTGTACTTTCTCTTGCAGAAACCGTAAGGGAGAAAAGCGTGATATTACATTCAGCTTTGATATGGGTACAAACCTTAATATACTGAGATGATCTTTTGTTACTTACTGTGCAGAGCTATGATTTTACATGATTTGACTTATGAGTGTGTTGAGCGTGGACTCAGAAACACACATATAACCTACATAGTGGGCATAAGCCCTGATGTACCTAGAAGAATGTTTATGTACTGGGAGTAAGCCCTGAGGTACATTGAGTGTTGGGCCTAAGCCCTGGAGCACTCCAAGCTTGATAAACCAATACGGGATCCGAGGCAACTTAAATATTCTAGATGTGCCTCACAACAACATTCTAGCACTAGTGTTGAGCAGAGGCTTATGTGTTTTTTTTTTTCATTTTTAACTTTATTTTTAGGAGTTTTGTTGTAACGATGTCTTTTGCTAGGGTCATAGTTTGAAACAAGGCCTAATTTTAAACACCCCACAAATCAGAGTGATTTCGGAAGCACCACTTTTTGATTGAGGGGCTGATTTGGGGTTTTAATTGCAATCACATCGATCGGGGTTTCAAAAAAGTTGTAAATTTGGCTTCGAAAAAAAAAGGTGCTACTGGTAGCACCACTTTTCAAATCTAGGGTTTTTTGTTGTTGTTTTTAATGCAAAAATATGCGTTTTTATGGCTAGATTTCTCGTTTTGAGTATAAAGTTCTAGTCAAGTTGTATACCTTGATGTCATACTTCCAATAGAAAAAAATAACAATAACAAAAAATATCATTTAAAACGTATTGGTATTGATATATCAATGCTTTTTCATGGCGCATAAAACTTGTAGGAAACAAATTATGGAGTGGGACCAACATAAGACTTGTCAAGAGATGACGTGAGGAATGGATTTTAAAGAATGTATATTTTTTATGAATTATGTCTTTCTATGGTACACTTTTCAATTTACATGTATCATGTATATATATTCTATTATAAATGTAGATATACTCATTACACATTATTTCTATACTTTTAGATGGAAAATTATGAGCAGGAAAAAAATCAAACCAATCAACAAAGCATTAGGTAAAATAACCCAAGTACATTAATATTGCATACGAGTGATGAAGAAATGAGGCATGAAAGCAAATCAAGCAATGAAAATAGTTTGAGTGAAAAATGTTCTCACAAGTGGTATATTTTGAACCGTTTGCTTTTGAAAATCAAACATTTTGTTTTTAATATATTGAACATATTATGCGAATTGGATGAACTTAGGTTACCGATAAGTATAACAATTATACATTGACATTTTGATTGTTTAGGACCTTTATGTTGTCCCATTTTATACGAATAAGGGTCTCTTATTCATATATAATAAAATGAGTTTCTTATTTCAATGCATTGTCCAATATTGCAGAATGCTACATTGTTGATTAAATATATGGATGATTAATATATGGATATTAGAGATGGATGATTATATATTTCAATTCAAATATATGTGTAATCTTAAGGTATAATAAATTATTACAATTAGTATATACAAACACAATAATTAAAATTCAAATATCAATAGTAATACAAAGATTATTTGGTATTTTAATCATTAATTGAAAATTTGAAAAAACAATTAATTAACATATAAACAGATTGATGCATTGTATTTTCTAAACTCACTTAAGGGTGTGGGGCATACGTAAATTGTTAATGGTGTGGTTTTTTTTACATTGTGAGAAATTATTCATTGATGTTTTTCACTGGATTAATTGCACGAGTGCTTCTAGTTGTCATCAATAGTACACCACTAACATGGTTCTCAAGAAAGAATCAGCATTAGTGCTTTATATATAACAATTGCACGGGTTCTATTATGTATAGTATGTGCACCAAAGTCCATATAAAATGGAAATGGTAATATCAGCAGTGATCGTAGTTGTGAATCGTCGCGACCAATTTGTTTTCAATCATAACAAGAACCAATCCTGCAAACAATAATACATGGACTAGGGAATTATATAAATGAAAAGCGTCAGTGCATAACATTTAAATTGTGCACATGAGTTCCGATATACTTGAGATGAGATAGTACACATATGCTCATAAAGAACTGATGCATACATGTGATATATGCACATCGATAAAAATAAACTATGTTATAACCTCTAACAACCCAATATTTTTAATTTATGATGAACATCCATTATGATATCCACCAAAACCTATCTTACCAATGGTGGATGCTTTTTAGAATTTTTTTCCAAATCACGTAACACTAAAAGCCTCCACAAAAATCTCTACTAGAAAGTGTTTTCCTTGTAGTTATTGCCAATTTCTCTTATTCTATCATTGTTTAACGAAACATCTTATTCTCTATGCAATTTTCTAAGTTGTTCATCTCCTTCTTTGATTTGCTTGGAAAGTTCTCAATGTCAGTTTTACTTTTTCTTGACAGAATGATATAATACCATGATTTTGTCATTTTTGCGTTACTATCTCTAGATATGTAGAGCATAACACACATCGGGAAAAAATAAACTAGGTACAAAAGGATTACGGATACCAATACGAGAAAATAAAGCGGGAGATTTAGCATAAGGACTAGGACTAGGTTTGGAGACAAAGAAGGTGGATGGCACAAAAGTGAAGGACGAGTCCACCATGTTGTGCTATGAATGTTGGTGAGAAAATTAAGAAATGTGAGAAGAAAGGGTGTATATATCATGCACTTGGGAATGCGGAAGGGAAGTAAATTCTTGTTGGGAAAGGGAAAGAGATTCTTGTAGTTCCTTTCAAGTAGGAAAAATAGAAAACATTTTGACAGATAGAAAATGAAGTTCATAAAGTAACATCTTAGAGATTAAGTTTACTTTAGTAGATGAATCAGAAATAGAGAGCTGGTTTGCATCTAAATTTTGATGTTGATGAATCTTGATCAAAATTAAAATGAAATATGAATCTCAATTTTCATAGTTGGAACATTCATCCCATTCCACAAGATTAAGTTGTTTACTAAATTGTTCTAGAAGCTTAGAATTTATTTTTTACCTCTATCATTCATGACACTTATGAGCACATTGTTTGTATTTATAAAAAATGAAGCATTTTTTTTAGATCTCGAGGAATACAATTTCTTCAAATAAATTTTGTTCCTAAAAGAATGTTTAGAAGATTTTGTTCATTTTCATTGCAATTTGGATGAATGCCAATATGACTTTGATACAATGTGACATTGTTCACAAGAGCAATTATGTCCACAACTTTGTCTCCTTTTCAACTTATGTCTATTGCTTTTGCAACCAAAATCACAATTCTCTATAAAAGCATAAAAGACACATTTTTCAAACCCATGAGATTATTTCTTTAGAATTATGATTGCTTTGTTCTTAAGGCATGTCTATTGTAATGTCTTCACAATTTCACCATGAAGACATAGCAAGGACAATGTGACAATATTAATCTTATCCTTCTTGAGCCTATTTTTGACTAACTAAGGGACTATGCCTCACAACGTGACTAAATAAGCCCTCAAGTAAGTCACACCAGAAAGGTATTTGTTATTATCAAGAAGGTCTCTCATGGCATAGATAAAAACATAAGTTTGTCCCAAATTGCATAATTTTTGTGGTATAAAAATATATGGATACATATAATTGAGTATAGGAACAGGACTCCAGATTTGATTCCACAATGTTGATTAGCACACTTAAGATCACCATCAGTAACAGTAGTTCTACGAATTTCATCAAACAGGGAACCCCCCAATTCTCTAGTTGAATTGTAAAACCCTAATTCAATCTAAAGGAAATCTCTCTCCATGTGGCTTTGTCTTCATGGAAGGACTTCTAAGTATTTACCTAGATTTCCCAAGCATGGAATGCTTTCATTATATCAGAAGGGATTTCACAACTCAAATCAATAATAGGGTCCATTGACATAATAAAATAAGAGGAAGGAGTATCTGATTGATCTAAAGACACTTAGAACACTTATATTTTTAGTACTTGAAATTGAAATAATACCATGTGTTCAGCCTAGGGGTGCTTGGAATTACCTAAGAAGGACATAATTCAATGTGGTGTGACCATCTATTAAAGGGTTATCTGCATTCATTTATCTATTCTTCCTCATGTTTAACAATTTTTAATCCTTGTATCTGAGGAGTCTACACTTTGACCAATTTGAGCTTTACTACTATTTTTTAAAGAATATTTTTAACATAAGCCATTTTATTCTTCTCTTTTATTTCTATAAATAAATCCTTTTCCTATTCCTCTTTTAATACTGTTTTGGATTTGAAGACAATTTTCTTCCTTTTGAAGAATGTTTAAGAGACGCCATGGTAGAAATAAGACCATATTATTTTGGATAATACACTTGAATAATTGTAAGGGGGAGTGGCTTAATTTTAAACATATTCGATGACCTCCAGTATAATTTCTAATTTTTCTTTGACATATGCTAACCTTTCAACATTCTCTCGAAGAGTTTTCAAATCATCGTTTAATTTTTCTAGACAAAATATTTCTATGTGGATATGACTAATATGCTCTTTGGTTGCAACATCATATCTAGCCATGTTGTGTGCATTTTGTTTGAGCGAAAGAAATTGATAATTTGAAAAAATCAATTGCCTAACTTCAAGCTTTGGATTTTCATCTTCAAGCATCCCATATTAAAAAAACATAATTCAACAACTACGGCTCCATGTTTAATTGTAGGATGGAAATTTGTAGGAGGAAGTCATGTTCTAGGAATATACCATGTATAAGTTGGATTTTCAATTGGTAGAAATGGGCAGTGAGTTTTCATCTAAAAAGGATTTGAAGAAGATTGAGCGTAATCAAAACAATATATACAGTACGAATCATGTCCATAATGATTTTTTTTAGGTGCATGCTCACTAGAAAAAAGCAAAGGTAGAAAGTTGGGTTGACACTTCTTCTAGATGTACTCCAACCATTCTTTGATTTTTTATTCAAACTATCAAAAGGTATAGTCATAATGATTTTATATATGAGCGGTCATTCTTTGATTAGAAAACAAAAGATAATTGATTTGGGATATTCTAATAGACTAAGATGTTTTTATTCCGATCATTGATCCAAAGTATATATAATTTAAGAATCATGTTTTGAATATTATAAGGGCATGCAGTCTAAATCCAATTGGACAATGGTCTTGTTTCCATTCTTATGGAATTGAAGATCGGTAAAATCAAGAACTACATTTTCTTTTTACTAGGTCTTGTTGCCATGTTTTCATGTTTATGGTAGATGGTGAGCTTAGGAAGGAGTGCAAGAATGGAAGTGCTAAAAAAATATAAGGATAATAGTGGTGTTTAATTGCACTGATTCATTAAGAGAAGAAATATTAAAACCAAACAATTGAATATAAGGTTGGATAAGTTCATATATTTAAGGATAAGTGAGATTAACAATATAACAAGGTACAAAAATGACTATATGAATCCATTATGGAAGGGTCCTTCAAAACCTTTAATAAGATCACCACTAAATTTAATGTCTTTCATCAATAACAAAACATAGGCTAGACATGTACAAGCGAGGGTGGACAAAAGGGTCGAGACAAAATTGAGTAATTCCTATATGGATATATAAGTAACCATTAGAAAGACCCCATTAAATATCTTCATGTTTAATAATTGATAATTTATAAATAGGTTGTTGAAGAGCAACTGGAATATTAGTATAAGTGTATTAGCCTCTAGTTGAAGCCTTAGAAAGAAAAGGATCCAATTTGATCAAGTTTCTCTACAGGAGTATGGAGAAGAAATTGATTTGGATCAAGAGTGAAAGATCATATAAATAATATGAGGAGGAATGTTTTTCCTTTGTGAAAAAAATGGAGATGGTTTTGGGCCAAGTGGAACTATAAGATCTATAATATATCTAGAATTACATCCAAATATGTAAGGAATTGAGGCCATTCGTTGTAATATGAGGGATTGCATGTGGTTACCAACAGTGCAAAATAAACATATAATCATACATGAGAGCATATACACATAGAGTAAGGAAGAATTAATGCTCACAAGAGTAAAAAGTATCTTGTATTATATCATAGAACCATACTATACAATGGAGGACAATACTATATATTTCTTGTCTCACTGGCCTCTGTGTGTGTGTGATGTACATTCGGTTAGGCAGTTAAAATTGTGCAATTGCTCGACATTTATCTTAATTGACTGGACTGAAATGGGCCGACCAACTGGGTGGTTGGTCATGAGGACCTAGTCAATTCATCGACTAGGCTCCTCCAACATCTTCCTCACCCAAAAACTCTTCTTTGTCTTGAAGAGACAATGGAGATGTGATAATTCAATATTACAAATTTTTATGAATTATGGTTGTTGAGAAGTAGATGTTGTTCCTATAGGATTTCCTTCAATGCATGCGTCAACTATGGAAGGGGAGGTGATGGCTAGATATTGTTGGAAGTCTCCCGAGTCAAATACTATTGTATGGATGCTTATGCTAACTATGGTTAAATCTAACAATCAAGAGATCTTTTCTAGCATAGGGCTAACTCTCATCCATTGTAATTATGGGGTGAGGTTTTGGTGTTGGATTTCCACAAAGCGCATCAACATATACACACACACACGCACACACACACACACACACGCACACACTTACCATACACTCAATGCTCCTAGGGGTTTTAAAGTTAATGAAGGGGGACAATGCACTCGATAATGTCTAAAAATGGCTGTATGTCAAACATGAACACGGTTGTCCTTTTGTGCCCAACCGATGTAATAAGGAGAGAGGTCTCGTGCGGCAAGGAGGTGAATAGAGTTTACAAAGTATTGGGATATTTTTTTTTGTTTGCATTGTTGAGGATGATCATGGATAGTTCATCTTTCACTTGATATTTTTTATTAAAAGGGAGATCTAAAATTTTCCCCTTCGTTCTTAAGAGTGAGGAAGGATATTCCTTATTAGGGTTGGGGAGATTCACTATTTCTACATAACAAGAAGAGTTAGGAAATATAATTTTATGGGGAAAATCATCTCTAGGTTCAAAGTGGTCTAATAGTTGCTCGAAATTGTATAGATTTTTAGGGATGGATTGGCATCGCAAGGAATCAAAATTTTAAGCATTTGAAAGTGGACTTTGTAGCAATAACACTGGTGAGGAGGTGATAAAGACACACTAGGACTAATGTAAGGGATAGATTTAGATTTAGGGTTAGGGTTGGGGGAGGATGGTGTGAGTTTAGTATTAAAAGGATGGTGGTAAGGAGAATGGAGACACATAGGAAGATGAGGGTGTTTTTCAAGTTTATGTTCCATGGGGAGGGCATGGTGGAAGGCTTGATCTAAAGTGTTTATCTCAAACAAAGCTAATTCATGTTGAAAAATCCCTATAAAACCATAACTAAATTTACAAATCAAGACCTCTTTATAGTATGTGATCTATCTAGTTGGATATGGAACTTAGTAAAAATAGATCAATGTGATTTTGGAAGCTTTGTCTTTGGGCTTGTTATAGTCATGGCCATCTACATACCAATTTTTGCAAGGAGACATGTGGGTAAATATAATAAAAGGAATCTCATGTGTCAATGTGCACGATCTTAGAGGTAGTTGGTTTATATTTATTAGGTCCATTGTAAATCTCTATACCTTCATTTCAACATTGCCACTATGCTTGTGCCATGCCTTCTAAATGGTTTCCTATGAGAGGTAAGCATTTCTATTCATTCATCAAACATGTCTTAAAATATGTATTTAGGTTTTGTATCCATGACTCTAGAAGTTCACCATACATTTTCCATCCATATTTGGGTACTATGGTATAAGTATTAAGTTCCAAAAATGAGAAGAACACTATATATTGGTCTCTTAGGTCCTATGTGAGAGCACTAGAGGTAGATAAAGGATAATATTGTAGACAAGAGATTCATCTTCATGTTAGGAAATTTCCCTTTATGTAGGCATTTTGTGAATAGAGAAGTCGAGGAAGTCAACCCACTATTGGAAGGGTGCGTTTGAGGTGGGAGGGTAGCCTCCAAGAGATTAAAAGTTATTGAAATACAAGTATTGGGTGGTACTTGATCCTAGAGATGTCGATCTAAAAATAGAAGAATCTTAGAAATCCAGTGAACCACTTGAAGAGTGGGACTGAGATGGGAGCTTAGCATCCATAGCTTAATTTTTTCATAAAAAGTAATTGATGGGTGGGATTTAGATCATAAAGATCCTAATTCTAGACAATAGAAGAAAACCTAGGAAGAAAATGCCAAGGGTTTGCATCGAAGAAGGATTTGGGTGGGAGGGTGTGCTAAAAAATATAACTAGATCTGAAAAGATGCAAATCAAAGCATTCAAATAATTCCTAGGAACAAATACATTTAGGATTTGCATAAAATTTATATCCAAGTGGGAGGGGGGGGCGATTCTCCAAAAAAGAACCATATTAGAAGTAGTGTCTGTGGGGTGGGAGGGTGGAACCAAAATATCCCAATGCTAGAAGAGTATAGACTTGTTGTAGGCTCTAACACTAATTAATGAAGCTCTCTACCAAATCTTATGAATAAATGCGAGAAATTCATAGAAGAAATCCAAGAAAGAATAATAGATCCATGAATAATATGGTTAACTTTAATCTTATGGTTGAAGCCCTTCAATATATTTATAATAGTCTACTCAAGTTAATTGCCAACTAAAATAAACAATAAACTAAACGCCATTTGTTTATGCCAAAATTGGAATATAAGAAAAGGAAAACATATAAGGTTCAAGGGGGAAAATGGAATGGAATGGAACACGTCCCTAGTCTAACTGATTACATCCTTAGGTTCCTTAGTCATATCAATCAATGGAGTCATTCCCCTTAAGGGTACTTATTCTCTATTTAGATGTGGATGTTAAATTTACATTGTTCTTTAATTGGAATACAACTATTATTGATTCATAAATAAATTATAACGTATAAGTGCTAAAATAAATGCAATAATAAAAAAACAAAATCAAATAAATAAATACAAGAAAAATGGCAAATGAAATAACTATCCAAAGTAAGTAATATATATATATATATATATATACAACGGCAAGAATGGTGCTTAAAAAAACACAACATTAAATGTTGCTTTAAACATTTTATACCTTTTAAACAACTTAACAAAACAAAATATTAAATGTTGCTTTAAACGATTTTCTATTTTTAAACAATTTTATAATACTTTAAATTTTTAATAAATATTATACTTTACTGAAATTTCTAGAGTTTTGTACTGAAAATAAGAAGATTGGATACTTATTAAAATAAGAAGATTGAAATTTGTTTTGTTGCCCATACAAACACATCTATTTTCACAATAGGCGTCTTTGCTGTTATATTTCATATATATCCAGAACACGACATGGAAGCTGCCGGTGCCAGCTTATCTTCATATCTATTTTCACAATAGGCGTCTTTGCGGTTATATTTCATTTAAGCCCCTCTCTACGGAACAGTGCAATGTTGAGAAAAATATAATAAAGAATTGCAATATATTTATATTTCTGTCAGCCTTCATTCCTCTCTCTTAGGGTAGGGAGATTTTTATCAGCATTCCTTTTTCTCAGGGCAGGGAGACCTGGTTATAAAACGGATATATCTCGTAGCGCACAGTGCAACTGGCAAGATACAGTTGAGCTCCAATCCGTGAAGAACAACACCCATTCATAGCTCCAATCGCTTTTCTCAAGCAGACACCGCAGTCGGGCGCTGCGAGAGTTCTCGAGCACATTTCTAATCCATAAACAGTGACAGAGGAATTCACCACCCATGATCCGGTGGCGAATCTAGCAACGTTTAGAGGAGCCTCCCCCGCCAGGGTCTCCATGAGATTCCCGAGAGTGTGCTGGAAAGCTTTAATATCCTGGTTGCTCTTAACATTCTCAAGAGCATAGGCAACGGTGGTATCAAGAACAGAGGCAAAACTGTAATTCTCATAGCGAATGAAGCAAGATTCCAACTGAATCCGAGCGCCGATGGCATTGGGGCAGTCTTGATAAGTCATCTGTGAAGCTGCAGCGGAACAGGTTTCGCAGTCGTGGGGAGAGACGTCGGGCCTGCATTGCAGAAGGCCGTAGACTCCGCCATAAGTATATGTTGCCAATCCGGCAGTGGGGGCAGCTGCATTAACCAGGTATTGCATTACCCTGTTGACGTTGCTCTCGTATATACTGCCATTGCTGTATTTATTTACATTGCAGAGACCGTAAATAAACGGATCGGACTGCGCATCAACAGTTGAGATTGAAATTAAATTAAACTGCAGTCCAAGTAACAATAATCCCATCAAACACCACCGCCATGTTATCATACCTTCCATCTTTTTAATACGTTTCCGAATAAATGCAAAGAGTGACAGAGATCAAAGAGAAAAATAAATGACAGGCAGGCAGCTGGTTAAATGCACAGGCAGAGACACAGCTAATTGGCAGTGGATATTGAGAACGAAGACAAGGAAGGATTTTATAGATAAAGGATGCGATGTGGAGACGAAGCGAATTGGAATTTGGTGGTGGATATTCATAAGTGGGCTAAGTCTACTTCTAGGACTAGGCGAGCGAGATGGTGGAATTGGCGTCGCCACTAAAGATAATAATAATTTATTTACTGGACTTTTTCAGAGATCGATGATGAACTCAGTCAGACATTTGGCATTGAATATATTTTCATAGCTCGGAGCTTCCGTTGAAACGAACGACATAAAATATTAAAAATAGATGTAGCAACACCATGTTGCCGTGATAAACCAACACGGGCGTCGCCTTTGATGGAAGAAAAGGTCTTCCCGATTGAATTGCATTAGATCTTTGACAGGTTCATAAATATGTTAATATATAGGCAGTTACCACCGAAAACGAACGATTATATAAATATTTATAAAGAATCTTTACAACTATACTTGTTGGTTTGTGTGGTAATACATCCTATTTTTAAAAGTTTCATAAATACTCTAGTTTATATGAAAAGTTAAATGAAGGAATAAAAGGAATCTTTTTAATTTAGGTTTTAATTCAGGAGGTGTAGAATAGATGGTGAATAGGTGTAAAGTTGGAAATGGATTGGACCATTCAAAGATTTCAATATATATAAAAACCTGATTTTGCCCTAACCTATCTTTCTATGTTTCAACCAAAACATATTTTCTCATTCTAATTTTTACTCACTGAAATTTGCTAACATAATGTTTGAGAGTTCCATTAATTTTTACTAATTTCAACCAAAAACTTTTTTTCCAATTGAAAGCTATAATAAGTTGTTTAGCAAAAGGCATATTAATATAATAAAAAAGTTACCTAACTCCAAATTCTCGCATGCCATTCTCACAAAATAAAACTCAAATACTTTTCCTTAAAGAAATCAATTTTCCATTAACCTAAAACTAGTTATGAACCCTATAATATTCTCATAAATTAGTTATGATCCCTACAATATTCTCATGACTAAGTGGATGACCATTGATATATGATAGGAAATTAGAATTTCAGAAATTATAAATATTCATGAACATATTATACATGGAAATGCTACTTACTATTTAGGAGGGAGAAATACATGTCAAAGGATAAAAAACCCAAGATTTGTAACATTTGTTTCGAACTTGACAGTTATATAATTATTACCACATAAGGAGAATTTGGTAGCAACATTGGGCATAGGTAGAGAAGATTGCCAAGCACCATACCAAGTGTGGTTGTAATAGGTTTGGTATTTACTTCGTAGATGGACAAGAATAGAGAAGTCATTGCTATCCTCCAACAATTGAATAGACCTTGGTGTGTACTTGGGAATTTGTTTCTTAGCTAGTACATGTTCTTGGATATGCTAGTAGATATGTTTTGGGTGGTATTGATATGATACCTTCACTAACTAGAAATATTAGCTGACTCAACTGAAGGAGACAAGCTGGTCAATTTAAGATGGTCCATGTTATTTTTTTTCATCCCACTCTTAAAAAAAGGAGGATATGGAAGTTATCCTACATGTCTTTTCTATTTGAGATTTCAAAATTTTGAGTGTAGTGAGAGGTATTATACCATCAACATCTGGATATTGCAAGGGTTATCATTCAACCATTTACATTTTGAGCTACATACTACTATAGTGTCATGAGAGGGACCCAATTGACAATGAACTAGACCAGGATGGTGAATGGAAGATAGTAGGGTAAAGTGGCTCTTCATTTTTTCCTACCAAATACTTGTAGTATCTTCCACATGATAATATGTTACAACATTTTTGAATCAATTGAATATAATGTGCATGTGTGCTTGATTCTATATCAAGATCTTGCAAAATTCAATGCATAATTATTCACAAGCACATGCATAAATATCATAAATTCAATTAGATAATCAAAATATAAAGAAAATACGTACTTACTCCAAATAGAATAGGAGAACTTGATAACCTTTGAATAATATGTAATGACTTCAAATATTAAGAATTGGTCATTCGGTAGAATAGTTTTTTCTCCTTGCATTTGAGCCAAGTCAACGATGAATGTGTGTCTAGATCCTTAAAAGAAAGTTTGGGAAACATATACCAGTATAAATTCAAATATGATTTTGTAACTATATGATGTGATTTTAAATAATGTTCCTATATGATGGAGTATTGTAATTTATGTCTTTATATTCTCAAAAGATAATTTGGGATATATGTTACATTTTAATTCTAGCATGTGTGTTTATTATATATTACTACACAAGTGTGTACATAAATGTAAATCATCGCGATGCACTAAAGTATTATAAGCATTGAAAATAAACATCTATAACAACTTCCACATTATAAAATATCCATAAAGCTTTAATAATATATATTTTCAAATTTGTAATTTTTATTTTATATTAAATTGGTGTGTTTTTACATATGGAGAACACCATTGTGCTACAATATTTTAACATAATCAAGATACGAAATTAAAGAATAATAATGGTGCATACATAAGTAAGTTTATAATAAAAACCCTAATCAATATTTCATTCCTTGAACAAAAGTTTGAGGGTCTAATCTTGTACAAGATACGTTTATCGTGGAAGGCTTTGGGGTGGCCAGTCTTTTGTGAAAAACGAAATTTGTAAGAGATTGTAGGTCACATACAACTGTGCAGAGGAGAAATTTCAGCTATGTAACTTCTTATTATTCATCTCAAATTTTCCCCTAATTGTTTACAAAATCATTATTTTTTTTTTTTTTTATGTTTCTATTAACATTACAATGCATTTTTATGAAAATAAAAAGTTTTCATAGTCACCTTCAACAATGGAAACCCTAGATTTATTATTGTTTCCCTTCTATTTTATGTGGCTATAAACATTAGAATTGCAATTTTACCCTATCTACTTCTTCTAGGAACTGAATATTCAATGGATTTGTGTATATAGTGGGAATATATTGCAATGGTACCACTTATTTCATTGGATCCCAAAAATGTTTCTTGTGCTCTTTTTCGAAAAAAATACTTTCACAGTAATCCAGTGTGCTCCCTAGAGTATAATAGACCGACAATATTTTTTTAGAAAACTTGATAGTTTAAATTTAGTTCATTTAAAAAAGGTTTACCAATTTACTGGTGTGTATTCATGTGTGTGATGCACTGATGCATATACATGTACAATACACAATGATCAAACCGAAAACTCTTTTAGCTTGAAATAATTTACTTTATTTGGAAAACACATTTCATAGTTTATCTATTATGATGCAAACAATATATTGATAGAAGATGTCCGACATAAGTTCAATGAAAGCTTTTTTGCAATGAGGACAGTGGAAGAGCATCCCAAAAAGATAACAAGGGAAGTTGTTTGAAATTTTACTACTATTTGAATTATTTGTATGTTTAAATGATGTATATTGGCTAATGTTTGTCATGCAAAGAAAATACATGAATAAACTTGTTATGATTGTTTGCAATATGTGTGCAAATTAAGAGCATAAAAAATTGATGGAAATGTTGCAAGGAGATGCATTTGGTGAATCAAAAGGTAATCAATATGGAGTTTTCCTTTCAATTTTCAATAATAATGTAGCTATTAAGAATAATCACTAACATGTTTTAAACACTCTATTTCACATTTTTTGAATGTTGTGCAAGGACCAAAAACAAGGGAAGGGAATTCCATGCTAAGAAGATAGAAATTATGAAGTATGTAAATGATGATGAATTGCTCCTCGCTTAATATCAAGTGGTGATGGAAATTAATAAAGGGAGGAAACCTTATATAAAACTATGAGGGCCGTAGTGGAAGGAACATATAGACATAGTTTATGGTTAAAATACCATGATCAATCCAATGGCTCAAGGAATTAGCTTATATATAAACGATAGAAAGCATTTCTAGATCAATGATCAATGAGACCCGTCAAATAAGTTATATAACTTGACGAGAACCCGACAATGTTCTCTTTTTTTTGGAGGTCATTTTTAGAAGCTTTTTTTACCTGAGCCATTGTTTTGCAATTTTGAATCATCCGGGTCATAAAAAAATATAATTTTGATTTACAAATGTATTTTTTCAAATTTAACAAAGAAACATACATTTCGTAGCTAGTTATAATGAAAAAATATGTACATTTTGGATTTTTTTTTTTTTTTTTAGAAGCTAGTTATAATGAAAAATATATACATTTGAGAAGTTTTTTCTTTAAACTTTCATTTCAAATAAGTCATTTTATGGACAAATTTGTTAAAATAAAGAGAAAATAAAGTCATTTCAAACCATTTAACGTACTTTCAGAGATTTTATGTATAAAAATGATACTAATTATCAATATTTTCCATAAAGAAATCAATCACATAAACTCAACATAAAGTGTACCATATATTTATAAACAACATATTAAAAACATAATACTTATTCTTAAACTAAAACCTTAAAGTCAAAATATTACGAAAATATCTCATCAATAATTTGTCAAATTTAACATTTTCCTCAATGACATGAAACTAATCAAGAATATCATGCAGATCAAAATTTTGATCAGAATCAACATTTTCTAGAGCTTAGCTCTCTTTCTGTGTAATATCCCGAATTTTGGACTAACTATTTTTGTTGTTATATTGGGCCACGGCCCGAGCACCTGTGTTTTATTTTGAGTATTGGGCATGACCCCTAGCACCTATGATTTATTCTTTTATATATTCACATATCGGGCATGGACCCTGACTGAATTCTTTATTTGAGTGTATACTGGGCGAGAAGGCCCCAATGTTTTAATGATGTTCTTCAGTGTAATGCCCCTAAAAATATACCCTAATTTTTTTTTTCTTAAGGGTTTCCACATTGTCGTAAACTCACATTTACCCAAAATACTTTGGTACTCATAACTTAAGTGATGTTCTTCTTGTTTATTTCATTAATAACTAAGCGGGTTACCGCAATACTTTATTTTTTTACACCGATCAGAGTATATCCGGATCGTATACGTTTTGGACGACAAGAATCAATCTACTTAATATTTACAATATGCTTTTAATCGTCATAACCATTCTAGCCAAATACTTAACATTTCGCTTTTAAGAGTGCTATCCAACTTTCATAATTCTAATACTTATGCTGTACTAAGCTCACTATCTTTAAAGTTCAAAATATCGTCTAACCATTTTTAAGGATGAATTCAATTCAGTACACCTAGTAAGCCTTACAAATATGTAGCGAACTATTATGCCTAAAACGTCTAAATCTTGACATAGAGATGATCATTCGTTTTCTTTCAACTCAACCAATATATAACACGTACATATTTATATATCCTTTTGAAACCATAATAATGTCTAAATGTATTAATAACATCTAAATATATTTACATAACTAAAACCACATCTTTCCTTTTCAATCCAACAAATATAAAACTTATATATATATATATATATATATATATATATTTCTAATTCATAATCATTAAATCCTACCCATCTTTTATTTTATAAATAGGTATGAGCTTCATAGAGCATAACGTAATAATTTAGATGCTATTCAAACAACTATTTAACTACCCTCATTACCTCCTTTGTCCTTAAATCGAGGCTAGGTCCCAGATGTAATTCAAATAACTATTTAATTACCCTCATTACCTTCTTTGTCCTTAAATCGAGGCTAGTTCCTAGGTGTAATTCAAATAACTATTTAATTACCCTCATTACCTTCTTTGTCCTTAAATCGAGGCTAGTTGTATATATAAGTTACCGCAATTTTCATTTATAAGTTACATGTATAAATATAAATCAAATTCACTTTAGATAAATTATAAATATAATTAATATAATAACCCAAATCTTTAGCAAAGGAGTTTTGTTTTAAACGGAGAGTATTATGAATGCACCTCTTTTTTTTCTTCCATAATATTAGCAATAAATCAATGTAATTCTCAAACAATGTCTAAATGGAAAATAACTATGCGTTAAGCGTTTCTACCGGGATTCATTTAATAATTTCGAATATAAATTTAATTCTAAATTTATAATATCCATGAATGCCCGTCGTTTAACTCTTATATGTAGGAGACTAATATTCAATGGCTATTTTATATTCATGCAAAGAAAGGGAAGATGAATACATGCTGCAGTTCATACACATAGAAAGATTAATACACTGCCCATCAAGAAGTCACTTTAGAAGGTCTGTCATCCGACTGGTAAATGATTGTGTCAACGGTTACAGCGACGACAACACCAACAGAAACAAACACACAGAAAGTAATATATCATATACAGACAATACTGACAGAACACATAGGCATAAGTCATTATTTGATAGCTACTCATTTGGATCGTTTCAGCTGATGATAATCAATAATTATCTACATAGTCACTGTAAGTCAACCGATAGAAAAACTCTATTGAAGCCTCATTGCCGTAGATCATCGCCTGAGGGTCGTTACTTATAGACACTAGTTTTTAAGCATCTGATCCACTCTATACAGGTTGCGATCTAGATCTGGGTGGAATGGAATGCACAGCTTAGCTGCTCGGTTGGGCTACTCGGTCGGGATACTCTACCAAGCTACTTAGTTGTTGGGCTATCAAAGCATGCACGGAGGCCGCCAGAATTAACACGCAGGCTATGTAGGCGAGATAAGATATCTAACTTAGCCAAATCTCAGAATTATATAATATCATTAATGTTTAAAACGTCCTCCGTGTAGCCAACAGGTCGTACGGAGCTTCCAAGTATGGAGACGATGGTAGCTGGTAGGTATGGGAAGTAATTGGGAGATGCAGGTTCGACATAAGCGTCTGACCATGGAGGTGCAGAACTCAACACGCAAACAATCACTGAGAGTAGGATAGAGAAGATAGCGCCACAGGAAGGAAGAGTTGTCAAACGTGGGAATTTGGTATACAAATCTAGTACTTGCTGCCACATCTCATATTTACAGAATTACTACAGATCTCAGATATATAAAATCAAGATTACAAATAGAGGATTATACACAGAGGTACTGCAGATATAAAATCAAGATTACAAATAAAAGATTATACACAGAGATACTGCAGATATAAAATCAAGTTTACAATTAAAAGATTATACACCGAGGTAGTGCAGATATAAAATCAAGATTTAAAAGAGAAGATTAAATCTACTTCATAAACTAAATTCCGATTAATGAAGTAACACGGCTATAGGATCAGATTTCTCTCTTTTATTAAATCTAAAGAATCATAATACAACTAAATAGCAAATACCATAAATTATCGGTTGCATCAAGAAATCTGAAAGAGTGAATTACAGTATACAACAGTATCTTAAATGACAGACCAGATCTCCACAATTCATTCAGAAAATAAAATACGCATAGATCGGGATCTATCTAATCCAGCCAAGTATAATACACGAACTTTCAATAAATAAATTTAATTACTCGTATTCACATATTCTGTGTCAAAGAGTTTAATTTTGGTTCCATTGATGTAATTGGAAATTAAGACGAAATAGAAAAGCTTGACATTCATACAATTTATAAAACTGAGTTATCAACCTCGACTAACAATTTTTAAATAAAAAAATGGGGAACAATACTTATCTTAACAATTAGAGTAAGGCACCAAAGACTTGGCTGCAACATTCCTCCCTTCCAACTGATCTCTGTGCGGCGTAGGTTTTTCCCGCCGAGAGACCACCCCCGAGCTGGGCATGAAATCCACTAGGATGAAGAGTAATCTTCAGCTTCCTCTAATTAAATCTTACTTATATTTTACATTCCCTTCTTCCTCTTGAAGAACCTCTCCCTTTTCTGAACACCCTCGTGTCCCTTATATAGCCAATCTATGTTTTGACTATCATCATAAGTCCTTGTTGGAACTAATTAACTTGTTTAATCTCAGTTATTTTTAACTGATAGATTTACTTAGTCAACCTTTGGTTAATTGATCTTTTAACTTCACTAATATTTAAGTTTATTTATCTTTATCTAATCATAAATAACGTATCTTTAAATTAACTCAATATCTTTAATTAGTTCACTTAACTTATCTTTAAATTAACTCAGGATATTTATTTAGTTCACTTAACTTATCTTTAAATTAATTCAAGATCTTTAACTTAGTTTACTTAAGGTAATTATATTATCTCAACATAAATAAAAGTAACTTGCCTTTAACTATCAATTTATATAGTTAACATACTATTATTAGATAAGTGTTTCCCATGCATACTTGTGCATTTAGTTACTATTTATCCATTCATAACCATGCATCAACTACGAGTTAATATTCACCTATTTTATTTATCTTTTTTTTAATAAAATTTTATTGTAAATACCAATCTGTTTCCTTGGTAATAATAAATCATTTATCTTTTATTCCTAATTTATAATCAGGAAAACATTAGTCATTTTTCACTTACGAAATTTAACGACATCTTTTGTCCCACCAATGCTCTTTATGTTAATTTCTTATTTTTACTTAATGGTACTTATCATAGATTAGCCTCATGCGAGTAGTTAGATGATAAGAACTTGTTACTGCTTTGTGCCGACTAGAAGTTTCTTCGACATCCTTATCTAGAACTAATTTTTAACATACTTTAGACTTAAGTGTTTTTCTTAATGAACATCACAGTTCACATTAAGTGCTCACAGCACTAGCATGAATACTGTAATCAAAATTCATGGCCATGAAGCCATTCACCCTCTCCCCCTAGTGGATTCCATGCCCCATTCGTTTCGTTGCGTCAAGCCTTCAGCCTCCTAAGTCTACAAATTCACTTAACACTTAGGAAAACATAATCATACTTAAAAGTCTTACCTGCGAAGCTCCTTCCATGAGCTCCTTGCCGTTGGCGGGTACACAGTTGTACTTTCTCTTGCAGAAACCGTAAGGGAGAAAAGCGTGATATTACATTCAGCTTTGATATGGGTACAAACCTTAATATACTGAGATGATCTTTTGTTACTTACTGTGCAGAGCTATGATTTTACATGATTTGACTTATGAGTGTGTTGAGCGTGGACTCAGAAACACACATATAACCTACATAGTGGGCATAAGCCCTGATGTACCTAGAAGAATGTTTATGTACTGGGAGTAAGCCCTGAGGTACATTGAGTGTTGGGCCTAAGCCCTGGAGCACTCCAAGCTTGATAAACCAATACGGGATCCGAGGCAACTTAAATATTCTAGATGTGCCTCACAACAACATTCTAGCACTAGTGTTGAGCAGAGGCTTATGTGTTTTTTTTTTCATTTTTAACTTTATTTTTAGGAGTTTTGTTGTAACGATGTCTTTTGCTAGGGTCATAGTTTGAAACAAGGCCTAATTTTAAACACCCCACAAATCAGAGTGATTTCGGAAGCACCACTTTTTGATTGAGGGGCTGATTTGGGGTTTTAATTGCAATCACATCGATCGGGGTTTCAAAAAAGTTGTAAATTTGGCTTCGAAAAAAAAAGGTGCTACTGGTAGCACCACTTTTCAAATCTAGGGTTTTTTGTTGTTGTTTTTAATGCAAAAATATGCGTTTTTATGGCTAGATTTCTCGTTTTGAGTATAAAGTTCTAGTCAAGTTGTATACCTTGATGTCATACTTCCAATAGAAAAAAATAACAATAACAAAAAATATCATTTAAAACGTATTGGTATTGATATATCAATGCTTTTTCATGGCGCATAAAACTTGTAGGAAACAAATTATGGAGTGGGACCAACATAAGACTTGTCAAGAGATGACGTGAGGAATGGATTTTAAAGAATGTATATTTTTTATGAATTATGTCTTTCTATGGTACACTTTTCAATTTACATGTATCATGTATATATATTCTATTATAAATGTAGATATACTCATTACACATTATTTCTATACTTTTAGATGGAAAATTATGAGCAGGAAAAAAATCAAACCAATCAACAAAGCATTAGGTAAAATAACCCAAGTACATTAATATTGCATACGAGTGATGAAGAAATGAGGCATGAAAGCAAATCAAGCAATGAAAATAGTTTGAGTGAAAAATGTTCTCACAAGTGGTATATT
Source organism: Larix kaempferi (assembly GCA_027924585.1). Classification (NCBI taxonomy): domain Eukaryota; kingdom Viridiplantae; phylum Streptophyta; class Pinopsida; order Pinales; family Pinaceae; genus Larix; species Larix kaempferi. Next base: position 7,983,017 of record BSBM01000344.1, on the reverse strand, counting down.
TTGAACCGTTTGCTTTTGAAAATCAAACATTTTGTTTTTAATATATTGAACATATTATGCGAATTGGATGAACTTAGGTTACCGATAAGTATAACAATTATACATTGACATTTTGATTGTTTAGGACCTTTATGTTGTCCCATTTTATACGAATAAGGGTCTCTTATTCATATATAATAAAATGAGTTTCTTATTTCAATGCATTGTCCAATATTGCAGAATGCTACATTGTTGATTAAATATATGGATGATTAATATATGGATATTAGAGATGGATGATTATATATTTCAATTCAAATATATGTGTAATCTTAAGGTATAATAAATTATTACAATTAGTATATACAAACACAATAATTAAAATTCAAATATCAATAGTAATACAAAGATTATTTGGTATTTTAATCATTAATTGAAAATTTGAAAAAACAATTAATTAACATATAAACAGATTGATGCATTGTATTTTCTAAACTCACTTAAGGGTGTGGGGCATACGTAAATTGTTAATGGTGTGGTTTTTTTTACATTGTGAGAAATTATTCATTGATGTTTTTCACTGGATTAATTGCACGAGTGCTTCTAGTTGTCATCAATAGTACACCACTAACATGGTTCTCAAGAAAGAATCAGCATTAGTGCTTTATATATAACAATTGCACGGGTTCTATTATGTATAGTATGTGCACCAAAGTCCATATAAAATGGAAATGGTAATATCAGCAGTGATCGTAGTTGTGAATCGTCGCGACCAATTTGTTTTCAATCATAACAAGAACCAATCCTGCAAACAATAATACATGGACTAGGGAATTATATAAATGAAAAGCGTCAGTGCATAACATTTAAATTGTGCACATGAGTTCCGATATACTTGAGATGAGATAGTACACGTATGCTCATAAAGAACTGATGCATACATGTGATATATGCACATCGATAAAAATAAACTATGTTATAACCTCTAACAACCCAATATTTTTAATTTATGATGAACATCCATTATGATATCCACCAAAACCTATCTTACCAATGGTGGATGCTTTTTAGAATTTTTTTCCAAATCACGTAACACTAAAAGCCTCCACAAAAATCTCTACTAGAAAGTGTTTTCCTTGTAGTTATTGCCAATTTCTCTTATTCTATCATTGTTTAACGAAACATCTTATTCTCTATGCAATTTTCTAAGTTGTTCATCTCCTTCTTTGATTTGCTTGGAAAGTTCTCAATGTCAGTTTTACTTTTTCTTGACAGAATGATATAATACCATGATTTTGTCATTTTTGCGTTACTATCTCTAGATATGTAGAGCATAACACACATCGGGAAAAAATAAACTAGGTACAAAAGGATTACGGATACCAATACGAGAAAATAAAGCGGGAGATTTAGCATAAGGACTAGGACTAGGTTTGGAGACAAAGAAGGTAGATGGCACAAAAGTGAAGGACGAGTCCACCATGTTGTGCTATGAATGTTGGTGAGAAAATTAAGAAATGTGAGAAGAAAGGGTGTATATATCATGCACTTGGGAATGCGGAAGGGAAGTAAATTCTTGTTGGGAAAGGGAAAGAGATTCTTGTAGTTCCTTTCAAGTAGGAAAAATAGAAAACATTTTGACAGATAGAAAATGAAGTTCATAAAGTAACATCTTAGAGATTAAGTTTACATTAGTAGATGAATCAGAAATAGAGAGCTGGTTTGCATCTAAATTTTGATGTTGATGAATCTTGATCAAAATTAAAATGAAATATGAATCTCAATTTTCATAGTTGGAACATTCATCCCATTCCACAAGATTAAGTTGTTTACTAAATTGTTCTAGAAGCTTAGAATTTATTTTTTACCTCTATCATTCATGACACTTATGAGCACATTGTTTGTATTTATAAAAAATGAAGCATTTTTTTTAGATCTCGAGGAATACAATTTCTTCAAATAAATTTTGTTCCTAAAAGAATGTTTAGAAGATTTTGTTCATTTTCATTGCAATTTGGATGAATGCCAATATGACTTTGATACAATGTGACATTGTTCACAAGAGCAATTATGTCCACAACTTTGTCTCCTTTTCAACTTATGTCTATTGCTTTTGCAACCAAAATCACAATTCTCTATAAAAGCATAAAAGACACATTTTTCAAACCCATGAGATTATTTCTTTAGAATTATGATTGCTTTGTTCTTAAGGCATGTCTATTGTAATGTCTTCACAATTTCACCATGAAGACATAGCAAGGACAATGTGACAATATTAATCTTATCCTTCTTGAGCCTATTTTTGACTAACTAAGGGACTATGCCTCACAACGTGACTAAATAATCCCTCAAGTAAGTCACACCAGAAAGGTATTTGTTATTATCAAGAAGGTCTCTCATGGCATAGATAAAAACATAAGTTTGTCCCAAATTGCATAATTTTTGTGGTATAAAAATATATGGATACATATAATTGAGTATAGGCACAGGACTCCAGATTTGATTCCACAATGTTGATTAGCACACTTAAGATCACCATCAGTAACAGTAGTTCTACGAATTTCATCAAACAGGGAACCCCCCAATTCTCTAGTTGAATTGTAAAACCCTAATTCAATCTAAAGGAAATCTCTCTCCATGTGGCTTTGTCTTCATGGAAGGACTTCTAAGTATTTACCTAGATTTCCCAAGCATGGAATGCTTTCATTATATCAGAAGGGATTTCACAACTCAAATCAATAATAGGGTCCATTGACATAATAAAATAAGAGGAAGGAGTATCTGATTGATCTAAAGACACTTAGAACACTTATATTTTTAGTACTTGAAATTGAAATAATACCATGTGTTCAGCCTAGGGGTGCTTGGAATTACCTAAGAAGGACATAATTCAATGTGGTGTGACCATCTATTAAAGGGTTATCTGCATTCATTTATCTATTCTTCCTCATGTTTAACAATTTTTAATCCTTGTATCTGAGGAGTCTACACTTTGACCAATTTGAGCTTTACTACTATTTTTTAAAGAATATTTTTAACATAAGCCATTTTATTCTTCTCTTTTATTTCTATAAATAAATCCTTTTCCTATTCCTCTTTTAATACTGTTTTGGATTTGAAGACAATTTTCTTCCTTTTGAAGAATGTTTAAGAGACGCCATGGTAGAAATAAGACCATATTATTTTGGATAATACACTTGAATAATTGTAAGGGGGAGTGGCTTAATTTTAAACATATTCGATGACCTCCAGTATAATTTCTAATTTTTCTTTGACATATGCTAACCTTTCAACATTCTCTCGAAGAGTTTTCAAATCATCGTTTAATTTTTCTAGACAAAATATTTCTATGTGGATATGACTAATATGCTCTTTGGTTGCAACATCATATCTAGCCATGTTGTGTGCATTTTGTTTGAGCGAAAGAAATTGATAATTTGAAAAAATCAATTGCCTAACTTCAAGCTTTGGATTTTCATCTTCAAGCATCCCATATTAAAAAAACATAATTCAACAACTACGGCTCCATGTTTAATTGTAGGATGGAAATTTGTAGGAGGAAGTCATGTTCTAGGAATATACCATGTATAAGTTGGATTTTCAATTGGTAGAAATGGGCAGTGAGTTTTCATCTAAAAAGGATTTGAAGAAGATTGAGCGTAATCAAAACAATATATACAGTACGAATCATGTCCATAATGATTTTTTTTAGGTGCATGCTCACTAGAAAAAAGCAAAGGTAGAAAGTTGGGTTGACACTTCTTCTAGATGTACTCCAACCATTCTTTGATTTTTTATTCAAACTATCAAAAGGTATAGTCATAATGATTTTATATATGAGCGGTCATTCTTTGATTAGAAAACAAAAGATAATTGATTTGGGATATTCTAATAGACTAAGATGTTTTTATTCCGATCATTGATCCAAAGTATATATAATTTAAGAATCATGTTTTGAATATTATAAGGGCATGCAGTCTAAATCCAATTGGACAATGGTCTTGTTTCCATTCTTATGGAATTGAAGATCGGTAAAATCAAGAACTACATTTTCTTTTTACTAGGTCTTGTTGCCATGTTTTCATGTTTATGGTAGATGGTGAGCTTAGGAAGGAGTGCAAGAATGGAAGTGCTAAAAAAATATAAGGATAATAGTGGTGTTTAATTGCACTGATTCATTAAGAGAAGAAATATTAAAACCAAACAATTGAATATAAGGTTGGATAAGTTCATATATTTAAGGATAAGTGAGATTAACAATATAACAAGGTACAAAAATGACTATATGAATCCATTATGGAAGGGTCCTTCAAAACCTTTAATAAGATCACCACTAAATTTAATGTCTTTCATCAATAACAAAACATAGGCTAGACATGTACAAGCGAGGGTGGACAAAAGGGTCGAGACAAAATTGAGTAATTCCTATATGGATATATAAGTAACCATTAGAAAGACCCCATTAAATATCTTCATGTTTAATAATTGATAATTTATAAATAGGTTGTTGAAGAGCAACTGGAATATTAGTATAAGTGTATTAGCCTCTAGTTGAAGCCTTAGAAAGAAAAGGATCCAATTTGATCAAGTTTCTCTACAGGAGTATGGAGAAGAAATTGATTTGGATCAAGAGTGAAAGATCATATAAATAATATGAGGAGGAATGTTTTTCCTTTGTGAAAAAAATGGAGATGGTTTTGGGCCAAGTGGAACTATAAGATCTATAATATATCTAGAATTACATCCAAATATGTAAGGAATTGAGGCCATTCGTTGTAATATGAGGGATTGCATGTGGTTACCAACAGTGCAAAATAAACATATAATCATACATGAGAGCATATACACATAGAGTAAGGAAGAATTAATGCTCACAAGAGTAAAAAGTATCTTGTATTATATCATAGAACCATACTATACAATGGAGGACAATACTATATATTTCTTGTCTCACTGGCCTCTGTGTGTGTGTGATGTACATTCGGTTAGGCAGTTAAAATTGTGCAATTGCTCGACATTTATCTTAATTGACTGGACTGAAATGGGCCGACCAACTGGGTGGTTGGTCATGAGGACCTAGTCAATTCATCGACTAGGCTCCTCCAACATCTTCCTCACCCAAAAACTCTTCTTTGTCTTGAAGAGACAATGGAGATGTGATAATTCAATATTACAAATTTTTATGAATTATGGTTGTTGAGAAGTAGATGTTGTTCCTATAGGATTTCCTTCAATGCATGCGTCAACTATGGAAGGGGAGGTGATGGCTAGATATTGTTGGAAGTCTCCCGAGTCAAATACTATTGTATGGATGCTTATGCTAACTATGGTTAAATCTAACAATCAAGAGATCTTTTCTAGCATAGGGCTAACTCTCATCCATTGTAATTATGGGGTGAGGTTTTGGTGTTGGATTTCCACAAAGCGCATCAACATATACACACACACACGCACACACACACACACACACGCACACACTTACCATACACTCAATGCTCCTAGGGGTTTTAAAGTTAATGAAGGGGGACAATGCACTCGATAATGTCTAAAAATGGCTGTATGTCAAACATGAACACGGTTGTCCTTTTGTGCCCAACCGATGTAATAAGGAGAGAGGTCTCGTGCGGCAAGGAGGTGAATAGAGTTTACAAAGTATTGGGATATTTTTTTTTGTTTGCATTGTTGAGGATGATCATGGATAGTTCATCTTTCACTTGATATTTTTTATTAAAAGGGAGATCTAAAATTTTCCCCTTCGTTCTTAAGAGTGAGGAAGGATATTCCTTATTAGGGTTGGGGAGATTCACTATTTCTACATAACAAGAAGAGTTAGGAAATATAATTTTATGGGGAAAATCATCTCTAGGTTCAAAGTGGTCTAATAGTTGCTCGAAATTGTATAGATTTTTAGGGATGGATTGGCATCGCAAGGAATCAAAATTTTAAGCATTTGAAAGTGGACTTTGTAGCAATAACACTGGTGAGGAGGTGATAAAGACACACTAGGACTAATGTAAGGGATAGATTTAGATTTAGGGTTAGGGTTGGGGGAGGATGGTGCGAGTTTAGTATTAAAAGGATGGTGGTAAGGAGAATGGAGACACATAGGAAGATGAGGGTGTTTTTCAAGTTTATGTTCCATGGGGAGGGCATGGTGGAAGGCTTGATCTAAAGTGTTTATCTCAAACAAAGCTAATTCATGTTGAAAAATCCCTATAAAACCATAACTAAATTTACAAATCAAGACCTCTTTATAGTATGTGATCTATCTAGTTGGATATGGAACTTAGTAAAAATAGATCAATGTGATTTTGGAAGCTTTGTCTTTGGGCTTGTTATAGTCATGGCCATCTACATACCAATTTTCGCAAGGAGACATGTGGGTAAATATAATAAAAGGAATCTCATGTGTCAATGTGCACGATCTTAGAGGTAGTTGGTTTATATTTATTAGATCCATTGTAAATCTCTATACCTTCATTTCAACATTGCCACTATGCTTGTGCCATGCCTTCTAAATGGTTTCCTATGAGAGGTAAGCATTTCTATTCATTCATCAAACATGTCTTAAAATATGTATTTAGGTTTTGTATCCATGACTCTAGAAGTTCACCATACATTTTCCATCCATATTTGGGTACTATGGTATAAGTATTAAGTTCCAAAAATGAGAAGAACACTATATATTGGTCTCTTAGGTCCTATGTGAGAGCACTAGAGGTAGATAAAGGATAATATTGTAGACAAGAGATTCATCTTCATGTTAGGAAATTTCCCTTTATGTAGGCATTTTGTGAATAGAGAAGTCGAGGAAGTCAACCCACTATTGGAAGGGTGCGTTTGAGGTGGGAGGGTAGCCTCCAAGAGATTAAAAGTTATTGAAATACAAGTATTGGGTGGTACTTGATCCTAGAGATGTCGATCTAAAAATAGAAGAATCTTAGAAATCCAGTGAACCACTTGAAGAGTGGGATTGAGATGGGAGCTTAGCATCCATAGCTTAATTTTTTCATAAAAAGTAATTGATGGGTGGGATTTAGATCATAAAGATCCTAATTCTAGACAATAGAAGAAAACCTAGGAAGAAAATGCCAAGGGTTTGCATCGAAGAAGGATTTGGGTGGGAGGGTGTGCTAAAAAATATAACTAGATCTGAAAAGATGCAAATCAAAGCATTCAAATAATTCCTAGGAACAAATACATTTAGGATTTGCATAAAATTTATATCCAAGTGGGAGGGGGGGGCGATTCTCCAAAAAAGAACCATATTAGAAGTAGTGTCTGTGGGGTGGGAGGGTGGAACCAAAATATCCCAATGCTAGAAGAGTATAGACTTGTTGTAGGCTCTAACACTAATTAATGAAGCTCTCTACCAAATCTTATGAATAAATGCGAGAAATTCATAGAAGAAATCCAAGAAAGAATAATAGATCCATGAATAATATGGTTAACTTTAATCTTATGGTTGAAGCCCTTCAATATATTTATAATAGTCTACTCAAGTTAATTGCCAACTAAAATCAACAATAAACTAAACGCCATTTGTTTATGCCAAAATTGGAATATAAGAAAAGGAAAACATATAAGGTTCAAGGGGGAAAATGGAATGGAATGGAACACGTCCCTAGTCTAACTGATTACATCCTTAGGTTCCTTAGTCATATCAATCAATGGAGTCATTCCCCTTAAGGGTACTTATTCTCTATTTAGATGTGGATGTTAAATTTACATTGTTCTTTAATTGGAATACAACTATTATTGATTCATAAATAAATTATAACGTATAAGTGCTAAAATAAATGCAATAATAAAAAAACAAAATCAAATAAATAAATACAAGAAAAATGGCAAATGAAATAACTATCCAAAGTAAGTAATATATATATATATATATATACAACGGCAAGAATGGTGCTTAAAAAAACACAACATTAAATGTTGCTTTAAACATTTTATACCTTTTAAACAACTTAACAAAACAAAATATTAAATGTTGCTTTAAACGATTTTCTATTTTTAAACAATTTTATAATACTTTAAATTTTTAATAAATATTATACTTTACTGAAATTTCTAGAGTTTTGTACTGAAAATAAGAAGATTGGATACTTATTAAAATAAGAAGATTGAAATTTGTTTTGTTGCCCATACAAACACATCTATTTTCACAATAGGCGTCTTTGCTGTTATATTTCATATATATCCAGAACACGACATGGAAGCTGCCGGTGCCAGCTTATCTTCATATCTATTTTCACAATAGGCGTCTTTGCGGTTATATTTCATTTAAGCCCCTCTCTACGGAACAGTGCAATGTTGAGAAAAATATAATAAAGAATTGCAATATATTTATATTTCTGTCAGCCTTCATTCCTCTCTCTTAGGGTAGGGAGATTTTTATCAGCATTCCTTTTTCTCAGGGCAGGGAGACCTGGTTATAAAACGGATATATCTCGTAGCGCACAGTGCAACTGGCAAGATACAGTTGAGCTCCAATCCGTGAAGAACAACACCCATTCATAGCTCCAATCGCTTTTCTCAAGCAGACACCGCAGTCGGGCGCTGCGAGAGTTCTCGAGCACATTTCTAATCCATAAACAGTGACAGAGGAATTCACCACCCATGATCCGGTGGCGAATCTAGCAACGTTTAGAGGAGTCTCCCCCGCCAGGGTCTCCATGAGATTCCCGAGAGTGTGCTGGAAAGCTTTAATATCCTGGTTGCTCTTAACATTCTCAAGAGCATAGGCAACGGTGGTATCAAGAACAGAGGCAAAACTGTAATTCTCATAGCGAATGAAGCAAGATTCCAACTGAATCCGAGCGCCGATGGCATTGGGGCAGTCTTGATAAGTCATCTGTGAAGCTGCAGCGGAACAGGTTTCGCAGTCGTGGGGAGAGACGTCGGGCCTGCATTGCAGAAGGCCGTAGACTCCGCCATAAGTATATGTTGCCAATCCGGCAGTGGGGGCAGCTGCATTAACCAGGTATTGCATTACCCTGTTGACGTTGCTCTCGTATATACTGCCATTGCTGTATTTATTTACATTGCAGAGACCGTAAATAAACGGATCGGACTGCGCATCAACAGTTGAGATTGAAATTAAATTAAACTGCAGTCCAAGTAACAATAATCCCATCAAACACCACCGCCATGTTATCATACCTTCCATCTTTTTAATACGTTTCCGAATAAATGCAAAGAGTGACAGAGATCAAAGAGAAAAATAAATGACAGGCAGGCAGCTGGTTAAATGCACAGGCAGAGACACAGCTAATTGGCAGTGGATATTGAGAACGAAGACAAGGAAGGATTTTATAGATAAAGGATGCGATGTGGAGACGAAGCGAATTGGAATTTGGTGGTGGATATTCATAAGTGGGCTAAGTCTACTTCTAGGACTAGGCGAGCGAGATGGTGGAATTGGCGTCGCCACTAAAGATAATAATAATTTATTTACTGGACTTTTTCAGAGATCGATGATGAACTCAGTCAGACATTTGGCATTGAATATATTTTCATAGCTCGGAGCTTCCGTTGAAACGAACGACATAAAATATTAAAAATAGATGTAGCAACACCATGTTGCCGTGATAAACCAACACGGGCGTCGCCTTTGATGGAAGAAAAGGTCTTCCCGATTGAATTGCATTAGATCTTTGACAGGTTCATAAATATGTTAATATATAGGCAGTTACCACCGAAAACGAACGATTATATAAATATTTATAAAGAATCTTTACAACTATACTTGTTGGTTTGTGTGGTAATACATCCTATTTTTAAAAGTTTCATAAATACTCTAGTTTATATGAAAAGTTAAATGAAGGAATAAAAGGAATCTTTTTAATTTAGGTTTTAATTCAGGAGGTGTAGAATAGATGGTGAATAGGTGTAAAGTTGGAAATGGATTGGACCATTCAAAGATTTCAATATATATAAAAACCTGATTTTGCCCTAACCTATCTTTCTATGTTTCAACCAAAACATATTTTCTCATTCTAATTTTTACTCACTGAAATTTGCTAACATAATGTTTGAGAGTTCCATTAATTTTTACTAATTTCAACCAAAAACTTTTTTTCCAATTGAAAGCTATAATAAGTTGTTTAGCAAAAGGCATATTAATATAATAAAAAAGTTACCTAACTCCAAATTCTCGCATGCCATTCTCACAAAATAAAACTCAAATACTTTTCCTTAAAGAAATCAATTTTCCATTAACCTAAAACTAGTTATGAACCCTATAATATTCTCATAAATTAGTTATGATCCCTACAATATTCTCATGACTAAGTGGATGACCATTGATATATGATAGGAAATTAGAATTTCAGAAATTATAAATATTCATGAACATATTATACATGGAAATGCTACTTACTATTTAGGAGGGAGAAATACATGTCAAAGGATAAAAAACCCAAGATTTGTAACATTTGTTTCGAACTTGACAGTTATATAATTATTACCACATAAGGAGAATTTGGTAGCAACATTGGGCATAGGTAGAGAAGATTGCCAAGCACCATACCAAGTGTGGTTGTAATAGGTTTGGTATTTACTTCGTAGATGGACAAGAATAGAGAAGTCATTGCTATCCTCCAACAATTGAATAGACCTTGGTGTGTACTTGGGAATTTGTTTCTTAGCTAGTACATGTTCTTGGATATGCTAGTAGATATGTTTTGGGTGGTATTGATATGATACCTTCACTAACTAGAAATATTAGCTGACTCAACTGAAGGAGACAAGCTGGTCAATTTAAGATGGTCCATGTTATTTTTTTTCATCCCACTCTTAAAAAAAGGAGGATATGGAAGTTATCCTACATGTCTTTTCTATTTGAGATTTCAAAATTTTGAGTGTAGTGAGAGGTATTATACCATCAACATCTGGATATTGCAAGGGTTATCATTCAACCATTTACATTTTGAGCTACATACTACTATAGTGTCATGAGAGGGACCCAATTGACAATGAACTAGACCAGGATGGTGAATGGAAGATAGTAGGGTAAAGTGGCTCTTCATTTTTTCCTACCAAATACTTGTAGTATCTTCCACATGATAATATGTTACAACATTTTTGAATCAATTGAATATAATGTGCATGTGTGCTTGATTCTATATCAAGATCTTGCAAAATTCAATGCATAATTATTCACAAGCACATGCATAAATATCATAAATTCAATTAGATAATCAAAATATAAAGAAAATACGTACTTACTCCAAATAGAATAGGAGAACTTGATAACCTTTGAATAATATGTAATGACTTCAAATATTAAGAATTGGTCATTCGGTAGAATAGTTTTTTCTCCTTGCATTTGAGCCAAGTCAACGATGAATGTGTGTCTAGATCCTTAAAAGAAAGTTTGGGAAACATATACCAGTATAAATTCAAATATGATTTTGTAACTATATGATGTGATTTTAAATAATGTTCCTATATGATGGAGTATTGTAATTTATGTCTTTATATTCTCAAAAGATAATTTGGGATATATGTTACATTTTAATTCTAGCATGTGTGTTTATTATATATTACTACACAAGTGTGTACATAAATGTAAATCATCGCGATGCACTAAAGTATTATAAGCATTGAAAATAAACATCTATAACAACTTCCACATTATAAAATATCCATAAAGCTTTAATAATATATATTTTCAAATTTGTAATTTTTATTTTATATTAAATTGGTGTGTTTTTACATATGGAGAACACCATTGTGCTACAATATTTTAACATAATCAAGATACGAAATTAAAGAATAATAATGGTGCATACATAAGTAAGTTTATAATAAAAACCCTAATCAATATTTCATTCCTTGAACAAAAGTTTGAGGGTCTAATCTTGTACAAGATACGTTTATCGTGGAAGGCTTTGGGGTGGCCAGTCTTTTGTGAAAAACGAAATTTGTAAGAGATTGTAGGTCACATACAACTGTGCAGAGGAGAAATTTCAGCTATGTAACTTCTTATTATTCATCTCAAATTTTCCCCTAATTGTTTACAAAATCATTATTTTTTTTTTTTTTTATGTTTCTATTAACATTACAATGCATTTTTATGAAAATAAAAAGTTTTCATAGTCACCTTCAACAATGGAAACCCTAGATTTATTATTGTTTCCCTTCTATTTTATGTGGCTATAAACATTAGAATTGCAATTTTACCCTATCTACTTCTTCTAGGAACTGAATATTCAATGGATTTGTGTATATAGTGGGAATATATTGCAATGGTACCACTTATTTCATTGGATCCCAAAAATGTTTCTTGTGCTCTTTTTCGAAAAAAATACTTTCACAGTAATCCAGTGTGCTCCCTAGAGTATAATAGACCGACAATATTTTTTTAGAAAACTTGATAGTTTAAATTTAGTTCATTTAAAAAAGGTTTACCAATTTACTGGTGTGTATTCATGTGTGTGATGCACTGATGCATATACATGTACAATACACAATGATCAAACCGAAAACTCTTTTAGCTTGAAATAATTTACTTTATTTGGAAAACACATTTCATAGTTTATCTATTATGATGCAAACAATATATTGATAGAAGATGTCCGACATAAGTTCAATGAAAGCTTTTTTGCAATGAGGACAGTGGAAGAGCATCCCAAAAAGATAACAAGGGAAGTTGTTTGAAATTTTACTACTATTTGAATTATTTGTATGTTTAAATGATGTATATTGGCTAATGTTTGTCATGCAAAGAAAATACATGAATAAACTTGTTATGATTGTTTGCAATATGTGTGCAAATTAAGAGCATAAAAAATTGATGGAAATGTTGCAAGGAGATGCATTTGGTGAATCAAAAGGTAATCAATATGGAGTTTTCCTTTCAATTTTCAATAATAATGTAGCTATTAAGAATAATCACTAACATGTTTTAAACACTCTATTTCACATTTTTTGAATGTTGTGCAAGGACCAAAAACAAGGGAAGGGAATTCCATGCTAAGAAGATAGAAATTATGAAGTATGTAAATGATGATGAATTGCTCCTCGCTTAATATCAAGTGGTGATGGAAATTAATAAAGGGAGGAAACCTTATATAAAACTATGAGGGCCGTAGTGGAAGGAACATATAGACATAGTTTATGGTTAAAATACCATGATCAATCCAATGGCTCAAGGAATTAGCTTATATATAAACGATAGAAAGCATTTCTAGATCAATGATCAATGAGACCCGTCAAATAAGTTATATAACTTGACGAGAACCCGACAATGTTCTCTTTTTTTTGGAGGTCATTTTTAGAAGCTTTTTTTACCTGAGCCATTGTTTTGCAATTTTGAATCATCCGGGTCATAAAAAAATATAATTTTGATTTACAAATGTATTTTTTCAAATTTAACAAAGAAACATACATTTCGTAGCTAGTTATAATGAAAAAATATGTACATTTTGGAATTTTTTTTTTTTTTTAGAAGCTAGTTATAATGAAAAATATATACATTTGAGAAGTTTTTTCTTTAAACTTTCATTTCAAATAAGTCATTTTATGGACAAATTTGTTAAAATAAAGAGAAAATAAAGTCATTTCAAACCATTTAACGTACTTTCAGAGATTTTATGTATAAAAATGATACTAATTATCAATATTTTCCATAAAGAAATCAATCACATAAACTCAACATAAAGTGTACCATATATTTATAAACAACATATTAAAAACATAATACTTATTCTTAAACTAAAACCTTAAAGTCAAAATATTACGAAAATATCTCATCAATAATTTGTCAAATTTAACATTTTCCTCAATGACATGAAACTAATCAAGAATATCATGCAGATCAAAATTTTGATCAGAATCAACATTTTCTAGAGCTTAGCTCTCTTTCTGTGTAATATCCCGAATTTTGGACTAACTATTTTTGTTGTTATATTGGGCCACGGCCCGAGCACCTGTGTTTTATTTTGAGTATTGGGCATGACCCCTAGCACCTATGATTTATTCTTTTATATATTCACATATCGGGCATGGACCCTGACTGAATTCTTTATTTGAGTGTATACTGGGCGAGAAGGCCCCAATGTTTTAATGATGTTCTTCAGTGTAATGCCCCTAAAAATATACCCTAATTTTTTTTTTCTTAAGGGTTTCCACATTGTCGTAAACTCACATTTACCCAAAATACTTTGGTACTCATAACTTAAGTGATGTTCTTCTTGTTTATTTCATTAATAACTAAGCGGGTTACCGCAATACTTTATTTTTTTACACCGATCAGAGTATATCCGGATCGTATACGTTTTGGACGACAAGAATCAATCTACTTAATATTTACAATATGCTTTTAATCGTCATAACCATTCTAGCCAAATACTTAACATTTCGCTTTTAAGAGTGCTATCCAACTTTCATAATTCTAATACTTATGCTGTACTAAGCTCACTATCTTTAAAGTTCAAAATATCGTCTAACCATTTTTAAGGATGAATTCAATTCAGTACACCTAGTAAGCCTTACAAATATGTAGCGAACTATTATGCCTAAAACGTCTAAATCTTGATATAGAGATGATCATTCGTTTTCTTTCAACTCAACCAATATATAACACGTACATATTTATATATCCTTTTGAAACCATAATAATGTCTAAATGTATTAATAACATCTAAATATATTTACATAACTAAAACCACATCTTTCCTTTTCAATCCAACAAATATAAAACTTTTATATATATATATATATATATATATATATATTTCTAATTCATAATCATTAAATCCTACCCATCTTTTATTTTATAAATAGGTATGAGCTTCATAGAGCATAACGTAATAATTTAGATGCTATTCAAACAACTATTTAACTACCCTCATTACCTCCTTTGTCCTTAAATCGAGGCTAGGTCCTAGATGTAATTCAAATAACTATTTAATTACCCTCATTACCTTCTTTGTCCTTAAATCGAGGCTAGTTCCTAGGTGTAATTCAAATAACTATTTAATTACCCTCATTACCTTCTTTGTCCTTAAATCGAGGCTAGTTGTATATATAATCATTTATAAGTTACATGTATAAATATAAATCAAATTCACTTTAGATAAATTATAAATATAATTAATATAATAACCCAAATCTTTAGCAAAGGAGTTTTGTTTTAAACGGAGAGTATTATGAATGCACCTCTTTTTTTTCTTCCATGATATTAGCAATAAATCAATGTAATTCTCAAACAATGTCTAAATGGAAAATAACTATGCGTTAAGCGTTTCTACCGGGATTCATTTAATAATTTCGAATATAAATTTAATTCTAAATTTATAATATCCATGAATGCCCGTCGTTTAACTCTTATATGTAGGAGACTAATATTCAATGGCTATTTTATATTCATGCAAAGAAAGGGAAGATGAATACATGCTGCAGTTCATACACATAGAAAGATTAATACACTGCCCATCAAGAAGTCACTTTAGAAGGTCTGTCATCCGACTGGTAAATGATTGTGTCAACGGTTACAGCGACGACAACGCCAACAGAAACAAACACACAGAAAGTAATATATCATATACAGACAATGGTGACAGAACACATAGGCATAAGTCATTATTTGATAGCTACTCATTTGGATCGTTTCAGCTGATGATAATCAATAATTATCTACATAGTCACTGTAAGTCAACCGATAGAAAAACTCTATTGAAGCCTCATTGCCGTAGATCATCGCCTGAGGGTCGTTACTTATAGACACTAGTTTTTAAGCATCTGATCCACTCTATACAGGTTGCGATCTAGATCTGGGTGGAATGGAATGCACAGCTTGGCTGCTCGGTTGGGCTACTCGGTCGGGATACTCTACCAAGCTACTTAGTTGTTGGGCTATCAAAGCATGCACGGAGGCCGCCAGAATTAACACGCAGGCTATGTAGGCGAGATAAGATATCTAACTTAGCCAAATCTCAGAATTATATAATATCATTAATGTTTAAAACGTCCTCCGTGTAGCCAACAGGTCGTACGGAGCTTCCAAGTATGGAGACGATGGTAGCTGGTAGGTATGGGAAGTAATTGGGAGATGCAGGTTCGACATAAGCGTCTGACCATGGAGGTGCAGAACTCAACACGCAAACAATCACTGAGAGTAGGATAGAGAAGATAGCGCCACAGGAAGGAAGAGTTGTCAAACGTGGGAATTTGGTATACAAATCTAGTACTTGCTGCCACATCTCATATTTAAAGAATTACTACAGATCTCAGATATATAAAATCAAGATTACAAATAGAGGATTATACACAGAGGTACTGCAGATATAAAATCAAGATTACAAATAAAATATTATACACAGAGATACTGCAGATATAAAATCAAGTTTACAATTAAAAGATTATACACCGAGGTAGTGCAGATATAAAATCAAGATTTAAAAGAGAAGATTAAATCTACTTCATAAACTAAATTCCGATTAATGAAGTAACACGGCTATAGGATCAGATTTCTCTCTTTTATTAAATCTAAAGAATCATAATACAACTAAATAGCAAATACCATAAATTATCGGTTGCATCAAGAAATCTGAAAGAGTGAATTACAGTATACAACAGTATCTTAAATGACAGACCAGATCTCCACAATTCATTCAGAAAATAAAATACGCATAGATCGGGATCTATCTAATCCAGCCAAGTATAATACACGAACTTTCAATAAATAAATTTAATTACTCGTATTCACATATTCTGTGTCAAAGAGTTTAATTTTGGTTCCATTGATGTAATTGGAAATTAAGACGAAATAGAAAAGCTTGACATTCATACAATTTATAAAACTGAGTTATCAACCTCGACGAACAATTTTTAAATAAAAAAATGGGGAACAATACTTATCTTAACAATTAGAGTAAGGCACCAAAGACTTGGCTGCAACATTCCTCCCTTCCAACTGATCTCTGTGCGGCGTAGGTTTTTCCCGTCGAGAGACCACCCCCGAGCTGGGCATGAAATCCACTAGGATGAAGAGTAATCTTCAGCTTCCTCTAATTAAATCTTACTTATATTTTACATTCCCTTCTTCCTCTTGAAGAACCTCTCCCTTTTCTGAACACCCTCGTGTCCCTTATATAGCCAATCTATGTTTTGACTATCATCATAAGTCCTTGTTGGAACTAATTAACTTGTTTAATCTCAGTTATTTTTAACTGATAGATTTACTTAGTCAACCTTTGGTTAATTGATCTTTTAACTTCACTAATATTTAAGTTTATTTATCTTTATCTAATCATAAATAACGTATCTTTAAATTAACTCAATATCTTTAATTAGTTCACTTAACTTATCTTTAAATTAACTCAGGATATTTATTTAGTTCACTTAACTTATCTTTAAATTAATTCAAGATCTTTAACTTAGTTTACTTAAGGTAATTATATTATCTAAACATAAATAAAAGTAACTTGCCTTTAACTATCAATTTATATAGTTAACATACTATTATTAGATAAGTGTTTCCCATGCATACTTGTGCATTTAGTTACTATTTATCCATTCATAACCATGCATCAACTACGAGTTAATATTCACCTATTTTATTTATCTTTTTTTTAATAAAATTTTATTGTAAATACCAATCTGTTTCCTTGGTAATAATAAATCATTTATCTTTTATTCCTAATTTATAATCAGGAAAACATTAGTCATTTTTCACTTACGAAATTTAACGACATCTTTTGTCCCACCAATGCTCTTTATGTTAATTTCTTATTTTTACTTAATGGTACTTATCATAGATTAGCCTCATGCGAGTAGTTAGATGATAAGAACTTGTTACTGCTTTGTGCCGACTAGAAGTTTCTTCGACATCCTTATCTAGAACTAATTTTTAACATACTTTAGACTTAAGTGTTTTTCTTAATGAACATCACAGTTCACATTAAGTGCTCACAGCACTAGCATGAATACTGTAATCAAAATTCATGGCCATGAAGCCATTCACCCTCTCCCCCTAGTGGATTCCATGCCCCATTCGTTTCGTTGCGTCAAGCCTTCAGCCTCCTAAGTCTACAAATTCACTTAACACTTAGGAAAACATAATCATACTTAAAAGTCTTACCTGCGAAGCTCCTTCCATGAGCTCCTTGCCGTTGGCGGGTACACAGTTGTAATTTCTCTTGCAGAAACCGTAAGGGAGAAAAGCGTGATATTACATTCAGCTTTGATATGGGTACAAACCTTAATATACTGAGATGATCTTTTGTTACTTACTGTGCAGAGCTATGATTTTACATGATTTGACTTATGAGTGTGTTGAGCGTGGACTCAGAAACACACATATAACCTACATAGTGGGCATAAGCCCTGATGTACCTAGAAGAATGTTTATGTACTGGGAGTAAGCCCTGAGGTACATTGAGTGTTGGGCCTAAGCCCTGGAGCACTCCAAGCTTGATAAACCAATACGGGATCCGAGGCAACTTAAATATTCTAGATGTGCCTCACAACAACATTCTAGCACTAGTGTTGAGCAGAGGCTTATGTGTTTTTTTTTTTCATTTTTAACTTTATTTTTAGGAGTTTTGTTGTAACGATGTCTTTTGCTAGGGTCATAGTTTGAAACAAGGCCTAATTTTAAACACCCCACAAATCAGAGTGATTTCGGAAGCACCACTTTTTGATTGAGGGGCTGATTTGGGGTTTTAATTGCAATCACATCGATCGGGGTTTCAAAAAAGTTGTAAATTTGGCTTCGAAAAAAAAAGGTGCTACTGGTAGCACCACTTTTCAAATCTAGGGTTTTTTGTTGTTGTTTTTAATGCAAAAATATGCGTTTTTATGGCTAGATTTCTCGTTTTGAGTATAAAGTTCTAGTCAAGTTGTATACCTTGATGTCATACTTCCAATAGAAAAAAATAACAGTAACAAAAAATATCATTTAAAACGTATTGGTATTGATATATCAATGCTTTTTCATGGCGCATAAAACTTGTAGGAAACAAATTATGGAGTGGGACCAACATAAGACTTGTCAAGAGATGACGTGAGGAATGGATTTTAAAGAATGTATATTTTTTATGAATTATGTCTTTCTATGGTACACTTTTCAATTTACATGTATCATGTATATATATTCTATTATAAATGTAGATATACTCATTACACATTATTTCTATACTTTTAGATGGAAAATTATGAGCAGGAAAAAAATCAAACCAATCAACAAAGCATTAGGTAAAATAACCCAAGTACATTAATATTGCATACGAGTGATGAAGAAATGAGGCATGAAAGCAAATCAAGCAATGAAAATAGTTTGAGTGAAAAATGTTCTCACAAGTGGTATATTTTGAACCGTTTGCTTTTGAAAATCAAACATTTTGTTTTTAATATATTGAACATATTATGCGAATTGGATGAACTTAGGTTACCGATAAGTATAACAATTATACATTGACATTTTGATTGTTTAGGACCTTTATGTTGTCCCATTTTATACGAATAAGGGTCTCTTATTCATATATAATAAAATGAGTTTCTTATTTCAATGCATTGTCCAATATTGCAGAATGCTACATTGTTGATTAAATATATGGATGATTAATATATGGATATTAGAGATGGATGATTATATATTTCAATTCAAATATATGTGTAATCTTAAGGTATAATAAATTATTACAATTAGTATATACAAACACAATAATTAAAATTCAAATATCAATAGTAATACAAAGATTATTTGGTATTTTAATCATTAATTGAAAATTTGAAAAAACAATTAATTAACATATAAACAGATTGATGCATTGTATTTTCTAAACTCACTTAAGGGTGTGGGGCATACGTAAATTGTTAATGGTGTGGTTTTTTTTACATTGTGAGAAATTATTCATTGATGTTTTTCACTGGATTAATTGCACGAGTGCTTCTAGTTGTCATCAATAGTACACCACTAACATGGTTCTCAAGAAAGAATCAGCATTAGTGCTTTATATATAACAATTGCACGGGTTCTATTATGTATAGTATGTGCACCAAAGTCCATATAAAATGGAAATGGTAATATCAGCAGTGATCGTAGTTGTGAATCGTCGCGACCAATTTGTTTTCAATCATAACAAGAACCAATTCTGCAAACAATAATACATGGACTAGGGAATTATATAAATGAAAAGCGTCAGTGCATAACATTTAAATTGTGCACATGAGTTCCGATATACTTGAGATGAGATAGTACACGTATGCTCATAAAGAACTGATGCATACATGTGATATATGCACATCGATAAAAATAAACTATGTTATAACCTCTAACAACCCAATATTTTTAATTTATGCTGAACATCCATTATGATATCCACCAAAACCTATCTTACCAATGGTGGATGCTTTTTAGAATTTTTTTCCAAATCATGTAACACTAAAAGCCTCCACAAAAATCTCTACTAGAAAGTGTTTTCCTTGTAGTTATTGCCAATTTCTCTTATTCTATCATTGTTTAAAGAAACATCTTGTTCTCTATGCAATTTTCTAAGTTGTTCATCTCCTTCTTTGATTTGCTTGGAAAGTTCTCAAAGTCAGTTTTACTTTTTCTTGACAGAATGATATAATACCATGATTTTGTCATTTTTGCGTTACTATCTCTAGATATGTAGAGCATAACACACATCGGGAAAAAATAAACTAGGTACAAAAGGATTACGGATACCAATACGAGAAAATAAAGAGGGAGATTTAGCATAAGGACTAGGACTAGGTTTGGAGACAGAGAAGGTGGATGGCACAAAAGTGAAGGAAGAGTCCACCATGTTGTGCTATGAATGTTGGTGAGAAAATTAAGAAATGTGAGAAGAAAGGGTGTATATATCATGCACTTGGGAATGCGGAAGGGAAGTAAATTCTTGTTGGGAAAGGGAAAGAGATTCTTGTAGTTCCTTTCAAGTAGGAAAAATAGAAAACATTTTGACAGATAGAAAATGAAGTTCATAAAGTAACATCTTAGAGATTAAGTTTACATTAGTAGATGAATCAGAAATAGAGAGTTGGTTTGCATCTAAATTTTGATGTTGATGAATCTTGATCAAAATTAAAATGAAATATGAATCTCAATTTTCATAGTTGGAACATTCATCCCATTCCACAAGATTAAGTTGTTTACTAAATTGTTCTAGAAGCTTAGAATTTATTTTTTACCTCTATCATTCATGACACTTATGAGCACATTGTTTGTATTTATAAAAAATGAAGCATTTTTTTTAGATCTCGAGGAATACAATTTCTTCAAATAAATTTTGTTCCTAAAAGAATGTTTAGAAGATTTTGTTCATTTTCATTGCAATTTGGATGAATGCCAATATGACTTTGATACAATGTGACATTGTTCACAAGAACAATTATGTCCACAACTTTGTCTCCTTTTCAACTTATGTCTATTGCTTTTGCAACCAAAATCACAATTCTCTATAAAAGCATAAAAGACACATTTTTCAAACCCATGAGATTATTTCTTTAGAATTATGATTGCTTTGTTCTTAAGGCATGTCTATTGTAATGTCTTCACAATTTCACCATGAAGACATAGCAAGGACAATGTGACAATATTAATCTTATCCTTCTTGAGCCTATTTTTGACTAACTAAGGGACTATGCCTCACAACGTGACTAAATAAGCCCTCAAGTAAGTCACACCAGAAAGGTATTTGTTATTATCAAGAAGGTCTCTCATTGCATAGATAAAAACATAAGTTTGTCCCAAATTGCATAATTTTTGTGGTATAAAAATATATGGATACATATAATTGAGTATAGGCACAGGACTCCAGATTTGATTCCACAATGTTGATTAGCACACTTAAGATCACCATCAGTAACAGTAGTTCTACGAATTTCATCAAACAGGGAACCCCCCAATTCTCTAGTTGAATTGTAAAACCCTAATTCAATCTAAAGGAAATCTCTCTCCATGTGGCTTTGTCTTCATGGAAGGACTTCTAAGTATTTACCTAGATTTCCCAAGCATGGAATGCTTTCATTATATCAGAAGGGATTTCACAACTCAAATCAATAATAGGGTCCATTGACATAATAAAATAAGAGGAAGGAGTATCTGATTGATCTAAAGACACTTAGAACACTTATATTTTTAGTACTTGAAATTGAAATAATACCATGTGTTCAGCCTAGGGGTGCTTGGAATTACCTAAGAAGGACATAATTCAATGTGGTGTGACCATCTATTAAAGGGTTATCTGCATTCATTTATCTATTCTTCCTCATGTTTAACAATTTTTAATCCTTGTATCTGAGGAGTCTACACTTTGACCAATTTGAGCTTTACTACTATTTTTTAAAGAATATTTTTAACATAAGCCATTTTATTCTTCTCTTTTATTTCTATAAATAAATCCTTTTCCTATTCCTCTTTTAATACTGTTTTGGATTTGAAGACAATTTTCTTCCTTTTGAAGAATGTTTAAGAGACGCCATGGTAGAAATAAGACCATATTATTTTGGATAATACACTTGAATAATTGTAAGGGGGAGTGGCTTAATTTTAAACATATTCGATGACCTCCAGTATAATTTCTAATTTTTCTTTGACATATGCTAACCTTTCAACATTCTCTCGAAGAGTTTTCAAATCATCGTTTAATTTTTCTAGACAAAATATTTCTATGTGGATATGACTAATATGCTCTTTGGTTGCAACATCATATCTAGCCATGTTGTGTGCATTTTGTTTGAGCGAAAGAAATTGATAATTTGAAAAAATCAATTGCCTAACTTCAAGCTTTGGATTTTCATCTTCAAGCATCCCATATTAAAAAAACATAATTCAACAACTACGGCTCCATGTTTAATTGTAGGATGGAAATTTGTAGGAGGAAGTCATGTTCTAGGAATATACCATGTATAAGTTGGATTTTCAATTGGTAGAAATGGGCAGTGAGTTTTCATCTAAAAAGGATTTGAAGAAGATTGAGCGTAATCAAAACAATATATACAGTACGAATCATGTCCATAATGATTTTTTTTAGGTGCATGCTCACTAGAAAAAAGCAAAGGTAGAAAGTTGGGTTGACACTTCTTCTAGATGTACTCCAACCATTCTTTGATTTTTTATTCAAACTATCAAAAGGTATAGTCATAATGATTTTATATATGAGCGGTCATTCTTTCATTAGAAAACAAAAGATAATTGATTTGGGATATTCTAATAGACTAAGATGTTTTTATTCCGATCATTGATCCAAAGTATATATAATTTAAGAATCATGTTTTGAATATTATAAGGGCATGCAGTCTAAATCCAATTGGACAATGGTCTTGTTTCCATTCTTATGGAATTGAAGATCGGTAAAATCAAGAACTACATTTTCTTTTTACTAGGTCTTGTTGCCATGTTTTCATGTTTATGGTAGATGGTGAGCTTAGGAAGGAGTGCAAGAATGGAAGTGCTAAAAAAATATAAGGATAATAGTGGTGTTTAATTGCACTGATTCATTAAGAGAAGAAATATTAAAACCAAACAATTGAATATAAGGTTGGATAAGTTCATATATTTAAGGATAAGTGAGATTAACAATATAACAAGGTACAAAAATGACTATATGAATCCATTATGGAAGGTTCCTTCAAAACCTTTAATAAGATCACCACTAAATTTAATGTCTTTCATCAATAACAAAACATAGGCTAGACATGTACAAGCGAGGGTGGACAAAAGGGTCGAGACAAAATTGAGTAATTCCTATATGGATATATAAGTAACCATTAGAAAGACCCCATTAAATATCTTCATGTTTAATAATTGATAATTTATAAATAGGTTGTTGAAGAGCAACTGGAATATTAGTATAAGTGTATTAGCCTCTAGTTGAAGCCTTAGAAAGAAAAGGATCCAATTTGATCAAGTTTCTCTACAGGAGTATGGAGAAGAAATTGATTTGGATCAAGAGTGAAAGATCATATAAATAATATGAGGAGGAATGTTTTTCCTTTGTGAAAAAAATGGAGATGGTTTTGGGCCAAGTGGAACTATAAGATCTATAATATATCTAGAATTACATCCAAATATGTAAGGAATTGAGGCCATTCGTTGTAATATGAGGGATTGCATGTGGTTACCAACAGTGCAAAATAAACATATAATCATACATGAGAGCATATACACATAGAGTAAGGAAGAATTAATGCTCACAAGAGTAAAAAGTATCTTGTATTATATCATAGAACCATACTATACAATGGAGGACAATACTATATATTTCTTGTCTCACTGGCCTCTGTGTGTGTGTGATGTACATTCGGTTAGGCAGTTAAAATTGTGCAATTGCTCGACATTTATCTTAATTGACTGGACTGAAATGGGCCGACCAACTGGGTGGTTGGTCATGAGGACCTAGTCAATTCATCGACTAGGCTCCTCCAACATCTTCCTCACCCAAAAACTCTTCTTTGTCTTGAAGAGACAATGGAGATGTGATAATTCAATATTACAAATTTTTATGAATTATGGTTGTTGAGAAGTAGATGTTGTTCCTATAGGATTTCCTTCAATGCATGCGTCAACTATGGAAGGGGAGGTGATGGCTAGATATTGTTGGAAGTCTCCCGAGTCAAATACTATTGTATGGATGCTTATGCTAACTATGGTTAAATCTAACAATCAAGAGATCTTTTCTAGCATAGGGCTAACTCTCATCCATTGTAATTATGGGGTGAGGTTTTGGTGTTGGATTTCCACAAAGCGCATCAACATATACACACACACACGCACACACACACACACACACACGCACACACTTACCATACACTCAATGCTCCTAGGGGTTTTAAAGTTAATGAAGGGGGACAATGCACTCGATAATGTCTAAAAATGGCTGTATGTCAAACATGAACACGGTTGTCCTTTTGTGCCCAACCGATGTAATAAGGAGAGAGGTCTCGTGCGGCAAGGAGGTGAATAGAGTTTACAAAGTATTGGGATATTTTTTTTTGTTTGCATTGTTGAGGATGATCATGGATAGTTCATCTTTCACTTGATATTTTTTATTAAAAGGGAGATCTAAAATTTTCCCCTTCGTTCTTAAGAGTGAGGAAGGATATTCCTTATTAGGGTTGGGGAGATTCACTATTTCTACATAACAAGAAGAGTTAGGAAATATAATTTTATGGGGAAAATCATCTCTAGGTTCAAAGTGGTCTAATAGTTGCTCGAAATTGTATAGATTTTTAGGGATGGATTGGCATCGCAAGGAATCAAAATTTTAAGCATTTGAAAGTGGACTTTGTAGCAATAACACTGGTGAGGAGGTGATAAAGACACACTAGGACTAATGTAAGGGATAGATTTAGATTTAGGGTTAGGGTTGGGGGAGGATGGTGCGAGTTTAGTATTAAAAGGATGGTGGTAAGGAGAATGGAGACACATAGGAAGATGAGGGTGTTTTTCAAGTTTATGTTCCATGGGGAGGGCATGGTGGAAGGCTTGATCTAAAGTGTTTATCTCAAACAAAGCTAATTCATGTTGAAAAATCCCTATAAAACCATAACTAAATTTACAAATCAAGACCTCTTTATAGTATGTGATCTATCTAGTTGGATATGGAACTTAGTAAAAATAGATCAATGTGATTTTGGAAGCTTTGTCTTTGGGCTTGTTATAGTCATGGCCATCTACATACCAATTTTCGCAAGGAGACATGTGGGTAAATATAATAAAAGGAATCTCATGTGTCAATGTGCACGATCTTAGAGGTAGTTGGTTTATATTTATTAGATCCATTGTAAATCTCTATACCTTCATTTCAACATTGCCACTATGCTTGTGCCATGCCTTCTAAATGGTTTCCTATGAGAGGTAAGCATTTCTATTCATTCATCAAACATGTCTTAAAATATGTATTTAGGTTTTGTATCCATGACTCTAGAAGTTCACCATACATTTTCCATCCATATTTGGGTACTATGGTATAAGTATTAAGTTCCAAAAATGAGAAGAACACTATATATTGGTCTCTTAGGTCCTATGTGAGAGCACTAGAGGTAGATAAAGGATAATATTGTAGACAAGAGATTCATCTTCATGTTAGGAAATTTCCCTTTATGTAGGCATTTTGTGAATAGAGAAGTCGAGGAAGTCAACCCACTATTGGAAGGGTGCGTTTGAGGTGGGAGGGTAGCCTCCAAGAGATTAAAAGTTATTGAAATACAAGTATTGGGTGGTACTTGATCCTAGAGATGTCGATCTAAAAATAGAAGAATCTTAGAAATCCAGTGAACCACTTGAAGAGTGGGACTGAGATGGGAGCTTAGCATCCATAGCTTAATTTTTTCATAAAAAGTAATTGATGGGTGGGATTTAGATCATAAAGATCCTAATTCTAGACAATAGAAGAAAACCTAGGAAGAAAATGCCAAGGGTTTGCATCGAAGAAGGATTTGGGTGGGAGGGTGTGCTAAAAAATATAACTAGATCTGAAAAGATGCAAATCAAAGCATTCAAATAATTCCTAGGAACAAATACATTTAGGATTTGCATAAAATTTATATCCAAGTGGGAGGGGGGGGCGATTCTCCAAAAAAGAACCATATTAGAAGTAGTGTCTGTGGGGTGGGAGGGTGGAACCAAAATATCCCAATGCTAGAAGAGTATAGACTTGTTGTAGGCTCTAACACTAATTAATGAAGCTCTCTACCAAATCTTATGAATAAATGCGAGAAATTCATAGAAGAAATCCAAGAAAGAATAATAGATCCATGAATAATATGGTTAACTTTAATCTTATGGTTGAAGCCCTTCAATATATTTATAATAGTCTACTCAAGTTAATTGCCAACTAAAATAAACAATAAACTAAACGCCATTTGTTTATGCCAAAATTGGAATATAAGAAAAGGAAAACATATAAGGTTCAAGGGGGAAAATGGAATGGAATGGAACACGTCCCTAGTCTAACTGATTACATCCTTAGGTTCCTTAGTCATATCAATCAATGGAGTCATTCCCCTTAAGGGTACTTATTCTCTATTTAGATGTGGATGTTAAATTTACATTGTTCTTTAATTGGAATACAACTATTATTGATTCATAAATAAATTATAACGTATAAGTGCTAAAATAAATGCAATAATAAAAAAACAAAATCAAATAAATAAATACAAGAAAAATGGCAAATGAAATAACTATCCAAAGTAAGTAATATATATATATATATATACAACGGCAAGAATGGTGCTTAAAAAAACACAACATTAAATGTTGCTTTAAACATTTTATACCTTTTAAACAACTTAACAAAACAAAATATTAAATGTTGCTTTAAACGATTTTCTATTTTTAAACAATTTTATAATACTTTAAATTTTTAATAAATATTATACTTTACTGAAATTTCTAGAGTTTTGTACTGAAAATAAGAAGATTGGATACTTATTAAAATAAGAAGATTGAAATTTGTTTTGTTGCCCATACAAACACATCTATTTTCACAATAGGCGTCTTTGCTGTTATATTTCATATATATCCAGAACACGACATGGAAGCTGCCGGTGCCAGCTTATCTTCATATCTATTTTCACAATAGGCGTCTTTGCGGTTATATTTCATTTAAGCCCCTCTCTACGGAACAGTGCAATGTTGAGAAAAATATAATAAAGAATTGCAATATATTTATATTTCTGTCAGCCTTCATTCCTCTCTCTTAGGGTAGGGAGATTTTTATCAGCATTCCTTTTTCTCAGGGCAGGGAGACCTGGTTATAAAACGGATATATCTCGTAGCGCACAGTGCAACTGGCAAGATACAGTTGAGCTCCAATCCGTGAAGAACAACACCCATTCATAGCTCCAATCGCTTTTCTCAAGCAGACACCGCAGTCGGGCGCTGCGAGAGTTCTCGAGCACATTTCTAATCCATAAACAGTGACAGAGGAATTCACCACCCATGATCCGGTGGCGAATCTAGCAACGTTTAGAGGAGCCTCCCCCGCCAGGGTCTCCATGAGATTCCCGAGAGTGTGCTGGAAAGCTTTAATATCCTGGTTGCTCTTAACATTCTCAAGAGCATAGGCAACGGTGGTATCAAGAACAGAGGCAAAACTGTAATTCTCATAGCGAATGAAGCAAGATTCCAACTGAATCCGAGCGCCGATGGCATTGGGGCAGTCTTGATAAGTCATCTGTGAAGCTGCAGCGGAACAGGTTTCGCAGTCGTGGGGAGAGACGTCGGGCCTGCATTGCAGAAGGCCGTAGACTCCGCCATAAGTATATGTTGCCAATCCGGCAGTGGGGGCAGCTGCATTAACCAGGTATTGCATTACCCTGTTGACGTTGCTCTCGTATATACTGCCATTGCTGTATTTATTTACATTGCAGAGACCGTAAATAAACGGATCGGACTGCGCATCAACAGTTGAGATTGAAATTAAATTAAACTGCAGTCCAAGTAACAATAATCCCATCAAACACCACCGCCATGTTATCATACCTTCCATCTTTTTAATACGTTTCCGAATAAATGCAAAGAGTGACAGAGATCAAAGAGAAAAATAAATGACAGGCAGGCAGCTGGTTAAATGCACAGGCAGAGACACAGCTAATTGGCAGTGGATATTGAGAACGAAGACAAGGAAGGATTTTATAGATAAAGGATGCGATGTGGAGACGAAGCGAATTGGAATTTGGTGGTGGATATTCATAAGTGGGCTAAGTCTACTTCTAGGACTAGGCGAGCGAGATGGTGGAATTGGCGTCGCCACTAAAGATAATAATAATTTATTTACTGGACTTTTTCAGAGATCGATGATGAACTCAGTCAGACATTTGGCATTGAATATATTTTCATAGCTCGGAGCTTCCGTTGAAACGAACGACATAAAATATTAAAAATAGATGTAGCAACACCATGTTGCCGTGATAAACCAACACGGGCGTCGCCTTTGATGGAAGAAAAGGTCTTCCCGATTGAATTGCATTAGATCTTTGACAGGTTCATAAATATGTTAATATATAGGCAGTTACCACCGAAAACGAACGATTATATAAATATTTATAAAGAATCTTTACAACTATACTTGTTGGTTTGTGTGGCAATACATCCTATTTTTAAAAGTTTCATAAATACTCTAGTTTATATGAAAAGTTAAATGAAGGAATAAAAGGAATCTTTTTAATTTAGGTTTTAATTCAGGAGGTGTAGAATAGATGGTGAATAGGTGTAAAGTTGGAAATGGATTGGACCATTCAAAGATTTCAATATATATAAAAACCTGATTTTGCCCTAACCTATCTTTCTATGTTTCAACCAAAACATATTTTCTCATTCTAATTTTTACTCACTGAAATTTGCTAACATAATGTTTGAGAGTTCCATTAATTTTTACTAATTTCAACCAAAAACTTTTTTTCCAATTGAAAGCTATAATAAGTTGTTTAGCAAAAGGCATATTAATATAATAAAAAAGTTACCTAACTCCAAATTCTCGCATGCCATTCTCACAAAATAAAACTCAAATACTTTTCCTTAAAGAAATCAATTTTCCATTAACCTAAAACTAGTTATGAACCCTATAATATTCTCATAAATTAGTTATGATCCCTACAATATTCTCATGACTAAGTGGATGACCATTGATATATGATAGGAAATTAGAATTTCAGAAATTATAAATATTCATGAACATATTATACATGGAAATGCTACTTACTATTTAGGAGGGAGAAATACATGTCAAAGGATAAAAAACCCAAGATTTGTAACATTTGTTTCGAACTTGACAGTTATATAATTATTACCACATAAGGAGAATTTGGTAGCAACATTGGGCATAGGTAGAGAAGATTGCCAAGCACCATACCAAGTGTGGTTGTAATAGGTTTGGTATTTACTTCGTAGATGGACAAGAATAGAGAAGTCATTGCTATCCTCCAACAATTGAATAGACCTTGGTGTGTACTTGGGAATTTGTTTCTTAGCTAGTACATGTTCTTGGATATGCTAGTAGATATGTTTTGGGTGGTATTGATATGATACCTTCACTAACTAGAAATATTAGCTGACTCAACTGAAGGAGACAAGCTGGTCAATTTAAGATGGTCCATGTTATTTTTTTTCATCCCACTCTTAAAAAAAGGAGGATATGGAAGTTATCCTACATGTCTTTTCTATTTGAGATTTCAAAATTTTGAGTGTAGTGAGAGGTATTATACCATCAACATCTGGATATTGCAAGGGTTATCATTCAACCATTTACATTTTGAGCTACATACTACTATAGTGTCATGAGAGGGACCCAATTGACAATGAACTAGACTAGGATGGTGAATGGAAGATAGTAGGGTAAAGTGGCTCTTCATTTTTTCCTACCAAATACTTGTAGTATCTTCCACATGATAATATGTTACAACATTTTTGAATCAATTGAATATAATGTGCATGTGTGCTTGATTCTATATCAAGATCTTGCAAAATTCAATGCATAATTATTCACAAGCACATGCATAAATATCATAAATTCAATTAGATAATCAAAATATAAAGAAAATACGTACTTACTCCAAATAGAATAGGAGAACTTGATAACCTTTGAATAATATGTAATGACTTAAAATATTAAGAATTGGTCATTCGGTAGAATAGTTTTTTCTCCTTGCATTTGAGCCAAGTCAACGATGAATGTGTGTCTAGATCCTTAAAAGAAAGTTTGGGAAACATATACCAGTATAAATTCAAATATGATTTTGTAACTATATGATGTGATTTTAAATAATGTTCCTATATGATGGAGTATTGTAATTTATGTCTTTATATTCTCAAAAGATAATTTGGGATATATGTTACATTTTAATTCTAGCATGTGTGTTTATTATATATTACTACACAAGTGTGTACATAAATGTAAATCATCGCGATGCACTAAAGTATTATAAGCATTGAAAATAAACATCTATAACAACTTCCACATTATAAAATATCCATAAAGCTTTAATAATATATATTTTCAAATTTGTAATTTTTATTTTATATTAAATTGGTGTGTTTTTACATATGGAGAACACCATTGTGCTACAATATTTTAACATAATCAAGATACGAAATTAAAGAATAATAATGGTGCATACATAAGTAAGTTTATAATAAAAACCCTAATCAATATTTCATTCCTTGAACAAAAGTTTGAGGGTCTAATCTTGTACAAGATACGTTTATCGTGGAAGGCTTTGGGGTGGCCAGTCTTTTGTGAAAAACGAAATTTGTAAGAGATTGTAGGTCACATACAACTGTGCAGAGGAGAAATTTCAGCTATGTAACTTCTTATTATTCATCTCAAATTTTCCCCTAATTGTTTACAAAATCATTATTTTTTTTTTTTTATGTTTCTATTAACATTACAATGCATTTTTATGAAAATAAAAAGTTTTCATAGTCACCTTCAACAATGGAAACCCTAGATTTATTATTGTTTCCCTTCTATTTTATGTGGCTATAAACATTAGAATTGCAATTTTACCCTATCTACTTCTTCTAGGAACTGAATATTCAATGGATTTGTGTATATAGTGGGAATATATTGCAATGGTACCACTTATTTCATTGGATCCCAAAAATGTTTCTTGTGCTCTTTTTCGAAAAAAATACTTTCACAGTAATCCAGTGTGCTCCCTAGAGTATAATAGACCGACAATATTTTTTTAGAAAACTTGATAGTTTAAATTTAGTTCATTTAAAAAAGGTTTACCAATTTACTGGTGTGTATTCATGTGTGTGATGCACTGATGCATATACATGTACAATACACAATGATCAAACCGAAAACTCTTTTAGCTTGAAATAATTTACTTTATTTGGAAAACACATTTCATAGTTTATCTATTATGATGCAAACAATATATTGATAGAAGATGTCCGACATAAGTTCAATGAAAGCTTTTTTGCAATGAGGACAGTGGAAGAGCATCCCAAAAAGATAACAAGGGAAGTTGTTTGAAATTTTACTACTATTTGAATTATTTGTATGTTTAAATGATGTATATTGGCTAATGTTTGTCATGCAAAGAAAATACATGAATAAACTTGTTATGATTGTTTGCAATATGTGTGCAAATTAAGAGCATAAAAAATTGATGGAAATGTTGCAAGGAGATGCATTTGGTGAATCAAAAGGTAATCAATATGGAGTTTTCCTTTCAATTTTCAATAATAATGTAGCTATTAAGAATAATCACTAACATGTTTTAAACACTCTATTTCACATTTTTTGAATGTTGTGCAAGGACCAAAAACAAGGGAAGGGAATTCCATGCTAAGAAGATAGAAATTATGAAGTATGTAAATGATGATGAATTGCTCCTCGCTTAATATCAAGTGGTGATGGAAATTAATAAAGGGAGGAAACCTTATATAAAACTATGAGGGCCGTAGTGGAAGGAACATATAGACATAGTTTATGGTTAAAATACCATGATCAATCCAATGGCTCAAGGAATTAGCTTATATATAAACGATAGAAAGCATTTCTAGATCAATGATCAATGAGACCCGTCAAATAAGTTATATAACTTGACGAGAACCCGACAATGTTCTCTTTTTTTTGGAGGTCATTTTTAGAAGCTTTTTTTACCTGAGCCATTGTTTTGCAATTTTGAATCATCCGGGTCATAAAAAAATATAATTTTGATTTACAAATGTATTTTTTCAAATTTAACAAAGAAACATACATTTCGTAGCTAGTTATAATGAAAAAATATGTACATTTTGGAATTTTTTTTTTTTTTTTAGAAGCTAGTTATAATGAAAAATATATACATTTGAGAAGTTTTTTCTTTAAACTTTCATTTCAAATAAGTCATTTTATGGACAAATTTGTTAAAATAAAGAGAAAATAAAGTCATTTCAAACCATTTAACGTACTTTCAGAGATTTTATGTATAAAAATGATACTAATTATCAATATTTTCCATAAAGAAATCAATCACATAAACTCAACATAAAGTGTACCATATATTTATAAACAACATATTAAAAACATAATACTTATTCTTAAACTAAAACCTTAAAGTCAAAATATTACGAAAATATCTCATCAATAATTTGTCAAATTTAACATTTTCCTCAATGACATGAAACTAATCAAGAATATCATGCAGATCAAAATTTTGATCAGAATCAACATTTTCTAGAGCTTAGCTCTCTTTCTGTGTAATATCCCGAATTTTGGACTAACTATTTTTGTTGTTATATTGGGCCACGACCCGAGCACCTGTGTTTTATTTTGAGTATTGGGCATGACCCCTAGCACCTATGATTTATTCTTTTATATATTCACATATCGGGCATGGACCCTGACTGAATTCTTTATTTGAGTGTATACTGGGCGAGAAGGCCCCAATGTTTTAATGATGTTCTTCAGTGTAATGCCCCTAAAAATATACCCTAATTTTTTTTTTCTTAAGGGTTTCCACATTGTCGTAAACTCACATTTACCCAAAATACTTTGGTACTCATAACTTAAGTGATGTTCTTCTTGTTTATTTCATTAATAACTAAGCGGGTTACCGCAATACTTTATTTTTTTACACCGATCAGAGTATATCCGGATCGTATACGTTTTGGACGACAAGAATCAATCTACTTAATATTTACAATATGCTTTTAATCGTCATAACCATTCTAGCCAAATACTTAACATTTCGCTTTTAAGAGTGCTATCCAACTTTCATAATTCTAATACTTATGCTGTACTAAGCTCACTATCTTTAAAGTTCAAAATATCGTCTAACCATTTTTAAGGATGAATTCAATTCAGTACACCTAGTAAGCCTTACAAATATGTAGCGAACTATTATGCCTAAAACGTCTAAATCTTGATATAGAGATGATCATTCGTTTTCTTTCAACTCAACCAATATATAACACGTACATATTTATATATCCTTTTGAAACCATAATAATGTCTAAATGTATTAATAACATCTAAATATATTTACATAACTAAAACCACATCTTTCCTTTTCAATCCAACAAATATAAAACTTATATATATATATATATATATATATATATATATTTCTAATTCATAATCATTAAATCCTACCCATCTTTTATTTTATAAATAGGTATGAGCTTCATAGAGCATAACGTAATAATTTAGATGCTATTCAAACAACTATTTAACTACCCTCATTACCTCCTTTGTCCTTAAATCGAGGCTAGGTCCTAGATGTAATTCAAATAACTATTTAATTACCCTCATTACCTTCTTTGTCCTTAAATCGAGGCTAGTTCCTAGGTGTAATTCAAATAACTATTTAATTACCCTCATTACCTTCTTTGTCCTTAAATCGAGGCTAGTTGTATATATAAGTTACCGCAATTTTCATTTATAAGTTACATGTATAAATATAAATCAAATTCACTTTAGATAAATTATAAATATAATTAATATAATAACCCAAATCTTTAGCAAAGGAGTTTTGTTTTAAACGGAGAGTATTATGAATGCACCTCTTTTTTTTCTTCCATAATATTAGCAATAAATCAATGTAATTCTCAAACAATGTCTAAATGGAAAATAACTATGCGTTAAGCGTTTCTACCGGGATTCATTTAATAATTTCGAATATAAATTTAATTCTAAATTTATAATATCCATGAATGCCCGTCGTTTAACTCTTATATGTAGGAGACTAATATTCAATGGCTATTTTATATTCATGCAAAGAAAGGGAAGATGAATACATGCTGCAGTTCATACACATAGAAAGATTAATACACTGCCCATCAAGAAGTCACTTTAGAAGGTCTGTCATCCGACTGGTAAATGATTGTGTCAACGGTTACAGCGACGACAACACCAACAGAAACAAACACACAGAAAGTAATATATCATATACAGACAATACTGACAGAACACATAGGCATAAGTCATTATTTGATAGCTACTCATTTGGATCGTTTCAGCTGATGATAATCAATAATTATCTACATAGTCACTGTAAGTCAACCGATAGAAAAACTCTATTGAAGCCTCATTGCCGTAGATCATCGCCTGAGGGTCGTTACTTATAGACACTAGTTTTTAAGCATCTGATCCACTCTATACAGGTTGCGATCTAGATCTGGGTGGAATGGAATGCACAGCTTGGCTGCTCGGTTGGGCTACTCGGTCGGGATACTCTACCAAGCTACTTAGTTGTTGGGCTATCAAAGCATGCACGGAGGCCGCCAGAATTAACACGCCAGAATTAACACGCAGGCTATGTAGGCGAGATAAGATATCTAACTTAGCCAAATCTCAGAATTATATAATATCATTAATGTTTAAAACGTCCTCCGTGTAGCCAACAGGTCGTACGGAGCTTCCAAGTATGGAGACGATGGTAGCTGGTAGGTATGGGAAGTAATTGGGAGATGCAGGTTCGACATAAGCGTCTGACCATGGAGGTGTAGAACTCAACACGCAAACAATCACTGAGAGTAGGATAGAGAAGATAGCGCCACAGGAAGGAAGAGTTGTCAAACGTGGAAATTTGGTATACAAATCTAGTACTTGCTGCCACATCTCATATTTACAGAATTACTACAGATCTCAGATATATAAAATCAAGATTACAAATAGAGGATTATACACAGAGGTACTGCAGATATAAAATCAAGATTACAAATAAAAGATTATACACAGAGATACTGCAGATATAAAATCAAGTTTACAATTAAAAGATTATACACCGAGGTAGTGCAGATATAAAATCAAGATTTAAAAGAGAAGATTAAATCTACTTCATAAACTAAATTCCGATTAATGAAGTAACACGGCTATAGGATCAGATTTCTCTCTTTTATTAAATCTAAAGAATCATAATACAACTAAATAGCAAATACCATAAATTATCGGTTGCATCAAGAAATCTGAAAGAGTGAATTACAGTATACAACAGTATCTTAAATGACAGACCAGATCTCCACAATTCATTCAGAAAATAAAATACGCATAGATCGGGATCTATCTAATCCAGCCAAGTATAATACACGAACTTTCAATAAATAAATTTAATTACTCGTATTCACAT
Source organism: Larix kaempferi (assembly GCA_027924585.1). Lineage (NCBI taxonomy): Eukaryota > Viridiplantae > Streptophyta > Pinopsida > Pinales > Pinaceae > Larix > Larix kaempferi. Next base: position 7,946,993 of record BSBM01000344.1, on the reverse strand, counting down.
ATTCTGTGTCAAAGAGTTTAATTTTGGTTCCATTGATGTAATTGGAAATTAAGACGAAATAGAAAAGCTTGACATTCATACAATTTATAAAACTGAGTTATCAACCTCGACGAACAATTTTTAAATAAAAAAATGGGGAACAATACTTATCTTAACAATTAGAGTAAGGCACCAAAGACTTGGCTGCAACATTCCTCCCTTCCAACTGATCTCTGTGCGGCGTAGGTTTTTCCCGCCGAGAGACCACCCCCGAGCTGGGCATGAAATCCACTAGGATGAAGAGTAATCTTCAGCTTCCTCTAATTAAATCTTACTTATATTTTACATTCCCTTCTTCCTCTTGAAGAACCTCTCCCTTTTCTGAACACCCTCGTGTCCCTTATATAGCCAATCTATGTTTTGACTATCATCATAAGTCCTTGTTGGAACTAATTAACTTGTTTAATCTCAGTTATTTTTAACTGATAGATTTACTTAGTCAACCTTTGGTTAATTGATCTTTTAACTTCACTAATATTTAAGTTTATTTATCTTTATCTAATCATAAATAACGTATCTTTAAATTAACTCAATATCTTTAATTAGTTCACTTAACTTATCTTTAAATTAACTCAGGATATTTATTTAGTTCACTTAACTTATCTTTAAATTAATTCAAGATCTTTAACTTAGTTTACTTAAGGTAATTATATTATCTCAACATAAATAAAAGTAACTTGCCTTTAACTATCAATTTATATAGTTAACATACTATTATTAGATAAGTGTTTCCCATGCATACTTGTGCATTTAGTTACTATTTATCCATTCATAACCATGCATCAACTACGAGTTAATATTCACCTATTTTATTTATCTTTTTTTTAATAAAATTTTATTGTAAATACCAATCTGTTTCCTTGGTAATAATAAATCATTTATCTTTTATTCCTAATTTATAATCAGGAAAACATTAGTCATTTTTCACTTACGAAATTTAACGACATCTTTTGTCCCACCAATGCTCTTTATGTTAATTTCTTATTTTTACTTAATGGTACTTATCATAGATTAGCCTCATGCGAGTAGTTAGATGATAAGAACTTGTTACTGCTTTGTGCCGACTAGAAGTTTCTTCGACATCCTTATCTAGAACTAATTTTTAACATACTTTAGACTTAAGTGTTTTTCTTAATGAACATCACAGTTCACATTAAGTGCTCACAGCACTAGCATGAATACTGTAATCAAAATTCATGGCCATGAAGCCATTCACCCTCTCCCCCTAGTGGATTCCATGCCCCATTCGTTTCGTTGCGTCAAGCCTTCAGCCTCCTAAGTCTACAAATTCACTTAACACTTAGGAAAACATAATCATACTTAAAAGTCTTACCTGCGAAGCTCCTTCCATGAGCTCCTTGCCGTTGGCGGGTACACAGTTGTACTTTCTCTTGCAGAAACCGTAAGGGAGAAAAGCGTGATATTACATTCAGCTTTGATATGGGTACAAACCTTAATATACTGAGATGATCTTTTGTTACTTACTGTGCAGAGCTATGATTTTACATGATTTGACTTATGAGTGTGTTGAGCGTGGACTCAGAAACACACATATAACCTACATAGTGGGCATAAGCCCTGATGTACCTAGAAGAATGTTTATGTACTGGGAGTAAGCCCTGAGGTACATTGAGTGTTGGGCCTAAGCCCTGGAGCACTCCAAGCTTGATAAACCAATACGGGATCCGAGGCAACTTAAATATTCTAGATGTGCCTCACAACAACATTCTAGCACTAGTGTTGAGCAGAGGCTTATGTGTTTTTTTTTTCATTTTTAACTTTATTTTTAGGAGTTTTGTTGTAACGATGTCTTTTGCTAGGGTCATAGTTTGAAACAAGGCCTAATTTTAAACACCCCACAAATCAGAGTGATTTCGGAAGCACCACTTTTTGATTGAGGGGCTGATTTGGGGTTTTAATTGCAATCACATCGATCGGGGTTTCAAAAAAGTTGTAAATTTGGCTTCGAAAAAAAAAGGTGCTACTGGTAGCACCACTTTTCAAATCTAGGGTTTTTTGTTGTTGTTTTTAATGCAAAAATATGCGTTTTTATGGCTAGATTTCTCGTTTTGAGTATAAAGTTCTAGTCAAGTTGTATACCTTGATGTCATACTTCCAATAGAAAAAAATAACAATAACAAAAAATATCATTTAAAACGTATTGGTATTGATATATCAATGCTTTTTCATGGCGCATAAAACTTGTAGGAAACAAATTATGGAGTGGGACCAACATAAGACTTGTCAAGAGATGACGTGAGGAATGGATTTTAAAGAATGTATATTTTTTATGAATTATGTCTTTCTATGGTACACTTTTCAATTTACATGTATCATGTATATATATTCTATTATAAATGTAGATATACTCATTACACATTATTTCTATACTTTTAGATGGAAAATTATGAGCAGGAAAAAAATCAAACCAATCAACAAAGCATTAGGTAAAATAACCCAAGTACATTAATATTGCATACGAGTGATGAAGAAATGAGGCATGAAAGCAAATCAAGCAATGAAAATAGTTTGAGTGAAAAATGTTCTCACAAGTGGTATATTTTGAACCGTTTGCTTTTGAAAATCAAACATTTTGTTTTTAATATATTGAACATATTATGCGAATTGGATGAACTTAGGTTACCGATAAGTATAACAATTATACATTGACATTTTGATTGTTTAGGACCTTTATGTTGTCCCATTTTATACGAATAAGGGTCTCTTATTCATATATAATAAAATGAGTTTCTTATTTCAATGCATTGTCCAATATTGCAGAATGCTACATTGTTGATTAAATATATGGATGATTAATATATGGATATTAGAGATGGATGATTATATATTTCAATTCAAATATATGTGTAATCTTAAGGTATAATAAATTATTACAATTAGTATATACAAACACAATAATTAAAATTCAAATATCAATAGTAATACAAAGATTATTTGGTATTTTAATCATTAATTGAAAATTTGAAAAAACAATTAATTAACATATAAACAGATTGATGCATTGTATTTTCTAAACTCACTTAAGGGTGTGGGGCATACGTAAATTGTTAATGGTGTGGTTTTTTTTTACATTGTGAGAAATTATTCATTGATGTTTTTCACTGGATTAATTGCACGAGTGCTTCTAGTTGTCATCAATAGTACACCACTAACATGGTTCTCAAGAAAGAATCAGCATTAGTGCTTTATATATAACAATTGCACGGGTTCTATTATGTATAGTATGTGCACCAAAGTCCATATAAAATGGAAATGGTAATATCAGCAGTGATCGTAGTTGTGAATCGTCGCGACCAATTTGTTTTCAATCATAACAAGAACCAATTCTGCAAACAATAATACATGGACTAGGGAATTATATAAATGAAAAGCGTCAGTGCATAACATTTAAATTGTGCACATGAGTTCCGATATACTTGAGATGAGATAGTACACGTATGCTCATAAAGAACTGATGCATACATGTGATATATGCACATCGATAAAAATAAACTATGTTATAACCTCTAACAACCAATATTTTTAATTTATGCTGAACATCCATTATGATATCCACCAAAACCTATCTTACCAATGGTGGATGCTTTTTAGAATTTTTTTCCAAATCATGTAACACTAAAAGCCTCCACAAAAATCTCTACTAGAAAGTGTTTTCCTTGTAGTTATTGCCAATTTCTCTTATTCTATCATTGTTTAAAGAAACATCTTGTTCTCTATGCAATTTTCTAAGTTGTTCATCTCCTTCTTTGATTTGCTTGGAAAGTTCTCAAAGTCAGTTTTACTTTTTCTTGACAGAATGATATAATACCATGATTTTGTCATTTTTGCGTTACTATCTCTAGATATGTAGAGCATAACACACATCGGGAAAAAATAAACTAGGTACAAAAGGATTACGGATACCAATACGAGAAAATAAAGAGGGAGATTTAGCATAAGGACTAGGACTAGGTTTGGAGACAGAGAAGGTGGATGGCACAAAAGTGAAGGAAGAGTCCACCATGTTGTGCTATGAATGTTGGTGAGAAAATTAAGAAATGTGAGAAGAAAGGGTGTATATATCATGCACTTGGGAATGCGGAAGGGAAGTAAATTCTTGTTGGGAAAGGGAAAGAGATTCTTGTAGTTCCTTTCAAGTAGGAAAAATAGAAAACATTTTGACAGATAGAAAATGAAGTTCATAAAGTAACATCTTAGAGATTAAGTTTACATTAGTAGATGAATCAGAAATAGAGAGTTGGTTTGCATCTAAATTTTGATGTTGATGAATCTTGATCAAAATTAAAATGAAATATGAATCTCAATTTTCATAGTTGGAACATTCATCCCATTCCACAAGATTAAGTTGTTTACTAAATTGTTCTAGAAGCTTAGAATTTATTTTTTACCTCTATCATTCATGACACTTATGAGCACATTGTTTGTATTTATAAAAAATGAAGCATTTTTTTTAGATCTCGAGGAATACAATTTCTTCAAATAAATTTTGTTCCTAAAAGAATGTTTAGAAGATTTTGTTCATTTTCATTGCAATTTGGATGAATGCCAATATGACTTTGATACAATGTGACATTGTTCACAAGAACAATTATGTCCACAACTTTGTCTCCTTTTCAACTTATGTCTATTGCTTTTGCAACCAAAATCACAATTCTCTATAAAAGCATAAAAGACACATTTTTCAAACCCATGAGATTATTTCTTTAGAATTATGATTGCTTTGTTCTTAAGGCATGTCTATTGTAATGTCTTCACAATTTCACCATGAAGACATAGCAAGGACAATGTGACAATATTAATCTTATCCTTCTTGAGCCTATTTTTGACTAACTAAGGGACTATGCCTCACAACGTGACTAAATAAGCCCTCAAGTAAGTCACACCAGAAAGGTATTTGTTATTATCAAGAAGGTCTCTCATTGCATAGATAAAAACATAAGTTTGTCCCAAATTGCATAATTTTTGTGGTATAAAAATATATGGATACATATAATTGAGTATAGGCACAGGACTCCAGATTTGATTCCACAATGTTGATTAGCACACTTAAGATCACCATCAGTAACAGTAGTTCTACGAATTTCATCAAACAGGGAACCCCCCAATTCTCTAGTTGAATTGTAAAACCCTAATTCAATCTAAAGGAAATCTCTCTCCATGTGGCTTTGTCTTCATGGAAGGACTTCTAAGTATTTACCTAGATTTCCCAAGCATGGAATGCTTTAATTATATCAGAAGGGATTTCACAACTCAAATCAATAATAGGGTCCATTGACATAATAAAATAAGAGGAAGGAGTATCTGATTGATCTAAAGACACTTAGAACACTTATATTTTTAGTACTTGAAATTGAAATAATACCATGTGTTCAGCCTAGGGGTGCTTGGAATTACCTAAGAAGGACATAATTCAATGTGGTGTGACCATCTATTAAAGGGTTATCTGCATTCATTTATCTATTCTTCCTCATGTTTAACAATTTTTAATCCTTGTATCTGAGGAGTCTACACTTTGACCAATTTGAGCTTTACTACTATTTTTTAAAGAATATTTTTAACATAAGCCATTTTATTCTTCTCTTTTATTTCTATAAATAAATCCTTTTCCTATTCCTCTTTTAATACTGTTTTGGATTTGAAGACAATTTTCTTCCTTTTGAAGAATGTTTAAGAGACGCCATGGTAGAAATAAGACCATATTATTTTGGATAATACACTTGAATAATTGTAAGGGGGAGTGGCTTAATTTTAAACATATTCGATGACCTCCAGTATAATTTCTAATTTTTCTTTGACATATGCTAACCTTTCAACATTCTCTCGAAGAGTTTTCAAATCATCGTTTAATTTTTCTAGACAAAATATTTCTATGTGGATATGACTAATATGCTCTTTGGTTGCAACATCATATCTAGCCATGTTGTGTGCATTTTGTTTGAGCGAAAGAAATTGATAATTTGAAAAAATCAATTGCCTAACTTCAAGCTTTGGATTTTCATCTTCAAGCATCCCATATTAAAAAAACATAATTCAACAACTACGGCTCCATGTTTAATTGTAGGATGGAAATTTGTAGGAGGAAGTCATGTTCTAGGAATATACCATGTATAAGTTGGATTTTCAATTGGTAGAAATGGGCAGTGAGTTTTCATCTAAAAAGGATTTGAAGAAGATTGAGCGTAATCAAAACAATATATACAGTACGAATCATGTCCATAATGATTTTTTTTAGGTGCATGCTCACTAGAAAAAAGCAAAGGTAGAAAGTTGGGTTGACACTTCTTCTAGATGTACTCCAACCATTCTTTGATTTTTTATTCAAACTATCAAAAGGTATAGTCATAATGATTTTATATATGAGCGGTCATTCTTTGATTAGAAAACAAAAGATAATTGATTTGGGATATTCTAATAGACTAAGATGTTTTTATTCCGATCATTGATCCAAAGTATATATAATTTAAGAATCATGTTTTGCATATTATAAGGGCATGCAGTCTAAATCCAATTGGACAATGGTCTTGTTTCCATTCTTATGGAATTGAAGATCGGTAAAATCAAGAACTACATTTTCTTTTTACTAGGTCTTGTTGCCATGTTTTCATGTTTATGGTAGATGGTGAGCTTAGGAAGGAGTGCAAGAATGGAAGTGCTAAAAAAATATAAGGATAATAGTGGTGTTTAATTGCACTGATTCATTAAGAGAAGAAATATTAAAACCAAACAATTGAATATAAGGTTGGATAAGTTCATATATTTAAGGATAAGTGAGATTAACAATATAACAAGGTACAAAAATGACTATATGAATCCATTATGGAAGGGTCCTTCAAAACCTTTAATAAGATCACCACTAAATTTAATGTCTTTCATCAATAACAAAACATAGGCTAGACATGTACAAGCGAGGGTGGACAAAAGGGTCGAGACAAAATTGAGTAATTCCTATATGGATATATAAGTAACCATTAGAAAGACCCCATTAAATATCTTCATGTTTAATAATTGATAATTTATAAATAGGTTGTTGAAGAGCAACTGGAATATTAGTATAAGTGTATTAGCCTCTAGTTGAAGCCTTAGAAAGAAAAGGATCCAATTTGATCAAGTTTCTCTACAGGAGTATGGAGAAGAAATTGATTTGGATCAAGAGTGAAAGATCATATAAATAATATGAGGAGGAATGTTTTTCCTTTGTGAAAAAAATGGAGATGGTTTTGGGCCAAGTGGAACTATAAGATCTATAATATATCTAGAATTACATCCAAATATGTAAGGAATTGAGGCCATTCGTTGTAATATGAGGGATTGCATGTGGTTACCAACAGTGCAAAATAAACATATAATCATACATGAGAGCATATACACATAGAGTAAGGAAGAATTAATGCTCACAAGAGTAAAAAGTATCTTGTATTATATCATAGAACCATACTATACAATGGAGGACAATACTATATATTTCTTGTCTCACTGGCCTCTGTGTGTGTGTGATGTACATTCGGTTAGGCAGTTAAAATTGTGCAATTGCTCGACATTTATCTTAATTGACTGGACTGAAATGGGCCGACCAACTGGGTGGTTGGTCATGAGGACCTAGTCAATTCATCGACTAGGCTCCTCCAACATCTTCCTCACCCAAAAACTCTTCTTTGTCTTGAAGAGACAATGGAGATGTGATAATTCAATATTACAAATTTTTATGAATTATGGTTGTTGAGAAGTAGATGTTGTTCCTATAGGATTTCCTTCAATGCATGCGTCAACTATGGAAGGGGAGGTGATGGCTAGATATTGTTGGAAGTCTCCCGAGTCAAATACTATTGTATGGATGCTTATGCTAACTATGGTTAAATCTAACAATCAAGAGATCTTTTCTAGCATAGGGCTAACTCTCATCCATTGTAATTATGGGGTGAGGTTTTGGTGTTGGATTTCCACAAAGCGCATCAACATATACACACACACACACACACACACACACACACACGCACACACTTACCATACACTCAATGCTCCTAGGGGTTTTAAAGTTAATGAAGGGGGACAATGCACTCGATAATGTCTAAAAATGGCTGTATGTCAAACATGAACACGGTTGTCCTTTTGTGCCCAACCGATGTAATAAGGAGAGAGGTCTCGTGCGGCAAGGAGGTGAATAGAGTTTACAAAGTATTGGGATATTTTTTTTTGTTTGCATTGTTGAGGATGATCATGGATAGTTCATCTTTCACTTGATATTTTTTATTAAAAGGGAGATCTAAAATTTTCCCCTTCGTTCTTAAGAGTGAGGAAGGATATTCCTTATTAGGGTTGGGGAGATTCACTATTTCTACATAACAAGAAGAGTTAGGAAATATAATTTTATGGGGAAAATCATCTCTAGGTTCAAAGTGGTCTAATAGTTGCTCGAAATTGTATAGATTTTTAGGGATGGATTGGCATCGCAAGGAATCAAAATTTTAAGCATTTGAAAGTGGACTTTGTAGCAATAACACTGGTGAGGAGGTGATAAAGACACACTAGGACTAATGTAAGGGATAGATTTAGATTTAGGGTTAGGGTTGGGGGAGGATGGTGCGAGTTTAGTATTAAAAGGATGGTGGTAAGGAGAATGGAGACACATAGGAAGATGAGGGTGTTTTTCAAGTTTATGTTCCATGGGGAGGGCATGGTGGAAGGCTTGATCTAAAGTGTTTATCTCAAACAAAGCTAATTCATGTTGAAAAATCCCTATAAAACCATAACTAAATTTACAAATCAAGACCTCTTTATAGTATGTGATCTATCTAGTTGGATATGGAACTTAGTAAAAATAGATCAATGTGATTTTGGAAGCTTTGTCTTTGGGCTTGTTATAGTCATGGCCATCTACATACCAATTTTCGCAAGGAGACATGTGGGTAAATATAATAAAAGGAATCTCATGTGTCAATGTGCACGATCTTAGAGGTAGTTGGTTTATATTTATTAGATCCATTGTAAATCTCTATACCTTCATTTCAACATTGCCACTATGCTTGTGCCATGCCTTCTAAATGGTTTCCTATGAGAGGTAAGCATTTCTATTCATTCATCAAACATGTCTTAAAATATGTATTTAGGTTTTGTATCCATGACTCTAGAAGTTCACCATACATTTTCCATCCATATTTGGGTACTATGGTATAAGTATTAAGTTCCAAAAATGAGAAGAACACTATATATTGGTCTCTTAGGTCCTATGTGAGAGCACTAGAGGTAGATAAAGGATAATATTGTAGACAAGAGATTCATCTTCATGTTAGGAAATTTCCCTTTATGTAGGCATTTTGTGAATAGAGAAGTCGAGGAAGTCAACCCACTATTGGAAGGGTGCGTTTGAGGTGGGAGGGTAGCCTCCAAGAGATTAAAAGTTATTGAAATACAAGTATTGGGTGGTACTTGATCCTAGAGATGTCGATCTAAAAATAGAAGAATCTTAGAAATCCAGTGAACCACTTGAAGAGTGGGACTGAGATGGGAGCTTAGCATCCATAGCTTAATTTTTTCATAAAAAGTAATTGATGGGTGGGATTTAGATCATAAAGATCCTAATTCTAGACAATAGAAGAAAACCTAGGAAGAAAATGCCAAGGGTTTGCATCGAAGAAGGATTTGGGTGGGAGGGTGTGCTAAAAAATATAACTAGATCTGAAAAGATGCAAATCAAAGCATTCAAATAATTCCTAGGAACAAATACATTTAGGATTTGCATAAAATTTATATCCAAGTGGGAGGGGGGGGCGATTCTCCAAAAAAGAACCATATTAGAAGTAGTGTCTGTGGGGTGGGAGGGTGGAACCAAAATATCCCAATGCTAGAAGAGTATAGACTTGTTGTAGGCTCTAACACTAATTAATGAAGCTCTCTACCAAATCTTATGAATAAATGCGAGAAATTCATAGAAGAAATCCAAGAAAGAATAATAGATCCATGAATAATATGGTTAACTTTAATATTATGGTTGAAGCCCTTCAATATATTTATAATAGTCTACTCAAGTTAATTGCCAACTAAAATAAACAATAAACTAAACGCCATTTGTTTATGCCAAAATTGGAATATAAGAAAAGGAAAACATATAAGGTTCAAGGGGGAAAATGGAATGGAATGGAACACGTCCCTAGTCTAACTGATTACATCCTTAGGTTCCTTAGTCATATCAATCAATGGAGTCATTCCCCTTAAGGGTACTTATTCTCTATTTAGATGTGGATGTTAAATTTACATTGTTCTTTAATTGGAATACAACTATTATTGATTCATAAATAAATTATAACGTATAAGTGCTAAAATAAATGCAATAATAAAAAAACAAAATCAAATAAATAAATACAAGAAAAATGGCAAATGAAATAACTATCCAAAGTAAGTAATATATATATATATATATACAACGGCAAGAATGGTGCTTAAAAAAACACAACATTAAATGTTGCTTTAAACATTTTATACCTTTTAAACAACTTAACAAAACAAAATATTAAATGTTGCTTTAAACGATTTTCTATTTTTAAACAATTTTATAATACTTTAAATTTTTAATAAATATTATACTTTACTGAAATTTCTAGAGTTTTGTACTGAAAATAAGAAGATTGGATACTTATTAAAATAAGAAGATTGAAATTTGTTTTGTTGCCCATACAAACACATCTATTTTCACAATAGGCGTCTTTGCTGTTATATTTCATATATATCCAGAACACGACATGGAAGCTGCCGGTGCCAGCTTATCTTCATATCTATTTTCACAATAGGCGTCTTTGCGGTTATATTTCATTTAAGCCCCTCTCTACGGAACAGTGCAATGTTGAGAAAAATATAATAAAGAATTGCAATATATTTATATTTCTGTCAGCCTTCATTCCTCTCTCTTAGGGTAGGGAGATTTTTATCAGCATTCCTTTTTCTCAGGGCAGGGAGACCTGGTTATAAAACGGATATATCTCGTAGCGCACAGTGCAACTGGCAAGATACAGTTGAGCTCCAATCCGTGAAGAACAACACCCATTCATAGCTCCAATCGCTTTTCTCAAGCAGACACCGCAGTCGGGCGCTGCGAGAGTTCTCGAGCACATTTCTAATCCATAAACAGTGACAGAGGAATTCACCACCCATGATCCGGTGGCGAATCTAGCAACGTTTAGAGGAGTCTCCCCCGCCAGGGTCTCCATGAGATTCCCGAGAGTGTGCTGGAAAGCTTTAATATCCTGGTTGCTCTTAACATTCTCAAGAGCATAGGCAACGGTGGTATCAAGAACAGAGGCAAAACTGTAATTCTCATAGCGAATGAAGCAAGATTCCAACTGAATCCGAGCGCCGATGGCATTGGGGCAGTCTTGATAAGTCATCTGTGAAGCTGCAGCGGAACAGGTTTCGCAGTCGTGGGGAGAGACGTCGGGCCTGCATTGCAGAAGGCCGTAGACTCCGCCATAAGTATATGTTGCCAATCCGGCAGTGGGGGCAGCTGCATTAACCAGGTATTGCATTACCCTGTTGACGTTGCTCTCGTATATACTGCCATTGCTGTATTTATTTACATTGCAGAGACCGTAAATAAACGGATCGGACTGCGCATCAACAGTTGAGATTGAAATTAAATTAAACTGCAGTCCAAGTAACAATAATCCCATCAAACACCACCGCCATGTTATCATACCTTCCATCTTTTTAATACGTTTCCGAATAAATGCAAAGAGTGACAGAGATCAAAGAGAAAAATAAATGACAGGCAGGCAGCTGGTTAAATGCACAGGCAGAGACACAGCTAATTGGCAGTGGATATTGAGAACGAAGACAAGGAAGGATTTTATAGATAAAGGATGCGATGTGGAGACGAAGCGAATTGGAATTTGGTGGTGGATATTCATAAGTGGGCTAAGTCTACTTCTAGGACTAGGCGAGCGAGATGGTGGAATTGGCGTCGCCACTAAAGATAATAATAATTTATTTACTGGACTTTTTCAGAGATCGATGATGAACTCAGTCAGACATTTGGCATTGAATATATTTTCATAGCTCGGAGCTTCCGTTGAAACGAACGACATAAAATATTAAAAATAGATGTAGCAACACCATGTTGCCGTGATAAACCAACACGGGCGTCGCCTTTGATGGAAGAAAAGGTCTTCCCGATTGAATTGCATTAGATCTTTGACAGGTTCATAAATATGTTAATATATAGGCAGTTACCACCGAAAACGAACGATTATATAAATATTTATAAAGAATCTTTACAACTATACTTGTTGGTTTGTGTGGTAATACATCCTATTTTTAAAAGTTTCATAAATACTCTAGTTTATATGAAAAGTTAAATGAAGGAATAAAAGGAATCTTTTTAATTTAGGTTTTAATTCAGGAGGTGTAGAATAGATGGTGAATAGGTGTAAAGTTGGAAATGGATTGGACCATTCAAAGATTTCAATATATATAAAAACCTGATTTTGCCCTAACCTATCTTTCTATGTTTCAACCAAAACATATTTTCTCATTCTAATTTTTACTCACTGAAATTTGCTAACATAATGTTTGAGAGTTCCATTAATTTTTACTAATTTCAACCAAAAACTTTTTTTCCAATTGAAAGCTATAATAAGTTGTTTAGCAAAAGGCATATTAATATAATAAAAAAGTTACCTAACTCCAAATTCTCGCATGCCATTCTCACAAAATAAAACTCAAATACTTTTCCTTAAAGAAATCAATTTTCCATTAACCTAAAACTAGTTATGAACCCTATAATATTCTCATAAATTAGTTATTATCCCTACAATATTCTCATGACTAAGTGGATGACCATTGATATATGATAGGAAATTAGAATTTCAGAAATTATAAATATTCATGAACATATTATACATGGAAATGCTACTTACTATTTAGGAGGGAGAAATACATGTCAAAGGATAAAAAACCCAAGATTTGTAACATTTGTTTCGAACTTGACAGTTATATAATTATTACCACATAAGGAGAATTTGGTAGCAACATTGGGCATAGGTAGAGAAGATTGCCAAGCACCATACCAAGTGTGGTTGTAATAGGTTTGGTATTTACTTCGTAGATGGACAAGAATAGAGAAGTCATTGCTATCCTCCAACAATTGAATAGACCTTGGTGTGTACTTGGGAATTTGTTTCTTAGCTAGTACATGTTCTTGGATATGCTAGTAGATATGTTTTGGGTGGTATTGATATGATACCTTCACTAACTAGAAATATTAGCTGACTCAACTGAAGGAGACAAGCTGGTCAATTTAAGATGGTCCATGTTATTTTTTTTCATCCCACTCTTAAAAAAAGGAGGATATGGAAGTTATCCTACATGTCTTTTCTATTTGAGATTTCAAAATTTTGAGTGTAGTGAGAGGTATTATACCATCAACATCTGGATATTGCAAGGGTTATCATTCAACCATTTACATTTTGAGCTACATACTACTATAGTGTCATGAGAGGGACCCAATTGACAATGAACTAGACCAGGATGGTGAATGGAAGATAGTAGGGTAAAGTGGCTCTTCATTTTTTCCTACCAAATACTTGTAGTATCTTCCACATGATAATATGTTACAACATTTTTGAATCAATTGAATATAATGTGCATGTGTGCTTGATTCTATATCAAGATCTTGCAAAATTCAATGCATAATTATTCACAAGCACATGCATAAATATCATAAATTCAATTAGATAATCAAAATATAAAGAAAATACGTACTTACTCCAAATAGAATAGGAGAACTTGATAACCTTTGAATAATATGTAATGACTTAAAATATTAAGAATTGGTCATTCGGTAGAATAGTTTTTTCTCCTTGCATTTGAGCCAAGTCAACGATGAATGTGTGTCTAGATCCTTAAAAGAAAGTTTGGGAAACATATACCAGTATAAATTCAAATATGATTTTGTAACTATATGATGTGATTTTAAATAATGTTCCTATATGATGGAGTATTGTAATTTATGTCTTTATATTCTCAAAAGATAATTTGGGATATATGTTACATTTTAATTCTAGCATGTGTGTTTATTATATATTACTACACAAGTGTGTACATAAATGTAAATCATCGCGATGCACTAAAGTATTATAAGCATTGAAAATAAACATCTATAACAACTTCCACATTATAAAATATCCATAAAGCTTTAATAATATATATTTTCAAATTTGTAATTTTTATTTTATATTAAATTGGTGTGTTTTTACATATGGAGAACACCATTGTGCTACAATATTTTAACATAATCAAGATACGAAATTAAAGAATAATAATGGTGCATACATAAGTAAGTTTATAATAAAAACCCTAATCAATATTTCATTCCTTGAACAAAAGTTTGAGGGTCTAATCTTGTACAAGATACGTTTATCGTGGAAGGCTTTGGGGTGGCCAGTCTTTTGTGAAAAACGAAATTTGTAAGAGATTGTAGGTCACATACAACTGTGCAGAGGAGAAATTTCAGCTATGTAACTTCTTATTATTCATCTCAAATTTTCCCCTAATTGTTTACAAAATCATTATTTTTTTTTTTTTTATGTTTCTATTAACATTACAATGCATTTTTATGAAAATAAAAAGTTTTCATAGTCACCTTCAACAATGGAAACCCTAGATTTATTATTGTTTCCCTTCTATTTTATGTGGCTATAAACATTAGAATTGCAATTTTACCCTATCTACTTCTTCTAGGAACTGAATATTCAATGGATTTGTGTATATAGTGGGAATATATTGCAATGGTACCACTTATTTCATTGGATCCCAAAAATGTTTCTTGTGCTCTTTTTCGAAAAAAATACTTTCACAGTAATCCAGTGTGCTCCCTAGAGTATAATAGACCGACAATATTTTTTTAGAAAACTTGATAGTTTAAATTTAGTTCATTTAAAAAAGGTTTACCAATTTACTGGTGTGTATTCATGTGTGTGATGCACTGATGCATATACATGTACAATACACAATGATCAAACCGAAAACTCTTTTAGCTTGAAATAATTTACTTTATTTGGAAAACACATTTCATAGTTTATCTATTATGATGCAAACAATATATTGATAGAAGATGTCCGACATAAGTTCAATGAAAGCTTTTTTGCAATGAGGACAGTGGAAGAGCATCCCAAAAAGATAACAAGGGAAGTTGTTTGAAATTTTACTACTATTTGAATTATTTGTATGTTTAAATGATGTATATTGGCTAATGTTTGTCATGCAAAGAAAATACATGAATAAACTTGTTATGATTGTTTGCAATATGTGTGCAAATTAAGAGCATAAAAAATTGATGGAAATGTTGCAAGGAGATGCATTTGGTGAATCAAAAGGTAATCAATATGGAGTTTTCCTTTCAATTTTCAATAATAATGTAGCTATTAAGAATAATCACTAACATGTTTTAAACACTCTATTTCACATTTTTTGAATGTTGTGCAAGGACCAAAAACAAGGGAAGGGAATTCCATGCTAAGAAGATAGAAATTATGAAGTATGTAAATGATGATGAATTGCTCCTCGCTTAATATCAAGTGGTGATGGAAATTAATAAAGGGAGGAAACCTTATATAAAACTATGAGGGCCGTAGTGGAAGGAACATATAGACATAGTTTATGGTTAAAATACCATGATCAATCCAATGGCTCAAGGAATTAGCTTATATATAAACGATAGAAAGCATTTCTAGATCAATGATCAATGAGACCCGTCAAATAAGTTATATAACTTGACGAGAACCCGACAATGTTCTCTTTTTTTTGGAGGTCATTTTTAGAAGCTTTTTTTACCTGAGCCAATGTTTTGCAATTTTTAATCATCCGGGTCATAAAAAAATATAATTTTGATTTACAAATGTATTTTTTCAAATTTAACAAAGAAACATACATTTCGTAGCTAGTTATAATGAAAAAATATGTACATTTTGGAATTTTTTTTTTTTTTTTAGAAGCTAGTTATAATGAAAAATATATACATTTGAGAAGTTTTTTCTTTAAAATTTCATTTCAAATAAGTCATTTTATGGACAAATTTGTTAAAATAAAGAGAAAATAAAGTCATTTCAAACCATTTAACGTACTTTCAGAGATTTTATGTATAAAAATGATACTAATTATCAATATTTTCCATAAAGAAATCAATCACATAAACTCAACATAAAGTGTACCATATATTTATAAACAACATATTAAAAACATAATACTTATTCTTAAACTAAAACCTTAAAGTCAAAATATTACGAAAATATCTCATCAATAATTTGTCAAATTTAACATTTTCCTCAATGACATGAAACTAATCAAGAATATCATGCAGATCAAAATTTTGATCAGAATCAACATTTTCTAGAGCTTAGCTCTCTTTCTGTGTAATATCCCGAATTTTGGACTAACTATTTTTGTTGTTAAATATTGGGCCACGGCCCGAGCACCTGTGTTTTATTTTGAGTATTGGGCATGACCCCTAGCACCTATGATTTATTCTTTTATATATTCACATATCGGGCATGGACCTTGACTGAATTCTTTATTTGAGTGTATACTGGGCGAGAAGGCCCCAATGTTTTAATGATGTTCTTCAGTGTAATGCCCCTAAAAATATACCCTAATTTTTTTCTTTCTTAAGGGTTTCCACATTGTCGTAAACTCACATTTACCCAAAATACTTTGGTACTCATAACTTAAGTGATGTTCTTCTTGTTTATTTCATTAATAACTAAGCGGGTTACCGCAATACTTTATTTTTTTACACCGATCAGAGTATATCCGGATCGTATACGTTTTGGACGACAAGAATCAATCTACTTAATATTTACAATATGCTTTTAATCGTCATAACCATTCTAGCCAAATACTTAACATTTCGCTTTTAAGAGTGCTATCCAACTTTCATAATTCTAATACTTATGCTGTACTAAGCTCACTATCTTTAAAGTTCAAAATATCGTCTAACCATTTTTAAGGATGAATTCAATTCAGTACACCTAGTAAGCCTTACAAATATGTAGCGAACTATTATGCCTAAAACGTCTAAATCTTGATATAGAGATGATCATTCGTTTTCTTTCAACTCAACCAATATATAACACGTACATATTTATATATCCTTTTGAAACCATAATAATGTCTAAATGTATTAATAACATCTAAATATATTTACATAACTAAAACCACATCTTTCCTTTTCAATCCAACAAATATAAAACTTATATATATATATATATATATATATATATATTTCTAATTCATAATCATTAAATCCTACCCATCTTTTATTTTATAAATAGGTATGAGCTTCATAGAGCATAACGTAATAATTTAGATGCTATTCAAACAACTATTTAACTACCCTCATTACCTCCTTTGTCCTTAAATCGAGGCTAGGTCCTAGATGTAATTCAAATAACTATTTAATTACCCTCATTACCTTCTTTGTCCTTAAATCGAGGCTAGTTCCTAGGTGTAATTCAAATAACTATTTAATTACCCTCATTACCTTCTTTGTCCTTAAATGGAGGCTAGTTGTATATATAAGTTACCGCAATTTTCATTTATAAGTTACATGTATAAATATAAATCAAATTCACTTTAGATAAATTATAAATATAATTAATATAATAACCCAAATCTTTAGCAAAGGAGTTTTGTTTTAAACGGAGAGTATTATGAATGCACCTCTTTTTTTTCTTCCATAATATTAGCAATAAATCAATGTAATTCTCAAACAATGTCTAAATGGAAAATAACTATGCGTTAAGCGTTTCTACCGGGATTCATTTAATAATTTCGAATATAAATTTAATTCTGAATTTATAATATCCATGAATGCCCGTCGTTTAACTCTTATATGTAGGAGACTAATATTCAATGGCTATTTTATATTCATGCAAAGAAAGGGAAGATGAATACATGCTGCAGTTCATACACATAGAAAGATTAATACACTGCCCATCAAGAAGTCACTTTAGAAGGTCTGTCATCCGACTGGTAAATGATTGTGTCAACGGTTACAGCGACGACAACACCAACAGAAACAAACACACAGAAAGTAATATATCATATACAGACAATACTGACAGAACACATAGGCATAAGTCATTATTTGATAGCTACTCATTTGGATCGTTTCAGCTGATGATAATCAATAATTATCTACATAGTCACTGTAAGTCAACCGATAGAAAAACTCTATTGAAGCCTCATTGCCGTAGATCATCGCCTGAGGGTCGTTACTTATAGACACTAGTTTTTAAGCATCTGATCCACTCTATACAGGTTGCGATCTAGATCTGGGTGGAATGGAATGCACAGCTTGGCTGCTCGGTTGGGCTACTCGGTCGGGATACTCTACCAAGCTACTTAGTTGTTGGGCTATCAAAGCATGCACGGAGGCCGCCAGAATTAACACGCAGGCTATGTAGGCGAGATAAGATATCTAACTTAGCCAAATCTCAGAATTATATAATATCATTAATGTTTAAAACGTCCTCCGTGTAGCCAACAGGTCGTACGGAGCTTCCAAGTATGGAGACGATGGTAGCTGGTAGGTATGGGAAGTAATTGGGAGATGCAGGTTCGACATAAGCGTCTGACCATGGAGGTGCAGAACTCAACACGCAAACAATCACTGAGAGTAGGATAGAGAAGATAGCGCCACAGGAAGGAAGAGTTGTCAAACGTGGGAATTTGGTATACAAATCTAGTACTTGCTGCCACATCTCATATTTACAGAATTACTACAGATCTCAGATATATAAAATCAAGATTACAAATAGAGGATTATACACAGAGGTACTGCAGATATAAAATCAAGATTACAAATAAAAGATTATACACAGAGATACTGCAGATATAAAATCAGGTTTACAATTAAAAGATTATACACCGAGGTAGTGCAGATATAAAATCAAGATTTAAAAGAGAAGATTAAATCTACTTCATAAACTAAATTCCGATTAATGAAGTAACACGGCTATAGGATCAGATTTCTCTCTTTTATTAAATCTAAAGAATCATAATACAACTAAATAGAAAATACCATAAATTATCGGTTGCATCAAGAAATCTGAAAGAGTGAATTACAGTATACAACAGTATCTTAAATGACAGACCAGATCTCCACAATTCATTCAGAAAATAAAATACGCATAGATCGGGATCTATCTAATCCAGCCAAGTATAATACACGAACTTTCAATAAATAAATTTAATTACTCGTATTCACATATTCATACAATTTATAAAACTGAGTTATCAACCTCGACGAACAATTTTTAAATAAAAAAATGGGGAACAATACTTATCTTAACAATTAGAGTAAGGCACCAAAGACTTGGCTGCAACATTCCTCCCTTCCAACTGATCTCTGTGCGGCGTAGGTTTTTCCCGCCGAGAGACCACCCCCGAGCTGGGCATGAAATCCACTAGGATGAAGAGTAATCTTCAGCTTCCTCTAATTAAATCTTACTTATATTTTACATTCCCTTCTTCCTCTTGAAGAACCTCTCCCTTTTCTGAACACCCTCGTGTCCCTTATATAGCCAATCTATGTTTTGACTATCATCATAAGTCCTTGTTGGAACTAATTAACTTGTTTAATCTCAGTTATTTTTAACTGATAGATTTACTTAGTCAACCTTTGGTTAATTGATCTTTTAACTTCACTAATATTTAAGTTTATTTATCTTTATCTAATCATAAATAACGTATCTTTAAATTAACTCAATATCTTTAATTAGTTCACTTAACTTATCTTTAAATTAACTCAGGATATTTATTTAGTTCACTTAACTTATCTTTAAATTAATTCAAGATCTTTAACTTAGTTTACTTAAGGTAATTATATTATCTCAACATAAATAAAAGTAACTTGCCTTTAACTATCAATTTATATAGTTAACATACTATTATTAGATAAGTGTTTCCCATGCATACTTGTGCATTTAGTTACTATTTATCCATTCATAACCATGCATCAACTACGAGTTAATATTCACCTATTTTATTTATCTTTTTTTTAATAAAATTTTATTGTAAATACCAATCTGTTTCCTTGGTAATAAAAAATCATTTATCTTTTATTCCTAATTTATAATCAGGAAAACATTAGTCATTTTTCACTTACGAAATTTAACGACATCTTTTGTCCCACCAATGTTCTTTATGTTAATTTCTTATTTTTACTTAATGGTACTTATCATAGATTAGCCTCATGCGAGTAGTTAGATGATAAGAACTTGTTACTGCTTTGTGCCGACTAGAAGTTTCTTCGACATCCTTATCTAGAACTAATTTTTAACATACTTTAGACTTAAGTGTTTTTCTTAATGAACATCACAGTTCACATTAAGTGCTCACAGCACTAGCATGAATACTGTAATCAAAATTCATGGCCATGAAGCCATTCACCCTCTCCCCCTAGTGGATTCCATGCCCCATTCGTTTCGTTGCGTCAAGCCTTCAGCCTCCTAAGTCTACAAATTCACTTAACACTTAGGAAAACATAATCATACTTAAAAGTCTTACCTGCGAAGCTCCTTCCATGAGCTCCTTGCCGTTGGCGGGTACACAGTTGTACTTTCTCTTGCAGAAACCGTAAGGGAGAAAAGCGTGATATTACATTCAGCTTTGATATGGGTACAAACCTTAATATACTGAGATGATCTTTTGTTACTTACTGTGCAGAGCTATGATTTTACATGATTTGACTTATGAGTGTGTTGAGCGTGGACTCAGAAACACACATATAACCTACATAGTGGGCATAAGCCCTGATGTACCTAGAAGAATGTTTATGTACTGGGAGTAAGCCCTGAGGTACATTGAGTGTTGGGCCTAAGCCCTGGAGCACTCCAAGCTTGATAAACCAATACGGGATCCGAGGCAACTTAAATATTCTAGATGTGCCTCACAACAACATTCTAGCACTAGTGTTGAGCAGAGGCTTATGTGTTTTTTTTTTCATTTTTAACTTTATTTTTAGGAGTTTTGTTGTAACGATGTCTTTTGCTAGGGTCATAGTTTGAAACAAGGCCTAATTTTAAACACCCCACAAATCAGAGTGATTTCGGAAGCACCACTTTTTGATTGAGGGGCTGATTTGGGGTTTTAATTGCAATCACATCGATCGGGGTTTCAAAAAAGTTGTAAATTTGGCTTCGAAAAAAAAAGGTGCTACTGGTAGCACCACTTTTCAAATCTAGGGTTTTTTGTTGTTGTTTTTAATGCAAAAATATGCGTTTTTATGGCTAGATTTCTCGTTTTGAGTATAAAGTTCTAGTCAAGTTGTATACCTTGATGTCATACTTCCAATAGAAAAAAATAACAATAACAAAAAATATCATTTAAAACGTATTGGTATTGATATATCAATGCTTTTTCATGGCGCATAAAACTTGTAGGAAACAAATTATGGAGTGGGACCAACATAAGACTTGTCAAGAGATGACGTGAGGAATGGATTTTAAAGAATGTATATTTTTTATGAATTATGTCTTTCTATGGTACACTTTTCAATTTACATGTATCATGTATATATATTCTATTATAAATGTAGATATACTCATTACACATTATTTCTATACTTTTAGATGGAAAATTATGAGCAGGAAAAAAATCAAACCAATCAACAAAGCATTAGGTAAAATAACCCAAGTACATTAATATTGCATACGAGTGATGAAGAAATGAGGCATGAAAGCAAATCAAGCAATGAAAATAGTTTGAGTGAAAAATGTTCTCACAAGTGGTATATTTTGAACCGTTTGCTTTTGAAAATCAAACATTTTGTTTTTAATATATTGAACATATTATGCGAATTGGATGAACTTAGGTTACCGATAAGTATAACAATTATACATTGACATTTTGATTGTTTAGGACCTTTATGTTGTCCCATTTTATACGAATAAGGGTCTCTTATTCATATATAATAAAATGAGTTTCTTATTTCAATGCATTGTCCAATATTGCAGAATGCTACATTGTTGATTAAATATATGGATGATTAATATATGGATATTAGAGATGGATGATTATATATTTCAATTCAAATATATGTGTAATCTTAAGGTATAATAAATTATTACAATTAGTATATACAAACACAATAATTAAAATTCAAATATCAATAGTAATACAAAGATTATTTGGTATTTTAATCATTAATTGAAAATTTGAAAAAACAATTAATTAACATATAAACAGATTGATGCATTGTATTTTCTAAACTCACTTAAGGGTGTGGGGCATACGTAAATTGTTAATGGTGTGGTTTTTTTTACATTGTGAGAAATTATTCATTGATGTTTTTCACTGGATTAATTGCACGAGTGCTTCTAGTTGTCATCAATAGTACACCACTAACATGGTTCTCAAGAAAGAATCAGCATTAGTGCTTTATATATAACAATTGCACGGGTTCTATTATGTATAGTATGTGCACCAAAGTCCATATAAAATGGAAATGGTAATATCAGCAGTGATCGTAGTTGTGAATCGTCGCGACCAATTTGTTTTCAATCATAACAAGAACCAATTCTGCAAACAATAATACATGGACTAGGGAATTATATAAATGAAAAGCGTCAGTGCATAACATTTAAATTGTGCACATGAGTTCCGATATACTTGAGATGAGATAGTACACGTATGCTCATAAAGAACTGATGCATACATGTGATATATGCACATCGATAAAAATAAACTATGTTATAACCTCTAACAACCCAATATTTTTAATTTATGCTGAACATCCATTATGATATCCACCAAAACCTATCTTACCAATGGTGGATGCTTTTTAGAATTTTTTTCCAAATCATGTAACACTAAAAGCCTCCACAAAAATCTCTACTAGAAAGTGTTTTCCTTGTAGTTATTGCCAATTTCTCTTATTCTATCATTGTTTAAAGAAACATCTTGTTCTCTATGCAATTTTCTAAGTTGTTCATCTCCTTCTTTGATTTGCTTGGAAAGTTCTCAAAGTCAGTTTTACTTTTTCTTGACAGAATGATATAATACCATGATTTTGTCATTTTTGCGTTACTATCTCTAGATATGTAGAGCATAACACACATCGGGAAAAAATAAACTAGGTACAAAAGGATTACGGATACCAATACGAGAAAATAAAGAGGGAGATTTAGCATAAGGACTAGGACTAGGTTTGGAGACAGAGAAGGTGGATGGCACAAAAGTGAAGGAAGAGTCCACCATGTTGTGCTATGAATGTTGGTGAGAAAATTAAGAAATGTGAGAAGAAAGGGTGTATATATCATGCACTTGGGAATGCGGAAGGGAAGTAAATTCTTGTTGGGAAAGGGAAAGAGATTCTTGTAGTTCCTTTCAAGTAGGAAAAATAGAAAACATTTTGACAGATAGAAAATGAAGTTCATAAAGTAACATCTTAGAGATTAAGTTTACATTAGTAGATGAATCAGAAATAGAGAGTTGGTTTGCATCTAAATTTTGATGTTGATGAATCTTGATCAAAATTAAAATGAAATATGAATCTCAATTTTCATAGTTGGAACATTCATCCCATTCCACAAGATTAAGTTGTTTACTAAATTGTTCTAGAAGCTTAGAATTTATTTTTTACCTCTATCATTCATGACACTTATGAGCACATTGTTTGTATTTATAAAAAATGAAGCATTTTTTTTAGATCTCGAGGAATACAATTTCTTCAAATAAATTTTGTTCCTAAAAGAATGTTTAGAAGATTTTGTTCATTTTCATTGCAATTTGGATGAATGCCAATATGACTTTGATACAATGTGACATTGTTCACAAGAACAATTATGTCCACAACTTTGTCTCCTTTTCAACTTATGTCTATTGCTTTTGCAACCAAAATCACAATTCTCTATAAAAGCATAAAAGACAC
This sequence comes from Larix kaempferi, assembly GCA_027924585.1. Lineage (NCBI taxonomy): Eukaryota > Viridiplantae > Streptophyta > Pinopsida > Pinales > Pinaceae > Larix > Larix kaempferi. The sequence goes on along the minus strand of BSBM01000344.1, from coordinate 7,923,019 downwards.
ATTTTTCAAACCCATGAGATTATTTCTTTAGAATTATGATTGCTTTGTTCTTAAGGCATGTCTATTGTAATGTCTTCACAATTTCACCATGAAGACATAGCAAGGACAATGTGACAATATTAATCTTATCCTTCTTGAGCCTATTTTTGACTAACTAAGGGACTATGCCTCACAACGTGACTAAATAAGCCCTCAAGTAAGTCACACCAGAAAGGTATTTGTTATTATCAAGAAGGTCTCTCATTGCATAGATAAAAACATAAGTTTGTCCCAAATTGCATAATTTTTGTGGTATAAAAATATATGGATACATATAATTGAGTATAGGCACAGGACTCCAGATTTGATTCCACAATGTTGATTAGCACACTTAAGATCACCATCAGTAACAGTAGTTCTACGAATTTCATCAAACAGGGAACCCCCCAATTCTCTAGTTGAATTGTAAAACCCTAATTCAATCTAAAGGAAATCTCTCTCCATGTGGCTTTGTCTTCATGGAAGGACTTCTAAGTATTTACCTAGATTTCCCAAGCATGGAATGCTTTCATTATATCAGAAGGGATTTCACAACTCAAATCAATAATAGGGTCCATTGACATAATAAAATAAGAGGAAGGAGTATCTGATTGATCTAAAGACACTTAGAACACTTATATTTTTAGTACTTGAAATTGAAATAATACCATGTGTTCAGCCTAGGGGTGCTTGGAATTACCTAAGAAGGACATAATTCAATGTGGTGTGACCATCTATTAAAGGGTTATCTGCATTCATTTATCTATTCTTCCTCATGTTTAACAATTTTTAATCCTTGTATCTGAGGAGTCTACACTTTGACCAATTTGAGCTTTACTACTATTTTTTAAAGAATATTTTTAACATAAGCCATTTTATTCTTCTCTTTTATTTCTATAAATAAATCCTTTTCCTATTCCTCTTTTAATACTGTTTTGGATTTGAAGACAATTTTCTTCCTTTTGAAGAATGTTTAAGAGACGCCATGGTAGAAATAAGACCATATTATTTTGGATAATACACTTGAATAATTGTAAGGGGGAGTGGCTTAATTTTAAACATATTCGATGACCTCCAGTATAATTTCTAATTTTTCTTTGACATATGCTAACCTTTCAACATTCTCTCGAAGAGTTTTCAAATCATCGTTTAATTTTTCTAGACAAAATATTTCTATGTGGATATGACTAATATGCTCTTTGGTTGCAACATCATATCTAGCCATGTTGTGTGCATTTTGTTTGAGCGAAAGAAATTGATAATTTGAAAAAATCAATTGCCTAACTTCAAGCTTTGGATTTTCATCTTCAAGCATCCCATATTAAAAAAACATAATTCAACAACTACGGCTCCATGTTTAATTGTAGGATGGAAATTTGTAGGAGGAAGTCATGTTCTAGGAATATACCATGTATAAGTTGGATTTTCAATTGGTAGAAATGGGCAGTGAGTTTTCATCTAAAAAGGATTTGAAGAAGATTGAGCGTAATCAAAACAATATATACAGTACGAATCATGTCCATAATGATTTTTTTTAGGTGCATGCTCACTAGAAAAAAGCAAAGGTAGAAAGTTGGGTTGACACTTCTTCTAGATGTACTCCAACCATTCTTTGATTTTTTATTCAAACTATCAAAAGGTATAGTCATAATGATTTTATATATGAGCGGTCATTCTTTGATTAGAAAACAAAAGATAATTGATTTGGGATATTCTAATAGACTAAGATGTTTTTATTCCGATCATTGATCCAAAGTATATATAATTTAAGAATCATGTTTTGAATATTATAAGGGCATGCAGTCTAAATCCAATTGGACAATGGTCTTGTTTCCATTCTTATGGAATTGAAGATCGGTAAAATCAAGAACTACATTTTCTTTTTACTAGGTCTTGTTGCCATGTTTTCATGTTTATGGTAGATGGTGAGCTTAGGAAGGAGTGCAAGAATGGAAGTGCTAAAAAAATATAAGGATAATAGTGGTGTTTAATTGCACTGATTCATTAAGAGAAGAAATATTAAAACCAAACAATTGAATATAAGGTTGGATAAGTTCATATATTTAAGGATAAGTGAGATTAACAATATAACAAGGTACAAAAATGACTATATGAATCCATTATGGAAGGGTCCTTCAAAACCTTTAATAAGATCACCACTAAATTTAATGTCTTTCATCAATAACAAAACATAGGCTAGACATGTACAAGCGAGGGTGGACAAAAGGGTCGAGACAAAATTGAGTAATTCCTATATGGATATATAAGTAACCATTAGAAAGACCCCATTAAATATCTTCATGTTTAATAATTGATAATTTATAAATAGGTTGTTGAAGAGCAACTGGAATATTAGTATAAGTGTATTAGCCTCTAGTTGAAGCCTTAGAAAGAAAAGGATCCAATTTGATCAAGTTTCTCTACAGGAGTATGGAGAAGAAATTGATTTGGATCAAGAGTGAAAGATCATATAAATAATATGAGGAGGAATGTTTTTCCTTTGTGAAAAAAATGGAGATGGTTTTGGGCCAAGTGGAACTATAAGATCTATAATATATCTAGAATTACATCCAAATATGTAAGGAATTGAGGCCATTCGTTGTAATATGAGGGATTGCATGTGGTTACCAACAGTGCAAAATAAACATATAATCATACATGAGAGCATATACACATAGAGTAAGGAAGAATTAATGCTCACAAGAGTAAAAAGTATCTTGTATTATATCATAGAACCATACTATACAATGGAGGACAATACTATATATTTCTTGTCTCACTGGCCTCTGTGTGTGTGTGATGTACATTCGGTTAGGCAGTTAAAATTGTGCAATTGCTCGACATTTATCTTAATTGACTGGACTGAAATGGGCCGACCAACTGGGTGGTTGGTCATGAGGACCTAGTCAATTCATCGACTAGGCTCCTCCAACATCTTCCTCACCCAAAAACTCTTCTTTGTCTTGAAGAGACAATGGAGATGTGATAATTCAATATTACAAATTTTTATGAATTATGGTTGTTGAGAAGTAGATGTTGTTCCTATAGGATTTCCTTCAATGCATGCGTCAACTATGGAAGGGGAGGTGATGGCTAGATATTGTTGGAAGTCTCCCGAGTCAAATACTATTGTATGGATGCTTATGCTAACTATGGTTAAATCTAACAATCAAGAGATCTTTTCTAGCATAGGGCTAACTCTCATCCATTGTAATTATGGGGTGAGGTTTTGGTGTTTGATTTCCACAAAGCGCATCAACATATACACACACACACGCACACACACACACACACACGCACACACTTACCATACACTCAATGCTCCTAGGGGTTTTAAAGTTAATGAAGGGGGACAATGCACTCGATAATGTCTAAAAATGGCTGTATGTCAAACATGAACACGGTTGTCCTTTTGTGCCCAACCGATGTAATAAGGAGAGAGGTCTCGTGCGGCAAGGAGGTGAATAGAGTTTACAAAGTATTGGGATATTTTTTTTTGTTTGCATTGTTGAGGATGATCATGGATAGTTCATCTTTCACTTGATATTTTTTATTAAAAGGGAGATCTAAAATTTTCCCCTTCGTTCTTAAGAGTGAGGAAGGATATTCCTTATTAGGGTTGGGGAGATTCACTATTTCTACATAACAAGAAGAGTTAGGAAATATAATTTTATGGGGAAAATCATCTCTAGGTTCAAAGTGGTCTAATAGTTGCTCGAAATTGTATAGATTTTTAGGGATGGATTGGCATCGCAAGGAATCAAAATTTTAAGCATTTGAAAGTGGACTTTGTAGCAATAACACTGGTGAGGAGGTGATAAAGACACACTAGGACTAATGTAAGGGATAGATTTAGATTTAGGGTTAGGGTTGGGGGAGGATGGTGCGAGTTTAGTATTAAAAGGATGGTGGTAAGGAGAATGGAGACACATAGGAAGATGAGGGTGTTTTTCAAGTTTATGTTCCATGGGGAGGGCATGGTGGAAGGCTTGATCTAAAGTGTTTATCTCAAACAAAGCTAATTCATGTTGAAAAATCCCTATAAAACCATAACTAAATTTACAAATCAAGACCTCTTTATAGTATGTGATCTATCTAGTTGGATATGGAACTTAGTAAAAATAGATCAATGTGATTTTGGAAGCTTTGTCTTTGGGCTTGTTATAGTCATGGCCATCTACATACCAATTTTCGCAAGGAGACATGTGGGTAAATATAATAAAAGGAATCTCATGTGTCAATGTGCACGATCTTAGAGGTAGTTGGTTTATATTTATTAGATCCATTGTAAATCTCTATACCTTCATTTCAACATTGCCACTATGCTTGTGCCATGCCTTCTAAATGGTTTCCTATGAGAGGTAAGCATTTCTATTCATTCATCAAACATGTCTTAAAATATGTATTTAGGTTTTGTATCCATGACTCTAGAAGTTCACCATACATTTTCCATCCATATTTGGGTACTATGGTATAAGTATTAAGTTCCAAAAATGAGAAGAACACTATATATTGGTCTCTTAGGTCCTATGTGAGAGCACTAGAGGTAGATAAAGGATAATATTGTAGACAAGAGATTCATCTTCATGTTAGGAAATTTCCCTTTATGTAGGCATTTTGTGAATAGAGAAGTCGAGGAAGTCAACCCACTATTGGAAGGGTGCGTTTGAGGTGGGAGGGTAGCCTCCAAGAGATTAAAAGTTATTGAAATACAAGTATTGGGTGGTACTTGATCCTAGAGATGTCGATCTAAAAATAGAAGAATCTTAGAAATCCAGTGAACCACTTGAAGAGTGGGACTGAGATGGGAGCTTAGCATCCATAGCTTAATTTTTTCATAAAAAGTAATTGATGGGTGGGATTTAGATCATAAAGATCCTAATTCTAGACAATAGAAGAAAACCTAGGAAGAAAATGCCAAGGGTTTGCATCGAAGAAGGATTTGGGTGGGAGGGTGTGCTAAAAAATATAACTAGATCTGAAAAGATGCAAATCAAAGCATTCAAATAATTCCTAGGAACAAATACATTTAGGATTTGCATAAAATTTATATCCAAGTGGGAGGGGGGGGGCGATTCTCCAAAAAAGAACCATATTAGAAGTAGTGTCTGTGGGGTGGGAGGGTGGAACCAAAATATCCCAATGCTAGAAGAGTATAGACTTGTTGTAGGCTCTAACACTAATTAATGAAGCTCTCTACCAAATCTTATGAATAAATGCGAGAAATTCATAGAAGAAATCCAAGAAAGAATAATAGATCCATGAATAATATGGTTAACTTTAATCTTATGGTTGAAGCCCTTCAATATATTTATAATAGTCTACTCAAGTTAATTGCCAACTAAAATAAACAATAAACTAAACGCCATTTGTTTATGCCAAAATTGGAATATAAGAAAAGGAAAACATATAAGGTTCAAGGGGGAAAATGGAATGGAATGGAACACGTCCCTAGTCTAACTGATTACATCCTTAGGTTCCTTAGTCATATCAATCAATGGAGTCATTCCCCTTAAGGGTACTTATTCTCTATTTAGATGTGGATGTTAAATTTACATTGTTCTTTAATTGGAATACAACTATTATTGATTCATAAATAAATTATAACGTATAAGTGCTAAAATAAATGCAATAATAAAAAAACAAAATCAAATAAATAAATACAAGAAAAATGGCAAATGAAATAACTATCCAAAGTAAGTAATATATATATATATATATACAACGGCAAGAATGGTGCTTAAAAAAACACAACATTAAATGTTGCTTTAAACATTTTATACCTTTTAAACAACTTAACAAAACAAAATATTAAATGTTGCTTTAAACGATTTTCTATTTTTAAACAATTTTATAATACTTTAAATTTTTAATAAATATTATACTTTACTGAAATTTCTAGAGTTTTGTACTGAAAATAAGAAGATTGGATACTTATTAAAATAAGAAGATTGAAATTTGTTTTGTTGCCCATACAAACACATCTATTTTCACAATAGGCGTCTTTGCTGTTATATTTCATATATATCCAGAACACGACATGGAAGCTGCCGGTGCCAGCTTATCTTCATATCTATTTTCACAATAGGCGTCTTTGCGGTTATATTTCATTTAAGCCCCTCTCTACGGAACAGTGCAATGTTGAGAAAAATATAATAAAGAATTGCAATATATTTATATTTCTGTCAGCCTTCATTCCTCTCTCTTAGGGTAGGGAGATTTTTATCAGCATTCCTTTTTCTCAGGGCAGGGAGACCTGGTTATAAAACGGATATATCTCGTAGCGCACAGTGCAACTGGCAAGATACAGTTGAGCTCCAATCCGTGAAGAACAACACCCATTCATAGCTCCAATCGCTTTTCTCAAGCAGACACCGCAGTCGGGCGCTGCGAGAGTTCTCGAGCACATTTCTAATCCATAAACAGTGACAGAGGAATTCACCACCCATGATCCGGTGGCGAATCTAGCAACGTTTAGAGGAGCCTCCCCCGCCAGGGTCTCCATGAGATTCCCGAGAGTGTGCTGGAAAGCTTTAATATCCTGGTTGCTCTTAACATTCTCAAGAGCATAGGCAACGGTGGTATCAAGAACAGAGGCAAAACTGTAATTCTCATAGCGAATGAAGCAAGATTCCAACTGAATCCGAGCGCCGATGGCATTGGGGCAGTCTTGATAAGTCATCTGTGAAGCTGCAGCGGAACAGGTTTCGCAGTCGTGGGGAGAGACGTCGGGCCTGCATTGCAGAAGGCCGTAGACTCCGCCATAAGTATATGTTGCCAATCCGGCAGTGGGGGCAGCTGCATTAACCAGGTATTGCATTACCCTGTTGACGTTGCTCTCGTATATACTGCCATTGCTGTATTTATTTACATTGCAGAGACCGTAAATAAACGGATCGGACTGCGCATCAACAGTTGAGATTGAAATTAAATTAAACTGCAGTCCAAGTAACAATAATCCCATCAAACACCACCGCCATGTTATCATACCTTCCATCTTTTTAATACGTTTCCGAATAAATGCAAAGAGTGACAGAGATCAAAGAGAAAAATAAATGACAGGCAGGCAGCTGGTTAAATGCACAGGCAGAGACACAGCTAATTGGCAGTGGATATTGAGAACGAAGACAAGGAAGGATTTTATAGATAAAGGATGCGATGTGGAGACGAAGCGAATTGGAATTTGGTGGTGGATATTCATAAGTGGGCTAAGTCTACTTCTAGGACTAGGCGAGCGAGATGGTGGAATTGGCGTCGCCACTAAAGATAATAATAATTTATTTACTGGACTTTTTCAGAGATCGATGATGAACTCAGTCAGACATTTGGCATTGAATATATTTTCATAGCTCGGAGCTTCCGTTGAAACGAACGACATAAAATATTAAAAATAGATGTAGCAACACCATGTTGCCGTGATAAACCAACACGGGCGTCGCCTTTGATGGAAGAAAAGGTCTTCCCGATTGAATTGCATTAGATCTTTGACAGGTTCATAAATATGTTAATATATAAGCAGTTACCACCGAAAACGAACGATTATATAAATATTTATAAAGAATCTTTACAACTATACTTGTTGGTTTGTGTGGTAATACATCCTATTTTTAAAAGTTTCATAAATACTCTAGTTTATATGAAAAGTTAAATGAAGGAATAAAAGGAATCTTTTTAATTTAGGTTTTAATTCAGGAGGTGTAGAATAGATGGTGAATAGGTGTAAAGTTGGAAATGGATTGGACCATTCAAAGATTTCAATATATATAAAAACCTGATTTTGCCCTAACCTATCTTTCTATGTTTCAACCAAAACATATTTTCTCATTCTAATTTTTACTCACTGAAATTTGCTAACATAATGTTTGAGAGTTCCATTAATTTTTACTAATTTCAACCAAAAACTTTTTTTCCAATTGAAAGCTATAATAAGTTGTTTAGCAAAAGGCATATTAATATAATAAAAAAGTTACCTAACTCCAAATTCTCGCATGCCATTCTCACAAAATAAAACTCAAATACTTTTCCTTAAAGAAATCAATTTTCCATTAACCTAAAACTAGTTATGAACCCTATAATATTCTCATAAATTAGTTATGATCCCTACAATATTCTCATGACTAAGTGGATGACCATTGATATATGATAGGAAATTAGAATTTCAGAAATTATAAATATTCATGAACATATTATACATGGAAATGCTACTTACTATTTAGGAGGGAGAAATACATGTCAAAGGATAAAAAACCCAAGATTTGTAACATTTGTTTCGAACTTGACAGTTATATAATTATTACCACATAAGGAGAATTTGGTAGCAACATTGGGCATAGGTAGAGAAGATTGCCAAGCACCATACCAAGTGTGGTTGTAATAGGTTTGGTATTTACTTCGTAGATGGACAAGAATAGAGAAGTCATTGCTATCCTCCAACAATTGAATAGACCTTGGTGTGTACTTGGGAATTTGTTTCTTAGCTAGTACATGTTCTTGGATATGCTAGTAGATATGTTTTGGGTGGTATTGATATGATACCTTCACTAACTAGAAATATTAGCTGACTCAACTGAAGGAGACAAGCTGGTCAATTTAAGATGGTCCATGTTATTTTTTTTCATCCCACTCTTAAAAAAAGGAGGATATGGAAGTTATCCTACATGTCTTTTCTATTTGAGATTTCAAAATTTTGAGTGTAGTGAGAGGTATTATACCATCAACATCTGGATATTGCAAGGGTTATCATTCAACCATTTACATTTTGAGCTACATACTACTATAGTGTCATGAGAGGGACCCAATTGACAATGAACTAGACCAGGATGGTGAATGGAAGATAGTAGGGTAAAGTGGCTCTTCATTTTTTCCTACCAAATACTTGTAGTATCTTCCACATGATAATATGTTACAACATTTTTGAATCAATTGAATATAATGTGCATGTGTGCTTGATTCTATATCAAGATCTTGCAAAATTCAATGCATAATTATTCACAAGCACATGCATAAATATCATAAATTCAATTAGATAATCAAAATATAAAGAAAATACGTACTTACTCCAAATAGAATAGGAGAACTTGATAACCTTTGAATAATATGTAATGACTTAAAATATTAAGAATTGGTCATTCGGTAGAATAGTTTTTTCTCCTTGCATTTGAGCCAAGTCAACGATGAATGTGTGTCTAGATCCTTAAAAGAAAGTTTGGGAAACATATACCAGTATAAATTCAAATATGATTTTGTAACTATATGATGTGATTTTAAATAATGTTCCTATATGATGGAGTATTGTAATTTATGTCTTTATATTCTCAAAAGATAATTTGGGATATATGTTACATTTTAATTCTAGCATGTGTGTTTATTATATATTACTACACAAGTGTGTACATAAATGTAAATCATCGCGATGCACTAAAGTATTATAAGCATTGAAAATAAACATCTATAACAACTTCCACATTATAAAATATCCATAAAGCTTTAATAATATATATTTTCAAATTTGTAATTTTTATTTTATATTAAATTGGTGTGTTTTTACATATGGAGAACACCATTGTGCTACAATATTTTAACATAATCAAGATACGAAATTAAAGAATAATAATGGTGCATACATAAGTAAGTTTATAATAAAAACCCTAATCAATATTTCATTCCTTGAACAAAAGTTTGAGGGTCTAATCTTGTACAAGATACGTTTATCGTGGAAGGCTTTGGGGTGGCCAGTCTTTTGTGAAAAACGAAATTTGTAAGAGATTGTAGGTCACATACAACTGTGCAGAGGAGAAATTTCAGCTATGTAACTTCTTATTATTCATCTCAAATTTTCCCCTAATTGTTTACAAAATCATTATTTTTTTTTTTTTATGTTTCTATTAACATTACAATGCATTTTTATGAAAATAAAAAGTTTTCATAGTCACCTTCAACAATGGAAACCCTAGATTTATTATTGTTTCCCTTCTATTTTATGTGGCTATAAACATTAGAATTGCAATTTTACCCTATCTACTTCTTCTAGGAACTGAATATTCAATGGATTTGTGTATATAGTGGGAATATATTGCAATGGTACCACTTATTTCATTGGATCCCAAAAATGTTTCTTGTGCTCTTTTTCGAAAAAAATACTTTCACAGTAATCCAGTGTGCTCCCTAGAGTATAATAGACCGACAATATTTTTTTAGAAAACTTGATAGTTTAAATTTAGTTCATTTAAAAAAGGTTTACCAATTTACTGGTGTGTATTCATGTGTGTGATGCACTGATGCATATACATGTACAATACACAATGATCAAACCGAAAACTCTTTTAGCTTGAAATAATTTACTTTATTTGGAAAACACATTTCATAGTTTATCTATTATGATGCAAACAATATATTGATAGAAGATGTCCGACATGAGTTCAATGAAAGCTTTTTTGCAATGAGGACAGTGGAAGAGCATCCCAAAAAGATAACAAGGGAAGTTGTTTGAAATTTTACTACTATTTGAATTATTTGTATGTTTAAATGATGTATATTGGCTAATGTTTGTCATGCAAAGAAAATACATGAATAAACTTGTTATGATTGTTTGCAATATGTGTGCAAATTAAGAGCATAAAAAATTGATGGAAATGTTGCAAGGAGATGCATTTGGTGAATCAAAAGGTAATCAATATGGAGTTTTCCTTTCAATTTTCAATAATAATGTAGCTATTAAGAATAATCACTAACATGTTTTAAACACTCTATTTCACATTTTTTGAATGTTGTGCAAGGACCAAAAACAAGGGAAGGGAATTCCATGCTAAGAAGATAGAAATTATGAAGTATGTAAATGATGATGAATTGCTCCTCGCTTAATATCAAGTGGTGATGGAAATTAATAAAGGGAGGAAACCTTATATAAAACTATGAGGGCCGTAGTGGAAGGAACATATAGACATAGTTTATGGTTAAAATACCATGATCAATCCAATGGCTCAAGGAATTAGCTTATATATAAACGATAGAAAGCATTTCTAGACCAATGATCAATGAGACCCGTCAAATAAGTTATATAACTTGACGAGAACCCGACAATGTTCTCTTTTTTTTGGAGGTCATTTTTAGAAGCTTTTTTTACCTGAGCCATTGTTTTGCAATTTTGAATCATCCGGGTCATAAAAAAATATAATTTTGATTTACAAATGTATTTTTTCAAATTTAACAAAGAAACATACATTTCGTAGCTAGTTATAATGAAAAAATATGTACATTTTGGAATTTTTTTTTTTTTTTTAGAAGCTAGTTATAATGAAAAATATATACATTTGAGAAGTTTTTTCTTTAAACTTTCATTTCAAATAAGTCATTTTATGGACAAATTTGTTAAAATAAAGAGAAAATAAAGTCATTTCAAACCATTTAACGTACTTTCAGAGATTTTGTGTATAAAAATGATACTAATTATCAATATTTTCCATAAAGAAATCAATCACATAAACTCAACATAAAGTGTACCATATATTTATAAACAACATATTAAAAACATAATACTTATTCTTAAACTAAAACCTTAAAGTCAAAATATTACGAAAATATCTCATCAATAATTTGTCAAATTTAACATTTTCCTCAATGACATGAAACTAATCAAGAATATCATGCAGATCAAAATTTTGATCAGAATCAACATTTTCTAGAGCTTAGCTCTCTTTCTGTGTAATATCCCGAATTTTGGACTAACTATTTTTGTTGTTATATTGGGCCACGGCCCGAGCACCTGTGTTTTATTTTGAGTATTGGGCATGACCCCTAGCACCTATGATTTATTCTTTTATATATTCACATATCGGGCATGGACCCTGACTGAATTCTTTATTTGAGTGTATACTGGGCGAGAAGGCCCCAATGTTTTAATGATGTTCTTCAGTGTAATGCCCCTAAAAATATACCCTAATTTTTTTTTTCTTAAGGGTTTCCACATTGTCGTAAACTCACATTTACCCAAAATACTTTGGTACTCATAACTTAAGTGATGTTCTTCTTGTTTATTTCATTAATAACTAAGCGGGTTACCGCAATACTTTATTTTTTTACACCGATCAGAGTATATCCGGATCGTATACGTTTTGGACGACAAGAATCAATCTACTTAATATTTACAATATGCTTTTAATCGTCATAACCATTCTAGCCAAATACTTAACATTTCGCTTTTAAGAGTGCTATCCAACTTTCATAATTCTAATACTTATGCTGTACTAAGCTCACTATCTTTAAAGTTCAAAATATCGTCTAACCATTTTTAAGGATGAATTCAATTCAGTACACCTAGTAAGCCTTACAAATATGTAGCGAACTATTATGCCTAAAACGTCTAAATCTTGATATAGAGATGATCATTCGTTTTCTTTCAACTCAACCAATATATAACACGTACATATTTATATATCCTTTTGAAACCATAATAATGTCTAAATGTATTAATAACATCTAAATATATTTACATAACTAAAACCACATCTTTCCTTTTCAATCCAACAAATATAAAACTTATATATATATATATTTCTAATTCATAATCATTAAATCCTACCCATCTTTTATTTTATAAATAGGTATGAGCTTCATAGAGCATAACATAATAATTTAGATGCTATTCAAACAACTATTTAACTACCCTCATTACCTCCTTTGTCCTTAAATCGAGGCTAGGTCCTAGATGTAATTCAAATAACTATTTAATTACCCTCATTACCTTCTTTGTCCTTAAATCGAGGCTAGTTCCTAGGTGTAATTCAAATAACTATTTAATTACCCTCATTACCTTCTTTGTCCTTAAATCGAGGCTAGTTGTATATATAAGTTACCGCAATTTTCATTTATAAGTTTTTTTTTTCCGAGAAAAAAAGCATACTATTGGTATTCATCTATGAATCAAATAGTACATAATGTTCAATGATCAGTGTCTAGGATCAACCATCCTGCAAAAGAGTGTGTTACAGGAATAACTTATACAGGCAAAACCAAAAACAGACCACAAAAGGTCCTTGGCCCAGCATATAGCTGTTTTCAGATATATCTTGTTCTAACAAAATACTGTAACTTATATACAAAATAAAACAGTAAATCAGTCTAAAAAGTAATAGCAACCAGTATCAACACACTGGTTTTCTAAATACTCCTCCCACAAAATGTAATCTTCTGTAGCAGCCAATGCCTTTTTGGAGAGTATGTCAGCCTTCTCATTATGCTCCCGATAAATGTGCTCCAAGGTAAACTGTCCCAGGTTCAGTAGTTCATCTTTAAGACGGTCACACCAATAAGTCAAATTTAATACATTCAGTTGATATTCCCCCAATGCCCACTTAATGGTGACCCTGGAATCACCAAATATAAGTGCATTAACTAATCCAAAACAATTCGCCACCTTGACAACACACCATAACGCCAGAATCTCAGCCTTCATGTTGGTACCTTTACCACATTTCATCTGCAAAGTAAAATAGTGCTCACTATTAAGATATATGAGCCCCCCAGCTCCACATTCACCCGAGTCCGAAGCACCATCAAAGAAACAAATAGGACGCGTATAATTGAAGTTCAGTGATCCAATGTTTCGCAGCCGCCGGGATTTACAAACCCCCAGTGCTTTCGAGTAATAGCTGAAAACCAACTCAGATACCTGCTGCAGTCGAGGTTGTAAATCTTCGAAAATAGCTTTATTTCTGGCTCTCCATATAACCCAACAGATATAAATAGGCAATGTCTGATGTTCTTTACAGTGAGATCGCCAGTTGTGCAGAGAATTAGCGATGTAATCCCCAGACCATCTAGTATTAATATGTAGATAATTGCAAATATGATCCCAAAGAGTCTTGGTAAAGGAACACTCCAGAAAAATATGCTTTGTAGTTTCCATATTGCAACGACACAAAAAGCACATGCTGGGACCAGCCCATCCCAAAGATTGTAAGTTTTCCCAGGACTTCAATCTGTCCAGTAACGCCAACCAAAAGAAACACTTCATTTTTAATGGTACAGGCCACTTCCAAAGTTTGGTGTACCACCACTGCTTCGGGAATATACAGCGACCCCTAATCAAATAATTGTATGCCGAGCACACAGTAACGGACCCATTAATGTCATTTCCGCACCAAACCACCTTATCGGCACCAGCACTAAGCCTGATACCATTAATTTTCAGCTTATGAATATAGTGTCTCCATTCGTCAATGTAAGCCGGATTAATCTGGAGGATGTCTTCAGTGAGCCAGTGACCTGTAAGTGCATTGCCAATAGAATCCAAAGTAACATAACCTCCAGCCCGCAGATGCTGTAGCAGCACTGGAGATAGACAATATGAATCTTGTAGCCCCACAATGGGATCAACCCCGATTGCAATCTCTTGTCCACACCCGACTTTCCAACTAAGTTCCAAAGCCAGCCATTTATACACTTTCAGAAATCCATTCCACATGGGGGACACACCTCTGATCTTCTTAGCAGGAGTACGCAGCCAGTGTGAGACTTCAAGTTTTATATACTTATGGTGAATGAGATGAGACCATAAAGTATTACCAAATAATGCCCGCCACAGGCTTTTTAATCTTAATGCAGCACTGAAAATGGAAAGGTCCCGAATACCCCATCCACCTGCTTCTAAAGGCAATGACAGCCTTTCCCATCCTACCATCACCAGCTTGTGCTGTGATAAGCCCCCAGACCATAGAAAATTGAACATTAATCTGCGCAAAGTATTGATAACAGAACTAGGAATGGGCAGAAGTGAAAGCCAGTACACCGGAGTTCCCAAGAGGACAGATTTCACCAAGGTTAACTTACCTCCGATCGACAACAGTCGAAATGTCCAATTGGAGATCCGGTTCTCAAATTTCTTGATGAGCCAATCCCAGTCCCGGATTAAGTAGCCATTAGGCTTAAGTGTAAAACCTAGGTACTTAAAACCGTCATTGATACTGCAATAATTATAAGGCAACAAGTTTTGTATCTCCCGCACTCTATTCTCCGAAATCAGGTTACCATAAAAGAAAGACTTTCTAATGCTGATTGCCATCCCTGAAGCCTTACAAAACAATGTCAGAATCTTCTGAAAATATTTCCATTCCGAAACAGTATCCAGGCCAGCAAGTAGAACATCATCAACAAACAAAACATGTGTAATATAGAAATCCTTAGTAATTCTGAAACCAGTAATCTTACCCTCCCTTTTAGCCTGTGAAATCATTCTGCTGAGGCCTTCAATAACCAACAGAAAAAGTAAAGGAGAGAGTGAGCACCCCTGACGAATACCTCTAGAGCAGCTGAAAAAAGAGGTGGGAGCCCCATTCACCAGCACCGCTATATTAGCAGTGTCAACACACGACATGATCCATCTAATCGCCAAAGCTGGAACCCCAATTTGGATCAAGATTAATCTTAGATAATCACAGTTAACCCTATCATAGGATTTCTCTAAATCTATTTTGAGAATAACAGAACTAGGAATGGGCAGAAGTGAAAGCCAGTACACCGGAGTTCCCAAGAGGACAGATTTCACCAAGGTTAACTTTCCTCCGATCGACAACAGTCGAAATGTCCAATTGGAGATCCGGTTCTCAAATTTCTTGATGAGCCAATCCCAGTCCCGGATTAAGTAGCCATTAGGCTTAAGTGTAAAACCCAGGTACTTAAAACCGTCATTGATACTGCAATAATTATAAGGCAACAAGTTTTGTATCTCCCGCACTCTATTCTCCGAAATCAGGTTACCATAAAAGCAAGACTTTCTAATGCTGATTGCCATCCCTGAAGCCTTACAAACCAATGTCAGAATCTTCTGAAAATATTTCCATTCCGAAACAGTATCCAGGCCAGCAAGTAGAACATCATCAACAAACAAAACATGTGTAATATAGAAATCCTTAGTAATTCTGAAACCAGTAATCTTACCCTCCCTTTTAGCCTGTGAAATCATTCTGCTGAGGCCTTCAATAACCAACAGAAAAAGTAAAGGAGAGAGTGAGCACCCCTGACGAATACCTCTAGAGCAGCTGAAAAAAGAGGTGGGAGCCCCATTCACCAGCACCGCTATATTAGCAGTGTCAGCACACGACATGATCCATCTAATCGCCAAAGCTGGAACCCCAATTTGGATCAAGATTAATCTTAGATAATCCCAGTTAACCCTATCATAGGCTTTCATTTATAAGTTACATGTATAAATATAAATCAAATTCACTTTAGATAAATTATAAATATAATTAATATAATAACCCAAATCTTTAGCAAAGGAGTTTTGTTTTAAACGGAGAGTATTATGAATGCACCTCTTTTTTTTCTTCCATAATATTAGCAATAAATCAATGTAATTCTCAAACAATGTCTAAATGGAAAATAACTATGCGTTAAGCGTTTCTACCGGGATTCATTTAATAATTTCGAATATAAATTTAATTCTAAATTTATAATATCCATGAATGCCCGTCGTTTAACTCTTATATGTAGGAGACTAATATTCAATGGCTATTTTATATTCATGCAAAGAAAGGGAAGATGAATACATGCTGCAGTTCATACACATAGAAAGATTAATACACTTCCCATCAAGAAGTCACTTTAGAAGGTCTGTCATCCGACTGGTAAATGATTGTGTCAACGGTTACAGCGACGACAACGCCAACAGAAACAAACACACAGAAAGTAATATATCATATACAGACAATGCTGACAGAACACATAGGCATAAGTCATTATTTGATAGCTACTCATTTGGATCGTTTCAGCTGATGATAATCAATAATTATCTACATAGTCACTGTAAGTCAACCGATAGAAAAACTCTATTGAAGCCTCATTGCCGTAGATCATCGCCTGAGGGTCGTTACTTATAGACACTAGTTTTTAAGCATCTGATCCACTCTATACAGGTTGCGATCTAGATCTGGGTGGAATGGAATGCACAGCTTGGCTGCTCGGTTGGGCTACTCGGTCGGGATACTCTACCAAGCTACTTAGTTGTTGGGCTATCAAAGCATGCACGGAGGCTGCCAGAATTAACACGCAGGCTATGTAGGCGAGATAAGATATCTAACTTAGCCAAATCTCAGAATTATATAATATCATTAATGTTTAAAACGTCCTCCGTGTAGCCAACAGGTCGTACGGAGCTTCCAAGTATGGAGACGATGGTAGCTGGTAGGTATGGGAAGTAATTGGGAGATGCAGGTTCGACATAAGCGTCTGACCATGGAGGTGCAGAACTCAACACACAAACAATCACTGAGAGTAGGATAGAGAAGATAGCGCCACAGGAAGGAAGAGTTGTCAAACGTGGGAATTTGGTATACAAATCTAGTACTTGCTGCCACATCTCATATTTACAGAATTACTACAGATCTCAGATATATAAAATCAAGATTACAAATAGAGGATTATACACAGAGGTACTGCAGATATAAAATCAAGATTACAAATAAAAGATTATACACAGAGATACTGCAGATATAAAATCAAGTTTACAATTAAAAGATTATATACCGAGGTAGTGCAGATATAAAATCAAGATTTAAAAGAGAAGATTAAATCTACTTCATAAACTAAATTCCGATTAATGAAGTAACACGGCTATAGGATCAGATTTCTCTCTTTTATTAAATCTAAAGAATCATAATACAACTAAATAGCAAATACAATAAATTATCGGTTGCATCAAGAAATCTGAAAGAGTGAATTACAGTATACAACAGTATCTTAAATGACAGACCAGATCTCCACAATTCATTCAGAAAATAAAATACGCATAGATCGGGATCTATCTAATCCAGCCAAGTATAATACACGAACTTTCAATAAATAAATTTAATTACTTGTATTCACATATTCTGTGTCAAAGAGTTTAATTTTGGTTCCATTGATGTAATTGGAAATTAAGACGAAATAGAAAAGCTTGACATTCATACAATTTATAAAACTGAGTTATCAACCTCGACGAACAATTTTTAAATAAAAAAATGGGGAACAATACTTATCTTAACAATTAGAGTAAGGCACCAAAGACTTGGCTGCAACATTCCTCCCTTCCAACTGATCTCTGTGCGGCGTAGGTTTTTCCCGCCGAGAGACCACCCCCGAGCTGGGCATGAAATCCACTAGGATGAAGAGTAATCTTCAGCTTCCTCTAATTAAATCTTACTTATATTTTACATTCCCTTCTTCCTCTTGAAGAACCTCTCCCTTTTCTGAACACCCTCGTGTCCCTTATATAGCCAATCTATGTTTTGACTATCATCATAAGTCCTTGTTGGAACTAATTAACTTGTTTAATCTCAGTTATTTTTAACTGATAGATTTACTTAGTCAACTTTTGGTTAATTGATCTTTTAACTTCACTAATATTTAAGTTTATTTATCTTTATCTAATCATAAATAACGTATCTTTAAATTAACTCAATATCTTTAATTAGTTCACTTAACTTATCTTTAAATTAACTCAGGATATTTATTTAGTTCACTTAACTTATCTTTAAATTAATTCAAGATCTTTAACTTAGTTTACTTAAGGTAATTATATTATCTCAACATAAATAAAAGTAACTTGCCTTTAACTATCAATTTATATAGTTAACATACTATTATTAGATAAGTGTTTCCCATGCATACTTGTGCATTTAGTTACTATTTATCCATTCATAACCATGCATCAACTACGAGTTAATATTCACCTATTTTATTTATCTTTTTTTTAATAAAATTTTATTGTAAATACCAATCTGTTTCCTTGGTAATAATAAATCATTTATCTTTTATTCCTAATTTATAATCAGGAAAACATTAGTCATTTTTCACTTACGAAATTTAACGACATCTTTTGTCCCACCAATGCTCTTTATGTTAATTTCTTATTTTTACTTAATGGTACTTATCATAGATTAGCCTCATGCGAGTAGTTAGATGATAAGAACTTGTTACTGCTTTGTGCCGACTAGAAGTTTCTTCGACATCCTTATCTAGAACTATTTTTTAACATACTTTAGACTTAAGTGTTTTTCTTAATGAACATCACAGTTCACATTAAGTGCTCACAGCACTAGCATGAATACTGTAATCAAAATTCATGGCCATGAAGCCATTCACCCTCTCCCCCTAGTGGATTCCATGCCCCATTCGTTTCGTTGCGTCAAGCCTTCAGCCTCCTAAGTCTACAAATTCACTTAACACTTAGGAAAACATAATCATACTTAAAAGTCTTACCTGCGAAGCTCCTTCCATGAGCTCCTTGCCGTTGGCGGGTACACAGTTGTACTTTCTCTTGCAGAAACCGTAAGGGAGAAAAGCGTGATATTACATTGAGCTTTGATATGGGTACAAACCTTAATATACTGAGATGATCTTTTGTTACTTACTGTGCAGAGCTATTATTTTACATGATTTGACTTATGAGTGTGTTGAGCGTGGACTCAGAAACACACATATAACCTACATAGTGGGCATAAGCCCTGATGTACCTAGAAGAATGTTTATGTACTGGGAGTAAGCCCTGAGGTACATTGAGTGTTGGGCCTAAGCCCTGGAGCACTCCAAGCTTGATAAACCAATACGGGATCCGAGGCAACTTAAATATTCTAGATGTGCCTCACAACAACATTCTAGCACTAGTGTTGAGCAGAGGCTTATGTGTTTTTTTTTTCATTTTTAACTTTATTTTTAGGAGTTTTGTTGTAACGATGTCTTTTGCTAGGGTCATAGTTTGAAACAAGGCCTAATTTTAAACACCCCACAAATCAGAGTGATTTCGGAAGCACCACTTTTTGATTGAGGGGCTGATTTGGGGTTTTAATTGCAATCACATCGATCGGGGTTTCAAAAAAGTTGTAAATTTGGCTTCGAAAAAAAAAGGTGCTACTGGTAGCACCACTTTTCAAATCTAGGGTTTTTTGTTGTTGTTTTTAATGCAAAAATATGCGTTTTTATGGCTAGATTTCTCGTTTTGAGTATAAAGTTCTAGTCAAGTTGTATACCTTGATGTCATACTTCCAATAGAAAAAAATAACAATAACAAAAAATATCATTTAAAACGTATTGGTATTGATATATCAATGCTTTTTCATGGCGCATAAAACTTGTAGGAAACAAATTATGGAGTGGGACCAACATAAGACTTGTCAAGAGATGACGTGAGGAATGGATTTTAAAGAATGTATATTTTTTATGAATTATGTCTTTCTATGGTACACTTTTCAATTTACATGTATCATGTATATATATTCTATTATAAATGTGGATATACTCATTACACATTATTTCTATACTTTTAGATGGAAAATTATGAGCAGGAAAAAAATCAAACCAATCAACAAAGCATTAGGTAAAATAACCCAAGTACATTAATATTGCATACGAGTGATGAAGAAATGAGGCATGAAAGCAAATCTAGCAATGAAAATAGTTTGAGTGAAAAATGTTCTCACAAGTGGTATATTTTGAACCGTTTGCTTTTGAAAATCAAATATTTGTTTTTAATATATTGAACATATTATGCCAATTGGATGAACTTAGGTTACCGATAAGTATAACAATTATACATTGACATTTTGATTGTTTAGGACCTTTATGTTGTCCCATTTTATACGAATAAGGGTCTCTTATTCATATATAATAAAATGAGTTTCTTATTTCAATGCATTGTCCAATATTGCAGAATGCTACATTGTTGATTAAATATATGGATGATTAATATATGGATATTAGAGATGGATGATTATATATTTCAATTCAAATATATGTGTAATCTTAAGGTATAATAAATTATTACAATTAGTATATACAAACACAATAATTAAAATTCAAATATCAATAGTAATACAAAGATTATTTGGTATTTTAATCATTAATTGAAAATTTGAAAAAACAATTAATTAACATATAAACAGATTGATGCATTGTATTTTCTAAACTCACTTAAGGGTGTGGGGCATACGTAAATTGTTAATGGTGTGGTTTTTTTTACATTGTGAGAAATGATTCATTGATGTTTTTCACTGGATTAATTGCACGGGTGCTTCTAGTTGTCATCAATAGTACACCACTAACATGGTTCTCAAGAAAGAATCAGCATTAGTGCTTTATATATAACAATTGCACGGGTTCTATTATGTATAGTATGTGCACCAAAGTCCATATAAAATGGAAATGGTAATATCAGCAGTGATCGTAGTTGTGAATCGTCGCGACCAATTTGTTTTCAATCATAACAAGAACCAATTCTGCAAACAATAATACATGGACTAGGGAATTATATAAATGAAAAGCGTCAGTGCATAACATTTAAATTGTGCACATGAGTTCCGATATACTTGAGATGAGATAGTACACGTATGCTCATAAAGAACTGATGCATACATGTGATATATGCACATCGATAAAAATAAACTATGTTATAACCTCTAACAACCCAATATTTTTAATTTATGCTGAACATCCATTATGATATCCACCAAAACCTATCTTACCAATGGTGGATGCTTTTTAGAATTTTTTTCCAAATCATGTAACACTAAAAGCCTCCACAAAAATCTCTACTAGAAAGTGTTTTCCTTGTAGTTATTGCCAATTTCTCTTATTCTATCATTATTTAAAGAAACATCTTGTTCTCTATGCAATTTTCTAAGTTGTTCATCTCCTTCTTTGATTTGCTTGGAAAGTTCTCAAAGTCAGTTTTACTTTTTCTTGACAGAATGATATAATACCATGATTTTGTCATTTTTGCGTTACTATCTCTAGATATGTAGAGCATAACACACATCGGGAAAAAATAAACTAGGTACAAAAGGATTACGGATACCAATACGAGAAAATAAAGAGGGAGATTTAGCATAAGGACTAGGACTAGGTTTGGAGACAGAGAAGGTGGATGGCACAAAAGTGAAGGAAGAGTCCACCATGTTGTGCTATGAATGTTGGTGAGAAAATTAAGAAATGTGAGAAGAAAGGGTGTATATATCATGCACTTGGGAATGCGGAAGGGAAGTAAATTCTTGTTGGGAAAGGGAAAGAGATTCTTGTAGTTCCTTTCAAGTAGGAAAAATAGAAAACATTTTGACAGATAGAAAATGAAGTTCATAAAGTAACATCTTAGAGATTAAGTTTACATTAGTAGATGAATCAGAAATAGAGAGTTGGTTTGCATCTAAATTTTGATGTTGATGAATCTTGATCAAAATTCAAATGAAATATGAATCTCAATTTTCATAGTTGGAACATTCATCCCATTCCACAAGATTAAGTTGTTTACTAAATTGTTCTAGAAGCTTAGAATTTATTTTTTACCTCTATCATTCATGACACTTATGAGCACATTGTTTGTATTTATAAAAAATGAAGCATTTTTTTTAGATCTCGAGGAATACAATTTCTTCAAATAAATTTTGTTCCTAAAAGAATGTTTAGAAGATTTTGTTCATTTTCATTGCAATTTGGATGAATGCCAATATGACTTTGATACAATGTGACATTGTTCACAAGAACAATTATGTCCACAACTTTGTCTCCTTTTCAACTTATGTCTATTGCTTTTGCAACCAAAATCACAATTCTCTATAAAAGCATAAAAGACACATTTTTCAAACCCATGAGATTATTTCTTTAGAATTATGATTGCTTTGTTCTTAAGGCATGTCTATTGTAATGTCTTCACAATTTCACCATGAAGACATAGCAAGGACAATGTGACAATATTAATCTTATCCTTCTTGAGCCTATTTTTGACTAACTAAGGGACTATGCCTCACAACGTGACTAAATAAGCCCTCAAGTAAGTCACACCAGAAAGGTATTTGTTATTATCAAGAAGGTCTCTCATGGCATAGATAAAAACATAAGTTTGTCCCAAATTGCATAAGTTTTGTGGTATAAAAATATATGGATACATATAATTGAGTATAGGCACAGGACTCCAGATTTGATTCCACAATGTTGATTAGCACACTTATGATCACCATCAGTAACAGTAGTTCTACGAATTTCATCAAACAGGGAACCCCCCAATTCTCTAGTTGAATTGTAAAACCCTAATTCAATCTAAAGGAAATCTCTCTCCATGTGGCTTTGTCTTCATGGAAGGACTTCTAAGTATTTACCTAGATTTCCCAAGCATGGAATGCTTTCATTATATCAGAAGGGATTTCACAACTCAAATCAATAATAGGGTCCATTGACATAATAAAATAAGAGGAAGGAGTATCTGATTGATCTAAAGACACTTAGAACACTTATATTTTTAGTACTTGAAATCGAAATAATACCATGTGTTCAGCCTAGGGGTGCTTGGAATTACCTAAGAAGGACATAATTCAATGTGGTGTGACCATCTATTAAAGGGTTATCTGCATTCATTTATCTATTCTTCCTCATGTTTAACAATTTTTAATCCTTGTATCTGAGGAGTCTACACTTTGACCAATTTGAGCTTTACTACTATTTTTTAAAGAATATTTTTAACATAAGCCATTTTATTCTTCTCTTTTATTTCTATAAATAAATCCTTTTCCTATTCCTCTTTTAATACTGTTTTGGATTTGAAGACAATTTTCTTCCTTTTGAAGAATGTTTAAGAGACGCCATGGTAGAAATAAGACCATATTATTTTGGATAATACACTTGAATAATTGTAAGGGGGAGTGGCTTAATTTTAAACATATTCGATGACCTCCAGTATAATTTCTAATTTTTCTTTGACATATGCTAACCTTTCAACATTCTCTCGAAGAGTATTCAAATCATCGTTTAATTTTTCTAGACAAAATATTTCTATGTGGATATGACTAATATGCTCTTTGGTTGCAACATCATATCTAGCCATGTTGTGTGCATTTTGTTTGAGCGAAAGAAATTGATAATTTGAAAAAATCAATTGCCTAACTTCAAGCTTTGGATTTTCATCTTCAAGCATCCCATATTAAAAAAACATAATTCAACAACTACGGCTCCATGTTTAATTGTAGGATGGAAATTTGTAGGAGGAAGTCATGTTCTAGGAATATACCATGTATAAGTTGGATTTTCAATTGGTAGAAATGGGCAGTGAGTTTTCATCTAAAAAGGATTTGAAGAAGATTGAGCGTAATCAAAACAATATATACAGTACGAATCATGTCCATAATGATTTTTTTTAGGTGCATGCTCACTAGAAAAAAACAAAGGTAGAAAGTTGGGTTGACACTTCTTCTAGATGTACTCCAACCATTCTTTGATTTTTTATTCAAACTATCAAAAGGTATAGTCATAATGATTTTATATATGAGCGGTCATTCTTTGATTAGAAAACAAAAGATAATTGATTTGGGATATTCTAATAGACTAAGATGTTTTTATTCCGATCATTGATCCAAAGTATATATAATTTAAGAATCATGTTTTGAATATTATAAGGGCATGCAGTCTAAATCCAATTGGACAATGGTCTTGTTTCCATTCTTATGGAATTGAAGATCGGTAAAATCAAGAACTACATTTTCTTTTTACTAGGTCTTGTTGCCATGTTTTCATGTTTATGGTAGATGGTGAGCTTAGGAAGGAGTGCAAGAATGGAAGTGCTAAAAAAATATAAGGATAATAGTGGTGTTTAATTGCACTGATTCATTAAGAGAAGAAATATTAAAACCAAACAATTGAATATAAGGTTGGATAAGTTCATATATTTAAGGATAAGTGAGATTAACAATATAACAAGGTACAAAAATGACTATATGAATCCATTATGGAAGGGTCCTTCAAAACCTTTAATAAGATCACCACTAAATTTAATGTCTTTCATCAATAACAAAACATAGGCTAGACATGTACAAGCGAGGGTGGACAAAAGGGTCGAGACAAAATTGAGTAATTCCTATATGGATATATAAGTAACCATTAGAAAGACCCCATTAAATATCTTCATGTTTAATAATTGATAATTTATAAATAGGTTGTTGAAGAGCAACTGGAATATTAGTATAAGTGTATTAGCCTCTAGTTGAAGCCTTAGAAAGAAAAGGATCCAATTTGATCAAGTTTCTCTACAGGAGTATGGAGAAGAAATTGATTTGGATCAAGAGTGAAAGATCATATAAATAATATGAGGAGGAATGTTTTTCCTTTGTGAAAAAAATGGAGATGGTTTTGGGCCAAGTGGAACTATAAGATCTATAATATATCTAGAATTACATCCAAATATGTAAGGAATTGAGGCCATTCGTTGTAATATGAGGGATTGCATGTGGTTACCAACAGTGCAAAATAAACATATAATCATACATGAGAGCATATACACATAGAGTAAGGAAGAATTAATGCTCACAAGAGTAAAAAGTATCTTGTATTATATCATAGAACCATACTATACAATGGAGGACAATACTATATATTTCTTGTCTCACTGGCCTCTGTGTGTGTGTGATGTACATTCGGTTAGGCAGTTAAAATTGTGCAATTGCTCGACATTTATCTTAATTGACTGGACTGAAATGGGCCGACAAACTGGGTGGTTGGTCATGAGGACCTAGTCAATTCATCGACTAGGCTCCTCCAACATCTTCCTCACCCAAAAACTCTTCTTTGTCTTGAAGAGACAATGGAGATGTGATAATTCAATATTACAAATTTTTATGAATTATGGTTGTTGAGAAGTAGATGTTGTTCCTATAGGATTTCCTTCAATGCATGCGTCAACTATGGAAGGGGTGGTGACGGCTAGATATTGTTGGAAGTCTCCCGAGTCAAATACTATTGTATGGATGCTTATGCTAACTATGGTTAAATCTAACAATCAAGAGATCTTTTCTAGCATAGGGCTAACTCTCATCCATTGTAATTATGGGGTGAGGTTTTGGTGTTGGATTTCCACAAAGCGCATCAACATATACACACACACAGGCACACACACACACACACACGCACACACTTACCATACACTCAATGCTCCTAGGGGTTTTAAAGTTAATGAAGGGGGACAATGCACTCGATAATGTCTAAAAATGGCTGTATGTCAAACATGAACACGGTTGTCCTTTTGTGCCCAACCGATGTAATAAGGAGAGAGGTCTCGTGCGGCAAGGAGGTGAATAGAGTTTACAAAGTATTGGGATATTTTTTTTTGTTTGCATTGTTGAGGATGATCATGGATAGTTCATCTTTCACTTGATATTTTTTATTAAAAGGGAGATCTAAAATTTTCCCCTTCGTTCTTAAGAGTGAGGAAGGATATTCCTTATTAGGGTTGGGGAGATTCACTATTTCTACATAACAAGAAGAGTTAGGAAATATAATTTTATGGGGAAAATCATCTCTAGGTTCAAAGTGGTCTAATAGTTGCTCGAAATTGTATAGATTTTTAGGGATGGATTGGCATCGCAAGGAATCAAAATTTTAAGCATTTGAAAGTGGACTTTGTAGCAATAACACTGGTGAGGAGGTGATAAAGACACACTAGGACTAATGTAAGGGATAGATTTAGATTTAGGGTTAGGGTTGGGGGAGGATGGTGCGAGTTTAGTATTAAAAGGATGGTGGTAAGGAGAATGGAGACACATAGGAAGATGAGGGTGTTTTTCAAGTTTATGTTCCATGGGGAGGGCATGGTGCAAGGCTTGATCTAAGTGTTAATCTCAAACAAAGCTAATTCATGTTGAAAAATCCCTATAAAACCATAACTAAATTTACAAATCAAGACCTCTGTATAGTATGTGATCTATCTAGTTGGATATGGAACTTAGTAAAAATAGATCAATGGGATTTTGGAAGCTTTGTCTTTGGGCTTGTTATAGTCATGGCCATCTACATACCAATTTTTGCAAGGAGACATGTGGGTAAATATAATAAAAGGAATCTCATGTGTCAATGTGCACGATCTTAGAGGTAGTTGGTTTATATTTATTAGATCCATTGTAAATCTCTATACCTTCATTTCAACATTGCCACTATGCTTGTGCCATGCCTTCTAAATGGTTTCCTATGAGAGGTAAGCATTTCTATTCATTCATCAAACATGTCTTAAAATATGTATTTAGGTTTTGTATCCATGACTCTAGAAGTTCACCATACATTTTCCCTCCATATTTGGGTACTATGGTATAAGTATTAAGTTCCAAAAATGAGAAGAACACTATATATTGGTCTCTTAGGTCCTATGTGAGAGCACTAGAGGTAGATAAAGGATAATATTGTAGACAAGAGATTCATCTTCATGTTAGGAAATTTCCCTTTATGTAGGCATTTTGTGAATAGAGAAGTCGAGGAAGTCAACCCACTATTGGAAGGGTGCGTTTGAGGTGGGAGGGTAGCCTCCAAGAGATTAAAAGTTATTGAAATACAAGTATTGGGTGGTACTTGATCCTAGAGATGTCGATCTAAAAATAGAAGAATCTTAGAAGTCCAGTGAACCACTTGAAGAGTGGGACTGAGATGGGAGCTTAGCATCCATAGCTTAATTTTTTCATAAAAAGTAATTGATGGGTGGGATTTAGATCATAAAGATCCTAATTCTAGACAATAGAAGAAAACCTAGGAAGAAAATGCCAAGGGTTTGCATCGAAGAAGGATTTGGGTGGGAGGGTGTGCTAAAAAATATAACTAGATCTGAAAAGATGCAAATCAAAGCACTCAAATAATTCCTAGGAACAAATACATTTAGGATTTGCATAAAATTTATATCCAAGTGGGAGGGGGGGCCATTCTCCAAAAAAGAACCATATTAGAAGTAGTGTCTGTGGGGTGGGAGGGTGGAACCAAAATATCCCAATGCTAGAAGAGTATAGACTTGTTGTAGGCTCTAACACTAATTAATGAAGCTCTCTACCAAATCTTATGAATAAATGCGAGAAATTCATAGAAGAAATCCAAGAAAGAATAATAGATCCATGAATAATATGGTTAACTTTAATCTTATGGTTGAAGCCCTTCAATATATTTATAATAGTCTACTCAAGTTAATTGCCAACTAAAATAAACAATAAACTAAACGCCATTTGTTTATGCCAAAATTGGAATATAAGAAAAGAAAAACATATAAGGTTCAAGGGGGAAAATGGAATGGAATGGAACACGTCCCTAGTCTAACTGATTACATCCTTAGGTTCCTTAGTCATATCAATCAATGGAGTCATTCCCCTTAAGGGTACTTATTCTCTATTTAGATGTGGATGTTAAATTTACATTGTTCTTTAATTGGAATACAACTATTATTGATTCATAAATAAATTATAACGTATAAGTGCTAAAATAAATGCAATAATAAAAAAACAAAATCAAATAAGTAAATACAAGAAAAATGGTAAATGAAATAACTATCCAAAGTAAGTAATATATATATATATATATACAACCGCAAGAATGGTGCTTAAAAAAACACAACATTAAATGTTGCTTTAAACATTTTATACCTTTTAAACAACTTAACCAAACAAAATATTAAATGTTGCTTTAAACGATTTTCTATTTTTAAACAATTTTATAATACTTTAAATTTTTAATAAATATTATACTTTACTGAAATTTCTAGAGTTTTGTACTGAAAATAAGAAGATTGGATACTTATTAAAATAAGAAGATTGAAATTTGTTTTGTTGCCCATACAAACACATCTATTTTCACAATAGGCGTCTTTGCTGTTATATTTCATATATATCCAGAACACGACATGGAAGCTGCCGGTGCCAGCTTATCTTCATATCTATTTTCACAATAGGCGTCTTTGCGGTTATATTTCATTTAAGCCCCTCTCTACGGAACAGTGCAATGTTGAGAAAAATATAATAAAGAATTGCAATATATTTATATTTCTGTCAGCCTTCATTCCTCTCTCTTAGGGTAGGGAGATATTTATCAGCATTCCTTTTTCTCAGGGCAGGGAGACCTGGTTATAAAACGGATATATCTCGTAGCGCACAGTGCAACTGGCAAGATACAGTTGAGCTCCAATCCGTGAAGAACAACACCCATTCATAGCTCCAATCGCTTTTCTCAAGCAGACACCGCAGTCGGGCGCTGCGAGAGTTCGCGAGCACATTTCTAATCCATAAACAGTGACAGAGGAATTCACCACCCATGATCCGGTGGCGAATCTAGCAACGTTTAAAGGAGCCTCCCCCGCCAGGGTCTCCATGAGATTCCCGAGAGTGTGCTGGAAAGCTTTAATATCCTGGTTGCTCTTAACATTCTCAAGAGCATAGGCAACGGTGGTATCAAGAACAGAGGCAAAACTGTAATTCTCATAGCGAATGAAGCAAGATTCCAACTGAATCCGAGCGCCGATGGCATTGGGGCAGTCTTGATAAGTCATCTGTGAAGCTGCAGCGGAACAGGTTTCGCAGTCGTGGGGAGAGACGTCGGGCCTGCATTGCAGAAGGCCGTAGACTCCGCCATAAGTATATGTTGCCAATCCGGCAGTGGGGGCAGCTGCATTAACCAGGTATTGCATTACCCTGTTGACGTTGCTCTCGTATATACTGCCATTGCTGTATTTATTTACATTGCAGAGACCGTAAATAAACGGATCGGACTGCGCATCAACAGTTGAGATTGAAATTAAATTAAACTGCAGTCCAAGTAACAATAATCCCATCAAACACCACCGCCATGTTATCATACCTTCCATCTTTTTAATACGTTTCCGAATAAATGCAAAGAGTGACAGAGATCAAAGAGAAAAATAAATGACAGGCAGGCAGCTGGTTAAATGCACAGGCAGAGACACAGCTAATTGGCAGTGGATATTGAGAACGAAGACAAGGAAGGATTTTATAGATAAAGGATGCGATGTGGAGACGAAGCGAATTGGAATTTGGTGGTGGATATTCATAAGTGGGCTAAGTCTACTTCTAGGACTAGGCGAGCGAGATGGTGGAATTGGCGTCGCCACTAAAGATAATAATAATTTATTTACTGGACTTTTTCAGAGATCGAATGATGAACTCAGTCAGACATTTGGCATTGAATATATTTTCATAGCTCGGAGCTTCCGTTGAAACGAACGACATAAAATATTAAAAATAGATGTAGCAACACCATGTTGCCGTGATAAACCAACACGGGCGTCGCCTTTGATGGAAGAAAAGGTCTTCCCGATTGAATTGCATTAGATCTTTGACAGGTTCATAAATATGTTAATATATAGGCAGTTACCACCGAAAACGAACGATTATATAAATATTTATAAAGAATCTTTACAACTATACTTGTTGGTTTGTGTGGTAATACATCCTATTTTTAAAAGTTTCATAAATACTCTAGTTTATATGAAAAGTTAAATGAAGGAATAAAAGGAATCTTTTTAATTTAGGTTTTAATTCAGGAGGTGTAGAATAGATGGTGAATAGGTGTAAAGTTGGAAATGGATTGGACCATTCAAAGATTTCAATATATATAAAAACCTGATTTTGCCCTAACCTATCTTTCTATGTTTCAACCAAAACATATTTTCTCATTCTAATATTTACTCACTGAAATTTGCTAACATAATGTTTGAGAGTTCCATTAATTTTTACTAATTTCAACCAAAAACTTTTTTTCCAATTGAAAGCTATAATAAGTTGTTTAGCAAAAGGCATATTAATATAATAAAATAGTTACCTAACTCCAAATTCTCGCATGCCATTCTCACAAAATAAAACTCAAATACTTTTCCTTAAAGAAATCAATTTTCCATTAACCTAAAACTAGTTATGAACCCTATAATATTCTCATAAATTAGTTATGAACCCTACAATATTCTCATGACTAAGTGGATGACCATTGATATATGATAGGAAATTAGAATTTCAGAAATTATAAATATTCATGAACATATTATACATGGAAATGCTACTTACTATTTAGGAGGGAGAAATACATGTCAAAGGATAAAAAACCCAAGATTTGTAACATTTGTTTCGAACTTGACAGTTATATAATTATTACCACATAAGGAGAATTTGGTAGCAACATTGGGCATAGGTAGAGAAGATTGCCAAGCACCATACCAAGTGTGGTTGTAATAGGTTTGGTATTTACTTCGTAGATGGACAAGAATAGAGAAGTCATTGCTATCCTCCAACAATTGAATAGACCTTGGTGTGTACTTGGGAATTTGTTTCTTAGCTAGTACATGTTCTTGGATATGCTAGTAGATATGTTTTGGGTGGTATTGATATGATACCTTCACTAACTAGAAATATTAGCTGACTCAACTGAAGGAGACAAGCTGGTCAATTTAAGATGGTCCATGTTATTTTTTTTCATCCCACTCTTAAAAAAAGGAGGATATGGAAGTTATCCTACATGTCTTTTCTATTTGAGATTTCAAAATTTTGAGTGTAGTGAGAGGTATTATACCATCAACATCTGGATATTGCAAGGGTTATCATTCAACCATTTACATTTTGAGCTACATACTACTATAGTGTCATGAGAGGGACCCAATTGACAATGAACTAGACCACGATGGTGAATGGAAGATAGTAGGGTAAAGTGGCTCTTCATTTTTTCCTACCAAATACTTGTAGTATCTTCCACATGATAATATGTTACAACATTTTTGAATCAATTGAATATAATGTGCATGTGTGCTTGATTCTATATCAAGATCTTGCAAAATTCAATGCATAATTATTCACAAGCACATGCATAAATATCATAAATTCAATTAGATAATCAAAATATAAAGAAAATACGTACTTACTCCAAATAGAATAGGAGAACTTGATAACCTTTGAATAATATGTAATGACTTAAAATATTAAGAATTGGTCATTCGGTAGAATAGTTTTTTCTCCTTGCATTTGAGCCAAGTCAACGATGAATGTGTGTCTAGATCCTTAAAAGAAAGTTTGGGAAACATATACCAGTATAAATTCAAATATGATTTTGTAACTATATGATGTGATTTTAAATAATGTTCCTATATGATGGAGTATTGTAATTTATGTCTTTATATTCTCAAAAGATAATTTGGGATATATGTTACATTTTAATTCTAGCATGTGTGTTTATTATATATTACTACACAAGTGTGTACATAAATGTAAATCATCGGGATGCACTAAAGTATGATAAGCATTGAAAATAAACATCTATAACAACTTCCACATTATAAAATATCCATAAAGCTTTAATAATATATATTTTCAAATTTGTAATTTTTATTTTATATTAAATTGGTGTGTTTTTACATATGGAGAACACCATTGTGCTACAATATTTTAACATAATCAAGATACGAAATTAAATAATAATAATGGTGCATACATAAGTAAGTTTATAATAAAAACCCTAATCAATATTTCATTCCTTGAACAAAAGTTTGAGGGTCTAATCTTGTACAAGATACGTTTATCGTGGAAGGCTTTGGGGTGGCCAGTCTTTTGTGAAAAACGAAATTTGTAAGAGATTGTAGGTCACATACAACTGTGCAGAGGAGAAATTTCAGCTATGTAACTTCTTATTATTCATCTCAAATTTTCCCCTAATTGTTTACAAAATCATTATTTTTTTTTTTTATGTTTCTATTAACATTACAATGCATTTTTATGAAAATAAAAAGTTTTCATAGTCACCTTCAACAATGGAAACCCTAGATTTATTATTGTTTCCCTTCTATTTTATGTGGCTATAAACATTAGAATTACAATTTTACCCTATCTACTTCTTCTAGGAACTGAATATTCAATGGATTTGTGTATATAGTGGGAATATATTGCAATGGTACCACTTATTTCATTGGATCCCAAAAATGTTTCTTGTGCTCTTTTTCGAAAAAAATACTTTCACAGTAATCCAGTGTGCTCCCTAGAGTATAATAGACCGACAATATTTTTTTAGAAAACTTGATAGTTTAAATTTAGTTCATTTAAAAAAGGTTTACCAATTTACTGGTGTGTATTCATGTGTGTGATGCACTGATGCATATACATGTACAATACACAATGATCAAACCGAAAACTCTTTTAGCTTGAAATAATTTACTTTATTTGGAAAACACATTTCATAGTTTATCTATTATGATGCAAACAATATATTGATAGAAGATGTCCGACATAAGTTCAATGAAAGCTTTTTTGCAATGAGGACAGTGGAAGAGCATCCCAAAAAGATAACAAGGGAAGTTGTTTGAAATTTTACTACTATTTGAATTATTTGTATGTTTAAATGATGTATATTGGCTAATGTTTGTCATGCAAAGAAAATACATGAATAAACTTGTTATGATTGTTTGCAATATGTGTGCAAATTAAGAGCATAAAAAATTGATGGAAATGTTGCAAAGAGATGCATTTGGTGAATCAAAAGGTAATCAATATGGAGTTTTCCTTTCAATTTTCAATAATAATGTAGCTATTAAGAATAATCACTAACATGTTTTAAACACTCTATTTCACATTTTTTGAATGTTGTGCAAGGACCAAAAACAAGGGAAGGGAATTCCATGCTAAGAAGATAGAAATTATGAAGTATGTAAATGATGATGAATTGCTCCTCGCTTAATATCAAGTGGTGATGGAAATTAATAAAGGGAGGAAACCTTATATAAAACTATGAGGGCCGTAGTGGAAGGAACATATAGACATAGTTTATGGTTAAAATAACATGATCAATCCAATGGCTCAAGGAATTAGCTTATATATAAACGATAGAAAGCATTTCTAGATCAATGATCAATGAGACCCGTCAAATAAGTTATATAACTTGACGAGAACCCGACAATGTTCTCTTTTTTTTGGAGGTCATTTTTAGAAGCCTTTTTTACCTGAGCCATTGTTTTGCAATTTTGAATCATCCGGGTCATAAAAAAATATAATTTTGATTTACAAATGTATTTTTTCAAATTTAACAAAGAAACATACATTTCGTAGCTAGTTATAATGAAAAAATATGTACATTTTGGATTTTTTTTTTTTTTTTTTTAGAAGCTAGTTATAATGAAAAATATATACATTTGAGAAGTTTTTTCTTTAAACTTTCATTTCAAATAAGTCATTTTATGGACAAATTTGTTAAAATAAAGAGAAAATAAAGTCATTTCAAACCATTTAACGTACTTTCAGAGATTTTATGTATAAAAATGATACTAATTATCAATATTTTCCATAAAGAAATCAATCACATAAACTCAACATAAAGTGTACCATATATTTATAAACAACATATTAAAAACATAATACTTATTCTTAAACTAAAACCTTAAAGTCAAAATATTACGAAAATATCTCATCAATAATTTGTCAAATTTAACATTTTCCTCAATGACATGAAACTAATCAAGAATATCATGCAGATCAAAATTTTGATCAGAATCAACATTTTCTAGAGCTTAGCTCTCTTTCTGTGTAATATCCCGAATTTTGGACTAACTATTTTTGTTGTTATATTGGGCCACGGCCCGAGCACCTGTGTTTTATTTTGAGTATTGGGCATGACCCCTAGCACCTATGATTTATTCTTTTATATATTCACATATCGGGCATGGACCCTGACTGAATTCTTTATTTGAGTGTATACTGGGCGAGAAGGCCCCAATGTTTTAATGATGTTCTTAAGTGTAATGCCCCTAAAAATATACCCTAATTTTTTTTTTCTTAAGGGTTTCCACATTGTCGTAAACTCACATTTACCCAAAATACTTTGGTACTCATAACTTAAGTGATGTTCTTCTTGTTTATTTCATTAATAACTAAGCGGGTTACCGCAATACTTTATTTTTTTACACCGATCAGAGTATATCCGGATCGTATACGTTTTGGACGACAAG
Source organism: Larix kaempferi (assembly GCA_027924585.1). NCBI lineage: Eukaryota > Viridiplantae > Streptophyta > Pinopsida > Pinales > Pinaceae > Larix > Larix kaempferi. Next base: position 7,888,266 of record BSBM01000344.1, on the reverse strand, counting down.
AATCAATCTACTTAATATTTACAATATGCTTTTAATCGTCATAACCATTCTAGCCAAATACTTAACATTTCGCTTTTAAGAGTGCTATCCAACTTTCATAATTCTAATACTTATGCTGTACTAAGCTCACTATCTTTAAAGTTCAAAATATCGTCTAACCATTTTTAAGGATGAATTCAATTCAGTACACCTAGTAAGCCTTACAAATATGTAGCGAACTATTATGCCTGAAACGTCTAAATCTTGATATAGAGATGATCATTCGTTTTCTTTCAACTCAACCAATATATAACACGTACATATTTATATATCCTTTTGAAACCATAATAATGTCTAAATGTATTAATAACATCTAAATATATTTACATAACTAAAACCACATCTTTCCTTTTCAATCCAACAAATATAAAACTTTTATATATATATATATATATATATATATATATATATATTTCTAATTCATAATCATTAAATCCTACCCATCTTTTATTTTATAAATAGGTATGAGCTTCATAGAGCATAACCTAATAATTTAGATGCTATTCAAACAACTATTTAACTACCCTCATTACTTCCTTTGTCCTTAAATCGAGGCTAGGTCCTAGATGTAATTCAAATAACTATTTAATTACCCTCATTACCTTCTTTGTCCTTAAATCGAGGCTAGTTCCTAGGTGTAATTCAAATAACTATTTGATTACCCTCATTACCTTCTTTGTCCTTAAATCGAGGCTAGTTGTATATATAAGTTACCGCAATTTTCATTTATAAGTTACATGTATAAATATAAATCAAATTCACTTTAGATAAATTATAAATATAATTAATATAATAACCCAAATCTTTAGCAAAGGAGTTTTGTTTTAAACGGAGAGTATTATGAATGCACCTCTTTTTTTTCTTCCATAATATTAGCAATAAATCAATGTAATTCTCAAACAATGTCTAAATGGAAAATAACTATGCGTTAAGCGTTTCTACCGGGATTCATTTAATAATTTCGAATATAAATTTAATTCTAAATTTATAATATCCATGAATGCCCGTCGTTTAACTCTTATATGTAGGAGACTAATATTCAATGGCTATTTTATATTCATGCAGAGAAAGGGAAGATGAATACATGCTGCAGTTCATACACATAGAAAGATTAATACACTGCCCATCAAGAAGTCACTTTAGAAGGTCTGTCATCCGACTGGTAAATGATTGTGTCAACGGTTACAGCAACGACAACGCCAACAGAAACAAACACACAGAAAGTAATATATCATATACAGACAATACTGACATAACACATAGGCATAAGTCATTATTTGATAGCTACTCATTTGGATCGTTTCAGCTGATGATAATCAAGAATTATCTACATAGTCACTGTAAGTCAACCGATAGAAAAACTCTATTGAAGCCTCATTGCCGTAGATCATCGCCTGAGGGTCGTTACTTATAGACACTAGTTTTTAAGCATCTGATCCACTCTATACAAGTTGCGATCTAGATCTGGGTGGAATGGAATGCACAGCTTGGCTGCTCGGTTGGGCTACTCGGTCGGGATACTCTACCAAGCTACTTAGTTGTTGGGCTATCAAAGCATGCATGGAGGCCGCCAGAATTAACACGCAAGCTATGTAGGCGAGATAAGATATCTAACTTAGCCAAATCTCAGAATTATATAATATCATTAATGTTTAAAACGTCCTCCGTGTAGCCAACAGGTCGTACGGAGCTTCTAAGTATGGAGACGATGGTAGCTGGTAGGTATGGGAAGTAATTGGGAGATGCAGGTTCGACATAAGCGTCTGACCATGGAGGTGCAGAACTCAACACGCAAACAATCACTGAGAGTAGGATAGAGAAGATAGCGCCACAGGAAGGAATAGTTGTCAAACGTGGGAATTTGGTATACAAATCTAGTACTTGCTGCCACATCTCATATTTACAGAATTACTACAGATCTCAGATATATAAAATCAAGATTACAAATAGAGGATTATACACAGAGGTACTGCAGATATAAAATCAAGATTACAAATAAAAGATTATACACAGAGATACTGCAGATATAAAATCAAGTTTACAATTAAAAGATTATACACCGAGGTAGTGCAGATATAAAATCAAGATTTAAAAGAGAAGATTAAATCTACTTCATAAACTAAATTCCGATTAATGAAGTAACACGGCTATAGGATCAGATTTCTCTCTTTTATTAAATCTAAAGAATCATAATACAACTAAATAGCAAATACCATAAATTATCGGTTGCATCAAGAAATCTGAAAGAGTGAATTACAGTATACAACAGTATCTTAAATGACAGACCAGATCTCCACAATTCATTCAGAAAATAAAATACGCATAGATCGGGATCTATCTAATCCAGCCAAGTATAATACACGAACTTTCAATAAATAAATTTAATTACTCGTATTCACATATTCTGTGTCAAAGAGTTTAATTTTGGTTCCATTGATGTAATTGGAAATTAAGACGAAATAGAAAAGCTTGACATTCATACAATTTATAAAACTGAGTTATCAACCTCGACGAACAATTTTTAAATAAAAAAATGGGGAACAATACTTATCTTAACAATTAGAGTAAGGCACCAAAGACTTGGCTGCAACATTCCTCCCTTCCAACTGATCTCTGTGCGACGTAGGTTTTTCCCGTCGAGAGACCACCCCCGAGCTGGGCATGAAATCCACTAGGATGAAGCGTAATCTTCAGCTTCCTCTAATTAAATCTTACTTATAGTTTACATTCCCTTCTTCCTCTTGAAGAACCTCTCCCTTTTCTGAACACCCTCGTGTCCCTTATATAGCCAATCTATGTTTTGACTATCATCATAAGTCCTTGTTGGAACTAATTAACTTGTTTAATCTCAGTTATTTTTAACTGATAGATTTACTTAGTCAACCTTTGGTTAATTGATCTTTTAACTTCACTAATATTTAAGTTTATTTATCTTTATCTAATCATAAATAACGTATCTTTAAATTAACTCAATATCTTTAATTAGTTCACTTAACTTATCTTTAAATTAACTCAGGATATTTATTTAGTTCACTTAACTTATCTTTAAATTAATTCAAGATCTTTAACTTAGTTTACTTAAGGTAATTATATTATCTCAACATAAATAAAAGTAACTTGCCTTTAACTATCAATTTATATAGTTAACATACTATTATTAGATAAGTGTTTCCCATGCATACTTGTGCATTTAGTTACTATTTATCCATTCATAACCATGCATCAACTACGAGTTAATATTCACCTATTTTATTTATCTTTTTTTTAATAAAATTTTATTGTAAATACCAATCTGTTTCCTTGGTAATAATAAATCATTTATCTTTTATTCCTAATTTATAATCAGGAAAACATTAGTCATTTTTCACTTACGAAATTTAACGACATCTTTTGTCCCACCAATGCTCTTTATGTTAATTTCTTATTTTTACTTAATGGTACTTATCATAGATTAGCCTCATGCGAGTAGTTAGATGATAAGAACTTGTTACTGCTTTGTGCCGACTAGAAGTTTCTTCGACATCCTTATCTAGAACTAATTTTTAACAAACTTTAGACTTAAGTGTTTTTCTTAATGAACATCACAGTTCACATTAAGTGCTCACAGCACTAGCATGAATACTGTAATCAAAATTCATGGCCATGAAGCCATTCACCCTCTCCCCCTAGTGGATTCCATGCCCCATTCGTTTCGTTGCGTCAAGCCTTCAGCCTCCTAAGTCTACAAATTCACTTAACACTTAGGAAAACATAATCATACTTAAAAGTCTTACGTGCGAAGCTCCTTCCATGAGCTCCTTGCCGTTGGCGGGTACACAGTTGTACTTTCTCTTGTAGAAACTGTAAGGGAGAAAAGCGTGATATTACATTCAGCTTTGATATGGGTACAAACCTTAATATACTGAGATGATCTTTTGTTACTTACTGTGCAGAGCTATGATTTTACATGATTTGACTTATGAGTGTGTTGAGCGTGGACTCAGAAACACACATATAACCTACATAGTGGGCATAAGCCCTGATGTACCTAGAAGAATGTTTATGTACTGGGAGTAAGCCCTGAGGTACATTGAGTGTTGGGCCTAAGCCCTGGAGCACTCCAAGCTTGATAAACCAATACCGGATCCGAGGCAACTTAAATATTCTAGATGTGCCTCACAACAACATTCTAGCACTAGTGTTGAGCAGAGGCTTATGTGTTTTTTTTTCATTTTTAACTTTATTTTTAGGAGTTTTGTTGTAACGATGTCTTTTGCTAGGGTCATAGTTTGAAACAAGGCCTAATTTTAAACACCCCACAAATCAGAGTGATTTCGGAAGCACCACTTTTTGATTGAGGGGCTGATTTGGGGTTTTAATTGCAATCACATCGATCGGGGTTTCAAAAAAGTTGTAAATTTGGCTTCGAAAAAAAAAGGTGCTACTGGTAGCACCACTTTTCAAATCTAGGGTTTTTTGTTGTTGTTTTTAATGCAAAAATATGCGTTTTTATGGCTAGATTTCTCGTTTTGAGTATAAAGTTCTAGTCAAGTTGTATACCTTGATGTCATACTTCCAATAGAAAAAAATAACAATAACAAAAAATATCATTTAAAACGTATTGGTATTGATATATCAATGCTTTTTCATGGCGCATAAAACTTGTAGGAAACAAATTATGGAGTGGGACCAACATAAGACTTGTCAAGAGATGACGTGAGGAATGGATTTTAAAGAATGTATATTTTTTATGAATTATGTCTTTCTATGGTACACTTTTCAATTTACATGTATCATGTATATATATTCTATTATAAATGTAGATATACTCATTACACATTATTTCTATACTTTTAGATGGAAAATTATGAGCAGGAAAAAAATCAAACCAATCAACAAAGCATTAGGTAAAATAACCCAAGTACATTAATATTGCATACGAGTGATGAAGAAATGAGGCATGAAAGCAAATCAAGCAATGAAAATAGTTTGAGTGAAAAATGTTCTCACAAGTGGTATATTTTGAACCGTTTGCTTTTGAAAATCAAACATTTTGTTTTTAATATATTGAACATATTATGCCAATTGGATGAACTTAGGTTACCGATAAGTATAACAATTATACATTGACATTTTGATTGTTTAGGACCTTTATGTTGTCCCATTTTATACGAATAAGGGTCTCTTATTCATATATAATAAAATGAGTTTCTTATTTCAATGCATTGTCCAATATTGCAGAATGCTACATTGTTGATTAAATATATGGATGATTAATATATGGATATTAGAGATGGATGATTATATATTTCAATTCAAATATATGTGTAATCTTAAGGTATAATAAATTATTACAATTAGTATATACAAACACAATAATTAAAATTCAAATATCAATAGTAATACAAAGATTATTTGGTATTTTAATCATTAATTGAAAATTTGAAAAAACAATTAATTAACATATAAACAGATTGATGCATTGTATTTTCTAAACTCACTTAAGGGTGTGGGGCATACGTAAATTGTTAATGGTGTGGTTTTTTTTACATTGTGAGAAATGATTCATTGATGTTTTTCACTGGATTAATTGCACGGGTGCTTCTAGTTGTCATCAATAGTACACCACTAACATGGTTCTCAAGAAAGAATCAGCATTAGTGCTTTATATATAACAATTGCACGGGTTCTATTATGTATAGTATGTGCACCAAAGTCCATATAAAATGGAAATGGTAATATCAGCAGTGATCGTAGTTGTGAATCGTCGCGACCAATTTGTTTTCAATCATAACAAGAACCAATGCTGCAAACAATAATACATGGACTAGGGAATTATATAAATGAAAAGCGTCAGTGCATAACATTTAAATTGTGCACATGAGTTCCGATATACTTGAGATGAGATAGTACACGTATGCTCATAAAGAACTGATGCATACATGTGATATATGCACATCGATAAAAATAAACTATGTTATAACCTCTAACAACCCAATATTTTTAATTTATGCTGAACATCCATTATGATATCCACCAAAACCTATCTTACCAATGGTGGATGCTTTTTAGAATTTTTTTCCAAATCATGTAACACTAAAAGCCTCCACAAAAATCTCTACTAGAAAGTGTTTTCCTTGTAGTTATTGCCAATTTCTCTTATTCTATCATTGTTTAAAGAAACATCTTGTTCTCTATGCAATTTTCTAAGTTGTTCATCTCCTTCTTTGATTTGCTTGGAAAGTTCTCAAAGTCAGTTTTACTTTTTCTTGACAGAATGATATAATACCATGATTTTGTCATTTTTGCGTTACTATCTCTAGATATGTAGAGCATAACACACATCGGGAAAAAATAAACTAGGTACAAAAGGATTACGGATACCAATACGAGAAAATAAAGAGGGAGATTTAGCATAAGGACTAGGACTAGGTTTGGAGACAGAGAAGGTGGATGGCACAAAAGTGAAGGAAGAGTCCACCATGTTGTGCTATGAATGTTGGTGAGAAAATTAAGAAATGTGAGAAGAAAGGGTGTATATATCATGCACTTGGGAATGCGGAAGGGAAGTAAATTCTTGTTGGGAAAGGGAAAGAGATTCTTGTAGTTCCTTTCAAGTAGGAAAAATAGAAAACATTTTGACAGATAGAAAATGAAGTTCATAAAGTAACATCTTAGAGATTAAGTTTACATTAGTAGATGAATCAGAAATAGAGAGTTGGTTTGCATCTAAATTTTGATGTTGATGAATCTTGATCAAAATTAAAATGAAATATGAATCTCAATTTTCATAGTTGGAACATTCATCCCATTCCACAAGATTAAGTTGTTTACTAAATTGTTCTAGAAGCTTAGAATTTATTTTTTACCTCTATCATTCATGACACTTATGAGCACATTGTTTGTATTTATAAAAAATGAAGCATTTTTTTTAGATCTCGAGGAATACAATTTCTTCAAATAAATTTTGTTCCTAAAAGAATGTTTAGAAGATTTTGTTCATTTTCATTGCAATTTGGATGAATGCCAATATGACTTTGATACAATGTGACATTGTTCACAAGAGCAATTATGTCCACAACTTTGTCTCCTTTTCAACTTATGTCTATTGCTTTTGCAACCAAAATCACAATTCTCTATAAAAGCATAAAAGACACATTTTTCAAACCCATGAGATTATTTCTTTAGAATTATGATTGCTTTGTTCTTAAGGCATGTCTATTGTAATGTCTTCACAATTTCACCATGAAGACATAGCAAGGACAATGTGACAATATTAATCTTATCCTTCTTGAGCCTATTTTTGACTAACTAAGGGACTATGCCTCACAACGTGACTAAATAAGCCCTCAAGTAAGTCACACCAGAAAGGTATTTGTTATTATCAAGAAGGTCTCTCATGGCATAGATAAAAACATAAGTTTGTCCCAAATTGCATAATTTTTGTGGTATAAAAATATATGGATACATATAATTGAGTATAGGCACAGGACTCCAGATTTGATTCCACAATGTTGATTAGCACACTTAAGATCACCATCAGTAACAGTAGTTCTACGAATTTCATCAAACAGGGAACCCCCCAATTCTCTAGTTGAATTGTAAAACCCTAATTCAATCTAAAGGAAATCTCTCTCCATGTGGCTTTGTCTTCATGGAAGGACTTCTAAGTATTTACCTAGATTTCCCAAGCATGGAATGCTTTCATTATATGAGAAGGGATTTCACAACTCAAATCAATAATAGGGTCCATTGACATAATAAAATAAGAGGAAGGAGTATCTGATTGATCTAAAGACACTTAGAACACTTATATTTTTAGTACTTGAAATTGAAATAATACCATGTGTTCAGCCTAGGGGTGCTTGGAATTACCTAAGAAGGACATAATTCAATGTGGTGTGACCATCTATTAAAGGGTTATCTGCATTCATTTATCTATTCTTCCTCATGTTTAACAATTTTTAATCCTTGTATCTGAGGAGTCTACACTTTGACCAATTTGAGCTTTACTACTATTTTTTAAAGAATATTTTTAACATAAGCCATTTTATTCTTCTCTTTTATTTCTATAAATAAATCCTTTTCCTATTCCTCTTTTAATACTGTTTTGGATTTGAAGACAATTTTCTTCCTTTTGAAGAATGTTTAAGAGACGCCATGGTAGAAATAAGACCATATTATTTTCGATAATACACTTGAATAATTGTAAGGGGGAGTGGCTTAATTTTAAACATATTCGATGACCTCCAGTATAATTTCTAATTTTTCTTTGAGATATGCTAACCTTTCAACATTCTCTCGAAGAGTTTTCAAATCATCGTTTAATTTTTCTAGACAAAATATTTCTATGTGGATATGACTAATATGCTCTTTGGTTGCAACATCATATCTAGCCATGTTGTGTGCATTTTGTTTGAGCGAAAGAAATTGATAATTTGAAAAAATCAATTGCCTAACTTCAAGCTTTGGATTTTCATCTTCAAGCATCCCATATTAAAAAAACATAATTCAACAACTACGGCTCCATGTTTAATTGTAGGATGGAAATTTGTAGGAGGAAGTCATGTTCTAGGAATATACCATGTATAAGTTGGATTTTCAATTGGTAGAAATGGGCAGTGAGTTTTCATCTAAAAAGGATTTGAAGAAGATTGAGCGTAATCAAAACAATATATACAGTAGGAATCATGTCCATAATGATTTTTTTTAGGTGCATGCTCACTAGAAAAAAACAAAGGTAGAAAGTTGGGTTGACACTTCTTCTAGATGTACTCCAACCATTCTTTGATTTTTTATTCAAACTATCAAAAGGTATAGTCATAATGATTTTATATATGAGCGGTCATTCTTTGATTAGAAAACAAAAGATAATTGATTTGGGATATTCTAATAGACTAAGATGTTTTTATTCCGATCATTGATCCAAAGTATATATAATTTAAGAATCATGTTTTGAATATTATAAGGGCATGCAGTCTAAATCCAATTGGACAATGGTCTTGTTTCCATTCTTATGGAATTGAAGATCGGTAAAATCAAGAACTACATTTTCTTTTTACTAGGTCTTGTTGCCATGTTTTCATGTTTATGGTAGATGGTGAGCTTAGGAAGGAGTGCAAGAATGGAAGTGCTAAAAAAATATAAGGATAATAGTGGTGTTTAATTGCACTGATTCATTAAGAGAGGAAATATTAAAACCAAACAATTGAATATAAGGTTGGATAAGTTCATATATTTAAGGATAAGTGAGATTAACAATATAACAAGGTACAAAAATGACTATATGAATCCATTATGGAAGGGTCCTTCAAAACCTTTAATAAGATCACCACTAAATTTAATGTCTTTCATCAATAACAAAACATAGGCTAGACATGTACAAGCGAGGGTGGACAAAAGGGTCGAGACAAAATTGAGTAATTCCTATATGGATATATAAGTAACCATTAGAAAGACCCCATTAAATATCTTCATGTTTAATAATTGATAATTTATAAATAGGTTGTTGAAGAGCAACTGGAATATTAGTATAAGTGTATTAGCCTCTAGTTGAAGCCTTAAAAAGAAAAGGATCCAATTTGATCAAGTTTCTCTACAGGAGTATGGAGAAGAAATTGATTTGGATCAAGAGTGAAAGATCATATAAATAATATGAGGAGGAATGTTTTTCCTTTGTGAAAAAAATGGAGATGGTTTTGGGCCAAGTGGAACTATAAGATCTATAATATATCTAGAATTACATCCAAATATGTAAGGAATTGAGGCCATTCGTTGTAATATGAGGGATTGCATGTGGTTACCAACAGTGCAAAATAAACATATAATCATACATGAGAGCATATACACATAGAGTAAGGAAGAATTAATGCTCACAAGAGTAAAAAGTATCTTGTATTATATCATAGAACCATACTATACAATGGAGGACAATACTATATATTTCTTGTCTCACTGGCTTCTGTGTGTGTGTGATGTACATTCGGTTAGGCAGTTAAAATTGTGCAATTGCTCGACATTTATCTTAATTGACTGGACTGAAATGGGCCGACCAACTGGGTGGTTGGTCATGAGGACCTAGTCAATTCATCGACTAGGCTCCTCCAACATCTTCCTCACCCAAAAACTCTTCTTTGTCTTGAAGAGACAATGGAGATGTGATAATTCAATATTACAAATTTTTATGAATTATGGTTGTTGAGAAGTAGATGTTGTTCCTATAGGATTTCCTTCAATGCATGCGTCAACTATGGAAGGGGTGGTGATGGCTAGATATTGTTGGAAGTCTCCCGAGTCAAATACTATTGTATGGATGCTTATGCTAACTATGGTTAAATCTAAAAATCAAGAGATCTTTTCTAGCATAGGGCTAACTCTCATCCATTGTAATTATGGGGTGAGGTTTTGGTGTTGGATTTCCACAAAGCGCATCAACATATACACACACACACGCACACACACACACACACACGCACACACTTACTATACACTCAATGCTCCTAGGGGTTTTAAAGTTAATGAAGGGGGACAATGCACTCGATAATGTCTAAAAATGGCTGTATGTCAAACATGAACACGGTTGTCCTTTTGTGCCCAACCGATGTAATAAGGAGAGAGGTCTCGTGCGGCAAGGAGGTGAATAGAGTTTACAAAGTATTGGGATATTTTTTTTTGTTTGCATTGTTGAGGATGATCATGGATAGTTCATCTTTCACTTGATATTTTTTATTAAAAGGGAGACCTAAAATTTTCCCCTTCGTTCTTAAGAGTGAGGAAGGATATTCCTTATTAGGGTTGGGGAGATTCACTATTTCTACATAACAAGAAGAGTTAGGAAATATAATTTTATGGGGAAAATCATCTCTAGGTTCAAAGTGGTCTAATAGTTGCTCGAAATTGTATAGATTTTTAGGGATGGCTTGGCATCGCAAGGAATCAAAATTTTAAGCATTTGAAAGTGGACTTTGTAGCAATAACACTGGTGAGGAGGTGATAAAGACACACTAGGACTAATGTAAGGGATAGATTTAGATTTAGGGTTAGGGTTGGGGGAGGATGGTGCGAGTTTAGTATTAAAAGGATGGTGGTAAGGAGAATGGAGACACATAGGAAGATGAGGGTGTTTTTCAAGTTTATGTTCCATGGGGAGGGCATGGTGGAAGGCTTGATCTAAAGTGTTTATCTCAAACAAAGCTAATTCATGTTGAAAAATCCCTATAAAACCATAACTAAATTTACAAATCAAGACCTCTTTATAGTATGTGATCTATCTAGTTGGATATGGAACTTAGTAAAAATAGATCAATGTGATTTTGGAAGCTTTGTCTTTGGGCTTGTTATAGTCATGGCCATCTACATACCAATTTTTGCAAGGAGACATGTGGGTAAATATAATAAAAGGAATCTCATGTGTCAATGTGCACGATCTTAGAGGTAGTTGGTTTATATTTATTAGATCCATTGTAAATCTCTATACCTTCATTTCAACATTGCCACTATGCTTGTGCCATGCCTTCTAAATGGTTTCCTATGAGAGGTAAGCATTTCTATTCATTCATCAAACATGTCTTAAAATATGTATTTAGGTTTTGTATCCATGACTCTAGAAGTTCACCATACATTTTCCCTCCATATTTGGGTACTATGGTATAAGTATTAAGTTCCAAAAATGAGAAGAACACTATATATTGGTCTCTTAGGTCCTATGTGAGAGCACTAGAGGTAGATAAAGGATAATATTGTAGACAAGAGATTCATCTTCATGTTAGGAAATTTCCCTTTATGTAGGCATTTTGTGAATAGAGAAGTCGAGGAAGTCAACCCACTATTGGAAGGGTGCGTTTGAGGTGGGAGGGTAGCCTCCAAGAGATTAAAAGTTCTTGAAATACAAGTATTGGGTGGTACTTGATCCTAGAGATGTCGATCTAAAAATAGAAGAATCTTAGAAATCCAGTGAACCACTTGAAGAGTGGGACTGAGATGGGAGCTTAGCATCCATAGCTTAATTTTTTCATAAAAAGTAATTGATGGGTGGGATTTAGATCATAAAGATCCTAATTCTAGACAATAGAAGAAAACCTAGGAAGAAAATGCCAAGGGTTTGCATCGAAGAAGGATTTGGGTGGGAGGGTGTGCTAAAAAATATAACTAGATTTGAAAAGATGCAAATCAAAGCATTCAAATAATTCCTAGGAACAAATACATTTAGGATTTGCATAAAATTTATATCCAAGTGGGAGGGGGGGCGATTCTCCAAAAAAGAACCATATTAGAAGTAGTGTCTGTGGGGTGGGAGGGTGGAACCAAAATATCCCAATGCTAGAAGAGTATAGACTTGTTGTAGGCTCTAACACTAATTAATGAAGCTCTCTACCAAATCTTATGAATAAATGCGAGAAATTCATAGAATAAATCCAAGAAAGAATAATAGATCCATGAATAATATGGTTAACTTTAATCTTATGGTTGAAGACCTTCAATATATTTATAATAGTCTACTCAAGTTAATTGCCAACTAAAATAAACAATAAACTAAACGCCATTTGTTTATGCCAAAATTGGAATATAAGAAAAGAAAAACATATAAGGTTCAAGGGGGAAAATGGAATGGAATGGAACACTTCCCTAGTCTAACTGATTACATCCTTAGGTTCCTTAGTCATATCAATCAATGGAGTCATTCCCCTTAAGGGTACTTATTCTCTATTTAGATGTGGATGTTAAATTTACATTCTTCTTTAATTGGAATACAACTATTATTGATTCATAAATAAATTATAACGTATAATTGCTATAATAAATGCAATAATAAAAAAACAAAATCAAATAAGTAAATACAAGAAAAATGGCAAATGAAATAACTATCCAAAGTAATGTATATATATATATATATACAACTGCAAGAATGGTGCTTCAAAAAACACAACATTAAATGTTGCTTTAAACATTTTATACCTTTTAAACAACTTAACAAAACAAAATATTAAATGTTGCTTTAAACGATTTTCTATTTTTAAACAATTTTATAATACTTTAAATTTTTAATAAATATTATACTTTACTGAAATTTCTAGAGTTTTGTACTGAAAATAAGAAGATTGGATACTTATTAAAATAAGAAGATTGAAATTTGTTTTGTTGCCCATACAAACACATCTATTTTCACAATAGGCGTCTTTGCTGTTATATTTCATATATATCCAGAACACGACATGGAAGCTGCCGGTGCCAGCTTATCTTCATATCTATTTTCACAATAGGCGTCTTTGCGGTTATATTTCATTTAAGCCCCTCTCTACGGAACAGTGCAATGTTGAGAAAAATATAATAAAGAATTGCAATATATTTATATTTCTGTCAGCCTTCATTCCTCTCTCTTAGGGTAGGGAGATTTTTATCAGCATTCCTTTTTCTCAGGGCAGGGAGACCTGGTTATAAAACGGATATATCTCGTAGCGCACAGTGCAACTGGCAAGATACAGTTGAGCTCCAATCCGTGAAGAACAACACCCATTCATAGCTCCAATCGCTTTTCTCAAGCAGACACCGCAGTCGGGCGCTGCGAGAGTTCTCGAGCACATTTCTAATCCATAAACAGTGACAGAGGAATTCACCACCCATGATCCGGTGGCGAATCTAGCAACGTTTAGAGGAGCCTCCCCCGCCAGGGTCTCCATGAGATTCCCGAGAGTGTGCTGGAAAGCTTTAATATCCTGGTTGCTCTTAACATTCTCAAGAGCATAGGCAACGGTGGTATCAAGAACAGAGGCAAAACTGTAATTCTCATAGCGAATGAAGCAAGATTCCAACTGAATCCGAGCGCCGATGGCATTGGGGCAGTCTTGATAAGTCATCTGTGAAGCTGCAGCGGAACAGGTTTCGCAGTCGTGGGGAGAGACGTCGGGCCTGCATTGCAGAAGGCCGTAGACTCCGCCATAAGTATATGTTGCCAATCCGGCAGTGGGGGCAGCTGCATTAGCCAGGTATTGCATTACCCTGTTGACGTTGCTCTCGTATATACTGCCATTGCTGTATTTATTTACATTGCAGAGACCGTAAATAAACGGATCGGACTGCGCATCAACAGTTGAGATTGAAATTAAATTAAACTGCAGTCCAAGTAACAATAATCCCATCAAACACCACCGCCATGTTATCATACCTTCCATCTTTTTAATACGTTTCCGAATAAATGCAAAGAGTGACAGAGATCAAAGAGAAAAATAAATGACAGGCAGGCAGCTGGTTAAATGCACAGGCAGAGACACAGCTAATTGGCAGTGGATATTGAGAACGAAGACAAGGAAGGATTTTATAGATAAAGGATGCGATGTGGAGACGAAGCGAATTGGAATTTGGTGGTGGATATTCATAAGTGGGCTAAGTCTACTTCTAGGACTAGGCGAGCGAGATGGTGGAATTGGCGTCGCCACTAAAGATAATAATAATTTATTTACTGGACTTTTTCAGAGATCGAATGATGAACTCAGTCAGACATTTGGCATTGAATATATTTTCATAGCTCGGAGCTTCCGTTGAAACGAACGACATAAAATATTAAAAATAGATGTAGCAACACCATGTTGCCGTGATAAACCAACACGGCCGTCGCCTTTGATGGAAGAAAAGGTCTTCCCGATTGAATTGCATTAGATCTTTGACAGGTTCATAAATATGTTAATATATAGGCAGTTACCACCGAAAACGAACGATTTTATAAATATTTATAAAGAATCTTTACAACTATACTTGTTGGTTTGTGTGGTAATACATCCTATTTTTAAAAGTTTCATAAATACTCTAGTTTATATGAAAAGTTAAATGAAGGAATAAAAGGAATCTTTTTAATTTAGGTTTTAATTCAGGAGGTGTAGAATAGATGGTGAATAGGTGTAAAGTTGGAAATGGATTGGACCATTCAAAGATTTCAATATATATAAAAACCTGATTTTGCCCTAACCTATCTTTCTATGTTTCAACCAAAACATATTTTCTCATTCTAATTTTTACTCACTGAAATTTGCTAACATAATATTTGAGAGTTCCATTAATTTTTACTAATTTCAACCAAAAACTTTTTTTCCAATTGAAAGCTTAAGTTGTTTAGCAAAAGGCATATTAATATAATAAAAAAGTTACCTAACTCCAAATTCTCGCATGCCATTCTCACAAAATAAAACTCAAATACTTTTCCTTAAAGAAATCAATTTTCCATTAACCTAAAACTAGTTATGAACCCTATAATATTCTCATAAATTAGTTATGATCCCTACAATATTCTCATGACTAAGTGGATGACCATTGGTATATGATAGGAAATTAGAATTTCAGAAATTATAAATATTCATGAACATATTATACATGGAAATGCTACTTACTATTTAGGAGGGAGAAATACATGTCAAAGGATAAAAAACCCAAGATTTGTAACATTTATTTCGAACTTGACAGTTATATAATTATTACCACATAAGGAGAATTTGGTAGAAACATTGGGGATAGGTAGAGAAGATGGCCAAGCACCATACCAAGTGTGGTTGTAATAGGTTTGGTATTTACTTCGTAGATGGAAAAGAATAGAGAAGTCATTGCTATCCTCCAACAATTGAATAGACCTTGGTGTGTACTTGGGAATTTGTTTCTTAGCTAGTACATGTTCTTGGATATGCTAGTAGATATGTTTTGGGTGGTATTGATATGATACCTTCACTAACTAGAAATATTAGCTGACTCAACTGAAGGAGACAAGCTGGTCAATTTAAGATGGTCCATGTTATTTTTTTTCATCCCACTCTTAAAAAAAGGAGGATATGGAAGTTATCCTACATGTCTTTTCTATTTGAGATTTCAAAATTTTGAGTGTAGTGAGAGGTATTATACCATCAACATCTGGATATTGCAAGGGTTATCATTCAACCATTTACATTTTGAGCTACATACTACTATAGTGTCATGAGAGGGACCCAATTGACAACTGTGCAGAGGAGAAATTTCAGCTATGTAACTTCTTATTATTCATCTCAAATTTTCCCCTAATTGTTTACAAAATCATTATTTTTTTTTTTTTATGTTTCTATTAACATTACAATGCATTTTTATGAAAATAAAAAGTTTTCATAGTCACCTTCAACAATGGAAACCCTAGATTTATTATTGTTTCCCTTCTATTTTATGTGGCTATAAACATTAGAATTACAATTTTACCCTATCTACTTCTTCTAGGAACTGAATATTCAATGGATTTGTGTATATAGTGGGAATATATTGCAATGGTACCACTTATTTCATTGGATCCCAAAAATGTTTCTTGTGCTCTTTTTCGAAAAAAATACTTTCACAGTAATCCAGTGTGCTCCCTAGAGTATAATAGACCGAAAATATTTTTTTAGAAAACTTGATAGTTTAAATTTAGTTCATTTAAAAAAGGTTTACCAATTTACTCGTGTGTATTCATGTGTGTGATGCACTGATGCATATACATGTACAATACACAATGATCAAACCGAAAACTCTTTTAGCTTGAAATAATTTACTTTATTTGGAAAACACATTTCATAGTTTATCTATTATGATGCAAACAATATATTGATAGAAGATGTCCGACATAAGTTCAATGAAAGCTTTTTTGCAATGAGGACAGTGGAAGAGCATCCCAAAAAGATAACAAGGGAAGTTGTTTGAAATTTTACTACTATTTGAATTATTTGTATGTTTAAATGATGTATATTGGCTTGTTTGTCATGCAAAGAAAATACATGAATAAACTTGTTATGATTGTTTGCAATATGTGTGCAAATTAAGAGCATAAAAAATTGATGGAAATGTTGCAAAGAGATGCATTTGGTGAATCAAAAGGTAATCAATATGGAGTTTTCCTTTCAATTTTCAATAATAATGTAGCTATTAAGAATAATCACTAACATGTTTTAAACACTCTATTTCACATTTTTTGAATGTTGTGCAAGGACCAAAAACAAGGGAAGGGAATTCCATGCTAACAAGATAGATATTATGAAGTATGTAAATGATGATGAATTGCTCCTCGCTTAATATCAAGTGGTGATGGAAATTAATAAAGGGAGGAAACCTTATATAAAACTATGAGGGCCGTAGTGGAAGGAACATATAGACATAGTTTATGGTTAAAATACCATGATCAATCCAATGGCTCAAGGAATTAGCTTATATATAAACGATAGAAAGCATTTCTAGATCAATGATCAATGAGACCCGTCAAATAAGTTATATAACTTGACGAGAACCCGACAATGTTCTCTTTTTTTTGGAGGTCATTTTTAGAAGCTTTTTTTACCTGAGCCATTGTTTTGGAATTTTGAATCATCCGGGTCATAAAAAAATATAATTTTGATTTACAAATGTATTTTTTCAAATTTAACAAAGAAACATACATTTCGTAGCTAGTTATAATGAAAAAATATGTACATTTTGGAATTTTTTTTTTTTTTTTAGAAGCTAGTTATAATGAAAAATATATACATTTGAGAAGTTTTTTCTTTAAACTTTCATTTCAAATAAGTCATTTTATGGACAAATTTGTTAAAATAAAGAGAAAATAAAGTCATTTCAAACCATTTAACGTACTTTCAGAGATTTTATGTATAAAAATGATACTAATTATCAATATTTTCCATAAAGAAATCAATCACATAAACTCAACATAAAGTGTACCATATATTTATAAACAACATATTAAAAACATAATACTTATTCTTAAACTAAAACCTTAAAGTCAAAATATTACGAAAATATCTCATCAATAATTTGTCAAATTTAACATTTTGCTCAATGACATGAAACTAATCAAGAATATCATGCAGATCAAAATTTTGATCAGAATCAACATTTTCTAGAGCTTAGCTCTCTTTCTGTGTAATATCCCGAATTTTGGACTAACTATTTTTGTTGTTATATTGGGCCACGGCCCGAGCACCTGTGTTTTATTTTGAGTATTGGGCATGACCCCTAGCACCTATGATTTATTCTTTTATATATTCACATATCGGGCATGGACCCTGACTGAATTCTTTATTTGAGTGTATACTGGGCGAGAAGGCCCCAATGTTTTAATGATGTTCTTCAGTGTAATGCCCCTAAAAATATACCCTAATTTTTTTTTTCTTAAGGGTTTCCACATTGTCGTAAACTCACATTTACCCAAAATACTTTGGTACTCATAACTTAAGTGATGTTCTTCTTGTTTATTTCATTAATAACTAAGCGGGTTACCGCAATACTTTATTTTTTTACACCGATCAGAGTATATCCGGATCGTATACGTTTTGGACGACAAGAATCAATCTACTTAATATTTACAATATGCTTTTAATCGTCATAACCATTCTAGCCAAATACTTAACATTTCGCTTTTAAGAGTGCTATCCAACTTTCATAATTCTAATACTTATGCTGTACTAAGCTCACTATCTTTAAAGTTCAAAATATCGTCTAACCATTTTTAAGGATGAATTCAATTTAGTACACCTAGTAAGCCTTACAAATATGTAGCGAACTATTATGCCTAAAACGTCTAAATCTTGATATAGAGATGATCATTCGTTTTCTTTCAACTCAACCAATATATAACACGTACATATTTATATATCCTTTTGAAACCATAATAATGTCTAAATGTATTAATAACATCTAAATATATTTACATAACTAAAACCACATCTTTCCTTTTCAATCCAACAAATATAAAACTTATATATATATATATATATTTCTAATTCATAATCATTAAATCCTACCCATCTTTTATTTTATAAATAGGTATGAGCTTCATAGAGCATAACGTAATAATTTAGATGCTATTCAAACAACTATTTAACTACCCTCATTACCTCCTTTGTCCTTAAATCGAGGCTAGGTCCTAGATGTAATTCAAATAACTATTTAATTACCCTCATTACCTTCTTTGTCCTTAAATCGAGGCTAGTTCCTAGGTGTAATTCAAATAACTATTTAATTACCCTCATTACCTTCTTTGTCCTTAAATCGAGGCTAGTTGTATATATAAGTTACCGCAATTTTCATTTATAAGTTACATGTATACGTATAAATCAAATTCACTTTAGATAAATTATAAATATAATTAATATAATAACCCAAATCTTTAGCAAAGGAGTTTTGTTTTAAACGGAGAGTATTATGAATGCACCTCTTTTTTTTCTTCCATAATATTAGCAATAAATCAATGTAATTCTCAAACAATGTCTAAATGGAAAATAACTATGCGTTAAGCGTTTCTACCGGGATTCATTTAATAATTTCGAATATAAATTTAATTCTAAATTTATAATATCCATGAATGCCCGTCGTTTAACTCTTATATGTAGGAGACTAATATTCAATGGCTATTTTATATTCATGCAAAGAAAGGGAAGATGAATACATGCTGCAGTTCATACACATAGAAAGATTAATACACTGCCCATCAAGAAGTCACTTTAGAAGGTCTGTCATCCGACTACACATAGAAAGATTAATACACTGCCCATCAAGAAGTCACTTTAGAAGGTCTGTCATCCGACTAGTAAATGATTGTGTCAACGGTTACAGCGACGACAACGCCAACAGAAACAAACACACAGAAAGTAATATATCATATACAGACAATACTGACAGAACACATAGGCATAAGTCATTATTTGATAGCTACTCATTTGGATCGTTTCAGCTGATGATAATCAATAATTATCTACATAGTCACTGTAAGTCAACCGATAGAAAAACTCTATTGAAGCCTCATTGCCGTAGATCATCGCCTGAGGGTCGTTACTTATAGACACTAGTTTTTAAGCATCTGATCCACTCTATACAGGTTGCGATCTAGATCTGGGTGGAATGGAATGCACAGCTTGGCTGCTCGGTTGGGCTACTCGGTCGGGATACTCTACCAAGCTACTTAGTTGTTGGGCTATCAAAGCATGCACGGAGGCCGCCAGAATTAACACGCAGGCTATGTAGGCGAGATAAGATATCTAACTTAGCCAAATCTCAGAATTATATAATATCATTAATGTTTAAAACGTCCTCCGTCTAGCCAACAGGTCGTACGGAGCTTCCAAGTATGGAGACGATGGTAGCTGGTAGGTATGGGAAGTAATTGGGAGATGCAGGTTCGACATAAGCGTCTGACCATGGAGGTGCATAACTCAACACGCAAACAATCACTGAGAGTAGGATAGAGAAGATAGCGCCACAGGAAGGAAGAGTTGTCAAACGTGGGAATTTGGTATACAAATCTAGTACTTGCTGCCACATCTCATATTTACAGAATTACTACAGATCTCAGATATATAAAATCAAGATTACAAATAGAGGATTATACACAGAGGTACTGCAGATATAAAATAAAGATTACAAATAAAAGATTATACACAGAGATACTGCAGATATAAAATCAAGTTTACAATTAAAAGATTATACACCGAGGTAGTGCAGATATAAAATCAAGATTTAAAAGAGAAGATTAAATCTACTTCATAAACTAAATTCCGATTAATGAAGTAACACGGCTATAGGATCAGATTTCTCTCTTTTATTAAATCTAAAGAATCATAATACAACTAAATAGCAAATACCATAAATTATCGGTTGCATCAAGAAATCTGAAAGAGTGAATTACAGTATACAACAGTATCTTAAATGACAGACCAGATCTCCACAATTCATTCAGAAAATAAAATACGCATAGATCGGGATCTATCTAATCCAGCCAAGTATAATACACGAACTTTCAATAAATAAATTTAATTACTCGTATTCACATATTCTGTGTCAAAGAGTTTAATTTTGGTTCCATTGATGTAATTGGAAATTAAGACGAAATAGAAAAGCTTGACATTCATACAATTTATAAAATTGAGTTATCAACCTCGACGAACAATTTTTAAATAAAAAAATGGGGAACAATACTTATCTTAACAATTAGAGTAAGGCACCAAAGACTTGGCTGCAACATTCCTCCCTTCCAACTGATCTCTGTGCGGCGTAGGTTTTTCCCGCCGAGAGACCACCCCCGAGCTGGGCATGAAATCCACTAGGATGAAGAGTAATCTTCAGCTTCCTCTAATTAAATCTTACTTATATTTTACATTCCCTTCTTCCTCTTGAAGAACCTCTCCCTTTTCTGAACACCCCCGTGTCCCTTATATAGCCAATCTATGTTTTGACTATCATCATAAGTCCTTGTTGGAACTAATTAACTTGTTTAATCTCAGTTATTTTTAACTGATAGATTTACTTAGTCAACCTTTGGTTAATTGATCTTTTAACTTCACTAATATTTAAGTTTATTTATCTTTATCTAATCATAAATAACGTATCTTTAAATTAACTCAATATCTTTAATTAGTTCACTTAACTTATCTTTAAATTAACTCAGGATATTTATTTAGTTCACTTAACTTATCTTTAAATTAATTCAAGATCTTTAACTTAGTTTACTTAAGGTAATTATATTATCTCAACATAAATAAAAGTAACTTGCCTTTAACTATCAATTTATATAGTTAACATACTATTATTAGATAAGTGTTTCCCATGCATACTTGTGCATTTAGTTACTATTTATCCATTCATAACCATGCATCAACTACGAGTTAATATTCACCTATTTTATTTATCTTTTTTTTAATAAAATTTTATTGTAAATACCAATCTGTTTCCTTGGTAATAATAAATCATTTATCTTTTATTCCTAATTTATAATCAGGAAAACATTAGTCATTTTTCACTTACGAAATTTAACGACATCTTATTTTTAACGTCATTTTTCACTTACGAAATTTAACGACATGTCCCACCAATGCTCTTTATGTTAATTTCTTATTTTTACTTAATGGTACTTATCATAGATTAGCCTCATGCGAGTAGTTAGATGATAAGAACTTGTTACTGCTTTGTGCCGACTAGAAGTTTCTTCGACATCCTTATCTAGAACTAATTTTTAACATACTTTAGACTTAAGTGTTTTTCTTAATGAACATCACAGTTCACATTAAGTGCTCACAGCACTAGCATGAATACTGTAATCAAAATTCATGGCCATGAAGCCATTCACCCTCTCCCCCTAGTGGATTCCATGCCCCATTCGTTTCGTTGCGTCAAGCCTTCAGCCTCCTAAGTCTACAAATTCACTTAATACTTAGGAAAACATAATCATACTTAAAAGTCTTACCTGCGAAGCTCCTTCCATGAGCTCCTTGCCGTTGGCGGGTACACAGTTGTACTTTCTCTTGCAGAAACCGTAAGGGAGAAAAGCGTGATATTACATTCAGCTTTGATATGGGTACAAACCTTAATATACTGAGATGATCTTTTGTTACTTACTGTGCAGAGCTATGATTTTACATGATTTGACTTATGAGTGTGTTGAGCGTGGACTCAGAAACACACATATAACCTACATAGTGGGCATAAGCCCTGATGTACCTAGAAGAATGTTTATGTACTGGGAGTAAGCCCTGAGGTACATTGAGTGTTGGGCCTAAGCCCTGGAGCACTCCAAGCTTGATAAACCAATACCGGATCCGAGGCAACTTAAATATTCTAGATGTGCCTCACAACAACATTCTAGCACTAGTGTTGAGCAGAGGCTTATGTGTTTTTTTTTCATTTTTAACTTTATTTTTAGGAGTTTTGTTGTAACGATGTCTTTTGCTAGGGTCATAGTTTGAAACAAGGCCTAATTTTAAACACCCCACAAATCAGAGTGATTTCGGAAGCACCACTTTTTGATTGAGGGGCTGATTTGGGGTTTTAATTGCAATCACATCGATCGGGGTTTCAAAAATGTTGTAAATTTGGCTTCGAAAAAAAAAGATGCTACTGGTAGCACCACTTTTCAAATCTAGGGTTTTTTGTTGTTGTTTTTAATGCAAAAATATGCGTTTTTATGGCTAGATTTCTCGTTTTGAGTATAAAGTTCTAGTCAAGTTGTATACCTTGATGTCATACTTCCAATAGAAAAAAATAACAATAACAAAAAATATCATTTAAAACGTATTGGTATTGATATATCAATGCTTTTTCATGGCGCATAAAACTTGTAGGAAACAAATTATGGAGTGGGACCAACATAAGACTTGTCAAGAGATGACGTGAGGAATGGATTTTAAAGAATGTATATTTTTTATGAATTATGTCTTTCTATGGTACACTTTTCAATTTACATGTATCATGTATATATATTCTATTATAAATGTAGATATACTCATTACACATTATTTCTATACTTTTAGATGGAAAATTATGAGCAGGAAAAAAATCAAACCAATCAACAAAGCATTAGGTAAAATAACCCAAGTACATTAATATTGCATACGAGTGATGAAGAAATGAGGCATGAAAGCAAATCAAGCAATGAAAATAGTTTGAGTGAAAAATGTTCTCACAAGTGGTATATTTTGAACCGTTTGCTTTTGAAAATCAAACATTTTGTTTTTAATATATTGAACATATTATGCCAATTGGATGAACTTAGGTTACCGATAAGTATAACAATTATACATTGACATTTTGATTGTTTAGGACCTTTATGTTGTCCCATTTTATACGAATAAGGGTCTCTTATTCATATATAATAAAATGAGTTTCTTATTTCAATGCATTGTCCAATATTGCAGAATGCTACATTGTTGATTAAATATATGGATGATTAATATATGGATATTAGAGATGGATGATTATATATTTCAATTCAAATATATGTGTAATCTTAAGGTATAATAAATTATTACAATTAGTATATACAAACACAATAATTAAAATTCAAATATCAATAGTAATACAAAGATTATTTGGTATTTTAATCATTAATTGAAAATTTGAAAAAACAATTAATTAACATATAAACAGATTGATGCATTGTATTTTCTAAACTCACTTAAGGGTGTGGGGCATACGTAAATTGTTAATGGTGTGGTTTTTTTTACATTGTGAGAAATGATTCATTGATGTTTTTCACTGGATTAATTGCACGGGTGCTTCTAGTTGTCATCAATAGTACACCACTAACATGGTTCTCAAGAAAGAATCAGCATTAGTGCTTTATATATAACAATTGCACGGGTTCTATTATGTATAGTATGTGCACCAAAGTCCATATAAAATGGAAATGGTAATATCAGCAGTGATCGTAGTTGTGAATCGTCGCGACCAATTTGTTTTCAATCATAACAAGAACCAATGCTGCAAACAATAATACATGGACTAGGGAATTATATAAATGAAAAGCGTCAGTGCATAACATTTAAATTGTGCACATGAGTTCCGATATACTTGAGATGAGATAGTACACGTATGCTCATAAAGAACTGATGCATACATGTGATATATGCACATCGATAAAAATAAACTATGTTATAACCTCTAACAACCCAATATTTTTAATTTATGCTGAACATCCATTATGATATCCACCAAAACCTATCTTACCAATGGTGGATGCTTTTTAGAATTTTTTTCCAAATCATGTAACACTAAAAGCCTCCACAAAATTCTCTACTAGAAAGTGTTTTCCTTGTAGTTATTGCCAATTTCTCTTATTCTATCATTGTTTAAAGAAACATCTTGTTCTCTATGCAATTTTCTAAGTTGTTCATCTCCTTCTTTGATTTGCTTGGAAAGTTCTCAAAGTCAGTTTTACTTTTTCTTGACAGAATGATATAATACCATGATTTTGTCATTTTTGCGTTACTATCTCTAGATATGTAGAGCATAACACACATCGGGAAAAAATAAACTAGGTACAAAAGGATTACGGATACCAATACGAGAAAATAAAGAGGGAGATTTAGCATAAGGACTAGGACTAGGTTTGGAGACAGAGAAGGTGGATGGCACAAAACTGAAGGAAGAGTCCACCATGTTGTGCTATGAAAATGAAGTTCATAAAGTAACATCTTAGAGATTAAGTTTACATTAGTAGATGAATCAGAAATAGAGAGTTGGTTTGCCATCTAAATTTTGATGTTGATGAATCTTGATCAAAATTAAAATGAAATATGAATCTCAATTTTCATAGTTGGAACATTCATCCCATTCCACAAGATTAAGTTGTTTACTAAATTGTTCTAGAAGCTTAGAATTTATTTTTTACCTCTATCATTCATGACACTTATGAGCACATTGTTTGTATTTATAAAAAATGAAGCATTTTTTTAGATCTCGAGGAATACAATTTCTTCAAATAAATTTTGTTCCTAAAAGAATGTTTAGAAGATTTTGTTCATTTTCATTGCAATTTGGATGAATGCCAATATGACTTTGATACAATGTGACATTGTTCACAAGAACAATTATGTCCACAACTTTGTCTCCTTTTCAACTTATGTCTATTGCTTTTGCAACCAAAATCACAATTCTCTATAAAAGCATAAAAGACACATTTTTCAAACCCATGAGATTATTTCTTTAGAATTATGATTGCTTTGTTCTTAAGGCATGTCTATTGTAATGTCTTCACAATTTCACCATGAAGACATAGCAAGGACAATGTGACAATATTAATCTTATCCTTCTTGAGCCTATTTTTGACTAACTAAGGGACTATGCCTCACAACGTGACTAAATAAGCCCTCAAGTAAGTCACACCAGAAAGGTATTTGTTATTATCAAGAAGGTCTCTCATGGCATAGATAAAAACATAAGTTTGTCCCAAATTGCATAATTTTTGTGGTATAAAAATATATGGATACATATAATTGAGTATAGGCACAGGACTCCAGATTTGATTCCACAATGTTGATTAGCACACTTAAGATCACCATCAGTAACAGTAGTTCTACGAATTTCATCAAACAGGGAACCCCCCAATTCTCTAGTTGAATTGTAAAACCCTAATTCAATCTAAAGGAAATCTCTCTCCATGTGGCTTTGTCTTCATGGAAGGACTTCTAAGTATTTACCTAGATTTCCCAAGCATGGAATGCTTTCATTATATGAGAAGGGATTTCACAACTCAAATCAATAATAGGGTCCATTGACATAATAAAATAAGAGGAAGGAGTATCTGATTGATCTAAAGACACTTAGAACACTTATATTTTTAGTACTTGAAATTGAAATAATACCATGTGTTCAGCCTAGGGGTGCTTGGAATTACCTAAGAAGGACATAATTCAATGTGGTGTGACCATCTATTAAAGGGTTATCTGCATTCATTTATCTATTCTTCCTCATGTTTAACAATTTTTAATCCTTGTATCTGAGGAGTCTACACTTTGACCAATTTGAGCTTTACTACTATTTTTTAAAGAATATTTTTAACATAAGCCATTTTATTCTTCTCTTTTATTTCTATAAATAAATCCTTTTCCTATTCCTCTTTTAATACTGTTTTGGATTTGAAGACAATTTTCTTCCTTTTGAAGAATGTTTAAGAGACGCCATGGTAGAAATAAGACCATATTATTTTGGATAATACACTTGAATAATTGTAAGGGGGAGTGGCTTAATTTTAAACATATTCGATGACCTCCAGTATAATTTCTAATTTTTCTTTGACATATGCTAACCTTTCAACATTCTCTCGAAGAGTTTTCAAATCATCGTTTAATTTTTCTAGACAAAATATTTCTATGTGGATATGACTAATATGCTCTTTGGTTGCAACATCATATCTAGCCATGTTGTGTGCATTTTGTTTGAGCGAAAGAAATTGATAATTTGAAAAAATCAATTGCCTAACTTCAAGCTTTGGATTTTCATCTTCAAGCATCCCATATTAAAAAAACAAAATTCAACAACTACGGCTCCATGTTTAATTGTAGGATGGAAATTTGTAGGAGGAAGTCATGTTCTAGGAATATACCATGTATAAGTTGGATTTTCAATTGGTAGAAATGGGCAGTGAGTTTTCATCTAAAAAGGATTTGAAGAAGATTGAGCGTAATCAAAACAATATATACAGTAGGAATCATGTCCATAATGATTTTTTTTTTAGGTGAAAAACAAAGGTAGAAAGTTGGGTTGACACTTCTTCTAGATGTACTCCAACCATTCTTTGATTTTTTATTCAAACTATCAAAAGGTATAGTCATAATGATTTTATATATGAGCGGTCATTCTTTGATTAGAAAACAAAAGATAATTGATTTGGGATATTCTAATAGACTAAGATGTTTTTATTCCGATCATTGATCCAAAGTATATATAATTTAAGAATCATGTTTTGAATATTATAAGGGCATGCAGTCTAAATCCAATTGGACCATGGTCTTGTTTCCATTCTTATGGAATTGAAGATCGGTAAAATCAAGAACTACATTTTCTTTTTACTAGGTCTTGTTGCCATGTTTTCATGTTTATGGTAGATGGTGAGCTTAGGAAGGAGTGCAAGAATGGAAGTGCTAAAAAAATATAAGGATAATAGTGGTGTTTAATTGCACTGATTCATTAAGAGAAGAAATATTAAAACCAAACAATTGAATATAAGGTTGGATAAGTTCATATTGAGATTAACAATATAACAAGGTACAAAAATGACTATATGAATCCATTATGGAAGGGTCCTTCAAAACCTTTAATAAGATCACCACTAAATTTAATGTCTTTCATCAAACAAAACATAGGCTAGACATGTACAAGCGAGGGTGGACAAAAGGGTCGAGACAAAATTGAGTAATTCCTATATGGATATATAAGTAACCATTAGAAAGACCCCATTAAATATCTTCATGTTTAATAATTGATAATTTATAAATAGGTTGTTGAAGAGCAACTGGAATATTAGTATAAGTGTATTAGCCTCTAGTTGAAGCCTTAGAAAGAAAATGATCCAATTTGATCAAGTTTCTCTACACGAGTATGGAGAAGAAATTGATTTGGATCAAGAGTAAAAGATCATATAAATAATATGAGGAGGAATGTTTTTCCTTTGTGAAAAAAATGGAGATGGTTTTGGGCCAAGTGGAACTATAAGATCTATAATATATCTAGAATTACATCCAAATATGTAAGGAATTGAGGCCATTCGTTGTAATATGAGGGATTGCATGTGGTTACCAACAGTGAAAAATAAACATATAATCATACATGAGAGCATATACACATAGAGTAAGGAAGAATTAATGCTCACAAGAGTAAAAAGTATCTTGTATTATATCATAGAACCATACTATACAATGGAGGACATACTATATATTTCTTGTCTCACTGGCCTCTGTGTGTGTGTGATGTACATTCGGTTAGGCAGTTAAAATTGTGCAATTGCTCGACATTTATCTTAATTGACTGGACTGAAATGGGCCGACCCAACTGGGTGGTTGGTCATGAGGACCTAGTCAATTCATCGACTAGGCTCCTCCAACATCTTGCTCACCCAAAACACTCTTCTTTGTCTTGAAGAGACAATGGAGATGTGATAATTCAATATTACAATTTTTTATGAATTATGGTTGTTGAGAAGTAGATGTTGTTCCTATAGGATTTCCTTCAATGCATGCGTCAACTATGGAAGGGGTGGTGATGGCTAGATATTGTTGGAAGTCTCCCGAGTCAAATACTATTGTATGGATGCTTATGCTAACTATGGTTAAATCTGACAATCAAGAGATCTTTTCTAGCATAGGGCTAACTCTCATCCATTGTAATTATGGGGTGAGGTTTTGGTGTTGGATTTCCACAAAGCGCATCAACATATACACACACACACGCACACACACACACACACACGCACACTTACCATACACTCAATGCTCCTAGGGGTTTTAAAGTTAATGAAGGGGGACAATGCACTCGATAATGTCTAAAAATGGCTGTATGTCAAACATGAACACGGTTGTCCTTTTGTGCCCAACCGATGTAATAAGGAGAGAGGTCTCGTGCGGCAAGGAGGTGAATAGAGTTACAAAGTATTGGGATATATTTTTTTGTTTTCATTGTTGAGGATGATCATGGATAGTTCATCTTTCACTTGATATTTTTATTAAAAGGGAGATCTAAAATTTTCCCCTTCGTTCTTAAGAGTGAGGAAGGATATTCCTTATTAGGGTTGGGGAGATTCACTATTTCTACATAACAAGAAGAGTTAGGAAATATAATTTTATGGGGAAAATCATCTCTAGGTTCAAAGTGGTCTAATAGTTGCTCGATATTGTATAGATTTTTAGGGATGGATTGGCATCGCAAGGAATCAAAATTTTAAGCATTTGAAAGTGGACTTTGTAGCAATAACACTGGTGAGGAGGTGATAAAGACACACTAGGACTAATGTAAGGGATAGATTTAGATTTAAGGTTAGGGTTGGGGGAGGATGGTGCGAGTTTAGTATTAAAAGGATGGTGGTAAGGAGAATGGAGACACATAGGAAGATGAGGGTGTTTTTCAAGTTTATCTTCCATGGGGAGGGCATGGTGGAAGGCTTGATCTAAAGTGTTTATCTCAAACAAAGCTAATTCATGTTGAAAAATCCCTATAAAACCATAACTAAATTTACAAATCAAGACCTCTTATAGTATGTGATCTATCTAGTTGGTATGGAACTTAGTAAAAATAGATCAATGTGATTTGGAAGCTTTGTCTTTGGGCTTGTTATAGTCATGGCCATCTACATACCAATTTTTGCAAGGAGACATGTGGGTAAATATAATAAAAGGAATCTCATGTGTCAATGTGCACGATCTTAGAGGTAGTTGGTTTATATTTATTAGATCCATTGTAAATCTCTATACCTTCATTTCAACATTGCCACTATGCTTGTGCCATGCCTTCTAAATGGTTTCCTATGAGAGGTAAGCATTTCTATTCATTCATCAAACATGTCTTAAAATATGTATTTAGGTTTTGTATCCATGACTCTAGAAGTTCACCATACATTTTCCCTCCATATTTGGGTACTATGGTATAAGTATTAAGTTCCAAAAATGAGAAGAACACTATATATTGGTCTCTTAGGTCCTATGTGAGAGCACTAGAGGTAGATAAAGGATATATTGTAGACAAGAGATTCATCTTCATGTTAGGAAATTTCCCTTTATGTAGGCATTTTGTGAATAGAGAAGTCGAGGAAGTCAACCCACTATTGGAAGGGTGCGTTTGAGGTGGGAGGGTAGCCTCCAAGAGATTAAAAGTTATTGAAATACAGTATTGGGTGGTACTTGATCCTAGAGATGTCAATCTAAAAATAGAAGAATCTTAGAAATCTAGTGAACCACTTGAAGAGTGGGACTGAGATGGGAGCTTAGCATCCATAGCTTAATTTTTTCATAAAAGTAATTGATGGGTGGGATTTAGATCATAAAGATCCTAATTCTAGACATAGAAGAAAACCTAGAAAGAAAATGCCAAGGGTTTGCATCGAAGAAGGATTTGGGTGGGAGGGTGTGCTAAAAAATATAACTAGATCTGAAAAGATGCAAATCAAAGCATTCAAATAATTCCTAGGAACAAATACATTTAGGATTTGCATAAAATTTATATCCAAGTGGGAGGGGGGGGCGATTCTCCAAAAAAGAACCATATTAGAAGTAGTGTCTGTGGGGTGGGAGGGTGGAACCAAAATATCCCAATGCTAGAAGAGTATAGACTTGTTGTAGGCTCTAACACTAATTAATGAAGCTCTCTACCAAATCTTATGAATAAATGCGAGAAATTCATAGAAGAAATCCAAGAAAGAATAATAGATCCATGAATAATATGGTTAACTTTAATCTTATGGTTGAAGCCCTTCAATATATTTATAATAGTCTACTCAAGTTAATTGCCAACTAAAATAAACACTAAACTAAACGCCATTTGTTTATGCCAAAATTGGAATATAAGAAAAGAAAAACATATAAGGTTCAAGGGGGAAAATGGAATGGAATGGAACACGTCCCTAGTCTAACTGATTACATCCTTAGGTTCCTTAGTCATATCAATCAATGGAGTCATTCCCCTTCAGGGTACTTATTCTCTATTTAGATGTGGATGTTAAATTTACATTGTTCTTTAATTGGAATACAACTATTATTGATTCATAAAGAAATTATAACGTATAAGTGCTAAAATAAATGCAATAATAAAAAAACAAAATCAAATAAGTAAATACAAAAAAAATGGCAAATGAAATAACTATCCAAAGTAAGTAATATATATATATATATATATATATACAACGGCAAGAATGGTGCTTAAAAAAACACAACATTAAATGTTGCTTTAAACATTTTATACCTTTTAAATAACTTAACAAAACAAAATATTAAATGTTGCTTTAAACGATTTTCTATTTTTAAACAATTTTATAATACTTTAAATTTTTAATAAATATTATACTTTACTGAAATTTCTAGAGTTTTGTACTGAAAATAAGAAGATTGGATACTTATTAAAATAAGAAGATTGAAATTTGTTTTGTTGCCCATACAAACACATCTATTTTCACAATAGGCGTCTTTGCTGTTATATTTCATATATATCCAGAACACGACATGGAAGCTGCCGGTGCCAGCTTATCTTCATATCTATTTTCACAATAGGCGTCTTTGCGGTTATATTTCATTTAAGCCCCTCTCTACGGAACAGTGCAATGTTGAGAAAAATATAATAAAGAATTGCAATATATTTATATTTCTGTCAGCCTTCATTCCTCTCTCTTAGGGTAGGGAGATTTTTATCAGCATTCCGTTTTCTCAGGGCAGGGAGACCTGGTTATAAAACGGATATATCTCGTAGCGCACAGTGCAACTGGCAAGATACAGTTGAGCTCCAATCCGTGAAGAACAACACCCATTCATAGCTCCAATCGCTTTTCTCAAGCAGACACCGCAGTCGGGCGCTGCGAGAGTTCTCGAGCACATTTCTAATCCATAAACAGTGACAGAGGAATTCACCACCCATGATCCGGTGGCGAATCTAGCAACGTTTAGAGGAGCCTCCCCCGCCAGGGTCTCCATGAGATTCCCGAGAGTGTGCTGGAAAGCTTTAATATCCTGGTTGCTCTTAACATTCTCAAGAGCATAGGCAACGGTGGTATCAAGAACAGAGGCAAAACTGTAATTCTCATAGCGAATGAAGCAAGATTCCAACTGAATCCGAGCGCCGATGGCATTGGGGCAGTCTTGATAAGTCATCTGTGAAGCTGCAGCGGAACAGGTTTCGCAGTCGTGGGGAGAGACGTCGGGCCTGCATTGCAGAAGGCCGTAGACTCCGCCATAAGTATATGTTGCCAATCCGGCAGTGGGGGCAGCTGCATTAACCAGGTATTGCATTACCCTGTTGACGTTGCTCTCGTATATACTGCCATTGCTGTATTTATTTACATTGCAGAGACCGTAAATAAACGGATCGGACTGCGCATCAACTGTTGAGATTGAAATTAAATTAAACTGCAGTCCAAGTAACAATAATCCCATCAAACACCACCGCCATGTTATCATACCTTCTATCTTTTTAATACGTTTCCGAATAAATGCAAAGAGTGACAGAGATCAAAGAGAAAAATAAATGACAGGCAGGCAGCTGGTTAAATGCACAGGCAGAGACACAGCTAATTGGCAGTGGATATTGAGAACGAAGACAAGGAAGGATTTTATAGATAAAGGATGCGATGTGGAGACGAAGCGAATTGGAATTTGGTGGTGGATATTCATAAGTGGGCTAAGTCTACTTCTAGGACTAGGCGAGCGAGATGGTGGAATTGGCGTCGCCACTAAAGATAATAATAATTTATTTACTGGACTTTTTCAGAGATCGAATGATGAACTCAGTCAGACATTTGGCATTGAATATATTTTCATAGTTCGGAGCTTCCGTTGAAACGAACGACATAAAATATTAAAAATAGATGTAGCAACACCATGTTGCCGTGATAAACCAACACGGGCGTCGCCTTTGATGGAAGAAAAGGTCTTCCCGATTGAATTGCATTAGATCTTTGACAGGTTCATAAATATGTTAATATATAGGCAGTTACCACCGAAAACGAACGATTATATAAATATTTATAAAGAATCTTTACAACTATACTTGTTGGTTTGTGTGGTAATACATCCTATTTTTAAAAGTTTCATAAATACTCTAGTTTATATGAAAAGTTAAATGAAGGAATAAAAGGAATCTTTTTAATTTAGGTTTTAATTCAGGAGGTGTAGAATAGATGGTGAATAGGTGTAAAGTTGGAAATGGATTGGACCATTCAAAGATTTCAATATATATAAAAACCTGATTTTGCCCTAACCTATCTTTCTATGTTTCAACCAAAACATATTTTCTCATTCTAATTTTTACTCACTGAAATTTGCTAACATAATGTTTGAGAGTTCCATTAATTTTTACTAATTTCAACCAAAAACTTTTTTTCCAATTGAAAGCTATAATAAGTTGTTTAGCAAAAGGCATATTAATATAATAAAAAAGTTACCTAACTCCAAATTCTTGCATGCCATTCTCACAAAATAAAACTCAAATACTTTTCCTTAAAGAAATCAATTTTCCATTAACCTAAAACTAGTTATGAACCCTATAATATTCTCATAAATTAGTTATGATCCCTACAATATTCTCATGACTAAGTGGATGACCATTGATATATGATAGGAAATTAGAATTTCAGAAATTATAAATATTCATGAACATATTATACATGGAAATGCTACTTACTATTTAGGAGGGAGAAATACATGTCAAAGGATAAAAAACCCAAGATTTGTAACATTTGTTTCGAACTTGACAGTTATATAATTATTACCACATAAGGAGAATTTGGTAGCAACATTGGGCATAGGTAGAGAAGATTGCCAAGCACCATACCAAGTGTGGTTGTAATAGGTTTGGTATTTACTTCGTAGATGGACAAGAATAGAGAAGTCATTGCTATCCTCCAACAATTGAATAGACCTTGGTGTGTACTTGGGAATTTGTTTCTTAGCTAGTACATGTTCTTGGATATGCTAGTAGATATGTTTTGGGTGGTATTGATATGATACCTTCACTAACTAGAAATATTAGCTGACTCAACTGAAGGAGACAAGCTGGTCAATTTAAGATGGTCCATGTTATTTTTTTTCATCCCACTCTTAAAAAAAGGAGGATATGGAAGTTATCCTACATGTCTTTTCTATTTGAGATTTCAAAATTTTGAGTGTAGTGAGAGGTATCATACCATCAACATCTGGATATTGCAAGGGTTATCATTCAACCATTTACATTTTGAGCTACATACTACTATAGTGTCATGAGAGGGACCCAATTGACAATGAACTAGACCACGATGGTGAATGGAAGATAGTAGGGTAAAGTGGCTCTTCATTTTTTCCTACCAAATACTTGTAGTATCTTCCACATGATAATATGTTACAACATTTTTGAATCAATTGAATATAATGTGCATGTGTGCTTGATTCTATATCAAGATCTTGCAAAATTCAATGCATAATTATTCACAAGCACATGCATAAATATCATAAATTCAATTAGATAATCAAAATATAAAGAAAATACGTACTTACTCCAAATAGAATAGGAGAACTTGATAACCTTTGAATAATATGTAATGACTTAAAATATTAAGAATTGGTCATTCGGTAGAATAGTTTTTTCTCCTTGC
This sequence comes from Larix kaempferi, assembly GCA_027924585.1. Classification (NCBI taxonomy): domain Eukaryota; kingdom Viridiplantae; phylum Streptophyta; class Pinopsida; order Pinales; family Pinaceae; genus Larix; species Larix kaempferi. Next base: position 7,853,693 of record BSBM01000344.1, on the reverse strand, counting down.
ATTTGAGCCAAGTCAACGATGAATGTGTGTCTAGATCCTTAAAAGAAAGTTTGGGAAACATATACCAGTATAAATTCAAATATGATTTTGTAACTATATGATGTGATTTTAAATAATGTTCCTATATGATGGAGTATTGTAATTTATGTCTTTATATTCTCAAAAGATAATTTGGGATATATGTTACATTTTAATTCTAGCATGTGTGTTTATTATATATTACTACACAAGTGTGTACATAAATGTAATTCATCGCGATGCACTAAAGTATGATAAGCATTGAAAATAAACATCTATAACAACTTCCACATTATAAAATATCCATAAAGATTTAATAATATATATTTTCAAATTTGTAATTTTTATTTTATATTAAATTGGTGTGTTTTTACATATGGAGAACACCATTGTGCTACAATATTTTAACATAATCAAGATACGAAATTAAAGAATAATAATGGTGCATACATAAGTTTATAATAAAAACCCTAATCAATATTTCATTCCTTGAACAAAAGTTTGAGGGTCTAATCTTGTACAAGATACGTTTATCGTGGAAGGCTTTGGGGTGGCCAGTCTTTTGTGAAAAACGAAATTTGTAAGAGATTGTAGGTCACATACAACTGTGCAGAGGAGAAATTTCAGCTATGTAACTTCTTATTATTCATCTCAAATTTTCCCCTAATTGTTTACAAAATCATTATTTTTTTTTTTATGTTTCTATTAACATTACAATGCATTTTTATGAAAATAAAAAGTTTTCATAGTCACCTTCAACAATGGAAACCCTAGATTTATTATTGTTTCCCTTCTATTTTATGTGGCTATAAACATTAGAATTACAATTTTACCCTATCTACTTCTTCTAGGAACTGAATATTCAATGGATTTGTGTATATAGAGGGAATATATTGCAATGGTACCACTTATTTCATTGGATCCCAAAAATGTTTCTTGTGCTCTTTTTCGAAAAAAATACTTTCACAGTAATCCAGTGTGCTCCCTAGAGTATAATAGACCGACAATATTTTTTTAGAAAACTTGATAGTTTAAATTTAGTTCATTTAAAAAAGGTTTACCAATTTACTGGTGTGTATTCATGTGTGTGATGCACTGATGCATATACATGTACAATACACAATGATCAAACCGAAAACTCTTTTAGCTTGAAATAATTTACTTTATTTGGAAAACACATTTCATAGTTTATCTATTATGATGCAAACAATATATTGATAGAAGATGTCCGACATAAGTTCAATGAAAGCTTTTTTGCAATGAGGACAGTGGAAGAGCATCCCAAAAAGATAACAAGGGAAGTTGTTTGAAATTTTACTACTATTTGAATTATTTGTATGTTTAAATGATGTATATTGGCTAATGTTTGTCATGCAAAGAAAATACATGAATAAACTTGTTATGATTGTTTGCAATATGTGTGCAAATTAAGAGCATAAAAAATTGATGGAAATGTTGCAAAGAGATGCATTTGGTGAATCAAAAGGTAATCAATATGGAGTTTTCCTTTCAATTTTCAATAATAATGTAGCTATTAAGAATAATCACTAACATGTTTTAAACACTCTATTTCACATTTTTTGAATGTTGTGCAAGGACCAAAAACAAGGGAAGGGAATTCCATGCTAAGAAGATAGATATTATGAAGTATGTAAATGATGATGAATTGCTCCTCGCTTAATATCAAGTGGTGATGGAAATTAATAAAGGGAGGAAACCTTATATAAAACTATGAGGGCCGTAGTGGAAGGAACATATAGACATAGTTTATGGTTAAAATACCATGATCAATCCAATGGCTCAAGGAATTAGCTTATATATAAACGATAGAAAGCATTTCTAGATCAATGATCAATGAGACCCGTCAAATAAGTTATATAACTTGACGAGAACCCGACAATGTTCTCTTTTTTTTGGAGGTCATTTTTAGAAGCTTTTTTTACCTGAGCCATTGTTTTGCAATTTTGAATCATCCGGGTCATAAAAAAATATAATTTTGATTTACAAATGTATTTTTTCAAATTTAACAAAGAAACATACATTTCGTAGCTAGTTATAATGAAAAAATATGTACATTTTGGAATTTTTTATTTTTTTTTAGAAGCTTGTTATAATGAAAAATATATACATTTGAGAAGTTTTTTCTTTAAACTTTCATTTCAAATAAGTCATTTTATGGACAAATTTGTTAAAATAAAGAGAAAATAAAGTCATTTCAAACCATTTAACTTCAGAGATTTTATGTATAAAAATGATACTAATTATCAATATTTTCCATAAAGAAATCAATCACATAAACTCAACATAAAGTGTACCATATATTTATAAACAACATATTAAAAACATAATAATTATTCTTAAACTAAAACCTTAAAGTCAAAATATTACGAAAATATCTCATCAATAATTTGTCAAATTTAACATTTTCCTCAATGACATGAAACTAATCAAGAATATCATGCAGATCAAAATTTTGATCAGAATCAACATTTTCTAGAGCTTAGCTCTCTTTCTGTGTAATATCCCGAATTTTGGACTAACTATTTTTGTTGTTATATTGGGCCACGGCCCGAGCACCTGTGTTTTATTTTGAGTATTGGGCATGACCCCTAGCACCTATGATTTATTCTTTTATATATTCACATATCGGGCATGGACCCTGACTGAATTCTTTATTTGAGTGTATACTGGGCGAGAAGGCCCCAATGTTTTAATGATGTTCTTCAGTGTAATGCCCCTAAAAATATACCCTAATTTTTTTTTTCTTAAGGGTTTCCACATTGTCGTAAACTCACATTTACCCAAAATACTTTGGTACTCATAACTTAAGTGATGTTCTTCTTGTTTATTTCATTAATAACTAAGCGGGTTACCGCAATACTTTTTTTACACCGATCAGAGTATATCCGGATCGTATACGTTTTGGACGACAAGAATCAATCTACTTAATATTTACAATATGCTTTTAATCGTCATAACCATTCTAGCCAAATACTTAACATTTCGCTTTTAAGAGTGCTATCCAACTTTCATAATTCTAATACTTATGCTGTACTAAGCTCACTATCTTTAAAGTTCAAAATATCGTCTAACCATTTTTAAGGATGAATTCAATTCAGTACACCTAGTAAGCCTTACAAATATGTAGCGAACTATTATGCCTAAAACGTATAAATCTTGATATAGAGATGATCATTCGTTTTCTTTCAACTCAACCAATATATAACACGTACATATTTATATATCCTTTTGAAACCATAATAATATCTAAATGTATTAATAACATCTAAATATATTTACATAACTAAAACCACATCTTTCCTTTTCAATCCAACAAATATAAAACTTATATATATATATATATATATATTTCTAATTCATAATCATTAAATCCTACCCATCTTTTATTTTATAAATAGGTATGAGCTTCATAGAGCATAACGTAATAATTTAGATGCTATTCAAACAACTATTTAACTACCCTCATTACCTCCTTTGTCCTTAAATCGAGGCTAGGTCCTAGATGTAATTCAAATAACTATTTAATTACCCTCATTACCTTCTTTGTCCTTAAATCGAGGCTAGTTCCTAGGTGTAATTCAAATAACTATTTAATTACCCTCATTACCTTCTTTGTCCTTAAATCGAGGCTAGTTGTATATATAAGTTACCGCAATTTTCATTTATAAGTTACATGTATAAATATAAATCAAATTCACTTTAGATAAATTATAAATATAATTAATATAATAACCCAAATCTTTAGCAAAGGAGTTTTGTTTTAAACGGAGAGTATTATGAATGCACCTCTTTTTTTTCTTCCATAATATTAGCAATAAATCAATGTAATTCTCAAACAATGTCTAAATGGAAAATAACTATGCGTTAAGCGTTTCTACCGGGATTCATTTAATAATTTCGAATATAAATTTAATTCTAAATTTATAATATCCATGAATGCCCGTCGTTTAACTCTTATATGTAGGAGACTAATATTCAATGGCTATTTTATATTCATGCAAAGAAAGGGAAGATGAATACATGCTGCAGTTCATACACATAGAAAGATTAATACACTGCCCATCAAGAAGTCACTTTAGAAGGTCTGTCATCCGACTGGTAAATGATTGTGTCAACGGTTACAGCGACGACAACGCCAACAGAAACAAACACACAGAAAGTAATATATCATATACAGACAATACTGACAGAACACATAGGCATAAGTCATTATTTGATAGCTACTCATTTGGATCGTTTCAGCTGATGATAATCAATAATTATCTACATAGTCACTGTAAGTCAACCGATAGAAAAACTCTATTGAAGCCTCATTGCCGTAGATCATCGCCTGAGGGTCGTTACTTATAGACACTAGTTTTTAAGCATCTGATCCACTCTATACAGGTTGCGATCTAGATCTGGGTGGAATGGAATGCACAGCTTGGCTGCTCGGTTGGGCTACTCGGTCGGGATACTCTACCAAGCTACTTAGTTGTTGGGCTATCAAAGCATGCACGGAGGCCGCCAGAATTAACACGCAGGCTATGTAGGCGAGATAAGATATCTAACTTAGCCAAATCTCAGAATTATATAATATCATTAATGTTTAAAACGTCCTCCGTGTAGCCAACAGGTCGTACGGAGCTTCCAAGTATGGAGACGATGGTAGCTGGTAGGTATGGGAAGTAATTGGGAGATGCAGGTTCGACATAAGCGTCTGACCATGGAGGTGCAGAACTCAACACGCAAACAATCACTGAGAGTAGGATAGAGAAGATAGCACCACAGGAAGGAAGAGTTGTCAAACGTGGGAATTTGGTAGAAAAATCTAGTACTTGCTGCCACATCTCATATTTACAGAATTACTACAGATCTCAGATATATAAAATCAAGATTACAAATAGAGGATTATACACAGAGGTACTGCAGATATAAAATCAAGATTACAAATAAAAGATTATACACAGAGATACTGCAGATATAAAATCAAGTTTACAATTAAAAGATTATACACCGAGGTAGTGCAGATATAAAATCAAGATTTAAAAGAGAAGATTAAATCTACTTCATAAACTAAATTCCGATTAATGAAGTAACACGGCTATAGGATCAGATTTCTCTCTTTTATTAAATCTAAAGAATCATAATACAACTAAATAGCAAATACCATAAATTATCGGTTGCATCAAGAAATCTGAAAGAGTGAATTACAGTATACAACAGTATCTTAAATGACAGACCAGATCTCCACAATTCATTCAGAAAATAAAATACGCATAGATCGGGATCTATCTAATCCAGCCAAGTATAATACACGAACTTTCAATAAATAAATTTAATTACTCGTATTCACATATTCTGTGTCAAAGAGTTTAATTTTGGTTCCATTGATGTAATTGGAAATTAAGACGAAATAGAAAAGCTTGACATTCATACAATTTATAAAACTGAGTTATCAACCTCGACGAACAATTTTTAAATAAAAAAATGGGGAACAATACTTATCTTAACAATTAGAGTAAGGCACCAAAGACTTGGCTGCAACATTCCTCCCTTCCAACTGATCTCTGTGCGGCGTAGGTTTTTCCTGCCGAGAGACCACCCCCGAGCTGGGCATGAAATCCACTAGGATGAAGAGTAATCTTCAGCTTCCTCTAATTAAATCTTACTTATATTTTACATTCCCTTCTTCCTCTTGAAGAACCTCTCCCTTTTCTGAACACCCTCGTGTCCCTTATATAGCCAATCTATGTTTTGACTATCATCATAAGTCCTTGTTGGAACTAATTAACTTGTTTAATCTCAGTTATTTTTAACTGATAGATTTACTTAGTCAACCTTTGGTTAATTGATCTTTTAACTTCACTAATATTTAAGTTTATTTATCTCTATCTAATCATAAATAACGTATCTTAAATTAACTCAATATCTTTAATTAGTTCACTTAACTTATCTTTAAATTAACTCAGGATATTTATTTAGTTCACTTAACTTATCTTTAAATTAATTCAAGATCTTTAACTTAGTTTACTTAAGGTAATTATATTATCTCAACATAAATAAAAGTAGCTTGCCTTTAACTATCAATTTATATAGTTAACATACTATTATTAGATAAGTGTTTCCCATGCATACTTGTGCATTTAGTTACTATTTATCCATTCATAACCATGCATCAACTACGAGTTAATATTCACCTATTTTATTTATCTTTTTTTTAATAAAATTTTATTGTAAATACCAATCTGTTTCCTTGGTAATAATAAATCATTTATCTTTTATTCCTAATTTATAATCAGGAAAACATTAGTCATTTTTCACTTACGAAATTTAACGACATCTTTTGTCCCACCAATGCTCTTTATGTTAATTTCTTATTTTTACTTAATGGTACTTATCATAGATTAGCCTCATGCGAGTAGTTAGATGATAAGAACTTGTTACTGCTTTGTGCCGACTAGAAGTTTCTTCGACATCCTTATCTAGAACTAATTTTTAACATACTTTAGACTTAAGTGTTTTTCTTAATGAACATCACAGTTCACATTAAGTGCTCACAGCACTAGCATGAATACTGTAATCAAAATTCATGGCCATGAAGCCATTCACCCTCTCCCCCTAGTGGATTCCATGCCCCATTCGTTTCGTTGCGTCAAGCCTTCAGCCTCCTAAGTCTACAAATTCACTTAACACTTAGGAAAACATAATCATACTTAAAAGTCTTACCTGCGAAGCTCCTTCCATGAGCTCCTTGCCGTTGGCGGGTACACAGTTGTACTTTCTCTTGCAGAAACCGTAAGGGAGAAAAGCGTGATATTACATTCAGCTTTGATATGGGTACAAACCTTAATATACTGAGATGATCTTTTGTTACTTACTGTGCAGAGCTATGATTTTACATGATTTGACTTATGAGTGTGTTGAGCGTGGACTCAGAAACACACATATAACCTACATAGTGGGCATAAGCCCTGATGTACCTAGAAGAATGTTTATGTACTGGGAGTAAGCCCTGAGGTACATTGAGTGTTGGGCCTAAGCCCTGGAGCACTCCAAGCTTGATAAACCAATACCGGATCCGAGGCAACTTAAATATTCTAGATGTGCCTCACAACAACATTCTAGCACTAGTGTTGAGCAGAGGCTTATGTGTTTTTTTTTTCATTTTTAACTTTATTTTTAGGAGTTTTGTTGTAACGATGTCTTTTGCTAGGGTCATAGTTTGAAACAAGGCCTAATTTTAAACACCCCACAAATCAGAGTAATTTCGGAAGCACCACTTTTTGATTGAGGGGCTGATTTGGGGTTTTAATTGCAATCACATCGATCGGGGTTTCAAAAAAGTTGTAAATTTGGCTTCGAAAAAAAAAGGTGCTACTGGTAGCACCACTTTTCAAATCTAGGGTTTTTTGTTGTTGTTTTTAATGCAAAAATATGCGTTTTTATGGCTAGATTTCTCGTTTTGAGTATAAAGTTCTAGTCAAGTTGTATACCTTGATGTCATACTTCCAATAGAAAAAAATAACAATAACAAAAAATATCATTTAAAACGTATTGGTATTGATATATCAATGCTTTTTCATGGCGCATAAAACTTGTAGGAAACAAATTATGGAGTGGGACCAACATAAGACTTGTCAAGAGATGACGTGAGGAATGGATTTTAAAGAATGTATATTTTTTATGAATTATGTCTTTCTATGGTACACTTTTCAATTTACATGTATCATGTATATATATTCTATTATAAATGTAGATATACTCATTACACATTATTTCTATACTTTTAGATGGAAAATTATGAGCAGGAAAAAAATCAAACCAATCAACAAAGCATTAGGTAAAATAACCCAAGTACATTAATATTGCATACGAGTGATGAAGAAATGAGGCATGAAAGCAAATCAAGCAATGAAAATAGTTTGAGTGAAAAATGTTCTCACAAGTGGTATATTTTGAACCGTTTGCTTTTGAAAATCAAACATTTTGTTTTTAATATATTGAACATATTATGCCAATTGGATGAACTTAGGTTACCGATAAGTATAACAATTATACATTGACATTTTGATTGTTTAGGACCTTTATGTTGTCCCATTTTATACGAATAAGGGTCTCTTATTCATATATAATAAAATGAGTTTCTTATTTCAATGCATTGTCCAATATTGCAGAATGCTACATTGTTGATTAAATATATGGATGATTAATATATGGATATTAGAGATGGATGATTATATATTTCAATTCAAATATATGTGTAATCTTAAGGTATAATAAATTATTACAATTAGTATATACAAACACAATAATTCAAATTCAAATATCAATAGTAATACAAAGATTATTTGGTATTTTAATCATTAATTGAAAATTTGAAAAAACAATTAATTAACATATAAACAGATTGATGCATTGTATTTTCTAAACTCACTTATGTAACGTCTCCCTGAATATGTTAGTATTATTTTGTGAAAATAAAAGTTTTCTTTGCTCCTATAGTCATTAACCAAAATCACACTTTTCAAAGGAACACCTTGTAACATACTTCAAATTCCGACACTCTATTATTTTCTTAAAGGTAAGATCAGATTTATACTAATTTTTTTTAAACATAATATTGGTTAACTATTCATTGAACTTGTACCATGGCAAAGTCTTTATCCTACCTTGATCCTTTATATTATTAAGTAAACCACTATCTCCTTCAAATTACATTTAATCTCACAACATCAAGGAATTCCCATCAATTACATATCAACAACAAATACACACATACACATAAGAAGAGAACAATTTCAGGTGGTTCACCCCTATTGGGCTACGTCCACAAAATAAGGTCATCACATATATTATTAAGTCAAGATAAAGGATTACATTCGGCAACAAGTTTGCTTGACATACTTTTGCCACTTCCTCATCATCTCTCTCTCATGGAGAGTATCTTCCAACAACAAAAGGTCTATAGTGATATCGAACCCCAATGTTACAATGATCAACCTGGAAATCACTTAACATAATATTCGATCATCTCTGATTTTATATATATATACATCAACCTGGAAATCACTTAACATAATATGTATATAAACATCAACCTGGAATCACTCAACATAATATGTATATAAACATCAACCTGGAATCACTTAACATAATATGTATATAAACATCAACCTGGAATCACTTAACATAATATGTATATAAACATCAACCTGGAATCACTTAACATAATATGTATATAAACCTCAAGATTCTTCCTGAGCGGACTCAATTCTGCAAGTATAATTCTATATTCCATTCTCCTTAACCGAGATCAATCATAAACATACATCATTCCAACAACTAAGGAATAATTTCTGTTGAACGGCAGAGTTCAAAACAAACAACGACACTCTTTCCTCACAGATTTCATGGAGCTCAACTCTAACTATGATCATACAGATATCAATCTTCAAACAAAGCAAAGGCATTCAAACAAATACCTCGACACACCCATTCCATTAATCTAGGCGCTAACTCTGGTCGGTACAGAGGTCAAGATAAAAGTAGTGGTATTTAAGGCATTATCATGATAACTGAGATATTTCTAAGCTGGGTGTTTAAGTATGATTCAAACAGATATAGATCAAACTCGAATTGTACCTCGGGTTCTATTACGAATCCATCCCATTCCACATATGTAATTATAAATTCATAAATATGCAGAGATCATCAACTTCGATTTTAATCCAGCTTAGCGGAACAAACAGAGCTCATAAATTTGATCTCAGTCAAGCCAAGTAAATAATAAAACACAGAGATCATAATTTTTGACTTCATATAGATTTTAACCAACCGACAACTATATGGCTGTGGCGTTTCCGTAATGGAGAAAGACATAGCTTAAAAATATTTTGAACATGTTTCTTTGACCTACCGAAAACCTTATTTGGCTGTAGGTTTTTCTTCTTTGGGGAAAACATAATTTAATATTCTTCTAACATACTCTAACCAAATCCAAACCTCATTGGTTGTAGCGTTCTGCTTTGGTGGGAGCAGATTACACTAAAATTAGTACCTTAACATTTTTTTCACCTACCGACAACTTCTAAGGCGCATCAAACTCAGGCTTAAAAAAAAAAAAATGAAGAATAATGCCGAGAATACGCATCTACTCCAACTACTCTAGTGACTCCGTTTTAATGAACAACAGAACAGTATTGAAGTTGCGATTTCAGTAATCTATCCCATCATTTACACGGTGAAAATCAGTCATTAAATAATGTAGTATGCATAGATTACAACGTTCAGATGGTCTTACCGAAATCATGCTCCGATATCAAGGCTTTATCAAATAATGACTGTGATTTGGGCAGTATATAAATCTCAAAACTAAACTGAGATCTGCGATTGGCTTTATCAAACAATGTCTGCGAATTGGGCATTTATAAATGTAAGAAAATAAACTGAGATATATGATTAGCCTTATTAAAAAACTGACCTGCGATCTGGGCATTACTCCGTATAGATCTGGACATGAAACTCCATATCGATCTACCCTTGGTTTCTAGATCCATATCCATAAAGAGATTAAATATGAATCGCAAAGTTCCTTGGCAGCAACTCAGAAAACCGATTTAACGCGTTTGAGGTCGGCTCTGTCCTTAGCATATGGATCTCTGTTGAACAAGAATGCGCAGAACATTTCTGCATCCCTCGAACGAAGTTTCCAATCGAATTCTTCCAGTTGCAGATCGTTCCATCGGGGTACTAATCTAGCTAGCTTCTTTTTCCTTCCATCCGAGCTCACTCCCCGATATCACTACAAAGAAACATCCTTTCTCATTCTCGCTCATCCCTCCCCTCTAGCTCTAGCTCCGAGCTCTCCTTTATTCCATCCTGATATCGTGTTTCCCCCGCCACGAACTCCATCCCCTAAACCCTTACCTAACCCCCCGCCATGACGAGCACTAAGTAGATAATTAATAGGCTCAACATAATCCCTTGGATTCAGGGAAATTTTCTCCCCACGACTGGTAACTTCCTCCCACTCCATCCACGATATGCCAAGCGAATAAATAAAGAACGCATTGTTCATAAAGGAGGTATACCTTGAAAACATCATTCATCTCTTCTCGGCACAAGTCAAGGAACGTGGCAAGGACAAACTCCTTAATGCAAGCGAGGGTGTTCTCCAAAACAAAGATGTGCTTTATTTTAGGATTTAATGATAATCTTTTACCATTTGGTGGTGTATAAATAAAATAAAAATCATCCACTCCTTCCCACTAAGTTCCGAGGTGGTGGTTTAAATGAAAACCATGACAACACTCCTCAAAACTTCACAAGTGGCGGTTTTTTTTTTCAAATATCCTTTTGCCCAGATGCTCCATTAAAAAAAATTACAAGTGGAGGCTCAATTACACACGTGACCTTCTTCCTAAAATCTCTCTTTTCTTAATCAAACAAACTGAGCTTTACCGAAGCTAAGCCTTACCAAATAATTCAAATAAGTTAAGATTCCTGAATGCTAACAATCCAGCTAAATTTATTTAGCTTTAATAATGTTCTTCCCCAACCTCTTCTAAGAATAGGATATACATCTTCTTATGTACATATATTGATATATATATATAAATATATATATATATCTATTTAATAATATTTATTTTGTGTAGTATACTTCCTAAGGATACCTTATGAAGCTTCTCTTAGGATATTTTCCACACATAACTTATTTATTTGGCATTTAAGTACCATACTAGGAAATCGAGGACATCCATGGGGATTTCCCTTAAAATTCTTAATATAGTTAACACATTGTTAATTAACGCCAGAATGACATACAAATTATGACATATTTACGAAACAATAAAATACGAAAAGAGAGGGATATCACAACTTAAGGGTGTGGGGCATACGTAAATTGTTAATGGTGTGGTTTTTTTTACATTGTGAGAAATGATTCATTGATGTTTTTCACTGGATTAATTGCACGGGTGCTTCTAGTTGTCATCAATAGTACACCACTAACATGGTTCTCAAGAAAGAATCAGCATTAGTGCTTTATATATAACAATTGCACGGGTTCTATTATGTATAGTATGTGCACCAAAGTCCATATAAAATGGAAATGGTAATATCAGCAGTGATCGTAGTTGTGAATCGTCGCGACCAATTTGTTTTCAATCATAACAAGAACCAATGCTGCAAACAATAATACATGGACTAGGGAATTATATAAATGAAAAGCGTCAATGCATAACATTTAAATTGTGCACATGAGTTCCGATATACTTGAGATGAGATAGTACACGTATGCTCATAAAGAATTGATGCATACATGTGATATATGCACATCGATAAAAATAAACTATGTTATAACCTCTAACAACCCAATATTTTTAATTTATGCTGAACATCCATTATGATATCCACCAAAACCTATCTTACCAATGGTGGATGCTTTTTAGAATTTTTTTCCAAATCATGTAACACTAAAAGCCTCCACAAAAATCTCTACTAGAAAGTGTTTTCCTTGTAGTTATTGCCAATTTCTCTTATTCTATCATTGTTTAAAGAAACATCTTGTTCTCTATGCAATTTTCTAAGTTGTTCATCTCCTTCTTTGATTTGCTTGGAAAGTTCTCAAAGTCAGTTTTACTTTTTCTTGACAGAATGATATAATACCATGATTTTGTCATTTTTGCGTTACTATCTCTAGATATGTAGAGCATAACACACATCGGGAAAAAATAAACTAGGTACAAAAGGATTACGGATACCAATACGAGAAAATAAAGAGGGAGATTTAGCATAAGGACTAGGACTAGGTTTGGAGACAGAGAACGTGGATGGCACAAAACTGAAGGAAGAGTCCACCATGTTGTGCTATGAAAATGAAGTTCATAAAGTAACATCTTAGAGATTAAGTTTACATTAGTAGATGAATCAGAAATAGAGAGTTGGTTTGCATCTAAATTTTGATGTTGATGAATCTTGATCAAAATTAAAATGAAATATGAATCTCAATTTTCATAGTTGGAACATTCATCCCATTCCACAAGATTAAGTTGTTTACTAAATTGTTCTAGAAGCTTAGAATTTATTTTTTACCTCTATCATTCATGACACTTATGAGCACATTGTTTGTATTTATAAAAAATGAAGCATTTTTTTTAGATCTCGAGGAATACAATTTCTTCAAATAAATTTTGTTCCTAAAAGAATGTTTAGAAGATTTTGTTCATTTTCATTGCAATTTGGATGAATGCCAATATGACTTTGATACAATGTGACATTGTTCACAAGAACAATTATGTCCACAACTTTGTCTCCTTTTCAACTTATGTCTATTGCTTTTGCAACCAAAATCACAATTCTCTATAAAAGCATAAAAGACACATTTTTCAAACCCATGAGATTATTTCTTTAGAATTATGATTGCTTTGTTCTTAAGGCATGTCTATTGTAATGTCTTCACAATTTCACTATGAAGACATAGCAAGGACAATGTGACAATATTAATCTTATCCTTCTTGAGCCTATTTTTGACTAACTAAGGGACTATGCCTCACAACGTGACTAAATAAGCCCTCAAGTAAGTCACACCAGAAAGGTATTTGTTACTATCAAGAAGGTATCTCATGGCATAGATAAAAACATAAGTTTGTCCCAAATTGCATAATTTTTGTGGTATAAAAATATATGGATACATATAATTGAGTATAGGCACAGGACTCCAGATTTGATTCCACAATGTTGATTAGCACACTTAAGATCACCATCAGTAACAGTAGTTCTACGAATTTCATCAAACAGGGAACCCCCCAATTCTCTAGTTGAATTGTAAAACCCTAATTCAATCTAAAGGAAATCTCTCTCCATGTGGCTTTGTCTTCATGGAAGGACTTCTAAGTATTTACCTAGATTTCCCAAGCATGGAATGCTTTCATTATATCAGAAGGGATTTCACAACTCAAATCAATAATAGGGTCCATTGACATAATAAAATAAGAGGAAGGAGTATCTGATTGATCTAAAGACACTTAGAACACTTATATTTTTAGTACTTGAAATTGAAATAATACCATGTGTTCAGCCTAGGGGTGCTTGGAATTACCTAAGAAGGACATAATTCAATGTGGTGTGACCATCTATTAAAGGGTTATCTGCATTCATTTATCTATTCTTCCTCATGTTTAACAATTTTTAATCCTTGTATCTGAGGAGTCTACACTTTGACCAATTTGAGCTTTACTACTATTTTTTAAAGAATATTTTTAACATAAGCCATTTTATTCTTCTCTTTTATTTCTATAAATAAATCCTTTTCCTATTCCTCTTTTAATACTGTTTTGGATTTGAAGACAATTTTCTTCCTTTTGAAGAATGTTTAAGAGACGCCATGGTAGAAATAAGACCATATTATTTTGGATAATACACTTGAATAATTGTAAGGGGGAGTGGCTTAATTTTAAACATATTCGATGACCTCCAGTATAATTTCTAATTTTTCTTTGACATATGCTAACCTTTCAACATTCTCTCGAAGAGTTTTCAAATCATCGTTTAATTTTTCTAGACAAAATATTTCTATGTGGATATGACTAATATGCTCTTTGGTTGCAACATCATATCTAGCCATGTTGTGTGCATTTTGTTTGAGCGAAAGAAATTGATAATTTGAAAAAATCAATTGCCTAACTTCAAGCTTTGGATTTTCATCTTCAAGCATCCCATATTAAAAAAACATAATTCAACAACTACGGCTCCATGTTTAATTGTAGGATGGAAATTTGTAGGAGGAAGTCATGTTCTAGGAATATACCATGTATAAGTTGGATTTTCAATTGGTAGAAATGGGCAGTGAGTTTTCATCTAAAAAGGATTTGAAGAAGATTGAGCGTAATCAAAACAATATATACAGTACGAATCATGTCCATAATGATTTTTTTTAGGTGCATGCTCACTAGAAAAAAACAAAGGTAGAAAGTTGGGTTGACACTTCTTCTAGATGTACTCCAACCATTCTTTGATTTTTTATTCAAACTATCAAAAGGTATAGTCATAATGATTTTATATATGAGCGGTCATTCTTTGATTAGAAAACAAAAGATAATTGATTTGGGATATTCTAATAGACTAAGATGTTTTTATTCCGATCATTGATCCAAAGTATATATAATTTAAGAATCATGTTTTGAATATTATAAGGGCATGCAGTCTGAATCCAATTGGACAATGGTCTTGTTTCCATTCTTATGGAATTGAAGATCGGTAAAATCAAGAACTACATTTTCTTTTTACTAGGTCTTGTTGCCATGTTTTCATGTTTATGGTAGATGGTGAGCTTAGGAAGGAGTGCAAGAATGGAAGTGCTAAAAAAATATAAGGATAATAGTGGTGTTTAATTGCACTGATTCATTAAGAGAAGAAATATTAAAACCAAACAATTGAATATAAGGTTGGATAAGTTCATATTGAGATTAACAATATAACAAGGTACAAAAATGACTATATGAATCCATTATGGAAGGGTCCTTCAAAACCTTTAATAAGATCACCACTAAATTTAATGTCTTTCATCAATAACAAAACATAGGCTAGACATGTACAAGCGAGGGTGGACAAAAGGGTCGAGACAAAATTGAGTAATTCCTATATGGATATATAAGTAACCATTAGAAAGACCCCATTAAATATCTTCATGTTTAATAATTGATAATTTATAAATAGGTTGTTGAAGAGCAACTGGAATATTAGTATAAGTGTATTAGCCTCTAGTTGAAGCCTTAGAAAGAAAAGGATCCAATTTGATCAAGTTTCTCTACAGGAGTATGAAGAAGAAATTGATTTGGATCAAGAGTGAAAGATCATATAAATAATATGAGGAGGAATGTTTTTCCTTTGTGAAAAAAATGGAGATGGTTTTGGGCCAAGTGGAACTATAAGATCTATAATATATCTAGAATTACATCCAAATATGTAAGGAATTGAGGCCATTCGTTGTAATATGAGGGATTGCATGTGGTTACCAACAGTGCAAAATAAACATATAATCATACATGAGAGCATATACACATAGAGTAAGGAAGAATTAATGCTCACAAGAGTAAAAAGTATCTTGTATTATATCATAGAACCATACTATACAATGGAGGACAATACTATATATTTCTTGTCTCACTGGCCTCTGTGTGTGTGTGATGTGCATTCGGTTAGGCAGTTAAAATTGTGCAATTGCTCGACATTTATCTTAATTGACTGGACTGAAATGGGCCGACCAACTGGGTGGTTGGTCATGAGGACCTAGTCAATTCATCGACTAGGCTCCTCCAACATCTTCCTCACCCAAAAACTCTTCTTTGTCTTGAAGAGACAATGGAGATGTGATAATTCAATATTACAAATTTTTATGAATTATGGTTGTTGAGAAGTAGATGTTGTTCCTATAGGATTTCCTTCAATGCATGCGTCAACTATGGAAGGGGTGGTGATGCCTAGATATTGTTGGAAGTCTCCCGAGTCAAATACTATTGTATGGATGCTTATGCTAACTATGGTTAAATCTAACAATCAAGAGATCTTTTCTAGCATAGGGCTAACTCTCATGCATTGTAATTATGGGGTGAGGTTTTGGTGTTGGATTTCCACAAAGCGCATCAACATATACACACACACACGCACACACACACACACACACACACACACACACACACACACACACACACACTTACCATACACTCAATGCTCCTAGGGGTTTTAAAGTTAATGAAGGGGGACAATGCACTCGATAATGTCTAAAAATGGCTGTATGTCAAACATGAACACGGTTGTCCTTTTGTGCCCAACCGATGTAATAAGGAGAGAGGTCTCGTGCGGCAAGGAGGTGAATAGAGTTTACAAAGTATTGGGATATTTTTTTTTTGTTTGCATTGTTGAGGATGATCATGGATAGTTCATCTTTCACTTGATATTTTTTATTAAAAGGGAGATCTAAAATTTTCCCCTTCGTTCTTAAGAGTGAGGAAGGATATTCCTTATTAGGGTTGGGGAGATTCACTATTTCTACATAACAAGAAGAGTTAGGAAATATAATTTTATGGGGAAAATCATCTCTAGGTTCAAAGTGGTCTAATAGTTGCTCGAAATTGTATAGATTTTTAGGGATGGATTGGCATCGCAAGGAATCAAAATTTTAAGCATTTGAAAGTGGACTTTGTAGCAATAACACTGGTGAGGAGGTGATAAAGACACACTAGGACTAATGTAAGGGATAGATTTAGATTTAGGGTTAGGGTTGGGGGAGGATGGTGCGAGTTTAGTATTAAAAGGATGGTGGTAAGGAGAATGGAGACACATAGGAAGATGAGGGTGTTTTTCAAGTTTATGTTCCATGGGGAGGGCATGGTGGAAGGCTTGATCTAAAGTGTTTATCTCAAACAAAGCTAATTCATGTTGAAAAATCCCTATAAAACCATAACTAAATTTACAAATCAAGACCTCTTTATAGTATGTGATCTATCTAGTTGGATATGGAACTTAGTAAAAATAGATCAATGTGATTTTGGAAGCTTTGTCTTTGGGCTTGTTATAGTCATGGCCATCTACATACCAATTTTTGCAAGGAGACATGTGGGTAAATATAATAAAAGGAATCTCATGTGTCAATGTGCACGATCTTAGAGGTAGTTGGTTTATATTTATTAGATCCATTGTAAATCTCTATACCTTCATTTCAACATTGCCACTATGCTTGTGCCATGCCTTCTAAATGGTTTCCTATGAGAGGTAAGCATTTCTATTCATTCATCAAACATGTCTTAAAGTATGTATTTAGGTTTTGTATCCATGACTCTAGAAGTTCACCATACATTTTCCCTCCATATTTGGGTACTATGGTATGAGTATTAAGTTCCAAAAATGAGAAGAACACTATATATTGGTCTCTTAGGTCCTATGTGAGAGCACTAGAGGTAGATAAAGGATAATATTGTAGACAAGAGATTCATCTTCATGTTAGGAAATTTCCCTTTATGTAGGCATTTTGTGAATAGAGAAGTCGAGGAAGTCAACCCACTATTGGAAGGGTGCGTTTGAGGTGGGAGGGTAGCCTCCAAGAGATTAAAAGTTATTGAAATACAAGTATTGGGTGGTACTTGATCCTAGAGATGTCGATCTAAAAATAGAAGAATCTTAGAAATCCAGTGAACCACTTGAAGAGTGGGACTGAGATGGGAGCTTAGCATCCATAGCTTAATTTTTTCATAAAAAGTAATTGATGGGTGGGATTTAGATCATAAAGATCCTAATTCTAGACAATAGAAGAAAACCTAGGAAGAAAATGCCAAGGGTTTGCATCGAAGAAGGATTTGGGTGGGAGGGTGTGCTAAAAAATATAACTAGATCTGAAAAGATGCAAATCAAAGCATTCAAATAATTCCTAGGAACAAATACATTTAGGATTTGCATAAAATTTATATCCAAGTGGGAGGGGGGGGCGATTCTCCAAAAAAGAACCATATTAGAAGTAGTGTCTGTGGGGTGGGAGGGTGGAACCAAAATATCCCAATGCTAGAAGAGTATAGACTTGTTGTAGGCTCTAACACTAATTAATGAAGCTCTCTACCAAATCTTATGAATAAATGCTAGAAATTCATAGAAGAAATCCAGGAAAGAATAATAGATCCATGAATAATATGGTTTACTTTAATCTTATGGTTGAAGCCCTTCAATATATTTATAATAGTCTACTCAAGTTAATTGCCAACTAAAATAAACAATAAACTAAACGCCATTTGTTTATGCCAAAATTGGAATATAAGAAAAGAAAAACATATAAGGTTCAAGGGGGAAAAGGGAATGGAATGGAACACGTCCCTAGTCTAACTGATTACATCCTTAGGTTCCTTAGTCATATCAATCAATGGAGTCATTCCCCTTAAGGGTACTTATTCTCTATTTAGATGTGGATGTTAAATTTACATTGTTCTTTAATTGGAATACAACTATTATTGATTCATAAATAAATTATAACGTATAAGTGCTAAAATAAATGCAATAATAAAAAAACAAAATCAAATAAGTAAATACAATAAAAATGGCAAATGAAATAACTATCCAAAGTAAGTAATATATATATATATATATACAACTGCAAGAATGGTGCTTAAAAAAACACAACATTAAATGTTGCTTTAAACATTTTATACCTTTTAAACAACTTAACAAAACAAAATATTAAATGTTGCTTTAAACGATTTTCTATTTTTAAACAATTTTATAATACTTTAAATTTTTAATAAATATTATACTTTACTGAAATTTCTAGAGTTTTGTACTGATTGGATACTTATTAAAATAAGAAGATTGAAATTTGTTTTGTTGCCCATACAAACACATCTATTTTCACAATAGGCGTCTTTGCTGTTATATTTCATATATATCCAGAACACGACATGGAAGCTGCCGGTGCCAGCTTATCTTCATATCTATTTTCACAATAGGCGTCTTTGCGGTTATATTTCATTTAAGCCCCTCTCTACGGAACAGTGCAATGTTGAGAAAAATATAATCAAGAATTGCAATATATTTATATTTCTGTCAGCCTTCATTCCTCTCTCTTAGGGTAGGGAGATTTTTATCAGCATTCCTTTTTCTCAGGGCAGGGAGACCTGGTTATAAAACAGATATATCTCGTAGCGCACAGTGCAACTGGCAAAATACAGTTGAGCTCCAATCCGTGAAGAACAACACCCATTCATAGCTCCAATCGCTTTTCTCAAGCAGACACCGCAGTCGGGCGCTGCGAGAGTTCTCGAGCACATTTCTAATCCATAAACAGTGACAGAGGAATTCACCACCCATGATCCGGTGGCGAATCTAGCAACGTTTAGAGGAGCCTCCCCCGCCAGGGTCTCCATGAGATTCCCGAGAGTGTGCTGGAAAGCTTTAATATCCTGGTTGCTCTTAACATTCTCAAGAGCATAGGCAACGGTGGTATCAAGAACAGAGGCAAAACTGTAATTCTCATAGCGAATGAAGCAAGATTCCAACTGAATCCGAGCGCCGATGGCATTGGGGCAGTCTTGATAAGTCATCTGTGAAGCTGCAGCGGAACAGGTTTCGCAGTCGTGGGGAGAGACGTCGGGCCTGCATTGCAGAAGGCCGTAGACTCCGCCATAAGTATATGTTGCCAATCCGGCAGTGGGGGCAGCTGCATTAACCAGGTATTGCATTACCCTGTTGACGTTGCTCTCGTATATACTGCCATTGCTGTATTTATTTACATTGCAGAGACCGTAAATAAACGGATCGGACTGCGCATCAACAGTTGAGATTGAAATTAAATTAAACTGCAGTCCAAGTAACAATAATCCCATCAAACACCACCGCCATGTTATCATACCTTCCATCTTTTTAATACGTTTCCGAATAAATGCAAAGAGTGACAGAGATCAAAGAGAAAAATAAATGACAGGCAGGCAGCTGGTTAAATGCACAGGCAGAGACACAGCTAATTGGCAGTGGATATTGAGAACGAAGACAAGGAAGGATTTTATAGATAAAGGATGCGATGTGGAGACGAAGCGAATTGGAATTTGGTGGTGGATATTCATAAGTGGGCTAAGTCTACTTCTAGGACTAGGCGAGCGAGATGGTGGAATTGGCGTCGCCACTAAAGATAATAATAATTTATTTACTGGACTTTTTCAGAGATCGAATGATAAACTCAGTCAGACATTTGGCATTGAATATATTTTCATAGCTCGGAGCTTCCGTTGAAACGAACGACATAAAATATTAAAAATAGATGTAGCAACACCATGTTGCCGTGATAAACCAACACGGGCGTCGCCTTTGATGGAAGAAAAGGTCTTCCCGATTGAATTGCATTAGATCTTTGACAGGTTCATAAATACGTTAATATATAGGCAGTTACCACCGAAAACGAACGATTATATAAATATTTATAAAGAATCTTTACAACTATACTTGTTGGTTTGTGTGGTAATACATCCTATTTTTAAAAGTTTCATAAATACTCTAGTTTATATGAAAAGTTAAATGAGGGAATAAAAGGAATCTTTTTAATTTAGGTTTTAATTCAGGAAGTGTAGAATAGATGGTGAATAGGTGTAAAGTTGGAAATGGATTGGACCATTCAAAGATTTCAATATATATAAAAACCTGATTTTGTCCTAACCTATCTTTCTATGTTTCAACCAAAACATATTTTCTCATTCTAATTTTTACTCACTGAAATTTGCTAACATAATGTTTGAGAGTTCCATTAATTTTTACTAATTTCAACCAAAAACTTTTTTTCCAATTGAAAGCTATAATAAGTTGTTTAGCAAAAGGCATATTAATATAATAAAAAAGTTACCTAACTCCAAATTCTGGCATGCCATTCTCACAAAAATAAAACTCAAATAATTTTTCTTAAAGAAATCAATTTTCCATTAAGCTAAAACTAGTTATGAACCCTATAATATTCTCATAAATTAGTTATGAACCCTACAATATTCTCATGACTAAGTGGATGACCATTGATATATGATAGGAATTTAGAATTTCAGAAATTATAAATATTCATGAACATATTATACATGGAAATGCTACTTACTATTTAGGAGGGAGAAATACATGTCAAAGGATAAAAAACCCAAGATTTGTAACATTTGTTGCGAACTTGACATTTATATAATTATTACCAAATAAGGAGAATTTGGTAGCAACATTGGGCATAGGTAGAGAAGATTGCCAAGCACCATACCAAGTGTGGTTGTAATAGGTTTGGTATTTACTTCGTAGATGGACAAGAATAGAGAAGTCATTGCTATCCTCCAACAATTGAATAGACCTTGGTGTGTACTTGGGAATTTGTTTCTTAGCTAGTACATGTTCTTGGATATGCTAGTAGATATGTTTTGGGTGGTATTGATATGATACCTTCACTAACTAGAAATATTAGCTGACTCAACTGAAGGAGACAAGCTGGTCAATTTAATATGGTCCATGTTATTTTTTTTCATCCCACTCTTAAAAAAAGGAGGATATGGAAGTTATCTTACATGTCTTTTCTATTTGAGATTTCAAAATTTTGAGTGTAGTGAGAGGTATTATACCATCAACATCTGGATATTGCAAGGGTTATCATTCAACCATTTACATTTTGAGCTACATACTACTATAGTGTCATGAGAGGGACCCAATTGACAATGAACTAGACCACGATGGTGAATGGAAGATAGTAGGGTAAAGTGGCTCTTCATTTTTTCCTACCAAATACTTGTAGTATCTTCCACATGATAATATGTTACAACATTTTTGAATCAATTGAATATAATGTGCATGTGTGCTTGATTCTATATCAAGATCTTGCAAAATTCAATGCATAATTATTCACAAGCACATGCATAAATATCATAAATTCAATTAGATAATCAAAATATAAATAAAATACGTACTTACTCCAAATAGAATAGGAGAACTTGATAACCTTTGAATAATATGTAATGACTTAAAATATTAAGAATTGGTCATTCGGTAGAATAGTTTTTTCTCCTTGCATTTGAGCCAAGTCAACGATGAATGTGTGTCTAGATCCTTAAAAGAAAGTTTGGGAAACATATACCAGTATAAATTCAAATATGATTTTGTAACTATATGATGTGATTTTAAATAATGTTCCTATATGATGGAGTATTGTAATTTATGTCTTTATATTCTCAAAAGATAATTTGGGATATATGTTACATTTTAAGTCTAGCATGTGTGTTTATTATATATTACTACACAAGTGTGTACATAAATGTAAATCATCGCGATGCACTAAAGTATGATAAGCATTGAAAATAAACATCTATAACAACTTCCACATTATAAAATATCCATAAAGCTTTAATAATATATATTTTCAAATTTGTAATTTTTATTTTATATTAAATTGGTGTGTTTTTACATATGGAGAACACCATTGTGCTACAATATTTTAACATAATCAAGATACGAAATTAAAGAATAATAATGGTGAATACATAAGTAAGTTTATAATAAAAACCCTAATCAATATTTCATTCCTTGAACAAAAGTTTGAGGGTCTAATCTTGTACAAGATACGTTTATCGTGGAAGGCTTTGGGGTGGCCAGTCTTTTGTGAAAAACGAAATTTGTAAGAGATTGTAGGTCACATACAACTGTGCAGAGGAGAAATTTCAGCTATGTAACTTCTTACTATTCATCTCAAATTTTCTCCTAATTGTTTACAAAATCATTATTTTTTTTTTATGTTTCTATTAACATTACAATGCATTTTTATGAAAATAAAAAGTTTTCATAGTCACCTTCAACAATGGAAACCCTAGATTTATTATTGTTTCCCTTCTATTTTATGTGGCTATAAACATTAGAATTACAATTTTACCCTATCTACTTCTTCTAGGAACTGAATATTCAATGGATTTGTGTATATAGTGGGAATATATTGCAATGGTACCACTTATTTCATTGGATCCCAAAAATGTTTCTTGTGCTCTTTTTCGAAAAAAATACTTTCACAGTAATCCAGTGTGCTCCCTAGAGTATAATAGACCGACAATATTTTTTTAGAAAACTTGATAGTTTAAATTTAGTTCATTTAAAAAAGGTTTACCAATTTACTGGTGTGTATTCATGTGTGTGATGCACTGATGCATATACATGTACAATACACAATGATCAAACCGAAAACTCTTTTAGCTTGAAATAATTTACTTTATTTGGAAAACACATTTCATAGTTTATCTATTATGATGCAAACAATATATTGATAGAAGATGTCCGACATAAGTTCAATGAAAGCTTTTTTGCAATGAGGACAGTGGAAGAGCATCCCAAAAAGATAACAAGGGAAGTTGTTTGAAATTTTACTACTATTTGAATTATTTGTATGTTTAAATGATGTATATTGGCTAATGTTTGTCATGCAAAGGAAATACATGAATAAACTTGTTATGATTGTTTGCTATATGTGTGCAAATTAAGAGCATAAAAAATTGATGGAAATGTTGCAAAGAGATGCATTTGGTGAATCAAAAGGTAATCAATATGGAGTTTTCCTTTCAATTTTCAATAATAATGTAGCTATTAAGAATAATCACTAACATGTTTTAAACACTCTATTTCACATTTTTTGAATGTTGTGCAAGGACCAAAAACAAGGGAAGGGAATTCGATGCTAAGAAGATAGAAATTATGAAGTATGTAAATGATGATGAATTGCTCCTCGCTTAATATCAAGTGGTGATGGAAATTAATAAAGGGAGGAAACCTTATATAAAACTATGAGGGCCGTAGTGGAAGGAACATATAGACATGGTTTATGGTTAAAATACCATGATCAGTCCAATGGCTCAAGGAATTAGCTTATATATAAACGATAGAAAGCATTTCTAGATCAATGATCAATGAGACCCGTCAAATAAGTTATATAACTTGACGAGAACCTGACAATGTTCTCTTTTTTTTGGAGGTCATTTTTAGAAGCTTTTTTTACCTGAGCCATTGTTTTGCAATTTTGAATCATCCGGGTCATAAAAAAATATAATTTTGATTTACAAATGTATTTTTTCAAATTTAACAAAGAAACATACATTTCGTAGCTAGTTATAATGAAAAAATATGTACATTTTGGAAATTTTTTTTTTTTTTAGAAGCTAGTTATAATGAAAAATATATACATTTGAGAAGTTTTTTCTTTAAACTTTCATTTCAAATAAGTCATTTTATGGACAAATTTGTTAAAATAAAGAGAAAAAAAGTCATTTCAAACCAGTTAACGTACTTTTAGAGATTTTATATTTAAAAATGATACTAATTATCAATATTTTCCATAAAGAAATCAATCACATAAACTCAACATAAAGTGTACCATATATTTATAAACAACATATTAAAAACATAATACTTATTCTTAAACTAAAACCTTAAAGTCAAAATATTACGAAAATATCTCATCAATAATTTGTCAAATTTAACATTTTCCTCAATGACATGAAACTAATCAAGAATATCATGCAGATCAAAATTTTGATCAGAATCAACATTTTCTAGAGCTTAGCTCTCTTTCTGTGTAATATCCCGAATTTTGGACTAACTATTTTTGTTGTTATATTGGGCCACGGCCCGAGCACCTTTGTTTTATTTTGAGTATTGGGCATGACCCCTAGCACCTATGATTTTTTCTTTTATATATTCACATATCGGGCATGGACCCTGACTGACTTCGTTATTTGAGTGTATACTGTTCGAGAAGGCCCCAATGTTTTAATGATGTTCTTCAGTGTAATGCCCCTAAAAATATACCCTAATTTTTTTTTTCTTAAGGGTTTCCACATTGTCGTAAACTCACATTTACCCAAAATACTTTGGTACTCATAACTTAAGTGATGTTCTTCTTGTTTATTTCATTAATAACTAAGCGGGTTACCGCAATAATTTATTTTTTTACACCGATCAGAGTATATCCAGATCGTATACGTTTTGGACGACAAGAATCAATCTACTTAATATTTACAATATGCTTTTAATCGTCATAACCATTCTAGCCAAATACTTAACATTTCGCTTTTAAGAGTGCTATCCAACTTTCATAATTCTAATACTTATGCTGTACTAAGCTCACTATCTTTAAAGTTCAAAATATCGTCTAACCATTTTTAAGGATGAATTCAATTCAGTACACCTAGTAAGCCTTACAAATATGTAGCGAACTATTATGCCTAAAACGTTTAAATCTTGATATAGAGATGATCATTCGTTTTCTTTCAACTCAACCAATATATAACACGTACATATTTATATATCCTTTTGAAACCATAATAATGTCTAAATGTATTAATAACATCTAAATATATTTACATAACTAAAACCACATCTTTCCTTTTCAATCCAACAAATATAAAACTTATATATATATATATATATATATATATATATATATTTCTAATTCATTATCATTAAATCCTACCCATCTTTTATTTTATAAATAGGTATGAGCTTCATAGAGCATAACGTAATAATTTAGATGCTATTCAAACAACTATTTAACTACCCTCATTACCTCCTTTGTCCTTAAATCGAGGCTAGGTCCTAGATGTAATTCAAATAACTATTTAATTACCCTCATTACCTTCTTTGTCCTTAAATCGAGGCTAGTTCCTAGGTGTAATTCAAATAACTATTTAATTACCCTCATTACCTTCTTTGTCCTTAAGTCGAGGCTAGTTCCTAGGTGTATATATAAGTTACCGCAATTTTCATTTATAAGTTACATGTACAAATATAAATCAAATTCACTTTAGATAAATTATAAATATAATTAATATAATAACCCAAATCTTTAGCAAAGGAGTTTTGTTTTAAACGGAGAGTATTATGAATGCACCTTTTTTTTTTCTTCCATAATATTAGCAATAAATCAATGTAATTCTCAAACAATGTCTAAATGGAAAATAACTATGCGTTAAGCGTTTCTACCGGGATTCATTTAATAATTTCGAATATAAATTTAATTCTAAATTTATAATATCCATGAATGCCCGTCGTTTAACTCTTATATATAGGAGACTAATATTCAATGGCTATTTTATATCCATGCAAAGAAAGGGAAGATGAATACATGCTGCAGTTCATACACATAGAAAGATTAATACACTGCCCATCAAGAAGTCACTTTAGAAGGTCTGTCATCCGACTGGTCAATGATTGTGTCAACGGTTACAGCGACGACAACGCGAACAGAAACAAACACACAGAAAGTAATATATCATATACAGACAATACTGACAGAACACATAGGCATAAGTCATTATTTGATAGCTACTCATTTGGATCGTTTCAGCTGATGATAATCAATAATTATCTACATAGTCACTGTAAGTCAACCGATAGAAAAACTCTATTGAAGCCTCATTGCCGTAGATCATCGCCTGAGGGTCGTTACTTATAGACACTAGTTTTTAAGCATCTGATCCACTCTATACAGGTTGCGATCTAGATCTGGGTGTAATGGAATGCACAGCTTGGCTGCTCGGTTGGGCTACTCGGTCGGGATACTCTACCAAGCTACTTAGTTGTTGGGCTATCAAAGCATGCACGGAGGCCGCCAGAATTAACACGCAAGCTATGTAGGCGAGATAAGATATCTAACTTAGCCAAATCTCAGAATTATATAATATCATTAATGTTTAAAACGTCCTCCATGTAGCCAACAAGTCGTACGGAGCTTCCAAGTATGGAGACGATGGTAGCTGGTAGGTATGGGAAGTAATTGGGAGATGCAGGTTCGACATAAGCGTCTGACCATGGAGGTGCAGAACTCAACACGCAAACAATCACTGAGAGTAGGATAGAGAAGATAGCGCCACAGGAAGGAAGAGTTGTCAAACGTGGGAATTTGGTATACAAATCTAGTACTTGCTGCCACATCTCATATTTACAGAATTACTACAGATCTCAGATATATAAAATCAAGATTACAAATAGAGGATTATACACAGAGGTACTGCAGATATAAAATCAAGATTACAAATAAAAGATTATACACAGAGATACTGCAGATATAAAATCAAGTTTACAATTAAAAGATTATACACCGAGGTAGTGCAGATATAAAATCAAGATTTAAAAGAGAAGATTAAATCTACTTCATAAACTAAATTCCGATTAATGAAGTAACACGGCTATAGGATCAGATTTCTCTCTTTTATTAAATCTAAAGAATCATAATACAACTAAATAGCAAATACCATAAATTATCGGTTGCATCAAGAAATCTGAAAGAGTGAATTACAGTATACAACAGTATCTTAAATGACAGACCAGATCTCCACAATTCATTCAGAAAATAAAATACGCATAGATCGGGATCTATCTAATCCAGCCAAGTATAATACACGAACTTTCAATAAATAAATTTAATTACTCGTATTCACATATTCTGTGTCAAAGAGTTTAATTTTGGTTCCATTGATGTAATTGGAAATTAAGACGAAATAGAAAAGCTTGACATTCATACAATTTATAAAACTGAGTTATCAACCTCGACGAACAATTTTTAAATAAAAAAATGGCGAACAATACTTATCTTAACAATTAGAGTAAGGCACCAAAGACTTGGCTGTAACATTCCTCCCTTCCAACTGATCTCTGTGCGGCGTAGGTTTTTCCCGCCGAGAGACCACCCCCGAGCTGGGCATGAAATCCACTAGGATGAAGAGTAATCTTCAGCTTCCTCTAATTAAATCTTACTTATATTTTACATTCCCTTCTTCCTCTTGAAGAACCTCTCCCTTTTCTGAACACCCTCGTGTCCCTTATATAGCCAATCTATGTTTTGACTATCATCATAAGTCCTTGTTGGAACTAATTAACTTGTTTAATCTCAGTTATTTTTAACTGATAGATTTACTTAGTCAACCTTTGGTTAATTGATCTTTTAACTTCACTAATATTTAAGTTTATTTATCTTTATCTAATCATAAATAACGTATCTTTAACTTAACTCAATATCTTTAATTAGTTCACTTAACTTATCTTTAAATTAAATCAGGATATTTATTTAGTTCACTTAACTTATCTTTAAATTAATTCAAGATCTTTAACTTAGTTTACTTAAGGTAATTATATTATCTCAACATAAATAAAAGTAACTTGCCTTTAACTATCAATTTATATAGTTAACATACTATTATTAGATAAGTGTTTCCCATGCATACTTGTGCATTTAGTTACTATTTATCCATTCATAACCATGCATCAACTACGAGTTAATATTCACCTATTTTATTTATCTTTTTTTTAATAAAATTTTATTGTAAATACCAATCTGTTTCCTTGGTAATAATAAATCATTTATCTTTTATTCCTAATTTATAATCAGGAAAACATTAGTCATTTTTCACTTACGAAATTTAACGACATCTTTTGTCCCACCAATGCTCTTTATGTTAATTTCTTATTTTTACTTAATGGTACTTATCATAGATTAGCCTCATGCGAGTAGTTAGATGATAAGAACTTGTTACTGCTTTGTGCCGACTAGAAGTTTATTCGACATCCTTATCTAGAACTAATTTTTAACATACTTTAGACTTAAGTGTTTTTCTTAATGAACATCACAGTTCACATTAAGTGCTCACAGCACTAGCATGAATACTGTAATCAAAATTCATGGCCATGAAGCCATTCACCCTCTCCCCCTAGTGGATTCCATGCCCCATTCGTTTCGTTGCGTCAAGCCTTCAGTCTCCTAAGTCTACAAATTCACTTAACACTTAGGAAAACATAATCATACTTAATGTAACGCCCATATTTTGATTAGGCATATTTATCAGTTAGACACACCATGCTTTATTTTCTTATATGCTCTGTTGAACTCAGCTCGACTGAGTAAACTATATTACGATATGATGGACCTCATTATATGATGCTACCTTGTTTTATTATTTCACTATGATTAAGACGTTGCTATGTTATGTGGTTACGATGTCATGATCATCATATGATTTCTTTATTTATGGTTACAGTATATGTTTATATGTTTTCGGTACGTGGATACCATCTTCTTATATGAATTATCGAAGTATTATATGTCATATGCATCTATGATGAACTGAAAGGTTTACATGGAATGAAATGATTTTGATAACATGGGTCAGTTGGCGATCTATGGGAAATGCTTCTATAAACTGTACTATGCAAAATACTAACCTACAGGACACAGGAGCTACTAGATAGCCAGTTACTTGATCTGATATATGGGACACAAAGAAATCCTGTTCGTACAGTAAACCCTAGCAGCCAAAATGACGATACGATAACACAAACTGATAATCCTGATAGCAGCAGAGTATGATTTGATAAGGGCGTAGGCCCAGTATGTTGAGAGGGATGGATGTGTTTCCCACCCTATGTCCTATGATACCCGAGATCGTGGGAGGGCCGTGCTGAGACACGCTCCCCATGTATGTGTGATGACGATGGTCGGATGCCTGCTAGGAGAGGATAGGTCCGCTATTCAGCCGACGCTATCGCTCTCAAGTTCTATGTGGTCAGGTCGATGAGTCCGACATCCACTTTTGTACTAGCAGAGGAGGGATAGGGAGGATGTGGCAGTAGGTTAGGATGGGAGGATATGATAGTTAGTACTGTTGAGGGTTGGGTATCCCTTGACCCGGAGTTAGTAGTAGTAGGCAGCTTTCCTTGTACCTGATTGGTTAAACTAATGTAAAGATAAAGATAATGATGTGAAATCGTAAAGGATTAACTGTTAAATAACTAAGGAGGTTAAAGTAATTATACTATATAAATATATTGCTTGTTCTTCTACATGAGGGTAGATACTACTATTAGTTAGCAAGTATTCATAGGCGGGATGGGGTTTGTCTATAGTGCATTTATGATCTGTGCATACGCTGGCCACGCATGCACACCTTGCACATGTACACTAGTATCGATAAATAAACACTTAACATATTGAATAAATGTATAAGTTGCCGTAAGTAGTTATGCTAATCATGCGTTGATCGAACTCTGATAATGAAAATAAAGTTTATTAAGGTGTGTAAAACAAATCAATTAAGCTATGTATTACTTGTTGGTAAACATTGTTATAAACAAATGATTTCAAAGGCATTCTTTATTAAATTCACCATTTACTGTTACTTTGTGGTGATTTAAGTTAAATATTATTACTTAATTAATGTTACTTTAATAATATTACAATCCTTGTCGTAACAATTGCAATATATGTAAGGTTTAAATATTGATTAATAAATGATTAAGTGTGGTTAATCCCATTCTAAGTTAGACATAATAGGGTCAACTAGTTATATAATATTTTATTAATAACATTTAATACAAAAGGGCAGGAGTTAATGGTTGAGGGGCTCGAGAAGGGAGTTTGGGGGCGGTGGAGTAAGCCCAAGGCCTTCTCGAGTAGGGAAAGAGGTATATAGGGGGGATGAAGTGGAAAGAAAAGGGGGGATAGCGGGAAGTGCAGAGCGAAGGATTTGGAGAACGAAAGGAATTCCGCTCTCAGGATTATCAGTTTGTGAGCTCGGGGGCTTGGAAATCCTTGAATTTCCAAGGGCCAGCAAGATAATGGCTGGTCGGTAGGGTGGAAACATCGTTTTGGCTGCCTAGGAGAACAAAATCACAACCTGCTACAACCGACGGTCAATTAGCATCAGCATCAGGTAATTTTCTTGTTATTTATGTTATTTGATTATTATGCTTAACGTATAAAAACCTGGATATAACTTGTTATTTAATGAATTATTACGGTGAAACATGTTCTTTGCTGGAAACATATGTTGCAAGAAAGTATTGATATGATTAGTTTATTTTCTTTTGATACGCATGTATGAATTTTAAGAGCAAGCAGTAAACTAAATCTGATTAACAGGAATAGAAATTTGGTTGGAAACTACCCATACACCTAAATAAGTTTGATACATAGAGAATCAACTCAGAAACTCTACTTAGTGCTCTGCCTAAAAACCAGGGCACTACAGATGGTATCAGAGCCCTAGGCTTGAAAACTCGGACCTTAGGGCCTATTCACACCCAAATATATATATATATCCTGGAAATTATAGGTATCTAATTTTTGCAAAAAAAAAAAGAAAAGAAAGAGAATTACACTAATCTGTCTTTCCAATAGTTGTTACCACTTGTAAACTACCTGCACCTACAGAATGAAACGAAGGTATATTTAGTTTTTTTTTATTATTTTTTATTTTTTATTTTTTATTTTTTATATGATACACATAGCAAGAGAGTTCTAACCAAAAAAAAAAAAAAAAAAAAACATCTTAATACTGTTAAACACGAAACATGCAAAAGCCAGAAAATGAATACCATATATCTATTTGTGACCAATTAGATTTCAAGTGTATTGACCTGCATAAAACAATGAGAGGTTATAGGGTTCACATTCATTTACATATAATTGACGTTTTGATAATTGTTTCAATTCTTATAAAAAAAAAATTTCTTCGGTGAATATTCAAATAATCATCAGTATTTTATAATCTTAAATTTATATTCATTATCAGACTTTTGAAATTTTATATTTATAATGCAGTAATACATACAAATAATTAACATTTTATGATTCGAAATAAAACTATTTATATAAAAAAAAAATTATTAAAACATTTGAATATCACATTTCAAATATATATCTATCCCAAAACTAAAATCACACATGAGAAATGCATAAAAATAAATAATGATTAAGATGGAAGGTCGAATATTTTACATCTTATGTCTCTTCTTAAAGAGTCTCAACATTAAAAACCAGGAGGAAGAGAATAGTAAGCCGATTTTCCATTTTGGATAAATAAAATTTGAAATTTCAGATTCTGGTTCTACAAAACTTTACACAACTTTACACAGACAGCCATCTGCCAGGTCGAATGGGGACTACCGCACACCACCACTATGCTATGGAAGCCAGGGACCAGGCCCAGCCCTACCGCTCACTTTTTTTTTACTTCTGAAAAATTGTTTGGGCCCCCAAATGATCGACCTCTAGCATTTAAGTACGAAATCATAGCCAAATGCCAAACAGGGTTTGAAACCCACAAATATAAACGCCTGATAATTCGAACAGTTGCGCAGGAACCCTCAGGTAAAAACTGATAAAAATACCATAATTTAAAACCAGTCAAAAAAAAAAACCCCTGAAATATAACAGAGCATCAAAAAGAAATGTTGAATTTTAACGCAAACCCAGATTTTAAATCCCTCAAAATTGAATAGGAAAACCTCGAGAAGATCAATTACCGTACGAAACCTCCCGAAGCATTTACGTTTTGATCCTCCTTCATTTCCGTAGCAGGTCAACATACTCAAGCAGAAATTGCCATTTCTGCATTCCGATGGAAGCATTGAATATTCGAATAGCTGGCCACGAATTCCAGGCGCCCTTCAAGCGTCGAGCTCCCATAAGAGCGCTTTTTTCTTTTCTTTTCTTTTCTCTTTTCTCTTTCTGAAGACTGCTGGGTCGCGCTCCCTCCGGGTTGAGCTGCACCCTCTGGCTGAGCTGGGATACCGCTCAAAGAAAAAAAAATAATAAAGACTGTAAATAAGATACATTGGGCGAAGCCCACCCACCAAGTCATCCCGAGCCACACACATCCACGAGCGCTCAACACAGAGAGCCGAGCAAACGACCAGCTGACAAGTCGAAGAGGTCCATGCAAAGCATTACACCCAAGCGCCTTTCTCTTGTTTATTCGGGCCCAGCCCACTTAATTCTTACACGCAACCAACTGCCAAGTTTGGAAGGGAAACACGCACACCATTACACACAGGTGCCCAGCCTACCCTAAAAACGCCCAAAACAGTCCAAGCGCACTAGCCCAA
The DNA here is from genome assembly GCA_027924585.1 of Larix kaempferi. Taxonomy (NCBI): domain Eukaryota; kingdom Viridiplantae; phylum Streptophyta; class Pinopsida; order Pinales; family Pinaceae; genus Larix; species Larix kaempferi. The sequence goes on along the minus strand of BSBM01000344.1, from coordinate 7,820,273 downwards.
AGGAGAGGAGCATAGCACTATGCATCCACCCGAGAGCCGAGAGCCCAGGCTCGGTACTGAGGGCCAGGGGAAATCCCGCGACCAGCTGCGGAGCCCAAAGGGCCGACGCAGTCTACCCAATGCAAAATAATAATAAACCTAGTTCTCCTCCTTAAATAGGCAATACTGATGCCACGTAAGCGGTTTCCGCTCAGGCTTTAGGTGGTTTACTAAACCACTTTTCTGGACGCGGACATGCGAGAAACAGACGCGTGTAAGGGCGGTTTCTTTACCGCGACCACTAGCCAGCGGTATCATCCGTGCAAGTTTCCGGCGCGGAAGATAACTTTATCGCGTCAAATCACATGCGAAAAGGAAAGGTCCTTTTTTTTGTGTTTTGTGTTGTTTTAAAAAAAAATTATTTATTATTTATTTTTTTAAAATTAACGTCTTTTGATAATAATTTAACTTTATTAATTTAATTTAATGTCTTTAAATTTAATTTAATTTAATTAATTCGATTTAATATTTTTTTTATTTAATCTAATTTAATTAACTTGATTTAATGTCTCTTAATGTAATTTAATTTAATTTGATTAATTTAATTTAATGTCTTTTAACTAATTAATTTAATTTAATTTAATTTAACTAATTTAATTTATTTTTATTTTATTATTTAATTTAATTTAATTTAATTGTTTATAAATAAAAAAAAGGGGGGGGGGAGTTCATTATAGATTCAAAATTTTAAGGTTAGTAAGATGGATGAGAAAACATATGAATTAATAAAGTTAATGAGCATGAAATTTATAAAGATTAAGCCCTAAAACGTATAGGATTAACTAAATGTTAGGGTTGCTCCGAAATAGAATGCTATTCTAATGACCATTTAAATTGCAAATCGAGGTTGATGTTAACAATATTTAATTAACCAATATCAATGGTCATAGAGTTTAAATTGAACCGTGGAATTTACACAGAAATCTTTAGTAGATTTGGTGTCAGAGGGCCTCATCCAAACGCAGTAATCTATAGTTATTTTCTGAAATACGTCTATTTTGAAGATCAATTAACATGCTCCTTAGAAACTAAACGATGTGGTGTTTTACTCCATGCATCAGGACCAATCATGGTAACAACACGCAGAGCTCGAGGTCGAGGTCGGGGTCGGGGTCGAGGTCGACCACCATCACCACCACCTCCGCCACTGTCACCGCTACCTCCGCCACCGTCATCGCCGCCGATACCGCCACCACCAACCTCAACACCAGAAATGCAGATTATAATGAGGTCTTTGGAGGCTATTATGACCACGATGAACAGGCAGTCGGAAAGGGCCGTCGAGGTGGAAATGACTCAGGTGAGTCGAGAGAACTCTGAAAGGGCACATGGCCCAAGGCAAGAACCGCTTCAGGACATATCAAGGGAGTTGCAGAAGATAAAGGTTCCGGAGTTTTCAGGAGGACGAACCGGCAAGCATGCCGAAGCATGGCTGGAAGGCATGAAGAGATGCTTCGCATTGAATGAGTACACATCTAGTTCCAAGGCCAGGATGGCCGTCTTTCAGCTTAAAGGTGATGCTTTGAACTGGTGGTCAGATCTCGAGAGGCAGTTGCGCCTTACTCCTCTTACAACTTCTTGGGAACTGTTCGAGGAGAGGTTCCACAAGAAGTATTTGCCAAATTATTACAAGGAAGAACAGGCAGGTGCACTCCATGCTTTGGTACAGGGAGGCAAGACAGTGGAGGAGTATGAATCTCGGTTCATGGAACTAGTAAAATATGTTCCTTACCTGGAGGCAGATGAGTGTCAGGTAGAGCGTTTTGTATATGGACTTAACTACAAGATTAGAGCTGCAGTGCGGATGTGGAAGCCAACTTCAGTTGCCATGGCAGTTGAGTATGCTCGTTATGCAGCTGATATGTCAGATGTAAAAGGGGGTAGTAGGTTGACTGGAACCAATCAGTATGTTTCAGGGAAGGCGTCACGCCCTTACTTCAGGGGAGGACCATCTAGACCTCTTCCTTACGGTAACAGGTTCACACCAAGAGGTAATGCTTCAGTTAACTCAGTGTCGCAGGCGTCGTCCGCGACCCACCAAATCCAGGGACGTACACAAGGAAGTTCCTATTGAGGATCTGTGATACCCCTCCTTCTTTCCTTATTAATTTGATAAATGTATATTGCAAATTATGTACGAGGCCCTGGCGAGGAGCTCAAGGCCAAGGCCCCACCAGTGGACCCTGAAAGTATTGTTGGGACTACTCTTAAAATTGTAAATTAACGACGGGCTCAGCTAAGCGGCAAGCAGGTGAAGTCATTAAGAAGAAGGTTAAGGGCATGATGGCTTTCCAAAATCTAACTATAGATGATAGGTATCATCTTAGCGCCACAAGCACTTGAGGAAGAGTGAGTTACGGGTAAAAGTTATAAGTATCATCTTAGGTTTTGATAAATCCTAAACAAATTTCCAGTCCTATGTAGGTTTTTCGAAAGAGTTATTATTCATCGCAAGATAATAACATGCTCCTACAAAATATCTATTAACATAGGCACTGACTTTAGTTATTGATTCTGATTAAAAATAATCAATCCCCCTAGATATATTTACTACCTTAGGTTCGGCAAAGATGCCAAGTAAATAGACTGCTAAAAATTCTATTAAGAACATAGCCTAAGGTATTTTTCCCTTTCACCTTGTGCATAGGGTAAGAGGAAGTTTCCTTTCATATAGTTGTCTTTATCAACTATTATACCACAAGAAATGTTATATAATTAGAGTTACATTGATACATTATGTATATACATATAATGTTTAATCCTTTTATTTATACATTGCAGGAACTTACCTTGTTAGCATGCATTGTAAGGTTACACATTTAGAATATAATCAATATAACATATATATATATGTGTGTATTAAAAGCTCTCACTTGGTGGCGTCTCTCTCTCTTCGAATGGGATGTAAAGTATATTTATAATAAAGCTTTCTTTAGGGGACCACCTCGAGACAAGATCTTAGATCTTTTATCGGTAGTGCCACTTGTATGAAGGGAAAAATCGTGAGTAGTCTTCCCTTCAAGAAACGCCGAGCCACTCTAAGGTGGGTATCGTTGGGCAGCCTCTTATTTAAAGAGAGCCAAAAACTCTTCTGGGGGGGCGGTTCCTATTCTTTTAATTCTGAAGGTTAAGGGTATCAATTCCTTGCACTGGTTTTCATGGAAATCCTCACAGATCGAGCGCGTATGCCCAGATCCGTAGGTTGATCATATTCTTGTGCTTCCTTTGGAAAAAACGTGGAGCTGGTATGATATCTTTGCCCTCGTTTTGTTTTCTCTTTTATCTGATTTAGTATAACGCCAGCAGATTTGTTAGGGTTCTCTGTCTTGGCTTAACAACGATAGCATCTGGAGAATGCATTTTTGTTCTTAGACTGTATCATTATTAGTCCACCTTGAATACTAGACAGATCATAGAAGTCTTGGGTTATAATCTCTGTAAAACGCTCGAGAAGACAATGCTTTGACAGAGCCGTATCAGGAACCACCTCCGAAATTTTTGTTGGAATTGTTGCATTGCGTTGGGAATGCTGGGAAGTGACGGCGCAGAGGGCCCGATCCTAGCTGACCTCATATGTTTTTATTTAGTAATTAATTAGAAAGGGCAAAGACGAACTCTCCGAGGAGAATAGATATGCTCTCGTGTTAATCTCCAATTAAAGGTCTGCACATAGCATGTTCGGAATCCCAATGGCGATCCTCCATGGGAAATAATTTGGTTAGTTTGTGTTAATGTCTGTGAAAGTTGATTATACAGCAAGTATTGAATGGAGCCGGCTGCCGTTTATGGTTTCACCTCTGTGATTATGGTTTAATTTAGACTATGCCTCCACAGATTATTGTAAGTTAGAAGCTATGAGATCCCTGCGATCTGCCTTTAAAACGTAATCTTGATCTGAAACTCGATCCCTGGCATGAGATCCCTGCGATCTGCCTTTAAAACGTAATCTTGATCTGAAACTCGATCTCTGGCACGAGATCCTTGCGATCTGCCTTTAAAACATAATCTTGATCTGAAACTCGATCTCTGGCACGAGATCCTTGCGATCTGCCTTTAAAAACATAATCTCGATCTGAAACTCGATCTCTGGCATGAGATCCTTGTGATCTACCTTAAAAATGAAATCGCTGTGATCTAGAAGCTATGTAAGGGTTGTCTTGCAATTGTTTGAATCCCTGTATATTTAGGATAAAGACAGATTGAGATATTGTATCTCATTTTTGCTAGTGTTTCGGAATATTAAAACCTTGAATTTCTGTTAAAGGGTGAATCTCGGTAGAATGGTCATCGAAATATCTGTTATCTTTTATTTCTGTGGATTTAGTGTAATGTTAAGTTATTGTGTTTTTTTTTTAAGCTGGGCAATCTTCCTTGGAGGGAATCGAACCATGTTCTTTTGTATATTTATGCTGAGTTTCTGAACTCTACGCTTTCGGGTAATGTATCATCTATTGATTGAGTTTCTGTAGATGCGTTTTTGTTAGTGTAATATTAAGTTATTGCTTAACCACTACGCATTACAATTTGGGGTTTTCCTGTAGAAGCCTACATATAAGATCTGAACATTGCTATGTTGTTTATGCTTTTTATAAATCGGGTTTGGGGAGATTGATCCCTTGTGGTATATTCATGCTAATATATATATATTACACCCTTGTCATTAGGGTATTGTCATGATAGGGTATTGTCCATTTGGTTATTACTTCTTGGGGAAATATTTCCAACCACATCAAATTCCTGTGGATACGTTTTGCTAATGCAGTGTTATTGAATGTTGGTTTCTGTATATATTGTTGTGGTCGAGTTTTATAAATACTGCGCAGAGCCTTGCTTAGAGTTTTATGTACCACGAAGAGCCTTGCTCAGAGTTTTATATATTGCACAGAGTTCTATATATTTATGTAGTTTATTTATATGCTTTATGCCTGTGAAGAAAGCACAACAATCTCAGGATTTGCTATAAGTTTATATATGCTTCTATGTGTGAGGTGATCGAAATCGATCCTATGTCTAACTATTCTACTTTCGGCATGAGAAGTTATCACATCAATCTCAGGTTGATGTTAAAGTCTACTCATGCTCTCTGCCTATGAAGTGACCATATTCAATCTTTTCTTTATATATATATATCTCTTTTATGTTCTGAAATCGAAATGTGCCAGGGAAAGATTAGCATCTCACTGGGGGCGAAGGCGCTTGGTGAAAAGTGAATGTGGTGGAGATTACCCTTGTTTATTATGAAAGAAGGAGATATCCTTAAATAGGGTATGATCATTCTGATGGAAAGTGCCTCTAGAGAGGGCTTTTAAATGAGAAAGGCAATATCGGTGTTGCCAGATGTAAATATCATTGATTGATAAATAATATATATATATCTAGAATGTTTGGTGGACGTAGCCCAATAGGGGTGAACCACGTGAAATATGTGTTCCTATATGTGTGATCATGATGTCGTTATTATTGATGTATCTATTTCTAGTTCCCTTATGCACATTTGAATATATTTTCTGGTTGTCTAATCGTCGATTGGCTGATGTGAGAACTAAGGAAAATAGGTTATTTAAAAGGTTTCTTTTCTTTATGCAATGTTTGATTGTAATGGTTAAATTATTGAAAAGATGATGATTCGAAACAATTATGGAATTAGGACGAAGCAATTTTGCAGTTCAGTTTTATTTTTCCAAAATAACACTAACACATTCATGGAGATGTTACAAATTCACTAAATCCTAACATCATGTTTGGTAGATGTTACATATGGTATCAGAGCACAGGTTGCAAACACTCGGGCTTAGTTGGGCTCAGTTGAAGAAATAATATAAGCTGGTCAAGGGAACCTCATCGATAAGACGCAAACAAAGGAATTATGTTCTAAAGAATCAGCAGGAGGTAATCGACAAGATGTCTTTTAAATCGCAAGTAAGTATACTCCACTTGTTGAAGCATTCTAAAGGAAAAGCATTGTCGATGAGTGAGCAGTTTGTATGTTTCATTTCGTATCTAATGATCCTGTATTGATCAATACTAGAGGATGAATATCTCCTCATACAATTCCATTGAATGACAAGAAAGTATTCTTTAATTGGACTATGTTCCTATCCTTATCTTAGTGATCTTATTAATATTTCCATGTATATTAATCATAACGATAGTAACATAGGAGCCTTGAATGTTCATAAGTTTATGAGGACTGAATAAGCATAATTAGGACCATTCACCCTATGAAAGATGTAAACTCCTACCCGGTCGATTGATACCACGAGTAAGGTTTTAGTACTTATATGAGTCAAATCATAGACATTCATCCTAAGTACTTGATTGCTTTAATTGTGTATTATGATGATTAGAAAGGTTTTAAGGCTTGGAAATGTGAGTGTACAAATAAAGACAGAATAACAAGTATATCGAATTATAAGGGTTGAATGGACAATGGTTAGGGAAGATAAAAATATGTAGGTATAGGTTAAAGGGTCGAAGCACTTAGAAAAGTGGATATAGTATGTGAATTATGAAATGAGTAAGGTGCAATTAGGTCATTATATGAAGGACTATAAATTTGTCATGAATTACTTGGTTATTGATTTCTCGCACTTATGCTGAAATGATTGTATTAATCATGTACATGAGATTGTAGGATTGAGATAATTCTTATTATATTAGAAAAATGCATAAATGGTACTAAGGAGTAACTCCTGAAATTCTCCTTATTGGCTAAATGTTATTGAGAAAAGGTGTAGAAGATGTTTGTACGTTATATTGAATGTTACATGCGATGGTTTCGATATAGAATAATGAAGTATAAATGTGTGACATGGGAACACGCTGGTAGCCTTGTTTGTAAGTTTAAAAGGATGATGGTTATAATTACTCGAGAAGTATACATGTGTATTCTAAGTAGTTAAAAGGATACATATGATGAAATGTTATGATTTCATTTTTGTATATTCTACTTTCAGGGATCCTTATTAGGAATGTTGGGATACTGGGAGTGGTTGACAGAAGGACTATACCTTTATGTAATCAAAGCTTTATGTATATGCATGGATACCTGAATAATCTGTTTCATATATAGATTATATGATATGGAGGGGATTACTAATGTGTATTAATGCAAGTTTAAACGTGCACCTTGGCATATGAGGGCCATACATTAAAGCGATATGCAGTCTCCCCCATAAAGGTACGTGATTATCCTTAGAAAAATATATGCAAGTATATATGTAGACGATTTATTGTTACTCACATGATGTTGGCATATGCAAGAAAAATGGGTATTAATACAGTGAAGGAAAAGGATTGAGGTGAAGTGATCGTAATGCCCGTAATAAAGAAGAATGTATTTTAAGACATTATGTGGTCCTATTAATAGAATTGGTTATGCTTAGTGTGGAATATTGTTTATTTTAGATAAACACATGTGGAGGTTGTAGTATGAAGGATGACTTTCTTATTTTTATACATAGAAGAAAAACCTACTTACAATATTTGGTTGTGTTATTATGACAGATGGTCAAAAACTCGGTTGAACTTGTGGAAGAGCGTAATATATTATGCGGGTATATGTCGCCTTGTCAACAAGACCTCGACGCAAGTGATAAATGTTGGGTGGTTAAATTATATTATTTCACTAATGACACTATACGTAGAATCACAACTTGAGTCCATACATATCTAACTTATCACTCATGAGCATTTGTGTAAAACTCGAATGAATTTATTTTTATCGTATTTTCTTAATAGGAGTCGATAAGGAATAGACAAGTAAAAGACGGTCAGTGCTATTAATATTCCTATAAATAAATGTTGTATAGTGGTTATGAACTAACATTTTCAGGATGTTATCATAATTACGACCAATGTGATAGACAAAAGGAACGTGGATTATAAGTCCATTGGTGAAGGTGAGCAGAACAAAATCACTCAAGAGTAAGTAATGATTCACTTAATGCATCTTATTTACTGGTCATATTTCGAGACACTTATAACCATGGACTAACATTGGATTATGTTGTTTAGATACTAACATTTTCAGGATGTTATCATAATTACGACCAATGTGATAGACCAAAAAGGAACGTGGATTATAAGTCCATTAGTGAAGGTGGGCAGAACAAAATCGCTCAAGAGTAAGTGATTACCTTTTATTATAGCATGGATTGCAGTATGGCACAAAACCTGATTTGGTGATGGATGTGTACTACATATCATGAATGATAAGCAAATAAGTGAAACTATTTACCGTTATTACAAGACATATTGTAATTTACAAAAAATATAAGAATTAATAAATGATTGGTTATCGGAATAAATTCCGGGATTCAAGCGAGAAGGCTTGAGGGGAATTGTGTAAAGAGTGTCGTAATGGCATTTGAAATATTCCCTAAAATCAGGGATTGAACAGCCACTAGGATTCTCGGAGAATCGGCTGGCTGTAAGACCTAGGCAAGCTATAAGAAAATGTATATGTGGGAGGCAGGACGCTGCTTAGTATGCATGAAAGAAATGTTTGCTGTGTGAGCACTAAGGTGTTAGGCAAGACATGAAAGAAATGTTTGCTGCGTGAGCACTATGGTGTTAGGCAAAACATGAGAAAAATGTTTGCTGCATGAGCACTAAGGTGTTAGGCAAGACATGAGAGAAGGGATTGTTGCGTGAGCACTAAGGTGTTAGGCAAGAACTTCCGAGATCAAGTGAATGCGGTTTGTTGATTAATCAACAGTATACAATCATGGAACACTAGATTTATTCCATCCATATATTGCAAGTGATATGTGCAAAAAAAAAAAAAAAAAAAAAAAAAAGAAGAACTCATGATTTATGTTTTTGAGTTTGATTATGGAGTTTGATGATAAAGTTGTTGCTAAACAAATTTTCTTTGAATCTCGGTTTGTAGTCGAAAATACAGATATGACCAATGGCGACTTGTGGAAAATTCATGAAAATCTGAAGAAGGTTAAAACTGAAATGATGAAGCAAGAAAAGGATGACTCCCGAAGAGAAGACGAACTGGTAAAATTTATGAACACCGAGGACGGTGTTATTTTAAGGGGAGGAGGATGTGATACCCCTCCTTCTTTCCTTATTAATTTGATAAATGTATATTGCAAATTATGTACGAGGCCCTGGCGAGGAGCTCAAGGCCAAGGCCCCACCAGTGGACCCTGAAAGTATTGTTGGGACTACTCTTAAAATTGTAAATTAACGACGGGCTCAGCTAAGCGGCAAGCAGGTGAAGTCATTAAGAAGAAGGTTAAGGGCATGATGGCTTTCCAAAATCTAACTATAGATGATAGGTATCATCTTAGCGCCACAAGCACTTGAGGAAGAGTGAGTTACGGGTAAAAGTTATAAGTATCATCTTAGGTTTTGATAAATCCTAAACAAATTTCCAGTCCTATGTAGGTTTTTCGAAAGAGTTATTATTCATCGCAAGATAATAACATGCTCCTACAAAATATCTATTAACATAGGCACCGACTTTAGTTATTGATTCTGATTAAAATCAATCAATCCCCCTAGATATATTTACTACCTTAGGTTCGGCAAAGATGCCAAGTAAATATACCGCTAAAAATTCTATTAAGAACATAGCCTAAGGTATTTTTCCCTTTCACCTTGTGCATAGGGTAAGAGGAAGTTTCCTTTCATATAGTTGTCTTTATCAACTATTATACCACAAGAAATGTTATATAATTAGAGTTACATTGATACATTATGTATATACATATAATGTTTAATCCTTTTATTTATACATTGCAGGAACTTACCTTGTTAGCATGCATTGTAAGGTTACACATTTAGAATATAATCAATATAACATATATATATATATGTGTGTATTAAAAGCTCTCACTTGGTGGCGTCTCTCTCTCTTCGAATGGGATGTAAAGTATATTTATAATAAAGCTTTCTTTAGGGGACCACCTCGAGAAAAGATCTTAGATCTTTTATCGGTAGTGCCACTTGTATGAAGGGAAAAATCGTGAGTAGTCTTCCCTTCAAGAAACGCCGAGCCACTCTAAGGTGGGTATCGTTGGGCAGCCTCTTATTTAAAGAGAGCCAAAAACTCTTCTGGGGGGGCGGTTCCTATTCTTTTAATTCTGAAGGTTAAGGGTATCAAGTCCTTGCACTGGTTTTCATGGAAATCCTCACAGATCGAGCGCGTATGCCCAGATCCGTAGGTTGATCATATTCTTGTGCTTCCTTTGGAAAAAACGTGGAGCTGGTATGATATCTTTGCCCTCGTTTTGTTTTCTCTTTTATCTGATTTAGTATAACGCCAGCAGATTTGTTAGGGTTCTCTGTCTTGGCTTAACAACGATAGCATCTGGAGAATGCATTTTTGTTCTTAGACTGTATCATTATTAGTCCACCTTGAATACTAGACAGATCATAGAAGTCTTGGGTTATAATCTCTGTAAAACGCTCGAGAAGACAATGCTTTGACAGAGCCGTATCAGGAACCACCTCCGAAATTTTTGTTGGAATTGTTGCATTGCGTTGGGAATGCTGGGAAGTGACGGCGCAGAGGGCCCGATCCTAGCTGACCTCATATGTTTTTATTTAGTAATTAATTAGAAAGGGCAAAGACGAACTCTCCGAGGAGAATAGATATGCTCTCGTGTTAATCTCCAATTAAAGGTCTGCACATAGCATGTTCGGAATCCCAATGGCGATCCTCCATGGGAAATAATTTGGTTAGTTTGTGTTAATGTCTGTGAAAGTTGATTATACAGCAAGTATTGAATGGAGCCGGCTGCCGTTTATGGTTTCACCTCTGCGATTACGGTTTAATTTAGACTATGCCTCCACAGATTATTGTAAGTTAGAAGCTATGAGATCCCTGCGATCTGCCTTTAAAACGTAATCTTGATCTGAAACTCGATCCCTGGCATGAGATCCCTGCGATCTGCCTTTAAAACGTAATCTTGATCTGAAACTCGATCTCTGGCACGAGATCCTTGCGATCTGCCTTTAAAACGTAATCTTGATCTGAAACTTGATCTCTGGCACGAGATCCTTGCGATCTGCCTTTAAAAACGTAATCTCGATCTGAAACTCGATCTCTGGCACGAGATCCTTGTGATCTACCTTAAAAATGAAATCGCTGTGATCTAGAAGCTCTGTAAGGGTTGTCTTGCAATTGTTTGAATCCCTGTACATTTAGGATAAAGACAGATTGAGATATTGTATCTCATTTTTGCTAGTGTTTCGGAATATTAAAACCTTGAATTTCTGTTAAAGGGTGAATCTCGGTAGAATGGTCATCGAAATATCTGTTATCTTTTATTTCTGTGGATTTAGTGTAATGTTAAGTTATTGTGTTTTTTTTTTAAGCTGGGCAATCTTCCTTGGAGGGAATCGAACCATGTTCTTTTGTATATTTATGCTGAGTTTCTGAACTCTACGCTTTCGGGTAATGTATCATCTATCGATTGAGTTTCTGTAGATGCGTTTTTGTTAGTGTAATATTAAGTTATTGCTTAACCACTACGCATTACAATTTGGGGTTTTCCTGTAGAAGCCTACATATAAGATCTGAACATTGCTATGTTGTTTATGCTTTTTATAAATTGGGTTTGGGGAGATTGATCCCTTGTGGTATATTCATGCTAATATATATATATTACACCCTTGTCATTAGGGTATTGTCATGATAGGGTATTGTCCATTTGGTTATTACTTCTTGGGGAAATATTTCCAACCACATCAAATTCCTGTGGATACGTTTTGCTAATGCAGTGTTATTGAATGTTGGTTTCTGTATATATTGTTGTGGTCGAGTTTTATAAATACTGCGCAGAGCCTTGCTTAGAGTTTTATGTGCCACGCAGAGCCTTGCTCAGAGTTTTATATATTGCACAGAGTTCTATATATTTATGTAGTTTATTTATATGCTTTATGCCTGTGAAGAAAGCACAACAATCTCAGGATTTGCTATAAGTTTATATATGCTTCTATGTGTGAGGTGATCGAAATCGATCCTATGTCTAACTATTCTACTTTCGGCATGAGAAGTTATCACATCAATCTCAGGTTGATGTTAAAGTCTACTCATGCTCTCTGCCTATGAAGTGACCATATTCGATCTTTTCTTTATATATATATATCTCTTTTATGTTCTGAAATCGAAATGTGCCAGGGAAAGATTAGCATCTCACTGGGGGCGAAGGCGCTTGGTGAAAAGTGAATGTGGTGGAGATTACCCTTGTTTATTATGAAAGAAGGAGATATCCTTAAATAGGGTATGATCATTCTGATGGAAAGTGCCTCTAGAGAGGGCTTTTAAATGAGAAAGGCAATATCGGTGTTGCCAGATGTAAATATCATTGATTGATAAATAATATATATATATCTAGAATGTTTGGTGGACGTAGCCCAATAGGGGTGAACCACGTGAAATATGTGTTCCTATATGTGTGATCATGATGTCGTTATTATTGATGTATCTATTTCTAGTTCCCTTATGCACATTTGAATATATTTTCTGGTTGTCTAATCGTCGATTGGCTGATGTGAGAACTAAGGAAAATAGGTTATTTAAAAGGTTTCTTTTCTTTATGCAATGTTTGATTGTAATGGTTAAATTATTGAAAAGATGATGATTCGAAACAATTATGGAATTAGGACGAAGCAATTTTGCAGTTCAGTTTTATTTTTCCAAAATAACACTAACACATTCATGGAGATGTTACAAATTCACTAAATCCTAACATCATGTTTGGTAGATGTTACATATGGTATCAGAGCACAGGTTGCAAACACTCGGGCTTAGTTGGGCTCAGTTGAAGAAATAATATAAGCTGGTCAAGGGAACCTCATCGATAAGACGCAAACAAAGGAATTATGTTCTAAAGAATCAGCAGGAGGTAATCGACAAGATGTCTTTTAAATCGCAAGTAAGTATACTCCACTTGTTGAAGCATTCTAAAGGAAAAGCATTGTCGATGAGTGAGCAGTTTGTATGTTTCATTTCGTATCTAATGATCCTGTATTGATCAATACTAGAGGATGAATATCTCCTCATACAATTCCATTGAATGACAAGAAAGTATTCTTTAATTGGACTATGTTCCTATCCTTATCTTAGTGATCTTATTAATATTTCCATGTATATTAATCACAACGATAGTAACATAGGAGCCTTGAATGTTCATAAGTTTATGAGGACTGAATAAGCATAATTAGGACCATTCACCCTATGAAAGATGTACACTCCTACCCGGTCGATTGATGCCACGAGTAAGGTTTTAGTACTTATATGAGTCAAATCATAGACATTCATCCTAAGTACTTGATTGCTTTAATTGTGTATTATGATGATTAGAAAGGTTTTAAGGCTTGGAAATGTGAGTGTACAAATGAAGACAGAATAACAAGTATATCGAATTATAAGGGTTGAATGGACAATGGTTAGGGAAGATAAAAATATGTAGGTATAGGTTAAAGGGTCGAAGCACTTAGAAAAGTGGATATAGTATGTGAATTATGAAATGAGTAAGGTGCAATTAGGTCATTATATGAAGGACTATAAATTTGTCATGAATTATTTGGTTATTGATTTCTCGCACTTATGCTGAAATGATTGTATTAATCATGTACATGAGATTGTAGGATTGAGATAATTCTTATTATATTAGAAAAATGCATAAATGGTACTAAGGAGTAACTCCTGAAATTCTCCTTATTGGCTAAATGTTATTGAGAAAAGGTACATAGAAGATGTTTGTACGTTATATTGAATGTTACATGCGATGGTTTCGATATAGAATAATGAAGTATAAATGTGTGACATGGGAACACGCTGGTAGCCTTGTTTGTAAGTTTAAAAGGATGATGGTTATAATTACTCGAGAAGTATACATGTGTATTCTAAGTAGTTAAAAGGATACATATGATGAAATGTTATGATTTCATTTTTGTATATTCTACTTTCAGGGATCCTTATTAGGAATGTTGGGATACTGGGAGTGGTTGACAGAAGGATTATACCTTTATGCAATCAAAGCTTTATGTATATGCATGGATACCTGGATAATCTATTTCATATATAGATTATATGATATGGAGGGGATTACTAATGTGTATTAATGCAAGTTTAAACGTGCACCTTGGCATATGAGGGCCATACATTAAAGCGATATGCAGTCTCCCCCATAAAGGTACGTGATTATCCTTAGAAAAATATATGCAAGTATATATGTAGACGATTTATTGTTACTCACATGATGTTGGCATATGCAAGAAAAATGGGTATTAATACAGTGAAGGAAAAGGATTGAGGTGAAGTGATCGTAATGCCCGTAATAAAGAAGAATGTATTTTAAGACATTATGTGGTCCTATTAATAGAATTGGTTATGCTTAGTGTGGAATATTGTTTATTTTAGATAAACACATGTGGAGGTTGTAGTATGAAGGATGACTTTCTTATTTTTATACATAGAAGAAAAACCTACTTACAATATTTGGTTGTGTTATTATGACAGATGGTCAAAAACTCGGTTGAACTTGTGGAAGAGCGTAATATATTATGCAGGTATATGTCGCCTTGTCAACAAGACCTCGACGCAAGTGATAAATGTTGGGTGGTTAAATTATATTATTTCACTAATGACACTATACGTAGAATCACAACTTGAGTCCATACATATCTAACTTATCACTCATGAGCATTTGTGTAAAACTCGAATGAATTTATTTTTATTGTATTTTCTTAATAGGAGTCGATAAGGAATAGACAAGTAAAAGACGGTCAGTGCTATTAATATTCCTATAAATAAATGTTGTATAGTGGTTATGAACTAACATTTTCAGGATGTTATCATAATTACGACCAATGTGATAGACAAAAGGAACGTGGATTATAAGTCCATTGGTGAAGGTGAGCAGAACAAAATCACTCAAGAGTAAGTAATGATTCTCTTAATGCATCTTATTTACTGGTCATATTTTGAGACACTTATAACCATGGACTAACATTGGATTATGTTGTTTAGATACTAACATTTTCAGGATGTTATCATAATTACGACCAATGTGATAGACCAAAAAGGAACGTGGATTATAAGTCCATTAGTGAAGGTGGGCAGAACAAAATCGCTCAAGAGTAAGTGATTACCTTTTATTATAGCATGGATTGCAGTATGGCACAAAAACTGATTTGGTGATGGATGTGTACTACATATCATGAATGATAAGCAAATAAGTGAAACTATTTACCGTTATTACAAGACATATTGTAATTTACAAAAAATATAAGAATTAATAAATGATTGGTTATCGAAATAAATTCCGGGATTCAAGCGAGAAGGCTTGAGGGGAATTGTGTAAAGAGTGTCGTAATGGCATTTGAAATATTCCCTAAAATCAGGGATTGAACAGCCACTAGGATTCTCGGAGAATCGGCTGGCTGTAAGACCTAGGCAAGCTATAAGAAAATGTATATGTGGGAGGCAGGACGCTGCTTAGTATGCATGAAAGAAATGTTTGCTGTGTGAGCACTAAGGTGTTAGGAAAGACATGAAAGAAATGTTTGCTGCGTGAGCACTATGGTGTTAGGCAAAACATGAGAAAAATGTTTGCTGCATGAGCACTAAGGTGTTAGGCAAGACATGAGAGAAGGGATTGTTGCGTGAGCACTAAGGTGTTAGGCAAGAACTTCCGAGATCAAGTGAATGCGGTTTGTTGATTAATCAACAGTATACAATCATGGAACACTAGATTTATTCCATATATTGCAAGTGATATGTGCAAAAAAAAAAAAAAAAACTCATGATTTATGTTTTTGAGTTTGATTATGGAGTTTGATGATAAAGTTGTTGCTAAACAAATTTTCTTTGAATATCGGTTTGTAGTCGAAAATACAGATATGACCAATGGCGACTTGTGGAAAATTCATGAAAATATGAAGAAGGTTAAAACTGAAATGATGAAGCAAGAAAAGGATGACTCCCGAAGAGAAGACGAACTGGTAAAATTTGTGAACACCGAGGACGGTGTTATTTTAAGGGGAGGAGGATGTGATACCCCTCCTTCTTTCCTTATTAATTTGATAAATGTATATTGCAAATTATGTACGAGGCCCTGGCGAGGAGCTCAAGGCCAAGGCCCCACCAGTGGACCCTGAAAGTATTGTTGGGACTACTCTTAAAATTGTAAATTAACGACGGGCTCAGCTAAGCGGCAAGCAGGTGAAGTCATTAAGAAGAAGGTTAAGGGCATGATGGCTTTCCAAAATCTAACTATAGATGATAGGTATCATCTTAGCGCCACAAGCACTTGAGGAAGAGTGAGTTACGGGTAAAAGTTATAAGTATCATCTTAGGTTTTGATAAATCCTAAACAAATTTCCAGTCCTATGTAGGTTTTTCGAAAGAGTTATTATTCATCGCAAGATAATAACATGCTCCTACAAAATATCTATTAACATAGGCACCGACTTTAATTATTGATTCTGATTAAAAATAATCAATCCCCCTAGATATATTTACTACCTTAGGTTCGGCAAAGATGCCAAGTAAATATACCGCTAAAAATTCTATTAAGAACATAGCCTAAGGTATTTTTCCCTTTCACCTTGTGCATAGGGTAAGAGGAAGTTTCCTTTCATATAGTTGTCTTTATCAACTATTATACCACAAGAAATGTTATATAATTAGAGTTACATTGATACATTATGTATATACATATAATGTTTAATCCTTTTATTTATACATTGCAGGAACTTACCTTGTTAGCATGCATTGTAAGGTTACACATTTAGAATATAATCAATATAACATATATATATATATGTGTATTAAAAGCTCTCACTTGGTGGCGTCTCTCTCTCTTCGAATGGGATGTAAAGTATATTTATAATAAAGCTTTCTTTAGGGGACCACCTCGAGACAAGATCTTAGATCTTTTATCGGTAGTGCCCCTTGTATGAAGGGAAAAATCGTGAGTAGTCTTCCCTGCAAGAAACGCCGAGCCACTCTAAGGTGGGTATCGTTGGGCAGCCTCTTATTTAAAGAGAGCCAAAAACTCTTCTGGGGGGGCGGTTCCTATTCTTTTAATTCTGAAGGTTAAGGGTATCAAGTCCTTGCACTGGTTTTCATGGAAATCCTCACAGATCGAGCGCGTATGCCCAGATCCGTAGGTTGATCATATTCTTGTGCTTCCTTTGGAAAAAACGTGGAGCTGGTATGATATCTTTGCCCTCGTTTTGTTTTCTCTTTTATCTGATTTAGTATAACAACAGCAGATTTGTTAGGGTTCTCTGTCTTGGCTTAACAACGATAGCATCTGGAGAATACATTTTTGTTCTTAGACTGTATCATTATTAGTCCACCTTGAATACTAGACAGATCATAGAAGTCTTGGGTTATAATCTCTGTAAAACGCTCGAGAAGACAATGCTTTGACAGAGCCGTATAAGGAACCACCTCCGAAATTTTTGTTGGAATTGTTGCATTGCGTTGGGAATGCTGGGAAGTGACGGCGCAGAGGGCCCGATCCTAGCTGACCTCATATGTTTTTATTTAGTAATTAATTAGGAAGGGCAAAGACGAACTCTCCGAGGAGAATAGATATGCTCTCGTGTTAATCTCCAATTAAAGGTCTGCACATAGCATGTTCGGAATCCCAATGGCGATCCTCCATGGGAAATAATTTGGTTAGTTTGTGTTAATGTCTGTGAAAGTTGATTATACAGCAAGTATTGAATGGAGCCGGCTGCCGTTTATGGTTTCACCTCTGTGATTACGGTTTAATTTAGACTATGCCTCCACAGATTATTGTAAGTTAGAAGCTATGAGATCCCTGCGATCTGCCTTTAAAACGTAATCTTGATCTGAAACTCGATCCCTGGCATGAGATCCCTGCGATCTGCCTTTAAAACGTAATCTTGATCTGAAACTCGATCTCTGGCACGAGATCCTTGCGATCTGCCTTTAAAACGTAATCTTGATCTGAAACTCGATCTCTGGCACGAGATCCTTGCGATCTGCCTTTAAAAACGTAATCTCGATCTGAAACTCGATCTCTGGCATGAGATCCTTGTGATCTACCTTAAAAATGAAATCGCTGTGATCTAGAAGCTCTGTAAGGGTTGTCTTGCAATTGTTTGAATCCCTGTACATTTAGGATAAAGACAGATTGAGATATTGTATCTCATTTTTGCTAGTGTTTCGGAATATTAAAACCTTGAATTTCTGTTAAAGGGTGAATCTCGGTAGAATGGTCATCGAAATATCTGTTATCTTTTATTTCTGTGGATTTAGTGTAATGTTAAGTTATTGTGTTTTTTTTTTAAGCTGGGCAATCTTCCTTGGAGGGAATCGAACCATGTTCTTTTGTATATTTATGCTGAGTTTCTGAACTCTACGCTTTCGGGTAATGTATCATCTATTGATTGAGTTTCTGTAGATGCGTTTTTGTTAGTGTAATATTAAGTTATTGCTTAACCACTACGCATTACAATTTGGGGTTTTCCTGTAGAAGCCTACATATAAGATCTGAACATTGCTATGTTGTTTATGCTTTTTATAAATCGGGTTTGGGGAGATTGATCCCTTGTGGTATATTCATGCTAATATATATATATTACACCCTTGTCATTAGGGTATTGTCATGATAGGGTATTGTCCATTTGGTTATTACTTCTTGGGGAAATATTTCCAACCACATCAAATTCCTGTGGATACGTTTTGCTAATGCAGTGTTATTGAATGTTGGTTTCTGTATATATTGTTGTGGTCGAGTTTTATAAATACTGCGCAGAGCCTTGCTTAGAGTTTTATGTACCACGCAGAGCCTTGCTCAGAGTTTTATATATTGCACAGAGTTCTATATATTTATGTAGTTTATTTATATGCTTTATGCCTGTGAAGAAAGCACAACAATCTCAGGATTTGCTATAAGTTTATATATGCTTCTATGTGTGAGGTGATCGAAATCGATCCTATGTCTAACTATTCTACTTTCGGCATGAGAAGTTATCACATCAATCTCAGGTTGATGTTAAAGTCTACTCATGCTCTCTGCCTATGAAGTGACCATATTCGATCTTTTCTTTATATATATATATCTCTTTTATGTTCTGAAATCGAAATGTGCCAGGGAAAGATTAGCATCTCACTGGGGGCAAAGGCGCTTGGTGAAAAGTGAATGTGGTGGAGATTACCCTTGTTTATTATGAAAGAAGGAGATATCCTTAAATAGGGTATGATCATTCTGATGGAAAGTGCCTCTAGAGAGGGATTTTAAATGAGAAAGGCAATATCGGTGTTGCCAGATGTAAATATCATTGATTGATAAATAATATATATATATCTAGAATGTTTGGTGGACGTAGCCCAATAGGGGTGAACCACGTGAAATATGTGTTCCTATATGTGTGATCATGATGTCGTTATTATTGATGTATCTATTTCTAGTTCCCTTATGCACATTTGAATATATTTTCTAGTTGTCTAATCGTCGATTGGCTGATGTGAGAACTAAGGAAAATAGGTTATTTAAAAGGTTTCTTTTCTTTATGCAATGTTTGATTGTAATGGTTAAATTATTGAAAAGATGATGATTCGAAACAATTATGGAATTAGGACGAAGCAATTTTGCAGTTCAGTTTTATTTTTCCAAAATAACACTAACACATTCATGGAGATGTTACAAATTCACTAAATCCTAACATCATGTTTGGTAGATGTTACAGGATCAAGGGGTTTTAGAGGAACCAGGGGAAAGAACTCATCTCAGAGGATTCCTCCGAGCAACATGCAAGCCCCTCCCAACCTCTCTTGTTGGGAATGTGGAGGTCCTCATCTCCAGCGAGACTGTCCCAGGGGTCAGTCAAGCAGCAGGCACAGGGAAGGAAAAGCACCCATGGATAGTCCGGGTAACAGTCATCAGATTCATGCAGCAGTTCATAACCACCAAGCAGAACACCAGTCTACCGTAGTAGAATCCACGGGTAAAGTAAACAATGTCAAATTTAAAATTTTGTTTGATCCTGGAGCAACTGATAGTTTTATTTCACCATTTGCATTAGATAAATGTGGGTTGGCAGCCTACGAGCACGATGATTTTAAACTGGTTGAAATGGCTTCAGGAGCTAAGCAAACAGTAGGTCTTAAAGTGAGAAGTTGTGAGGTTGACTTAGGAGTGTGCACCACTAAGTTGGATGCCTATGTCACCAATTTGGGGACTTATGACCTCATTATTGGCATGGATTGGTTAGAAGGCCATAGAGCTTTCATAGACTGCTGTGCAAAGAAGTTGTTGTGCCTAGATGACGAGGGTAGGACAATTCAAATCCAAGGCATGAAGCGGAAGGTATCCCTCTGTTTCATCTCTATGATGAAAGCTAAGCGGTGCCTAAGACAAGGATGCCAGTTGTTCGTAGTGGAGGCCGTGAGCGATAGTAAAGGACCTTCCTTGAATTCTTACCCAGTGCTTCCCGAGTTCAAGGATGTCTTTCCAAAGGAATTGCCAGGACTACCTCCAGAAAGAGAGCTCGATTTCACAATCGAACTAAAACCTGGTGCAGAGCCTATCTCAAAAACTCCTTATAGAATGACAACCCCAGAGCTCCGTGAGTTACAGATCCAGTTGAAAGAGTTGCTAGATTTGGGACTGATTAGACCTAGTATCTCGCCGTGGGGAGCACCTGTGATCTTCGTTAAGAAGAAGGATGGATCACTGCGACTGTGCATAGATTACAGAGATTTGAACAAATCCACAGTTAAGAACAGGTATCCCATACCAAGAATTGATGATCTCTTTGATCAAATGAAAGGTGCGTCAGTCTTCTCAAAGATTGATTTACGATCAGGGTATCACCAGTTGAGGATCAAGGAAGGCGACATTCCTAAGACTGCTTTTCGAACTCGATTTGGACATTACGAGTTTGTAGTGGTACCATTTGGCTTGACCAATGCTCCAGCTGTATTCATGAGCCTCATGAATGGTGTCTTCCGAAAATACTTGGACCGTTTTGTTCAGGTCTTCTTAGACGATATTCTTATCTATTCCAAGAATGAGAAGGAGCATGAGGAACACTTGCGATTGGTCTTGACATGTTTAAGGGAACATAAAATTTATGGTAAATTATCAAAGTGTTCCTTCTTCCAGAAGGAGATTCACTACTTGGGGCACATAATCTCAGGAGAAGGGATCTCCGTAGACCCGGAAAAGGTAAAGGCCATTGAAGATTGGCCAATCCCAAGGAATGCTCATGAGGTGCGCAGCTTCATGGGGTTAGCAGGATATTACCGGAGGTTTGTGGAAGGATTTTCTAAAATTGCAAAACCTATTACCACCCTGCAACGCAAGGGAGTCCGATATGAATGGACTGGTGAATGCGATGCCGCCTTTATAGAGTTAAAGAGATTGTTGACAAGTGCACCGATCTTGCGGGTACCAGACATAGATAAAGATTTCATGGTATGCACCGACGCCTCGAAGCAAGGTCTAGGAGCGGTGTTGATACAGGAAGGTGGGGTAATAGCTTATGCATCTCGCAAATTGAAACCTCATGAGGAGCAGTATGCCACGCATGATCTAGAATTGGCAGCAGTAATGTTGGCACTAAAATTATGGAGGCACTACCTAGTTGGTAGAACCTTCACCCTTAAAACAGACCATCAGAGCTTGCAGTACATCTTTACCCAAAGGGATTTGAACGCTAGGAAAAGGCGATGGAGTGAGTTCATGAGTGAGTATGACTTTGGTATCTCTTACATCAAAGGAAAGGAGAATGTGGTGGCAGACGCTCTAAGCCGAAGACCGAGACTTTTCTCCTTAATTCCCTTGAAGGTTGACTTGAGGGAAAGAGTACTAGGACAACTATTGGGCGATAGTTGGTACCTAAAGGTAACCTCAGCTATTCAGAATGGAAAGGAACAGGAATTGAAGTATGGTGGGTACCACCTCGAGGGAGATGGATTGTTGCGGTATCAGGGAAGGATGTATGTTCCTAAGGAAGGTGATATCAGGGAAACAATCCTTAGAGAGGCCCACAGGTCACATTACTGTGCACACCCTGGGGTGAAGAAGATGTATACTGACATGAAGAAACTCTTCTTCTGGCCAGGTATGAAGATGGATGTAGTGGATTTTGTTTCGAAGTGCCTTGAGTGTCAACAAGTTAAGGCAGATCATCGTCACCCGGCGGGTCTCTTACAACCGCATGATATTCCTATGACTAAATGGGAAGTCATTTCCATGGACTTCGTTGTAGGATTACCACTCACATCTATGAGACATAATGCCATTTTGGTGGTAGTCGACCAACTGACCAAAAGCGCTCACTTCATTCCAGTCAGAGACACCTATGATGTGACAGATGTGGCAAGGGTATTCATAAATGAGATTGTACGTCTCCATGGAGTTCCTAAAAAGATAATCTCTGATAGAGACCCTAAGTTCACCTCCAGATTTTGGACTAGCATGCAGTCAGCGTTAGGGACGCAGTTGAACTTAAGCTCAGCTTATCACCCCGAGACGGATGGACAGACGGAAAGGGTGAATCAAGTAATGGAGGACATGCTTAGGATGTATGTTATGGATCAGCAAACACAGTGGGAGAAATATCTTCCTTTAGTGGAGTTTGCATACAACAATAGTCATCACAGCTCCATTGGTATGCCGCCATATCAGGCATTGTATGGGAGGCCATGCAGGACACCACTCAGCTGGGACAGGTTAGAGGATCGGGTTTTAATTGGGCCTGAATTGATTCAGGAAATGGAAGAGCAAGTGTTACAAATTAGGCAGCGGTTGAAGGAAGCAAAGGATAGGAAAAAGAGTTACGCTGATGCACACAGATCAGATAGAAGTTATGAAGTAGGGGATTGGGTATTTATTCGCATCAGACCAAATAAAAGTACCATTCGGTTTGGGAAGGGTACCAAATTGTCACCTCGCTTTATAGGTCCATTTGAGATTCTTGAGAAAATTGGACCAGTTGCTTATCGTCTTGCGCTGCCACCCCCACTTGCATAAAACTCATAATGTATTTCATGTTTCTGTATTACGACATTACATAGCCGATGAGACTCACAAAATTCATTGGAAGGAATTGCACGTCTCGGACGAGGGAACCTTCAGGGTCGAACCATTACGTATACTTGATCGTAGGGTTCGACAGCTCCGTAGTCGCCGTGTGGACCAAGTTAAGGTCCAATGGGACAAGTATAGCCTAGGGTCTGCTACCTGGGAGGATGCAGAGACCATGCGTCGAGATTTTCCCTCACTATTTTGACCATAACTTCGGGACGAAGTTTCCCGAAGGGTGGGTGTATGTAACGCCCATATTTTGATTAGGCATATTTATCAGTTAGACACACCATGCTTTATTTTCTTATATGCTCTGTTGAACTCAGGTCGACTGAGTAAACTATATTACGATATGATGGACCTCATTATATGATGCTACCTTGTTTTATTATTTCACTATGATTAAGACGTTGCTATGTTATGTGGTTACGATGTCATGATCGTCATATGATTTCTTTATTTACGGTTACAGTATATGTTTATATGTTTTCGGTACGTGGATACCATCTTCTTATATGAATTATCGAAGTATTATATGTCATATGCATCTACGATGAACTGAAAGGTTTACATGAAATGAAATGATTTTGATAACATGGGTCAATTGGCGATCTATGGGAAATGCTTCTATAAACTGTACTATGCAAAATACTAACCTACAGGACACAGGAGCTACTAGATAGCCAGTTACTTGATCTGATATATGGGACACAAAGAAAGCCTGTTCGTACAGTAAACCCTAGCAGCCAAAATTACGATACGATAACACAAACTGATAATCCTGATAGCAGTAGAGTATGATTTGATAAGGGCGTAGGCCCAGTATGTTGAGAGGGATGGATGTGTTTCCCACCCTATGTCCTATGATACCCGAGATCGTGGGAGGGCCGTGCTGAGACACGCTCCCCATGTATGTGTGATGACGATGGTCGGATGCCTGCTAGGAGAGGATAGGTCCGCTGTTCAGCCGACGCTATCGCTCTCAAGTTCTATGTGGTCAGGTCGATGAGTCCGACATCCACTTTTGTACTAGCAGAGGAGGGATAGGGAGGATGTGGCAGTAGGTTAGGATGGGAGGATATGATAGTTAGTACTGTTGAGGGTTGGGTATCCCTTGACCCGGAGTTAGTAGTAGTAGGCAGCTTTCCTTGTACCTGATTGGTTAAACTAATGTAAAGATAAAGATAATGATGTGAAATCGTAAAGGATTAACTGTTAAATAACTAAGGAGGTTAAAGTAATTATACTATATAAATATATTTCTTGTTCTTCTACATGAGGGTAGATACTACTATTAGTTAGCAAGTATTCATAGGCGGGATGGGGTTTGTCTATAGTGCATTTATGATTTGTGCATACGCTGGCCACGCATGCACACCTTGCACATGTACACTAGTATCGATAAATAAACACTTAACATATTGAATAAATGTATAAGTTGCCGTAAGTAGTTATGCTAATCATGCGTTGATCGAACTCTGATAATGAAAATAAAGTTAATTAAGGTGTGTAAAACAAATCAATTAAGCTATGTATTACTTGTTGGTAAACATTGTTATAAACAAATGATTTCAAAAGCATTCTTTATTAAATTCACCATTTACTGTTACTTTGTGGTGATTTAAGTTAAATATTATTACTTAATTAATGTTACTTTAATAATATTACAATCCTTGTCGTAACAATTGCAATATAGGTAGGGTTTAAATATTGATTAATAAATGATTAAGTGTGGTTAATCCCATTCTAAGTTAGACATAATAGGGTCAACTAGTTATATAATATTTTATTAATAACATTTAATACAAAAGGGCAGGAGTTAATGGTTGAGGAGCTCGAGAAGGGAGTTTGGGGGCGGTGGAGTAAGCCCAAGGCCTTCTCGAGTAGGGAAAGAGGTATATAGGGGGGATGAAGTGGAAAGAAAAGGGGGGATAGCGGGAAGTGCAGAGCGAAGGATTTGGAGAACGAAAGGAATTCTGCTCTCAGGATTATCAGTTTGTGAGCTCGGGGGCTTGGAAATCCTTGAATTTCCAAGGGCCAGCAAGATAATGGCTGGTCGGTAGGGTGGAAACATCGTTTTGGCTGCCTAGGAGAACAAAATCACAACCTTCTACAACCGACGGTCAATTAGCATCAGCATCAGGTAATTTTCTTGTTATTTATGTTATTTGATTATTATGCTTAACGTATAAAAACCTGGATATAACTTGTTATTTACTGAATTATTACGGTGAAACATGTTCTTTGCTGGAAACAATTGTTGCAAGAAAGTATTGATATGATTAGTTTATTTTCTTTTGATACGCATGTATGCATTTTAAGGGCAAGCAGTAAACTAAATCTGATTAACAGGAATAGAAATTTGGTTGGAAACTACCCATACACCTAAATAAGTTTGATACATAGAGAATCAACTCAGAAACTCTACTTAGTGCTCTGCCTAAAAACCAGGGCACTACACTTAAGAGTCTTACCTGCGAAGCTCCTTCCATGAGCTCCTTGCCGTTGGCGGGTACACAGTTGTACTTTCTCTTGCAGAAACCGTAAGGGAGAAAAGCGTGATATTACATTCAGCTTTGATATGGGTACAAACCTTAATATACTGAGATGATCTTTTGTTACTTACTGTGCAGAGCTATGATTTTACATGATTTGACTTATGAGTGTGTTGAGCGTGGACTCAGAAACACACATATAACCTACATAGTGGGCATAAGCCCTGATGTACCTAGAAGAATGTTTATGTACTGGGAGTAAGCCCTGAGGTACATTGAGTGTTGGGCCTAGGCCCTGGAGCACTCCAAGCTTGATAAACCAATACCGGATCCGAGGCAACTTAAATATTCTAGATGTGCCTCACAACAACATTCTAGCACTAGTGTTGAGCAGAGGCTTATGTGTTTTTTTTTTCATTTTTAACTTTATTTTTAGGAGTTTTGTTGTAACGATGTCTTTTGCTAGGGTCATAGTTTGAAACAAGGCCTAATTTTAAACACCCCACAAATCAGAGTGATTTCGGAAGCACCACTTTTTGATTGAGGGGCTGATTTGGGGTTTTAATTGCAATCACATCGATCGGGGTTTCAAAAAAGTTGTAAATTTGGCTTCGAAAAAAAAAGGTGCTACTGGTAGCACCACTTTTCAAATCTAGGGTTTTTTGTTGTTGTTTTTAATGCAAAAATATGCGTTTTTATGGCTAGATTTCTCGTTTTGAGTATAAAGTTCTAGTCAAGTTGTATACCTTGATGTCATACTTCCAATAGAAAAAAATAACAATAACAAAAAATATCATTTAAAACGTATTGGTATTGATATATCAATGCTTTTTCATGGCGCATAAAACTTGTAGGAAACAAATTATGGAGTGGGACCAACATAAGACTTGTCAAGAGATGACGTGAGGAATGGATTTTAAAGAATGTATATTTTTTATGAATTATGTCTTTCTATGGTACACTTTTCAATTTACATGTATCATGTATATATATTCTATTATAAATGTAGATATACTCATTACACATTATTTCTATACTTTTAGATGGAAAATTATGAGCAGGAAAAAAATCAAACCAATCAACAAAGCATTAGGTAAAATAACCCAAGTACATTAATATTGCATACGAGTGATGAAGAAATGAGGCATGCAAGCAAATCAAGCAATGAAAATAGTTTGAGTGAAAAATGTTCTCACAAGTGGTATATTTTGAACCGTTTGCTTTTGAAAATCAAACATTTTGTTTTTAATATATTGAACATATTATGCGAATTGGATGAACTTAGGTTACCGATAAGTATAACAATTATACATTGACATTTTGATTGTTTAGGACCTTTATGTTGTCCCATTTTATACGAATAAGGGTCTCTTATTCATATATAATAAAATGAGTTTCTTATTTCAATGCATTGTCCAATATTGCAGAATGCTACATTGTTGATTAAATATATGGATGATTAATATATGGATATTAGAGATGGATGATTATATATTTCAATTCAAATATATGTGTAATCTTAAGGTATAATAAATTATTACAATTAGTATATACAAACACAATAATTAAAATTCAAATATCAATAGTAATACAAAGATTATTTGGTATTTTAATCATTAATTGAAAATTTGAAAAAACAATTAATTAACATATAAACAGATTGATGCATTGTATTTTCTAAACTCACTTAAGGGTGTGGGGCATACGTAAATTGTTAATGGTGTGGTTTTTTTTACATTGTGAGAAATTATTCATTGATGTTTTTCACTGGATTAATTGCACGAGTGCTTCTAGTTGTCATCAATAGTACACCACTAACATGGTTCTCAAGAAAGAATCAGCATTAGTGCTTTATATATAACAATTGCACGGGTTCTATTATGTATAGTATGTGCACCAAAGTCCATATAAAATGGAAATGGTAATATCAGCAGTGATCGTAGTTGTGAATCGTCGCGACCAATTTGTTTTCAATCATAACAAGAACCAATTCTGCAAACAATAATACATGGACTAGGGAATTATATAAATGAAAAGCGTCAGTGCATAACATTTAAATTGTGCACATGAGTTCCGATATACTTGAGATGAGATAGTACACGTATGCTCATAAAGAACTGATGCATACATGTGATATATGCACATCGATAAAAATAAACTATGTTATAACCTCTAACAACCCAATATTTTTAATTTATGCTGAACATCCATTATGATATCCACCAAAACCTATCTTACCAACACGGGCGTCGCCTTTGATGGAAGAAAAGGTCTTCCCGATTGAATTGCATTAGATCTTTGACAGGTTCATAAATATGTTAATATATAGGCAGTTACCACCGAAAACGAACGATTATATAAGTATTTATAAAGAATCTTTACAACTATACTTGTTGGTTTGTGTGGTAATACATCCTATTTTTAAAAGTTTCATAAATACTCTAGTTTATATGAAAAGTTAAATGAGGGAATAAAAGGAATCATTTTAATTTAGGTTTTAATTCAGGAGGTGTAGAATAGATGGTGAATAGGTGTAAAGTTGGAAATGGATTGGACCATTCAAAGATTTCAATATATATAAAAACCTGATTTTGCCCTAACCTATCTTTCTATGTTTCAACCAAAACATATTTTCTCATTCTAATTTTTACTCACTGAAATTTGCTAACATAATGTTTGAGAGTTCCATTAATTTTTACTAATTTCAACCAAAAACTTTTTTTCCAATTAAAAGCTATAATAAGTTGTTTAGCAAAAGGCATATTAATATAATAAAAAAGTTACCTAACTCCAAATTCTCGCATGCCATTCTCACAAAAATAAAACTCAAATACTTTTCCTTAAAGAAATCAATTTTCCATTAACCTAAAACTAGTTATGAACCCTATAATATTCTCATAAATTAGTTATGAACCCTACAATATTCTCATGACTAAGTGGATGACCATTGATATATGATAGGAATTTAGAATTTCAGAAATTATAAATATTCATGAACATATTATACATGGAAATGCTACTTACTATTTAGGAGGGAGAAATACATGTCAAAGGATAAAAAACCCAAGATTTGTAACATTTGTTTCGAACTTGACAGTTATATAATTATTACCACATAAGGAGAATTTGGTAGCAACATTGGGCATAGGTAGAGAAGATTGCCAAGCACCATACCAAGTGTGGTTGTAATAGGTTTGGTATTTACTTCATAGATGGACAAGAATAGAGAAGTTATTGCTATCCTCCAACAATTGAATAGACCTTGGTGTGTACTTGGGAATTTGTTTCTTAGCTAGTACATGTTCTTGGATATGCTAGTAGATATGTTTTGGGTGGTATTGATATGATACCTTCACTAACTAGAAATATTAGCTGACTCAACTGAAGGAGACAAGCTGGTCAATTTAAGATGGTCCATGTTATTTTTTTTCATCCCACTCTTAAAAAAAGGAGGATATGGAAGTTATCCTACATGTCTTTTCTATTTGAGATTTCAAAATTTTGAGTGTAGTGAGAGGTATTATACCATCAACATCTCGATATTGCAAGGGTTATCATTCAACCATTTACATTTTGAGCTACATACTACTATAGTGTCATGAGAGGGACCCAATTGACAATGAACTAGACCACGATGGTGAATGGAAGATAGTAGGGTAAAGTGGCTCTTCATTTTTTCCTACCAAATACTTGTAGTATCTTCCACATGATAATATGTTACAACATTTTTGAATCAATTGAATATAATGTGCATGTGTGCTTGAATCTATATCAAGATCTTGCAAAATTCAATGCATAATTATTCACAAGCACATGCATAAATATCATAAATTCAATTAGATAATCAAAATATAAATAAAATACGTACTTACTCCAAATAGAATAGGAGAACTTGATAACCTTTGAATAATATGTAATGACTTAAAATATTAAGAATTGGTCATTCGTTAGAATAGTTTTTTCTCCTTGCATTTGAGCCAAGTCAACGATGAATGTGTGTCTAGATCCTTAAAAGAAAGTTTGGGAAACATATACCAGTATAAATTCAAATATGATTTTGTAACTATATGATGTGATTTTAAATAATGTTCCTATATGATGGAGTATTGTAATTTATGTCTTTATATTCTCAAAAGATAATTTGGGATATATGTTACATTTTAATTCTAGCATGTGTGTTTATTATATATTACTACACAAGTGTGTACATAAATGTAAATCATCGCGATGCACTAAAGTATGATAAGAATTGAAAATAAACATCTATAACAACTTCCACATTATAAAATATCCATAAAGCTTTAATAATATATATTTTCAAATTTGTAATTTTTATTTTATATTAAATTGGTGTGTTTTTACATATGGAGAACACCATTGTGCTACAATATTTTAACATAATCAAGATACGAAAGTAAAGAATAATAATGGTGCATACATAAGTAAGTTTATAATAAAAACCCTAATCAATATTTCATTCCTTGAACAAAAGTTTGAGGGTCTAATCTTGTACAAGATACGTTTATCGTGGAAGGCTTTGGGGTGGTCAGTCTTTTGTGAAAAACGAAATTTGTAAGAGATTGTAGGTCACATACAACTGTGCAGAGGAGAAATTTCAGCTATGTAACTTCTTACTATTCATCTCAAATTTTCCCCTAATTGTTTACAAAATCATTATTTTTTTTTTATGTTTCTATTAACATTACAATGCATTTTTATGAAAATAAAAAGTTTTCATAGTCACCTTCAACAATGGAAACCCTAGATTTATTATTGTTTCCCTTCTATTTTATGTGGCTATAAACATTAGAATTACAATTTTACCCTATCTACTTCTTCTAGGAACTGAATATTCAATGGATTTGTGTATATAGTGGGAATATATTGCAATGGTACCACTTATTTCATTGGATCCCAAAAATGTTTCTTGTGCTCTTTTCCGAAAAAAATACTTTCACAGTAATCCAGTGTGCTCCCTACAGTATAATAGACCGACAATATTTTTTTAGAAAACTTGATAGTTTAAATTTAGTTCATTTAAAAAAGGTTTACCAATTTACTGGTGTGTATTCATGTGTGTGATGCACTGATGCATATACATGTACAATACACAATGATCAAACCGAAAACTCTTTTAGCTTGAAATAATTTACTTTATTTGGAAAACACATTTCATAGTTTATCTATTATGATGCAAACAATATATTGATAGAAGATGTCCGACATAAGTTCAATGAAAGCTTTTTTGCAATGAGGACAGTGGAAGAGCATCCCAAAAAGATAACAAGGGAAGTTGTTTGAAATTTTACTACTATTTGAGTTATTTGTATGTTTAAATGATGTATATTGGCTAATGTTTGTCATGCAAAGAAAATACATGAATAAACTTGTTATGATTGTTTGCAATATGTGTGCAAATTAAGAGCATAAAAAATTGATGGAAATGTTGCAAAGAGATGCATTTGGTGAATCAAAAGGTAATCAATATGGAGTTTTCCTTTCAATTTTCAATAATAATGTAGCTATTAAGAATAATCACTAACATGTTTTAAACACTCTATTTCACATTTTTTGAATGTTGTGCAAGGACCAAAAACAAGGGAAGGGAATTCCATGCTAAGAAGATAGAAATTATGAAGTATGTAAATGATGATGAATTGCTCCTCGCTTAATATCAAGTGGTGATGGAAATTAATAAAGGGAGGAAACCTTATATAAAACTATGAGGGCCGTAGTGGAAGGAACATATAGACATAGTTTATGGTTAAAATACCATGATCAATCCAATGGCTCAAGGAATTAGCTTATATATAAACGATAGAAAGCATTTCTAGATCAATGATCAATGAGACCCGTCAAATAAGTTATATAACTTGACGAGAACCCGACAATGTTCTCTTTTTTTTGGAGGTCATTTTTAGAAGCTTTTTTTACCTGAGCCATTGTTTTGCAATTTTGAATCATCCGGGTCATAAAAAAATATAATTTTGATTTACAAATGAATTTTTTCAAATTTAACAAAGAAACATACATTTCGTAGCTAGTTATAATGAAAAAATATGTACATTTTGGAATTTTTTTTTTTTTTTTAGAAGCTAGTTATAATGAAAAATATATACATTTGAGAAGTTTTTTCTTTAAACTTTCATTTCAAATAAGTCATTTTATGGACAAATTTGTTAAAATAAAGAGAAAATAAAGTCATTTCAAACCATTTAACGTACTTTCAGAGATTTTATGTATAAAAATGATACTAATTATCAATATTTTCCATAAAGAAATCAATCACATAAACTCAACATAAAGTGTACCATATATTTATAAACAACATATTAAAAACATAATACTTATTCTTAAACTAAAACCTTAAAGTCAAAATATTACGAAAATATCTCATCAATAATTTGTCAAATTTAACATTTTCCTCAATGACATGAAACTAATCAAGAATATCATGCAGATCAAAATTTTGATCAGAATCAACATTTTCTAGAGCTTAGCTCTCTTTCTGTGTAATATCCCGAATTTTGGACTAACTATTTTTGTTGTTATATTGGGCCACGGCCCGAGCACCTGTGTTTTATTTTGAGTATTGGGCATGACCCCTAGCACCTATGATTTATTCTTTTATATATTCACATATCGGGCATGGACCCTGACTGACTTCTTTATTTGAGTGTATACTGGGCGAGAATGCCCCAATGTTTTAATGATGTTCTTCAGTGTAATGCCCCTAAAAATATACCCTAATTTTTTTTTTCTTAAGGGTTTCCACATTGTCGTAAACTCACATTTACCCAAAATACTTTGGTACTCATAACTTAAGTGATGTTCTTCTTGTTTATTTCATTAATAACTAAGCGGGTTACCGCAATACTTTATTTTTTTACACCGATCAGAGTATATCCGGATCGTATACGTTTTGGACGACAAGAATCAATCTACTTAATATTTACAATATGCTTTTAATCGTCATAACCATTCTAGCCAAATACTTAACATTTCGCTTTTAAGAGTGCTATCCAACTTTCATAATTCTAATACTTATGCTGTACTAAGCTCACTATCTTTAAAGTTCAAAATATCGTCTAAGCATTTTTAAGGATGAATTCAATTGAGTACACCTTGTAAGCCTTACAAATATGTAGCGAACTATTATGCCTAAAACGTCTAAATCTTGATATAGAGATGATCATTCGTTTTCTTTCAACTCAACCAATATATAACACGTACATATTTATATATCCTTTTGAAACCATAATAATGTCTAAATGTATTAATAACATCTAAATATATTTACATAACTAAAACCACATCTTTCCTTTTCAATCCAACAAATATAAAACTTATATATATATATATTTCTAATTCATAATCATTAAATCCTACCCATCTTTTATTTTATAAATACGTATGAGCTTCATAGAGCATAACGTAATAATTTAGATGCTATTCAAACAACTATTTAACTACCCTCATTACCTCCTTTGTCCTTAAATCGAGGCTAGGTCCTAGATGTAATTCAAATAACTATTTAATTATCCTCATTACCTTCTTTGTCCTTAAATCGAGGCTAGTTCCTAGGTGTAATTCAAATAACTATTTAATTACCCTCATTACCTTCTTTGTCCTTAAATCGAGGCTAGTTCCTAGGTGTATATATAAGTTACCGCAATTTTCATTTATAAGTTACATGTATAAATATAAATCAAATTCACTTTAGATAAATTATAAATATAATTAATATAATAACCCAAATCTTTAGCAAAGGAGTTTTGTTTTAAACGGAGAGTATTATGAATGCACCTTTTTTTTTTCTTCCATAATATTAGCAATAAATCAATGTAATTCTCAAACAATGTCTAAATGGAAAATAACTATGCGTTAAGCGTTTCTACCGGGATTCATTTAATAATTTCGAATATAAATTTAATTCTAAATTTATAATATCCATGAATGCCCGTCGTTTAACTCTTATATGTAGGAGACTAATATTCAATGGCTATTTTATATTCATGCAAAGAAAGGGAAGATGAATACATGCTGCACTTCATACACATAGAAAGATTAATACACTGCCCATCAAGAAGTCACTTTAGAAGGTCTGTCATCCGACTGGTAAATGATTGCGTCAACGGTTACAGCGACGACAACGCCAACAGAAACAAACACACAGAAAGTAATATATCATATACAGACAATACTGACAGAACACATAGGCATAAGTCATTATTTGATAGCTACTCATTTGGATCGTTTCAGCTCATGATAATCAATAATTATCTACATAGTCACTGTAAGTCAACCGATAGAAAAACTCTATTGAAGCCTCATTGCCGTAGATCATCGCCTGAGGGTCGTTGCGATCTAGATCTGGGTGGAATGGAATGCACAGCTTGGCTGCTCGGTTGGGCTACTCGGTCGGGATACTCTACCAAGCTACTTAGTTGTTGGGCTATCAAAGCATGCACGGAGGCCGCCAGAATTAACACGTAGGCTATGTAGGCGAGATAAGATATCTAACTTAGCCAAATCTCATAATTATATAATATCATTAATGTTTAAAACGTCCTCCGTGTAGCCAACAGGTCGTACGGAGCTTCCAAGTATGGAGACGATGGTAGCTGGTAGGTATGGGTAGTAATTGGGAGATGCAGGTTCGACATAAGCGTCTGACCATGGAGGTGCAGAACTCAACACGCAAACAATCACTGAGAGTAGGATAGAGAAGATAGCGCCACAGGAAGGAAGAGTTGTCAAACGTGGGAATTTGGTATACAAATCTAGTACTTGCTGCCACATCTCATATTTACAGAATTACTACAGATCTCAGATATATAAAATCAAGATTACAAATAGAGGATTATACACAGAGGTACTGCAGATATAAAATCAAGATTACAAATAAAAGATTATACACAGAGATACTGCAGATATAAAATCAAGTTTACAATTAAAAGATTATACACCGAGGTAGTGCAGATATAAAATCAAGATTTAAAAGAGAAGATTAAATCTACTTCATAAACTAAATTCCGATTAATGAAGTAACACGGCTATAGGATCATATTTCTCTCTTTTATTAAATCTAAAGAATCATAATACAACTAAATAGCAAATACCATAAATTATCGGTTGCATCAAGAAATCTAAAAGAGTGAATTACAGTATACAACAGTATCTTAAATGACAGACCAGATCTCCACAATTCATTCAGAAAATAAAATACGCATAGATCGGGATCTATCTAATCCAGCCAAGTATAATACACGAACTTTCAATAAATAAATTTAATTACTCGTATTCACATATTCTGTGTCAAAGAGTTTAATTTTGGTTCCATTGATGTAATTGGAAATTAAGACGAAATAGAAAAGCTTGACATTCATACAATTTATAAAACTGAGTTATCAACCTCGACGAACAATTTTTAAATAAAAAAATGGGGAACAATACTTATCTTAACAATTAGAGTAAGGCACCAAAGACTTGGCTGCAACATTCCTCCCTTCCAACTGATCTCTGTGCGGCGTTGGTTTTTCCCGCCGAGAGACCACCCCCGAGCTGGGCATGAAATCCACTAGGATGAAGAGTAATCTTCAGCTTCCTCTAATTAAATCTTACTTATATTTTACATTCCCTTCTTCCTCTTGAAGAACCTCTCCCTTTTCTGAACACCCTCGTGTCCCTTATATAGCCAATCTATGTTTTAACTATCATCATAAGTCCTTGTTGGAACTAATTAACTTGTTTAATCTCAGTTATTTTTAACTGATAGATTTACTTAGTCAACCTTTGGTTAATTGATCTTTTAACTTCACTAATATTTAAGTTTATTTATCTTTATCTAATCATAAATAACGTATCTTTAAATTAACTCAATATCTTTAATTAGTTCACTTAACTTATCTTTAAATTAACTCAGGATATTTATTTAGTTCACTTAACTTATCTTTAAATTAATTCAAGATCTTTAACTTAGTTTACTTAAGGTAATTATATTATCTCAACATAAATAAAAGTAACTTGCCTTTAACTATCAATTTATATAGTTAACATATTATTATTAGATAAGTGTTTCCCATGCATACTTGTGCATTTAGTTACTATTTATCCATTCATAACCATGCATCAACTACGAGTTAATATTCACCTATTTTATTTATCTTTTTTTTAATAAAATTTTATTCTAAATACCAATCTGTTTCCTTGGTAATAATAAATCATTTATCTTTTATTCCTAATTTATAATCAGGAAAACATTAGTCATTTTTCACTTACGAAATTTAACGACATCTTTTGTCCCACCAATGCTCTTTATGTTAATTTCTTATTTTTACTTAATGGTACTTATCATAGATTAGCCTCATGCGAGTAGTTAGATGATAAGAACTTGTTACTGCTTTGTGCCGACTAGAAGTTTCTTCGACATCCTTATCTAGAACTAATTTTTAACATACTTTAGACTTAAGTGTTTTTCTTAATGAACATCACAGTTCACATTAAGTGCTCACAGCACTAGCATGAATACTGTAATCAAAATTCATGGCCATGAAGCCATTCACCCTCTCCCCCTAGTGGATTCCATGCCCCATTCGTTTCGTTGCGTCAAGCCTTCAGTCTCCTAAGTCTACAAATTCACTTAACACTTAGGAAAACATAATCATACTTAAAAGTCTTACCTGCGAAGCTCCTTCCATGAGCTCCTTGCCGTTGGCGGGTACACAGTTGTACTTTCTCTTGCAGAAACCGTAAGGGAGAAAAGCATGATATTACATTCAGCTTTGATATGGGTACAAACCTTAATATACTGAGATGATCTTTTGTTACTTACTGTGCAGAGCTATGATTTTACATGATTTGACTTATGAGTGTGTTGAGCGTGGACTCAGAAACACACATATAACCTACATAGTGGGCATAAGCCCTGATGTACCTAGAAGAATGTTTATGTACTGGGAGTAAGCCCTGAGGTACATTGAGTGTTGGGCCTAAGCCCTGGAGCACTCCAAGCTTGATAAACCAATACCGGATCCGAGGCAACTTAAATATTCTAGATGTGCCTCACAACAACATTCTAGCACTAGTGTTGAGCAGAGGCTTATGTGTTTTTTTTTCATTTTTAACTTTATTTTTAGGAGTTTTGTTGTAACGATGTCTTTTGCTAGGGTCATAGTTTGAAACAAGGCCTAATTTTAAACACCCCACAAATCAGAGTGATTTCGGAAGCACCACTTTTTGATTGAGGGGCTGATTTGGGGTTTTAATTGCAATCACATCGATCGGGGTTTCAAAAAAGTTGTAAATTTGGCTTCGAAAAAAAAAGGTGCTACTGGTAGCACCACTTTTCAAATCTAGGGTTTTTTGTTGTTGTTTTTAATGCAAAAATATGCGTTTTTATGGCTAGATTTCTCTTTTTGAGTATAAAGTTCTAGTCAAGTTGTATACCTTGATGTCATACTTCCAATAGAAAAAAATAACAATAACAAAAAATATCATTTAAAACGTATTTTTATTGATATATCAATGCTTTTTCATGGCGCATAAAACTTGTAGGAAACAAATTATGGAGTGGGACCAACATAAGACTTGTCAAGAGATGACATGAGGAATGGATTTTAAAGAATGTATATTTTTTATGAATTATGTCTTTCTATGGTACACTTTTCAATTTACATGTATCATGTATATATATTCTATTATAAATGTAGATATACTCATTACACATTATTTCTATACTTTTAGATGGAAAATTATGAGCAGGAAAAAAATCAAACCAATCAACAAAGCATTAGGTAAAATAACCCAAGTACATTAATATTGCATACGAGTGATGAAGAAATGAGGCATGCAAGCAAATCAAGCAATGAAAATAGTTTGAGTGAAAAATGTTCTCACAAGTGGTATATTTTGAACCGTTTGCTTTTGAAAATCAAACATTTTGTTTTTAATATATTGAAAATATTATGCCAATTGGATGAACTTAGGTTACCGATAAGTATAACAATTATACATTGACATTTTGATTGTTTAGGACCTTTATGTTGTCCCATTTTATACGAATAAGGGTCTCTTATTCATATATAATAAAATGAGTTTCTTATTTCAATGCATTGTCCAATATTGCAGAATGCTACATTGTTGATTAAATATATGGATGATTAATATATGGATATTAGAGATGGATGATTATATATTTCAATTCAAATATATGTGTAATATTAAGGTATAATAAATTATTACAATTAGTATATACAAACACAATAATTAAAATTCAAATATCAATAGTAATACAAAGATTATTTGGTATTTTAATCATTAATTGAAAATTTGAAAAAACAATTAATTAACATATAAACAGATTGATGCATTGTATTTTCTAAACTCACTTAAGGGTGTGGGGCATACGTAAATTGTTAATGGTGTGGTTTTTTTTACA
The DNA here is from genome assembly GCA_027924585.1 of Larix kaempferi. Lineage (NCBI taxonomy): Eukaryota > Viridiplantae > Streptophyta > Pinopsida > Pinales > Pinaceae > Larix > Larix kaempferi. Next base: position 7,782,258 of record BSBM01000344.1, on the reverse strand, counting down.
TTGTGAGAAATGATTCATTGATGTTTTTCACTGGATTAATTGCACGGGTGCTTCTAGTTGTCATCAATAGTACACCACTAACATGGTTCTCAATAAAGAATCAGCATTAGTGCTTTATATATAACAATTGCACGGGTTCTATTATGTATAGTATGTGCACCAAAGTCCATATAAAATGGAAATGGTAATATCAGCAGTTATCGTAGTTGTGAATCGTCACGACCAATTTGTTTTCAATCATAACAAGAACCAATGCTGCAAACAATAATACATGGACTAGGGAATTATATAAATGAAAAGCGTCAGTGCATAACATTTAAATTGTGCACATGAGTTCCGATATACTTGAGATGAGATAGTACACGTATGCTCATAAAGAACTGATGCATACATGTGATATATGCACATCGATAAAAATAAACTATGTTATAACCTCTAACAACCCAATATTTTTAATTTATGCTGAACATCCATTATGATATCCACCAAAACCTATCTTACCAATGGTGGATGCTTTTTAGAATTTTTTTCCAAATCATGTAACACTAAAAGCCTCCACAAAAATCTCTACTAGAAAGTGTTTTCCTTGTAGTTATTGCCAATTTCTCTTATTCTATCATTGTTTAAAGAAACATCTTGTTCTCTATGCAATTTTCTAAGTTGTTCATCTCCTTCTTTGATTTGCTTGGAAAGTTCTCAAAGTCAGTTTTACTTTTTCTTGACAGAATGATATAATACCATGATTTTGCCATTTTTGCGTTACTATCTCTAGATATGTAGAGCATAACACACATCGGGAAAAAATAAACTAGGTACAAAAGGATTACGGATACCAATACGAGAAAATAAAGAGGGAGATTTAGCATAAGGACTAGGACTAGGTTTGGAGACAGAGAAGGTGGATGGCACAAAAGTGAAGGAAGAGTCCACCATGTTGTGCTATGAATGTTGGTGAGAAAATTAAGAAATGTGAGAAGAAAGGGTGTATATATCATGCACTTGGGAATGCGGAAGGGAAGTAAATTCTTGTTGGGAAAGGGAAAGAGATTCTTGTAGTTCCTTTCAAGTAGGAAAAATAGAAAACATTTTGACAGATAGAAAATGAAGTTCATAAAGTAACATCTTAGAGATTAAGTTTACATTAGTAGATGAATCAGAAATAGAGAGTTGGTTTGCATCTAAATTTTGATGTTGATGAATCTTGATCAAAATTAAAATGAAATATGAATCTCAATTTTCATAGTTGGAACATTCATCCCATTCCACAAGATTAAGTTGTTTACTAAATTGTTCTAGAAGCTTAGAATTTATTTTTTACCTCTATCATTCATGACACTTATGAGCACATTGTTTGTATTTATAAAAAATGAAGCATTTTTTTTAGATCTCGAGGAATACAATTTCTTCAAATAAATTTTGTTCCTAAAAGAATGTTTAGAAGATTTTGTTCATTTTCATTGCAATTTGGATGAATGCCAATATGACTTTGATACAATGTGACATTGTTCACAAGAACAATTATGTCCACAACTTTGTCTCCTTTTCAACTTATGTCTATTGCTTTTGCAACCAAAATCACAATTCTCTATAAAAGCATAAAAGACACATTTTTCAAACCCATGAGATTATTTCTTTAGAATTATGATTGCTTTGTTCTTACGGCATGTCTATTGTAATGTCTTCACAATTTCACCATGAAGACATAGCAAGGACAATGTGACAATATTAATCTTATCCTTCTTGAGCCTATTTTTGACTAACTAAGGGACTATGCCTCACAACGTGACTAAATAAGCCCTCAAGTAAGTCACACCAGAAAGGTATTTGTTATTATCAAGAAGGTCTCTCATGGCATAGATAAAACATAAGTTTGCCCCAAATTGCATAATTTTTGTGGTATAAAAATATATGGATACATATAATTGAGTATAGGCACAGGACTCCAGATTTGATTCCACAATGTTGATTAGCACACTTAAGATCACCATCAGTAACAGTAGTTCTACGAATTTCATCAAACAGGGAACCCCCCAATTCTCTAGTTGAATTGTAAAACCCTAATTCAATCTAAAGGAAATCTCTCTCCATGTGGCTTTGTCTTCATGGAAGGACTTCTAAGTATTTACCTAGATTTCCCAAGCATGGAATGCTTTCATTATATCAGAAGGGATTTCACAACTCAAATCAATAATAGGGTCCATTGACATAATAAAATAAGAGGAAGGAGTATCTGATTGATCTAAAGACACTTAGAACACTTATATTTTTAGTACTTGAAATTGAAATAATACCATGTGTTCAGCCTAGGGGTGCTTGGAATTACCTAAGAAGGACATAATTCAATGTGGTGTGACCATCTATTAAAGGGTTATCTGCATTCATTTATCTATTCTTCCTCATGTTTAACAATTTTTAATCCTTGTATCTGAGGAGTCTACACTTTGACCAATTTGAGCTTTACTACTATTTTTTAAAGAATATTTTTAACATAAGCCATTTTATTCTTCTCTTTTATTTCTATAAATAAATCCTTTTCCTATTCCTCTTTTAATACTGTTTTGGATTTGAAGACAATTTTCTTCCTTTTGAAGAATGTTTAAGAGACGCCATGGTAGAAATAAGACCATATTATTTTGGATAATACACTTGAATAATTGTAAGGGGGAGTGGCTTAATTTTAAACATATTCGATGACCTCCAGTATAATTTCTAATTTTTCTTTGACATATGCTAACCTTTCAACATTCTCTCGAAGAGTTTTCAAATCATCGTTTAATTTTTCTAGACAAAATATTTCTATGTGGATATGACTAATATGCTCTTTGGTTGCAACATCATATCTAGCCATGTTGTGTGCATTTTGTTTGAGCGAAAGAAATTGATAATTTGAAAAAATCAATTGCCTAACTTCAAGCTTTGGATTTTCATCTTCAAGCATCCCATATTAAAAAAACATAATTCAACAACTACGGCTCCATGTTTAATTGTAGGATGGAAATTTGTAGGAGGAAGTCATGTTCTAGGAATATACCATGTATAAGTTGGATTTTCAATTGGTAGAAATGGGCAGTGAGTTTTCATCTAAAAAGGATTTGAAGAAGATTGAGCGTAATCAAAACAATATATACAGTAGGAATCATGTCCATAATGATTTTTTTTAGGTGCATGCTCACTAGAAAAAAACAAAGGTAGAAAGTTGGGTTGACACTTCTTCTAGATGTACTCCAACCATTCTTTGATTTTTTATTCAAACTATCAAAAGGTATAGTCATAATGATTTTATATATGAGCGGTCATTCTTTGATTAGAAAACAAAAGATAATTGATTTGGGATATTCTAATAGACTAAGATGTTTTTATTCCGATCATTGATCCAAAGTATATATAATTTAAGAATCATGTTTTGAATATTATAAGGGCATGCAGTCTAAATCCAATTGGACAATGGTCTTGTTTCCATTCTTATGGAATTGAAGATCGGTAAAATCAAGAACTACATTTTCTTTTTACTAGGTCTTGTTGCCATGTTTTCATGTTTATGGTAGATGGTGAGCTTAGGAAGGAGTGCAAGAATGGAAGTGCTAAAAAAATATAAGGATAATAGTGGTGTTTAATTGCACTGATTCATTAAGAGAAGAAATATTAAAACCAAACAATTGAATATAAGGTTGGATAAGTTCATATTGAGATTAACAATATAACAAGGTACAAAAATGACTATATGAATCCATTATGGAAGGGTCCTTCAAAACCTTTAATAAGATCACCACTAAATTTAATGTCTTTCATCAATAACAAAACATAGGCTAGACATGTACAAGCGAGGGTGGACAAAAGGGTCGAGACAAAATTGAGTAATTCCTATATGGATATATAAGTAACCATTAGAAAGACCCCATTAAATATCTTCATGTTTAATAATTGATAATTTATAAATAGGTTGTTGAAGAGCAACTGGAATATTAGTATAAGTGTATTAGCCTCTAGTTGAAGCCTTAGAAAGAAAAGGATCCAATTTGATCAAGTTTCTCTACAGGAGTATGGAGAAGAAATTGATTTGGATCAAGAGTGAAAGATCATATAAATAATATGAGGAGGAATGTTTTTCCTTTGTGAAAAAAATGGAGATGGTTTTGGGCCAAGTGGAACTATAAGATCTATAATATATCTAGAATTACATCCAAATATGTAAGGAATTGAGGCCATTCGTTGTAATATGAGGGATTGCATGTGGTTACCAACAGTGCAAAATAAACATATAATCATACATGAGAGCATATACACATAGAGTAAGGAAGAATTAATGCTCACAAGAGTAAAAAGTATCTTGTATTATATCATAGAACCATACTATACAATGGAGGACAATACTATATATTTCTTGTCTCACTGGCCTCTGTGTGTGTGTGATGTACATTCGGTTAGGCAGTTAAAATTGCACAATTGCTCGACATTTATCTTAATTGACTGGACTGAAATGGGCCGACCAACTGGGTGGTTGGTCATGAGGACCTAGTCAATTCATCGACTAGGCTCCTCCAACATCTTCCTCACCCAAAAACTCTTCTTTGTCTTGAAGAGACAATGGAGATGTGATAATTCAATATTACAATTTTTTATGAATTATGGTTGTTGAGAAGTAGATGTTGTTCCTATAGGATTTCCTTCAATGCATGCGTCAACTATGGAAGGGGTGGTGATGGCTAGATATTGTTGGAAGTCTCCCGAGTCAAATACTATTGTATGGATGCTTATGCTAACTATGGTTAAATCTAACAATCAAGAGATCTTTTCTAGCATAGGGATAACTCTCATGCATTGTAATTATGGGGTGAGGTTTTGGTGTTGGATTTCCACAAAGCGCATCAACATATACACACACACACGCACACACACACACACACACACACACACACACACACACACACACACTTACCATACACTCAATGCTCCTAGGGGTTTTAAAGTTAATGAAGGGGGACAATGCACTCGATAATGTCTAAAAATGGCTGTATGTCAAACATGAACACGGTTGTCCTTTTGTGCCCAACCGATGTAATAAGGAGAGAGGTCTCGTGCGGCAAGGAGGTGAATAGAGTTTACAAAGTATTGGGATATTTTTTTTTGTTTGCATTGTTGAGGATGATCATGGATAGTTCATCTTTCACTTGATATTTTTTTATTAAAAGGGAGATCTAAAATTTTCCCCTTCGTTCTTAAGAGTGAGGAAGGATATTCCTTATTAGGGTTGGGGAGATTCACTTTTTCTACATAACAAGAAGAGTTAGGAAATATAATTTTATGGGGAAAATCATCTCTAGGTTCAAAGTGGTCTAATAGTTTCTCGAAATTGTATAGATTTTTAGGGATGGATTGGCATCGCAAGGAATCAAAATTTTAAGCATTTGAAAGTGGACTTTGTAGCAATAACACTGGTGAGGAGGTGATAGAGACACACTAGGACTAATGTAAGGGATAGATTTAGATTTAGGGTTAGGGTTGGGGGAGGATGGTGCGAGTTTAGTATTAAAAGGATGGTGGTAAGGAGAATGGAGACACATAGGAAGATGAGGGTGTTTTTCAAGTTTATGTTCCATGGGGAGGGCATGGTGGAAGGCTTGATCTAAAGTGTTTATCTCAAACAAAGCTAATTCATGTTGAAAAATCCCTATAAAACCATAACTAAATGTACAAATCAAGACCTCTTTATAGTATGCGATCTATCTAGTTGGATATGGAACTTAGTAAAAATAGATCAATGTGATTTTGGAAGCTTTGTCTTTGGGCTTGTTATAGTCATGGCCATCTACATACCAATTTTTGCAAGGAGATATGTGGGTAAATATAATAAAAGGAATCTCATGTGTCAATGTGCACGATCTTAGAGGTAGTTGGTTTATATTTATTAGATCCATTGTAAATCTCTATACCTTCATTTCAACATTGCCACTATGCTTGTGCCATGCCTTCTAAATGGTTTCCTATGAGAGGTAAGCATTTCTATTCATTCATCAAACATGTCTTAAAATATGTATTTAGGTTCTGTATCCATGACTCTAGAAGTTCACCATACATTTTCCCTCCATATTTGGGTACTATGGTATAAGTATTAAGTTCCAAAAATGAGAAGAACACTATATATTGGTCTCTTAGGTCCTATGTGAGAGCACTAGAGGTAGATAAAGGATAATATTGTAGACAAGAGATTCATCTTCATGTTAGGAAATTTCCCTTTATGTAGGCATTTTGTGAATAGAGAAGTCGAGGAAGTCAACCCACTATTGGAAGGGTGCGTTTGAGGTGGGAGGGTAGCCTCCAAGAGATTAAAAGTTATTGAAATACAAGTATTGGGTGGTACTTGATCCTAGAGATGTCGATCTAAAAATAGAAGAATCTTAGAAATCCAGTGAACCACTTGAAGAGTGGGACTGAGATGGGAGCTTAGCATCCATAGCTTAATTTTTTCATAAAAAGTAATTGATGGGTGGGATTTAGATCATAAAGATCCTAATTCTAGACAATAGAAGAAAACCTAGGAAGAAAATGCCAAGGGTTTGCATCGAAGAAGGATTTGGGTGGGAGGATGTGCTAAAAAATATAACTAGATCTGAAAAGATGCAAATCAAACCATTCAAATAATTCCTAGGAACAAATACATTTAGGATTTGCATAAAATTTATATCCAAGTGGGAGGGGGGGGCGATTCTCCAAAAAAGAACCATATTAGAAGTAGTGTCTGTGGGGTGGGAGGGTGGAACCAAAATATCCCAATGCTAGAAGAGTATAGACTTGTTGTAGGCTCTAACACTAATTAATAAAGCTCTCTACCAAATCTTATGAATAAATGCGAGAAATTCATAGAAGAAATCCAAGAAAGAATAATAGATCCATGAATAATATGGTTAACTTTAATCTTATGGTTGAAGCCCTTCAATATATTTATAATAGTCTACTCAAGTTAATTGCCAACTAAAATAAACAATAAACTAAACGCCATTTGTTTATGCCAAAATTGGAATATAAGAAAAGAAAAACATATAAGGTTCAAGGGGGAAAATAGAATGGAATGGAACACGTCCCTAGTCTAACTCATTACATCCTTAGGTTCCTTAGTCATATCAATCAATGGAGTCATTCCCCTTAAGGGTACTTATTCTCTATTTAGATGTGGATGTTAAATTTACATTGTTCTTTACTTGGAATACAACTATTATTGATTCATAAATAAATTATAACGTATAAGTGCTAAAATAAATGCAATAATAAAAAAACAAAATCAAATAAGTAAATACAAGAAAAATGGCAAATGAAATAACTATCCAAAGTAAGTAATATATATATATATATATATACAACTGCAAGAATGGTGCTTAAAAAAACACAACATTAAATGTTGCTTTAAACATTTTATACCTTTTAAACAACTTAACAAAACAAAATATTAAATGTTGCTTTAAACGATTTTCTATTTTTAAACAATTTTATAATACTTTAAATTTTTAATAAATATTATACTTTACTGAAATTTCTAGAGTTTTGTACTGAAAATAAGAAGATTGGATACTTATTAAAATAAGAAGATTGAAATTTGTTTTGTTGCCCATACAAACACATCTATTTTCACAATAGGCGTCTTTGCTGTTATATTTCATATATATCCAGAACACGACATGGAAGCTGCCGGTGCCAGCTTATCTTCATATCTATTTTCACAATAGGCGTCTTTGCGGTTATATTTCATTTAAGCCCCTCTCTACGGAACAGTGCAATGTTGAGAAAAATATAATAAAGAATTGCAATATATTTATATTTCTGTCAGCCTTCATTCCTCTCTCTTAGGGTAGGGAGATTTTTATCAGCATTCCTTTTTCTCAGGGCAGGGAGACCTGGTTATAAAACGGATATATCTCGTAGCGCACAGTGCAACTGGCAAGATACAGTTGAGCTCCAATCCGTGAAGAACAACACCCATTCATAGCTCCAATCGCTTTTCTCAAGCAGACACCGCAGTCGGGCGCTGCGAGAGTTCTCGAGCACATTTCTAATCCATAAACAGTGACAGAGGAATTCACCACCCATGATCCGGTGGCGAATCTAGCAACGTTTAGAGGAGCCTCCCCCGCCAGGGTCTCCATGAGATTCCCGAGAGTGTGCTGGAAAGCTTTAATATCCTGGTTGCTCTTAACATTCTCAAGAGCATAGGCAACGGTGGTATCAAGAACAGAGGCAAAACTGTAATTCTCATAGCGAATGAAGCAAGATTCCAACTGAATCCGAGCGCCGATGGCATTGGGGCAGTCTTGATAAGTCATCTGTGAAGCTGCAGCGGAACAGGTTTCGCAGTCGTGGGGAGAGACGTCGGGCCTGCATTGCAGAAGGCCGTAGACTCCGCCATAAGTATATGTTGCCAATCCGGCAGTGGGGGCAGCTGCATTAACCAGGTATTGCATTACCCTGTTGACGTTGCTCTCGTATATACTGCCATTGCTGTATTTATTTACATTGCAGAGACCGTAAATAAACGGATCGGACTGCGCATCAACAGTTGAGATTGAAATTAAATTAAACTGCAGTCCAAGTAACAATAATCCCATCAAACACCACCGCCATGTTATCATACCTTCCATCTTTTTAATACGTTTCCGAATAAATGCAAAGAGTGACAGAGATCAAAGAGAAAAATAAATGACAGGCAGGCAGCTGGTTAAATGCACAGGCAGAGACACAGCTAATTGGCAGTGGATATTGAGAACGAAGACAAGGAAGGATTTTATAGATAAAGGATGCGATGTGGAGACGAAGCGAATTGGAATTTGGTGGTGGATATTCATAAGTGGGCTAAGTCTACTTCTAGGACTAGGCGAGCGAGATGGTGGAATTGGCGTCGCCACTAAAGATAATAATAATTTATTTACTGGACTTTTTCAGAGATCGAATGATGAACTCAGTCAGACATTTGGCATTGAATATATTTTCATAGCTCGGAGCTTCCGTTGAAACGAACGACATAAAATATTAAAAATAGATGTAGCAACACCATGTTGCCGTGATAAACCAACACGGGCGTCGCCTTTGATGGAAGAAAAGGTCTTCCCGATTGAATTGCATTAGATCTTTGACAGGTTCATAAATATGTTAATATATAGGCAGTTACCACCGAAAACGAACGATTATATAAATATTTATAAAGAATCTTTACAACTATACTTGTTGGTTTGTGTGGTAATACATCCTATTTTTAAAAGTTTCATAAATACTCTAGTTTATATGAAAAGTTAAATGAGGGAATAAAAGGAATCTTTTTAATTTAGGTTTTAATTCAGGAGGTGTAGAATAGATGGTGAATAGGTGTAAAGTTGGAAATGGATTGGACCATTCAAAGATTTCAATATATATAAAAACCTGATTTTGCCCTAACCTATCTTTCTATGTTTCAACCAAAACATATTTTCTCATTCTAATTTTTACTCACTGAAATTGACTAACATAATGTTTGAGGGTTCCATTAATTTTAACTAATTTCAACCAAAACCTTTTTTTCAATTGAAAGCTATAATAAGTTTTTTTAGCAAAAAAACATATTAATATAATAAAAAAGTTACCTAACTCCAAATTCTAGCATGCCATTCTCACGAAAAGAAAACTCAAATACTTTTCCTTAAAGAAATCAATTTTCCATTAACCTAAAACTAGTTATGAACCCTATAATATTCTCATAAATTAGTTATGAACCCTACAATATTCTCATGACTAAGTGGATGACCATTGATATATGATAGGAAATTAGAATTTAAGAAATTATAAATATTCATGAACATATTATACATGGAAATGCTACTTACTATTTAGGAGGGAGAAATACATGTCAAAGGATAAAAAACCCAAGATTTGTAACATTTTATATAATTATTACCACACAAGGAGAATATGGTAGCAACATTGGGCATAGGTAGAGAAGATTGCCAAGCACCATACCAAGTGTGGTTGTATTAGGTTTGGTATTTACTTCGTAGATGGACAAGAATAGAGAAGTCATTGCTATCCTCCAACAATTGAATAGACCTTGGTGTGTACTTGGGAATTTGTTTCCTAGCTAGTACATGTTCTTGGATATGCTAGTAGATATGTTTTGGGTGGTATTGATATGATACCTTCACTAACTAGAAATATTAGCTCACTCAACTCAAGGAGACAAGCTGGTCAATTTAAGATGGTCCATGTTATTTTTTTTCATCCCACACTTAAAAAAGGAGGATATGGAAGTTATCCTACATGTCTTTTCTATTTGAGATTTCAAAATTTTGACTGTAGTGAGAGGTATTATACCATCGACATTTGGATATTGCAACGGTTATCATTCAACCATTTACATTTTGAGCTACATACTACTATAGTGTCATGAGAGGGACCCAATTGACAATGAACTATACCACGATGGTGAATGGAAGATAGTAGGGTAAAGTGGCTCTTCATTTTTTCCTACCAAATGCTTGTAGTATCTTCCACATGATAATATGTTACAACATTTTTGAATCAATTGAATATAATGTGCATGTGTGCTTGATTCTATATCAAGATCTTGCAAAATTCAATGCATAATTATTCACAAGCACATGCATAAATATCATAAATTCAATTAGATAATCAAAATATAAATAAAATACGTACTTACTCCAAATAGAATAGGAGAACTTGATAACCTTTGAATAATATGTAATGACTTAAAATATTAAGAATTGGTCATTGGGTAGAATAGTTTTTTCTCCTTGCATTTGAGCCAAGTCAACGATGAATGTGTGTCTAGATTCTTAAAAGAAAGTTTGGGAAACATATACCAGTATAAATTCAAATATAATTTTGTAACTATATGATGTGATTTTAAATAATGTTCCTATATGATGGAGTATTGTAATTTATGTCTTTATATTCTCAAAAGATAATTTAGGATATATGTTACATTTTAATTCTAGCATGTGTGTTTATTATATATTACTACACAAGTGTGTACATAAATGTAAATCATGATGATGCACTAAAGTATGATCAGCATTGAAAATAAACATCTCTAACAACTTCCACATTATAAAATATCCATAAAGCTTTAATAATATATATTTTCAAATTTGTAATTTTTATTTTATATTAAATTGGTGTGGTTTTACATATGGAGAACACCATTGTGCTATAATATTTTAACATAATCAAGATACAAAATTAAAGAATAATAATGGTGCATACATAAGTATGTTTATAATAAAAACCCTAATCACTATTTCATTCCTTGAACAAAAGTTTGAGGGTCTAGTCTTGTACAAGATACGTTTATCGTGGAAGGCTTTGGGGTGGCCAGTCTTTTGTGAAAAACGAAATTTGTAAGAGATTGTAGGTCACATACAACTGTGCAGAGGAGAAATTTCAGCTATGTAACTTCTTACTATTCATCTCAAATTTTCCCCTAATTGTTTACAAAATCGTTATTTTTTTTTTTTATGTTTCTATTAACATTACAATGCATTTTTAGGAAAATAAAAAGTTTTCATAGTCACCTTCAACAATGGAAACCGTAGATTTATTATTGTTTCCCTTCTATTTTATGTGGCTATAAACATTAGAATTACAATTTTACCCTATCTACTTCTTCTAGGAACTGAATATTCAATGGATTTGTGTATATAGTGGGAATATATTGCAATGGGACCACTTATTTCATTGGATCCCAAAAATGTTTCTTGTGCTCTTTTTCGAAAAAAATACTTTCACAGTAATCCAGTGTGCTCCCTAGAGTATAATAGACCGACAATCTTTTTTTAGAAAACTTGATAGTTTAGATTTAGTTCATTTAAAAAAGGTTTACCAATTTACTGGTGTGTATTCACGTGTGTGATGCACTGATGCATATACATGTACAATACACAATGATCAAACCGAAAACTCTTTTAGCTTGAAATAATTTACTTTATTTGGAAAACACATTTCATAGTTTATCTATTTATGATGCAAACAATATATTGATAGAAGATGTCCGACATAAGTTCAATGAAAGCTTTTTTGCAATGAGGACAATGGAAGAGCATCCCAAAAAGATAACAAGGGAAGTTGTTTGAAATTTTACTACTATTTGAATTATTTGTATGTTTAAATGATGTATATTGGCTAATGTTTGTCATGCAAAGAAAATACATGAATAAACTTGTTATGATTGTTTGCAATATGTGTGCAAATTAAGAGCATAAAAACTTGATGGAAATGTTGCAAAGAGATGCATTCGGTGAATCAAAAGGTAATCAATATGGAGTTTTCCTTTCAATTTTCAATAATAATGTAGCTATTAAGAATAATCACTAACATGTTTTAAACACTCTATTTCACATTTTTTGAATGTTGTTCAAGGACCAAAAACAAGGGAAGGGAATTCCATGCTAAGAAGATAGAAATTATGAAGTATGTAAATGATGATGAATTGCTCCTCGCTTAATATCAAGTGGTGATGGAAATTAATAAAGGGAGGAAACCTTATATAAAACTATGAGGGCTGTAGTGGAAGGAACATATAGACATAGTTTATGGTTAAAATACCATGATCAATCCAATGGCTCAAGGAATTAGCTTATATATAAACGATAGAAAGCATTTCTAGATCAATGATCAATGAGAGCCGTCAAATAAGTTATATAACTTGACGAGAACCCGACAATGTTCTCTTTTCTTTGGAGGTCATTTTTAGAAGCTTTTTTTACCTGAGCCATTGTTTTTCAATTTTGAATCATCCGAGTCATAAAAAAATATAATATTGATTTACAAATGAATTTTTTCAAATTTAACAAAGAAACATACATTTCGTAGCTAGTTATAATGAAAAAATATGTACATTTTGGAATTTTTTTTTTCAGATTTAGAAGCTAGTTATGAAAAATATATACATTTGAGAAGTTTTTTCTTTAAACTTTCATTTTAAATAAGTCATTTTATGGACAAATTTGTTAAAATAAAGAGAAAATAAAGTCATTTCAAACCATTTTTAACGTACTTTCAGAGATTTTATGTATAAAAATGATACTAATTATCAATATTTTCCATAAATAAATCAATCACATAAACTCAACATAAAGTGTACCATATATTTATAAACAACATATTAAAAACATAATACTTATTATTACACTAAAACCTTAAAGTCAAAATATTACGAAAATATCTCATCAAAAATTTGTCAAATTTAACATTTTCCTCAATGACATGAAACTAATAAAGAATATCATGCAGATCAAAATTTTGATCAGAATCAACATTTTCTAGAGCTTAGCTCTCTTTTTGTGTAATATCCCGAATTTTGGACTAGCTATTTTTGTTGTTATATTGGGCCACGGCCTGAGCACCTGTGTTTTATTTTGAGTATTGGGAATGACCCCTAGCACCTATGATTTATTCTTTTATATATTGACATATCGGGCATGGACCCTGACTGACTTCTTTATTTGAGTGTATACTGGGCGAGAAGGCCCCAATGTTGTAATGATGTTCTTAAGTGTAATGTCCCTAAAAATATACCCTAATTTTTTTTTTTCTTAAGGGTTTCCACATTGTCGTAAACTCACATTTACCCAAAATACTTTGGTACTCATAACTTAAGTGATGTTCTTCTTGTTTATTTCATTAATAACTAAGCGGGTTACCGCAATACTTTATTTTTTTACACCGATCAGAGTATATCCGGATCGTATACGTTTTCGACGACAAGAATCAATCTACTTAATATTTACAATATGCTTTTAATCGTCATAACCATTCTAGCCAAATACTTAACATTTCGCTTTTAAGAGTGCTATCCAACTTTCATAATTGTAATACTTATGCTGTACTAAGCTCATTATCTTTAGAGGTCAAAATATCATCTAACCATTTTTAAGGATGAATTCAATTCAGTACACCTAGTAAGCCTTACAAATATGTAGTGAACTATTATGCCTAAAACGTCTAAATCTTGATATAGAGATGATCATTCGTTTTCTTTCAACTCAACCAATATATAACACGTACATATTTATATATCCTTTTGAAACCATAATAATATCTAAATGTATTAATAACATCTAAATATATTTACATAACTAAAACCACATCTTTCCTTTTCAATCCAACAAATATAAAACTTATATATATATTTCTAATTCATAATCATTAAATCCTACCCATATTTTCTTTTATAAATAGGTATGAGCTTCATAGAGCATAACGTAATAATTTAGATGCTATTCAAACAACTATTTAATTACCCTCGTTACCTCCTTTGTCCTTAAATCGAGGCTAGGTCCTAGATGTAATTCAAATAACTATTTAATTACCCTCATTACCTTCTTTGTCCTCAAATCGAGGCTAGTTCCTAGGTGTAATTCAAATAACTATTTAATTACCCTCATTACCTTCTTTGTCCTTAAATCGAGGCTAGGTCCTAGGTGTATATATAAGTTACCGTAATTTTCATTTATAAGTTACATGTATAAATATAAATCAAATTCACTTTAGATAAATTATAAATATAATTAATATATTTAATATAATAACCCAAATCTTTAGTAAAGGAGTTTTGTTTTAAACGGAGAGTATTATGAATGCACCTTTTTTTTTCTTCCATAATATTAGCAATAAATAAATGTAATTCTCAAACAATGTCTAAATGGAAAATAACTATGCGTTAAGCGTTTCCACGGGGAGTCATTTACTAATTTCCGAATATAAATTTAATTCTAAATTTATAATATCCATGAATGCCCGTTTAACTCTTATATGTAGGAGACTAATATTCAACGGCTATTTTATATTCATGCAAAGAAAGGGAAGATGAATACATACTGCAGTTCATACACACAGAAAGATTAATACATTGCCCATCAAGAAGTCACTTTAGAAGGTCTGTCATCCGACTGGTAAATAATTATGTCAACGGCTACAGCGACGGCAACGCCAACAGAAACAAAGTAATATATCATATATAGACAATACTGTTAGAACACATAGACATAAGTCATTATTTGATAGCTACTCATTTGGATCGGTTCAGCTGATGATAATCAATAATTATCTACATAGTCACTGTAAGTCAACCGATAGAAAAACTCTATTGAAGCCTCATTGCCGTAGATCATCGCCTGAGGGTCGTTACTTATAGACACTAGTTTTTAAGCATTTGATCCACTCTATACAGGTTGCGATCCAGATCTGGGTGGAATGGAATGCACAACTTGGCTGCTTGGTTGGGCTACTCGGTCGGGATACTCTACCAAGCTCCTTAGTTTTTGGGCTATCAAAGAATGCATGGAGGCCGCCAGAATTAAAACGCAGGCTATGTAGGCGAGATAAGATATTTAACTTAGCCAAATCTCAGAATTATATAATATCATTAATGTTTAAAACGTCCTCCGTGTAGCCAACGGGTCGTACGGAGCTTCCAAGTATGGAGACGATGGTAGCTGGTAGGTATGGGAAGTAATTGGGAGATGCAGGTTCGACATAAGCGTCTGACCGTGAAGGTGCAGAAATCAACATGCAAACAATCACTGAGAGCGGGATGGAGAAGATAGCGCCACAGGAAGGAAGAGTTGTCAAACGTGGGAATTTGGTATACAAATCTAGTACTTGCTGCCACATCTCATATTTACAGAATTAATACAGATCTCAGATATATAAAATCAATATTACAAATAGAGGATTATACACATAGGTACTGCAGATATAAAATCAAAATTACAAATAAAAGATTATACACAGAGATACTACAGATATAAAATCAAGATTACAATTAAAAGATTATACACCGAGGTAGTGCAGATATAAAATCAAGATTTAAAAGAGAAGATTAAATCTACTTCATAAACTAAATTCCGATTAATGAAGTAACACGGCTATAGGATCAGAGTTCTCTCTTTTATTAAATCTAAAGAATCATAATACAACTAAACAACAAATACCATAAATTATCGGTTGCATCAAGAAATCTGAAAGAATGAAACAGTGAATTACAATATACAACAGTATCTTAAATGACAGACCAGATCTCCACAATTCATTCAGAAAATAAAATACGCATAGATCGGGATCTATCTAATGCAGCCAAGTATAATACACGAACTTTCAATAAATAAATTTAATTACTCGTATTCACATATTCTGTGTCAAAGAGTTTAATTTTGGTTCCATTGATGTAATTGGAAATTAAGACGAAATAGAAAAGCTTGACGAACAATTTTTAAATAAAAAAATGGGGAACAATACTTATCTTAACAATTAGAGTAAGGCACCAAAGACTTGACTGCAACATTCCTCCCTTCCAACTGATCTCTGTTCGGCGTAGGTTTTTCCCGCCGAGAGACCACCCCCGAGCTGGGCACGAAATCCACTAGGACGAAGAGTAATCTTCAGCTTCCTATAATTAAATCTTACTTATATTTTACATTCCCTTCCTCCTCTTGAAGAACCTCTCCCTTTTCTGAACACCCTCGTGTCCCTTATATAGACAATCTATGTTTTGACTATCATCATAAGTCCTTGTTGGAACTAATTAACTTGTTTAATCTTAGTTATTTTTAACTGATAGATTTACTTAGTCAACCTTTGGTTAATTGATCTTTTAACTTCACTAATGTTTAAGTTTATTTATATTTATCTAATCATAAATAACTTATCTTTAAATTAACTCAATATCTTTAATTAGTTCACTTAACTTATCTTTAAATTAACTCAGGATATTTATTTAGTTCACTTAACTTATCTTTAAATTAATTCAAGATCTTTAACTTAGTTTACTTAAGGTAATTATATTATCTCAACATAAATAAAAGTAACTTGCCTTTAACTATCAATTTATCTAGTTAACATACTATTATTAGATAAGTGTTTCCCATGCATACTTGTGCATTTAGTTACTATTTATCCATTCATAACCATGCATCAACTACCAGTTAATATTCACCTATTTTATTTATCTTTTTTTTAATAATATTTTATTATAAATACCAATCTGTTTCCTTGGTAATAATAACTCATTTATCTTTTATTCCTAATTTATAATCAGGAAAACATTAGTCATTTTTCACTTACGAAATTTAACGACATCTTTTGAGGCTAGGCCACCAATGTTCTTTATGTTAATTTCTTATTTTTACTTAATGGTGCTTATCATAGATTAGCCTCATGCGAGTAGTTAGATGATAAGAACTTGTTAGTGCTTTGTGCCGACTAGAAGTTTCTTCGACATCCTTATCTAGAACTAATTTTTAACATACTTTAGACATAAGTGTTTTTCTTAATGAACATAGCAGTTCACATTAAGTGCTCACAACACTAGGATGAAAAATGTAATCAAAACTCATGGCCATGAAGCCATTCACTCTCTCCCCCTAGTGGATTCCATGCCCCATTCGTTTCGTTGCGTCAAGCCTTCAGTCTCCTAAGTCTACAAATTCACTTAACACTTAGGAAAACATAATCATACTTAAAAGTATTACCTGCGAAGCTCCTTCAATGAGATCCTTGCCGTTGGCGGGTACATAATTGTACTTTCTCTTGCACTAACCCTAAGGGAGAAAAGCGGGATATTACATTCATCTTTGATATGGGTACAAACCTTAATATACTTAGATGATCTTTTGTTACTTACTGTGCAGAGCTACGATTTTACATGATTTGACTTATGAGTGTGTTGAGCGTGGACTCAGAAACACACATATAACCTACGTACTGGGCATAAGCCCTGATGTACTTAGAAGAATGTTTATGTACTAGGAGTAAGCCCCGAGGTACATTGAGTGTTGGGCCTAAGCCCTGGAGCACTCCAAGCTTGATAAACGAATACCGGATCCGAGGCAACTTAAAAATTCTAGATGTGTCTCACAACAACATTCTAGCACTATTGTTGAGCAGAGGCTTATGTGTTTTTTTTTTCATTTTTAACTTTATTTTTAGGAGTTGTGTTGTAACGATAACTTTTGCTAGGGTCATAGTTTGAAACAAGGCCTAATTTTAAACACCCCACAAATCAGAGTGATTTCGGAAGCACCACTTTTTGATTGAGGGGATGATTTGGGGTTTTAATTGCAATCACATTGATCAGGGTTTCAAAAAAGTTGTAAATTTGGCTTCGAAAAAAAAAGGTGCTACTGGTAGCACAACTTTTCAAATCTAGGGTTTTTTGTTGTTGTTTTTAATGCAAAAATATGCGTTTTTATGGCTAGATTTCTCGTTTTGAGTATAAAGTTCTAGTCAAGTTGTATACCTTGATGTCGTACTTCCAATAGAAAAAAATAACAATAACAAAAAATATCATTTAAAACTTATTGGTATTGATATATCAATGCTTTTTCATGGCGCATAAAACTTGTAGGAAACAAATTATGGAGTGGGACCAACATAAGTCTTGTCAAGAGATGACGTGAGGAATGGATTTTAAAGAATGTATATTTTTTACGAATTATGTCTTTCTATGGTACACTTTTCAATTTACATGTATCATGTATATATATTCTATTATAAATGTAGATATACTCATTACACGTTATTTCTATACTTTTAGATGGAAAATTATGAGGAGGAAAAAAATCAAACCAATCAACAAAGCATTAGGTAAAATAACCCAAGTACATTAATATTGCCTACAAGTGATGAAGAAATGAGGCATGCAAGCAAATCAAGCAATGAAAATAGTTTGAGCGAAAAATGTTCTCACAAGTGGTATATTTTGAACCGTTTGCTTTTGAAAATCAAACATTTTGTTTTTAATATATTGAACATATTATGCCAATTGGATGAACTTAGGTTACCAATAAGTATAACAATTATACATTGACATTTTGATTGTTTAGGACCTTTATGTTGTCCCATTTTATACGAATAAGGGTCTCTTATTCATATATAATAAAATGAGTTTCTTATTTCAATGCATTGTCCAATATTGCAGAATGCTACATTGTTGATTAAATATATGGATGATTAATATATGGATATTATAGATGGATGATTATATATTTCAATTCAAATATATGTGTAATCTTAAGGTATAATAAATTATTACAATTAGTATATACAAACACAATAATTCAAATTCAAATATCAATAGTAATATAAAGATTATTTGGTATTTTAATCATTAATTGAAAATTTGAAAAAACAATTAATTAACATATAAACAGATTGATGCATTGTATTTTCTAAACTCACTTAAGGGTGTGGGGCATACGTACATTGTTAATGGTGTGGTTTTTTTTACATTGTGAGAAATTATTCATTGATGTTTTTTACTGGATTAATTGCACGGGTGCTTCTAGTTGTCATCAATAGTACACCACTAACATGGTTCTCAAGAAAGAATCAACATTAGTGCTTTATATATAACATTTGCACGGGTTCTATTATGTATAGTATGTGCACCAAAGTCCATATAAAATGGAAATGGTAATATCAGCAGTGATCGTAGTTGTGAATCGTCGCGACCAATTTGTTTTCAATCATAACAAGAACCAATGATGCAAACAATAATACATGGACTAGGGAATTATATAAATGAAAAGCGTCAGTGCATAACATTTAAATTGTGCACATGAGTTCTGATATACTTGAGATTAGATAGTACATGTATGCTCATAAAGAACTGATGCATACATGTGATATATGCACATCGATAAAAAAAAACTATGTTATAACCTCTAACAACCCAATATTTTTAATTTATGATGAACATCCATTATGATATCCACCAAAAACTATCTTACCAATGGTGGATGTTTTTTAGAATTTTTTTCCAAATCATGTAACGCTAAAAGCCTCCACAAAAATCTCTACTAGAAAGTGTTTTCCTTGTAGTTATTGCCAATTTCTCTTATTCTATCATTGTTTAAAGAAACATCTTGTTCTCTATGCAATTTTCTAAGTTGTTCATCTCCTTCTTTGATTTGCTTGGAAAGTTCTCAAAGTCAGTTCTACTTTTTCTTGACAGAATGATATAATACCATGATTTTGTCATTTTTGCGTTACTATCTCTAGATATGTAGAGCATAACGCACATCGGGAAAAAATAAACTAGGTACAAAAGGATTACGGATACCAATACGAGAAAATAAAGAGGGAGATTTAGCATAAGGACTAGGACTAGGTTTGGAGACAGAGAAGGTGGATGGCACAAAAGTGAAGGAAGAGTCCACCATGTTGTGCTATGAATGTTGGTGAGAAAATTAAGAAATGTGAGAAGAAAGGGTGTATATATCATGCACTTGGGAATGCGGAAGGGAAGTAAATTCTTGTTGGGAAATGGAAAGAGATTCTTGTAGTTCCTTTCAAGTAGGAAAAATAGAAAACATTTTAACAGATAGAAAATGAAGTTCATAAACTAACATCTTAGAGATTAAGTTTACATTAGTAGATGAATCAGAAATAGAGAGTTGGTTTGCATCTAAATTTTGATGTTGATGAATCTTGATCAAAATTAAAATGAAATATGAATCTCAATTTTTATAGTTGGAACATTCATCCCATTCCACAAGATTAAGTTGTTTACTAAATTGTTCTAGAAGCTCAGAATTTATTTTTTACCTCTATCATTCATGACACTTATGAGCACATTGTTTGTATTTATAAAAAATGAAGCATTGTTTTTAGATCTCGAGGAATACAATTTCTTCAAATAAATTTTGTTCCTAAAAGAATGTTTAGAAGATTTTGTTCATTTTCATTGCAATTTGGATGAATGCCAATATGACTTTGATACAATGTGACATTGTTCACAAGAACAATTATGTCCACAACTTTGTCTCCTTTTCAACTTATGTGTATTGCTTTTCCAACCAAAATCACAATTCTCTATAAAAGCATAAAAGACACATTTTTCAAACCCATGAGATTATTTCTTTAGAATTATGATTGCTTTGTTCTTAAGGCATGTCTATTGTAATGTCTTCACAATTTCACCATGAAGACATAGCAACGACAATGTGACAATATTAATCTTATCCTTCTTGAATCTATTTTTGACTAACTAAGGGACTATGCCTCACAACATGACTAAATAAGCCCTCAAGTAAGTCACACCAGAAAGATATTTGGTATTATCAAGAAGATCTCTCATGGCATAGATAAAAACATAAGTTTGTCCCAAATTGCATAATTTTTGTGGTATAAAAATATATGGATACATATAATTGAGTATAGGCATAGGACTCCAGATTTGATTCCACAATGTTGATTAGCACACTTAAGATCACCATCAGTAACAGTAGTTCTTCGAATTTCATCAAATAGGGAACCCCCCTATTCTCTAGTTGAATTGTAAAACCCTAATTCAATCTAAAGGAAATCTCTCTCCATGTGGCTTTGTCTTCATGGAAGGACTTCTCAGTATTTACCTAGATTTCCCAAGCATGGAATGCTTTCATTATATCAGAAGGGATTTCACAACTCAAATCAATAATAGGGTCCATTGACATAATAAAATAAGAGGAAGGAGTATCTAATTGATCTAAAGACACTTAGAACACTTATATTTTTAGTACTTGAAATTGAAATAATACCATGTGTTCCATCTAGGGGTGCTTGGAATTACCTAAGAAGGACATAATTCAATGTGGTGTGACCATCTATTAAAGGGTTATCTGCATTCATTTATCTATTCTTCCTCATGTTTAACAATTTTTAATCCTTGTATCTCAGGAGTCTACACTTTGACCAATTTGAGCTTTACTACTATTTTTTAAAGAATATTTTTAACATAAGCCATTTTATTCTTCTCTTTTATTTCTATAAATAAATCCTTTTCCTATTCCTCTTTTAATACTATTTTGGATTTGAAGACAATTTTCTCCCTTTTGAAGAATGTTTAAGAGACGCCATGGTAGAAATAAGACCATATTATTTTGGATAATACACTTGAATAATTGTAAGGGGGAGTGGCTGAATTTTAAACATATTCAATGACCTCCAGTATAATTTCTAATTTTTCTTTGACATATGCTAACCTTTCAACATTCTCTCGAAGAGTTTTCAAATGATCGTTTAATTTTTCTAGACAAAAAAATTCTATGTGGATATGACTAATATGCTCTTTGGTTGCAACATCATATCTAGCCATGTTGTCTGCATTTTGTTTGAGGGAAAGAAATTGATAATTTGAAAAAATCAATTGCCTAACTTCAAGCTTTGGATTTTCATCTTCAAGCATCCCATATTAAAAAAATATAATTCAACAACTACGGCTCCATGTTTAATTGTAGGATGGAAATTTGTAGGAGGAAGTCATGTTCTAGGAATATACCATGTATAAGTTGGATTTTCAATTGGTAGAAATGGGCAGTGAGTTTTCATCTAAAAAGGATTTGAAGAAGATTGAGCATAATCAAAACAATATATACAGTAGGAATCATGTGCATAATGATTTTTTTTAGGTGCATGCTCACTAGAAAAAAAACAAAGGTAGAAAGTTGGGTTGACACTTCTTCTAGATGTACTCCAACAATTCTTTGATTTTTTATTCAAACTATCAAAAGGTATAGTCATAATGATTTTATATATGAGCGGTCATTCTTTGATTAGAAAATAAAAGATAATTGATTTGGGATATTCTAATAGACTAAGATGTTTTTATTCCGATCATTGATCCAAAGTATATATACTTTAAGAATCATGTTTTGAATATTATAAGGGCATGCAGTCTAAATCCAATTGGACAATGGTCTTGTTTCCATTCTTATGGAATTGAAGATCGGTAAAATCAAGAACTACATTTTCTTTTTACTAGGTCTTGTTGCCATGTTTTCATGTTTATGGTAGATGGTGAGCTTAGGAAGGAGTGCAGGAATGGAAGTGCTAAAAAAATATAAGGATAGTAGTGGTGTCTAATTGGACTGATTCATTAAGAGAAGAAATATTAAAACTAACCAATTGAATATAAGGTTGGATAAGTTCATATATTTAAGGATAAGGGAGATTAACAATATAACAAGGTACAAAAATTACTATATGAATCCATTATGGAAGGGTCCTTCAAAACCTTTAATAAGATCACCACTAAATTTAATGTCTTTCATCAATAACAAAACATGGGCTAGACATGTACAAGCGAGGGTGGACAAAAGGGTTGAGACAAAATTGAGTAACTCCTATATGGATATATAAGTAACCATTAGAAATACCCCATTAAATATCTTCATGTTTAATAATTGATAATTTATAAATAGGTTGTTGAAGAGTAACTGGAATATTAGTATAAGTGTATTAGACTCTAGATGAAGCCTTAGAAAGAAAAGGATCCAATTTGATCAAGTTTCTCTACAAGAGTATGGAGAAGAAATTGATTTGGATGAAGAGTGAAAGATCATATAAATAATATGAGGAGGAATGTTTTTCCTTTGTGAAAAAAATGGAGATGGTTTTGGGCCAAGTGGAACTATAAGATCTATAATATATCTAGAATTACATCCAAATACGTAAGGAATTGAGGCCATTTGTTGTAATATGAGGGATTGCATGTGGTTACCAACAGTGCAAAATAAACATATAATCATACACGAGAGCATATACACATAGAGTAAGGAAGAATTAATGGTCACACGAGTAAAAAGTATCTTGTATTATATCATAGAACCATACTATACAATGGAGGACAATAGTATATATTTCTTGTCTCACTGGCCTATGTGTGTGTGATGTACATTCGGTTAGGCAGTTAAAATTGTGCAATTGCTCGACATTTATCTTAATTCACTGGACTGAAATGGGCCGACCAACTGGATGGTTGGTCATGAGGACCTAGTCAATTCATCGACTAGGCTCCTCCAACATCTTCCTCACCCAAAAACTCTTCTTTGTCTTGAAGAGACAATGGAGATGTGATAATTCAATATTACAAAGTTTTATGAATTATGGTTGTTGAGAAGTAGATGTTGTTCCTATAGGATTTCCTTCAATGCATGCGTCAACTATGGAAGGGGTGGTGATGGCTAGATATTGTTGGAAGTCTCCCGAGTCAACTACTATTGTATGGATGCTTATGCTAACTATGGTTAAATCTAACAATCAAAAGATCTTTTCTAGCATAGGGCTAACTCTCATGCATTGTAATTATGGGGTGAGGTTTTGGTGTTGGATTTCCACAAAGCGCATCAACATACACACACACACACACAAACACACACACACTTACCATACACTCAATGCTCCTAGGGGTTTTAAAGTTAAGGAAGGGGGACAATGCACTCGATAATGTCTAAAAATGGTTGTATGTCAAACATGAACACGGTTGTCCTTTTGTGCCCAACCGATGTAATAAGGAGAGAGGTCTCGTGCGGCAAGGAGGTGAATAGAGTTTACAAAGTATTGGCATATTTTTTTTTGTTTGCATTGTTGAGGATGATCATGGATAGTTCATCTTTCACTTGATATTTTTTTTTAAAAGGGAGATCTAAAATTTTCCCCTTCGTTCTTAAGAGTGAGGAAGGATATTCCGTATTAGGGTTGGGGAGATTCACTATTTCTACATAACAAGAAGAGTTAGGAAATATAATTTTATGGGGAAAATCATCTCTAGGTTCAAAGTGGTCTAATAGTTGCTCGAAATTGTATAGATTTTTAGGGATGGATTGGCATCACAAGGAATCAAAATTTTAAGCATTTGAAAGTGGAATTTGTAGCAATAACACTGGTGAGGAGGTGATAAAGACACACTAGGACTAATGTAAGGGATAGATTTAGATTTAGGTTTAGGGTTGGGGGAGGATGGTGCGAGTTTAGTATTAAAAGGACGGTGGTAAGGAGAATGGAGACACATAGGAAGATGAGGGTGTTTTTCAAGTTTATGTTCCATGGGGAGGGCATGGTGGAAGGCTTGATCTAAAGTGTTTCTCTCAAACAAAGCTAATTCATGTTGAAAAATCTGTATAAAACCATAACTAAATTTACAAATCAAGACCTCTTTATAGTATGTGATCTATCTAGTTGGATATGGAACTTAGTAAAAATAGATCAATGTGATTTTGGAAGCTTTGTCTTTGGGCTTGTTATAGTCATGGCCATCTACATACCAATTTTTGCAAGGAGACGTGTGGGTAAATATAATAAAAGGAATCTCATGTGTCAATGTGCACGATCTTAGAGGTAGTTGGTTTATATTTATTAGATCCATTGTAAATCTCTATACCTTCATTTCAACATTGCCACTATGCTTGTGCCTTGCCTTCTAAATGGTTTCCTATGAGAGGTAAGCATTTCTATTCATTCATCAAACATGTCTTAAAATATGTATTTAGGTTTTGTATCCATGACTCTAGAAGTTCACCATACATTTTCCCTCCATATTTGGGTACTATGGTATAAGTATTAAGTTCCAAAAATGAGAAGAACACTATATATTGGTCTCTTAGGTCCTCTATGAGAGCACTAGAGATAGATAAAGGATAATATTGTAGACAAGAGATTCATCTTCATGTTAGGAAATTTCCCTTTATGTAGGCATTTTGTGAATAGAGAAGTCTAGGAAGTCAACCCACTATTGGAAGGGTGCGTTTGAGGTGGGAGGGTAGCCTCCAAGAGATTAAAAGTTATTGAAATACAAGTATTGGGTGGTACTTGATCCTAGAGATGTCGATCTAAAAATAGAAGAATCTTAGAAATCCAGTGAACCACTTGAAGAGTGGGACTGAGATGGGAGCTTAGCATCCATAGCTTAATTTTTTCATAAAAAGTAATTGATGGGTGGGATTTAGATCATAAAGATCCTAATTCTAGACAATAGAAAAAAACCTAGGAAGAAAATGCCAAGGGTTTGCATCGAAGAAGGATTTGGGTGGGAGGGTGTGCTAAAAAATATAACTAGATCTGAAAAGATTGAAATCAAAGCATTCAAATAATTCCTAGGAACAAATACATTTAGGATTTGCATAAAATTTATATCCAAGTGGGAGGGGGGGGGGGGGGGCTATTCTCCAAAAAAGAACCATATTAGAAGTAGTGTCTGTGGGGTGGGAGGGTGGAACCAAAATATCCCAATGCTAGAAGAGTATAGACTTGTTGTAGGCTCTAATACTAATTAATGAAGCTCTCTACCAAATCTTATGAATAAATGCGAGAAATTCATAGAAGAAATCCAAGAAAGAATAATAGATCCATGAATAATATGGTTAACTTTAATCTTATGGTTGAAGCCCTTCAATATATTTATAATAGTCTACTCAAGTTAATTGCAAACTAAAATAAACAATAAATTAAACGCCATTTGTTTATGCCAAAATTGGAATATAAGAAAAGAAAAACATATAAGGTTCAAGGGGGAAAATGGAATGGAACACAAGATTTTAGTCCCTAGTCTAACTGATTACATCCTTAGGTTCCTTAGTCATATCAATCAATGGAGTCATTCCCCTTAAGGGTACTTATTCTCTATTTAGATGTGGATGTTAAATTTACATTGTTCTTTAATTGGAATACAACTATTATTGATTCATCAATAAATTATAACATATAAGTGCTAAAATAAATGCAATAACAAAAAAACAAAATCAAATAAGTAAATACAAGAAAAATGGCAAATGAAATAACTATCCAAAGTAAGTAATATATATATATATATATATATATATATACAACTGCAAGAATGGTGCCGAAAAAAACACAACATTAAATGTTGCTTTAAACATTTTATACCTTTTAAACAACTTAACAAAACAAAATATTAAATGTTGCTTTAAACGATTTTCTATTTTTAAACAATTTTATAATTTTAATAATATTATTTGCGTAAATATTATAGTTAGTTTAAATTTTTAATAAATATTATACTTTACTGAAATTTTTAGAGCTTTGTACTGATAACAAGAAGATTGGATACTTATTAAAATAAGAAGATTGAAATTTGTTTTGTTGCCCATACAAACACATCTATTTTCACAATAGGCGTCTTTGCTGTTATATTTCATATATATCCAGAACACGACATGGAAGCTGCCGGTGCCAGCTTATCTTCATATCTATTTTCACAATAGGCGTCTTTGCGCTTATATTTCATTTAAGCCCCTCTCTACGGAACAGTGCAATGTTGAGAAAAATATAATAAAAAATTGCAATATATTTATATTTCTGTCAGCCTTCATTCCTCTCTCTTAGGGTAGGGAGATTTTTATCAGCATTCCTTTTTCTCAGGGCAGGGAGACCTGGTTATAAAACGGATATATCTCGTAGCGCACAGTGCAACTGGCAAGATATAGTTGAGCTCCAATCCGTGAAGAACAACACCCATTCATAGCTCCAATCGCTTTTCTCAAGCAGACACCGCAGTCGGGCGCTGCGAGAGTTCTCGAGCACATTTCTAATCCATAAACAGTGACAGAGGAATTCACCACCCATGATCCGGTGGCGAATCTAGCAACGTTTAGAGGAGCCTCCCCTGCCAGGGTCTCCATGAGATTAGAGCATAGGCAACGGTGGTATCAAGAACAGAGGCAAAACTGTAATTCTCATAGCGAATGAAGCAAGATTCCAACTGAATCCGAGCGCCGATGGCATTGGGGCAGTCTTGATAAGTCATCTGTGAAGCTGCAGCGGAACAGGTTTCGCAGTCGTGGGGAGAGACGTCGGGCCTGCATTGCAGAAGGCCGTAGACTCCGCCATAAGTATATGTTGCCAATCCGGCAGTGGGGGCAGCTGCATTAACCAGGTATTGCATTACCCTGTTGACGTTGCTCTCGTATATACTGCCATTGCTGTATTTATTTACATTGCAGAGACCGTAAATAAACGGATCGGACTGCGCATCAACAGTTGAGATTGAAATTAAATTAAACGGCAGTCCAAGTAACAATAATCCCATCAAACACCACCGCCATGTTATCATACCTTCCATCTTTTTAATACGTTTCCGAATAAATGCAAAGAGTGACAGAGATCAAAGAGAAAAATAAATGACAGGCAGGCAGCTGGTTAAATGCACAGGCAGAGACACAGCTAATTGGCAGTGGATATTGAGAACGAAGACAAGGAAGGATTTTATAGATAAAGGATGCGATGTGGAGACGAAGCGAATTGGACTTTGGTGGTGGATATTCATAAGTGGGCTAAGTCTACTTCTAGGACTAGGCGAGCGAGATGGTGGAATTGGCGTCGCCACTAAAGATAATAATAATATATTTATTGGACTTTTTCAGAGATCGAATGATGAACTCAGTCAGACATTTGGCATTGAATATATTTTCATAGATCGGAGCTTCCGTTGAAACGAACGACATAATTGGAGGAAGCCGAACATAAAATATTAAAAATAGATGTAGCAACACCATGTTGCCGTGATAAACCAACACGGGCGTCGCCTTTGATGGAAGAAAAGGTCTTCCCGATTGAATTGCATTAGATCTTTGACAGGTTCATAAATATGTTAATATATAGGCAGTTACCACCGAAAACGAACGATTATATAAATATTTACATCCTATTTTTAAAAGTTTCATAAATACTCTACTTTATATGAAAAGTTAAATGATATAGTTTGTGTGGTAATACATCCTATTTTTAAAAGTTTCATAAATACTCTAGTTTATATGAAAAGTTAAATGAAGGAATAAAAGGAATTTATTTTAATTCAGGTTTTAATTCAGGAGGTGTAAAATAGATGGTGAATAGGTGTAAAGTTGGAAATGGATTGGACCATTCAAAGGTTTCAATATATATAAAAACCTAACCTATCTTTGTATGTTTCAACCAAAACATATTTTCTCATTCTAATTTTTACTCACTAAAATTGGCTAACATAATGTTTGAGGGTTCCATTAATTTTAACTAATTTCAACCAAAAACTTTTTTTCAATTGAAAGCTATAATAAGTTTTTTTAGCAAAAAAACATATTAATATAATAAAAAAGTTACCTAACTCCAAATTCTAGCATGCCATTCTCACGAAAAGAAAACTCAAATACTTTTCCTTAAAGAAATCAATTTTCCATTAACCTAAAACTAGTTATGAACCCTATAATATTCTCATAAATTAGTTATGAACCCTACAATATTCTCATGACTAAGTGGATGACCATTGATATATGATAGGAAATTAGAATTTCAGAAATTATAAATATTCATGAACATATTATACATGGAAATGCTACTTACTATTTAGGAGGGAGAAATACATGTCAAAGGATAAAAAACCCAAGATTTGTAACATTTGTTTCGAACTTGACAGTTATATAATTATTACCACACAAGGCGAATATGGTAGCAACATTGGGCATAGGTAGAGAAGATTGCCAAGCACCATACCAAGTGTGGTTGTAATAGGTTTGGTATTTACTTCGTAGATGGACAAGAATAGAGAAGTCATTGCTATCCTCCAACAATTGAATAGACCTTGGTGTGTACTTGGGAATTTGTTTCTTAGCTAGTACATGTTCTTGGATATGTTAGTAGATATGTTTTGGGTTGTATTGATATGATACCTTCACTAACTAGAAATATTAGCTGACTCAACTGAAGGAGACAAGCTGGTCAATTTAAGATGGTCCATGTTATTTTTTTTCATCCCACACTTTAAAAAGGAGGATATGGAAGTTATCCTACATGTCTTTTCTATTTGAGATTTCAAAATTTTGACTGTAGTGAGAGGTATTATACCATCGACATTTGGATATTGCAAGGGTTATCATTCAACCATTTACATTTTGAGCTACATACTACTATAGTGTCATGAGAGGGACCCAATTGACAATGAACTATACCACGATGGTGAATGGAAGATAGTAGGGTAAAGTGGCTCTTCATTTTTTCCTACCAAATGCTTGTAGTATCTTCCACATGATAATATGTTACAACATTTTTGAATCAATTGAAAATAAACATCTATAACAACTTCCACATTATAAAATATCCATAAAGCTTTAATAATATATATTTTCAAATTTGTAATTTTTATTTTATATTAAATTGGTGTGTTTTTACATATGGAGAACACCATTGTGCTACAATATTTTAACATAATCAAGATACGAAATTGAAGAATAATAATGGTGCATACATAAGTAAGTTTATAATAAAAACCCTAATCACTATTTCATTCCTTGAACAAAAGTTTGAGGGTCTAGTCTTGTACAAGATACGTTTATCGTGGAAGGCTTTGCGGTGGCCAATCTTTTGTGAAAAACGAAATTTGTAAGAGATTGTAGGTCACATACAATTGTGCAAAGGAGAAATTTCAGCTATGTAACTTCTTACTATTCATCTCAAATTTTCCCCTAATTGTTTACAAAATCATTATTTTTTTTTTATGTTTCTATTAACATTACAATGCATTTTTATGAAAATAAAAAGTTTTCATAGTCACCTTCAACAATGGAAACCCTAGATTTATTATTGTTTCCCTTCTATTTTATGTGGCTATAAACATTAGAATTACAATTTTACCCTATCTACTTCTTCTAGGAACTGAATATTCAATGGATTTGTGTATATAGTGGGAATATATTGCAATGGTACCACTTATTTCATTGGATCCCAAAAATGTTTCTTGTGCTCTTTTTCGAAAAAAATACTTTCACAGTAATCCAGTGTGCTCCCTAGAGTATAATAGACCGACAATCTCTTTGTAGAAAACTTGATAGTTTGGATTTAGTTCATTTAAAAAAGGTTTACCAATTTACTCGTGTGTATTCATGTGTAACGCCCCATATTTCAACTAGATAGATTTATCCGTGAGACATATTGCACTTTATTTCTTTTTATCTATTGAACTCAGCTAAGAGTGAGTAAAATATACTTATGACACGATCGACCCGATTATATGTTGCTACCATGTTTATGTTGTTACTATGTTATGTTTTCATTATGACTATGATGCAACGATATTATGATGTTACTATGTTCATGCAGTTATTAAGTTATGATTATCATGAGATTCATTGCTTTTATGATGACAATATATGTTTTAGCGTTTTCATTGATGAAATGTGAAATATATGGTGTTGTTGTAACATCCCCAGAAGTTAGTGGATTTTTCAAACATACTTTATTAACATAAGAGTTCTCCATAATGACCTTTATATGGAATATGAGAACCAAAAGCCCTTTATTCTTGTTTGATAAAGACTATTAATAAAGAAAAACAAACGTCTTACATAATCATGCAAGTTCCATCTTTCCCATAACTAGCAAACTAGTAAACCATAATTTCCTATGCAAGGGTCTGCCAACTTTTCTACTAGTCCAGCAGAAAACATTAGCTCAAAACTTGAATACATCTATGCCAACATCACATGATGACGTGAACAAATCTAACACATGCATGACATAGTTAATCATCAATTCTATTTGTCCAAGCATTTCTTGATAAAGACATATAATCATAATTCAACGAATCCCATTATAATCACACACAATGCACAAAAGACAAGGGCCGATATACACGTGGTTCACCCAAATCTTTTGGGCAATGTCCACCAATTAGTTGTTGCGTCTTGTAATATTCATCAAAAGGGTTACATCCTGGCAACGTCATTGTTGCTCTTACAGCTTATCTCAAGGAGAGTATTTTTCATTACCTTTGTCGGTGAACACACTTACACAAGTTCAGAGGGCTTCCTTTATACTCCAAATATAATAGTATCAAATACTAGGCAGAGAAAAATTGTTTTTACGTGATGCCGAAGACAAGGATTGGACCTCAACTGTAACATCTCCATGAATATGTTAGTATTATTTTGAGAAAATAAAAACTTTTGGTCCTCTAGCCATTAACCAATCACACTTTAAGACCTCAATTATTTATAATACACTTTCTTGATACTAGTTATTATCAAAGAATGAAACATAATGACATAACATACCCGTGTGTCGATTCAGTACCTTAAGGGGAACTTTGAGAACTCTTTTCACTTGATCATCTACTCCTTAACATATCGCTTTAGTACTATTTAGTTAAATGATTAGCATTTCACCTCCCTTATCAACTTCATCCACACTAAGTAGTGATGCGAACACCAATGTACTAAACATTAATAGAAAACATATATAAAACGATCATGAGTAATTACTTGCTATTACACTCATCACTGAATTCTTCATGAAATACTTTGTCATAATATACATGGAAAGTAATAATGACACAAGCATCTAATTTAAACAAAGACTATAAAATCACACAAGAGATCATCAAAACAACATAAATTACAAATGCAGATCCATTTAATACCTTCGACCACACGATATGAATATAAGCGATTCCATCATGCAAAATGCTTCGAATCCCCAGAGTTTTTACTATAAGATACAGACTAGGAACTATAGATTCAGGGGGGCCATACTCTTATAAGATCTTCTCCACATGGACAACATAATAACCATTTAATACATTTTAAGAATAAATCACATGACACAACACACCAATTATCGTACACCATATATAAACGTGGTTCACCCAAAACTTGGGCTATGTCCACAACACCTGTCGCAATCTATATATTATTTCATCAAAATAATGATTACATCCTGCAACTCAGCGGTTGCATTGTTTACCTTCCATTACCTGGAAGTCTCTCTCTCATGGAGAACATCTTCTAACATTCAAAGTGAGAAGCCTTGCCATTTTTTCCCATAGTTCACATATTATAATACCTATATTAGCTATGTTCTAAACATACACTAATTATGTTTTATGGTTGTTGCCATACTTTCCACAACCTCTCTTGTAGAGAGTATTTCCGAGACCTGCCAATGCTAACAACAACTAGATCCATAATAATCCCATCATAGTTCCTTTCAGACATATAAACGAAGAGAGCTAAAGAAAACTCTAGTGAGTGTTTGTGTTTCCTTTTTCAACCTCTCCGACAATATATTACATTAACAATCTTACCCAAAACTACTCTCCTATATGATAATAAATAGTTATTTCTAAGTACTACTTACTACCAAATAAGTACTACTTATTTTAATATGCCACACTATTTATTCGCCTCCTTAGCTAATCAATCCAAAGGATGTTATCACTAACTCTCAAGGGAAAAAAATGAGTCAAAGTTTCTTTTTAAAGTATGGGACAAGTATTTTTAGAATACCCTACCAAAATTGACCGAATTAGACATATAGATCAAATCTGGTAATACAATACTTGCATTGCGTTCCCTACAGAGATCCAAAATATTTTACTCCACTGAGCTTTTAACAGAGTTACACGTGTTTTCTATTAGAATTTTGGGAACTCTCCTATATAAATAAAAACAGAGTCTTTCCCAGGGTCTATAATAGCTCCGTAATGTAATTCTTTGCTGGGGTATGAGTTCTTTAATCCACTCAAGGTAAGTAGGCAGAAGATCATGGCTCTCGATTTGGAACCCAGCTGCATGCTTAAGGCACTATAAAAGTATTAAAAATTAGAAATGCTATTTATATATTTCGCAATATGCAGAGGATAAAAGGAACTCGATCTAAAAGATAGATGCAGAAAAGGCTCACTGCAATTTTCAACAATATAAGGTCTGCATGCCATCTCTCTCAGAGATGCCTGCACCATCAACAAAGAGATCTGCGTGGATTTCTCTCTTAGAGGAAAAAGAAATGCACGTCTAGGTATTTCAACCCGCATGCCAGATAAATATATATAACACTCTTTTAAAGGAAGTAACTATCAACGTTTTTGTCGAGATCTTATGCAGAGCATCAAAGGGATCAACGCTTTTGCAACGATCTAAATTAGAACATTAAAGGGATCAACGTTTTTGCAGAGATCTATTTCAGAACAATAAAGGGATCAAGGTATGCATAGTAAAAAGATAAATACCAATGCAGAGTTTTAAAAGAGAAAATCACAACCTTTTCACCAAGAGACCTTACCCAAAAATCTAGGCACAACCATAATGCAATTGCAGAGTATAAAACTACATACCCATATGATGTGAGCAGGTTATATCACTCCCAGCGAAATGCAACAACCGACAACATAAGGATCTTACCGAAGGTCGAAGAGTTCTGGAAGAAGGATACTATACAACGCTTTCCTTATATGGAGGTCGCCAACAGCTGTAGAGTATCCAGGTTGCTCTTCTCCACTGTCGAGTGGCTTTCCCCAAAACTAGTTCTTCCACTTCACAACCTGGATTTCCCCACTCCAGAGTTGTTATTCCCCTAAATACATGGGGATCTAAATAAAAGAAATAGCCGAGATCTATCTTCTCAATCTACCGCTGTCGCTAGGATTCGCATCCATCATGTTTCAGAAGCCGTATCACCAGGTACAGAGGATTGTACTGTCCCCTCTCGATGGCGATACCTTTGTAGATATCCCCTCCACTCATGATACCCAGACTTGGGTTTAAACTACAACTCGATTGTAGAATTTTCAGATCTAGGGTTGTCCTCTGGTTCTCGATTTAACACGCCTACTCGCAGAGAGAATTACCAGCCCCCTCCAATATGCAGAGATTTCTCCTTTTGTAAACACCCATTCCAAAACTAAAATCCAATGGCTTGGCGGTGGTAGGAGTCATGGGTTTTTTCCTGAGTGACAAATGGCGGTCTTCAGGATTTGAATAGGTAACACGTGGTGGAGGTTAGGGTTCGGTTGCTCCACTAAGGAGACACCCTCCCAACATTCTCGATGCCGATCCGTTTTTCATTGAATACAAAATAATACAAGCATTCAACAACACTGAAATAACAATCATTCAACTAATAGACACTATCTCTTATCTCAAGAGACTTATTAATTAGATATTCACCAAGATTCTCGTACATAAACTTGTATATCGGTATATCTAGTTTCACTATCATACACCTATAATTCCTTTAACTTATACCTTTATAAGTGTATGTTAAAAAGAATGCACATATTCTTTATAAATGCATGTTAGATCCTATTCTCCATACATATATACAACTATAATGGTACTAATATCTTTTCCAGGTACTAATATCTTTTCCAAGAATATTATAGTAATTTAGACTATAATATATATAAATATAACTCAAAGAGTATTAACGTCTAATTTAATTTACACTTCCTCCTTCCCTATACACCTATGAGTGTATATATGTACATGTTAGATGGTTAATAATCTTATAAGTATATTTTGTTCACATACCAATATATATATATATATATATATATATGTCTTTATATAATCGTATTTCCCAAAAAGGGTCAAGGTAGTAGTACTAGTTTCTCATCAACAGGTATATAGAGTCTTAGTTTTAGCTGATAGTACTAGTGCTTAGTTTACCCTTTTTACTTATGAGTGGCTCAAACTCAAGATGACACCCATGGTATTTATATTCTCATGGCTTCTAGCCATCAGTTTCTCCTCCGTGGACTCGGTTTCCTTTGCTTTAGTCGTGCCACCACCCTTAGTCTTCAGAACATAAACTTAGGAATAACCCAAAATATTACAAGGTTTTACTAGTGGGGGCCTTGACCTTGAGCTCCTCACCAGAAAACAAGTACAACAAACAATTTCATTTATAAAATAATAGGTCATAAAGGAGGGATATCACATCCTCATCCCCTTTAAAGATAACACCGTCCTCGGTGTTCACTCTTCTCTTGGAGCAATCATTTGCTTGTTTCACCATTTTTATTTGGACTTCCACGAGTTTTTCTGCAAGTTGCTCATCGATCATATCTGCATTTTTTTTTTAACCACAAAACTGGAATTGAAAAGATACAATGTTTAGTAACAACTTGTCATCAACTTCGTAATCAAACTCAGAAACATAAATCATGAGTTCTTTATTGCACATAACATTTGCAATACATGGAATAAATCTAGCGCTCCATGATGGTATACTGTTGACTAAATCAACAAACATCATTCACTTGATCCAGGAAATTCTTTCCTAACACCTTAGTGCTCACGCAGCAATCCTTTCTCTCATGCCTTGCCTAACACCTTAGTGCTCACACAGCAAACATTTCTCTCATGTTTTGTCTAACACCTTAGTGCTCCCGCAGCAAACATTTCTTCCATGTCTTTCCTAACACCTTAGTGCTCACGCAGCAAACATTTCATTCATGTCTTTCCTAACACCTTAGTGCTCATGCAGCAAACATTTCATTCATGTCTTTCCTAACACCTTAGTGCTCACGCAGTAACCATTTCTTTCATGTCTTTCCTAACACCTTAGTGCTCACACAGCAAACATTTATTTCATGTCTTTCCTAACACCTTAGTGCTCACGCAGCAAACATTTCATTCATGGATACTAAGCAGCGTCCTGCCTCCCACATATACATTTTCTTATAGCTTTCCTAGGTCTTACAGCCAGCCGATTCTCCGAGAATCCTAGTGGCTGTTCAATCCCTGATTTTAGGGAGTATTTCTATTCCATTACAACACTCTTTACACAATTCCCCTCAAGCCTTCTCGCTTGAGTCCAGGAATCTATTCCCCTCAAGCCTCCTCGCTTGAGTCTAGGAAAAACTCATTCAAATTCATCAATTATTTCATCATATTACATTTTATAACCATACAATTTCTCTGACCAATTCGGTCTAGTTCTTTATTCAACAATAATTAACAATAATAAAAGCTGCAATGTGGATTTTTCATTCTCACCCCTTTATTGTACCATGCATAATATATTAAGCTTTTGTCTTTCAGCAAGCTCCACCGAGTTTTGGCCATCTGCCAAATTCAATTGTTAGTAACACTTTATATAACAAAATCAAATATTTGTAAACAAGAAAATCATTCATTCTTCATACTACAATATCCATACTTGATCATCTGAAGTAAACATTTTCTCCTTCCAAGCATAACTAACTTACTTAATAGGATTACATGATTCCTTGAACACGAAATAATATTCTTCCTATGATGACCCATGGACATTATGATTTCTTAACCTCGAATGTTATCCTTCACCATTTCAAATACACTTCCTATTTTAGTTATACAACTTCTTTTGTATATACCAACATCACATAGAAGGAACCAATTTTCTAAAACATACTTGTATACCTTATACTGATAACCATATACCTTTGTAAGGGTGACCGCATATCTTCTTATTATAAGATCCTCATATGTCGAGGTACCAGTTTACCTGTATCATCACATATTAGTATTACACTAAATA
Source organism: Larix kaempferi (assembly GCA_027924585.1). Taxonomy (NCBI): domain Eukaryota; kingdom Viridiplantae; phylum Streptophyta; class Pinopsida; order Pinales; family Pinaceae; genus Larix; species Larix kaempferi. The sequence continues at coordinate 7,745,184 of BSBM01000344.1, read as the reverse complement.
TCACATGAATCTATATATCCCATTTTACCTCTTGACTGTTGTAGTGATGTGTGGGAATATAACATTCCGCTCGACCACAACATTAAATGTGTTAGTCGTAAAAAGAAAAAAAATGTAATTAAATCATAAGAGCAATCATGCATAAAACATATGTCAATCATCACCTTGACTTGTTTCATAAAAGCTTATACATCAATTATTGTTAAATATTACTTCTGATCTATCATGGAAATTCCATGATATTAAGGTTTTCCTTAACTCCTAATGCGGATATGAAACAGTCATTATAAAGACATCAGAAAATTAAAGTGTCATGTATTACCATTCCATGGCGGTTCTAGTTTTCCAATACTTTTATTCATACAACAACACATACTCACCATTAATTACATCTATGCATTCATTATGTGAACAACATGATTAACTATAATTTTATCTCTTAACCAAAATAATCATTTTGACACCACATATAATTGTATGTGACAACAACTCATCATAAATCATGATCTCATAAAAGTATAGTTTTTATTACTACCACTCATAGTACCCCAACATCCATGAAGATGAGGTCATGCATTTCCATCATATATTCTATTATTTACCCAACTTTTCCCTCGCAGTCATAGGGAAAATTTTCAAACTCTCTTAGTTTGCAGTTAACAAAATCTAGACTAGAAAGTCTACATTTGTTGTGGAAGGTTAGTTCGGCTGTATGCATTTTACCAGAATTTATTAGTTATGTCAACATCATAAATTTATCATTCCAAGTGGCTTTATATATGAAAGGAACTTGACAGTTCCTAACATAATCAAAACATTAGACCATCTTCTTTAGTCAAATATTAGCATATATAATTACTTTATAAAAGACTTAACAGATATAAGTTGCTTATTTTGTCTATCTGAATCTCATATTCGGAAATCCTTCCGAATGGATCAGTAAAATTCGATTAGTCAGCAACAATCAACAAACTGTATCAACCCTATTCTCTCATATGACGCGCTTACTGAAACTGAAAGATATCCACTCCTAAGAATAACAATAAACGTAGAGAAGGTAATAAGTATTTTAAGACGAATTATCAAATCAACAGATTTAGGAGAGTTCCTCAGTTTAGCACATTCACAACTAGGAGGACTTTCAATATACGAAGACTCATTCCACAAAACCTTAACCGTTATCATTCTAAAGACTATTTTCTCGTAGTCCAATGAATCTAATTGTAAAATAGGAGGATATATTTATCAGCTAATATTTACCAATAACAGATCATTCATCTCCATAATGAAACATATACTATCCTTACCTACAAACAATGTTGCGCCATTACAATGCTTTCCCAAACGAAACATACTTACTTGCAATTCAATGACGACTTGTAAGCTGCCTGTTGTCAATCCGTTGAATTGAAATTTTCTATTGCGTCTTGTGTCGCCAGTTCGACCAACTCATATATGTTTTCCCCAACTGAGCCCAAATAATCCCGAGTGTTTGCAACCTCTGCTCTGATACCATATGTAACATCTCCATGAATATGTTAGTATTATTTTGAGAAAATAAAAACTTTTGGTCCTCTAGCCATTAACCAATCACACTTTAAGACCTCAATTATTTATAATACACTTTCTTGATACTGGTTATTATCAAAGAATGAAACATAATGACATAACATACCCGTGTGTCGTTTTAGTATCTTAAGGGGAACTTTGAGAACTCTTTTCATTTGATCATCTACTCCTTAACATATCGCTTTAGTACTATTTAGTTAAATGATTAGCATTTCACCTCCCTTATCAACTTCATCCACACTAAGTAGTGATGCGAACACCAATGTACTAAACATTAATAGAAAACATATATAAAATGATCATGAGTAATTACTTGCTATTACACTCCTCACTGAATTCTTCATGAAATACTTTGTCATAATATACATGGAAAGTAATAATGACACAAGCATCTAATTTAAACAAAGACTATAAAATCACACAAGAGATCATCAAAACCACATAAATTACAAATGCAGATCCATTTAATACCTTCGACCACACGATATGAATATAAGCGATTCCATCATGCAAAATGCTTCGAATCCCCAGAGTTTTTACTATAAGATATAGACTAGGAACTATAGATTCAGGGGTACCATACTCTTATAAGATCTTCTCCACATGGACAACATAATAACCATTTAATACATTTTAAGAATAAATCACATGACACAACACACCAATTATCGTACACCATATATAAACGTGGTTCACCCAAAACTTGGGCTATGTCCACAACACCTGTCGCAATCTATATATTATTTCATCAAAATAATGATTACATCCTGCAACTCAGCGGTTGCATTGTTTACCTTCCATTACCTGGAAGTCTCTCTCTCATGGAGAACATATTCTAACATTCAAAGTGAGAAGCCTTGCCATTATTTCCCATAGTTCACATATTATAATACCTATATTAGCTATGTAATAAACATACACTAATTATGTTTTATGGTTGTTGCCATACTTTCCACAACCTCTCTTGTAGAGAGTATTTCCGAGACCTGCCAATGATAACAACAACTAGATCCATAATAATCCCATCATAGTTCCTTTCAGACATATAAACGAAGAGAGCTAAAGAAAACCCTAGTGAGTGTTTGTGTTTCCTTTTTCAACCTCTCCGACAATATATTACATTAACAATCTTACCCAGAACTACTCTCCTATATGATAATAAATAGTTATTTCTAAGTACTACTTACTACCAAATAAGTACTACTTATTTTAATATGCCACACTATTTATTCGCCTTCTTAGCTAATCAATCCAAAGGATGTTATCACTAACTCTCAAGGGAAAAAAATGAGTCAAAGTTTCTTTTTAAAGTATGGGACAAGTATTTTTAGAATACCCTACCAAAATTGACCGAATTAGACATATAGATCAAATCTGGTAATACAATACTTGCATTGCGTTCCCTACAGAGATCTAAAATATTTTACTCCACTGAGCTTTTAACAAAGTTACACGTGTTTTCTACTAGAATTTTTGGAACTCTCCTATATAAATAAAAACAGAGTCTTTCCCAGGGTCTATAATAGCTCCGTAATGTAATTCTTTCCTGGGGTATGAGTTCTTTAATCCACTCAAGGTAAGTAGGAAGAAGATCATGGCTCTCGATTTGGAACCCAGCTGCATGCTTAAGGCACTATAAAAGTATTAAAAATTAGAAATGCTATTTATATATTTCGCAATATGCAGAGGATAAAAGGAACTCGATCTAAAAGATAGATGCAAAAAAGGCTCGATGCAATTTTCAACAATATAAGGTCTGCATGCCATCTCTCTTAGAGATGCCTGCACCATCAACAAAGAGATCTGTGTGGATTTCTCTCTTAGAGGAAAAAGAAATGCATGTCCAGGTATTTCAACCCGCATGCCAGATAAATATATATAACACTCTTTTAAAGGAAGTAACTATCAACGTTTTTGCCGAGATCTTATGCAGAGCATCAAAGGGATCAACACTTTTGCAACGATCTAAATCAGAACATTAAAGGGATCAACGTTTTTGCAGAGATCTATTTTAGAACAATAAAGGGATCAAGGTATGCATAGTAAAAAGTTGAATACCAATGCAGAGTTTTAAAAGAGAAAATCACAACCTTTTCACCAAGAGACCTTACCCAAAAATCTAGGAACAACCATAATGCAATTGCAGAGTATAAAACTACATACCCATATGATGCGAGCAGGTTATATCACTCCCAGCGAAATGCAACAACCGACAACATAAGGATCTTACCGGAGGTCGAAGAGTTCTGGAAGAAGGATACTATACAACGCTTTCCTTATATGGAGGTCGCCAACAGCTGTAGAGTATCCAAGTTGCTCTTCTCCACTGTCGAGTGGCTTTCCCCAAAACTAATTCTTCCACTTCACAACCTGGATTTCCCCACTCCAGAGTTGTTATTCCCCTAAATACATGGGGATCTAAATAAAAGAAATAGTCGATATCTATCTTCTCAATCTACCGCTGTTGCGAGGATTCGCATCCATCACGATTCAGAAGCCGTATCACCAGGTACAGAGGATTGTACTGTCCCCTCTCGATGGCGATACCTTTGTAGCTATCCCCTCCACTCATGATACCTAGAATTGGGTTTAAACTACAACTCGATTGTAGAATTTTCAGATCTAGGGTTGTTTTCTGGTTCTCGATTTAACACGCCTACTCGCAGAGAGAACTACCAGCCCCCTCCAATATGCAGAGATTTCTCCTTTTGTAAACGCCCATTCCAAAACTAAAATCCAATGGCTTGGCGGTGGTAGGAGTCGTGGGTTTTTTCCTGAGTGACAAATGGAGGTCTTCAGGATTTGAATAGGAAACACGTGGTGGAGGTTAGGGTTCGGTTGCTCCACTAAGGAGACACCCTCCCAACATTCTCGATGCCGATCCATTTTTCATTGAATACAAATAATACAAGGATTCAACAACACCGAAATAACAAGCATTCAACTAATAGACACTATCTCTTATCTCAAGAGACTTATTAATTAGATATTCACCAATATTCTCGTACATAAGCTTGTATATGGGTATATCTAGTTTCACTATCATACACCTATAATTCCTTTAACTTATACCTTTATAAGTGTATGTTAAAAAGAATGCACATATTCTTTATAAATGCATGTTAGATCCTATTCTCCATACATATATACAACTATAAAGGTACTAATATCTTTTCCAGGTACTAATATCTTTTCCAAGAATATTATAGTAATTTAGACTATAATATATATAAATATAACTCAAAGAGTATTAATGTCTAATTTAATTTACACTTCCTCCTTCCCTATACACCTATGAGTGTATATATGTACATGTTATATGGTTAATAATCTTATAAGTATATTTTGTTCACATACCAATATATATATATATATATGTCTTTATATAATCGTATTTCCCAAAAAGGGTCAAGGTAGTAGTACTAGTTTCTCATCAACAGGTATATAGAGTCTTAGTTTTAGCTGATAGTAATAGTGCTTAGTTTACCCTTTTTACTTATGAGTGGCTCAAACTCAAGATGACACCCATGGTAGTTATATTCTCAAGGCTTCTAGCCATCATTGTCTCCTCCGTGGACTCGGTTTCCTTTGCTTCAGTCGTACCACCACCCTTAGTCTTCAGAACATAAACTTAGGAATAACCCAAAATATTACAAGGTTTTACTGGTGGGGGCCTTGACCTTGAGCTCCTCACCAGAAAACAAGTACAACATACAATTTCATTTATAAAATAATAGGTCATAAAGTAGGGATATCACATCCTCATCCCCTTTAAAGATAACACCGTCCTCGGTGTTCACTCTTCTCTTGGAGAAATCATTTGCTTGTTTCACCATTTTTATTTGGACTTCCACGAGTTTTTCTGCAAGTTGCTCATCGATCATATCTGCATTTTTTTTTTTTTTAAGCACAAAACTGGAATTGAAAAGATACAATGTTTAGTAACAACTTGTCATCAACTTCATAATCAAACTCAGAAACATAAATCATGAGTTCTTTATTGCACATAACATTTGCAATACATGGAATAAATCTAGCGCTCCATGATGGTATACTGTTGACTAAATCAACAAACATCATTCACTTGATCCAGGAAATTCTTGCCTAACACCTTAGTGCTCACGCATCAATCCTTTCTCTCATGCCTTGCCTAACACCTTAGTGCTCACGCAGCAAACATTTCTCTCATGTTTTGTCTAACACCTTAGTGCTCCCGTAGCAAACATTTCTTTCATGTCTTTCCTAACACCTTAGTGCTCACGCAGCAAACATTTCATTCATGTCTTTCCTAACACCTTAGTGCTCATGCAGCAAACATTTCATTCATGTCTTTCCTAACACCTTAGTGCTCACGCAGTAACCATTTCTTTCATGTCTTGCCTAACACCTTAGTGCTCATGCAGCAAACATTTCTTTCATGTGTTGCCTAACACCTTAGTGCTCACGCAGCAAACATTTCATTCATGCAAACTAAGCAGTGTCCTGCCTCCCACATATACATTTTCTTATATCTTTCCTAGGTCTTACAGCCAGCCGATTCTCCGAGAATCCTAGTGACTGTTCAATCCCTGATTTTAGGGAGTATTTCAATGCCATTACAACACTCTTTACACAATTCCCCTCAAGCCTTCTCGCTTGAGTCCAGGAATCTATTCCCCTCAAGCCTCCTCGCTTGAGTCTAGGAAAAACTCATTCAAATTCATCAATTATTTCATCATATTACATTTTATAACCATACAATTTCTCTGACCAATTCGGTCTAGTTTTTTATTCAACAATAATTAACAATAATAAAAGCTGCAATGTGGATTTTTCATTCTCACCCCTTTATTGTACCATGCATAATATATTAAGCTTTTTCATTCTCACCCCTTTATTGTACCAAATTCAATTGTTAGTAACACTTTATATAACAAAATCAAATATTTGTAAACAAGAAAATCATTCATTCTTCATACTACAATATCCATACTTGATCATCTGAAGTAAACGTTTTCTCCTTTCAAGCATAACTAACTTACTTAATAGGATTACATGATTCCTTGAACACGAAATAATATTCTTCCTATGATGACCCATGGACATTACGATTTCTTAACCTCGAATGTTATCCTTCACCATTTCAAATACACTTCCTATTTTAGTTATACAAGTTCTTTTGTATATACCAACATCACATATAAGGAACCAATTTTCTAAAACATACTTGTATACCTTATACTGATAACCATAATCCTTTGTAAGGGTGACCGCATATCTTCTTATTATAAGATCCTCATATGTCGAGGTACCAGTTTACCTGTATCATCACATATTAGTATTACACTAAATATCACATGAGTCTATATATCCCATTTTACCTCTTGAATGTTGTAGTGATGTGTGGGAATATAACATTCCGCTCGACCACAACATTAAATGTATTAGTCGTAAAAACAAAAAAATGTAATTAAATCATAAGAGCAATCATGCATAAAACATATGTCAATCATCACCTTGACTTGTTTCATAAAATCTTATACATCAATTACTGTTAAATATTACTTCTGATCTATCATGGAAATTCCATGATATTAAGGTTTTCCTTAACTCCTAATGCGGTTATGAAACAGTCATTATAAAGACATCAGAAAATTAAAGTGTCATGTATTACCATTCCGTGGCGGTTCTAGTTTTCCAATACTTTTATTCATACAACAACACATACTCACCATTAATTACATCTATGCATTCATTATGTGAACAACATGATTAACTATAATTTTATCTCTTAACCAAAATAATCATTTTGACACCACATATAATTGGGTGTGACAACAACTCATCATAAATCATGATCTCATAAAAGTATAGTTTTTATTACTACAACTCATAGTACCCCAACATCCATGAAGATGAGGTCATGCATTTCCAACATATATTCTATTATTTACCCAAATTTTCCCTCGCACTCATAGGGAAAATTTTCAAACTCTCTTAGTTTGCAGTTAACAAAATCTAGACTAGAAAGTCTACATTTGTTGTGGAAGGTTAGTTCGGCTGTATGCATTTTACCAGAATTTATTAGTTATGTCAACATCATAAATTTATCATTCCAAGTGGCTTTATATATGAAAGGAACTTGACATTTCCTAACATAATCAAAACATTAGACCATCTTCTTTAGTCAAATATTAGCATATATAATTACTTTATAAAAGACTTAACAGATATAAGTTGCTTATTTTGTCTATCTGAATCTCATATTCAGAAATCCTGTCGAATGGATCAGTAAAATTCGATTAGTCGGCAACAATCAACAAACTCTATCAACCGTATTCTCTCATATGACGCGCTTACTGAAACTGAAAGATATCCACTCCTAAGAATAACAATAAAGGTAGAGAAGGTAATAAGTATTTTAAGACGAATTATCAAATCAACAGATTTAGGAGAGTTCCTCAGTTTAGCACATTCACAACTAGGAGTACTTTCAATATACGAAGACTCATTCCACAAAACCTTAACCGTTATCATTCTAAAGACTATTTTCTCGTAGTCCAATGAATCTAATTGTAAAATAGGAGGATATATTTATCAGCTAATATTTACCAATAACAGATCATTCATCTCCATAATGAAACATATACTATCCTTACCTACAAACAATGTTGCGCCATTACAATGCTTTCCCAAACGAAACATACTTACTTGCAATTCAATGACGACTTGTAAGATGCCTGTTGTCAATCCGTTGAATTGAAATTTTCTATTGCGTCTTGTGTCGCCAGTTCGACCAACTCATATATGTTTTCCCCAACTGAGCCCAAATAAGATCATGGCTCTCGATTTGGAACCCAGCTGCATGCTTAAGGTACTATAAAAGGATTAAAAATTAGAAATGCTATTTATATATTTCGCAATATGCAGAGGATAAAAGGAACTCGATCTAAAAGATAGATGCAGAAAAGGCTCGCTACAATTTTCAACAATATAAGGTCTGCATGCCATCTCTCTCAGAGATTCCTGCACCATCAACAAAGAGATCTGTGTGGATTTCTCTCTTAGAGGAAAAAGAAATGCACGTCCAGGTATTTCAACCCGCATGCTAGATAAATATATATAACACTCTTTTAAAGGAAGTAACTATCAACGTTTTTGCCGAGATCTTATGCAGAGCATCAAAGGGATCAACGCTTTTGCAACGATCTAAATCACAACATTAAAGGTATCAACGTTTTTGCAGAGATCTATTTCAGAACAATAAAGGGATCAAGGTATGCATAGTAAAAAGCTGAATACCAATGCAGAGTTTTAATAGAGAAAATGACAACCTTTTCACCAAGAGACCTTACCCAAAAATCTAGGCACAACCATAATGCAATTGCAGAGTATAAAACTACATACCCAAATGATGCGAGCAGGTTATATCACTCCCAGCGAAATGCAACAACCGACAACATAAGGATCTTACCGGAGGTCAAAGAGTTCTGGAAGAAGGATACTATACAACGCTTTCCTTATATGGAGGTCGCCAACAGCTGTAGAGTATCCAGGTTGCTCTTCTCCACTGTCGAGTGGCTTTCCCCAAAACTAGTTCTTCCACTTCACAAACTGGATTTCCCCGCTCCAGAGTTGTTATTCCCCTAAATACATGGGGATCTAAATAAAAGAAACAACCGAGATCTATCTTCTCAATCTACCACTGTCGCGAGGATTCGCATCCATCACGTTTCAGAAGCTGTATCACCAGGTACAGAGGATTGTACTGTCCCCTCTCGATGGCGATACCTTTGTAGCTATCCCCTCCACTCATGATACCCAGACTTGGGTTTAAACTACAACTCGATTGTAGAATTTTCAGATCTAGGGTTGTCCTCTGGTTCTCGATTTAACACACCTACTCGCAGAGAGAACTACCAACCCCCTCCAATATGCAGAGATTTCTCCTTTTGTAAACGCCCATTCCAAAACTAAAATCCAATGGCTTGGCGGTGGTAGGAGTCATGGGTTTTTTCCTGAGTGACAAATGGCGGTCTTCAGGATTTGAATAGGCAACACGTGGTGGAGGTTAGGGTTCGGTTGCTCCACTAAGGAGACACCCTCCCAGCATTCTCGATGCCGATCCATTTTTCATTGAATACAAAATAATACAAGCATTCAACAACACCGAAATAACAAGCATTCAACTAATAGACACTATCTCTTATCTCAAGAGACTTATTAATTAGATATTCACCAAGATTCTCATACATAAACTTGTATATCGGTATATCTAGTTTCACTATCATACACCTATAATTCCTTTAACTTATACCTTTATAAGTGTATGTTAAAAAGAATGCACATATTCTTTATAAATGCATGTTAGATCCTATTCTCCATACATATATACAACTATAAAGGTATTAATATCTTTTCCAGGTACTAATATCTTTTCCAAGAATATTATAGTAATTTAGACTATAATATATATAAATATAACTCAAAGAGTATTAACGTCTAATTTAATTTACACTTCCTCCTTCCCTATACACCTATGAGTGTATATATGTACATGTTAGATGGTTAATAATCTTATAAGTATATTTTGTTCACATACCAATATATATATATATATATATATGTCTTTATATAATCGTATTTCCCAAAAAGGGTCAAGGTAGTAGTACTAGTTTCTCATCAACAGGTATATAGAGTCTTAGTTTTAGCTGATAGTACTAGTGCTTAGTTTACCCTTTTTACTTATGAGTGGCTCAAACTCAAGATGACACCCATGGTAGTTATATTCTCATGGATTCTAGCCATCAGTTTCTCCTTCATGGACTCGGTTACCTTTGCTTCAGTCGTGCCACCACCCTTAGTCTTCAGAACATAAACTTAGGAATAACCCAAAATATTACAAGGTTTTACTGGTGGGGCCCTTGACCTTGAGCTCCTCACCAGAAAACAAGTACAACATACAATTTCATTTATAAAATAATAGGTCATAAAGGAGGGATATCACATCAACCGTTGCACCCACCGAAAATCCAGATCTGTGAATTAACTGTTCATATATATATATATACAACTTAATTTCACAAAAATAGGAGGCAATGATAAAATATTTTGCTATCAACCAAATATTTGGCTTTACGCCCATCACGACAGGAGTAACACGAATATAATAAAAAAAAAAACTTCACGCAGATAATATCACCATCTGCGATTTGTACTCATCCATAGACATAGAGTATCGGGGATCTAGCATCCTTCGATAACATAATACAACGGCATCGAGATATGAACCCATCATTTCCTTACTTTAGATACAACAACCATTAAAACATAAAAACAGAGATTCGCTCTGGTAACAGGGATCGTTTTCCAGATTTCCTACAACAAGGCACAAATCAGCCAGGTAGTAAGCTTATCTAAAAGCAACACACTTCTGGAAACTACAAAATCAGTACACCTTCATTCTCAGCCAGACAGAATAACCTAAACACAAGGAATACGTTTTCGGTAAAAGCCCAAAGATTCCAAAAATATTTCCAAGCAAAATAACCCTCGACACTGCATAAAAACCAAGCATCGATTTCGAAGGATGCCAGTAACATGCAATCCGGATCTCAGAGGGTAAATTTCAAAGCTAAATTATATCTCATTTCATAATCTGGAAACGCTAATCGTAATGGATCAATGCAGATATTAAGAGCATTTGTAAGTTAACTTAATTGACCTGGAAATGCCCCAAGAAATGGATCAACGCAACCATCATTTTGAATAACCATCACAAATTCAGAACACACATAAATTTCAATTTTGATTTATATAGATAAATACAGAGACGGAAAATACCTCAAATAATAGATCCGATGTTATGGATATATATACAGAGAAAAATGCCTTCGTGGCAAGCCAATGCATAAATTACAAATTTGATTTTATGGATAGAAGAATACAGATGGAAAATGCCTCATTGGCAAGTCAATACATAAGTTTCAAATTCGATTTTATGAATTAAAACACCGATGGAAAATGCCTCAATAAAGGATTCGATTTTATGCATCTGGAAAGAAAATCAATTTGCAGAGATTAAATGGAAGATGGATTCTGGAGCGCTTTCCCTCTTTCGAAGGTAGAATACGAGTAGATTAGAGGCCAAGCTATCATAGATTCTGAAAACACCATTATAAATGGGTACACGCAGTCTTTTAAAGGAAGAGTACACAATCTTATTTAGATCTGGAAACAGAGTATGCATAGATCACACTATACAAACAGAGATCAAATACTTTCAAAGCTTTCTAGAAGGGATATGTCTCCGATCTTGAAACCCTGGCTACCCTCTAATAAGAAAATACAAAATCGGAATAGCAACGATTCCTCCAGGATTTTAATCCCTCTCATAATACACTACATAGATATCAAGCGGTTTAATGTAAAACACACCAGCTAGCATTTTCCTTACTACAGACTATAAATAAGGACCAAAGGGAGGTCGACAGATCTCATGACCTCATGCATGTAGAAATCTACCGGCTCCAAAGAAAATTCAAGGAGAAAATCAATCCAATTCCTACTTTACACATGCAGTAATATACAGCAAGAAAATCAACATGGATTCTAACTTTAGAGACAAAGCAATAACGAGAAGGAATACGATAGATCCATAAATTCACACAATCCGCAATACAAGAAAGAAAACTGTCAGAGTACTTATCTTCCTGCACGCAGCCATATCCAGGGTTGCCACACAACTCACCCCGGAGCGGATCCTCCAAGTTCTCAACCCATATCTGCAGCAATGTGAGAAGGCAATCCGGTCCCCCTCGGTATCTCCCCCCGCCCCCCTTTTGACTGTAAATAAAATCTTAATAATATTCTCTCTCGAGGAGATCTTTCTCCAAAGGAAAAAATCAGAGAATACAACTGGCAACATCCCAGCAACAAATGGCATAGCTGAGGTGACATGATGATCACTTCCTATAGTGAACTGCAGCTAATCAATTACCCGGAAACACATCCCCTCTCTTACAACCGAGGCAAGATCCAATAGATTCCCGTATTGGGAGGTTTTTTAAATGCATAAACTCAAAAGATATCCAGCACTCACAACCATCGGCGCTCCATCTCCATGATGGAGACAAACTTATATAAATAAGTTAATGTTTAATATATAAAAACAAACCTTTTAAACACTAGTTTATAGGCTAATGTCGAACTAGTCTTATTGACTATTTTATTAATTCTTATAAACATTCCCTTTAAAACATCACCATGTTTTGTTAAAGAATTATTATTCTTCCCTATATATATATATTTAATATATATATAAATATAATGTGAATCACTATAAAGGCATATAATTCATACCATTATGCCTAAATTTATCACTTTATGAAAATAATCTTATCTCTTCTTAAATATATATATAAAATCCAACACCTAGTCTTTATATATTAATATGATAGTTTAATGAATAGTAAACTATTTCTACCTTGGTATATATATATGAAATCTATCACTTAGATCTTTATATACTTATAATTTATTAATATATATATATATATATTCATATATGTTATTTATTCTCTAAGACATATATATCTTCTATATGTTAATATTCTAACATATAACACCAATATATATATATCTATGTTATTATTCTAAACACAATAACATATAATCTATCACTATATGATTATCTAACACCCTTGTGATATCTTCTTTGATAAGGATAATTACACAAGGTAAATTTTCATCCTAACTTATATACAAGGTGGAGAAGGGCCAGTATATATAAGGGTATGTCTTATTTAGAATTTTTAGTAGTATAAATCCTTGGTATCTTTTCCCACATCCTAAGGTAGTAACCATATCTATGGTACTAATTACTTCTTACTTAGGATCTTTAACTAAAATCAACGCTTGTGTTAATAGATAACTTGTAGAAGCATGTCGTTATTCCGTAACTAATAATAACTCTTTCACAAACCTACCTAGGATTAGGAAATCCAGTTTAGGATTATCATAACCTACGACGATGCTTAAGTTAAGGTTATCAAGTGAACATCTTAGTTCAATAGTTTTCCATTCTCATGGTACTGGGATGGTACCCATCGTCAATTCAAGGATTCCTATCCATTACACCGTTATTGTTGTTTAAGTTGTGTTATCGTTCTTAGTCTCCTAAGTTTATTTAACTTTAGGAATTAAACCATATGGGTTACACGATTTTTCTACTGGTGGGGCCTTGGCCTTGAGCTCCTCACCATGAACCGATACGATAATCAATTACAATTACAAATATATATATATATAGGTAAAAAGGAGGGATATCACAGTTGTACGTGGATGCCATCCTATGATGAAATTGATAAGACTATTATATTCCATGCATACCTGTGATGCGATAAAATTGTGACGTGAAATAAAATGATGTTGATGATATGGATCAATTGGTGATCGAATGCAAATGCTTGTTATAAAATGTGTATTTTACGGAATACTAACCTACAAGACACAAGGGCTATGGGATAGACGGATACTTGATCTGATATATGGATAAGAACCCATCCATGCAGTAAACCTTAGCAACCGAAATTGATGATACGATGACATGGACCGATAATCTTGATAGCAGCAAAAAATGATTCGATATTCAACGGCTATTTTATATTCATGCAAAGAAAGGAGAGTTCCTCAGTTCCTCAGTTTAGCACATTCACAACTGGGAGTACTTTCAATATACGAAGACTCATTCCACAAAACCTTAACCGTTATCATTCTAAAGACTATTTTCTCGTAGTCCAATGAATCTAATTGTAAAATAGGAGGATATATTTATCAGCTAATATTTACCAATAACAGATCATTCATCTCCATAATGAAACATATACTATCCTTACCTACAAACAATGTTGCGCCATTACAATGCTTTCCCAAACGAAACATACTTACTTGCAATTCAATGACGACTTGTAAGATGCCTGTTGTCAATCCGTTGAATTGAAATTTTCTATTGCGTCTTGTGTCGCCAGTTCGACCAACTCATATATGTTTTCCCCAACTGAGCCCAAATAAGATCATGGCTCTCGATTTGGAACCCAGCTGCATGCTTAAGGTACTATAAAAGGATTAAAAATTAGAAATGCTATTTATATATTTCGCAATATGTAGAGGATAAAAGGAACTCGATCTAAAAGATAGATGCAGAAAAGGATCGCTACAATTTGCAACAATATAAGGTCTGCATGCCATCTCTCTCAGAGATTCCTGCACCATCAACAAAGAGATCTGTGTGGATTTCTCTCTTAGAGGAAAAAGAAATGCACGTTCAGGTATTTCAACCCGCATGCTAGATAAATATATATAACACTCTTTTAAAGGAAGTAACTATCAACGTTTTTGCCGAGATCTTATGCAGAGCATCAAAGGGATCAACGCTTTTGCAACGATCTAAATCACAACATTAAAGGTATCAACGTTTTTGCAGAGATCTATTTCAGAACAATAAAGGGATCAAGGTATGCATAGTAAAAAGCTGAATACCAATGCAGAGTTTTAATAGAGAAAATGACAACCTTTTCACCAAGAGACCTTACCCAAAAATCTAGGCACAACCATAATGCAATTGCAGAGTATAAAACTACATACCCAAATGATGCGAGCAGGTTATATCACTCCCAGCGAAATGCAACAACCGACAACATAAGGATCTTACCGGAGGTCAAAGAGTTCTGGAAGAAGGATACTATACAACGCTTTCCTTATATGGAGGTCGCCAACAGCTGTAGAGTATCCAGGTTGCTCTTCTCCACTGTCGAGTGGCTTTCCCCAAAACTAGTTCTTCCACTTCACAACCTGGATTTCCCCGCTCCAGAGTTGTTATTCCCCTAAATACATGGGGATCTAAATAAAAGAAACAACCGAGATCTATCTTCTCAATCTACCACTGTCGCGAGGATTCGCATCCATCACGTTTCAGAAGCTGTATCACCAGGTACAGAGGATTGTACTGTCCCCTCTCGATGGCGATACCTTTGTAGCTATCCCCTCCACTCATGATACCCAGACTTGGGTTTAAACTACAACTCGATTGTAGAATTTTCAGATCTAGGGTTGTCCTCTGGTTCTCGATTTAACACACCTACTCGCAGAGAGAACTACCAACCCCCTCCAATATGCAGAGATTTCTCCTTTTGTAAACGCCCATTCCAAAACTAAAATCCAATGGCTTGGCGGTGGTAGGAGTCATGGGTTTTTTCCTGAGTGACAAATGGCGGTCTTCAGGATTTGAATAGGCAACACGTGGTGGAGGTTAGGGTTCGGTTGCTCCACTAAGGAGACACCCTCCCAGCATTCTCGATGCCGATCCGTTTTTCATTGAATACAAAATAATACAAGCATTCAACAACACCGAAATAACAAGCATTCAACTAATAGACACTATCTCTTATCTCAAGAGACTTATTAATTAGATATTCACCAAGATTCTCATACATAAACTTGTATATCGGTATATCTAGTTTCACTATCATACACCTATAATTCCTTTAACTTATACCTTTATAAGTGTATGTTAAAAAGAATGCACATATTCTTTATAAATGCATGTTAGATCCTATTCTCCATACATATATACAACTATAAAGGTATTAATATCTTTTCCAGGTACTAATATCTTTTCCAAGAATATTATAGTAATTTAGACTATAATATATATAAATATAACTCAAAGAGTATTAACGTCTAATTTAATTTACACTTCCTCCTTCCCTATACACCTATGAGTGTATATATGTACATGTTAGATGGTTAATAATCTTATAAGTATATTTTGTTCACATACCAATATATATATATATATATATATGTCTTTATATAATCGTATTTCCCAAAAAGGGTCAAGGTAGTAGTACTAGTTTCTCATCAACAGGTATATAGAGTCTTAGTTTTAGCTGATAGTACTAGTGCTTAGTTTACCCTTTTTACTTATGAGTGGCTCAAACTCAAGATGACACCCATGGTAGTTATATTCTCATGGATTCTAGCCATCAGTTTCTCCTTCATGGACTCGGTTACCTTTGCTTCAGTCGTGCCACCACCCTTAGTCTTCAGAACATAAACTTAGGAATAACCCAAAATATTACAAGGTTTTACTGGTGGGGCCCTTGACCTTGAGATCCTCACCAGAAAACAAGTACAACATACAATTTCATTTATAAAATAATAGGTCATAAAGGAGGGATATCACATCAACCGTTGCACCCACCGAAAATCCAGATCTGTGAATTAACTGTTCATATATATATATATACAACTTAATTTCACAAAAATAGGAGGCAATGATAAAATATTTTGCTATCAACCAAATATTTGGCTTTACGCCCATCACGACAGGACTAACACGAATATAATAAAAAAAAAAAACTTCACGCAGATAATATCACCATCTGCGATTTGTACTCATCCATAGACATAGAGTATCGGGGATCTAGCATCCTTCGATAACATAATACAACGGCATCGAGATATGAACCCATCATTTCCTTACTTTAGATACAACAACCATTAAAACATAAAAACAGAGATTCGCTCTGGTAACAGGGATCGTTTTCCAGATTTCCTACAACAAGGCACAAATCAGCCAGGTAGTAAGCTTATCTAAAAGCAACACACTTCTGGAAACTACAAAATCAGTACACCTTCATTCTCAGCCAGACAGAATAACCTAAACACAAGGAATACGTTTTCGGTAAAAGCCCAAAGATTCCAAAAATATTTCCAAGCAAAATAACCCTCGACACTGCATAAAAACCAAGCATCGATTTCGAAGGATGCCAGTAACATGCAATCCGGATCTCAGAGGGTAAATTTCAAAGCTAAATTATATCTCATTTCATAATCTGGAAACGCTAATCGTAATGGATCAATGCAGATATTAAGAGCATTTGTAAGTTAACTTAATTGACCTGGAAATGCCCCAAGAAATGGATCAACGCAACCATCATTTTGAATAACCATCACAAATTCAGAACACACATAAATTTCAATTTTGATTTATATAGATAAATACAGAGACGGAAAATACCTCAAATAATAGATCCGATGTTATGGATATATATACAGAGAAAAATGCCTTCGTGGCAAGCCAATGCATAAATTACAAATTTGATTTTATGGATAGAAGAATACAGATGGAAAATGCCTCATTGGCAAGTCAATACATAAGTTTCAAATTCGATTTTATGAATTAAAACACCGATGGAAAACGCCTCAATAAAGGATTCGATTTTATGCATCTGGAAAGAAAATCAATTTGCAGAGATTAAATGGCAGATGGATTCTGGAGTGCTTTCCCTCTTTCGAAGGTAGAATACGAGTAGATTAGAGGCCAAGCTATCATAGATTCTGAAAAAACCATTATAAATGGGTACACGCAGTCTTTTAAAGGAAGAGTACACAATCTTATTTAGATCTGGAAACAGAGTATGCATAGATCACACTATACAAACAGAGATCAAATACTTTCAAAGCTTTCTAGAAGGGATATGTCTCCGATCTTGAAACCCTGGCTACCCTCTAATAAGAAAATACAAAATCGGAATAGCAACGATTCCTCCAGGATTTTAATCCCTCTCATAATACACTACATAGATATCAAGCGGTTTAATGTAAAACACACCAGCTAGCATTTTCCTTACTACAGACTATAAATAAGGACCAAAGGGAGGTCGACAGATCTCATGACCTCATGCATGTAGAAATCTACCGGCTCCAAAGAAAATTCAAGGAGAAAATCAATCCAATTCCTACTTTACACATGCAGTAATATACAGCAAGAAAATCAACATGGATTCTAACTTTAGAGACAAAGCAATAACGAGAAGGAATACGATAGATCCATAAATTCACACAATCCGCAATACAAGAAAGAAAACTGTCAGAGTACTTATCTTCCTGCACGCAGCCATATCCAGGGTTGCCGCACAACTCACCCCGGAGCGGATCCTCCAAGTTCTCAACCCATATCTGCAGCAATGTGAGAAGGCAATCCGGTCCCCCTCGGTATCTCCCCCCGCCCCCCTTTTGACTGTAAATAAAATCTTAATAATATTCTCTCTCGAGGAGATCTTTCTCCAAAGGAAAAAATCAGAGAATACAACTGGCAACATCCCAGCGACAAATGGCATAGCTGAGGTGACATGATGATCACTTCCTATAGTGAACTGCAGCTAATCAATTACCCGGAAACACATCCCCTCTCTTACAACCGAGGCAAGATCCAATAGATTCCCGTATTGGGAGGTTTTTTAAATGCATAAACTCAAAAGATATCCAGCACTCACAACCATCGGCGCTCCATCTCCATGATGGAGACAAACTTATATAAATAAGTTAATGTTTAATATATAAAAACAAACCTTTTAAACACTAGTTTATAGGCTAATGTCGAACTAGTCTTATTGACTATTTTATTAATTCTTATAAACATTCCCTTTAAAACATCACCATGTTTTGTTAAAGAATTATTATTCTTCCCTATATATATATATTTAATATATATATAAATATAATCTGAATCACTATAAAGGCATATAATTCATACCATTATGCCTAAATTTATCACTTTATGAAAATAATCTTATCTCTTCTTAAATATATATATAAAATCCAACACCTAGTCTTTATATATTAATATGATAGTTTAATGAATAGTAAACTATTTCTCCCTTGGTATATATATATGAAATCTATCACTTAGATCTTTATATACTTATAATTTATTAATATATATATATATATTCATATATGTTATTTATTATCTAAGACATATATATCTTCTATATGTTAATATTCTAACATATAACACCAATATATATATATCTATGTTATTATTCTAAACACAATAACATATAATCTATCACTATATGATTATCTAACACCCTTGTGATATCTTCTTTGATAAGGATAATTACACAAGGTAAATTTTCATCCTAACTTATATACAAGGTGGAGAAGGGCCAGTATATATAAGGGTATGTCTTATTTAGAATTTTTAGTAGTATAAATCCTTGGTATCTTTTCCCACATCCTAAGGTAGTAACCATATCTATGGTACTAATTACTTCTTACTTAGGATCTTTAACTAAAATCAACGCTTGTGTTAATAGATAACTTGTAGAAGCATGTCGTTATTCCGTAACTAATAATAACTCTTTCACAAACCTACCTAGGATTAGGAAATCCAGTTTAGGATTATCATAACCTACGACGATGCTTAAGTTAAGGTTATCAAGTGAACATCTTAGTTCAATAGTTTTCCATTCTCATGGTACTGGGATGGTACCCATCGTCAATTCAAGGATTCCTATCCATTACACCGTTATTGTTGTTTAAGTTGTGTTATCGTTCTTAGTCTCCTAAGTTTATTTAACTTTAGGAATTAAACCATATGGGTTACACGATTTTTCTACTGGTGGGGCCTTGGCCTTGAGCTCCTCACCATGAACCGATACGATAATCAATTACAATTACAAATATATATATATATATATATATATATAGGTAAAAAGGAGGGATATCACAGTTGTACGTGGATGCCATCCTATGATGAAATTGATAAGACTATTATATTCCATGCATACCTGTGATGCGATAAAATTGTGACGTGAAATAAAATGATGTTGATGATATGGATCAATTGGTGATCGAATGCAAATGCTTGTTATAAAATGTGTATTTTACGGAATACTAACCTACAAGACACAAGGGCTATGGGATAGACGGATACTTGATCTGATATATGGATAAGAACCCATCCATGCAGTAAACCTTAGCAACCGAAATTGATGATACGATGACATGGACCGATAATCTTGATAGCAGCAAAGTATGATTCGATAAGGGTGTAGACCCAGTATGTTGAGAGGGATGGATGTATTTCCCACCCTATGTTTCTATGATACCCAGGGTCGTGGGAGGGCCGTGCTGAGACACGCTCCCCAAGTTGTTGTGATGACGATGGTCGGATGCCTGCTAGGAGAGGCTAGGTCCGCTAGTTAGCCGACGCTACCGCTCTCAGGTTCTA
This sequence comes from Larix kaempferi, assembly GCA_027924585.1. Lineage (NCBI taxonomy): Eukaryota > Viridiplantae > Streptophyta > Pinopsida > Pinales > Pinaceae > Larix > Larix kaempferi. The sequence goes on along the minus strand of BSBM01000344.1, from coordinate 7,724,555 downwards.
TGTAGTCAGGTCAGTATAGTTGGCACCCACTTTTTGTACTAGCAGAGGAAGGATAGGGAGGATGTGGACGTAGGTTAGGATGGGAGGATATATTAGTTAGTACTGTTGAGGGTTGGGTATTCCTTGATATTGAGTTAGTGGTAGTAGGTAGCTTTCCTTGTACTTGATTGATTGAACAAATGTAATCATAAAGATAATGAAATGAAATCTTAAAGGTTAACTGATAAAATGACCGATGATGTTTTAGTAATGTTATGATAAATATATACTTGTTCTGTTTGCATGAAGTATTATTAGTATTAGTTAGTTGTTAAGCATAGGAAATATGATGTATGTTTATAGTACTTGTCAGACCTGTGCATACGCTGGCTACGCATGCACATTTTGTACATGTGCGATAGTATCTGTTTACAACATACTTATAAAGATTTAAAAATGCTATAAGTTGTCATAGATAATCGAGTTAAGGAGTTAGTAAACGACTTAAGTAATATATGATCAAGATACTAATGTGTGAAATAAGTTAATTAGTCTTTGTATGTAAACAATGTAATGAACAATTAAAATAAGTTTCTTCAATTGTAAGTATACTCAAGTGAAGGTGTCGTCAGTATGAAGCCAATATATGAAGTCAATATGAAGTATAACGTTAGTATGAAGTATAACAGTTAAACATTAACACTCGAAGAGTGTACTATTTAATTATTGATCATGGTTAATTAAACCATTAAGAGTATTTCGTTTATTAATACACAAAGGTACTATGTTGATGTTGGATCATTTATCGATTAAACAAATGAATATTGTTATTCATTATTCACCATTAACTTAATTACTATTATTATTGATTATTATTGTTATTACTATTATTATTTACTTAATAATAAAAACAAAACGATAATTGTCTTTTTTATATAAACCATTTTATAAACCATAGTGAATCCAATAATTTATTAAATGGATTATTGAGTTAACTAATTGACCGAATCATTCCAAGTAAGTTGAAAGATTTAAAAATAAATAAATAAATTATCAAATAATTTGGATTATTTTCATATTAATGGAAGGAGGTACATTAAATTGATAAATTAAATAAAGGGATATATGAGGGAATAATCTTTAAATAATTTTTTATTTTATACAAGTTAGACCATATAGTGTCGAGATGCGGATAAACATTTAAGATTTATGTCCTTTCATATCTTGAAAGGTCCCACAATATTTATATTATTTAAAACACTTAACTAAGCGGTGGAGTGATTTTAATATTGTTTAAAATTGTCTTGGGAGTTTAAATATAATTCATAAATATCTTGCTTCTATTAAACAAAATGAATTCAAATCTAAACTAGAAAGTCAATAATTCCACTACTCGAGAGAAACTTGGATGATTTAAAATAATATATAATCATCATTTATCTTGAAAATGGTGTTGCATTAATGATTGATATTTCCAAAACCATGTAGGCTAGGGCGGTGGAGTGACAAGGAAGTTATGGAGAAGGAAAATTTCTATTTAAGGGAATATTTAACAAAGTAGTAAGGGAGGTTATTGTGGGAGAACTGTGAGGATTTGTATGGAGAAGTGAAATATTTCGAGGATGAGGACAACTCGAGGAATGGAGGAGGGAGAAAACTCCAACGAGGAGGGGGAAAACTCACTGAATAGTATGGTTATTGAACTAAGGACAAGGCTGCTATGGAGATTATCGGTCTGTGGGCTCAGGGGCTAGGAAATCCGTTGATTTCCTAGGGTCAGCAAGATAATAGTTGATCGGGAGGGTGGAGACATCATTTCGGATTGCTAAGGGAACCTACAGAATCCACTACATAAATCTTCTTATCTTACTGCAATCTACGGATCCAGGTATTTTACTGAGTTAGCTTAAATAAAATGTATTTTCTTTTATTTTCAAATTATGTATGTTAAAGGAACAGAGTTAAAATGAAAAATCAAGTTTATGTTTTTTTATTTGCAGAGACATGTAAACATATAGAAAACAGAAACATAGACAGTTGATTTTTTTTTTTTTTTAGAAAACAAAAAAACAACTTGGTATTTACATGAAAACGAAATAGAGACCCAGTGCCAAGGTTGGGCACTACATCATGTGTGTGATGCACTGATGCATATACATGTACAATACACAATGATCAAACCGAAAACTCTTTTAGCTTGAAATAATTTACTTTATTTGGAAAACACATTTCATAGTTTATCTATTTATGATGCAAACAATATATTGATAGAAGATGTCCGACATAAGTTCAATGAAAGCTTTTTTGCAATGAGGACAATGGAAGAGCATCCCAAAAAGATAACAAGGGAAGTTGTTTGAAATTTTACTACTATTTGAATTATTTGTATGTTTAAATGATGTATATTGGCTAATGTTTGTCATGCAAAGAAAATACATGAATAAACTTGTTATGATTGTTTGCAATATGTGTGCAAATTAAGAGCATAAAAACTTGATTGAAATGTTGCAAAGAGATGCATTTGGTGAATCAAAAGGTAATCAATATGGAGTTTTCCTTTCAATATTCAATAATAATGTAGCTATTAAGAATAATCACTAACATGTTTTAAACTCTATTTCACACTTTTTGAATGTTGTGCAAGGACCAAAAACAAGGGAAGGGAATTCCACGCTAAGAAGATAGAAATTATGAAGTATGTAAATGATGATGAATTGCTCCTCGCTTAATATCAAGTGCTGATGGAAATTAATAAAGGGAGGAAACCTCATAAAAAACTATGAGGGCTGTAGTGGAAGGAACATATAGACATAGTTTATGGTTAAAATACCATGATCAATCCAATGGCTCAAGGAATTAGCTTATATATAAACGATAGAAAGCATTTCTAGATCAATGATCAATGAGACCCGTCAAATAAGTTATATAACTTGACGAGAACCTGACAATGTTCTCTTTTTTTTGGAGGTCATTTTTAGAAGCTTTTTTTACCTGAGCCATTGTTTTGCAATTTTGAATCATCCGGGTCATAAAAAAATATAATTTTGATTTACAAATGTATTTTTTCAAATTTAACAAAGAAACATACATTTCGTAGCTAGTTATAATGAAAAAATATGTACATTTTGGAATTTTGGAATTTTTTTTTTTCAGATCTAGAAGCTAGTTATAATGAAAAATATATACATTTGAGAAGATTTTTCTTTAAACTTTCATTTCAAATAAGTCATTTTATGGACAAATTTGTTAAAATAAAGAGAAAATAAAGTCATTTCAAACCATTTTTAACGTACTTTCAGAGATTTTATGTATAAAAATGATACTAATTATCAATATTTTCCATAAAGAAATCAATCACATAAACTCAACATAAAGTGTACCATATATTTATTAACAACATATTAAAAAAATAATACTTATTCTTAAACTAAAACCTTAAAGTCAAAATATTATGAAAATATCTCATCAAAAATTTGTCAAATTTAACATTTTCCTCAATGACATGAAACTAATCAAGAATATCATGCAGATCAAAATTTTGATCAGAATCAACATTTTCTAGAGCTTATCTCTCTTTCTGTGTAATATCCCGAATTTTGGACTAACTATTTTTGTTGTTATATTGGGCCACGGCCCGAGCACCTGTGTTTTATTTTGACAATTGGGCATGACCCCTAGCACCTATGATTTATTCTTTTATATATTGACATATCAGGCATGGACCCTGACTGACTTCTATATTTGAGTGTATACTGGGCGAGAAGGCCCCAATGTTTTAATGATGTTCTTCAGTGTAATGTCCTTAAAAATATACCCTAATTTTTTTTTCTTAAGGGTTTCCACATTGTCGTAAACTCACATTTACCCAAAATACTTTGGTACTCATAACTTAAGTGATGTTCTTCTTGTTAATTTCTTAAATAACTAAGCGGGTTACCGCAATACTTTATTTTTTTACACCGATCAGAGTATATCCGGATCGTATACGTTTTCGACGACAAGAATCAATCTACTTAATATTTACAATATGTGTTTAATCATCATAACCATTCTAGCCAAATACTTAACATTTCTCTTTTAAGAGTGCTATCCAACTTTCATAATTGTAATACTTATGCTGTACTAAGCTCACTATCTTTAAAGTTCAAAATATCGTCTAACCATTTTTAAGGATGAATTCAATTTAGTACACCTAGTAAGCCTTACAAATATGTAGCGAACTATTATGCCTAAAACATCTAAATCTTGATATAGAGATGATCATTTGTTTTCTTTCAACTCAACCAATATATAATACATACATATTTATATATCCTTTTGAAACCATAATAATATCTAAATGTATTAATAACATCTAAATATATTTACATAACTAAAACCACATTTTTCCTTTTCAATCTAACAAATATAAAACTTATATATATATATATATTTCTAATTCATAATCATTAAATCCTACCCATCTTTTATTTTATAAATAGGTATGAGCTTCATAGAGCATAACGTAATAATTTAGATGCTATTCAAACAACTAATTAATTACCCTCATTACCTCCTTTGTCCTTAAATCGAGGCTAGGTCCTAGATGTAATTCAAATAACTATTTAATTACCCTCATTACCTTCTTTGTCCTTAAATCGAGGCTAGTTCCTAGGTGTAATTCAAATAACTATTTAATTACCCTCATTACCTTCTTTGTCCTTAAATCGAGGCTAGTTCCTAGGTGTATATATAAGTTACCGCAATTTTCATTTATAAGTTACATGTATAAATATAAATCAAATTCACTTTAGATAAATTATAAATATAATTAATATATTTAATATAATAACCCAAATCTTTAGCAAAGGAGTTTTGTTTTAAACGGAGAGTATTATGAATGCACCTTTTTTTTTTCTTCCATAATATTAGCAATAAATCAATGTAATTCTCAAACAATGTCTAAATGGAAAATAATTATGCGTTAAGCGTTTCCACCGGGATTCATTTACTAATTTAGAATATAAATTTAATTCTAAATTTATAATATCCATGAATGCCCGTTTAACTCTTATATGTAGGAGACTAATATTCAATGGCTATTTTATATTCATGCAAAGAAAGGGAAGATGAATACATGCTGCAGTTCATACACATAGAAAGATTAATACGCTGCCCATCCGACTGGTAAATAATTGTGTCAATGGCTATAGCGACGGCAATGCCAACAAAAACAAACACACAGAAAGTAATATATCATATATAGACAATACTGACAGAACACATAGACATAAGTCATTATTTTGATAGCTACTCATTTGGATCGGTTCAGCTGATGATAATCAATAATTATCTACATAGTCACTGTAAGTCAACCGATAGAAAAACTCTATTGAAGCCTCATTTCCATAGATCATCGCCTGAGGGTCGTTACTTATAGACACTAGAGGCTTCCAAGTATGGAGACGATGGTAGCTGGTAGGTATGGGAAGTAATTGGGAGATGCAGGTTCGACATAAGCCTCTGACCATGGAGGTACAGAACTCAACACGCAAACAATCACTGAGAGCAGGATAGAGAAGATTGCACCACAGGAAGGAAGAGTTGTCAAACGTGGGAATTTGGTATACAAATCTAGTACTTGCTGCCACATCTCATATTTACAGAATTAGTACAGATCTCAAATATATAAAATCAAGATTACAAATAGACGATTATACACAGAGGTACTGCAGATATAAAATCAAGATTACAAATAAAGGATTATACACAGAGATACTACAGATATAAAATCAAGATTACAATTAAAAGACTATACACCAAGGCGGTGCAGATATAAAATCAAGATTTAAAAGAGAAGATTAAATCTACTTCATAAACTAAATTTTGATTAATGAAGTAACACGGTTATAGGATCAGAGTTCTCTCTTTTATTAAATCTAAAGAATCATAATACAACTAAACAACAAATACCATAAATTATCGGTTGCATCAAGAAATCTGAAAGAGTGAAAGAGTGAATTACAATATACAACAATATCTTAAATGACAGACCAGATCTCCACAATTCATTCGGAAAATAAAATATGCATAGATCGGGATCTATCTAATTACTCGTATTCACACAATAAATAAATTTAATTACTCGTATTCACATATTCTCTGTCAAAGAGCTTAATTTTGGTTCCATTGATTTAATTGGAAATTAAGACGAAATAGAAAAGCTTGACATTCATACAATTTATAAAACTGAGTTATCAACCTCAACGAACAATTTTTAAATAAAAAAATGGGGAACAATATTTATCTTAACAATTAGAGTAAGGCACCAAAGACTTGACTGCAACATTCCTCCCTTCCAACTGATCTCTTTCCGGCGTAGGTTTTTCCCGCCGAGAGACTACCCCCGAGCTGGGCACGAAATCCACTAGGACGAAGAGTAATCTTCAGCTTCCTCTAATTAAATCTTACTTATATTTTACATTCCCTTCTTCCTCTTGAAGAACCTCTCCCTTTTCGAACACCCTCATGTCCCTTATATAGCCAATCTATGTTTTGACTATTATCATAAGTCCTTGTTGGAACTAATTAACTTGTTTAATCTTAGTTATTTTTAACTGATAGATTTACTTAGTCAACCTTTGGTTAATTGATCTTTTAAATTCACTAATATTTAAGTTTATTTATCTTTATCTAATCATAAATAACTTATCTTTAAATTAACTCAATATCTTTAATTAGTTCACTTAACTTATCTTTAAATTAACTCAATATATTTATTTAGTTCACTTAACTTATATTTAAATTAATTCAAGATCTTTAACTTAGTTTACTTAAGGTAATTATATTATCTCAACATAAATAAAAGTAACTTGCCTTTAACTATCAATTTACATAGTTAACATACTATTATTAGATAAGTGTTTCCCATGGATACTTGTGCATTTAGTTACTATTTATCCATTCATAACCATGCATCAACTACCACTTAATATTAACCTATTTTATTTAACTTTTTTTTAATAATATTTTATTATAAATACCAATCTGTTTCCTTGGTAATAATAAATCATTTATCTTTTATTCCTAATTTATAATTAGGAAAACATTAGTCATTTTTCACTTACGAAATTTAACTACATCTTTTGTCGAGTCTAGGCCACCAATGTTCTTTATGTTAATTTCTCAATTTTACTTAATGGTACTTATCATAGATTAGCCTCATGCAAGTAGTTAGATGATAAGAACTTGTTACTGCTTTGTGCCGACTAGAAGTTTCTTCGACATCCTTATCTAGAACTAATTTTTAACATACTTTAGACTTAAGCGTTTTTCTTAATGAACATCACAGTTCACATTAAGTGCTCACAGCACTAGGATGAATACTGTAATCAAAACTCATGGCCATGAAGCCATTCACCCTCTCCCCCTAGTGGATTCCATGCCCCATTCGTTTCGTTGCGTCAATCCTTCAGTCTCCTAAGTCTACAAATTCACTTAACACTTAGGAAAACATAATCATACTTAAAATTCTTACCTGTGAAGCTCCTTCCAAGAGCTCCTTGCCGTTGGCGGGTACACAGTTGTACTTTCTCTTGCATAAACCCTAAGGGAGAAAAGCGGGATATTACATTCAGCGTTGATATGGGTACAAACCTTAATATACTGAGATGATCTTTTGTTACTTACTGTGCAGAGCTATGATTTTACATGATTTGACTTATGAGTGTGTTGAGAGTGGACTCAGAAACACACATATAACATACGTAGTGGGCATAAGCCCTGATGTACCTAGAAGAATGTTTATGTACTGGGAGTAAGCCCTAAGGTACATTGAGTGTTGGGCCTAAGCCCTGGAGCACTCCAAGCTTGATAAACGAATACCGGATCCGAGGCAACTTAAATATTCTAGATGTTCCTCACAACAACATTCTAGCACTAGTGTTGAGCAGAGGCTTATGTGTTTTTTTTTTCATTTTTAACTTTATTTTTAGGATTTTTGTTGTAACGATGTCTTTTGCTAGGGTCATAGTTTGAAACAAGGCCTAATTTTAAACACCCCGCAAATCAGAGTGATTTCGGAAGCACCGCTTTTTGATTGAGGGGCTGATTTGGGGTTTTAATTACAATCATATCGATCAGGGTTTCAAAAAAGTTGTAAATTTGGCTTTGAAAAAAAAAGGTGCTACTGGTAGCACCACTTTTCAAATCTAGGGTTTTTTGTTGTTGTTTTTAATGCAAAAATATGCGTTTTTATGGCTAGATTTCTCGTTTTGAGTATAAAGTTCTAGTCAAGTTGTATACCTTGATGTCATACTTCCAATAGAAAAAAATAATAATAACAAAAAATATCATTTAAAACGTATTGGTATTGATATATCAATGCTTTTTCATGGCGCATAAAACTTGTAGGAAACAAATTATGGAGTGGGACCAACATAAGACTTGTCAAGAGATGACGTGAGGAATGGATTTTAAAGAATGTATATTTTTTATGAATTATGTCTTTCTATGGTACACTTTTCAATTTACATGTATCATGTATATATATTCTATTATAAATGTAGATATACTCATTACACATTATTTCTATACTTTTAGATGGAAAATTATGAGCAGGAAAAAAATCAAACCAATCAACAAAGCATTAGGTAAAATAACCCAAGTACATTAATATTGCCTACAAGTGATGAAGAAATGAGGCATGCAAGCAAATCAAGCAATGAAAATAGTTTGAGTGAAAAATGTTCTCACAATTCTCTATAAAAGCATAAAAGACACATTTTTCAAACCCATGAGATTATTTCTTTAGAATTATGACTGCTTTGTTCTCAAGGCATGTCTATTGTAATGTCTTCACAATTTCACCATGAAGACATAGCAAGAACAATGTGACAATATTAATCTTATCCTTCTTGAATCTATTTTTGACTAACTAAGGGACTATGCCTCACAACGTGACTAAATAAGCCCTCAAGTAAGTCACACCAGAAATATATTTGGTATTATCAAGAAGATCTCTCATGGCATAGATAAAAACATAAGTTTGTCCCAAATTGCATAATTTTTGTGGTATAAAAATATATGGATACATATAATTGAGTATAGGCATAGGACTCCAGATTTGATTCCACAATGTTGATTAGCACACTTAAGATCACCATCAGTAACAGTAGTTCTACGAATTTCATCAAATAGGGAACCCCCCAATTCTCTAGTTGAATTGTAAAACCCTAATTCAATCTAAAGGAAATCTCTCTCCATGTGGTTTTGTCTTCATGGAAGGACTTCTAAGTATTTACCTAGATTTCCCAAGCATGGAATGCTTTCATTATATCAAAGGGATTTCACAACTCAAATCAATAATAGGGTCCATTGACATAATAAAATAAGAGGAAGGAGTATCTGATTGATCTAAAGACACTTAGAACACTTATATTTTTAGTACTTGAAATTGAAATAATACCATGTGTTCAGCCTAGGGGTGCTTGGAATTACCTAAGAAGGACATAATTCAATGTGGTGTGACCATCTATTAAAGGGTTATCTGCATTCATTTATCTATTCTTCCTCATGTTTAACAATTTTTAATCCTTGTATCTAAGGAGTCTACACTTTGACCAATTTGAGCTTTACTACTATTTTTTAAAGAATATTTTTAACATAAGCCATTTTATTCTTCTCTTTTTATTCTATAAATAAATCCTTTTCATATTCCTCTTTTAATACTGTTTTGGATTTGAAGACAGTTTTCTCCCTTTTGAAGAATGTTTAAGAGACGCCATGGTAGAAATAAGACCATATTATTTTGGATAATACACTTGAATAATTGTAAGGGGGAGTGGCTTAATTTTAAACATATTCAATGACCTCCAGTATAATTTCTAATTTTTCTTTGACATGTGCTAACCTTTTAACATTCTCTCGAAGAGTTTTCAAATCATCGTTTAATTTTTCTAGACAAAAAATTTATATGTGGATATGACTAATATGCTCTTTGGTTGCAACATCATATCTAGCCATGTTGTCTGCATTTTGTTTGAGGGAAAGAAATTGATAATTTGAAAAAATCAATTGCCTAACTTCAAGCTTTGGATTTTCATCTTCAAGCATCCCATATTAAAAAAATATAATTCAACAACTACGGCTCCATGTTTAATTGTAGGATGGAAATTTGTAGGAGGAAGTCATGTTCTAGGAATATACCATGTATATGTTGGATTTTCAATTGGTAGAAATGGGTAGTGAGTTTTCATCTAAAAAGGATTTGAAGAAGATTGAGCATAATCAAAACAATATATACAGTAGGAATCATGTCCATAATGATTTTTTTAGGTGCATGGTCACTAGAAAAAAACAAAGGTAGAAATTTGGGTTGACACTTCTTCTAGATGTACTCCAACCATTCTTTGATTTTTTATTCAAACTATCAAAAGGTATAGTCATAATGATTTTATATATGAGCGGCCATTCTTTGATTAGAAAACAAAAGATAATTGATTTGGGATATTCTAATAGACTAAAATGTTTTTATTCCGATCATTGATCCAAAGTATATATACTTTAAGAATCATGTTTTGAATATTATAAGGGCGTGCAGTCTAAATCCAATTGGACAATGGTCTTGTTTCCATTCTTATGGAATTGAAGATCTGTAAAATCAAGAACTACATTTTCTTTTTTCTAGGTCTTGTTGCCATGTTTTCATGTTTATGGTAGATGGTGAGCTTAGGAAGGAGTGCAAGAATGGAAGTGCTAAAAAAATATAAGGATAATAGTGGTGTTTAATTGTATTGATTCATTAAGAGAAGAAATATTAAAACCAACCAATTGAATATAAGGTTGGATAAGTTCATATATTTAAGGATAAGTGAGATTAACAATATAACAAGGTACAAAAATGACTATATGAATCCATTATGGAAGGGTCCTTCAAAACCTTTAATAAGATCACCACTAAATTTAATGTCTTTCATCAATAACAAAACATAGGCTAGACATATACAAGCGAGGGTGGACAAAAGGGTTGAGACAAAATTGAGTAATTCCTATATGGATATATAAGTAACCATTAGAAAGACCCCATTAAATATCTTCATGTTTAATAATTTATAATTTATAAATAGGTTGTTGAAGAGTAACTGGAATATTAGTATAAGTGTATTAGACTCTAGTGGAAGCCTTAGAAAGAAAAGGATCCAATTTGATCAAGTTTCTCTATAGGAGTATGGAGAAGAAATTGATTTGGATCAAGAGTGAAAGATCATATAAATGATATGAGGAGGAATGTTTTTCCTTTGTGAAAAAAATGGAGATGGGTTTCGGCCAAGTGGAACTATAAGATCTATAATATATCTAGAATTACATCCAAATATGTAAGGAATTGAGGCCATTCATTGTAATATGAGGGATTGCATGTGGTTACCAACAGTGAAAAATAAACATATAATCATACATGAGAGCATATACACATAGAGTAAGGAAGAATTAATGCTCACACGAGTAAAAAGTATCTTGTATTATATCATAGAACCATACTATACAATGGAGGACAATACTATATATTTCTTGTCTCACTGGCCTGTGTGTGTGTGATGTACATTCCGTTAGGCAGTTAAAATTGTGCAATTGCTCGACATTTATCTTAATTGGCTGGACTGAAATGGGTCGACCAACTGGGTGGTTGGTCATGAGGACCTAGTCAATTCATCAACTAGGCTCCTCCAAGATCTTCCTCACCCAAAAACTCTTCTTTGTCTTGAAGAGACAATGGAGATGTGATAATTCAATATTACAAAGTTTTATGAATTATGGTTGTTGAGAAGTAGATGTTTCATCCTATAGGATTTCCTTCAATGCATGCGTCAACTATGGAAGGGGTGGTGATGGCTAGATATTGTTGGAAGTCTCCCGAGTCAACTACTATTGTATGGATGCTTATGCTAACTATGGTTAAATTTAACAATCAAAAGATCTTTTCTAGCATAGGGCTAACTCTCATGCATTGTAATTATGGGGTGAGGTTTTGGTGTTGGATTTCCACAAAGCGCATCAACATATACACACACACATGCACACACACACACACACACTTACCATACACTCAATGCTCCTAGGGGTTTTAAAGTTAAGGAAGGGAGACAATGCACTCGATAATGTCTAAAAATGGTTGTATGTCAAACATGAACACGGTTGTCCTTTTGTGCCCAACCGATGTAATAAGGAGAGAGGTCTCGTGCGGCAAGGAGGTGAATAGAGTTTACAAACTATTGGGATTTTTTTTTTGTTTGCATTGTTGAGGATGATCATGGATAGTTCATCTTTCACTTGATATTTTTTATTAAAAGGTAGATCTAAAATTTTCCCCTTCGTTCTTAAGAGTGAGGAAGGATATTCCTTATTAGGGTTGGGGAGATTCACTATTTCTACATAACAAGAAGAGTTAGGAAATATAATTTTATGGGGAAAATCATCTCTAGGTTCAAAGTAATATTATAATTTTCTATTTTTAAACAATTTTATAATTTTAATAATATTATTTGGGTAAATATTATAGTTAGTTTAAATTTTTAATAAATATTATACTTTACTGAAATTGCTAGAGTTTTGTACTGATAATAAGAAGATTGGATACTTATTAAAATAAGAAGATTGAAATTTGTTTTGTTTCCCATACAAACACATCTATTTTCACAATAGGCGTCTTTGCTGTTATATTTCATATATATCCAGAACACGACATGGAAGCTGCCGGTGCCAGCTTATCTTCATATATATTTTCACAATAGGCGTCTTTGCGGTTATATTTCATTTAAGCCCCTCTCTACGGAACAGTGCAATGTTGAGAAAAATATAATAAAAAATTGCAATATATTTATATTTTTGTCAGCCTTCATTCCTCTCTCTTAGGGTAGCGAGATTTTTATCAGCATTCCTTTTTCTCAGGGCAGGGAGACCTGGTTATAAAACAGATATATCCAATCCTCGAAGAACAACACCCATTCATAGCTCCAATCGCTTTTCTCAAGCACACACCGCAGTCGGGCGCTGCGAGAGTTCTCCCATTAAAAATAGATGGTGGAATTGGCGTCGCCACTAAAGATAATAATAATATATTTATTGGACTTTTTCAGAGATCGAATGATGAACTCAGTCAGACATTTGGCATTGAATATATTTTCCTAGATCGGAGCTTCCGTTGAAACGAACGACATAATTGGAGGAAGCCGAACATAAAATATTAAAAATAGATGTAGCAACACCATGTTGCCGTGATAAACCAACACGGGCGTCGCCTTTGATGGAAGAAAAGGTCTTCCCGATTCAATTGCATTAGATCTTTGACAGGTTCATAAATATGTTAATATATAGGCAGTTACCACCGAAAACGAACGATTATATAAATATTTTTAAAGAATCTTTACAACTATACTTGTTGGTTTGTGTGGTAATATATCCTATTTTTAAAAGTTTCATAAATACTCTAGTTTATATGAAAAGTTAAATGAAGGAATAAAAGGAATCTTTTTAATTTAGGTTTTTATTCAGGAGGTGTAGAATAGATGGTGAATAGGTGTAAAGTTGGAAATGGATTGGACTATTCAAAGATTTCAATATATATAAAAACCTGATTTTGTCCTAACCTATCTTTCTATGTTTCAACCAAAACATATTTTCTCATTCTAATTTTTACTCACTGAAATTGGCTAACATAATGTTTGAGAGTTCCATTAATTTTAACTAATTTCAACCAAAAACTTTTTTTCCAATTGAAAGCTATAATAAGTTGTTTAGCAAAATGCATATTAATATATTAAAAAAGTTACCTAACTCCAAATTCTCGCATGCCATTCTCACAAAAATAAAACTCAAATACTTTTCCTTAAAGAAATCAATTTTCCATTAACCTAAAACTAGTTATGAACCCCATAATATTCTCATAAATTAGTTATGAACCCTACAATATTCTCATGACTAAGTGGATGACCATTGATATATGATAGGAAATTAGAATTTCAGAAATTATAAATATTCATGAACATATTATACATGGAAATGCTACTTACTATTTAGGAGGGAGAAATACATGTCAAAGGATTAAAAACCCAAGATTTGTAACATTTGTTTCGAACTTGACAGTTATATAATTATTACCACACAAGGAGAATTTGGTAGCAACATTGGGCATAGGTAGAGAAGATTGCCAAGCACCATACCAAGTGTGGTTGTAATAGTTTTGGTATTTACTTCGTAGATGGACAAGAATAGAGAAGTCATTGCTATCCTCCAACAATCGAATAGACCTTGGTGTGTACTTGGGAATTTGTTTCTTAGCTAGTACATGTTCTTGGATATGCTAGTAGATATGTTTTGGGTGGTATTGATATGATACCTTCACTAACTAGAAATATTAGCTGACTCAACTGAAGGAGACAAGCTAGTCAATTTAAGATGGTCCATGTTATTTTTTTTCATCCCACTCTTCAAAAAAGGAGGATATGGAAGTTATCCTACATGTCTTTTCTATTTGAGATTTCAAAATTTTGACTGTAGTGAGAGGTATTATACCATCGACATTTGGATATTGCAAGGGTTATCATTCAACCATTTACATTTTGAGCTACATACTACTATAGTGTCATGAGAGGGACCCAATTGACAATGAACTAGACCACGATGGTGAATGGAAGATAGTAAGGTAAAGTGGCTCTTCATTTTTTCCTACCAAATACTTGTAGTATCTTCCACATGATAATATGTTACAACATTTTTGAATCAATTGAATATAATGTGCATGTGTGTTTGATTCTATATCAAGATCTTGCAAAATTCAATGCATAATTATTCACAAGCACATGCATAAATATCATAAATTCAATTAGATAATCAAAATATAAATAAAATACGTACTTACTCCAAATAGAATAGGAGAACTTGATAACCTTTGAATAATATGTAATGACTTAAAATATTAAGAATTGGTCATTCGGTAGAATAGTTTTTTCTCCTTGCATTTGAGCCAAGTCAACGATGAATGTGTGTCTAGATTCTTAAAAGAAAGTTTGGGAAACATATACCATTATAAATTCAAATATAATTTTGTAACTATATGATGTGATTTTAAATAATGTTCCTATATGTTCGAGTATTGTAATTTATGTCTTTATATTCTCAAAAGATAATTTGGGATATATGTTACATTTTAATTCTAGCATGTGTGTTTATTATATATTACTACACAAGTGTGTACATAAATGTAAATCATCGCAATGCACTAAAGTATGATAAGCATTGAAAATAAACATCTATAACAACTTCCACATTATAAAATATCCATAAAGCTTTAATAATATATATTTTCAAATTTGTAATTTTTATTTTATATTAAATTTGTATGTTTTTACATATGGAGAACACCATTGTGCTACAATATTTTAACATAATCAAGATATGAAATTAAAGAATAATAATGGTGCATACATAAGTAAGTTTATAATAAAAACCCTAATCACTATTTCATTCCTTGAACAAAAGTTTGAGGGTCTAATCTTGTACAAGATACGTTTATCGTGGAAGGCTTTGGGGTGGCCAGTCTTTTGTGAAAAACGAAATTTGTAAGAGATTGTAGGTCACATACAACTGTGCAGAGGAGAAATTTCAGCTATGTAACTTCTTACTATTCATCTCAAATTTTCCCCTAATTGTTTACAAAATCATTCATGGGCTGGGGTACCTCATCCACCGATGGCTCAGGGACGTCTAATTTCAACCCACTCAGGTTGGCATAGACTCTATCCATCTCCGCGATGGTAGCATGCACAGTCGGACCCACAACTGTTGCATCCGCTCTCTCTCTCCTGGCTAGAAGAGAGCTACCCACAGGTCATACAGGTCCCAAATCTGCACACACATGTTGTTCATCTATCAGCACTATATCAAACAAATTACACATGCACAAAACTTAAAAAGTACCAGGGTCATTTGTTCTCTCCCCATGCTTCTCCCTCTGGTAGCGGCAAGTCTAGGTCATCTCTAAAGTCTGTACCACTATATGGGAAATCCTCCACCATCAGTAACTAGCTCTCCAGCCAAGTGAAAAAATCAAGAGGGTATCCAATAATAGGGCCCCCACCATGTTGGACCATCACATTGGCCCACCTGGCCATGTGAGGATCTCTAGGATCCCTATCCTCTAGTGGTACTTGAGGACGTAAAAGGGGGACCCATTCCAGTAAGAACGAGATCACTATGGATCCATAGCCGAACTGCTTGAGCTTCTCCCGCTGACACTTTGTCAGCTGAGCTCGCATGTTCGCGAGGAGACCCTCACACCAGTTGAAGATCCTGGGGGACATACATTCCTCCGCATAAATCATCTAAGCCCGAGTGGCCATGTGTGGGGCTTGGCTCCCCACCACTCTAGTAATAGTGAACAATATGGTACGCAGTGGGCGGTTCACGACATCCTTAATGGGAATCTTCCTGCTGGAAGATCGAGCAAGAGCAGTACAATGCTATGACACCATGTCATCGACAGTGAGGTCATTAGCCCAGATCCGATGAGAACTACAAGGTCCCCTCTCTAGGACAAACCAATAAGAAAATAGATGCCCTCAACATCTATAGTGAGGATGTGCTCACCGATCACAAAGTTTTTTTGGGCCGCATCCCAACACCAGAGCATATGTGACAATAATTGGATTTGGGATCTCATCCCTTGAACCTCAAAGAACTTGAGGAAACCGCAGTTTCTCAAAGCATTCATGCATTCTGGATCATTGGCAGCTTGTACGTCTTCCACCTCATGTTCTCTTTCTCGCCACTCTAAAACCATGTTTGCTTGCTGAAAACCTACCAAAATGAGCATTTAAGCAATGTTAGAACTTGCTTCAACCACTAACAGTCTTTATTTTGAGCTTGGTTTGAAGTTGGGGATGGACGTCGCCATCGTCGCACCCCATTTTTGAAAATAGAGCGACGTCATCGCAGTCCACCTATGAGACCTTTGCGATGAATCGGTCTTGTCGCAATTCCCGAAAAAGCCAACTACGACGAGCCGAGGGCGCAATGGCCCTTCCCAAATCAAGTCAAAACCTAAAAAAATGAATGAAATTCAAAAATGTAAACCACTATGTTTTTTCTAGATGAATTTTAGGGTTACCTGCTCCTCACGGCGAGTGAAATGGCTGATCGTAGCTCCTGGAATCAACAAGTGAAGATTTGGCTCCAATTGGCACTATTCCTCCCAAATTTCGCAAATAGAACAATGGTGACTATATTTGGTTTTTATTTCTATTTATAAACAAAATGGAATATTCCTTTTTCAAATATTTGATGCCATTATGCCATTTTCTATAGTTTGGATCGGTTTTATTATATTTGAACGTTCGGTTGACTATTTGACATAGTTTCTGAGTGTGCAAGAGTCGTGAAGTGCCTTTCTACGCCATTTTCGTATTGGAATGGTCATCTCAAGTATGAACACTCCTTGTGTATTTTGTCATTTATCTTTTCGCTTCATTAGATTTTAATTATTTAATGATCATGAGCTTACTCTTTCTCGTTCTCTCGAAACCATGAGAATACCTTACCGAGTTATGATTTATCACTTTTTCGGGCTCGTTAAACTCCTACGGAAAAGGAACCCCCCGGAGTCTACCTTTAATCTCTTTTCAGGCTCTCAAAATACAAAAAGATTGCCAAGCGGACTTGTTGCGTTCCCTCTTGTAAAAGAATTTGAACGGTCATCTCCTTGGTGATAGTTTACCCCTTTTTCGGACCAGGGGGCACTAGTTACGAAAAAGGTATACTCCAGCCAATCATAACTGGAAGAGTCCTCTCCCGCGTTGTTTTACCCTTTTTCTGGAGATGAGGCTAACTTTACGAAAAAGGACCATTGGAGTCTTATTTAGTTCTTTTCAGACTCTCTAAACATGAAA
The DNA here is from genome assembly GCA_027924585.1 of Larix kaempferi. Lineage (NCBI taxonomy): Eukaryota > Viridiplantae > Streptophyta > Pinopsida > Pinales > Pinaceae > Larix > Larix kaempferi. The sequence goes on along the minus strand of BSBM01000344.1, from coordinate 7,706,658 downwards.
TGACGACCGAGTTTACCTTCTATGGACTCGTTAAACTCTTACATTGAAGGGCCCGCCATGGAACAAACCCCTCCTATCCTAGGTTCGGAAAATATTTGGGATTGGACTCATCTATGAGATGAGCTATACTGAGCATCTAGTTACCCTCATCAAGCTCATAAAAAACACATGAGGCACTCATCGTTCATGATGGGGAAAAATGAAAGCTTTTATGTTACACACCTTCTTAGTGGTAGTACGTAGTCATTCCTGAAAATGGCACTCATATGCATTTGCATACAACACTTGGATCATCTATTTGTCCTCGAGTTCCACTTACTTCCTGAGTCTTGTTACTCCTTTGAGTCATTCAAAGAAATCTTCCGTCATCAGTCGCATTAGGAATTTGTGTTGTACTCGTCATGTCAATACTGCCAAGTCATGCCATGCCCATGTTCAAGAACACGTCCGTCATTTATCATCTGCGGTCAGTACACCCATCACCATAACGGTCTACTCTGAATAAGTCTTTCATGTTACTATACCATCTGACCTACTCTAGACATCTTTTGTCGTGTTTCGTGTCAATTGATGGGGGATTCATCATGGCCCTCCTTCGACAGATTCATCCTTGTCAACATCAACTCATCATCCGAGGACTGAATCTATAAACCAACCAAGTACCTTGGCCCTGCATGCCTCAATGGCAGGTTACCTCGATTTCAACATGAGTTTACATCATTGACTCTTGATTGAAATATTTCATCTTGCATTCGACTTCAACTCACTTATTCACGCTTGATGATATGTACTGTGATACCTTGGGAATCATTGACATTAATGGTGATCTCCCTCGCGCTTGTAAACGGTCTACATCAATGACCAGTAATCAAGTGGTTTCTACCATGTTCGACGTCAAGACATTTGTAATCACATGGATAGATTCGTATCATTGTGGGTTCAGCTTGAAGACCCTGGGGAGTCATGTTCTACCCAGGTTGCGATGGAGTTTGTATTGAGTTATATCACACGGATCCACATTTGTATTAGGTGTGGCTGTGTTATCATGTCATCATGGATCTACGCTTGTGTCTAGTAGCCATGATTTTGTTCAGTCAGTCATTATTACCATGGATCTGCATTGTATTGGTCGACAACCATGTTGTGAGTCATTTGAGACTATGTACTCAGAGTCAGTTGTACTGCAGCAGCGTCCTTCATCCAACAAGTCCATTTCCATTCCTTATGTCAAAGCATTTCACCTATCTATCTTTCAACAGCTTCATGCTTTGGGGGGCATTCTGTTACACCTAAAATCTTCCCATCATGAGATTCAGTGTATACACCCCTGGAGGTACCTTGATTAAGTGATTTACCTTGAAGGATTTGTGCCCATTTCTACTAGATTTTGAGAGGTTGTCGCAGGTTGCACTCATGCAACATGCGACGACGCACCTTGCTCCATCACAGGGTGCGATGAAGTCAGTTAGATGGAAAAAATAGCTTCTTTGAGTTCCTTCTCGAAGCTTGGTGACTTGGGACCCTATCCCTGACCTCTTGGGAGAGTTGGAACTCGACTCCTAATACCTTGGAAAGATCCCTTAAGTCTCTCCTATCATATCTCAACCTATCCTATCCATATCCTATCCACTTAGTCCTATTTAAATGAAGCTCACTCCCATTCTAAGAGGAGGAAATCTATGGTACTCTTATGCTTTTGAAATCAAGCTCAATAGACCTAACACTTTAGCTTGGGGAACATCTACTTCTCTTTAGAAGCTTTGGCATGGCTTGTCGGAAGGAGTTTGCAACGTTAAGGCGACGGTTTTAATCCTCTTTTCTATTGTACTTCTCCATTCTTAAATACATTTAATATAATTGCTTTCCATAAATCTTGTCTCTTGATGATATTTAGAGTTTTCCTCCTTAACTGTTAGCTTAGATCTATCATATGAAATATATGCTTTCACTTCTCGTGGTCTTTCATATGTTCAATAGGGTTTAGCTACTTGCAATCTGGAAGTGCTAGAGCATTGGATCAACGGAGGAGAAGGGGATCTACAAATCTAAGGTAAATGATCTACTCTTACATTTTTACATCTATACGATCTAGGAAAGTATTTTATGTTTTGTCCTATTTTTTCTAGACTTATGTTAAGCTAGGGAGATCATTCCTTGAGTCCACTCTCGGTAGATTTTCTGTGAAACATATTTCTGCAACACTTCTAATACTTTTTATAAGGTTCAATTTCCCCTTTTTAACATTCCAAATGATAATTGTCATGGATTCCAGGATTTTGAGGGAGGACGATCATAAAAAAAATAGTTCCATATTCAAGCCAGGCCCCTTGATTTGATTTTTCATCTTCCTTCTCATTGTTTTCACACTTAACATATGCATAAATTCCACATTATTAGGGAGGAGGAGATTCATAATACGCTTTTGGACTCTGCTACAATAAGAAGAGCTCTCCTTGAAGGGACTTCTCATTTTTAAAATGACAAATCGTAACACCCTGATTTTGACCCTCTTACCTTAAATATGTAAATGATGTAATATCGTTATAAAAATCATGGCGAAGAGATCAAGGCCAAGGCTCCACCATCAATTTAGTGTTTTATGTATCATCAATTAAAAATCGATGCATATGGTTTGCATGCTAACTAGGCACAATAGAAATTACAACTATCATATAAATATATTTTTTAATAAAATACCCACAACTAGCTATGCAATGCAACAAGAGTATGGGGGCATGATTTATACAAATAATAGGGAGGGAAAATATCCAAACCCTTGAGCCAATAGTGTCAAGCCAAATGTCAATGAGAGAACCCATAAACCATATACTACCCATTTTGAATTTTATACCCAATCATTTATTTCTTCCAAGAGTTGGTTGAGGTAGTTAATGCTTAGGGAATGGAGAGGTATGGCTGCCCAATTTCATGTAGGGGAAAGCCATCAATATTGAAAATCGTGTTTTGGATTCTTGGGAAATTAAATACCCATGAAATTTCTCCCCAAGCCATTCTTCACCCATTATTTTTTCTCTCCCATGATTTTTGGGGAAGCTGGGCATTTTCCCTCACATTTTTATTGAGTTTTCCCTAATTTTCCACAGCTGGGAAGTCATTTTTGTGTTCCGGAGTGATTGGGAGGAAGGGATTCACGATTTGGGGGTCTATAGAGGTTTTTTTTGCTCCTTGAATTCCCATATACCTATTGTAAAATTTATTTTGTTCACCAAGGGTCGATTTCCCCTGTAACAATCCCTTTTTGGGTGCCCACGATTTTGGAACACTCATGGAAACCACATTTTGGGCATCACACAATTAAAACATTTGTATTCATGCCCAACAATTGTGTTTTTTTTGTTATGTGCATCCTTGTTTTGGATTGAACTTGAGTAAGAAACTAGGAGTGGAAGAGGTTTAGAATTGGCTTGATAAACCTAGTGAAGAGAGTAACCTCACAGAAAGATCAAAGGGCTTTGGCTACTTTTCTGTGCACACCTTGAAGAGCACTAGAAGAGGAGGTATGGCCTAAGGGACTGCGTAGTAGTGAATGGAATACTTCCTTGTTTTGGGTGTGTAGGTATTATGGGTGCCAAGTTAGCTAGATCTTGTAGAGGCACCAATAGCTTCATGGTTGAGCTCACTAGCTTAGCAATTCTTCCTTTCTATTGCCTTAGTATCCTAATAAACCCAACTATGGATTGTCTTGGATGAATTGTGATATATTACTTGGCTATGTGTTAGTGGTTGTTCCCTTTTTCCTTGTGGAAGTCATGCCTAGATCGGGGGTGGCAGCTGTGTTGAGAGATTGATGAGCACATCTAGCCTATGGTTGGGTGGAACATTGCAGTTTCATAGCCAATTGCTCGAGACAACTTCATCCCAAGATAAGTATTTTCTCTATGTGTTTCAGTTATGCAATGTTTTTAATTGATTTATGCTTTAATTATGATTATGATGGAAATTGCATATAGATGTGTGTAGTAGAAATATCCTGCTATGTCAAATTTGATTATGCATCTGCACACATGTATTATGTTTTGTTTACATGAATTTGAAAAATGATCATGGGGATAGAAGATCAGACTTAGTGTCATGTTCCCTTCCTTGATACAGATTGACAGGAGGGGACGTGACAGTGTGGTATCATATCATAGGTTACAACATCAGGCCTGAATGGGCTAACTTAAAAAAATTATAGTGGTAAGATGGTTTCCTGATCACCACTCATAATTAGGAAAAATTCAAAAAAATTCTAATTTGTTTTGAGTTTTTTTTGTCTAAGTATGTGTCGGTGAAAATTTGGAAAGAGTGCCGAAACTATCAGCGAGAAATTGGAAAAGTTGTTGATGGGTTTCAACGAGAAATTGAAAATTGTGCCGAAACAGGTCAGCAACAAAATGGAAAAGTCGCTGAAACAGGTCGACAAAAAAATAAAAGTTGTGGGGATCGACGAAAAATTGAGAATTGCATCGAAACAGGTTGGCGACAAATTGAAAATTGCGCTGAAACAGGTCAGCGAAAAAATGGAAAATGCGTCGATCAATGACATATTGAAAATTGTGCCGAAACAGGTTGGAAACAAAATGGAAAATGCAATGATCGATGACAAATTGAAAATTGCGCCAAAACAGGTTTCTGAAAAAATAGAAAATGCGTTGATCGATGACAAAATGATAAGTCCATCGAAATAGGTCGGTGAAAAATGGAGAAGTCCATCGAAACAGGGAAATTGGTCATTTTCCCAGGATGATTTTCAAGTGCCAGAAATTGAAAAATGGCATCGAACTTGTGTGCTAGATTGCACAAAATCGAAATATTTACAAAAAAAAAATGAGGGTGTTTCCTTCGACCTTCACTTGACCCTCTTGAACCCCAATCATCCCCCTGAGACATCGTTGATTGTGAGAAAATTCTGTGTCTTGACAAAAACAATCAATATGGATTGTTCCCATAATGCATGAAATATTTTTTATAATTTTATAAGAATGTGATAACCCTAACAATTGTGTTTATGAACACATTTTGCAGACTTGGGATCATATTAGTGACAGTTACGGGTCAACATTGCAATTTAGTGCAGTTGGGAAATTATTGGTCTTGGTTGGGCCAAGAGGATCATCATCATGGATGATGCACAAGATCCCTATGAGCCCAAGAGAGAGAGAACTTACAAGTTGAGAATGCTGAAACTGAATCCAATGGGAAAATAAATCAAGAGTACCCCATACATTGCAACCACTATGAGGATCCTAAGGGTGTAGCTACAAATTTGTAGAGAAGACAATGAGAGGATGATTAAATCTCAAGAAGAACATAATCAGCTGAATGCATCCATTCTATAGAGTTTGATAGATATTCAAAGGAGGATTAACTCTAGGCATCACTCAACAAATCCAGAAAGGAGTGGGAGTAGTTCAAGGAGAAATTCCCGCAAGAGCTCCAATAGCTTAAGAAGAGTTTCTAGAGATAAAGCATATACTCCAGAAATCTCTTCTACTAGATCATATGACTCTGAAGAATCCAATGAAAGTTCAATATCTTCATCTCACAGGAGTAAGAGGAAGAGGCATTACAAGAACAATTCGCATGGGGAATTTAAGAAGGCCAAACCTCCTACATTCGATGGTGAGATAAAGTCTGATAAAGAAGCTGAAGCTTTCCTTCTTGGGATGATAAAGTATTTCCAAGTCCAAGACTACTTTGGAAATATGAAGGCAAGGGTATACATCTTCAAATTAAATGGAATAACATCTATATGGTGGGATCAACTTAGGAAAGTGAAGAGCATAAATGAAAGGAAGATTGTGTGGAAGCATTTCAAGAAGTATTTCAAGTAGAAGTACCTCTCTGATAGGTACTATGATGATAATATCAAGGAATTCCGTGAGTTGAAATTGGGACAAATGACCATGGAAGAATATGCGAACAAACTCTTGGAGTTGTTAAGATATGTCAAGTATATCAGAGATGATAAGGTGATTATCCAACATTTTCTAAGCGAACTACCTAAGTCATATAAAGACAAAATTGAGTTTGATGAACCTCAAACTCTAGAGGATGAAATGAGGAAGGCCAAGTATTGTTATGATTAAAATAAAATCAAACCTAATTTCCATAAGCCATGGAAGGATAAGAAAAATGAGAAGTTTGACCAAAGGAGGAATGGTTTCAAACCTCCTCATCTCAGAAATCAGCAAAGGCAGCCATCACAAGTTATGACTAAGCCATGTAGAATGACGGGAAACAAGCCAAAAGATCCAAAGGAGCCAAGAGAGCCACTTCAATGTTGGGGATGTGGAGGGGACCATATGCTAGGAACTTTCCACAACGGAATGGGAATGTAAAGCAAGTTCATAACATCCAAGGAGCTGAAACTATGGGTCAAGTGGCAAGGACAATCCCTAGAATCTATGCAGCGCTAGAGGATCGCCAAGCAGACCATCAATTGACTGTGGTTGAAGTTGAAGGTAAGATTTCTAAGAAATCTATTTCTATTTTGATTGAACTTGTATCTACTCACAGTTATATCACTCCTAAAATTGTTGAGATTTGTACTTTTAATAAATTAAATCATAGTAAGTCATGGTTAGTTCAACTAGCCACTATAACTAAGAGAAACGATAGTGAAGTGGTAGAGAAATGTACATTAGATATGGATGGGCTATTCACTTATGCAAAATTGAATATTCTTCCACTTGGTTCCTATGATATTCTCATTGGAATGGACTGGTTAGAAGCACACAAGGTTAAACTTGAATGCTACAACAATACATTTGAATGCATGGATGAAGAAGAAAACCCAAGGGTTGTAAAAGGCATTCCAAAGGCGATTTCTATTATGCATATTTCAGCCATGCAGCTAAAGAAGTTCTATTGGAAAGGTTGTCAATTGTATGCAGCCCATGTTTTGGAGGCAACATAAAATGAAGCTCCTAAGTTGGAGGACTATCATGTATTGCAAGAATTCGGGGATGATTTTCCTGATGATATTCTAGGACTCCCTCCAAAGAGGGACATTGATTTTACGATTGACCTTGTGCCAGGATCCACACCAGTGTCCAAGACACCCTACAGGATGAGTACACCAAAATTGCTAGAATTGAAAATGAAGTTAAAAGAGTTGTTGGAAAATAAATATATTAGGCCAAGTGTGTCCCCGTGGGGATCACCTGTTCTATTTGTGATGAAGTTATGTATTGACTACAAGTAGTTGAATAAATTCACTGTGAAGAACAAATACCCATCTCCCCAAATTGATGATCTCTTTGATCAAATGAGAGGGGCAAAGGTATTTTCAAAGATTGACATGAGGTCTGGTTACCATCAGGTAAGAATCAAAGAGGAATATATTCATGCGACATCATTTAGAACAAGTTATGGGCACTCTGAGTTTGTGGTGGTACCATTTGGCCTCACGAATGCACCAACTACATTCATGTGTCTCATGAATAATTTTTTTAGCAAGTATTTGGATAAGTTTGTTCTTGTTTTTCTAAATGACATTCTTATCTATTCTAAGAATGAAGAAGAGCATGGAGAACATTTGAGAATTCCATTGAAATTGCTAAGGGAAAATATGATGTATGCAAAGCTGAGCAAATGTGACTTTTATAAAGATAAAATGCATTATTTGGGTCACATTATCTCAGAGGAAGGAATATCAGTGGACCATGAGAAGATTGAAGCCATTATGAATTGGGCAAATCCAAGGAATGTGACAGATGTGAGATATTTTATGGGACTTGTTGGTTACTACAGGAGGTTCATTAAAGGATTCTCCAAAGTTGCACATCCAATCACTGCTTGGAAAATAAGGGGATAAAGTTTGAGTGGACACTGAAATGTGAAGAAATATTCCAACGATTGAGAATCTTCTCACGAGTGCACCAATTTTGAAAATTGAATACCCAGAAAAAGACTTTGTGGTGTGTACTGATGCAGTTAATCAAGGACTTGGAGGATTTCTTATGCAAGAAAACCATGTGGTATGCTATGAGTCAACAAATTTGAAGGAGCATGAGAACAACTATGCTACTTATGATTTATAACTTGCAACCATAGTGCAAGATTTAAATATGTGGAGGCACTACTTGATGGGTAGAAAATTTTAGCTAAGGACAAACCATTATGGTATGAAATACTTGTTTGAACAACCAACATTAAATGCTAGGAAAGTTAGATGGCTGGAATTTTTGTGTGAATTTGATTTTTAGATCAAACACATAAAAGGAAAAGAAAATAAGGTGGTTGATGCACTCAACAGAAAAGTACATGAAATTGATGTGGCATACCTTAGTAGTTTCCAACTAGATTTGAGACAACATATTGTTAACCTTATTGTTGAAGATGAAATGTATGTGCAAATAAAGGTAAAATTGGAGCAACAGAACCTTGAAAAGAAGTATGAAGGGAATCATTTGGAAGGTGATAGAATTCTTACTTATAAGAATATAATTTATATTCCAAATGTTGCGGACTTGAGGAGGATTGTTATGGATGAAATCCATAAAGCTCCATATTCTGGTCACCCGGGATATCAGAAAACAATTGCTACAACATGAAAACAATAGTTCTGTCTAGGAATGAAGAATGACATTGCTAAATACATTTCTAAGTGCATGAAATGTCAACAGGTGAAGGTTGAACACCAACACCCAACATGATTATTGCATCCATTACCAATTCTAGAATGGAAATGGGAAGTAATATCCATGGATTTTATTACAGGTTTTCCAATGGTTGTGAGACAACATGATTCTATCATGGTTGTGATGAAAAAGTTAAAAAAGGCAACACATTTTATACGAGTTAATTCCACATATAAATCCGATGCCATTGCAAATATTTTCATGAAGGATATTTTCAGATTGCATGGATTTCCTAAGGCAATAATTTCTGACAGGGATACCAAGTTCACTTCAAATTTTTGGAAAGGTATTTTTGCAGATTTGGGTACGCAACTGAACTTTAGCACCACATACCACCCTCAAACAGATGGGAAAACAAAAAGAGTGAATCAGTTGCTTGAAGATATGGTTCACATGTATGTAATGGATAAACCATCCAAGTGGGAATAGTGTCTACACTTGGTAGAGTTTGCATATAGTAACAGGCAAAAAGCGTCATTAGGCATGAGTCCATATGGGGATTTGTATGGCAGAAGGTGCATGACACTAGTGACTTGGGATAATCCAGTGAAAAAAATTATACTTGGTCCAGAATTTCTTAAGTAAATGGAACAAGAGGTTGCAAAGATCAGGCATAATTTAAAAGAAGCCCAAGATAGACATAAAAACTATGCAGATAAGCACAGGGTGCATAGATATTTCAGTGTTGGGGATTATGTTTACTTTAGAGTGAGGCCAAGGAATAGTTCCTTGAAGATTGGGAGTTGTGCCAATTTATCACCACGATATTGTGGGCCATTTGAAATGCTTTAAATAATAGGGCCAGTTGCATATAGACTTGCATTGCCTACTAGCACTCGAGCTCAGAATGTTTTTCATGTCTCTTAGCTTAATAAATATGTACATGATCCTAACCATGTGATTAATTGGTATGTGATCCACGTGGAACCCAAGGAAGAGTTCCAAACCAAGCCATTATGCATCCTAGACAAGAAGGTAGCATTGCTTCAGAATTGAGCCATCGTACAGGTGAAGGTGAAATGGAATCACTACGGTCCCAACGACGCTACATGGAAATTGGAGGATTCCATGAGAGTGGCATATCCAATTTTGTTCAATTTTGAATTCACTGAGGATAGTGCTAATTTAAGGGGGAGGGGAATGTAACACCCTGATTTTGACCCCGTTACCTTAAACATGTAAATGATGTAATATCGTTATAAAACTCGTGGTGAGGATATCAAGGCCAAGGCCCCACCATCTATTTAGTGTTTTATATATCGGAAATTAAAAATCAATGCATATGGTTGCGTGCTAGCTAGGCACAATAGAAATTAAAAATATCATGTAAATATGCATTTTAATCAAATACCCACAACTAGCTATGCAATCCAACAAGAGTATGGGGGCATGATTTATACAAGGAATAGAGAGGGAAAATATTCAAACCCTTGAGCCAATAGTGTCAATCCAAATGTCAATGAGAGAACCCATAAACCATCAACCACCTATTTTGAATTTTGTACCCAATCATTTATTTCTTCCGAGAGTTGGTTGAGGTCGTTAATGCTTGGGGAATGGAGAGGTATGGCTGCTCAATTTCGTGTATGGGAAACCCATCAATCTTAAAAATCATTTTTTGGCTTCTTGGGCAAAAAAACACCCACGAAATTTCTCCCCAAGCCATTCTTCACCCATTAGTTTTTCTCTCCCACTAGTTATGGGCTAGCTGGGATTTTTCCCTCACGTTTTTCTTGAGTTTTCCCTCATTTTCCACAGCTGGGAAGTCATTTTTTTGTTCTAGAGTGATTGGGAGGAAGGGAGTCACTATTTGGGGGTCTATAGAGGTCGTTTTTTCTCCTTGAATTCCCATATACCTATTGTAAAATCGACTTTTTTCACCAAGGGTCGATTTCCCTTCTAACAATCCATTTTTGGGTGCCTGCGATTTTGGAACACTCATGGAAACCACATTTTGGGCATCCCATAGTTAAAACGTTTTTATTCATTCCCAACAATTGTGTTTTGTTTTTATGTGCATCCTTTTTTGGATTGAACTTGTGAGTAAGAAACTCGGAGTGGAAGGGGTTTAGAATTGGCATGATAAACCTGGTGAAGAGAGTAACCTCACAGAAAGATCAAAGGGATTTGGTTACTTTTGTATGCGCACCCTGAAGAGAACAAGAAGGGAAGGTGTGGCTTGAGGGACTGTGTAGCAGTGAAGGGAATACTTCCTTATGTTGGGTGTGTAGGTATTGTGGGTTCCAAGTTAGCTAGATCTTGTAGAGGTACCAATATCTCTATGGTTGAGCTCACTAGCTTAGCAATTATTCCTTTCTACTTCCTTACTATCCTGATAAACCCAATTGTGGATTGGCTTGGATGAATTGTAATGTATTACTTGGCTATGTGTTAGTGGTTGTTCCCCTTTTCCTTGTGGAAATCATGCCCAACTTGGGGGTGGCATATGTGTTGAGAGATTGATGAGCACAAATGGCCTATGGATGGGTGGAATGTTGTAGTTACATATCCAGTTGCTCGAGACAACTTCATCCAAAGATAAGTATTCTCTCTATTTGTTTTAGTTATACAATGTTTTTAATTGATGCATGCTTTAATTATGATTATGTTGGAAATTGAATATAGATGTGTGTAGTAGAATTATCCTGATGTGTCAAATTTGATTATGCATCTGCACACATGTATTATGTTTTGTTTACATGAATTTGAAAAATGATCATGGGGATAGAAGCCTAGACTTAGTGTCATGTTCCCTTCCTTGAGCCGGATTGACGAGAGGGACGTGACAAAAATCGTGAATCTCCAAAAACAAGGAGATTTTGTAATGTCCATTTTTTTTTTTTATTAAAATAGTGAAATTTTCAACTTGTTTCCCTAGTTCGACCTTTGACTAGTTTTGAGGTCTGAGGTCTCCAAATTGCTCCAAATGCTTCCAAATATTCAGATAAGGTGTATGACTGATATTAGGACTTTATTATGATGTTCATGGATGATTTAGGACCATCAAAAGACTTCTGCAAACCCCTTTAATATTCTGTCCAATGTATGGAATTTTACTAGCAAATTGATGTTCAAATCCCCCTAGGGTAAGGGATGAAGTTGGCTCTCCAAATGGTACTGAACCCTCTCCAATTTCTTATCATAGGTAGGGGAAATCAAGGGGACATAAACAGGGTCTCAAATACATCTCCATTCAATTAATTTGGTCTGCTACAACACTCTCAAAATCAGAAGCAAAAGATTAGTTTCGACCTTGGGGGGAATGGCATTAAATTCTCTCCAAATGATATAAAACTGAGCAAGATGACTCCAAAATATTATGTACTGAACATGGAACTTGTGAGAATCATTAATAAAAGTCCATTCATCATAAATACATCAGTGAAACACTCTTCCATTCAAATTCATCAACATTTCATTGGTATACATCAATATAGTGGGGAAATGGTCACTATTTGCCCATTAATGATCAATTTTACATAAATTCACTTGGAAGATCGACCTAAAAGAGTTATTGAAGTAAAGAATAGAGTATGATCATATTATTACAAAATAAATGTGGCATTAGAAGCTCCCCCAAAGAGTACAATAGCTCACCAAAGCACCTCTCCTCAAGGATGAAGAATATAAAAAGAAAACTGGAAATGGTTGGAGGAATGAGCTGCACTAGAAGAAACCACGATATTTCATGTAGCTTACACCTGCAAATAAAGACTCCATTAAAGCTCCCGTGAAAGTTCTGAATGGAATTTCCACACACCAACTAGGATGGGAATCTTTCACCCTCGAAATTGGCTAAGGCAAGTAGACTAGTATTCCACTAGCTCTCTTCACAAATGCAAATTCTCAAAATGATCAAAATATATTATTCTTCCTCATGAAATCCTTTTATTAAATTCATGAGGCCTCCTAAGGTCGAATTTACATTCATGAGCTCCCTCCAACTCATCTTTGTGGTTTAGTAACTCATATGACACTTGTCTTGCCTATTCATGCTCCAAATCTTTCCCCAAGTAGAATGGATTCCTCTAACTCCCTAATGTGCCCTCTTTGTGGATATATTTATCCCTGACATGTCATATTTTTCATAGTCTACAATCAAGTCTGAATATGTCATAGAATCTTTATCATTGGTTGTCATAGAGTATAGGGAATCTCCTTCCAAGTGGCACACATTGTCTTCCTAACCTCTTCCTCTCCCCATGGGAGTTACTCCTCTTCACCAATTTGACTTCCTTAGCTCATGAACTGCCATATGAAACCTCACCAGCCTCCAAATACGTTTCCTTATCCATATATTTGAATTGGATGAAGTGCATGCCAAGTGTGTGGAGGTAATCTAGCCACCTAAGGACTCCATAAGCCTCCAATTGTCTTCATGACCCAATGCCACATTATTTTCTCAACATTTAATATTTATGTGACCCATTTTAATTTGAATATGGTAAACCAAAGTTATTTTGGGTCCTATAGCTCCTTCACTCCAACTTTTAATGCTTCCACCCCCAACCTAGGAAACTAGTAATTTTCCTCCTTGGCAATTATTTGACCCTTAACATCAATTTGAAAAAATCTCATGAATATGGCCAATGGGATTAGGCCATTGTGACCCAATGCAAAATTTAGGACATGATAGATTTGGTATTTCTATCCCAATTGTGATCTGCAAAAATTTCAGAAGGGCTAACTATTATGCTTGATTATTTCCCCCCAAATCCCCAAGCATAGGTTTTCACTATTTTCCCATCAAGATCCATGAGGACCACTCTCGCTCCTACCACCCCTATATTGTAACTCTTAATTATCCCAATAAGTATTAAAAAATGATTATGCTATTGATTTGTACATGTTGGGCTCATCTTCCAAGATTTATTTGGAGTTATGAAAGAAGCTTGTTATATCTCTATATTCATTTCCTCATATGTTGCCTTAAACCTAGTTAGATATGGCTATTTTCCGGTAGAATCATATTCCTTGCAAATGCTGCAAATATCTATGTTGTTAAGTGGGAACTCCGATCAAGGTTTTTTTTTCTACACCTAGAGAAAAATATAGTTATAGATTTTTCCACCTCATATAGTTTTTGCTCAACCTGCAATGTATCTAGGTGAGATGCCAAGCAACTCAAAATATCAGTTTTAAAATTATCAAGTAAATTACCTAATTCAATGTGTGTGGCTCCTCCCATGGCTGATTTTGTTGCTCTAACAATTTCTTCCTGTGATATTCTTCCATCCTTCAATCTTCCCCTTGAGTACCTCCCGTAGATATTACATATTTCATCAAATTCCACATTAGATATATCACCCTTCCTCATCAGGTTTAGGATGTCCATATATCCATCCTTTAATCCTCCGATTAGAATTGTTTTTAGTTTTTCGTTGCATAATTTTTTATAGTCTTCCCTCCAAGTCCCATGAACCATCTCATCACTACACTTTTCAATGACGCAAGAAACAATTTTAGTTTTTGTGCATTAGAAAAATAATCATAATCAGGACATAAAATATCAAATTCGAAGAGGAAAGTATCACGATCTTCACTTGATAATACATGAAAAGTAGGCAAAGCTGAAAGAGGAATATTTTTCATTGGTTCTTCTCTTGTAATATCTCTAATTGGAAATTGGAAATTTGTGTTAGATCCAACCTCCTCATCTTCCATATTGTCCACATAATTTTCAAAGAGACCCCCTGGAGAGGGATTTCCAACAACCCCTAATTCTTCAGAGGGGAAGGATATCGAGGTTTGTGGAAAAGATTAAATTGGATTTTAATCTTTGAATCTTTTTTCCACTAATAAGTTCATACGTGTACCCATGTCCTTTTGTATGAGGATGGAACTCGACTTCAATTGATGAACATCATTAATCTCCTACAAGGTTTTTCAAAGTTCCTAGTGGAGGAATCAATTATCTATTAATGTTCCCACATCCTCCGCATCCTTTTCTACCTACACGTATGTTAGTATTGGAAGTGTCTCTAAATACACCACATACTTTAAAATCCCCCCTATGACTCATGCAAACTGTAGGCCTTGAATACAATGGAGTAGGAACTCAATTTTGAAATTTTGAAGTGAATACATAGGTTCTTACTCTCATTTTACAGTCACTTTTTCCTCATCTTCAATATAATCTATTTTTTCTTCTAAATGACTAACAGCATGTATGAGATGCCTATAAATCTTAAGTTACACAATTACCTCATGAAGAGAATCATGACACCATGTTTCAACTAAAACCGGTGCTAGACGTATTATTTCGCCCTGAATAAAGGCTCATTGAGAATGACGCCAAAATGTTTGATAAATTAATTGCTTGTAAAAGAAATCAAATTCTCAAACCATTACTTTTCATACCAAGTTCATTCTTTATTTCAAGTTATGATGAATTATCTCTATATGCTACAAATTCTAATCATGCATTGGATTTTCTGATCAAACTAAATAAAATGTCTGAACAAGAACAAATAACTGAAAACACTCTTTAACTATTCAATTTTTTGAAAGCTTGATTTGATGTTAATCATATCATTCATGAATTTAAAACCCAAGTGGAAAAACCAAATTTAAAACACAAAGGCTAAATAAATCCTAACAATATATTCATTTATGCATTTCATAACTAATCTTAAACATGAATCTGAACAGAAGAATTGTCAGAGTAATGTTTATCAATGCAAACAAGTTACTAATTAAGCACAACAATTATTCTAACAAAATCAATAACATATATCACTAACCAAAACTATGCATGTTCATGGGAGTGGGCCCTCCTCCTTTGAACAGAGTATCAGGGATGACTACAGTAACTAGATAATCATCTATACAATGCATATAGAAGATTGCTTGAAGAGCTGAAATAGATTTTGATATTAATCAAATCTAGAATACAACATAAGTTCAAAGAATCCAAAAAATAAAAGTTGGGGTTTCACTCACAACAGAAAACCCATTTTATACACAAATACCAATTGTTTAAGATAGAGTATAATCAGTATGTGAATCCATGATTTGATCCATTCCAACTATCATACCCAAAAATACATAAAAATTTTGTCGTTTCCACATAAAACATTGTGCACAGTTACAAGTTGGGCCTCTACGAAGTACACTCTAATTTTGAAGAAACTATTCTAATTAGACAACTCTTGATCGTTAAGAACTATTCCAGTCTCAAAAACCCACATGGAATATGTCTCCCAACGGTTAGTAGTAATCCACAACAAATCATCTACAACTTCCATAGTAGATACTCATTTTGCAGCTTTTGCAATAGATCCCTGTTTTATAGCTTCTGCAGCAAAGCCCTATAGCTGAAATATACAACCACTCACAATGATAGTCAAAGTATATATAATTCTTCTACTTATACATTCAAATGTTCAACAAAGTAAATATAATGTAACTAAGAGTACCTAGTGCTAGGACTCAACTTATTCCATAAAAAAGGCCTTGTTATGTAGGAAAGGGATATGGAAAATGAGGCAAAGACTGAGAAAAAGAGTATTAAATTAGAAATGACATTTCCAAGGCTCAACATATGTTATGTGTGGTTGGAACATATTTGTAATCCATGTGATACTCATATCCTCCACTATATTATATAATTCTTTTATTCTTTTTTCACACTTCTATAATATGAAAAGACACAAAAAAAATATATTTATAATAAAAAAAGAGAGAGGTGGGGAGATGCTAGATCTCTATTGTTATGGAAACAAGTTAGTTGTGTCACCCTTGAAAAAATCACCAATATTATTGATTTTACTCAACAATTTTGGTTTTATTATTTCCTTAGGATCCAAACCATGATCTCAGAGGCTTACTATTCTAGTTGGTTACTCTTCCAATCACTATGCAGAATTTGTCAATGCCTCATGCGTTGCAGATTTATATAATAGTTCCCTTTGTCCCAAATGCTACCCATGTCACCATTGTGTCATGATAATGTTCAAGGGTTGTCCTTATCTTGCACTACTCATTCCTTAGATTGATTGACTATTCATGTTTTGCTTCTATGTTTTCAAGTTGTCTAAGTTTGTATAATCATAACCATGTTCCTACTCATTCTAGTGTAGAAGGTATCCATTGACTTCTCACTAGAAAATCATTTCTAATCAATGATGACACATTGATTTGATAGATTGACCTGAGTAGTGTCACCCTATGAATATTTTCATCATTTATAGGTTAACTTTCACCCAACAGATGACATCTCATAAATGGATGTTGACTGAGTGGTTTCCCATAATGTTTCATGGAAGGACTTGTATTCACACTTTTGGATTCATGTTGTACCTTGGATTCATGTTTGAACGTTCCTACATGTTTAAAGCTTCCTTTGACAATGCATCTACCACATCTTTTAATTCCTTGTAGATATGGTCTATAGTCCAATCATAAAATGTGTTTAATAATGCATCAATCCTCTGAAACCAATGTTGTAAAGGAAGGGAATTTATCCTGTGAATTCGTTTTTCCCAATTCAAAAACATTGAAGAGTCACCGAACATTCTCAAAGTATCCAAACCAAATGCTAAAGAAATTTTGAGCAAACCCCAAATTCTCAGCAATTCTGCTAAGGAGTTTGTGCCATATCCAATGTTCAGTTTGAATTTAAAATAGTGTTGATTGTTGATTAACAAATAAATACTAGCTGCGCATTTTCCTCCCACTACTTCCCCATCAAAGAATCCTATGGCCATGCTGGAGTAAAAAAATTTCAAAATATTACGGATCTGATTGTGTGATATATTCAGATTTGAATAGGATTTGTACATACCTAGGATTTTAAAGGCCAATTGATTAAGAGTAATCAATTTGTCTTCAAAAATAATGTCATTCCTTGATTTCCATATTAACCATAAAATGAAAACTCGCAGTGTTTTATGATTGTTGTGATCTCTAATCCATTTTAATAAAGAGATCTCCAAATTCTGCGATCCCCACATATTATTGATAGAAAGTAAGGAACACACTAGATTCCACACAAACTTTGTGAACCTTCACTATAAAAATAAATGCAAAATAGTCTCTAAATCCTTCTTGCACAAATGGAAAATCCCAGGACCGTGCCATCCTCCTCGAATCAAATTGCTCCAAGTTAATAGTTTGTCTTCCAAAATTAGCCACATACAACATTTGATTTTTTGGGGTATGCGCCACTTCAATAAAATACCCGCCCACCATTTTGAAGAAATGTGTTTCATATTTCCAACAATAGCACTATATGCATCCTTTGTTGTAACAATACCCGACTCTGAGTTGAAGGACCATACCAAATTATCCTCCCTTTATGAGAGTCTAATTCCAACTTTATTAAGCTTAGAGATGTATATGTTCCATTCACGAACCAAATTTTCGTTGAGTCCCAAGTCTAAAGTAGATAACCAATAAATTTCATAATTTTGTAGCCACAAGGGACTTTTAATATGATTCAAAGTAGAAAAACCACATATGAGAAGGTGATCCCTTAATTCACTGGATAAAATGAACTCATTTTCGTTCCCAACAAAAGGATCTATTCCTATCAGCACATGCTTCCTATTAGCACCTATTTAATTTTTGCAGAAAATTAATGAATGTGAAAGATGGAAGGTGGAACGACTATATGATGGAATCCTGGAGTGCCCCATATCCCCAACGGCCAAGAGCTAGAACGAGAAAGGAAGAGGTCTAGGAGGACCTAGCACAATGAAAAATGGAATTATTTCTAATTGTGGGCATTAATATACAAGAGAAATCAAATGATAAGGCTAAAAGACCCTAAGTCCTATAGTCCGCTTGTAAATATACAGGGAGGCTAAGTACCGGGCGGATAGGCACTGTCGATCGAACACAGGCCCACGATCAACGACTTCAGTTGACGATCACATGGAAAAACTGCAAGGAAGATAAGGGATGAGCGGATGTGATCGGCTGTTCCCATTAGACAGATGGAAACCAGAGAGAACGTCGCAAAGGCTATAAGAAGTGAGTGATAGCGTTTTAATAAACATTGCAATGGTGCCAAGATGAAGGGCAGTTGTTCGGCCAAGTGGATGATCCGGAAAAGACAAAGTGGTAACCTATGGTTAAGACCAAGGGTCCCGCAATAATGAATGCAATGTGACTAAGTAAATGGATGAGATTGTCCCTAGATATATCGACGGTCTTGGATGATCGTCGCGTCCAGAAAATGCACGATGAATAGTGGCAGGGTAGATGCGATGGACCAGGTCCTGCTAGATAGGTGTCATCCCCACAGATTGTCACATGGAGTGAGGATGATATAGGAGAAGCTTTTAGGGTGCATGCGATGCTACCTTGTAGAGGCATGCAAATAAGATGAACAACCCAGATGAGAATTGGTAAGATGATTCGAAGGCGGAAGTAAGTGGGTTGTCAAATCACTAGGTCAAGAGGGGCTAGATCAGACGAAGGAAAACAAGCACATGGGAGATCAGAGGTTGAGATTAAGGGACAGTTGGCTAAGAAAACTGGAGGTTATGGAGGCGCAGTTATATATGTGAGAGCGCCTGTCAAAGTTTACATTTTTATTTTTCCGTGACCTGTCTGAGCAGAAGAGGTTTTTCTAGAGAATGAGGTTCTATCCCCGGTACAGAAGCTTGGTGGATGGTCGCCAAGCAGTTCATCCAAAGCATGAAAGTCTTGCAGTCGCGTCCAAACATGGAGGGCCCCGGAGATCCTGTATCATGTTCGGCCCAAGCCAGACTGGTCTGCAAGGAAGTTATCCTTCGGGACCTCGTCCTTTTGAGCCTGGAGGTCTCCCCAGCAATGACAGTGGTTTCCTTGTTTCACCAAAGTCCTTCCAAAGGTCATTGGACCTTTTCAACTGCTCGCCTCGGGCCTAACTTGTACATTGGGGATAATTCCCATGGCCTATTGAGCGTCCAAAGTGATTGTTGGTCTGTCCGAAAGCAAAGGTGGGCCAATATCAAGACCTGATATGGGAAAGTTTCTGACCAAAGGTATCCTCCCATGGGTGACAGTTTCCCCTGGCACTAGTGACTTCAGGCCTCTTCTCTAGATAAAGGGGGGAAATTGGACAAGTAGGCGAAGAAGACGTCAACCCCAGCCATACCAGGATGAGGGCGGAAGTTCTCAAGGAATTATAAGCATCCTAAAGGTGTTGGATGCTTATGATCGGAGGTTGGTAGACATGTAAATGCCGGAGAAGCCAGCAATGAGGGTAAAAAGGAAATTCACTTGTGCGGATTAGCGGATGGCTCGAGAGGTGGTGGAAGTAACGCGATCCACGAATTTCAGCATGTGAAGGGAAGATGAGGCATAGTAGTATGACACAGGACGGAAAAGTGTGGCAGGACAGAAAAAAATTACCGGCACCGGTGGATGGGGTAGGTTATAATCTCCGTTGGTAATGATGGAGGAATTTCACTTGTGCAGGATGACATGTGACCCAAGTAGTTCCAAAGATGAGGTGACTCACATCTTTCGAAGCGTTCGAAAAATGTGAGGTTAAGTATTGTCACGTGAGGGATGTCAAAAGGATAGACCGGCAAAGGGGCCTCTAACTATTATCCCGAATGATTACCGGTATGATGGAGGATACCTCTGCATCATCATTGGCTACGCCGCCTATCTGGGAAAGCTTTGTTGAGCATGCTGAAGGTCATCTCAGAACTTGGGCATCATGGTTACTTGATTGAGGAATCCGATCGAGTTATCATGGCAATTATAGCCACATGTAGCCGATGTCATCATCACAGCAGTTATGGATATGGTTTTGACGACCCTTGTCCAGAGTTGGTATATGGGAGAGATGATGCACCTGGCGGTTAGAGCATCTTTTCTGTTGGGATTGGCTCATGGAGAAAGGGCGGGAATCCGAAGTGGTGTTCATGCCATAACAAACATGGGCTCAGGTGGAGGAAAAGCTTACTCCTCATTCTCTTGTGGTATTCAACTCCATAGAATCCAGCTTTGCTAGTAAAGACGAGGAGCCTGATAGACGACAAGTGTCCAAAAGAATCCGACGATGGGGGAAGAAGGAGACCCTCAAAATCAAGCGAGGTGGCCAACTGGATACAGAAATGGTTCACGATTTTGTAATCTCTACTGAAGAAGTGACACCTATCCGTCCAAATGACGCATCGCAGACTGACAGCTCATTAAAAGTGGAAGATTTCTTTGACTCACAAGTTCATGTGCGATCCCAGGGTTAAGACAACCCTCTGTTTATGGTATCCTGTTTCTTGTCCTAGTCAATCTGTTTGGAACATGACATGTATATAATATTCTTGAATTTTTGGGTCAATGAGGTGTCATCCTGATATTACTGTTTTGGTTTAGATGAGTCGATCAAGAGGACTCTCGGCATATATATATGCGATGTAATAGAATGATAAAGGGTTGAAAATTATTGTTGAAAACTCTTATGAGAAATTTGGTGTATTGTCCTTTAAGAAGCTTTTGAGCTATTTTGAATAAAGTTTACAGAGCTGAACCAATGTTTTCTCAGGGATTCTTGTGTAACTGGTGTTGTAGTCTGTCCCTTCTTTTTTCCATGTGAATTGTGTATCTCTCATTGTTAATTCCAGTCTGTAACATTCTTTCATACATGGTACAGTGTGATAGCTAAGTAGAATTCATAGAAATTATGCTCTACTTATCTTTTTCCGAGTATTTCACCATTACTTTTCTACTAAAGTTGATATAGGATTCATCATTGTGTGCCTTATGTCAATGGATTGTTTCTTTCTCTTATGTTTCACCAATTAAAATCACTTTGACTACGAGTTGTTTACTACCTCGCCCCCATGTTAATGCATTTGTGAAACATTTGTAAATGAATTTTCAGAGTTTGTTTGAATGTGACTCCATTTCCCAAATAAAGATTCATACGTTTCATCCAAGCTACATTTAAACCATTTTATTTTCCAACAGAAATCTGATCTTATGTATTGTTGTAATTGAATATCTTGAATGATGAATACTGGTGCATGTTTTCATTGCTGACAACTTTGATTATTCCAGTCTTTCATAGAGTTGTAGAGAGAGCCCTCTCTATTTATGTTAGATCAGAAGCATAAGCCAAACATTGGTTAGTGGTTACCCCAGTTTGTCCTCTCCCACAACCTAGGGGGTTATTTTGGGTGTTAACAAATTGGTGCCACTGCCGGGGACAAAAAATTTGCCCCATCATCCCTGGAAGAATGAAAAAGGGTTCATATCTAAAATACTGATGGTGAATAGTAGTCATACATCGAGAAGGTTTAACCATTCACGTGGCAAATCCACTCAAGAGAAATTTTAGTACGAAGGTGACCCCACTGGGGAGATCTATGATCCTGTATCAGAATTGAGATATTGAAAGACTCTCATGGTGACTCCACTGGAGAACGAACGCATCTTCCTTAGACATGGAAGAATCAAGATTCGGGTATCAAAACGTCAATGATCTCTTCAAAGAAATCTTGTTCTTCTGTATAGGTCTCCTTTTACCTTTATGTATATATATCAAGAAAATTTTGTTTCGCCGAAGAGCTCTAGGGAAAGAAAGACCCGCCTTTGTATATCCTTCTTTGGACCTTACAAATTTATATCTTCCTTTCACCCCTAGAGTTGATCCCATCTCTTCTTCTGAACCTTGTAAGATCCATACCCAGCTTTGCGAATCCCAGGAGAGTGAGGTTGAGAAGGTTCTCCGTGTACATACTCCTTTTCCTGCCAGATATTAGCTGAGATATGGCCCTTTGAAACTGCCCCCTGTTCTTCATGACTATCCCCCCAAATACCATAAGTACTTTCCTAGATTTGACGGAGAATCCGAGAGCCTCACTGCTGAGAAACATATCCACAGCTTTGAACATTTTTTGGATCTTTTTGAGGTAGAGCATGATGACATTTGTATGAGGGATTTCGCCCAATCTTTCCAAGGAGATGTGAAGAAATGGTTTAGAAATTTGCGGCTTGGATCTATAGATACTTGGAAATGGTTTTCTGATGTTTTCTTAGAGTTTTGGGGTAAGAGATGGTCATGGGACCTAATTCTTTCAGAGTTTTACTCCATGAGAATGCAAGAAGGAGAGGCCATGTCCATATTTAACAGAAGGTTTTCAAGATTCTATTATGATATGCCAAGGGAAATTTAGCCCCTAGAGAATGCTGCTAAGCTACACTATGCATCTAGTTTTCCTCCTGATCTATCTTTGCTCCTGTTGGAAAGAAGGTCTCCAAATTTGCAGCATATGTTCATTAATGCTTTGGAGGTCGAAGACAATCTTAGGATGTCTGGAAAATTATTAGGCAAAGGTAGGGATGAATGGATTGGAGAAGAAATAAGATTTGAAGAGGGACACGAGCAAGGAGAAGTTGTTTTGCATCCCTGTTTTTCCCCGGAGGCACAGGGAGGTGACAAAACCAGGGAAGTGCCAGAAGAAGGTATTTATGATGGGTTTTATGTAAATTGCAATCAACTTGCTAAAATTCATGTTGATAATGTTTTTGAGAAGGAGTTCAGTCCACCTAAATATGAAAAATATGAAGGGGATTGTTTGGAAAACTTCATAAGTTTTTTTGAGATTGATGATAAAGAGAAAGGACGAGCGTGTAATTAGCCCCAAGAAGCAGAAGTTTATCAAAGGGAGTCAATTTCACTTGATTTTAGCGAAAGGGTTGAGGTCGTTTCTGCTGCATTTGACAGAGAAAATCAAGCTCTAAGCGCTGAGGTTTCGGATGAAAGTGGCGATGACTTTCGTATCCCTTCTCCTAAGCGGGATGAGAGTTTTTTCCAGCTATACCAATTGTCATATGATCTAGAAGAACATGAGGACGGTCAAGAAGAACCTGTTGCGAGAACTCTCACGACTGGTCCTAAAGAAATTGGAGTTCTTCATTTTCTAAAAGACCCTTTTGTTAGTTTCTTGGAATCGTCGGAGACGATAGGGTTCATATTGTTCAAGGAGACAGGGAATAAAGAATATTTTCAGTTGGAGCTATCCTTTACTGGGTTTTCTCTCGCGGCGGGAGGACTTGAATGGAAAATTCAGTCAGAAAGCCATCTGCTTGATTGGCTTTATTGGAAGTGTGAGATCACCTGAGTTTCCCTTTATGCCAAACAAGTAGGGTAGGAACATTTGTATATAAATAACCTTGTAGGTCAAGCATTTGCATTTATTCCAGTTAGCAGTTTGTGTGTTCATCATTTTTCAAAAATTCCCAGTATGTTTTTCAGCTCTGGATTTTCAGTTACAGCTTTTGGATGAAAGGCCGGATACAGGGTGCTACTTACAGTGGTCAAGGTTTGGAAAATTAGCCCAATGGATCAGGCACTTGGTCTACGAATGTTCTTTGCTACCTCGCTGGGAGGATAGCATCCCCAGTTGGAGCCAATTGTTAGCACCTATTTAATTTTTGCAGAAAATTACTGAATGTGAAAGATGGAAGGTGGAACAACTACCTGATGGAAACCTGGAGCGCCCCATATCCCCAACGGCCAGGAGCTAGAATGAGAAAGGAAGAGGTCTAGGAGGACCTAACACAATGAAAAATGGAATTATTTCTAAGTGTGGGCATTAATATACAAGAGAAATCAAATGATAAGGCTAAATGACTCTAAGTCCTATAGTCCGCTTGTAAATATACAGGGTGGCTAAGTATCGGGTGGATAGGCACCGTTGATCGAACGCAGGCCCACGATCAACGGCTTCCGTTGACGATCGCATGGAAAAAATGCAAGGAATATAAGGGATGAGCGGATGCGACGCACTATTCCCGTTAGACAGATGGCAGCTGGAGAGAAGGTCGCAAAGGCTATAAGAAGTGAGCGGTAGCGTTTTAATAAACATTGCGATGGTGCCAAGATGAAGGGTGGTTGTTCAGCCACATGGATGATCCGGAAAATACAGAGTGGTATCCTATGTTCAAGACCAAGGGTCCCGCAGTAATGAATGCAATGTGACTAAGTAAATGGATGAGATTGTCCCTAGATAGATCGACGGTCCTGGATGATCATTGTGTCCAGAAAATGCATGATGAATAGTGGCAGGGTAGATGCGATGGACCAGGTCTAGCTGGACAGGTGTAATCCCCACAGATTGTTGCATGGAGCGAGGATGATATAGGAGAATATTTTAGGGTGCATGCGATGCTACCCTGTAGAGGCATGCAAATAAGATGAACGACCCAAATGAGAATTGGTAAGATGATCTGACGGCGGAAGTAAGTGGGTTGTCAAATCACTAGGTAAAGAGGGGCCAGATCCGACAAAGGAAAACAAGCACGTGGGAGATCATAGGTTGAGATTAAGGGACAGTTGGCTAAGAAAACCAAAGGTTATGGAGGTGCAGTTATATATGTGAGAGCGCCCGTCAAAGTTTACATTTTTATTTTTTCGTGACCTGTCTTAGCAAAAGAGTTTTTTCTAGAGAATGAGGTTTTAGCCCCGGTACAGAAGCTTGGTGGCTGGTCGCCAAGAAGTTCAGTCGAAGCATGAAGGTCTTGTAGTCGCATCCAAACATGTTGGGCCCCGAAGATCCTGTATTATGTTCGGCCCAGGCCAGACTGGTCTGCGAGGAAGTTATCCTTCGGGACCTCGACTTTTTGAGCCTGGAGGTCTCCCTAGAAATGATAGTGGTTTCCTTGTTTGGCCAAAGTCCGTCCAAAGGTCGTTGGACCTTTTTAACCGCTCGCCTTCGGCCTGACCTATACATTAGGGATAATTCCCACGGCCTATTGAGCGTCCAAAGTGATTGTTGGTCTGTCCAAAAGTAAAGGTGGGCCAATATCAAGCTCCGATATGGGAAAGTTTCTGACCAAACGTATCCTCCCATGGGTGATAGTTTCCCCTGGTACTAGTGACTTCAGGCCTAGTCTCCAGACAAAGGGGGGAAATTGAAACAAGTAGGCGAAGAAGACGTCGACCCCAGCCATACCAAGATGAGGGCGGAAGTTCTCAAGGAATTATAAGCATCCTAAAGGTGTTGGATGCTTATGATCGAAGGTTGGTAGACATGTAAAGGCCGGAGAAGCCGACAATGAGGGTAAAAAGGAAATTCACTTGTGCGGATTAGCGGATGGCTCGAGAGGTGGTGGAAGTAATGCGATCCACGACTTTCAGCATGTGAAGGAAGATGAGGCATAGTAGTATGACACGGGATGAAACAGCGTGGTAGGGCGAAAAAAAATTACTGGCACCAGTGGATGGGGTAGGTTATGATCTCGCTCGGTAATGATAGAGGAATGTCACTTGTGCAGGATGACATGTGACCCAAGTAGTTCCAAAGATGAGGTGACTCACGTCTTTCGAAGCGTGCAAAAAACGTGAGGTTAAGTATTGTCATGTGAGGGATGTCAGAAGGATAGACCGACAAAGGGGCCTCTGATTGTTATCCCGAATGATTACCGGTATGATGGAGGATACCTCTGCATCATCATTGGCTACGCCGTCTATCTGGGAAAGCTTTGCTAAGCATGCTGAAGGTCATCTCAGACCTTGGGCATCATGGTTACTTGATATGGGAATCCGATCGAGTTATCATGGAAATTATAGCCACATGTAGCCGCTGTCATCATCACAGCAGTTATGGATATGGTTTTCATGACCCTTGTTCGAAGTTGGTATATGGGAGAGATGATGCACCTGGCAGTTTGAGCATCTTTTCTATTGGGATTGGCTCATGGAGAAAGGGCGAGAATCCGAAGTGGTGTTCATGCCAAAACAAGCATGGCTGAGGTGGAGGAAAAGCTTACTCGTAATTCTCTTATGGTGTTCAACTCCATAGAATCCATCTCTGGCAACAAAGACGGGGATCCTGATAGACGAAAAGTGTCCAAAAGAATCCGACGACAGGGGAAGAAGGAGACCCTCAAAATCAAGTGAGGCAGCCAACTAGATACAGAAATGGTTCACGATTTTGTAATATCTACTGAAGAAGTGACACCTATCCTTCTGAATGACGCATCGTAGAATGAAAACTCATTAAAAGTGGAAGATTTCTTTGACTCGCAAGGTCATGTGCAATCCCAGGGTTAAGACGGCCCTCTGTCTATGATATCCAGTTTCTTGTCCTAGTCAGTTTGTTTGGAACATGACACGTAAGTAATATTCCTGAATTTTTGGGTCAATGAGGTGTCCTCCTAATATTATTGTTTTGGTTTAGATGAGACGAGCAAGAGGACTCCCGGCATATATATATGCGATGTAATAGAATGATAAAGGGTTGAAAATTATTGTTGAAAACTCTTATGAGAAATTTGGTTTATTGTCCTTTAAGAAGCTTTTGAGCTATTTTGAATAAAGTTTGCAGAGCTGAACCAATGTTTTCTCAGGGATTCTTGTGTAACTGGTCTTGTAGTCTGTCCCTTATTTTTTCCATGTGAATTGTGTATCTCTCATTGTTAATTCCAGTCTGTAACATTCTTTCATACTTGGTACAGTGTGATAGCTAAGTAGAATTCATAGAAATTATGCTCTACTTATCTTTTTCCAAGTATTTCACCATTACTTTTCTGCTAAAGTTGATATAGGATTCATTATTGTATGCCTTATGTCAATGGATTGTTTCTTTCTCTTCTGTTTCACCAATTAAAATCACTTTGAATACGAGTTGTTTACTACCTCGCCACTGTGTTAATGCATTTGTGAAGCATTTGTAAATGAATTTTCAGAGTTTGTTTGAATGTGACTCCATTGCCCAAATAAATATTCATACGTTTCAGCCAAGCTACATTTAAACCGTTTTGTTTTCCAACATAAATCTGATCTTCTATATTGTTGTAATTGAATATCTTGAATGATGAATACTGGTGCATGTTTTCATTGCTGACAACTTTGATTATTGCAGTCTTTCATAGAACTGTAGAGAGAGCGCTCTCTATTTATGTTAGATCAGAAGCATAAGCCAAAGATTGGTTAGTGGTTACCCCAGTTTGCCCTCTCCCACAACCTAGGGGGTCATTTTGTGTGTTAACACTTCCCATCTCTGATGTTCCAGGATAGATGTTTACTTAGCCATGGATAAATCTTATTGAAACCTTTCCATATAATGGATGAGTTCCTGGATAACTTGAATGGATTCCAAATCCAATCAATCAAAGAGGATTTAATTAATTTTCCCCAAACGATATCTGTCCATAATCCCAAACCAAAAACTCCAGGCCAAAGGCTCTTAAGACACAGAGCAGTATTGAACCAAAAGATTTTTTTTATGTTCCATCCCCCATAGATTTTGGGAAATGAAATCATTTCCCAATTATCCAAATGAATCCTTCCACCCTTTTCATTTCCAATCCATAGAAAATTAAATATAATCTTCCTTATCATATTAATAATAGTTTTGGGAACCATGATAAGAGAAAACCAATAAACATGCATACTAGTAAGGACTAGTTTAAGCAATGTCAATCTTCCTCCCATAGAGAGGATCCTGAAACTCTAATGTCTAATTATTTTTTCGTATCTTTTAGCAATCCAGAGCCAATCACTAACCTTGTAATTGTTCGGCTTGATGTAATACCTGAGGCATTTGATTCCATCATCAACTTGAAGCATTTGAAGAGGCCATATACCTGAAATACTCTCCAGGATGTTATCTTCTACATTATGAAAATAAAAGGAATTCTTATGCATACTAATCTCCATCCCAGATGCAGAGCAAAATATCTTAATTATAGTAGAGAATTGAATCCATTCTTCAATAGTTCCCAAACCAAATAAAACCACATCATCCACAAACAATAAGTGTGTAATTAAGGCTGAGTTTGAGATTTTGATACCTTTGAGTAATCCTTTTCTTCTTGCTTCAGTGATCATTCGACTCAACCCTCCAATGACCATTAGAAAGAGGTATGGGGACAATGGGAAGCCTTGTCTAATCCCTCAAGAGAAACCTAAAAAAGGAGAAGGTGATCCATTAACTAGAGCATAGAAAGACAAGGTAGTCACACATTCCATGATCAAATTTGTCACCTGAAGAGGAATACCGATCTGTAATAGGAGCAATTTGAGGTAGTCCCAATTCACACGATCATAGGCCTTCACAAGGTCCATTTTGAGAATGATAGCACTGATTTTTTTGGTTTTATTTGAGTGAAGTATCTCTTGAGAAACCCTGACTGCATCTAATCTTTGATGATTTGACAAGAAACCAAATTGCTCTGTAGTGATAAAATCAGCCAGCTTTGGTTTTAACCTGTTTGCAATGATCTTGGTGATAATATTATAGACCAAATTGCATAATGCAATAGGTATAAAGTCATTGAAGTTGGAGGGTTTTCCACACTTCGGTATTAAGGTCAGAAAGGTTGAATTTAGGCCCTTGTACATAAATCCTTTTGTTCTTGAGTATTCAACCATATCCAAAAGATCTTTCCCCATAATATCTAAGAAATTTAAGAACAACTCAACCGTCCATCCGTCAAGTCCGAGACTTTTGTCCTTTGAAAACACCTTGAGCACATTTGACAATTATTCCATGGTAACAGGTTTACCGAGTTCCAATCCTTCATCATGAGATATGAAAGAGGGGAAATGTTGAATAAATTTCAATTGATCCTCTATATTAGCCAAACCAGGATCTTTGAAGTGCTGAGAGTAAAATTGAATTGCCTCAGTTTCCAAATATGTTTGGCCTCTAATGATATTCCCATATCCATCAATTAAATCCCAAATTGCATTGTTATTTCTGCGATCTGATGCATAAATGTGAAAAAAATTGGAGATTTCATCCCCCAAGGAGACCCAAATGGCTTTGATTTTTAAATGCCATGTGCGTTCCTCCTATTCTAAGATGATTTTTTTCTTACATTCAAGTTCCCACAATTCATTATTTCCATCCTCTATAAATATGCCAGTAGGGTTTAATTCATAAAATAGTCTGATCCAATGTTCTATATAAACCAAATCAGCTTTATATTTATTAGTTCTTTGTTTGACCCATTTGAGTACTTCCTTCTTTAGATCCTTTAGCTTAAAAACAATTGATTCCATAGGGTTAAGGTCCTCCGGAACATAAATATATAACCAATTATTTATGACCAGCTTACAGAAATCTTCATTGAGTAACCACGAGCAGTTGAACTTGAAGGGAAAATTCTTCTTCAATTTTAGTCCATCTAATTGTAAAAATATCGGCTGATGATCAGATATATTGGAGAAATCAATCCACGACCTGTATTTTTGGAGTTGATTACAAAGAGATTCAAACATAAGGAAGTGGTCCAAACATTTTCCAATACTCTGGAAACCGCTTCTCTTGTTGTTCCAAGTAGCACTAAGCTTAGCTGGTTCAATATCAAACAAATTGTTGCGCTGAATCAAATCCCCAAAGAAACCTGCCAAATCATGAGGTTGGGCCAAGCTGCCCCATGTCTCAGACACAGAAAACGAAAAGTTTAAGTCACCTGCAATTATCAAATTAGGAAATTTTAGGATGCCACATCTATCCAACCTTTTCCACAAATATTCCCTATGGTTGTAAGGACCATAGATGTTAAGTACCGAAATACTCAGGTCATATTCTAGAAAGAGGCCTTCCATTAGTATTCTAGCAACAATTTTGTAGGCCTTAAAGTATGTAGTGGAGGGGTTCCAACCTAAAAGAAGTACTCCAGATTGGCCAATAACATCAATGGCACAAAAATCCCATTTTGGGAAGAATTTGGAAAAGGTCTCAATGGCCTTCAAAGAAGTACATTGTGTTTCTTGTATAAGGATAATATCAAGGTTAGTGATTTTTAAGAATTGGGCAAGGGCCCTAACCTTCCCAGCCCCCCAATTCCACAGATGTTATAAGATAAACATGCCATTAATCAACAACAATATCTATCTTATTTGCTCTAAGGGTCCGAGATGAAGAATCCACCAGATTCAATTTTTCAAATAAAGCGAAAAAGGTTCCCCCCACCTCATTTTCATAGCTTTGGCCTGGTTTAACTTTGCACTTTTTCTTCCTTCTTATGGTAACATTTTGGAACTTGATAGAGGAAATTAGGATAGAATTTGAACCAGAGGTGGGGATTTTAGAGTAAACCTCAAGAGGGGATTTATGAAATTAATCTTCGGATTGGGGCATCTTGGATTGTAAGGGATGAGGAAATGTCAACGTCAGTTCTTATGAATCATATTCTCTAGGACTAAAAGGTGCAAAATCAGCTTCCTGAGTAGAAACCATAGAAATAGGGTTTGAAGTAATGGTTGGGTCAAATGTATGCTGCAATCTACCTGTGTTGGTCTGAGAAACTAGATTATCCTCTTGAGAAGCAACCGAGGGAACCCGATAATGATCATAGTAATGACTTGTTGGATTCGGGATAGAGACCATATTAATGTCCTCATGGTTATCCTGAATTAGGGATTTAAGGATATGACTTGAGGAGCTCTAGTCAGGAACCAAGTTAGTGTCCCCACGGTTGTCTTGAAATAGGGATTTTGGGACAAAGGTAGGCAAATGCTTATGGGCATTATCATGGTTAATAATCACTGAATTTCTCCTATTATCCAATGATTTTTCCATCGAAATATAAAATTCAAGTTCCTCTTTTGAGACCCCTTCATAATGGGTTGAGGAGTCGAATTTTGACTTACTAGATTGATGCTCTTGCAGCGGCTTGACTGGATCACTTTGGGGTGAGCACATTTTCTTTGCATCTGAAAATGTATTTTCTTCTATAGCATTAGATGATTTTCCATCCCCATAGATTACGCTAGGACGTTTTTCCCTAACATGCCCATTTTTCCTGCAATAGAAGCATCTGAAGGGTACATTTCTGTAGTCCAACGTTTGGATAATAGTTTTTGAACCCCAAATAATATCCACATAATATAGTAGACCTTTGGTGATGTCAAACTCTACCATTACTGAAACTATTTTCTTATCAACCCCATACAACATTTGTTTGTCCAATCTAACAAAATTTCCCAAAAAGTTGGCAAGATCAATGAATACATTACTGGTCCAAAGCTCCAACATAAATCTAGGAAGTAGCAACCATAGATGTCTAATAGTACACTTCTCTTTCTCAGGATTGAAATTCTGGTGCCATCTCTTTAACACAATCGATCCATTTTTTAACAGCCATATTTTATCCAAAATGGATGGAATGATTTCTACAGTTGGAAATATGAAAAAAACCAACCCTTAGCCAACATATTTGTTCTCAGGGCTAAACCCATGAGAGGCGTCAAGTTTTCATTGACCCATTCTACCAATTCAAGCTTTGATATATTGGTTCCCTCAACTTTACCAACTAAATCCCTACTGGAGAGAGATACAACTCTGTCCATATTTACATCTTGACCCAGCATGAATTGACCCAAATCCCTCCCAATCTTCCAGGTTTTTAACTTTTGCTTGTATCTGGCTGTTGGACCAATAAGTTTTCCATATTTTTGAGTAAACCCAGAGTCCTGCACAGGAAGTCCATTGCACTGCATATTGTTTGAAGCTATACGTTGAAAAGAAGTGTTCCTGGTATCCTAGTGATCCGACAAAACCCTAAACTCCTCGTCGGACAACTAAAAAGGGGATATGACATTTGGAGTTTGGTGAACCGGATTCATTAGTTCCGTCTGGTTAAAACAAACTGACAAAGGAAATTACGTTTCCTCCAGAAAAATCCAAGAAGAAAAAACCATCAAATAGCAGGATCCAAGTGTAACGCTAAGAAACTCCCACAGGGGATCCAAGCCAGTGGGGTCACAATACAAATAAAACAGAAATAGAAAAAAAGAAAGGAGTCACTAAAAAAAAGACTAGAAAAAACCACAAATAGAATATCTCTATTTCTAGTTAGAAGTTTTAAGAAATCTGCAGCTAAAAATGTAAATTCCCACTTTTTTTTACTTGGTTGGTACTAGGCTGCCAGGTATGGAAACAAAACTCCAAGTTGCTGCAGATTTCAAAAAACCCTAGCTAGGGTTTCTTCAATCAAATCAATTTCCCCCCTCACCCTTCCTCTCCTAATCTTATCTTAACACCTATGTATATAAAAAGAAATAGTGTATTGTTAAATCAGATAAATTTCATCTCGTATTAATGAGCCTAATGCTTATTAAATAATATTAAATTTAAATGCTAAAAGTTACATATTGACAATACACACATCCTTAATATATACTTGTGGAGCATTTAGCACATAAATCCTTTCTTTTTGTAGGAAATATGACACGTTAGGTTACTCACGCTATGTAGAGGTTTCCATTTCAAAAAAATTGCTCGCCCGAAGTAAATCTTCTAAGAGTTGTATAATGTTTTTGGGTCTACCAAGGATCAGGTGTTAGGCATCCATGAGTGGGCGTAAAAGGATTTTTATTTGTTTTAAATTTTGTGGGCCATGTGCATGGATGATGCCAACCAAATACAATGATCTCCACCAATGCATCCTCAAAAGACGAGCCAAAATAGAGGTTAATCACATAGATATAAAGAAGAGTCCACGTTGCTCATGTTGTCGACTCGGCACCAGTAAGAGAAGGAGAGGGCAATTTTTCTGAATCTCAAAGTATATATGTCATGTAGATTGTCACAAATTGTTCAAGAATTGACGTGTCAAATGGTTTGCTATCATGAACATCACTGAGCACATACAACGCAGTCCAAAGGAGAAAAGGTGCAAGTGATACATAGATAAAACTATTATATATTCTTAGGAATTATTGTAAAATATGTCATACTTTTTAAACATCATTCTAGACTGGAAAAATTCATAAATTCATTCCACGGATCTACCAAGACTATGTGAAATAATAAATAACCAAGAATCACACCTAAGATTATATCACCTTATAAAATCTCAAATGATTTTAAAATTTTACAGAGGATGTGTTAGCAAAAGAAACGCTTGGCATACCAAGAAGAGAGGATAGTTCCCAAGCTATTCGAGGAAAGGCTATTTTACCAAATTTACAAGGAGAAGATTATTTTAAATCACCAATAAAGATCAAGCCAGTATTTGGATCAAAATGGATGACCTTGATAAGTTAATATAATATTACCATGATGTGCATACTCAGTGAAAGGTTGAAATATTTACTATCATAATCTGTTGATAGGAAGATAAATGGAGCTGCATTGCTGAAGATTTGATATAGTAATTCCAAGTTTTTACCTATCGAACAGTTAAAGGGCCCTATTATCATTCAAAATGATCCAAGACTCATAATCCTTGATGATATTTTAAAAGAATGGGAAATAATTGACTTATTCCCTCAAGGGCTTATCCTGAAAGCTTCGTAAGCCACAAAGGCACTCAAAGCGACAAAAGGAAAGCAACCAAGGGGCCAGGGAAGTGACCTAGGGCTAGAGTGGTCGAGAGCTAGAAAGTGATCGGGAAGATCATGTGTGGGATCCATCAAATCAATGATGGATAGGCTCAACACATCATCAAGATGCGAGGAGGTTAGCAAATATTACCGAGAATATCAAGCACAGACCCTAGAGATCAAGAGTCAAGAGTGAAAGCATATCATGAAAATGCATGCATTTTAAAGGTGCCCAAGAAGCCGTTGGCCCAAAAAACACCAAGGAAATGTGGATATATATGATTGATAATGGCTCTTCAAAGCCCTCTCCAAAACCGTCTGACCTCCGAACTATTACTTCATTTTCAAACCAAAGTGCCAAAAAGGCCTCCACACAAGAGAACGAAAGATAGGTTGGAATCCGCATCGATCAAACATAAGATGACATATGTCAAGCATGATCTTTTAACACCATAGAATGTCGTTTAGGTGCGCTAAATAAAGGATTTTTAGTTGTCCAAATTTAACTTTGTTTGACCATTAAAGGAAGGAAAATTCAAATATTGGTTTTGTATTGTCCCCAACATGAAGAAGACGAAGGCCACCCGATCCAGTCAGACAAGTCTAGTCATCACTTATGGACAGGAGCATTAGCATGGAGACAAGCTTTTATCCTTCAAGTAATTCTTGTACTAAAACACGTTTCTTTCTTTTACCTTGGTATAAACAGTAAAAGGGTTTTTACCCTTCGATAACTCTTCCACCTCTGTTATAACCTACCAGACCTTGCTAATTTCTCTACACACAAAATTCTCATCCAAAATCAAGCTCTTGAAGCCCCTATTCTTTGTATCTGATTACATCTATGAACATTATTCCAACATCTTCTACACCATGGTCACTGCTTCTTACCTAAATGGTACTATTCGAGAGGCCCAATACCAAGCTGTTGTTGGCCAGACCCCTGTCACCTCTGGGAAACCAATTTGGCTTGATTTGTTTTCCCTATCATTGTTTATTTCCTAGAATTCATCACTTGGTGATCAATTAGATATTCACCCAGTAGATGGACCACCCTATCTGTAGATTATTCCAAAACACTATGTATTATAACCGAGGATGTTACTGAAAAGATGTTATGTTTTCCTAATTTCTCATCTTTGCAAGATGAAGAAAACCTAGACACATATTATCGGGCATTGAAACTGTGAAATTATAATCATAGTAGGATCTACTAGATAATAATTTCCTCACTAGACAAGAATTTGACTAAGTATGCATGAAAACAATGTAAAATAAGCACCATAAACACAACGAATGGTGAACATAGTTGATGTTTCTATTACTATCCAACCCAAATTCATGTTGGAATCATCATTATATTACATTTGGAGAAAATCGTGAGCCTGGGGAGGCATTCAAAGGGCCTATAAGTGGTTGGGTTACATTGGACCTCAACCCCACCTAGGTTGACCAATAGGCTCCCAAATCACCCCAAACGATCATGAAATGAAAATATGAACATTGGTATGGCATGATAGATCAACAATAATGGTGTCCCAGGAGTGGTGGATAAAGTGGTGGAGTGGAGGTTGCCTAAGATTGGCCAAAACTGCAAAAAAGAGGCAAAATGACCATGTACAATGCATGTGCACCCCATTGTCAAACCCAGATCCACAAAATAAGGGATGAGGGAGCGCCCTGGTGGCTTAGTTTCCATAAATGATCCTTAGTGGCCATAAATGAGTTTCCTTATCCTCTGGTTTACCAAATGTGGGAACCAATGTGTGTGGAATTGGTCATAATGAGCATAACAACCTTAGGCAACATCATTAACCTTGCTTGAATCAACTGTCATTAATAAATCATGATGAGACTATGGTCCTAGGTGTAATAATGTTCTAGCACCCCCCCTTAAGCCTTACTTATGTAGCCCAAAACCAAATTGAGGTCTTAGAAACAAAGGATCAAGTCAACTCTTACAATTTTTATTAATCCATGTAACCGAGGTAAGGAGGAAAACCACATGGGAACACAACCTCCCCTCAAAAAATGGACATGAAGCAAAAAAATATGAAACATATATCAATCTTCACCATGTATCACCCACCTTATGGAGTGATATAAGGTAGAAAAAGGTCTTCTCTGCAAAACTATTGGTGAATATGTCATCAATTTTCTCAGAAGATGGGCAATATTGCAACGAAATGATCTAGCCATGCACCAAGCTCTTGATGTAGTGCATGTGTATTTCTATGTGCTTGGTCCTTTGTATCTGTAATGTATCAATGGAAATATTTATTGTACTTTGATTATCACACCAAATGACTATGGGAGAATCAAATGCAAAGATAAGCTCCCCAAGAATACCTTGCAGCCATACACATTGTGTAGCTGCATTCACTACTCCTATGTACTCAGCCTCAACTGATGATAAGGAAATAGTGTGCTACTTATTGCTAGACCAAAAAATAGGACCATGTACAAGAATAAATACATAACTAGAAGTGGAATTCCGGTCAGTGCTATCTCCTTCCCAATCCAAATCAGTAAATCCAACTAGTTCAAGTGATGAACCAGTTGCATAATGAATCCCAAACTGCTTGGATCCTTGCACATAATGTAAGATCCTTTTGGAATCCTTCCAATGGATATCATGAGGCTCTTACATGTATCTAGCAATAACGCCTATTGCATAAGACAAATCTAGTCGAGAGTGTGTGAGATACAACAAGCTCCCAACTAGTTTCCTATATAACAAGTTGTCCACCAATGGTGATGAACCCCAACCATATAGTTTTAGTACCGAAATGAAGGGAAACTTAGAAGACTTACATTCATCCATTCTAAAATGTTGTATCAAATATGAAGCATATTTTTATTTTGAAACCTTGATCCCTACATTATATTGCTCAATTTCCAAGCCAAGAAATTGTTTCAACAATCCAAGATCAGACATAGAAAAAGCATTATCCAAAGCAGATTTAACTGAGCCTATGTCATCAACAGAACTTCCATTAAATAGAATATCAGAAACATACAATACAATTATCAAAATAGATTCACCAAAATTCTGCATATAGACATTAGGATATGATTTGCATCTTTCAAAACCTTGAGATAGAAGAAAGTTGTCCATCTTGGCATACCAAGATCTAGGAGCTTGCTTGAGGTCATAGAGGGACTTCTTCAACCTGAAAACAAGTGAAGGATATTGTATAAAACCTTCAGGATGCTGCATATATATCTCCTCATGAAGGTAACCATGAATAAATGCACTCTTCACATCCATGTGGTGCACCTCCCATCCTTTGGATGCAGCAATGGCCAAAACTAGCCTGATTGAGTCCATCTTTCCCATATGTGAAAATGTCTCTATGTATTCCACTCCATGGACTTGAGAGAAGCCCTTAGAAACCAATATAACCTTATACTTCACTTGAGAACTATCAACAACCATTTTTTTCCTATACACCCACTTGCATTGCACCAAATTCCTCTTGGGAGGAAGAGGAACCAGCTCCCAAGTCTCATTGTCATTAAGAGATTTCAACTCTTCTTGCATTGAAGCTTTCCATATTGGGTCATGTGATGATTCTTAATATGAGTGTGTTCCATATCCAACCATCAAGAAACAACTCCCACAAATATTTGAATCACAAGAAGAAAATGCATTGTACAACTAAGATCTAGTATTCCTAGTGTCTTGTGGATCTCCTGCAATTTCACGAACAACTTGTATGGTTTTATCATCCCATTTAGGCATTGTAGGAGGGTCATGATCTACATGCATGACATAATATTCATATTCAATATCATAATCAGAAAAAATAGAATGAGAAACATCACTTACATCATTTGTAAGTGCGAGATTTGAGCATTCCCCTTCTTCTTGGTCAGCTACTTGCATGGGCTCTTCTTCAAATTGAACACTCCTCTCAATGAAATTATTTTGATATGAGGGATCAAAGAGCTTGTATCCCTTGGAATATTTATCATATACAACCATAATGGACTCCTTTCTGTGAGGATGCAAGGCCTTTATTTTCTCATGAGGTATTCTACGGCCCATGCTCTTGAGCCAAACACCCTAAAATGAGACACATCAGGTTTATGTCCCATCCAAGCCTCAAATGGATTCATGTCTTGCATGGATTTGTGTGGAACTCTTTTATGAACATATGAAGCACAATTAATTGCTTCTTCAGATAGCTTAGGAGACAAATACTTAGCCTCCAACATACAAGTATCCATCACCTTCAATGATCTATTCTTGTGCTCTACCACATCATTCTATTGAGGTGTGTAAGGCACATAATGCTACATGTGAATGCATTCCTCTTCACATAGATGCTACAAGTCTTTATTGACATATTATCTTCCATTATCAGTCCTTAGGACCTTGATCTTCCTCCCACTTAAGTTCTCGACAAAAGCTTTGAAAACTTTGAAAGTATGGAACACTTCAGATTTCAACTTGAGAAAGAATACCCAACAGTATCTTGAAAAATCATCAATAAATTTTAGGACATACTTTGAGTTTATATATGAGGGTGTGGGAAGATGTCCTATTGTTACCGGAAAATCTACCAAAAGCAGACTTAAGGCATGATCTCCCTAGTTCAATGCGAATCTAGAACAAATCAAATAGAACACAAATCTACCTTCCTAGATCAAATTAGAGATTAAGTGATGTAAAGATCTTACCTTTTGGATCTATAAATCATTTCCTCCTTTGTTGCTCCAGGCTCCACAGTCGTCAGATTTGTAGCTGCAAGGCCTGTCAGAACATTCAAGAGACAAACAAGCAGTAATAGTACATCTACACAATAACTGATCTAAGTAAACGGTTAAGGATGTAAACTATAAATATCAATGAACAACAAGACATTTATGGAAAGAGTTTTGTATTACTATATAAAAGTGAGAATACAAAGAAGAGAGAGGATTACAACCAAGCCCTAATGTCACAATCTTCCTCCAACAAGCCAAGCCAATGGCTCTAAGGAGAAATGGGTGCCTCCAAGAGAGGAATGATGATCTCCTAAGCTTATTCCACCAGCATATGGATGCTATAGCCTTCCTCCCTTTAGAATGGAGAGGAGCTTCATATATATAAGACTAGGAGGATAGAATAGGTTGAGAAATAGTGGGAGAGGACTAAGGGATCCTCCCAAGGGGTTAGGGAACTGAAGGCCAGCCCACCTACAAGATAGGGATAGAGATCCAATTCATACACCTTCGAGAAATCGCTCCAAGATGCCCTTTATCCACATTAATTGACATTGGTGCAGGTTGTATTAGGACAACCTGCGCCTGATAGGGACGGCACATGATGTACAAAGGTAACATGGGTCGATGGTGCAAGATGGTAGGTGACCACCTGTGCTTGACCTAGTTGGGTGTAGGTTTCTAGGGAGAAACCTGCACCCGCCCAATTAGATCCTATGGCAACGGGTTAGCAACTTCTCCAATTGGATTTCCTAGTCATAGAAACCTCAAGGATTTTTGCACCGAGTTAACATATTTCTTATGATGGCAAGATTTTAGGTGTAATAGAATGCCCCCCAAATCATGAAGCTGATAAAACTAGACAAGTGAAATGATTTGATAGAAGGATGGAAAGGACTTGTCGGATGGAAGATGCTACTGCAGTACAAATGACTCTGAGAACATAGTCTCGTATGACTCACAACATGGATGCCGACCAATACGTTGCAGATCCATGGTAGTAAAGACTGACTGAACATGATCATGGCTGCTGGACACAATCGTAGATCCATGATGAGATGATAACACATCCACGAAAAATACAAAGTGGATCCGTGTAATATAAATCAAACAATATCCATCACAACCTGGGTAGAATATGACGTCCCCAGGGTCTTCAAGTCGAACCCGCAATGATACAAATCTATCCATGTGATTACAATGTTTTGAATTCAAACATGGTAGAAACCACTTGATTATCGGTCATTAATGTATATTGTTAACAAGTGCGAGGAAAATCACCATTAATGTCGATGATCCCCAAGGTATCATAGTACATATCACCAAGCACGAATAAAGGAGTTGAAGTCGAACGCTTGATGAAATATTTCAATCAAGAGTCAATGATGTAAATTCATGGTGAAAGTGAGGTAACCCACCATTAAGGCATGGATGCCCAAGGTACTCGATTGGTTTCTAGATTCAGTCCTCAGATGATGTGTTGAATTCGACGAGGATGAATCTGTCGAAGGAGGGCCATGATGAATCCCCCATCATCAACACGAAACTTAATAATAGATGTTTGGAGTAGATCGGATGGTACAGTAACATGCAAGAATGACTCAGAGTAGACAGACATGATAGAGGGTGTACTGAATGCAAATGATGAATGGTGAATGTATCTTGAACATGGGCATGGCATGACTTGGTAGTATTGACATGACGAGAACGACACCAACTCCTAATGAAAATGATGGTGGAAGTATTCTTTGGATGACCCAAAGGAGTAACAAGACTCATGAAGTTAGCTAGACTCGATGACAAAGGGATTACTCAAGTAATGAATGTAAATGCAAATGAGTGCCATGTTCAAGAATGACTAAGTACTACCACAGGTTAAAGTGTAACACAAAAATCTTTCCTTTTTCCCCATCATTGCTGATGAGTGCCTCACTTGTTTTTAACAAACTTGAGGAGGGTAAACAGATGCTCGGTATAGCTCATCTCATAGATGAGTCCAATCCCAAATGTTTTTCAAACCTGGGAAAGGAGGGGTTCGTCCCATGGAGGGCCCTTCAATGTTGAATTTTAACAAGTCCATAGAAGGTAAACTTAGCATCATTTCATATTTAGAGAGTCTGAGAAGAACTAAAGAAGTCTCCAAAGGTCCTTTTTCGTAAGGTCAGCCTCTTCACCTGGAAAAGGGTAAAACAACACGAGAGAGGACTCTTCCAGTCATTATTCGCTGGATTATTCCTTTTTCATAAGTAGTGCCCACTGGTCCAAAAAAGGGGTAAACTATCACCAGGAAGGTGATCATTCAAATACTTTTATAAGAGTGAACGTATCAAGTTCGCTTGGCGATCTTTTCGTATTTAGAGAGCCTGAAAAGAGCTTAAAGAAAGACTCCAGGGGATTCCTTTTTCGTAGGAGTTTAATGAGCCCAAAAAATTGATAAACTATAACTCGGTGACTTATTCTCATCGTTTTACGAGCACGAGCAAGAACAAAGAGTTTGCACAGTGTAATTAATAATTTGAATTTAACAAGCGAAATAATGACATAAAAAATGCTCGATGAGTTGTTCATACCTGATAATACTTTTGATATAATCACCATGACGAAAAATGGTATTAATTAGGCACCTATCTTCACATACAAGCTTAAAGACTAGGTCAAAATAGTTGACCAAGTGTTTAAGTGCAGAAAATAACTCAAAATATAGTAAATAACCCACTAAAGAATCAAAAATAAAAAAGGAATATTCCCTTTTTAGTTATAAAATGGGAAAAATAGTAAAAAAGAACCACAATTGTTTTTACCAAGTTGGAGAAGCGCGAAGTGCCATTTGGAGCCATTTTTCGCTTGCTGATTCCTGGAGCTACAGTTGACCGTTTTGCATGTCGTTAGAGACAAGTAACCCTAAACTTTCCTATTTAACTTTCTAGTGGATTACATTTATGTTTTCGTTGCATTTTGGTGGGTTTTGAGTTGGTTTGGTGGGGGGATATGCACAGGTCGACGCAATCCCCTTTTACGGGATCTACGTCGGGCATGAGCCGATGCAAAACCCGTAAGGGTAATTAATTTGCGCCGACAGAACCCTATCAGCAATGATGTCTTGTGCCGGTGCAAAACCTGTAAGGGTTATCTATGTCGGCGTCACCCTGTCAGCAATG
This sequence comes from Larix kaempferi, assembly GCA_027924585.1. Taxonomy (NCBI): domain Eukaryota; kingdom Viridiplantae; phylum Streptophyta; class Pinopsida; order Pinales; family Pinaceae; genus Larix; species Larix kaempferi. Next base: position 7,664,917 of record BSBM01000344.1, on the reverse strand, counting down.
ACATCCTACGTCGGCGCAAACCCCCAAATACAAATCAATGCCCAACCCAAAAGAAAATATTTTGATGGTTGGAAAGGGTTCTACTGATGTTTAAATGCCCTTTTTGACAGGTTCACGGTGCCAGATATGGTTCTCAAGTGGCGAGAACGAGAGCACGAAGTTGATGATGCTCAAGATGAGAATGATCCTCAATGCATTGCCGAATTGAGGCACTGTGGGTAGCTCAAATACATCAGAGTGTTGGGAATGAGGGACCAGTTCCGCTATTGATGCACATGATCCAATGTTGGGATCCAGTACAGCAGCATTTTGCGATCAAAGTTCATACACTAAGCATAGATGTCGAGGACATCTACTTCTTGACAGGGTTATCTCGGCGGAGAGAGCCTGTATCTCTCACCGGATCACGAGGAGGTGATCAGACAGTGGATAATATGGTTGACCAGTGGTGTACCCCAGGAACTGTAGCTATTGGTGGGAAGATCCCCATCAAATATATTCGAGACCGTTCTCTACGTACTGTACTCTTCACCATAGTGAGGGTAGCGAGAAGTCGATCTGCTCACCTCACGAGAAAATCATAGTTGATGTATGCGGAGAAGTGCATGGCTCCTAGGCTATTCAACTGGTGTGAGGCACTCCTCACCAACCTCTGGATTCAATTGACCAAATGTCGGCGCGGGGCACTGAAGCAGTTTGGCTATGGGTCAGTGGTGATATCATGTCTATTGGAGTGGGTGCCTCATCTACGTCCGTAGGTGGACTTGGATGACCGAGATGCTCGGGATCTGCACATGACCAGGTGGTCAGAGGTGATGTCTCGCCATGGTGGCGGGGGTCCTATCATAGGATTCGGTTCAGGATTTTTCACTTGAATGGAGGGATAGCTCCTCATGATAGAGGATTATCCATACAGCAGGACAGATTTTAGAGGCAAACCCGACCTGGTGCTTCTTAAGGGATCACAATGAGGTGATATCAGTAAGAACAACAACTATTGTGTTTTTTCATTTTATGCATTTATGATTTTTTTCTTAGTAGTGCTGATGAAATAACGTTTGTGCATATGTGGGTCCATCACGACCAGTTGGAGTCTCGCTTATTGCGAGGAGAGGAGAGGTGCCAGTCATGGGTCCCGTGATGCGTGATGCCATCAAGGAGATGGAGGAGGTACATGAGAAGCTCTATAGGCTGACACTGGACATCCCATAGCCAAGTGTCCATGATCTACCCTAGGGCTGTCAGAAGCTCACCGTTGGGGTGTCCTTACGTTTCGGCATGCTGCTCCGTAAAGTGGCGATTGTTGATGTATATGTAACTTCGGAATGTATTTCACCCATGTGTTTCATATATGTATTTTTTACTCCTATAGAGATGGCATTATTCCTCTATACATAAGTGTTTGTATTCCTATAGAGATGTTATTATTCCTCTATACGGAAGTGTCGTCATTTACATTGTAAGTGTCGTAACTTATACTTGATGGGTTATTAGACCACCTTGTTGGGGTCAGCCCTGTATAAGTCATGTGGGTTGAAGGGTTATTAGACCACCCTATTGGGGGTTGGCCATGTGGGTCAAAGGGTTATTAGACCACCAAGTGTGGGGTCGGCCCGGATTAAGTTAACCATGGGTTAAGCTAAACATGTAGGCCCCATTAGTTTATTGGGCAGGACAGAACAAGTATAAATAGAGATCGGGAGATCTCTATTTGATCATTCATTCACACACTTCTCTCATTCAGAAAGTGGCGCACTTATGAGGAGGAGGCTCTGCTGCTAGGTTAAGACTATCTCTTGTATTCTAGTTGTATCATTGCTCTATCTATCTCTAAGGAAGTTATTGGGGTTTTTCACCTTTATGGTTTCCCCAAGTAAACTATGTGTCTCTCGTGTGCTTGCATTATTGTGTCCATGATTGATATGCTGTAGATTTGCTGTACATGTTGTTCTCTCAATTAAGATCCTAGATCATATTGAAGTAAATTCTGAAAATTTAACATGGTATTAGAGCTAGCCTGAAAAAAGGCATGATATGGCATGTATGACACTTGTTGCACTTATGATGCTAGGGCTTGATATAGCAAAAAACAGTCATCGTAGAACTTTCGCTATAAATCCATTTTGGCAAAGTTTTCGGATCTGAAAATTTTACAGGTTGAAGACCAGATCCCCATGTACCTTGTGTCCACAGGATAGCCTCTAATTCGTTGTACTTTGTGATTTGTGATCTGTACAATATAGGGTTTCTGCCTCTTCCAGATCTGAGTCAAAATCAGGTGACCTTGGTAAAAAATTCATAACTTGGGGTAGGAATATCCAAATGAAATTTCGTAAAACGTGACAGCAATTACACAGAATATACTAGCTCAGCAAAAATTTTCAGAGGCCGAAGTTGAACCAGTGACATGTGGAATGCCGTACAAGTTCGCTCTCCTGTATTATCCCATAAACAAGTCACGTTGCGACACTTGGCATAACTCTCTCTCAGAGAATCCAATTGAGGGCAGACCTATCGGGATGGAAATATAACATGTCAGGTTATCTCAGGAAAAGTTTTCAAACCTTGTGGATCAAAAAGTTCATAGTTACACCAGAAACAATTAGGTACATATGTTTGTCAAAACAGAATTACTTTTGAGCACCTTCATTCATGGTTTCTGAAATTTAGGTGTTCGGAGAAAGTTAAAATTTTTGTAATCGGAGACCATGGCTGGATGCTACTCATCAAAATCGAAATTTAGAGACCAAGATCATATTTTTTGGTTTGGCAGAAGGCCAGGATTGATCAAACCCGAGTTCGGGACTTTGGTCGGAAAGATGGAAAATTAGGGCTTCTGCAAAAATTGGAATTTTGGAAATCTGTGACCACGGCTGGAAGCTCCTCAAAAAAATAGAAGCTTAGAGATTTGAATCAAATCTTTTGGTTGCGTGAAGCTCCGGGAAACTCAAACCCTAATTCAGGGTCCTCCCTAGTGAATCCGGAAATCTAAAAGGCAATTTCGAGGCGTGAAACTTTGCAGTTTTCAAATTTTGAATATACCAACTTGATTAGCTCATCAAGGCGCATATTTCTATCCTTTTGGAATTTTGAAATTCACAGTTTGAATTTTTGGGGTTTCTTTGACAAACCCTAGTCCAGCTCCAGGTCCAGTTCTTGCAAATCAAGTGGATTGGGTTAATCCTAGAAGAAGATGGATTGGTCACCTGCATAAGTGAAGAAGTTCTTGTCTCAGAGGGAGATGAGGCTAAGGCCTTCCATAAGAAGATTACAAGCAATCTTGACAGGTATGGCTTACAGGTATGTTTCATGGTTAAGTTTATCATATGTTTGTCTTCATATCATTACAGTACAATCTTGATTAATTACTACACTTGTCATATCACCTTAATAGAAGATATTCATTGATTAAGGTTTTGACACTTATGAATGTACTAATGCACTATGATGTTGTATGAGGTTTATGTTGTTCGCTAACATAAAAGGTACATCAAGAAAGATAAATCATGTTCTACTTCAAGAACATATGATCATGGTGGCATGAAGACAAAGATTCATCCATTGTCATGGATCACATAGAAGATCTACTTTCAAGGTATGTATAACTTGGTCCTACAATGGTTAACCTATGAGACATGCAGGTTACTAGCACAAGTCACTGAAGAGAACCAGAAGACATTATGCAGGTATGTTAGACATAACTAGCTAGCATGCTAATCCATGTATGTTTTTCCTATATCAAGCTAGAATCCTACCTTGTGTTAGGATCTTATACTGTTGTGTTGTTGATAATGATTATTCATGAAGTCATAGGTTTGAATAGTCATGGCTGTATGCATATTATGTTTCTTACCATAATTGATGATATGACTAACCAGAAGAATCATGAAGGTATAGGTTTGAGTAATCACAGGTTTATGCATTGATGATTTAACTAATCAGAAGAGTCCTATTATCAAATAAGAATATGCATGAGTAAAATATGACTTCCTTGAAACCTTGAATACTAATGTTTATTATCTGTGAATGATCATGACTATACATGTTTAAGATTATTGTGTTTTGATAGTATTAAGATTATACTAATAAATGTGTGATTATGTATGAGACCTCAAGGATAACACAATGATGATACTAATAAGCATGCATAGTGATTAAGGATGGATGTAAGTTCAAGGACAGGTAATCCAAGAAGCAAAGATCAAGAAGGAGCACACTCCAGTTGTTCCTGCAAGAAAGCAAAGGAGCACACTGTAGGGCCCCTCCTCTAGGGTCTTCGCTGTTTAACCTGAAACTCAACCACTTGATACAAAAGAGATTAGAAAGCATAATGACTGGATAAATAAACTAAATAAATGAATAAACTAGCAAATTAAAACAAACCATAACCATAACTAGCAAAGCTTATTTGACCATAAGCGAAGCAACCGTTAGCTCCGCCACCCAACCATAGGCTCATGCTTTCAGTCGCATGGCCTCCCCCGAGCTTTGGGTCGTAGAGCTCACACACGTTTTTCAGAAATTCAGCTTGGGCTTCCCCTCCCACCAGGATTTCTCAGCCAAACCCTTAGATAGCAGCAAGTCTTTGAGGCATTCGAAAATTACGACAATCGTCCAAATCATGGGCCCTTTACCCATTCCCTAAGCCTTCCTTATAAAGGAAAATCTCATGCGACACATGTCGCTTCATGCATAATTAAATAATTTTAATTAATTATTTAATTAAAACACTCACCCATCCAAGTGTCAGTTTCTTTGGGAAGTGCACCTACACCCCTAAGTTTGCTCTAGTTTGTCCCCCAGATATTTTAATCCACTCCTAGCTTTTAGTTGACTAGGTGTCTAATCTTAGGATTCTATTTTGCTCCTAAATAATGATTTCTATTATTTTAAATGCTCAACAAAATAACTATTCATGTGCAAATGTCTAAACTATTTTTATGCATTGGCCAAGTAATAATCTAGAGTTATTCTCCTAAGTTTTTATGCAGTTTAATTTAACAATCAAACTCACTAGGATCACGGTGCCACGCCGTTGGGCTCCTGGTTCCTTAATTTTTAATTCCCTGACATGGCACCACTCCGTCGGGCCCACTCATCCATGGTTTCCATTCCTTGGCATGGTACCGCATCGTTGGGTCCTTGCGTCCATTCTTTTCGTTCTCGACAGGGTACCGCATCGTTGGGCCCTTCTGCCACCGTCTTTCCGTTTTGACTTGCGGGAACTCTTGTAGGGATTTTAGGAATCGTTACCATCCATCCTCCGTCTACATGCTATCTAGGGACTAATGGCGCTGAGGAGTGAGTCCGTTCTCACTGCGCGCCCCTCAACTCGTACGTGACCAGCTCCGTCGTGGCCCACCTCGTACGCCCTCACGCATTCCTCTTGAGCAAGCGGATCAATGCTTATCTGCTCATGCGTGGTATTCTTATCGGAAGTCGACATCGTCGTCGCTCCCCCTGTGTGTGATTTACCCGTACTCTACGACCCTTCATGTTCCTTTGTGTGTCCTTCGGTTAACCGTTTCACCTATCGCTACACACATTTCTCACAAACATAAATCATTATTTTATTGATTTACAATCAATCGTAATCATAAATATACTCAAAATAAAATCAAAGTATTAATTTATTAATGTTTGAAACAGTCGGGTCACTAAGCAAGTTCCCTCAATGTCTACAGTAGTCTAGGGGCACTACACACACTTCAGTAGTTTCTGCAAGGATGCAGATATTCAGAGGGAGTTGACCACTTCTCACAATCCACATCAGAATGGAGTTGCAAAGATTCAGAGGGAGTCCACCCAGCAACCAAACAAAGATAAGTATTTGAATTGTCATTTCTTACATAATGTTATTCGATGATGTATATGCTTATGTTCATAGAATTAGGTTGTGTATTATGCATATTAGAATAGTTGCATTGATGAACAGTATACTACTAATATACATGGGTAAGTGGCCTATGGCACTGTACAACATTCCATTGCTACTTATCTAGAATGAAAGCTCTTTGCTGACATGTTAGGAGTTGTGCACAATCTTAACAATGTTCTGGTAAAGATTGGAAGGCATCTAGAAAGTTACGGAATATGGATAAATGTTGTATTGAAGCATTGGCTAAGATAATTGCATGACTGTATGACATATTTCTTTATGTGTAAGAATTTGTTCTAAAAACTATGAGATGTTTTCTAATCATGCAATTTAACTTGTTGTGTAGGAAAGATCGTATACCATCAGGTACAAAAGAAGGACTACAACATTTGTTCAGCAACAAAGTTATCTATTGAAAATATTGAAGATATTGAAGTTCCCAGGATCTGGGAAGAATGCCATGATCAAGGAGTACCAGTCGATCATAAAGATGTTTGGGATGCAGTCCCAAGACCTGAAGGGGAGTTTGTAGTGACTTCTGATGGGTCCATTTTTCAGGTATTTTGATAACCCTTTTTCCACAGTCCAACTCAAGCAATGGTAACGAAACGCACTCAATTGTGGGAAAAGCGTTTTACTTTAATGATTTAATGAAATTGTTTTTATGATTAATCCTGTATGTTATAATGCGTATCAATTAAACTGATTATATGGAAACCAAGCATGATTGAGCAGGTTCAAGTTTATTAAAGGAAGAACGTGTAGAAGACTAAAGGATCACCACAAGCTCGGCGCCCTATTTCCTGATTTATAGGGGACACACTCCCACTTTCAAGATGAATCGGCACTTAGACAATCAGTTAGGATTAGAGTTAAATCGTATAAATATGGATCTCTCGGGTAGCAAGAGGTCCCTACTGTTATTTTTGTGAAAGACATTATTGTTAACGTTTTCTGCACTATTGAGATACTGAAGTACAAACTTCTATTTTGACATGGATTTTACATATTAATGAAGATTGATGATTAATTCCAGCAACCGTTTCTGAGTTTTTATTCTCTCCTGAGTACGAGTTGGGGAGGGCCCCTCCAACACGTAGGTCAGGAGATTCCTAATTGCAGGTATTTTTCCAAGTATGCGTTTTACATTGATGAACAGTTCTATGATATATGGTAGCGTTGAATGAGTCATTGTTTTTTGTAGTAGTTTAGAATGCATTCCATAGTACAATAAAATTATTTCAGTAGGCCTATAGGTTCTTTCTTGCAATGCATATTTTCATCCACGATTACATGTGTAATAGCTTAGCTTTCAAAGTCATGTTTAGATCTGGAGTTCACTGCAATTTCTCATCGTGATTAGTTTCTTTTAAATTCTTAGTAGAAGATGGGTAAGCATAGAATGATCGTATTTCAATTCTAGATTGTTAGAATAAGATGGATCAAGACTCAAATTGTGTGCGCAGACAGTAGTTACAGACTTTGTTTCCCCAATAGTAAAAATAGCTCTGTTATGGTATTTTCATTCTCACCATTTAGTTATTTCAGCAGTTTAATTATTTCAAATAGATTTACTGTCTTTATGTCTTTATTCTTAGAACAGATCAACATCTAATTACTTCAGCATTTTAATTACTTAGAATAGATTCCCTGCTTTACTTCTCAGAACATATTTACTGCTTTCAGCACTTTAATTCTTTTAATCAGATTCATTGCTTTCCAGTATTCAATATCATAGCATAATCAGTTTTCACATTAAGTAGACAAAATTCACATTTAGTAGACAATCTATAGAACATCGATACCACCCTTTAACTGTGACAAGATATTATCCTATAAAGAGCACAGACAGTGTATGCATCTCTCAAGTTTGTACGTTCCCCGGGTTGACATTTAAAGTAGGCTCTTGGTATAAGCTGCCCTCATTAGGCATCCATATTAGGAGCTCACCACTTTTTGGCACCGTTGCTGGGGAGGTGCTAAATCTTTTAGGAGACATCACCTAAAAACCACAAAAAGGAAACAAAAATTACATAAAACAAAAACATAAATATCTTCTACCAATGAATGCCTCGTCAGCAAAGGGATAGGTTTGGCCTCTTTCTGCCCAAGGATTCCATGACCAACAATGGTAATAACAGTTCTGACCATTCTCAATTTGAATTTCTACACTTTGAAAATGAGACTGACTCCACATACGATCCAAACATAAGCAACTTCACTACTAGTTCCAGCTCAAACACCTCAATGGAAAATGAAGAGGAAGAACCTAGGGAGCTTTTCACTTTTCCCATTAGCATACCTCTTGGAGATGCCAGAATGAAGAACATCAATCCTAACAATCTGCCAAACTTTCATGGGTTGACTTCAGAGGATCCTGACACATTCCTGTTTGAATTTGAGGTAGTTTGCAGATCATTTGATTACACTACTGATGCACAAAAGCTTAGTCTTTTTCCTTCCACACTAAAATACCTATCACTTCGGTGGTTCATGATCCTTGAAGGAAATAGTATCTTTAGCTGGGATCAAATGAAACAGTCATTCTTAGAAAAATACAGGGACTGCTACAAGGCCAAAGATACTAGGGATGAAATATTTAGGATGCAACAAGGAGATAGAGAGTCATTAGAATATTATGCCCAAAGATTTCAACTCAGCTACAAACGAGCCAGCCATTGCACATTGGATCCTGAACCACTAAATATTGTCCTTCTCAGGGGTGTAAAAGAGGAGAATTTTGAGGTCTTAAATCTCCTTGGAGATGGAGACATATTCCACAAATCTTTTGACCAGATCCTGCAAATCTTCAAAAACTACTCAAGATCTAGGAAAACTAAGAATGGGACGAGGGATACACATACAACCACTAGTGGATCATCATCCTCACTTACAAAATATGATTTAGGAAACCTGCTGGATGACACGAAAATTGACATACTGCAATCCCTAGCCATGCAACTTGATTCTCTTCAAATAAAAAAGAAACAGGATGAAATTAACCAAGCCTTGGCAGTATTTTGTCCTCGTTTTAGGAAGAAGCATGAGAAGAGGCAGTGCACCTTAAGCACAATAGAAGTATGTGGTCTCTGCACCGATTACCATTCCACTGATAAATGTCCCCTCTTACCCTCATGTAAGGCATCCATTCAAGACCCAATAGCTGAAGGAACTGTAGAATAGCTCTGTTTTATAAATCAGAGGAGGAATAATTTTGCTAGGCCATATCAGCAGAGCAATCAAACTTACTATAATCAAGGACAGCCAAATTGGAAATCTGCACCGACTCCATGGAAAGCATAGCCAAATCAAAACCAATGGCAACAAAACCATCAAGCATATCAACCATCCTATCATCATCCATATTATCCACCGTCTTATCCTCAATAACCCCCACCGTTTCCATCCACCACAAACTATGCAAACCAGTACCCACATCCATCAAATTGGAGGGCGCCATTACAACAGCCACTCATTATGCCACCCCCAGACCTCCACCTATTCTAACCCAACCAATTCCAAATCCTAATAATAACAGGCCCCCAGAACAGCAACAGGCTTACAACACTGATATCACACAATTCCCAACTTATGTTGTAGACACCATAGAAATAAATGAAATAAACCTACGATCTGGAAAAATGTTGCAGAATACACCCCCAAACAACATCCAACAACCTGTACCTAAAGCTCAAGACCACACATCAGAACCCTATGTTCAGCATCCTGATGAACCAGAACCTCCTGAAGAAGAAATTATACCACTAACACGAAATAGAAACCCTCCATTTCCAGAAAAACTTGTCCGGAATACAAAAGAAGAGGAAGAGAATATAATATTAAATGAATTCAAACACTTAAACATCCAAATCCCAATCTTACAAGCCATAAGGGATGTGCCCATCTGCAACAAATTCATTAGAGAGAATTGCCTAAAGAAGCCAGGAAGAAGGAAGCATGACCCACCAACTATTAATGTAGTGGGACAATTGGCCGATTTGATGTTAGGTGTCATAATAAATCCTAAATATCTTGATCCTGGTAGTCCTGTAGTAAGTGTCACCATAAATAACAGGCAAATAAATAAAAGCTTAATCGATCTAGGAGCTGTGATCAATGTCATGACTAAAGAAACCATGCTATACCTAGGACTCCAATCAATGGTAAGACCAACTACAACAGTACTCCAACTAGCAGACACGTCCACTATGAAGCCTGAAGGAATGCTAGAAGACATCATGATAAATATCGAGTCCTAGGAATACCCAGCTAATTTTATAATAATCGAAATAAAAAGCAAACTTAGTGGCTATCCAATTATCCTGGGTAGGCCTTGGTTAGCAACTGTAGACGCTTACATAGGTTGCCGATCAGGAAATATGACAATCACCAGTGGACATACCAGGAAGAAGATAACAATCTACCCACCAGCAATGAAATCCTCAGAGATAGAATATCAAAATTGGAGTAATGATTACCAGAACACACCAAATCAAAAACTCCGACCTATCCTAACAATTGATGCTGCAATATCTTTAAAGGCAATAGATGAAGATGGCCATATAGATAGATTTATACAAAATATATCTCCTAACAATCATGTTATTCAAGAATTTTTTCTACAGAAACAGTTGAAAGTTCAAAACAGAGCATGGATGACTTGTGGACAGAAGTGCTGCCAGAACAGATTGAGAAGGTAAAAGTCATGGAAATTAACCCTGGCAAGACAATCAACATAAATTCCAATTTAAAACCAAAGCAAGAAGAGAAATTGATGAAGATACTAACACAACAAAGTAAAGCATTTGCCTGGACATATACAGATATGAAAGGAATACATCTTGATATCTGCAAACACTACATTTACATCAAAGAAGGTTCTACTCCCATCAGGAAACCACAAAGAAGGTTGAACCCTGCACTAAAAGACATAGTCAAAATCGAATTACAAAAGTTATTAGACGCAGGGTTCATCTATCCAATATCTGATAGTGATTGGGTCTCACCACTAGTCATAGTGCCCCAAAAAGGAGGAAAATGGAGAATTTGTGTGGGCTACAGGGAGATGAATAAAGCAACAAAGAAGGATAATTTTCCACTTCCATTTATAGAACAGGTGCTGGATACATTATCTGGAAACAAGTACTTTTCATTCCTAGACGGTTTCAGTGGTTACAACCAAATTTTAATACACCCAGCTGATCAAGATAAGATGACCTTCACATGCCCATGGGGAACTTATGCCTATAGGGTCTTACCCTTTGGTCTATGTAACGCCCCAACAACATTTCAAAGGGACATACTAAGTATTTTCTCTGATTTTCTGAATAACAAAATGGAAGTATTCATGGATGATTTCACACCTTATGGATAGAGCTTTGACCAGGCATTGGAAAACCTTGAATTAATATTGAAAAAATGTATTGAGATGAGATTGTGCATGAGCAATGACAAATGCAGGATGTTAATGGAAGAAGGAATTGTTCTAGGACATCATATATCACAGAGAGGTATAGAGGTGGATCAAGCCAAAGTATCAGTAATCAAGACACTTCCCCCACCTGTCAAACAAAAATCTTCCTTGGGCAGACAGGATACTACAGGAGGTTTATTGAGAATTATAGCAGAATTGCTACCCCCATGTTTGCACTTCTCACAAAAGACAATGAGTTCATATGGACAAGCAACTGCATGTCAGCCTTTGAAAGTATTAAATAGAAAACCATCACAGCACCAATACTTCAAGGACCAAACTAGGAAATTCCATTTCACATTCACACCGATGCATCAGATAAAGCAATCGGATTTGTGCTTGGGAAAGAACAAAATAAGAAACCCTATGCCATATACTATATAAGCAAAAATTTGTTTGGGGCAGAACTCAACTACACAGTCACAGAGAAGGAATTTCTGGCAGTCATACATGCAATCAACAAATTCAGGCATTACATTACAGGATACCAAAGTTTTATCCATACTGACCACTCAGCGATCAGATATCTTATGAACAAGCCTAATACAAGTGCAAGAATTATTCGATGGATGCTACTTCTATAGGAATTCGACATCACTATAATAGATAAACCAGGCAAGCATAATGTCGTAGCAGACTTTTTGTCAAGAGTAACACATGGGATAGATAATGAATTGGTCCAAGATAACTTCCCTAATGAGCACCTTTTTGCCATATCAATAAAAATTCCATGGTTTGCTGACATAGAAAACTATTTGGTTTCCAGGAAGTTTCCAGAACGTTACAGTTATAAAGAAAAGACAAAAGTAATAAGACAAAGTGCCAAATATACATGGATAGAGGGCATGCTTTTTAAACAGGGACCAGATCAAGTACTTAGAAGATGCATTAGGGAAGATGAGGTACATGGCATAATTCATGCCACCCACAATGAACCCTGTGGAGGACACTACGCCGCAAAAAGGATAGCCTGCAAGATCTTGCAAACAGGGTATTATTGTCCAACACTCCACAGAGATGCTTATGAGTATGTGTCCCATTGTGACAATTGCCAGAGAATGGAAAAGCCAACACAAAAACAAGAAATGCCACTACACCCACAAATATCTTTAGAAGCATTCGATAAGTGGGGATTCGATTTTGTTGGCCCATTCAACCCACAATCCAATCAGAAAAGCTACATCCTTGTATGCACTGATTACCTTACAAAATGGACCGAGGTAGCAGCACTCACTACTGCAAATGAAACCAGTGTGGCCAAATTCTTTACTGAGCAGATCTTTCATAGATTTGGGGTGCCAAGAGAAGTAGTTTCGGATCAAGGACCACAATTCACATCTAATTTATTGAAGACTTGATGAAAAGAAACAATGTAAAGCACAGACAGTCATCCTCCTACCACCCTCAAGGAAATGGTCAAGATGAGGTAACCAACAGGGAATTAGAAAGAATCTTGACAAAAACTGTCCAAATTAACAAAAGAGATTGGGATGACAAACTTAGTGAAGCAGTCTGGGCTTACAATACTACATGGAAAACAACAACAGGATTCACACCCTATGAGCTGGTCTATGGGAAAAAGGTCATGCTACCAATCGAATTTGAAGTAAAAACATTAATAATTGTAGCCGATCTAAATATGAACCTATCAGACATTCAAAAAGAACGCATGCTACAGCTAAATCAACTGGATGAACACCGCCAACAAGCACTTACACATACTGAAATCAACCAACAACAAAGAAAGAAATGGCATGACCAACATTTGAAGGATAAGAAATTCAAAGAGGGTGATTGGGCACTACTCTACGACTCTAGATTTCACACATTCAAAAGGAAGCTAACCACTAGATGGCTTGGACCTTGTAGTATACAAAGAATTTATGACAATGGGGTTGTGAGAATTATTACAATTGATGATGATGAGTTCCCTATGATCGTGAATGGGCACCTCCTAAAACTCTACAAACAACCAAAGTCCAAAGAGTAATTTACACAAGTACTCTACCAGCAACAATTGATGCTGATAGAGCATGCTCCAACACAGTAAGCTTCAGCACATTTCATGAAAAAAAAACAAAAAAAAAGAGAAAAAAAGAGAAAACAAAACAAAACAAAAAAGAGAACAAAGGAATAACAGAAAGTACAGGGCATCAACCTATTCAAGAGAGCCTGCACAATAATTCAAGTGAGGCTTCCAGCAATTCAAGGGATCTTGCAAAATATATCAAGCGAGGTTGCCAATCATTCAGGCAAGGCTGCCATCAATTCATCCAAGAAACAATTTATATCAAGCGAGGCTGCCATCAATTCAAGCGAGCCTGAAAAATAAATCAAATGAGGCTGCCATATATTCAAATGAGGCTGAAAGCAATTCACGGGAGCCAGCCACGTCTACATGGAAAATAAGTCTTCATCTACTACGGAATTCATCAAAGACACACCATGCCAACCTTTTTCAAACATATTCAAGAGAGCCTGCAAAGTTATTGAAGGGAGCCAATCAGATCCAACCATGCAATCATCCAAATATAAAGCACAATCGAGCACAATTTTCAAAAGCACATACTCAGCAAATTCAAAACGCACATATCGGAAAAAGCACCCTATGCACGTAACTACTGACATGCAGAACTCAACTACAGACACCGCCACAATTACTACAGAATCCACCGCGCATGAAAAACGGACTAGCTCATCAATGCAGGTACGCATACATACCAAGGTAATCTCTAAACAATTTTATTTGATTTTTACGGTAAACCACTTTCCCACAATAGAGTCATTTCTAGTCAGCTAAGGACAGCTTCAATTTCAAATCGACGGCATGGTGGAATGACCTTCATAACTCATGATTGCTACCAACGTCCCGTCACCCTCAGCAAATCACTTTCACCACATGAAGTACAGAGTTCAATCATAAGAAGGCAGAGATCAAATCATGAAAGATTGGGGATTAGAAATGGCATGTACAGGTATGATGAAAAGAATAGGTGCAGAAAGGCAGTGAATTCGGGTGCAGCATATTCCATGATTTTTCATATAAGTAACCACCCGGAATTCCCGAGAAGCAACCACCATTGCATTCCTTGAGCCCGTAGGTAGAGCCCAACCAAGTTAAAATTATAAAATTGCATCCCAAAGCCCTGGTCTGTCTGGTTATAGAGAATATTCGAAAAAAATGACGAAGGGTTTTAAAAAGAGTGAATCGGAAGATCACAGTGCCATTTATCAAAGCTCGAGAGTCCTGCAAATCATTCACAACTCAGGCTGGATGCCATTTATCCTTGGACTGAGAGGATACCACACAGGGGTATCCCAGGAGTTCGCAAGAAACTTCAAGCATATAAAATATGAACAGTATGTCAGCTGGGTGAAAGGGTTACGCATAAAAGTGGATAAGGACATGATAGCCAAACACACTGGTCTTCCAATGGGCCTGCATTGGAGCAGCAACGACCGGGAGGCAAGCCAAACAGCAAAAGCAACATTCTTTGAGCATGGAGAAGTTTATGATGAGGACAAAAATGGAGTCAAGAGACCCTCCATGCCAGCACCATGGGATGAAATGGCCGCAATTGTCCTAAGGTATATTAAATGCACTGGAAGATTAAGCTATGTTCCCATTTTCCATTTTCGTATTTTAGAGCTTCTCAAGCATAGAAGTCACATTTCATCAAACAAAAATATTAGCATTCCATTTTTCCTGCTCCAATCTCTAGCAGAGATGAGCAGGAAGGTGGCTAAGGGAAAATATGATGCTTTGGCCCATCATGGGATGATCAAACTAATAGTTGTTGAGGAGCTAAAAGCTTAGATTCCAGAGCTCTCCTGGGAGGAGTTCATTGTGGTATCTACTGAGGACATTCAGAGAATGAGGACTACGCCCTTGCCACCTGAATCAAAAAGTAAGACCACCGCTGTATCAGGGGCAAAAAGAAAAATCGACTTGGACAGTGTGGCTGACACCTTGGTCAAAATAAAACACTCCAAAGAGGACTCCCCCAAATCAGAACCAGATATTCCTACTAGTAGTCAGGGGTCGAAGAGGCGCAGGAAGAGATTCACACAGGTATCTAAAATCTCAGTCTCCAAGGAGAAAGAAAGGGAACCCAACCCCCTGATTACCAATGTGTCTGATGATGACATTGATCCTTTTATAGATTAAAAGGATCCCACTACGGATGAAGAAGAAAATGAAGAAGAAAAAGAAGAAGAGGATGAAGAAGAGAAAGGGAATGAAGAGGAAAAACAAGATACGGAAGAAGAGATGGATAAAGGAGAAGGGCAGAGCTTACAGGAGCAAGGTAACTTTAAGGAAAACCCTCCAGAATGTAATGAAGACCCCAAGGTCATTTCCCAGTTCACTGAAGCACGAGCAGAATTGGAAAGGCTCAGAAATGAGTTGGAAACATTAAGAATTCGTCCAGGAAGCCATGCCACACCTCCCCCATTCTCAGCCGAGAAGACACAAATCCTAAAGATGCACCATGCAGAAGAGCTCTGGCTGGCCGAATAGAAGAATTTAGAGCTGCAAGAAAACTTGGCCGAAGCACAGAGCAAATTGGCAAGGAAGGACTAGGAAATTATCAAAATTAAGGATGTTCTTGCCACTACTATCAGCATATATGAGAGAATGCGTGACCTCAAACCACCATCAGCGGTCTATGCAGTTTATTTACAAGAAAAATGGGGCGAATTCCAACTTCAGAGATTGAAGAAGGATCTCCCTATAGAGGTAAGAACTCCTAAGGAATTTATTGATGCATCATTGAACTCCACAGAGATGGAGAAAGACCAATTGAGTGAGTTCTTCTTGCACAATTTCGTAGTTTCTGGCTTGCCCAACTGGTCACCAAACCCATATGTGGGTGATTTCCAGTTAAGGGCATTGTGTTCATGGATGAACCACGAAATTGAGCGATCCCAGGACTATCATCTCCATGTGGCATCCAAATGGAAAACTCCATTAATGATCAGACCTAAGCCCACTCACCCTGAGGGATTAATTTATAATCACAAGATCCTCACTCAGGACGAGGAGTTGATACCCATTCTCCTCGCAAAACAACAGGAGGCGGTGAGTCACTTCGACATTACACTCCGCAGCACGCAAAAGGAAGTTGATTAGTCCATCAAGGAAAGGTGGAGCAGGGTGGCAAATGATCTAAAGCGAAGAGAACTCCACTCTCCCCTCAGGCTTAAGGATGCTCTCTTCAAAACCATACTCTATAAAGAATCCCTGGCAAGAAACCAACTAAGGTGGATTGGGATGAGATTGAATCCTCCATTATTTCTTTCCCCAGTCCTCAAAGAACAGATTAATGAAGAAGAGGAGAGGAAGGCATGGGCTAGGGAGGATCAAAATTTTGGGTATCTCAGACAGGCAGGGGCACCCAAGGTGGCAGCATGGGATATCAGGGAGGTCATCGATGAAAGGAACAGGTCACCCAAGGATGGGTGAATCCTTCAAGTAGGGGAGAGAATGATGGGTCCATTTTTCATGCATTTTGATAACCCTTTTTCCACAATCCAACTCAAGCAATGGTAATGAAACGCACTCAATTGTGGGAAAAGCGTTTTAATTTAATGATTTAATGAAATTTTTTTTATGATTAATCTTGTATGTTATAATGCGTATCAATTAAATTGATTATATGGAAACCAAGCATGATTGAGCAGGTTCAGGTTTATTAAAGGAAGGACGTGCAGAAGACTAAACGATCACCACAAGCTCGGTGCCCTGTTTCCTGATTTATAGGGGACACACTCCCACTTTCAAGATGAATCGACACTTAGACAATCAGTTAGGATTAGAGTTAAATCGTATAAATATGGACCTCTCGGGTAGCGAGAGGTCCCTGCTTTTATTTTTGTGAAAGACATTATTGTTAACGTTTTCTGCACTATTGAGATACTGAAGTATAGACTTCTATTTTGACATGGATTTTACATATTAATGAATATTGATGATTAATTCTAGCAAGCGTTTATGAGTTTTTATTCTCTCCTGAGTACGGGTTGGGGAGGGCCCCTCTAACACGTAGGTCAGGAGATTCCTAATTGCAGGTATTTTTCCAAGTATGCGTTTTACATTGATGAACAGTTCTATGATATATGGTAGCGTTGAATGAGTCATTGTTTTATGTAGTAGTTTAGAATGCATTCCGTAGTACAGTAAAACGATTTCAGTAGGCCTATAGGTTCTTTCTTGCAATGCATATTTTCATCCATGATTACATGTGTAATAGCTTAGCTTTCAAAGTCATGGTTAGATCTGGAGTTCACTGCAGTTTCTCGTCGTGATTAGTTTCTTTTAAATTCTTAGTAGAAGATGGGTAAGCATAGAATGATCGTATTTCAATTCTATATTGGTAGAATAAGATGGATCAAGACTCAAATTGTGTGCGCAGACAATAGTTACAGACTTCGTTTCCCCAATAGTAAAAATAGCTCTGTTATGGTATTTTCATTCTCAGCATTTAGTTATTTCAGCAGTTTAATTATTTCAAATAGATTTACTGTCTTTATGTATTTATTTCTTAGAACAGATCAGCATCTAATTACTTTATCATTTTAATTACTTAGAATAGATTCCCTGCTTTACTTCTCAGAACATATTTACTACTTTCAGCACTTTAATTCTTTTAATCAGATTCATTTCTTTCCAGTATTCAATTTCGTAGCATAATCAGTTTTCACATTAAGTAGACAAACTTCACATTTATTAGACAATCTATAGAACATCGATACCGCCCTTTAACTGTGACAAGAGATTATCCTATAAAGAGCACAGACAGTGTATGCATCTCTCAAGTTTGTACGCTCCCCAGGTTGACATTTAAAGTAGGCTCTTGGTATAAGCTGCCCTCATTAGGCATCCATATTAGGAGCTCACCAACTTCCAAGAGGATCTACAAGATCAAGCATGCTGCAGTTGAAGAAGTAGTGTGTGTGGAGAAGCTACTTGGTTCTGAGACACATGATAGGGAGTCATATATGTGCAGAACTTGGTATGGTAGGATAGACAACTTTCTATCCAGTTTGGGATTTACCAAGAGTAAAGCGGATTCCAACCTTTACTACAAGGTTGAGGAAGGTAATCCAGTGATACTACTTTTCTTTATGTATGACTTGTTTGTAATAGGTGAGGATAGATTGATTGCCGACATGTAGCGGAATCTTGCTGCCGAGTTTGAGTTGAAGAACTTGGGGATGATGCACTATTTTTTTTTGGCATGAAGGTGTGGCAGAGTGCAGATGGAATCTTCCTTGGACAAGGGAAGTATGCAATAGAGATCCTGAAGAGGTTCGGGATGATGGACTGCAAGGCTATGGCCACACCTATGGCATCGAACATGAAGCTTCTGTGTGATGCTTCATCTGATCCGGTTGATGTCACGATGTATCGTCAGATGATTGGGTCCTCTATGTACCTGACAAACATGAGACCAGATATTTGCTTTGTGGTGAACACATTGAGCCAGTTCCTGACGGATCCGAGAGATGTTCACCTGGTTGTTGTAAAGCATATTCTGAGGTACCTAAAGGGTATGGTTGATTATGGGCTCAAGTATGATGCGTATCAAAAGTTTAACCTGCAGGGTTATGTTGATTCAGATTGGGCAGGCAGTGCTGCAGATAGGAAGAGCACATCTGGGTGCTGCTTTAGTATGGGATCAGGTGTGATCTCTTGGTTCAGCAGGAAGCAGTCCTGCATAGCACTGAGTATAGCTGAGGTAGAGTATGTTGCAGCCTGTTCAGCTAGTTGTGAGGCAGTATGGCTTTGGAAGATACTATATGAGTTATTTGATCTCCCGTTGGATGCTACTGGTATCTTTTGTGATAACCATAGTTGTGTGAAGCTGTCCAAGAACCCAGTGTTTCATGACAAGTTGAAACACATAGAGATCAAATATCACTATATCAGGGATATGGTGCAGAGAGGAGCTGTGAAGCTCCTATACATTGCGACAGACGAGCAGGTTGCAGATGTGCCGACGAAGCCACTAGCCAGGGTGAAGTTCGAGTACTTCAGGGAGAGGCTTGGTGTTCTTCAGATTGATGACACTTTGAGGAAGAAGTGATGAACACATTTGCAGAATCCATTCCAAGCATTTTGGAAGGAGGATCATTCACATGGCTGTGGATGTAAGCGTTGGATGATGAGCATCAGGAAGATGCTCCAGTTACTGCTCTGTATATGCATCAGGATGATGTTGGATATGATCAGTTGGATCATTTATATGTATATGTATGTACGCATCATGTTGGATGCTAGATATGATCAGTTGGATCATTTATATGTATATGTATGTACGCATCATGTTGGATGCTGGATATGACCAGTAGGATCATTTGTATATGTTTTGTATATGCATCATGTTGGATGCTTGGACCATGTATCTGTATATGTATCAGGTGGATACTGTGTATGATCCGGTAGATAATGTATGTTGATATGTATCAGGTATGATCAGGTGGATCATGTATGATGATATGTATCAGGCAGATACTTGGTATGCATCAGGTAGATGCATTATATGATCAGGATGATCATGGATGACCAGCTTCAGGATGTTGCTCCAGATGACATGCAGCAGGATGTTGCAGTGATGATGATCAGGATGATCATGTATACATCAGTATGATGTGTGGTGAGTATCAGGTTGATACTCTGTGGCCGTGGACAAGTTGTGCAGATAAGCATATAATAGCACCCTGGGAGGTTTGTCGATTCTCTTGCTAGGTTTTGCAGATGGCATATAATAGCTCCCTGGGAGATTTGGCAAACGCTCTTTCGAGGTTTTGCTTTGGGAGGACATATAATAGCGCCCTGGGAGATCTGCATATAGTCTTGCAAGGTTTTGCCGTTGGCATATAATAGCTTCCTGGGATATCTGGCAGATGCTCTTTCGAGGTTTTGTCCTATGGCATATAATAGCGCCCTGGGAGATCCGATAGGTTGAGCTATGTGCTCGTAATAAGTCCTGGGATGCTCTTTCAAGGTTTTGCCATGACCACATGTAATATCGCCCTAGGAGATTCGATAGGTTGGGATGCATTCCCGTAATAAGTCCTGGGATGCTCTTGCAAGGTTTTGTGGTGACCACATATAATAGCACCCTGGGAGATCCGATAGGTTGAGCTGTGTGCTCGTAATCAATCCTGGGATTCTCTTGCAAGGTTTTGTGGTAGGGTCACATGTAATAGCTCCCTGGGAGATCCAATAGGTTGGGATCTGTGCCCGTAATAAGTCCTGGGATGCTCTTGCAAGGCTTTGTGATGCACACAATAAGTCCTAAGGATTCCACAGTATCGCTAGGGATGACAAAGACCTGCAGGTGGTGGGCCTACATCCAATATGAAAAAGAACTAGCTCTGTAGAACTTCCTATGACAAGTAGATTTAGAGATTGATTGAGATAGCAGCAACAGTGACGATGACGATGATTCGAGGATGATGATTCGCTGATGATGATCCAGAGAAGAAGACTTGTGCTAGCAGACCTGTGTCGAGAAATACCTTCCTAGTTAAGAGGGAGTGTTGATGTATATGTAACTTCGGAATGTATTTCACCCATGTATTTCATATATGTATTTTATATTCCTATAGAGATGTTATTATTACTCCATATGGAAGTGTCATCATTTATATTGTAAGTGTCATAACTTATACGTGAAGGGTTATTAGACCACCTTGTTCGGGTCGACCCTATATAAGTCATGTGGGTCAAAGGGTTATTAGACCACCCTATTAGGGGTTGGCCATGTGGGTCAAAGGGTTATTAGACCACCCTAGTGGGGGTCAGCCCAGTCAGCATTATGTTAAGTGGTTAAGTTGAGGCCGACCTAATTGAGTAAAGGTCAAGTCAAGTTAATGTATAAATAGAGAGTGTGCCTCTCTCATTTTACATATTCTATTCTCTCACTCACACTTTGGAGAGTGGCACACTTGTGGAGGAGGAGGCTCTGCTGCTAGGAGAAGACTATCTCTTGTATTCTAGTTGTATCATTGCTCTATCTATCTCTGAGGAAGTTATTGGGGTTTTTCACCTCTATGGTTTTCCCCAAGTAAACTCTGTGTCTCTTGTGTGCTTGCATTATTGTGTTCATGATTGATATGTTGTAGATTTGCAGTACATGTTGTTCTCTCAGTTAAGATCCTAGATCATATTGAAGTAAATTCTGAAAATTTAATAGCGAGGGCCATAGTCTACTATCATGAGCAACCTAGGGATTAGGCTCATGTTTACATATGTACTGAAAGCTTATGAGCTTCAGATTTTGTTAGAGATGACTCTTACTGAAAGCTAGTATGCTTCAAACTTTTGTATTAGCACTACCATTTTGTATCGATTGATATATATAGACACTATTGGTTTTTTTATACAGTTTTTGTTCTGATGGTAATTTATGAGATCTTGTCTATAGACTCGGTCAACTGTTTTGACCTAGTCTTTAAGCTTGTACATGAAGATAGGTGCCTAATTAATACCATCTTGGTGATTATATCAAAAGTATTATCAGGTATGAACAACTCATCGAGAAATAACACCTACTGCTTAAGACAAATCTAGTCGAGAGTGTGTGAGATACAACAAGCTCCCAACTAGTTGTCTATATAACAAGTTGTCCACCAATGGTGATGAACCCCAACCATATAGTTTTAGTACCGAAATGAAGGGAAACCTAGAAGACTTACATTCATCCATTCTAAACTGTTGTATCAGATATGAACCATATTTTTATTTTGAAACCTTGATGCCTACATTATATTGCTCAATTTCCAAGCCAAGAAATTGTTTCAACACTCCAAGATCAGACATAGAAAAAGCACTATGCTAAGCAGATTTAACTGAGCCTATGTCATCAACAAAAATTCCAGTAAATAGAATATCATCAACATACAATACAATTATCAAAATAGATTCACCAAAATTCTTCATATAGACATTAGGATATGATTTGCATCTTTCAAAACCTTGAGATAGAAGAAGGTTGTCCATCTTGGCAAACCAAGCTCTAGGAGCTTGCTTGAGGCCATATAGGGACTTCTTCAAACTGAAAACAAGTGAAGGATATTGTATGAAACCTTCAGGATGCTGCATATATATCTCCTCATGAAGGTAACCATGAATAAATGCACTCTTCACATCCATGTGGTGCACCTCCAGTCCTTTAGATGCAGCAATGGCCAAAACTAGCCTCATTGAGTCCATCTTTCCCATATGTGAAAATGTCTCTATGTATTCCACTCCATGGAATTGAGAGAAGCCCTTAGAAACCAATATAACCTTATACTTCACTTGAGAACTATCAACAACCATTTTTTTCCTATACACCCACTTGCATTGCACCAAATTCCTCTTGGGAGGAAGAGGAACCAACTCCCAAGTCTCATTGTCATGAAGAGATTTCAACTCTTCTTCAATGGAAGCTTTCCATATTTGGTCATGTGATGATTCTTAATATGAGTGTGTTCCATATCCAACCATCAAGAAACAACTCACACAAATATTTGAATCACAAGAAGAAAATGCATTGTAAAACTAAGATCTAGTCTTCCTAGTGTCTTGTGGATCTCCTGCAATTTCACAAACAACTTGTATGGTTTTATCATCCCATTTAGGCCTTGTATGAGGGTCATGATCTGCATGCATGACATAATATTCATATTCAATATCATTATCAGAAAAAATAGAATGAGAAACATCACTTACATCATCTACAAGTGCGAGATTTGAGCATTCCCCTTCTTCTTGGTCAGCTACTTGCATGGGCTCTTATTCAAATTGAACACTCCTCTCAATGAAATTATTTTGATATGAGGGATCAAAGAGCTTGTATCCCTTGGAATATTTATCATATACAACCATAATGGACTCCTTTATTTGAGGATGCAAGGCCTTTATTTTCTCATGAGGTATTCTACGACCCATGCTCTTGAGCCAAACACCCTAAAATGAGACACATCAGGTGTATGTCCCATCCAAGCCTCAAATGAATTCATGTCTTGCATGGATTTGTGTGGAACTCTATTATGAACATATGAAGCATAATTAATTGCTTCTTCACATAGCTTAGGAGACAAATACTTATCCTCCAACATACAAGTATCCATCACCTTCAATGATCTATTCTTGCACTCTACCACATCATTCTATTGAGGTGTGTAAGGCACATAATGATACATGTGAATGAATTCGTCTTCACATAGATGCTACGAGTATTTATTGACATATTATCTTCCATTATCAGTCCTTAGGACCTTGATCTTCCTCCCACTTAAGTTCTTGACAAAAGCTTTGAAAAATTTGAAAGTATGCAACACTTCAGATTTCAACTTGAGAAAGAATACCCAACAGTATCTTGAAAAATCATCAATAAATTTTAGGACATACTTTGAGTTGACATATGAGGGTGTGGGAAGAGGTACTATTGTTACCGAAAAATCTACCGAAAGCAGACTTAAGGCATGATCTCCCTAGTTCAATGCAAATGTAGAACAAATCAAATAGAACACAAATCTACCTTCCTAGATCAAATTAGAGATTAAGTGATGTAAACATCTTACCTTTCGGATCTATAAATCGTTTCCTCCTTTGTCGCTCCAGGCTCCACAGTCGTCAGATTTGTAGCTGCAAGGCCTGTCAAAACATTCAAGAGACAAACAAGCAGTAATAGTACATCTACACAATAACTGATCTAAGTAAACGGTTAAGGAAGTAAACTATAAATATCAATGAACAACAAGACATTTATGGAAAGAGTTTTGTATTACTATATAAAAGTGGGAATACAAAGAAGAGAGAGGATTACAACCAAGCCTTAATGTCACAATCTTCCTCCAACAAGCCAAGCCAATGCCTCTAAGGAGAAATGGGTGCCTCCAAGAGAGGAATGATGATCTCCTAAGCTTATTCTGTTAAATTTTCAGAATTTACTTCAATCTGATCTAGGATCTTAACTGAGATAACAGCATGTACAGCAAATCCACAACATATCAATCATGGACACAATAATGTAAGCACACAAGAGACACAGAGTTTACTTGGGGAAAGCCATAAAGGTAAAAAACCCCAATAACTTCCTCAGAGATAGATAGAGCAATGATACAACCAGAATACAAGAGATAGTCTTCTCCTAGCAGTAGAGCCTCCTCCTCCACAAGTGCGCCACTCTCCAAAGTGTGAGTGAGAGAATAGAATATGTAAAATGAGAGAGGCACACTCTCTATTTATACACTAACTTGACTTGACCTTTACTCAATTAGGTCGGCCTCAACTTAACCACTTAACATAATGCTGACTGGGCCGACCCCCACTAGGGTGGTCTAATAACCCTTTGACCGACATGGCTGACCCCTAATAGGGTGGTCTAATAACCCTTTGACCCACATGACTTATACAGGGCCGACCCCAACAAGGTGGTCTAATAACCCTTCATGTATAAGTTACGACACTTACAATATAAATGATGCACTTCCATATGGAGTAATAATAACATCTCTATAGGATTATAAAATACATATATGAAATACATGGGTGAAATACATTCCGAATTTACATATACATCAACACTCCCTCTTAACTAGGAAGGTATTTCTCGACACATGTCTGCTAGCACAAGTCTTCTTCTCTAGATCATCATCAGTGAATCATTATCCTTGAATCATCGTCATTGTCACTGCTGCTGCTATCTCAATCAATCTCTGAATCTACTCGTCATAGGAAGTTCTACAGAGCCAATCCTTTTTCATACTGGATGTAGGCCCACCACCTGCAGGTCTTCATCATCTGTGCGAACGGTCTGATAGAGGTGGCCTCTCAGGACTAATTTTATGTGCGGATGCAATACCAGAAAGAGTATCCCAGGAACATTTATGTGCCTAAGCATGACCAGAAAGATCTCCCAGGACTGATTACATGCATCTCCACCACAATACCTTTAAAGAGAATCCCAAGAACATTTATGTGTCGCGGCATGACCGGCAAGATCTCTAAAAAGCATCCTAGTACTTATTACGAGCACACAGCTCAACCTCTCGGATCTCCAGGACTGATTACATGTGGATAGACAAAACCTTTAAAGAGCATCCCAGGAACATTTATGTCCTGCAGCACGATCGACAAGATCTCTAAAGAGCATCCCAAGACTAATTACGAGCACACAGCTCAACCTCTCGGATCTCTAGGACTGATTACATGTCTCCGTAGTAATATCTCATCCCAGGACTGATTACGAGCACACAACTCAACCTATCGGATATCTAAGGACTGATTACATACTACATAGCAATACCGGAAAGAGTATCCCAGGAACATTTATATGCCGCAGCACGACCGGCAAGATCTCCCAGAACTAATTACATGCTATTTGCACAACCTACCACATATCATCTCTGTCCTCCAAGTATCAACCTGATACTCATGATCCCACGGATCATCATCGCACAAAGCATCATCCTGATGCTCATGATCACACTGATCATCATCACTGTACCATCATGATACATATCATCTAGAGCAACATCCTGAAGCTCGTCATCATGATCATCCTAATCATACAATGCATCCACCTAATGGATACCAAGTATCTACTTGATACATATCATCTTACATGATCCACCTGATCATACAGTGTATCCACCTGATACAAATACAAATACATGATCCACCTAATCATATCTGATACATATCAACATACATGATCTACCTGATCATACAATGTATCCACCTGATACATATACAGATACATGGTCCAAGCATCCAACATGATGCATATACAAAATACATACAAATGATCCAACTGATCATATCCAGCATCCAACATGATGCGTACATACATATACATATAAATGATCCAATTGATCATATACAGCATCATCCTGATGCATATATAGAGTAGTAACTGGAGCATCGTCCTGATGCTCATCATCCATGATCCTCCTGGTCATCATAGCATCGTCCTCTTTAGATCATTTCATTGTCCACGAAGCACAGCCCAGATGCACATCATCCAGTACTTACACCACTGACATGGGAGAACACATCTACCACCATTCGGGGAAGGCTCTAGCCCTTAATTTTTCACCATGGGAGAACACATCAACCATGTTAGAAAATCTCATGTGCATCTGCATCTTCCAGATTCATCACTTCCCTTTGGAAGGAACCTCGATCTGAAGTGCACCAAGCCTCTCTCTGAAGTACTCAAACTGCACTCTGGCCAATGGCTTGGTCAATACATCTGCAACCTGCTCATCCGTCGCAACATACTCTGTTTTGGCTGTACTCAGTGCTACACAGGACTACTTCCTACTAAACCAAGAGATCACATCTAATCCCATACTGAGGCAGCATCTAGAAGTGCTCTTCCTATCTGTAGCACTGCCTGCCCAATCTCAGAATATGCTTTACAGCAACTAGGTGAACATCTCTCGGATCCGTCAGTAATTGGATCAATGTGTTCATCGCAAAGCAAATATCTAGTCTCATGTTCGTCAGGTACATAGAGGACCCAATCATCTAACGATACATCGTGACATCGACCGGATCAGATGAAGCATCACACAGAATCTTCAGGTTTGATGCCATAGGTGTGGCCATAGCCTTGCAGTCCATCATCCTGAACCTCTTCAAAATCTCTACTGCATACTTCCCTTTGTCCAAGGAAGATTCCATATGTACTTTGCCACACCTCCATACCAAGAAAATAGTGCATCATCCCCAAGTCCTTCATCTCGAACTCAACTGCAAGCTTCTGCTGCGTGTCGGAAATCAATCTATCATCTCTTGTTACAAATAGGTCATCCACATACAATAAGAGTATCCCTGGATTGCCTACCTCAACCTTGTAGTAAAGGTTGGGACACGCTTTACTCTTGGTAAAGACCAAACTGGATAGAAAGCTGCCTATCCTACCATACCAAGTTCTGCACATATATGATTTCTTGTCATGTGTCTCGGAACCAAGTGGCTACTCCACATACACTTCTTCTTCAACTACACCATTCAAGAAAGCTATCTTGAAATCCATCTGGTGTATCTTCTATTTTATCACTTTTATATTTCTCTATGCTGTCATCTACAGCATGCTTGATCTTGATAGATCCATATGGAAGTCATAACAAACTTCCCTTCAGGTCTTGGGACTACATCCCAAACATCATTCTTCATGATTGACGGATCATGGCATTCTTCCCATATACTGGGAACTTCAATATCTTCAATAGATAATTTTGTTGCTGAACAAATGTTGTAGTTCTTCTTTTGTAGGTGATGGCATATGATCTTTCCTACACAACAAGTTAAATTGCATGATTAGAAAACATCTCATAGTTTTCAGAACAAATTCTTACACATAAAGAAATATGCCATACAGTCATGCAATTATCTTAGCCAATGCTTCAATATAACATTTATCCATATCCCGTAACTTTCTAGATGCCTTCCAATCTCTACCAAAACATTGTTAAGAGTGTGCACAACTCCCAACATGTCAGCAAAGAGGTTTCATTCTAGATAAGTAGCAATGGAATGTTGTACAGTGCCATAGGCCACTTATCCATGCATATTAGTAGTATATTGTTCATCAATGAAACTATTCTAATATGCATAATACACAACCTAATTCTAGGAACATCAGTATATACATTATTGAACAGTATTATTTAAACAATAAAATATGCAAGTAATGACAATTCAAATACTTATCTTTGTTTGTTTGTTGGGTTGACTCCCTCTCAATCTTTGCTTCTTTTCTACAACTCCATTCTTATGTGGATTGTGAGAAGTGGTCAACTCCCTCTGAATATCTGCATCCTTGCAGAAACTACTGAAGTGTGCTCCTTTGCTTTCTTGCAGGAACAACTGGAGTGTGCTCCCTCTTGATCTTTGCTTCCTAGATTACATGTTCTTGAACTTACATCCATCCTTAATCACTATGCATCCTTATTAGTATCATCATTGTGTTATCCTTGAGGTCTCATACATAATCACACATTTATTAGTATAATCTTAATACTATCAAAACACAATAATCTTAAACATGTATATTCATGATCATTCACAGATAATAAACATTAGTATTCAAGGTTTCAGGGAAGTCTTTTTTTACTCATACACATTCTTATTTGATCATAGGACTCTTCTGGTTAGTTGAATCATCAATCAAGATAAGAGATATAATATGCATAAAACCCGTGATTATTCAAACCTATACCTTCATGATTCTTCTGGTTAGTCATATCATCAATTATGGTAAGAAACATAATATGCATACAACCATGATTATTCAAACCTATGACTTCATGAACAACACAACAGTATAAGATCCTAACACAAGGTAGGATTCTAGCTTGATATAGGAAAAACATACCTGGATTAGCATGCTAGCTAGTTATGTCTAACATACCCGCATAATGTCTTCTGGTTCTCTTCAATGACTTGTGCTAGTAACCTACATGTCTCATAAGTTAACCATTGTAGAACCAAGTTATACATACCTCGAAAGTAGATCTTCTATGTGATCCATGACAATGGATGAATCTTTGTCTTCATGTCACCATGAGCATATGTTCTTGAAGTAGAAAATGATTTGACTTTCTTGGTGTACCTTTTGTGTTAGCAAACAACACAAACCTCATACAACATCACAATGCATTAGTACAATCATAAGTGTCAAAACCTTAATCAATGAATATCTTCTATTAAGGTGATACGACAAGTCCAGTAATTAATCAAGATTGTACTGTAATGATATGAAGACAAACATATGATAAACTTAACCATGAAACATACCTGTAAGCCATACCTGTCAAGATTGCTTGTAATCTTCTTATGGAAGGCCTTAGCCTCATCTCCCTCTGAGACAGGAACTTCTTCACTTATGCAGGTGACCAATCCATCTTCTTCTAGGATTAACCCAATCCACTTGATTTGCAAGAACTGGACCTGGAGCTCGATTAGGGTTTGTCAAAGAAACCCCAAAAATTCAAACTTTGAATTTCAAACTTTCGAAAGGATAGAAATATGTGCCTTGATGAGCTGATCAAGTTGGTATATTCAGAATTTGAAAACTGCAAAGTTTCACCCCTCGAAATTGCCTTTTAGATTTCT
The DNA here is from genome assembly GCA_027924585.1 of Larix kaempferi. NCBI lineage: Eukaryota > Viridiplantae > Streptophyta > Pinopsida > Pinales > Pinaceae > Larix > Larix kaempferi. Next base: position 7,635,445 of record BSBM01000344.1, on the reverse strand, counting down.
GGATTCACTAGGGAGGACCCTGAATTAGGGTTTGAGTTTCCCAGAGCTTCACCCAACCAAAATATTTGATTCAAAACTCTATGCTTCGATTTTTCTGAGGAGCTTCCAGCCGTGGTCACAGATTTCCAAAATTCCAATTTTTGCAGAAGCTCTAATTTTCCATCTTTCCGATCAAAGTCCCGAACTGGGGTTTGATAAAGCCCGGCCTTCTACCCAACCAAAAAATCTGATATTGGTCTCTAAATTTTGATTTTGATGAGTATCATCCAGCCATGGTCTCCGATTACAAAAATTCCAACTTTCTCCGAAGCCCTAAATTCCGGAAGCCATGAATGAAGGTACTCAAAAATAATTTTGTTTTGACAAAAATATGTACCTGATTGTTTCTGGTGTAACTCCGAACTTTTCGATCCACAGGGTTTGAAAATTTTTCCAGAGATATCCCAACCTATTATCTTTCCATCCCAATAGGTCTGACCTCAATTGGATTCTCTGAGAGAGATTTATGCCAAGTGTTGCAACGTGACCTGTTTATGGGATAATACAGGAGAGCGAAATTGTACGCCATGCCACGTGTCACTGTTTCAACTTCGGCCTCTGAAATTTTTTCTTGAGATAGCCCGAACTGTTATATTTCCATCCCAATAGGTCTGAACTAAATTGGATTCTCTGAGAGAGATTTATGCCAAGTGTCGCAACGTGACCTGTTTATTGGATAATACAGGAGAGCGAACTTGTACAGCATGCCATGTGTCATTGGTTCAACTTTGGCCTCTGAAAATTTTTCTTGAGATAGGACAGTCTATGTACTACCTGTCATGTCTTACTAAATTTCATTTGGAGCTTCCTATCCCAAGTTATGACCTTTTTCCCAAGGTCACCTGATTTTGACTCAGATATGGAAGAGGCAGAAACCCTATATTGTACAGATCATAAATCACAAAGTACAACGAATTAGAGGTTTTCCTTTGGACACAAGGTACATGGGGATCTGATCTTCGACCTGTAAAAGTTTCAGATCTGAAAACTTTGCCAAAACGGATTTATAGCGAAAGTGCTATGATGACTGGTTTTTTCTATATCAAGCCCTAGCATCATAAGTGCAACAAGTGTCATACATGCCATATCATGCCTTCTTTCAGGCTAGCTCTGATACCATGTTAAATTTTTAGAATTTACTTCAATCTGATCTAGGATCTTAACTGAGAGAACAACATGTACAACAAATCTACAGCATATCAATCATGGACACAATAATGCAAGCACACAAGAGACACAGAGTTTACTTGGGGAAAACCATAAAGGTGAAAAACCCCAATAACTTCCTCAGAGATAGATAGAGCAATGATACAACCAGAATACAAGAGATAGTCTTCTCCTATTAGAAGAGCCTCCTCCTCCACAAGTGTGCTACTCTCCAAAGTGTGAGTGAGAGAATAGAATATGTAAAATGAGAGAGGCACACTTTCTATTTATACACTAACTTGACTTGACCTTTACTCAATTAGGTCAGCCTCAACTTAACCACTTAACATAATGCTGACTGGGCCGACCCCCACTAGGGTGGTCTAATAAACCTTTGACCCACATGGCCGACCCCCAATAGGGTGGTATAATAACCCTTTGACCCACATGACTTATACAGGCCTGACCACAACAAGGTGGTCTAATAACCCATCAAGTATAAGTTATGACACTTACAATATAAATGATGACACTTCCGTATAGAGGAATAATAACATCTCTATAGGAATATAAAATACATATATGAAATATATGGGTGAAATACATTCCGAAGTTACATATACATCAACATATTCCACCAACATATGGATTATATAGCCTTCCTCCCTTTAGAATGGAGAGGAGCTTCATATATATAAGACTAGGAGGATAGAATAGGTTGAGAAATAGTGGGAGAGGACTAAGGGATCCTCCCAAGGGGTTAGGGAACTGAAGGCTAGACCACCTACAAGATAGGGATGGAGATCCAAGTCATACACCTTCGAGAAATCGCTCGAATATGCCCTTTATCTACATTAATTGACATCGACGCAGGTTGTATTAGGACAACCTGCGCCTAATAGGGACGGCACATGCTCTACAAAGGTAACATGGGCCAATGGTGCAAGATGGAAGGTGACCACCTGTGCCTAACCTAGTTGGGCGTAGGTTGCTAGGGAGCAACCTGCACCTGCCCAATTAGACCCTATGGCAAAGGGTCAACAACTTATCCAATTGGATTTCCTAGTCATAGAAACGTCAGGGATTTTTGCACCGAGTTAACATATTTCTTATGATGGCAAGATTTTAGGTGTAATAGAATGCCCCCCAAATAATGAAGCTGATAAAACTAGACAGGTGAAATGATTTGATAGAAGGATGGAAAGACTTGTCGAATGGAAGATGTTGCTATAATACAACTGAATCTGAGAACACAGTCTCGTATGACTCACAACATGGCTGCCAACCAATACATTGCAGATCCATGGCAGTAAAGACCTACTGAACACAATCATGGCTACTGGACACATTCGTAGATCCATGATGAGATGATAACACATCCACGAAAAATACAAAGTGGATCCGTGTAATATAACTCAAACAATATCCATCACAACCTGGGTAGAATATGATGTCCCCAGGGTCTTCAAGTTGAACCCGCAATGATACAAACCTATCCATGTGATTACAATGTTTTGAAGTCAAACATGGTAGAAACCACTTGATTACCAGTCATTAATGTATATTGTTAACAAGCACGAGGAAAATCACCATTAATGTCGATGATCCCCAAGGTATCATAGTATATATCACCAAGCACGAATAAAGGAGTTGAAGGCGAATGCTTGATGAAATATTTCAATCAAGAGTCAATGATGTAAATTCATGGTGAAAGCAAGGTAACCCGCCATTAAGGCATGCAGGCCCAAGGTACTCGATTGGTTTCTAGATTCAGGCCTCAGATGATGTGTTGAATTCGACGAGGATGAATCCATCGAAGGAGGCCCATGATGAATCCCCCATCATCGACACGAAACTCAATAACAGATGTTTGGAGTAGATCGGATGGTACAATAACATGCAAGAATGACTTAAAGTAGACCAACATGATAGAGGGTGTATTGACTGCAAATGAAGAGTGGTGAATGTATCTTGAACATGGGCATGGCATGACTTGGTAGTATTGACATGACGATAACGACACCAACTCCTAATGAAACTGATGGTGGAAGTATTCTTTGGAAGACCCAAAGGAGTAACAAGACTCATGAAGTTAGTGAGACTTGATGACAAACGGATTACTCAAGTAATGAATGTAAATGCAAATGAGTGCCATGTTCAAGAACGACTAAGTACTACCACAGGTTAAAGTGTAACACAAAAATCTTTCATTTTTCCCCATCATGATTGATGACTGCCTCACTTGTTTTTAACAAGCTTGAGGAGGGTGAACAGATGCTTGGTATAGCTCATCTCATAGATGAGTCCAATCCCAAACGTTTTTCAAACCTAGGAAAGGAGGGGTTCGTCCCATGGAGGGCCCTTCAATGTTGAATTTTAACGAGTCCATAGAAGGTAAACTCAGCGTCATTTCATATTTAGAGAGTCTGACAAGAACTAAAGAAGACTCCAAAGGTCCTTTTTCGTAAGGTCAGCCTCTTCACCCGGAAAAGGGTAAAACAATGCGAGAGAGGACTCTTTCAGTCATGATTGGATGGAGTATTCCTTTTTCGTAAGTAGTGCCCATTGGTACAAAAAAGCGGTAAACTATCACCAGGAAGATGATCATTCAAATACTTTTACAAGAGTGAACATATCAAGTTCGCTTGGTGATCTTTTCGTATTTAGAGAGCCTTGAAAGAGCTTAAAGAAAGACTCCAGGGGATTCCTTTTTCATAGGAGTTTAATGAGCCCGAAAAAGTGATAAACTATAACTCGGTGACTTATTCTCATCGTTTTACGAGCATGAGAAAGAACAAAGAGTTTGCTTGGTGTAATTAATAATTTGAATTTAACAAGCGAAATAATGACATAAAAAATGCTCGATGAGTTGTTCATACCTGATAATACTTTTGAGATAATCACCATGACGAAAAATGGAATTAATTAGGCACCTATCTTCACGTGCAAGCTTCAAGACTAGGTCAAAATAGTTAACCAAGTGTTTAAGTGCAGAAAATAACTCAAACTATAGTAAAAAACCCACTAAAGAATCAAAAATAAAAAAGGAATATTCCCTTTTTAGTTATAAAATGGGAAAAATAGTAAAAAAGAACCACAATTGTTTTCACCAAGTTGGAGAGGCGCGAAGTGCCATTTGGATCCAATTTCCGCTTGCTGATTCCAGGAGCTACAGTCGACCATTTTTCCTATCGTTAGAGACAAGTAACCCTAAACTTTGCTATTTAACTTTCTAGTGGATTACATTTATGTTTTTGTTGCATTTTGGTGGGTTTTGAGTTGGTTTGGTGGGGGGATATGCACAGGTCGGTGCAATCCCTCCTTACGGGATCTATGTCGGGCATGAGCCGATGCAAAACCCGTAAGGGTAATTTGTGCTGACGGCGCCCTATCAGCAATGACGTCTTGCGCTGGTGAAAAACCCATAAGGGTAATCTGCGCCGGGCCGCCCTGTCAGCAATGACGTCCTCCGTCGGCGCAAACCCCCAAATACAACTCAATGCCCAAACCAAAAGAAAATATTTTGATGGTTGGAAAGGGTTCTACTGATGCTTAAATCCCTTTTTGACAGGTTCACAGTGCCAGATATGGTTCTCAAGTGGTGAGAACAAGAGCACGAAGTTGATGATGCTCAAGATGAGAATGAACCTCAATGCATTGTTGAATTGACGCACTGTGGGTTGCTCAAATACATCAGTGTGTTGGGCATGAGGGCCCAAGTTCCATTGCTGATGCACATGATCCAATGTTGGGATCCAGTACAACAACATTTTCCGATCAGAGTTCATACACTGAGCATAGATGTCGAGGACATCTACATCTTGACAAGGTTATCCCAGTAGAGAGAGCCCGTATCTCTCACCAGATCACGAGGAGGTGATCAGACAGTGGATAATATGGTTGACCAGTGGTGTACCCCAGGAACTGTGGCTATTGGTGGGAATATCCCCATCAAATATATTTGAGACCCTTCTCTACGTACCGTGCTTTTCACCATAGTGAGGGTAGCGGGAAGTCGATCTGCTCACCTCACAATAAAATCGTAGTTGATGTATGCAGAGGAGTGCATGGCTCCTAGGCTATTCAACTGGTGTGAGGTACTCCTCACTAACCTCTAGATTCAATTGACCAAATGTAGGCACAGGGCGCTGAAGTAGTTTGGCTATGGGTCGATGGTGATATCATGTCTATTGGAGCAAGTGCCACATTTGCATCCACAGGTGGACTTGGATGACCGAGATGCTCGGGATCCACACATGACCAGGTGGTTTGAGGTGATGTCCCGCCATGGTGGCGGGGGTCCTATCATAGGATTCGGTTCAGGATTTTTCACTTGACTGGAGGGATAGCTCCTCATGATAGAGGATTATCCATACAGCAGGACAGATTTCAGAGGCGACCCCGATCTAGTGCTTCCCTAGGGATCACAATGAGGCGATATCGGTAAGAACAACAAATATTTTGTTTTTTCATTTTATGCATTTATGATTTTTTTTTGGAGTAGTGCTGATGAAATAATGTTTTGTGCATATGTGGGTCCATCATGACCAGTTGGAGTCTCGCTTATTGCAAGGAGAGAAGAGGTGCCAGTCATGGGTCCCGTGATGCGTGATGCCATCGAGGAGATGGAGGAGGTCCATGAGAACCTCTATAGGCTAACACTGGACATCCCATAGCCAAGTGTGCATGATCTACCCTGGGGCTGTCAGAAGCTCACCGTTGGGGTGTCCTTACGTTTTGGCATGCTGCTCCGTAAAGTGGTGAGGGCCGTAGTCTACTATCATGAGCAACCTAGGGATTAGGCTCATGTTTATGTATGTATTGAAAGCTTATGAGCTTCAGATTTTGTTAGAGATGACTCTTACTGAAAGCTAGTATGCTTCAGACTTTTGTATTAGCACTACCATTTTGTATCGATTGATATGTATAGACACTATTGTTTGGTTTATACAATTTTTGTTCGAATGGTGATTTATGAGATCTTGTCCATAGACTCGGTCAACTGTTTTGACCTAGTCTTTAAGCTTGCACGTGAAGATAGGTGCCTAATTAATACCATTTTTCATCATGGTGATTATCTCAAAAGTATTATCATGTATGAACAACTCATCGAGCAATAACACCTACTACATAAGACAAATCTAGTCAAGAGTGTGTGAGATACAACAAGCTCCCAACTAGTTGTCTATATAACAAGTTGTCCACCAATGGTGATGAACCCCAACCATATAGTTTTAGTACCGAAATGAAGGGAAACTTAGAAGACTTACATTCATCCACTCTAAAATGTTGTATCAGATATGAAGCATATTTTTATTTTGAAACCTTGATCCCTACATTATATTGCTCAATTTCCAAGCCAAGAAATTGTTTCAACAAACCAAGATCAGACACAGAAAAAGCACTATGCAAAGCAGATTTAACTGAGCCTATGTCATCAACAGAACTTCCATTAAATAGAATATCATCAACATACAATACAATTATAAAAACAGATTCACCAAAATTCTGCATATAGACATTAGGATATGATTTGCATCTTTCAAAACCCTGAGATAGAAGAAAGTTGTCCATCTTGGCATACCAAGTTCTAGGAGCTTGCTTGAGGCCATAGAGGGACTTCTTAAACCTGAAAACAAGTGAAGGATATTGTATGAAACCTTCAAGATGCTGCATATATATCTCCTCATGAAGGTAACCATGAATAAATGCACTCTTCACATCCATGTGGTGCACCTCCCATCCTTTGGATGCAGCAATGGCCAAAACTAGCCTGATTGAGTCCATATTTCCCATATGTGAAAATGTCTATATGTATTCCAATCAATGGACTTGAGAGAAGCCCTTAGAAACCAATATAACCTTCTACCTAACTTGAGAACTATCAACAACCAATTTTTTCCTATACACCCACTTGCATTGCACCAAATTACTTTTGGGAGGAAGAGGGACCAACTCCCAAGTCTCATTGTCATGAAGAGATTTCAACTCTTCTTGCATGGAAGCTTTCCATATTGGGTGATGTGATGATTATTAATATGAGTGTGTTCCATATCCAACCATCAGGAAAAAACTCCCACAAATATTTGAATCACAAGAAGAAAATGCATTGTAAAACTAAGATCTAGTCTTCCTAGTGTCTTGTGGATCTCCTGCAATTTCACAAACAACTTGTATGGTTTTATCATCCCATTTAGTCCTTCTAGGAGGGTCATGATCTGCATGCATGACATAATATTCATATTCAATATCAGAATCATAAAAAATATAATGAGAAACATCACTTACATCATCTGCAAGTGCGATATTTGAGCATTCCCCTTCTTCTTGGTCAGCTACTTGCATGAGCTCTTCTTCAAATTGAACACTCCTCACGATGAAATTATTTTGATATGAGGGATCAAAGAGCTTGTATCCATTGGAATATTTATCATTGAAAACCATAATGGACTCCTTTCTTTGAGTATGCAAGGCCTTTATTTTCTCATGATGTATTCTACGGCCCATGCTCTTGAGCCAAACACCCTAAAATGAGACACATCAGGTTTATGTCCCATCCAAGCCTCAAATGGATTCATGTATTGCATGGATTTGTGTGGAACTCTATTATGAACATATGAAGCACAATTAATTGCTTCTTGACATAGCTTAGGAGACAAATACTTAGCCTCCAACATACAAGTATCCATCACCTTCAATGATCTATTCTTGCGCTCTACCACATCATTCTATTGAGGTGTGTAAGGCACCTAATGCTACATGTGAATGAATTCCTCTTCACATAGATGCTATGAGTATTTATTGACATATTATATTCCATTATCAGTCCTTAGGAACTTGATCTTCCTCCCACTTAAGTCCTCGACAAAAGCTTTGAAAACTTTGAAAGTATGGAACACTTTAGATTTCAACTTGAGAAAGAATACCCAACAGTATCTTGAAAAATCATCAATAAATTTTAGGACATACTTTGAGTTGACATATGAGGGTGTGGGAAGAGGTCCAATTGTTACCGAAAAATCTACCGAAAGCAGACTTAAGGCATGATCTCCCTAGTTCAATGTAAATGTAGAACAAATCAAATAGAACACAAATCTACCTTCCTAGATCAAATTAGAGATTAAGTGATGTAAACATCTTACCTTTCGGATCTATAAATCATTTCCTACTTTGTCTCTCCAGGCTCCACAATCGTCAGATTCGTAGCTGCAAGACCTATCAGAACATTCAAGAGACAAACAAGCAGTAATAGTACATCTACACAATAACTGATCTAAGTAAATGGTTAAGGAAGTAAACTATAAATATCAATGAACAACAAGACATTTATGGAAAGAGTTTTGTATTACTATATAAAAGTGGGAATACAAAGAAGAGAGAGGATTACAACCAAGCCCTAATGTCGCAATATTACTCCAACAAGCCAAGCCAATGCCTCTAAGGAGAAATGGGTGCCTCCAAGGGAGGAATGATGATCTCCTAAGCTTATTCCACTAACATATGGGTGCTATAGCCTTCCTCCCTTTAGAATGGAGAGGAGCTTCATATATTAAAGACTAGGAGGATAGAATAGGTTGAGAAATAGTGGGAGAGGACTAAGTGATCCTCCCAAGGGGTTAGGGAACTGAAGGCCATCCCACCTACAAGATAGGGATAGAGATCCAAGTCATGCACCTTCGAGAAATCACTCGAAGATGCCCTTTATCCACATTAACTGACATCGGCACAGGTTGTATTAGGACAACCTGCGCCTGATAGGGATGGCACATGCCGTACAAAGGTAACATGGGCCGATGGTGCAAGATGGCAGGTGACCACCTGTGCCTGACCTAGTTGGGCATAGGTTGCTAGGGAAAAACTTGCACCCACACAATTAGATCCTATGGCAAGGGGTCAACAAATTCTCCAATTGGATTTCCTAGTCATAGAAACCTCAGGGATTTTTGCACCGAGTTAACATATTTCTTATGATGGAAAGATTTTAGGTGTAATAGAATGCCCCCCAAATCATGAAGCTGATAAAACTAGATAGGTGAAATGATTTGATAGAAGGATGGAAAGGACTTGTCGGATGGAAGATGCTTCTCCAGTACAACTGACTCTGAGAACACAGTCTCGTATGACTCACAACATGGCTACCGACCAATACATTGCAGATCCATGGCAGTAAAGACCGACTGAACACAATCATGGCTACTGGACACAATCGTAGATCCATGATGAGATGATAACACATCCACAAAAAATATAAAGTGGATCCGTGTAATATAACTCAAACAATATCCATCGCAACCTAGGTAGAATATGGCGTCCCGAGGGTCTTCAAGTCGAACTTGCAATGATACAAATCTATCCATGTGATTACAATGTTTTGAATTCAAACATGGTAGAAACCACTTGATTACCGGTCATTAATGTATATTGTTTAACAACCATGAGGAAAATCACCATTAATGTCGATGATCCCCAAGGTATCATAGTACATATCACCAAGCATGAATAAAGGAGTTGAAGTCGAATGCTTGATGAAATGTTTCAATCAAGAGTCAATGATGTAAATTCATGGTGAAAGCGAGGTAACCCGCCATTAAGGCATGCGGGCCTAAAGTACTCGATTGGTTTCTAGATTTAGTCCTCAGATGACGTGTTAAATTCGACGAGGATGAATCTGTCGAAGGAGGGCCATGATGAATCCCCCATCATCGACACGAAACTCAATAATAGATGTTTGGAGTACATCGGATGGTATAGTAACATGCAAGAATGACTTAGAGTAGACCAACATGATAGATGGTGTACTGATTGCAAATGATGAGTGGTGAATGTATCTTGAACATGGGCATGGCATGGCTTGGTAGTATTGACATGACGAGAACGACGCCAACTCCTAATGAAACTGATGGTGGAAGTATTCTTTGGATGACCCAAAGGAGTAACAAGACTCATGAAGTTAGCTAGACCCAATGACAAACGGATTACTCAAGTAATGAATGTAAATGCAAATGAGTGCCATGTTCAAGAAAAACTAAGTACTACCACAGGTTAAAGTGTAACACAAAAATCTTTCCTTTTTCCCCATCATGACTTATGAGTGCCTCACTTGTTTTTAACAAGCTTGAGGAGGGTAAACAGATGCTCGGTATAGCTCATCTCATAGATGAGTCCAATCCCAAACGTTTTTTGAACGTAGGGAAGGAGGGGTTCGTCCCATGAAGGGCCCTTCAATGTTGAATTTTAACGAGTCCAGAGAAGGTAAAATCAGCGTCATTTCATATTTAGAGAGTCTGAGAAGAACTAAAGAAGACTCCAAAGGTCCTTTTTCGTAAGGTCGGCCTCTTCACCCCTAAAAGGGTAAAACAATGCGAGAGAGGACTCTTTCAGTCATGATTGTCTGGAGTATTCCTTTTTCGTAAGTAGTGCCCACTGGTATGAAAAAGGGGTAAACTATCACCAGGAAGATGATCATTCAAATACTTTTACAAGAGTGAACGTATCAAGTTCGCTTGGCGATCTTTTCGTATTTAGAGAGCCTGAAAAGAGCTTAAAGAAAGACTCCAGGGGATTCCTCTTTCGTAGGAGTTTAATGAGCCCAAAAAAGTGATAAACTATAACTTGGTGACTTATTCTCATCGTTTTACGAGCACGAGAAAGAACAAAGAGTTAGCTCGGTGTAATTAATAATTTGAATTTAACAAGCGAAATAATGACATAAAAAATGCTCAATGAGTTGTTCATACCTGATAATACTTTTAAGATAATCACCATGACGAAAAATGGCATTAATTAGGCAGCTATCTTCACGTGCAAGCTTAAAGACTAGGTCAAACTAGTTGACCGAGTGTTTAAGTGCATAAAATAACTCAAACTATAGTAAATAACCCACTAAAGAATCAAAAATAAAAAAGGAATATTCCCTTTTTAGTTATAAAATGGGAAAAATAGTAAAAAAGAACCACAATTGTTTTTACCAAGTTGGAGAGGCGCGAAGTGCCATTTGGAGCCATTTTCCGCTTGCTGATTCCGGGAGCTACAGTCGACCATTTTGCATGTCGTTAGAGACAAGTAAACCTAAACTTTGCTATTTAACTTTCTAGTGGATTACATTTATGTTTTCATTGCATTTTGGTGGGTTTTGAGTTGGTTTTGTGCCGACGGTGCCCTATCAGCAATGACGTCTTGCACCGGTGCAAACACGCAAGGGTAATCTGCGCTGGCACCACCCTGTCAACAATGATGTCCTACGTCGGCGCAAACCCCCAAATACAACTCAATGCCCAACCCAAAAGAAAATATTTTGATATTTGAAAAAGGTTCTACTAATGTTTAAATGCCCTTTTTGACAGGTTCACGGTGCCAGATATGGTTCTCAAGTGGCGAGAACGAGAGCACGAAGTTGATGATGCTCAAGATGAGAATGACCCTCAATGCATTGTTGAATTGAGGCACTGTGGGTTGCTCAAATACATCAGAGTGTTGGGCATGAGGGCCCCCAAGTTCCGCTGCTGATGCACATGATCTAATGTTGGGATCCAGTACAGTAGCATTTTGCGATCGGAGTTCATACACTGAGCATAGATGTTGAGGACATCTACTTCTTGACAGGGTTATCCCGACGGAGAGAGCCCGTATCTCTCACCAGATCACGAGGAGGTGATCAAACAGTGGATAATATGGTTGACTAGTGGTGTACCCCAGGAACTGTGGCTATTGGTGGGAAGATCCCCATCAACTATATAAAAGACAATTCTCTACATACCATGCTCTTCACCATAGTGAGGGTAGCGGGAAGTCGATCTGCTCACCTCACGATAAAATCGTAGTTGATGTATGCGGAGGAGTGCATGGCTCCTAGGCTATGCAACTGTTGTGAGGTACTCCTCACCAACCTCTAGATTCAATTGACCAAATGTCGCCGCGGGGTGTTGAAGCAATTTGGCTATGGGTCGGTGGTGATATCATGTCTATTGGAGCGAGTGCCTCATCTGCGTCCACATGTGGACTTGGATGACCGAGATGCTTGGGATCCACACATGACCAGGCGGTCAGAGGTGATGTCCCGCCATGGTGGTGGGGGTCCTATCATAGGATTCGGTTCAGGATTTTTCACTTGACTGGAGGGATAGCTCCTCATGATAGAGGATTATCCATACAGTAGGACAGATTTCAGAGGTGACCCCGACCTGGTGCTTCCCGAGGGATCACAATGAGGCGTTATCGGTAAGAACCACAAATATTGTGTTTTTTCATTTTATGAATTTATGATTTTTTTTTGGAGTAGTGCTGATGAAATAATGTTTTGTGCATATGTGGGTCCATCATGACCAGTTGGAGTCTCGCTTATTACGAGGAGAGGAGAGGTGCCAGTCATGGGTCCCACGATGCGTGATGCCATCGAGGAGATGGAGGAGGTCCATGAGAACCTCTATAGGATGACATTGGACATCCCATAGACAAGTGTCCATGATCTACCCTGGGGCTATCAGAAGCTCACCGTTGGGGTGTCCTTACATTTCGGCATGCTACTCCGTAAAGTGGTGAGGAACGTAGTCTACTATCATGAGCAACCTAGGGATTAGGCTCATGTTTACGTATGTACTGAAAGCTTATGCGCTTCAGATTTTGTTAGAGATGACTCTTATTGAAACTTAGTATGCTTCAGACTTTTGTATTAGCACAACCATTTTGTATTGATTGATATATATAGACACTATTAGTTGTTTTATACATTTTTTGCTCTAATGGTGATTTTTGAGATCTTGTCTATAGACTCGGTCAACTGTTTTGACCTAGTCTTTAAGCTTGCACGTGAAGATAGGTGCCTAATTAATACCATTTTTCGTCATGGTGAATATCTCAAAAGTATATCAGGTATGAACAACTCATCGAGCAATAACACCTACTGCATAAGACAAATCTAGTCGAGAGTGTGTGATATACAACAAGCTCCCAACTAGTTGTCTATATAACAAGTTGTCCACCAATGGTGATGAACCCCAACCATATAGTTTTAGTATCGAAATGAAGGGAAACTTAGAAGACTTACATTCATCCATTCTAAAATGTTGTATCATATATGAAGCATATTTTTATTTTGAAACCTTGATCCCTACATTATATTGCTCAATTTCCAAGCCAAGAAATTGTTTCAACAATCCAAGATCAGACATAGAAAAAGCACTATGCAAAGAATATTTAACTAAGCCTATGTCATCAACAGAACTTCTAGTAAATAGAGTATCATCAACATACAATACAATTATCAAAATAGATTCACCAAAATTCTGCATATAGACATTAGGATATGATTTGCATCTTTCAAAACCTTGAGATAGAAGAAAGTTGTCCATCTTGGCATACCAAGTTCTAGGAGCTTGCTTGAGGCCATAGAGGGACTTCTTCAACCTGAAAACAAGTGAAGGATATTGTATGAAACCTTCAGGATGCTGCATATATATCTCCTCATGAAGGTAACCATGAATAAATGCACTCTTCACATCCATGTGGTGCACCTCCCATCCTTTGGATGTAGCAATGGCCTAAACTAGCCTGATTGAGTCCATCTTTCCCAGATGTGAAAATGTCTCTATGTATTCCACTCCATGGACTTGAGAGAAGCCCTTAGAAACCAATATAACCTTATACTTCACTTGAGAACTATCAACAACCATTCTTTTCCTATACACCCACTTGCATTGCACCAAATTCCTCTTGAGAGGAAGAGGAACCAGCTCCCAAGTATCATTGTCATGAAAAGATTTCAACTCTTCTTGCATGGAAGCTTTCCATATTGGGTCATGTGATGATTCTTAATATGAGTGTGTTCCATATCCAACCATCAAGAAACAAATCTCGCAAATATTTGAATCACAAGAAGAAAATGCATTGTAAAACTAAGATCTAGTGTTCCTAGTGTCTTGTGGATCTCCTGCAATTTTACGAACAACTTGTATGGTTTTATCATCCCATTTAGGCCTTGTAGGAGGTTCATGATCTGCATGCATGACATAATATTCATATTCAATATCATAATCAGAAAAAATAGAATGAGAAACATCACTTACATCATCTGCGAGTGCGAGATTTGAACATTCCCCTTCTTCTTGGTCAGCTACTTGCATGGGCTCTTCTTCAAATTGAACACTCCTCTCAATGAAATTATTTTGATATGAGGGATCAAAGAGCTTGTGTCCCTTGGAATATTTATCATATACAACCATAATGGACTCCTTTCTTTGAGGATGCAAGGCCTCTATTTTCTCATGAGGTATTCTACAGCCCATGCTCTTGAGCCAAACACCCTAAAATGAGACACATCAAGCTAATGTCCCATCCAAGCCTCAAACGGATTCATGTCCTGCATGGATTTGTGTGGAACTCTATTATGAACATATGAAGCACAATTAATTGCTTCTTCACATAGCTTAGGAGACAAATACCTAGCCTCCAACATACAAGTATCCATCACCTTCAATGATCTATTCTTGCGCTTTACCACATCATTCTATTGAGGTGGGTAAGGCACATAATGCTACATGTGAATGAATTCGTCTTCACATAGATCATATGAGTATTTATTGACATATTATCTTCCATTATCAGTCCTTAGGACCTTGATCTTCCTCCCACTTAAGTTCTCGACAAAATCTTTGAAAACTTTGAAAGTATGGAACATTTCAGATTTCAACTTGAGAAAGAATACCCAACAGTATCTTGAAAAATCATCAATAAATTTTAGGACATACTTTGAGTTGACATATGAGGGTGTGGGAAGAGGTCCTATTGTTACTGGAAAATCTACCGAAAGCAGACTTAAGGCATGATCTCCCTAGTTCAATGCGAATCTAGAACAAATCAAATAGAACACAAATCTACCTTCCTAGATCAAATTAGAGATTAAGTGATGTAAACATCTTACCTTTCGGATCTATAAATCGTTTCCTCCTTTGTCGCTCCAGGCTCCACAGTCGTCAGATTCGTAGCTGCAAGGCCTGTCAGAACATTCAAGAGTCAAACAAGCAATAATAGTACATCTACACAATAACTGATCTAAGTAAACGGTTAAGGAAGTAAACTATAAATATTAATGAACAACAAGACATTTATGGAAAGAGTTTTGTATTACTATATAAAAGTGGGAATACAAAGAAGAGAGAGGATTACAACCAAGCCCTAATGTCGCAATCTTCCTCCAACAAGCCAAGCCAATGCCTCTAAGGAGAAATGGGTGCCTCCAAGCGAGGAATGATGATCTCCTAAGCTTATTCCACCAGCATATGGATGCTATAGCCTTCCTCCCTTTAGAATGGAGAGGAGCTTCATATATATAAGACTAGGAGGATAGAATAGGTTGAGAAATAGTGGGAGAGGACTAAGGGATCCTCCCAAGGGGTTAGGGAACTGAAGGCCAGCCCACCTACAAGATAGGGATAGAGATCCAAGTCATACACCTTCAAGAAATCGCTCGAAGATGCCATTTATCCACATTAACTGACATGGGCGCAGGTTGTATTAGGACAACCTGCGCCTGATAGGGACGGCACATGCTGTACAAAGGTAACATGGGTCGATGGTGCAAGATGGCAGGTGACCACCTGTGCCTGACCTAGTTGGGCGTAGTTTGCTAAGGAGAAACCTGCACCCTCCCAATTAGATCCTATGGAAAGGGGTCAACAACTTCTCCAATTGGATTTCCTAGTCATAGAAACCTCAGGGATTTTTGCACCGAGTTAACATATTTCTTATGATGGCAAGATTTTAGGTATAATAGAATGCCCCCCAAATCATGAAGCTGATAAAACTAGACAGGTGAAATGATTTGATAAAAGGATGGAAAGGACTTGTGGGATGGAAGATGTTGCTGCAGTACAACTGACTCTGAGAACACAGTCTCGTATGACTCACAACATGGCTGCCGACCAATAAATTGCAGATCCATGGCAGTAAAGACTGATTGAAGACAATCATGGCTACTGGACACAATCGTAGATCCATGATGAGATGATAACACATCCATGAAAAAAAAAAAGTGGATCCGTGTAATATAACTCAAACAATATCCATCACAACCTGGGTAGAATATGACGTCCCCAAGGTATTCAATTCGAACCCGCAATGATACAAATCTATCCATGTGATTACAATGTTTTGAAGTCAAACATGGTAGAAACCACTTGATTACCGGTCATTAATGTATATTGTTAACAAGCGCAAGGAAAATCATCATTAATGTCGATGATCCCCAAGGTATCATAGTACATATCACCAAGCACAAATAAAGGAGTTGAAGTCGAATGCTTGATGAAATATTTCAATCAAGAGTCAATGATGTAAATTCATGGTGAAAGCGAGGTAACCCGCCATTAAGGTATGCAGGCCCAAGGTACTCGATTGGTTTCTAGATTCTCTCCTCAGATGATGTGTTGAATTCGACGAGGATGAATCCATCAAAGAAGGGCCATGATGAATCCCCCATCATCGACATGAAACTTGATAACAGATGTTTGGAGTAGATCAGATGTAGCCAGTAATATCCCGCACATAGTATCTTCTTGGATGTAGCCATCCCAGATAGATGATGGC
Source organism: Larix kaempferi (assembly GCA_027924585.1). Classification (NCBI taxonomy): domain Eukaryota; kingdom Viridiplantae; phylum Streptophyta; class Pinopsida; order Pinales; family Pinaceae; genus Larix; species Larix kaempferi. Next base: position 7,618,681 of record BSBM01000344.1, on the reverse strand, counting down.
CACAAGCCCCAGCGTGACAGTGATTCAAGATGTGTTCAACCTCCTCATGTGTCAAACATCATCGAAGAACATAATCAATACTACGACGGTAGAAGGTATCAATGATGATCAAGTAATACTTGGCGTGGTGGCATATACGGTGATGGTCGTCACGACATAGTTGGGGGTTGAACCGTTGGTTCTTAAGATATAAGGTAATATCTCCATACCATGAGTCAGACGTGCTAATAAGGAACAATGACTCATCTAAAAGAGAATCGTTGGACTTAGATCTTGCATCAGCACGAGGAAGATAAAAAATGGGCTCAACAAACACCAAAGACTTCTTGGAATTGGCCTTCTCGAAATAGGAGATCGAATTCTTGGAGTATCACGATCCAGCGTGAATACATGCCCCCAAGTACTTGACATGTCAAAACGTGGTACATGGGATTCAAGTTGGATATAATGGTGGTGGTGTGGAGCAGTATGTAATGACAGAAATTTTGGATGGCAATGACTGTCGCGAGAGCGAGCTTCTCGACATGTGAGTAACGAGTTTCGGAGTCAATAAGACCCTCACTTAGGTAATAGATCACATGTTCCTAGGAATTATGGTCCTCCTGCATGAAGAACATGGCAATCGTGGTGGCAGAAGCAGCGATATAAAGGATGTAGTCCTTGTAGTAATTGGGCAGTTGGAGCACAGGGGTGTGCATAATGGCATGTTTAAGACTGTCAAAGGATTGTTGCGCTTGATCGTCCCATATGAATGGGATGTCCTTCTTGAGTAGTCTCATATAACCCTATGTCTTATGAGTGAAATTACAGAAAAAAAATGCCGTAAATAAGTTGCATTTCCTTTCAAACTTTGAAGTTCCGTAATGTCAGTAGGAGGTGGGATAGCGACAATGGCTTCCACCTTCAAGGGATCAATATGGATCCCATCTTTCGAAATGATAAAACCTAGGAGGTGTCCAGACTTGACACAAAAATACACTTGTGAGGGTTCAGATGGATGTTATATCGTCTGCATCCGAGGAATACTGTTGTCAGATGATCAATGTGGAACTCACGCTGCTATGAATGGGTAGGGAGATCGTCAAGATAAGGTTCCACAAAATCCTTCACATCATGAAAAGTGTATGACATGGCCCAGTGGAATGTGGCACCAACATTTTTAAGACCAAAAGGGAGTTTATGATATGCAAACGTACCCCAAGGGCAGATGAACGCAGTCTTGTTTTGGTCAGAGGGTTGGATATCAATTTAGTTGTAACTGAAAAATCCATCCATGAATGAGAAGATGACATTTCCAGCACAATTGTCATTGATCTGATCGATGAAGGGAGTCAAGTAATTGTCCTTACGACAAGCCTTGTTGAGATCCCAAAAATTGACACAGACTCGGATGGTACCCTGCTTTTTATCCACAGGGACGACATTTGAGACCCATTTTGTTAATGGAATAGGGTAGATAAAGCCATCCTTCAAGAGATTTTCAATTTCATTTTTGATTGCCGTAGTTTTTTGAGGGTGTACCAGTCATAACTTTTGACAGACTGGTTTAGCTTCGGGATAAGTTTTAATTTCGTGTGAAACAATAGTAGGTTCTATCTCAGGCATTTCCTCATAGGTCCAAGCAAACATGTCTTGGAATTGCTTGAATAAGGCTGCGAAAGTAGTAATCTCTTCAGGGGAACATTTATGTCCTACACGAATATGTTCCACTACACTAGGGGTAACCGAGATGTCAACTAGAATGGTGGGTTCAATGTTCGCCAGGTTTCCCTCAGTGTCCGTATGACACGTGAGTATCGGGGACTGGGGGAAAGGGTAGACATCCGGTGTGGAAATGGTGGTGATGCTATTATCTATAGAATCCAATGGGGGAATTAAAGATGATCGATGGTGGAGGTCTTCCCACAGAGGGTCATTCGCAATCATAATTTCCATGATGGACTCATCAGAATGAAAAGTCTGGAGCAGAGGATCGAGTAAGGACAACGTCCGCTATAGAGAACAGGATGTAGAGGCCACAACCAAGTGGTCCTCGGGTGCTGATTGGATAGCCTAATAAGTGAGTTCAGCAGGTGAAAGAGGCATGGTATCTCTAATCAGATGCATAGTGGCTTCATCAAGTACAAGCCATTGATCATTAGAGTTGGGAAAAGATGAAATCGTGGAGGAGATCATATTCACCGTGGAAACATGATTAAGGGGATCCAGGGTTGGAAAGATGCCCATAAGAGATGAATATTTTATGAGGCAAACCCCCACGCTCTCATATAGCTATGAAGATTGTCCGAGTAATGGGACATTATCAGCAGGATGAGCAGCGGTGTCCGATGTACAGAAGTCCAGTTGGTCAACAGTAACAATTCAGCCTTGGTGGGGGAATTGCACTATGCGGAAGACAGATGACGTGACCGCAGTCATGGCATAAAACCAATTATGAACAAGTAAGAGATTATAATCTAAAGGGGATGTGACTACTTCCACGTTAATGGTTGCGGTCTTACCCCCCAACTCAACTCTTAAGGCTTGAAATATCCCATGGGGTTGAAATCCACGACCGTCAAATGCTTTCAAGGTGGTGGGAGAGAAGTTCAACTCGGGAGAACCAATGGTTCTCCAACAAGATAGCGACATGGCCGAGGTAGAAGCCCCTTCGTCTAGTACAATACGATGGGATGTCTTCCCAGCAATGTTCGTAGCAACTTGAAATGCCTACTAGTGGGAAAGCCTCGGTTTAAAGTACTCAATTTGAAACATGATTATGTTCGAGGAATCTGGATCTACCACGCCAATAGAAGTAAGAAGAGTGTCGCGTTGGTTGGGATAATTCTGCAAGACCTCTAGTGTCGACATGGCACAAGGATCTTGTGCCAAGTCCTCTACAAAATTGTAGTTCTAGGTTGTTTGAGCATTGGGATTGAAAACTGCTTTCTGAATCGTGCTCTTAAGAGGACACAATACTGACTCTAAAGAAGGCTTCTCAATGGTGAGGGAGGCATGCGATATGGTAACATCGGGAATAGAAGTGGAATATTTTTTAGTATTACTGCCAACGGGTTCCTTCGGAGGGACTGAGTCGTATGAACACGATCATGTGTTCAAGTTAACCATCTCACTACGCATCATGAGAACATGCGTAGTAGAGTATGCCTCTCTGTGTGAAGGAGAGGTTTGGGCGATCAGTTGTTGGTTCTGAGTGGGGAAGGGATCGTTGAGAACTGCAGGAGTGGGGTTTTCCCTTGAGAAACTTCTGTACTTCGTCTCGGTGGGGAAATTCCTTGGAGAAATGGTTGCCACCACACAGTAAACAAGGATACTTTAGCTTCCTCTTCTGTTTGGTGTCTTCAGGGGTGGTCTTTGGCTCCTGCTGATTAGAAGGTTTCTTGGGTTTACCTTTGTTTTTCTTCTTACCACCGGATTTTTGAGGTGAAGGTGATTGAACATAATTCACTTCTTCGATGGAGGTAGGAGTGGATGACTTGGTGGTGTTGTTTCCAGCCTGTGGTGGGGATGTGGAAGAACCTTGGGGCTTTGATGGTCCACCAGTTTGAGTAGGATTCTGGGAGTTAAGGGAACCAATAATGCCATCAGCCTGAGGTCCCTTGGGTGGGTTTGTAGGGTCATATGTAGGTCGGGGTGCGTCAGGAACAATTTCATACAATGTGTCGGATTGAGCATAGACCAGGTCTAAGTAATGGGCACGGGAAATAGCCTGTTCCTCGATGACGGCCTCTCCCATGGCCACGTCTCAAGCTACGGTAGGAAAAAGAGACTTCATGAACTAGTCAGCTAAGAGATGGTCTGGAATGTGAGCCTTAATGAGACATCATCTTTGCCACCACTCATGGATATGGTATGAGATATGAGTTGCGGTATTCTGGTGAAGAGAGGTCAATAAGTCTATACCAGTCTCATAGCGAATGGGCAACTGGAAATGGGTCAAGAAAGCCATAGCAAGAGAACGGAAATATGGAAAGTAGTTTGGTGGTAATTTAATATACCACTTGGCAGCTGGGCCAGTGAGAGTTCATTGGAATAACCTAAGATGGATCGATTCGTCCATCAAGGAGTTGGATGAACACCATAAATGGTATGTCATCACATGATTTTTTGGATCCTCGCCAGTTTTTCCATCAAATTTGGGAATATCAGATGGTAGTTTGACCAGAATTGGTGGCCAATTGTATCTGTGGAAGATGGGGTCATTAGTCAGACGAGACAGGTCAGGTAGGTCCAAAGTGGCCAAGAATGGCAACTGTTGATTCGGCTTCAAGTATTGATAGTACTAATATGGCATATATGGACCAGTGGGACCTTGCATCGACTGGTTGTAGGGTGTGCCCGAAGGGAACTGGAAGTAAGGGGGTGTGCCACCCAGACCATATGTAGCTCCACTGCCATAATAGGGTGGTCCATTACCATAAGGTGGGGGTCCATCACCACCGCCGGGAGGGGGTGGGCCTCCTCCAAATGGTGTAGGTTCACCGCCGCCACCAGGAGGGGGTGGCCTCCTCCAAATTGTGGGGGTCTGCTGCCACCACCGGAATAAAGTGGTCCTCCACTGCCTCCGCCGAGAGGGGGTGGTGCTCCACCTCCTCTGCCAGAAGGGTGGGGGCCTCCACCACCTTTGCTGGAAGGGTGGGGCCCTCCCCCACCACCTCCACCATAAGGGTGTGGTCCTCCTACGCCAACTCCACTAAAATATGGTGGTCCTCCACCGACACCACCAGAACAGGGTGGTCCTCCACCACCGGGAGGGGGTGGTCCTCTGCCTCCATCGGAAGGGGGAGGGCCCATGCCTCCGACACCAGAGTGGGGTGGGCCATTGTTTCCAAAATGAGGTGGGCCTCTACTAGAAGGTAGAGGTCTGCCTCCTCCAGAATTTTATGGAGCCCCGCCACCTCCAGAGGGAGGTGGAGGGGGACCAAACGGGGTTGGTGGTACTTGAGGGACGGTTGGTGGGGTTCCATTTTGTAAAACATTTTGGTGCCCCCATAAAGTGTATGGATTTCTGGGATAAGGTATCCTGTGGAGTGCTTTTCCGGGATTGAATTGTCCCGAAACAGGGTTAAGATAACCTAGATACACTTGACTCCATGGTGGTTGAGTTAAATTGGATGGTCCGCCAATATGAGATAAATCCATGGTGGATCCCATAGCAGGTAAGGAAGTTCCAACGGAATGACTGATAGGAAATCCTCCACTCGTATTATGGTTAGGAAACAGGGGTTTCCCCCCAGTAACAACATGATGACCACTAATCGATGGTTGACCCATAATGGGTTGTTGATTACTTGCTACGGGATGAACATTACTCGTAAGAAAATTAGGGGGTAAAGAGTATCCTCCCCGCGAGTTTTGGGGCAGGGGAGGGGTGGGTAATGTTCTCGTAGTAGTAAGAGGGGTGTTGGAATGTTTTCCTTCAACAGGTTGAGTCATTTGGGGTATAGAACTGGTCTCTTGACTAAGGGGTGTACTTGCAGGAAATATGGGTTAACCAGGTTCATCAGTGGTCATGTTGTGGATGGACGGTTCCAGTGAATCATAAGATAAAGAATGAATCAGGATATGTCGATATGTGGGTACCTCCTTGTCTTCATCCCTTCGTAGTTGACTTTTCCCTCAAAATTCATTTCCCATGGCACATAATCTATCCAGGCGATTACAAAAGGGTGCCAGAAGCACATCAGGAGTAGCCCAACTGGGTGGGGGTGAAATGGAAAAATGAGCCACTTGTTGACCTAGAGATGTTTCCCAAAAGGGTTCAGCTGGACCAAATGCAGCAGATACAAGGTCATCGTGGGATGAATTTAACCATTCTAAATATCCAAGCTCTTCTGGCAGAGTGCGAGAGAGAGATTTGTCTTATGAAGTGGAAGTTTTTGCCTCTTCGGCCCTTGAGGGGTTGGAGGTTGGTGAGTCTGGAGGAAACATATGTGCTCCCGACTCCATAGTAGGGTTTTCTACTTCAGGTGACACGACCATGACGTGTGGGTCCATTCTTACCCTCGAAATTACCTCCTGATTAAGGGGATATTTGGGTGGTAAGTATAAATTCTGCGAGACCTTCTCCAAGGAAATTCAGCCAAAGTGATCGAACCAAAATTTCTCTTAAGTGTATTCTAAACAAAAGAAAATTAGTCCAAAAAAATCTACACAAACTAAGTCCGCAAGCAAAATTATGTGATAGGTGTGGATTCAAAAGTCTGGAACCTCACGCTATTGTCAAGGCTTCGCAACTCGTGATATACTCCAAGGTCCAATAGTTATACTCGGCCCAATATTTTAGAGCACTAACCAGCGAGGATTAGAATAGTACCCCTGACCATATAACCCGACTACCTGATAGTACATGCGTGGTATCTCCCCGAGTGTTGTTCTCGGTGTATTGCTCTACCAAGATGGCCAAATGGTTAGCTCAGTTGGTTTCAAAAATCCTAGGAGTGTCTCCTGATATACTCAAGGTACGTGGGAGCTCAAATCCGTGTTGTTGCTGTATAATGCACAACCGTACGGCAAGAACCTTCCGATATACTACCGAGTACATGAAACACCTTTCGATATACGTCGAGTACATGAAGTTCCTTTCGATATACCCTAAGGTACGTGAAATATCCTTTGATATACTGGTTGGTATGTGAAAGAGCTTCGATATACCATTTGGTGTGTGGAAGAAATACAATACCCTCGGAATGTAGTGCAGGAAAATAACGACAACTGCCATGTTTTAAGATGTCGAAACACGTCTCTAACTTAACACACAAGTTACTAAAGATTTTAACATAGTTCTACCGTTAATTTTATCAGGACGGTTAGGTGAACGCATGAGGTGAGTACATAAACGTAAGCATAATTCAAAACCTAACTACATGAAAAAATGCACTCTTTCTTTCGATGAAATCTATATACGGGAAGGAGAAATATTTTTCCAAGTGGTTTTACCAAAACAACAAATTTCAACAAAATCCCAAATCTACCAAAAATGACAATGAAAGTACTATTTTCTATTTTTTAAACAAAACATGAAAATCGACAAATATCAAATCCAAATCAAAGAATTTTCTTTTTGTCTTTTCAATTAGAATGAAACTAAGAGATGAAAAGGAAGAATTTCTACTTAGAGCACTCTAACTCTTCAATCTTCACTATGATATCCTAAAAGCATGAAAACCAAAAATGCATATAACTTCTTTAATCATGGAAACACTTTTGCAAAAAATTGACTTCACATGGAATTTTTCAAGAAAATGAAAGGTTCATAATTCATGAAAAAAAAAACAATTAACTTCTTTTCAAACTTTCCAAAAGATCAATGAATGATGAATTCCAATGCATGAGACAACTTTTAGAACAATTCTCAAATGAAATTGAAAAATGGTAAAAATGAAGCACTTTTTTATTTTCCAATGAATGTACCAAGACAACACTTGATAATAATAATGCTTTTAAATGTAAATGGCTGAAAATAAGAGACTACTTGCAGCACTCTAATCACTCAGAAATTCTCAAGAAAATGACAAGCACTCCAATAAACTAAAAACACACAAGACACTCAAAATCAACCAAATGCAAGCAAAACTAAATGATGTGTGCAAAAAGAGGTCTAGAATTAGATCTAATGCAATGACTAGATCAGGCGAGGAGAGGAGGGAATGCAAGGTCAAGCGGATGAATGCGGGGGAGTCTAAAGTGTCCACCACTACCAAGTCTCAAGCTTGTCAAAATGGAACCCAAAACCAATCCAAACAGGTCCAAACACTATCAATGCAAAATCAAAAGATCTATGACTGGAAAGTGCAGTACAGAGAGGTCTGTAAATCAAACTAATCTCAAAAAGTTGGAGATTGGATTTCCTAAGTGCTGCACTACGCGAATTTGCTCAGTTACCGGGCTACTTGACTGGGCTAATCAACTAGACTACTGGGAAGTACTAGCTCTATGTCTTGAGAGTTCTGGATGACCAGAGGTTCCTGTTGGGGGCTCCTTTATTAATGGTTTCCCGTTTGTTGTAATCAAAATCTCTACGGTTTTTATTTCTGTTGTTCTAGTTACCTGACCACAGCGAGCTAGCTCTTCTACTCGCTAATGGGCTCACGACTAGGCTTGATTGCTTGACGCATCCTGTGGTCAAGCTTAGAGCGCCCAACACAGGTGATAGGTATATGGTTTGCACCGGTGGCGCAAGATACAGATCTGAGCTAAGCGCTGGAGGCGTAGGTTGCAGGGAAGCAAAATGCGCCCATGAGGGTTAGGAACTCTGGTTATACTGCCTAGGTGCACCAGGCGAAATGCCAATGAAAGGATGAAAAGATCTCCAAGAATGAGCAACTAAAAGGTTTGATGATGATATACACAGACCCAAAGAAAGTCAACAGACTCTTCAAAGAGAAGATCTAGTGGCGAAAAAGGCTTAGGAGGAAAATGAAATGGTTCACAAATAAATCAAAGAAGATGACATTCAAATTGAAATCTTAAAACAATGTACGTATTCCCTAGTATGGTCGCCAAATTTGTTACCGGACAATCTACCGAAAGTGGACTTAAGGCATGATCTCCCTAGTTCAATGAGAATCTAGAACAAATCAGACGAAACACAAATCTACCTTCCTAGATCAAATTAGAGATTAAGTGATGTAAACATCTTACCTTTTAGATCTGTAAATCTTTTCCTCCTTTGTCGCTCTAGGCTCCACGGTCGTCAGATTCATAGCTGCAAGACCTGTCAGAACATTCAAGAGACAAACAAGTAGTAATAGTACATCTACACAATAACTGATCTAAGTAAATGGTTAAGGAAGTAAACTATAAATATCAATGAACAACAAGACATTTATGGAAAGAGTTTTGTATTACTGTATAAAAGTGGGAATACAAAGAAGAGAGATGATTAAAACCAAGCCCTAACGTCGCAATCTTCCTCCAACAAGCCAATCCAATGCCTCTAAGGAGAAATGGGTGCCTCCAAGAGATGAATGATGATCTCCTAAGCTTATTCCACCAGCACATGGATGCGATAGCCTTCCTCCCTTTAGAATGGAGAGGAGCTTCATATATATAAGACTAGGAGGATAGAATAGGTTGAGAAATAGTGGGAGAGGACTAAGGGATCCTCCCAAGGGGTTAGGGAACTGAAGGCCAACCCACCTACAAGCTAGGGATAGAGATCCAAGTCATACACCTTCAAGAAATCGCTCAAAGATGCCCTTTAGCCACATTAACTGACATCGGCACAGGTTGTATTAGGACAACCTGCACCTAATAGGGACAACGCATGTTGTACAAAGGTAACATGGGCCGATGGCGCAAGCTAGAAGGTGACCACCTGCGCCTGACCTAGTTGGGTGCAAGTTGCTAGGGAGAAACCTGCGTTGGCCCAGCTAGATCCTATGGCAAGGGGTCAACAACTTCTCCAATTGGACTTCCTAGTCATGGAAACCTCATGTATTTTTGCACTGAGTTAACATATGTCTTATGATGGCAATATTTTAGGTGTAACACCTATCACATCTGAATGAACCAACTCAAGATTTTGTGCATCTCTTCTTACCTTCCCCTTCTCAAACTTGCGCTCTACATGCTTCCCAACAATGCAACCCATGTAGGTTCCTTTGGAAAATTTGATGCTTGGAAGTCCTTCAACCATATTTTATATGCTCAAATATTGAAGATATCTGTAGTTGAGGCGTCCAAACCTCTTATGCCAAAGTATACTGACCTCATTAGCATGTGATAAAAGCGCATTAGGTGAAGAGCAAGGAAGAAAGTGTGAAAACTTGTACATCCTTGAATCATGATTTGCAACACCAACTACAACCTCTTTGCTAGTGGAAATATCATAAATTTCCACATCTTCTTGAGTGAATATCATTCTCTTTTCCAAACCAATATGGGTCATTTGGCAAACATAGAGGATATTTGATGTAAGATTTGGCACATATAACACATTGTTGAAGTACCCATTGTCAATATTGATCCTTCCAATTCCTTTTGCTAGGATCTCTCAATCATCTCCCATGAGAATAGAAGGACCACTGTATGGTTTGAGAGAAGTGAAAGAATCACTTGCATAAGCCATGTGCCTTGAGGCACCTGAGGCACCTGAATCTATGACGAAGGAGGAATATTCATAAGTACTAGCCATAAATGCATGGCATCTCTCCTTTTCTTCATAATTCGAACCACCATCCTTCTTATTTGCTCCATATGGAAGAGGAATATTGTTATTCTCAAGGAGATGCACCATCATGTCAATGGTATTCTTCATGCATGCACTCTCAAGGTGCCAACCCTTGTGAGAATAAGTGCATTTCAATTTCTCCTTCTTCTTCCCTTTCTGCTTGTTAGGATTTGAAACCTATTCAAAATATTTGAGATTTTCTTTGTCTTTCCTCTTCTCTTGTTGCTTCAAATATTTGGACTTCTTCTACCACTTTGCATGCTTCGAATCACCGGCAACAAGAACTTGGTCCTTTGATGGATTGATGGCACCCATTCGAACCAAATTGTCTTTCTCTTGAGTAAGAGACTCCATGAATTCTTCCAAATATGGCATCCTCCAGTTTCAAACTGTGAGCTTGGTGGAATGGAAAGTCAAAACAATCACAGAGTACTCAGGCCCCAACTTTGAAAGTATGGACAAAACCAGTTGCTCTTCCTTTTTTTCAATGCCACATTGCTTGAGTTGAAGAACCAAGGATTTGAACTTGGTGAAGAAGAATTGAATGGTCTTGAAACTGCTTGGGCTGAAAGAGATCAACTTGTTCTAAAGTTGGTGGCCCATGAACTCATCATTCTTCCCAAATAATAAATCGAGCTTGAGCCACACTTCATTTGGAGTAGTTAGACTGTATACATGAAATAAGAGGTCTCTCGAGATACTGAGACAAAGCATGCCATACGCTTAACCCATCCTATTGAAAAAATTGGACTTCTCAAAATTAGAGTTTGGATCATTTTCATTCCCCATAGTAACTCTGAAGAGACCCTTAGATATCAGCTGGATTACCATCTCAACCTTCCACTCAACAAAGTTGAATGGAGTGAGCAACGTGACTTGAGATTGCTCCATTTTGCTGTTGCGCACTTGGTGACAAGAACCACTGAAACCTGCAAATGCAAACACTCAATATCTTAGAAGGAAATCCTAGGTACCTTAATCGAACCTTGCATTGACAGAGGTCACATTTGGGAGCGCATCACACCTAGGTAGACTCCAAAGGATTGCTCCAATGGCTTCAAGGAAATTTCCCCAAGGATTTATGTGGTTGCTCCACTGCTTCTAGTGCACTTCTGAAGTAGTATTGGTTCGACTAGAAGCTCCAATATCTCTAATACCATGTGAAATTATAATCACAATAGGATCTACTTGTAGCTAGGGTTTTACCCCTAGCTTGTGCAAATGAGCACCTACTAAGGAGAGAGACTCCTTAGTAGCAGTTCAGTAAATTGTAAATTAAAGTGCTAAAACAGAAATATAAATTACTCTAAACATGTGCATGAAACAGAAAAAACAAGATGTAAAGAATGGTTTTTGTATTAAGTTTACCTCCAATGTGAAGGTTGGTGAAGCTCTTGCAATATCCAAGAGGGTTGCTCCAAGCTCCAACTTGCTCCTTCTCTTTCTCCAAATGATGGGAATGGGCCAAAAGGGGCTCTCAAGGTGAAAGTAGTTCAAGGGTGAACTAGGGTTTCAAGAGAGATTTTGGCAAAGTAAGGGTATACTTGATTGTGGATGTGAAATAAGGGGTCTCCATCACCTATTTATAGTTTTTTGGTGGTGGAGTGCTGGCCCATGGTTTTGGGAACCATATGGTTTAGGTCAGCTGTATAGGGTTTTTTCCTCCGTTTTCCTCATTATTTTATATTTTTTATTCCCTTTTTAGAGGGTTTTTGCTATTTTAGAGGAATTTTGGATATTTTTGGAGGGAAAAGGGGTTTTTTAGCATTTTTGAGGCTTTTTTGATGGTTTTGTGGCCTTTTGGGGGCATTTTAGGCCTTTTGGAGGCTTTTTAGTGGGATTTTCAGGGTTTTTAAGGGAAATATGGTAGGAAAATGGACAAATGAGCCATGTAATGGGGTAGATGAGGTAGTGAACACTTTTTGGGTGTCAACAGATTGCCCCCTGATGTGTGAGGGCAGGAGCTCATCGTATGGCCGATAGACATCATAAGTCGTGTATGGTTTTCCTGCGGTGTGGAGAAGAGAAGAAACAAACTGAATCCCGGAACAACGATCCCGAACAAACTGCAAGAACTAAAAGTACATAACCTCAATAATGGATGAGGAATCATCTGATCATATGGACGAGGCAGGCATTCCCATGCTCGTATCAGGATATAACATAATAATAACAATGGGGTCCAAAATATGGGGACCTGAAATATACATGACCTCAAATACAGAATGAGGAAGAATCTCAATATATGGACGAGGCGGGCATACCCATGCTCATATCAAGATACATAAAAAATAACTGGGAGGCCCGAAAATGAGGACCTGTAAGATACATAGAGAACCACTGTGTATATCATAAGAGTCCAGAAGGGACACCAAATCTGGGACATACTGCTGGGTTGACCATGTCGTAGCTGAAGGACTGATACACTGGAATGATGACAGTGCTACTGAATGTGGTACCAAAGGAACTGATCTGGGATGGAAATGGGTACTCAAGGAAGCATAGAACTGGATGGCTTTCGAATACAATCGCCAACGTAGCCCAGACATCCACGGGAACATATAACTGGTTGTTCTGAAGTGACTCACCAATGTGCTAGAGTCGGGGGAAATCCGGGGTCTTCGACAAATAATGGAAGAGATGTAAATCCTGCGCGATTCTCAACGATGCGATCAAGGTGCTGAAGTCGAGCATGTGAGAAACAACCATTCGGAGAGGCAATGATGACTCCTCCTAAAATGGTCCGTAGGCACTCACCACAGATGGTGATGGGTCCAAGGCGCAGGGGCCTCTGGGTCTATCCTCTGGAATAGAGGGGCTGTCGTTGACAGAGGGAGACCTGCAACTATCAAGGCAATGATGTTTCCTTGACAGGAGCGCGAGGTGGAGAACCGAAATGTGATAGTACTGATGGCAGGACTGACAAACTGGGGGGAATAACTGGGCAAGTAGAGTGGGTGGACTCAAACTTCCTTTGTTCAGAGTATGATGGCGGGGATGATCGGGCAGCATATGAAACTAACTGAGGGGAAAGGGATCATAGCTATACTGGGAAGTTATTGGGAGGAGGGAGACTCAAGCTGGTGTAAAATGGCAGGAGATTGCAGAATACTCTGAACAAAGGAGACCTGATTGGGGGTGCTGCCGAGATGATGGATCAGAGTGCCAGGAGGCACGGGGGGCGACTTCTTCATGGGTTAAGGAACTAGAAGAAGTGTGTGTAAAATGGTACTGTCGTGTGGATTTATACGAGCCCAGGACAGTTCATGCTCGTGAGTGCTTTCAATTTTAAGGAGTCTGAAAGCGATAAGAAGACTCTGAAGTAATGGAATGGTACTGTCGTGTAGATTTATACGAGCCCAGGACAGTTCATGCTCGTGGTTGCTTTCAATTTTAGAGAGTCTGAAAGCAAATAAGAAAACTCCAGGGGGTTGCTTTTTCGTGTGTTAGTCTCCAAGGCCCAAAGAAGCATAAAAGGATGCAATGAAGAACTCTTCTAGCCGGTGTGACTAGAGTATTCCTTTTTCGTAATTAGTCTACCAGGTCCGGAAAAGGGTTAAACTTATACCAGATAGACGCCCTTTCAGGTACTTTAACGAGCATGAAAGGAAGAAAGATTGTCCGGCGATCTTTTCATTGTTTTAGGAGTCAGAAAAGAGCTTAACAAAAACTCCCTAAGTGCCTTTTTCGTAAAGGATTTGTCCGGCTTGAAAAAGGGATAAAATTATACCGAACAAAAGGAATGGCCAGGCAAGGAGGAAGTGTTCAATAAAGGAACATTCATGATGACCAGGAACGAGGGTGGGGGGGAACACTGATGGGCCTCCTTGCGGGGTAATGAATGGTGGCAAAATAATGAAACAATTGCAGTATGACAGGAGTGAATGGCTCATGTAAAATGTGGAACAATCCATTGGCGGTCGATGAGGTGCGCAAACCGAGGCAACAAGGTGTCGGGACACAATGTTGAAACTATACCAAGTGAGAGTGAGAAATGATCTCAAGCATCATCACGAGCTTGGAAAAATGAATCCGGCGATATAAAGAGTGTCAAAAATGGAGAACGGCCAATGGGGCACGCAAACCGAGGCGACGGGGGGTGTTTTGGGAAAAATGCCCAAAAAATATGGGGGTGAGAGCGAGAAATGATCTCAAGCATCATCACCGGCTCGGAAAAATGATTCTGATGATATAAAATATGCTAAAAATGGAGAGCAGCCGAAGTGGCACGCAAATCGAGGCGACTAGTGGTGTCTAAAAAATGGGCAAAAAATGACGTAGAAAAAATAATGCAACGAGGTGACCATCGTGATGGTCTCGTCGTGCTGATTCCAATGGTGGAAACAGTTCAAAAAACGGACTCCGTATGGGTTCATAATGGCCAAAACAAGAAAAAGTCAACGGACTATAAATAGTGAGTGGGTCCAATATGACAAGTGTCATTTGTACTATTTGACTTTGACTAGTGATCAGCGTGGACCAGAGGTGAGGTGGCATTTCTGGATGATCCGACCGGTCGATTTCAGATCCAGGAGATACAGGTATTCCGTCAAACTCATACCTGCACGTTTTTTGGGTTCGGGGGGAGGGTAGTGGGTCCCAGGGGTTATTTGTACGGTCCACGTGGGGTGGACCGTGGGTTTTCAGGAGGGAGCCGCGGTCAGAGACCGCGGGTTCCACGGCGAATGACGTGCGTGGAGACCGTGAGGTTCGATGTTGAACACACGGTCTAGGACCACGTGTTCCGAGGCTGAACACGCGGTTTGGTACCGCGTGTTCGGGGCTGATAGTCGCGGTTTTGGACCGCGACTGTGGTCCAAACAGCCGCGGTCGGAAACCGTGGCAAGGGGGCCTAAAGCCGCATCTTGGAGCGAGCTGTTAGGATTTCCCTGAGGGGGGGGGAGGTTTATTTCTGTGACCTGAGTCTGATGAGTTTGCCTTGCGTGTTTGACAGGATGCCGCTGGTACTATGGAGAGAGCGGGAGATCCCAAATGAGATAGTGGCTTACATCCGGGACGATGGTCATGTGCGGGCGGTGTTGGGATTGTGTGGAGTACTGAAGTTCACACAGGTACCTATGATGCATTCAGCAGGGTTGCTGCTGAACTGGATAGTGAGTTTCTAGGAGCCAGACATACAGGCTTTCATGGTGCAGGGTGAGAGGGTGGATCTCACCTTGACAGATGTATACTTCCTGACGGGGTTTCCCTGTCTGGGTCGGGTGGCAGATACGTAGCCGCGAGTATCCGCCGATGTGGATATGGAGGACATGCTGGAGCGGTACTGTGCTCCAGAGGCTAGGGTTCATAGGAATGCACTCTGGGTGATAGACCTACAGGAGCCGGCGATACAGGCGATTACAGCATGTGTGGTTCGTGTGTTGGGGTCTCAGTCACCGGAGAAGGTGTCTGGGGGCCAGATGCAGCTAGTGGAGCGCATACTGGATGGGGTTTATTATGCGTGGGGCCAGATGTTTCTTACCTGTGTACAGCTACAGCTGACAGCGGTGAAGGAATCTAGCAAGGGGTTTTGCTATGGTTCCTTCCTATGTGCGTTCTTCATGGAGAGGGTACCCACCCTGCGGCCGCAGGTACCAATCAGGGCAGGAGGGTTGAGGGAGCCACGGATGGTGCGGTGGGGGAAGATGATGCGCCGCCGGGGTGGCAGGGAGGTGGGTAGGTACTTTACCGAGGAGTTATACCTGCAGTGGCTACAGATGCCACTGCCACTGGACGACTATCCGTATAGGGATATGGACTACACAGGAGACCCAGAGGCACCGCAGGCACCAGGACAGGCATGGGGAACAGACGGTACGTATTGATTTACTTGCATGTTATGGATGTCAAGTTTTATATATGATGGGTGGTATGATATATACTGTTACTGACTGATGTGTGATCTACAGATGTGGGTCCGAGACCACTGCCAGGACACGTCACACGTAGGGGACATGTGGTGGTACTAGCCTTACTGGGTCGAGGGGAGGTGCGTCGGCGGGACGCGGAGGGGACTTTGGAGTCTATACGAGTGTTGCTGGATTGGTTACTAGATGTAGTGACCGACAAGGGATGGCGGGATGTGGATCCCGATGTAGTTCAGGATTGTATGAGGGCACCCCGAGAGTTCCGGTCGATTGCGATCCGGGTGGCTATCTTGGCAGACAGGGCTCGGGCACAGGAGTCCGTAGGGGATGAGGATTTGCTGGAGGAGGAGCGAGGGGAGGACTCAGAGGCAGCAGATGCAGGTAGTGATGCAGGGTATGAATCTCATTAGGGAGTACAGGGGACTCCCCCCAAGTTTTGTAGCTACGGCATGTATCTTATGAGATGTATAGATATTTTTTGTGTATAGATGAGTACGGGGGTACTCAGGACATGTATAGCTGATGAACATGTATTTTTTCATATATATATATGCATGTGGATGCACCTTTTTGTGAATGTGTTTGTATTTTTTATTGCACATGGATGCAAATGTTTATGTGATGATAGGCACGTGGATGCCCCTTGCAATCTTTTTGGGTTTTTATATATTTTTATGAGATGTGATGAGACGACAATGCATGATGGAGGTTTTTACATGGTGTGATTGATGTGCCAATCTAGGATGTTGTTAGCCATTTGATCTGCGACACTATTTTGAGCTCTTGGGACATGGGTGAATGCTATGGATTCAAACTGTCGGCTGAGTTGTTTTGTGCGCAGGAATTTTCTAAAGAGGCAGGGATCACGCACCTGGTAGCAGTTGTTGAGCTGGGAGACAAGCAGCTGGGAGTTGAGGAACACATCAAGGTGATGTATGCCTATCTGGAGGGCAGCAGTCAAGAGACCGGTCACAGCATCATACTCCGCCTGGTTATTGGTAGCAGCGCCTATGCAGATTCCGTCAAGGTGAATCATTTCATGGGAAGGGGAATATAAGACCCACGCTGCAAAATCCAGGTTGGGAGACCAGCGGCTTGCTCCATCAGCGAAGCCAGTGTAATAAGGTGGAAGATGGTCCATCTGTGGTCATGCAAAAATGAGGAATGTAAGATTGCGGTAAAAAAAAGGTGAAAAACAAAAAGAGAGCAAACTGTACAATGCGGACCAATGGGGCCGCGAATTATTTAGGGATAAAAGCATTTAAGATATAACCCATTACGAGGGTTGCGCAAAGGGTGACCTTCGGAGTCGACTAAAATGTATGCCCCCTTGCCGAGACAAGTCTGCATGATGTAAGGGCCTTACCACATGGATTCGATCTTCCCTTTTCCGGTTTTGTCATGGACTTGGTCATAGGCGAGGACAAGGTCCCCTTCGTGGAAAGTTCGAGGGTGTACGTGTTTGTCGTAACCCGCTTTGGAGCGGTTCTTGGCAGCTTCAATGGTCTGGAGAGTGGCACGACGGTCTTCATCGGCTTGTTCGAGGGATAGCAGACGTTGCTCAAGTGGGGAGGTATCGGGGAGAAGCTCAACGGCGATATGTAAGGCAGGTATCTGACACTCGATGGGGAGGACAAATTCGACACCATGAACTAAATGAAACGGGGTAAAACTAGTGGCGGTTTTAGTGGATGTACGATAAGCCCATAAGGCGGGGAAGAGCATGTGATGCCAATTGGACTTATGTCGGTCAACAGTGCGTTGGAGGATGGTTTTTAAGATTTTGTTAATGGCCTCCACTTGGCCTTTCCCTTGGGGGTAGTAAGCAGAGGAAAATTGATGTTCAAACTTGAGGAGGGTGGATAACTCGCGCCAAACGGAATCTTCGAAGTGGGAACCATGGTCTGAGACCAACTGTTTAGGAACCCTGAATCGAGTGATAACGTGGTTAAAAAAGAAACGAGCAGCGGTGTCAGCGGTGCAGTTGAAGGTAGGCATGGCTTCGGCCCATTTGGTGAAGTAATCGACGGTGACAATGATGTATTTATGGCCATTGGAAGACGGGGGTCTACACTCCATGAAGTCAATGGCCCACTTACAAAAGGGACCAACGGTGACGACTGGGTGTAACGGAGCAGGTGGTGTCCGGGCCTTCGGGGCAAAAAGTTGGCAATTATGGCAATGTTTGACCGTTGTGATGTAGTTGGTAAAGAGTGTGGGCCAAAAATATCCGACGCGGACGACCTTTTGGGCGGTGGCCATCCCAGAGAAATGGCCGCCGCAGGCGCTGCTATGACAGTCATTGAGGACGTGTTCAGCTTCCTCGTGTGTAAGGCAACGACGAAGAATTGGGTCAACCCCTCGCCGGTAAAGGACATCACCTAAGAGGAGATATCGAGAGGCCTGGTGACAGATACGACGACGTCCACTACGGGTGACTTTGGGTCTGAACTTCTGCGTGTGTAGGTATAACAAAATATCACCGTACCATGGGTCATCAGATGAGATGGTGAACAAATGATTGTCGGGTAACTCATCCGAGATTTGGGGGGGACGGTAGAAGGGAAGGGAGATCGGTGATGAGTTGGGAAAGTGCGAGGGATTTGGTGCTCTTAGGGGTTTTGAAAGTAAGGTCATATTCCAGGAGGATAATGACCCATTTAGCAACATGACCTTGCAGTAGCCACCAGTTTAGGAGATATACCATGGGGTTAGAGTCGGCGATGACTGTGGTATGACTAAGTAAAATGTAGTGTCGCAATTTTTGGATGGAAAAGACCACAATGAGGGCGAGTCTCTCCTCATATGGGTAACGTAGAGGTCATCCAGACAAGGTCTGGCTGACGTAATAAATGACATGCTCCTGGTGAGAAGCGTCTTCTTGAACCAAGACTTCGGACACGGCATGCTCGGATGCCGAGACGTATAGGATGAAGTCCTGAGAGAAATCCGGAGGGGAGATCAGAGGGGCTTGTGTGAGAGCTTTCTTGAGGGCTCCGAATGCAGCTTCTGCTTGCTCATCCCAAACAAAGGGTACGTGGGTACGGAGCAGGCGCAAGAAACCATGAACGGTAGTGGCGTAATCGGGAACAAAACGACGGAGGAAATTAGATCGCCCCTGCAGACTTTGGAGCTGTCGGAGCATGCGAGGGGAAGGAAGGTCTAGGATGGCTTGGACTTTCAAGGGGTCAACAGCAATTCTTTTCTGGGAAACAATGAAACCCAACAATCGGTCTGTCGGAACACAAAAGACACACTTGTGTGGGTTCAAGCGGATTTGATATTTGCGACAACGTAGAAAAACTTGCCGAAGGTCGTTAAGGTGGTCGGATCGTTTCCGGGAATGAGCTGTGAGGTCATCAAGGTGGACCAGCAAGATATGGACCAAGTCGTGGAAGCAATAGGTCATGGCCTACTGGAAGGTGGCACCAGCATTTTTTAGGCCAAAAGGCATGACGCGATAGTCAAAGGTGCCCCATGGGGTGGTAAAGGCAGTTTTGTACTGATCCTCCTTTCGGATCTGAATCTGATTGTATCTGGAAAAACCGTCCATGAAAGACAGGACTTCATGTCCCGCACATGCATCGATGAGCTGGTCAATAAATGGCGTGGGGAAGTTGTCCTTGGGACAAGCGTGGTTTAAATCTCGGAAGTCAGTGCATACTCTAATGGTGCCTTGTTTTTTTTTAACAGGAACGGGGTTTGAAACCCAAGTGGTATAGGCAATAGGATAAATGAATCCTGCCGTGCGAAGTTTCTCAATATCGGCTTTAACAGCTGGGAGCTTTGAGGGATGAATGGGACGCTATTTCTGACGAATGGGGGGTACATCAGGCGATGTGTCAATGTGGTGCTCTATAATGGTAGGGTCCAGACCAAGCATTTTGGTATAGGACCAGGCAAAGACATCACGGAATTCCTGGAAGAGTTTTTTGTACTCCTCAATCTCATGCTCACTACAGGAGGCTCCTAAAGTTATGAGTTCAGGTGTACTTCCTGGGGCAGTGATATCAATTTGGATGACGGGTGAAATATTGGCCATGTTACCTTCCTCAAAGGCATCCGGAGCAGGAATAGGGTCCTTAAACCAGTCGACCTTGGTAGGAAGGAAGTCTTTAGATTCAATCGCAAATTGGGTAGCGGTGCTAGAGGAAGATGCTTCTAGGAGGAAATAGGAATGATAGTGCATGTCATCCCAGGGATACTCTGGGGCAGTGAGTGCCTCAAGAATCTCCTCATCAGAA
The DNA here is from genome assembly GCA_027924585.1 of Larix kaempferi. Lineage (NCBI taxonomy): Eukaryota > Viridiplantae > Streptophyta > Pinopsida > Pinales > Pinaceae > Larix > Larix kaempferi. The sequence continues at coordinate 7,598,396 of BSBM01000344.1, read as the reverse complement.
CGGAAGGTCAGAGTCGTCAAATCGATTGACGAGGGAGTGGTGGTGGAAGAGATCATATAAATGGTATTAATCTCTCCGGAAGGGGAGGAGACTGGGGGGTGAATCTCCTCAAGGGTGGGTGGTGCCCTCTCAAGGTCCAGATTGTTCATCTCATAGAGAGCTGCTCTGTAATCTAGGAGATCGGGACAGTGGTGTGAGTAATGCCAGTAAACACCGCATATGGCACAGGGGTGGTTGGTATGCAGTGATTTATCTTTAGGCTTGGGGGTGGGGTCGAGTTTGACAACAGGAATATTGGGGTCGTCGTCAAGCAGTTGCATGTGTTCCTATAATGCCGGTAATTGAGGGCATTGATGAGTCGGATGACCTAACTCATCGCACAACTAGCATTTGGGAGGAGCACGAAACACTAGGGGGGTTTTTGACTGCTTTGGGAGGGGGTACAGCAGTGTATGGTTGTGGGCCTCTGCCCCCAGTGGGTTTGGTAAGAGGAGGGGGGTTCATGGAGGACGAAGGGGGTAGCGACACTAGGAGGTGGTTGAGTAGTAGTGACAATGGGTTGCACCGGTTGCAGGACGACATCTGGTGTCGGCGGGGGAACGGGAGGCGAAAGGTACCACACGGGTAATCCCAAGGTTAACCCAGGGAAGCTAAGGGTAGCCATAACTGGAGCGCTAACTACTCCCGAGGGAGGGATTAGGAAAGGGATGGTGTGGATGGGTGTAACACCAATGTGACTAGGTACCAATGGTGGTTTAGGCAACAAGGGTGGTTGATTAGTAGGAGTTTGTGTGTTATGGGACAGGGTACATAGGTCAGACACGTCAGTGGCGGGTGGCGGGGGTGGAATAGATTGGAAGGTGGAGGTCATCGGCGCGTCTGAGTAAACTCTGGGTCCCATAGAGGAAACAAACGAGGTGGTGGCCCCCGAAACAGGTTGTTCAACCATGGGGAGAACATTTTCGGGTGTCGCGGGGGCATTGGGATCATAGTAGGTGAGTTGGTCGATCTTGACCACGTGTCCCTCATGGGGGAACATCATGGTACGAAAAATGAAAGAGGCAACCGCCCGCATGGAATACATGTAGCTACGGCCAAGTAAGAGGTTATAATCCAGTTGGGCATTGATTACCTCAATGTCAATGAGTACGGTTTTACCACCTAACTAGATGGGGACATTAGCTAGGAGGCCTTGGGGCTGAGCCGAACGCCCGTCGTAGGCGCGTAATGCAGTGGTGGACTGTTGAAGGGTAGGGGATCCCAACTTCTTCCATACGAATGTGGACATAACGCATGTGGAGGCACCTTCATCGATGATGCACCGATGGATGACAAGATTCCGAACAGAAACAGAAACTTGGAATCCTAAGGTGGAAGGCAGGCGAGGTTCGGACTGGTCCAAATCAAATGCCATCAAATTCAAATCATTTGGGTCAATAGCCCCGATGGCTGAGAGTAAATTCTTACGCTAGGAAGGGCAGTTTTTCAAGACTTCTAATGCAGACATGGCTGCGAGAGATTGGGCTAAGTCATCTACAATGTTGTAGTTGGACACAGCACGCGCATTGGGGTTATTATTGATACGGCGAAGTGGGAAATGAGGTGCTTTGGGAGCGCCATCTAGTGGAGGCGGACGTATACGTAACGCCTGATCAGTGGGATGGGCGTTAGTGGTTTTATCGACAGGAGGGGCTTCAGAGGTGGAGCCATATTGGTTCCGACGGGTCTGGAGGTTGACATCAGCGGAAGACATCATCAACAAGTGGTGGGTACCTGAGTCAAACATGGGTTGATCAGGAGCAGCGTAAGTGATCTCCTGTTGGGGTGGCGCATTGGCTTGAGGGGGAGCCAACGGCTGAGTGTTCACTACACCTTGGTTTGGTAAGGGGTTTTGCAGCACCAAAGGTGGCTATTGAGGTTGTGGGGGGTTGGGCGGTGCTTGAGGAGCCGCATGCCCTTGGCGATGGGCATCATCAACCCAAAGTTTCCGAGCTCGCTCCAAATGTGGGCAAGCATGTGTGTAGTGGCCATAGACCCCGCAGATAGAACAAGGATGGTTCGTTCGCAAATTAGGGTTTTTAGCCTGCTTGGGTGGGCGATCAGGGTTTTGGTTGGCGGGGGCCACATTATTGTTGTCTGGGGGATTAGGAGGTTGACCACCTTGGTCAGGAGGAGGTTTTTTGCCACGATTATGGCCCTTACTGTGGTTTTGTTGGCCTTGGCTGCGTTGGTCGTTTTGGTTTTGCTGCGGGTTGTGTTGGGTGTAGACTTGCCCTTGGGCAGCAGGTGGATTCTGAGGTTGCGCAGGTGCTGGAGCAAGCTGCGGTGGATGATATGTAGGTGGAGGCTGCGCAGGTGCAGCAACTTGAGGGGGTTGCTGATATGTCTGCGGAGCAGGTGGTGGGTTTGCCGCAGGGGATGCCTGTGGCAGGTAATAAGCAGGTTGGGATTGGGAAGGCGCAGGAGCTAGTGCAACCTGCTGGTGGTAATGAGCGGGTTGGGCTTGGGAAGGCGCAGGAGCTGGTGCAGCCTGCTGGTGGTAATAGGGCTGAGGTGCAACCGGGGGGGGGTAAGCGGGGGGTGCATGACCAAAGCACTGAGGTGGACAGGTGGGTCCATGGGAATGGTGGTGTTGTGTCATAGGAGCATACGAGTTGGTTTCTCCAGATTGTGAGGTAGCCCGCGAAAGGTCGGGTCCAGGGTTAGGACGTGCTATGGAAAAAGGTTGGGGATGCGAAGAAACACGGCCGATAATGCCGTCTGCAGCATGGGGTTCCCCCGGTGCATCGTGCTGGGAGGACTCGCCGCGGGGGGCGTCAGGTATAATGGTATAGAGATAACCTGACTGGGCGTAAATGAGGTCGAATTGCTGGGCCTTAAGGATGGCCTCTTCTTCAGACTGGGGTCTTTCGGATGCCACATCCTTAGCAATGACAGGAAGAAGGGATTTGAGGAACCAATCTAAGAAGATACGGTCATATAATTTGATCTTGTATAAGCTACGGTGTCGACGCCACTCATGAATGTGGTCCGTGATGTGGGTAGTCATGTTTTGTCTGCAAGACAAGAGAATCTCAACGCCCGCGTCATAGCGGACAGGTAACTGGAAGAACTGCAGGAAGGTCGAGGAAAGGGAAGCAAAGGTGGCATGGGTCCCATGGGGTTGCTCGATATACCACTTAGCTGCAGAGCTAGTGAAGGTGCATTGTAACAGATGGAGGTGAATAGAATCATCCACTATGGAGTTGGAGGAACACCACAGATGGAAGGACATAATATGGTTTTGAGGGTCCTCACCTACCTTTCCCTCGAACTTAGGGATGTCAGAGGGGAGCTTGGTGGGCATGTGAGTCCATGAAGGGTCGTGTCGAATGGGATCGTGAGGAAATTATTATCCTAGGGATGTTAACAACTAGCTAATAATTTCCTCACTAGACAAGAATTTGGCTAAGTATGCATGAAAATAGTGTAAAAGAAGCACAATAAACATAGCGAATGGTACAAATAGATGATGTTTCTATTACTTTCCAACCCAAAATAATGTTTTAATCATAATTATATTACATTTGGATAAAATCATGAGCCTTTCGAGGCATTTGAATGGCTTGCAAGTGACTGGCCTACATTGTACCTCAATCCCCCCCTAGGTTGACCAATAGGCCCCCAAATCACCCCAAATGGTCACTAATTGCATATATGAATGTTTGGATGGAATTATTGGTCAATAATAATAGTGGCCTATGAATGGTGGAGAAAGTGGTGGAGTGGAGGTGGCCTAAGATTGACCAAAAATGCCAAAAAGAGGCAAAATGACCATGTACAATGCATGTGCGCCACATAGTCAAACCCATATCCAAAAAATAAGGGATGAGGGAAAAACCTGGTGTCTTAGTGGACATAAATGATCCTTAGTGGTCATGAATGAGCCACCTTATCCTCTAGTTGACCAAATGTGGGCACCAATGTGTGTGGAATTGGTCATAATGAGCATAACAACCTTAGGAAACATCATTAACCTTGATTGAACCAACAGTCATTAATAAATCATGATGAGACTATGGTCATAGGAGTAATAATTTTCTAATAGAAACACCTTGAAAGAAAGCACATTCTATCTCAATATCTAAAGGAGGGATATACATCCCCTACCTCACCTTCTCCTTATGAAACAATGAATTTCTCTAGTAATTCAAAGAAATCCATATCCCTAATATACACTATATTAAGGTATGATAGTGATAGTACAATAGATGACATTGTTTTAGGTTTTCTAAGTTTCCTAACCCTTGCTATCAAGGTCATGCCCCAAAAATTCAACCTATGCAATTACCTATCTCAAGCCATCCACACCCTATTGAAAGAACTCCCTATTGTGGAACAATTCAAATGTCCATCCTCCCTCTTCTACATGATTTTCTATCAAAATTATTAGCATTACAAAATCCTAAATCCGAAAGGAGGCTGAGGATGGAATTGCATAAATTTGACCAACTGTTAAAAGTAGAAAATGTAGTTGTTAAAGAAAAGCAAGCGACTATTAAAGAGCTAGAAAACAAAATTGTAGCTTTAGGAGTGGATCCAAGGAGAGTTTCCCATTCCAAATCTCTCTTGTAGAAGAAATATAATGAAATCACTCATCTTAGAAAGAAATTGAAAATTCCTAGAGAACAACTAGTTCAAACCCCTGAATTGCTAAAAGTTCAAGAAGAAAAAGAGAAGTTATATGAGAGCATGAGACAATACAAGGATCAAACAGAGGAACACGAGAAGACAATAAATGACTTAGAACTGAAAATTTCTACTTTAAAGCTACATCAGACATCATTTTCCACTTATCCTATACCTTCAACATCAACCCCCATCATACAAGATATTGTTAGGATATTCCTATACTCCATCCGAGTCCTAACAACATTTCCATTATTTTTCATTTCAATCATGCATGCATTTTTGCATGCAGCCATGAAATTGAATGCATGCATGCAAATTGCATGCATCCCAATCATCACCATGGTGTCCTCCAGCACCTAGTCCCCATTTTGCTAGCCCCGGGAGCTTATTTCTGTTCATTTCTATCCCTCCTAGTGCATGATGTTCCCTCCTTTCACCTACCACATGTGAAAGGCGCCTTCTCTCACCTACCACCAGTGACACTTCAGTTAGTTCCTTGATTTATGGATATGTTCCCTGATTTAACGACAGATGGCCTAGTTAACTCACTAAAACACTCTGATGGACCTCCAGAGAGCCTAGATTGACTATTTTGACTCCAGTTGGCTCCTCATGACTCCAGTTAGCTCCTCATGCACCCTCCATCAGTGCTCCATGCATCAGTTACACCTACTACACCCAGTTAGACTCAGTGTGACACATGGTTGATGGCTACTTGTGCTTTGATGACACTCTATTGATCTAATGATCAGTTCATTCATGCTAATTTGAATTGCTAGCTTGGCATTCAAATCCTCTCCATTATATTATTTATTGTTCATATTATGATTAATGAATTAGTGTGATGTTATTCTGCTTCTATCTGAGTTCTGTTACATCTATGTTCTGCTACTCCATTGTGCACTCTTATTCTATTTTCTTGCTTAATATTTCTTGTCAGGTATACATCAACTCTTAGATCTGCTGTGAGGATTTTCACATGGTACCAGAGCAAGTTGAGAGTATAGTATATCTCCATTCCTTAGAGTTTTTTGTAGGTTATTACCAATATTTCGAGTGCAACAGTAGTTGCAGCAGTTTTCTGCAATTTTGCAGCAGCATTAGTTGCAGATATTCTCTATTTGTTTTTGCAGGTCTTCTGCAATAGCTTCCATGAATCTGGAAGGAATTCCCCCTCTCTCTTCGTTAAACTATGATGAATGGAAAACAAATATGATAGCATATTTGAAGAGACGTGGTCTTTTTTATTATTGTCTTGAAAGAGAGTTCGAATCCTTTGAAGAGGAGAATAATTGGGATCATAGTAGGTGAGTTGGTCGATCTTGACCACGTGTCCCTCATGGGGGAACATCATGGTACGAAAAACGGAAGAGGCAACCGCCCGCATGGAATACATGTAGCTGCGGCCAAGTAAGAGGTTATAATCCAGTTGGGCATTGATTACCTCGATGTCAATGAGTACGGTTTTACCACCTAACTGGATGGGGACATTGGCTAGGAGGCCTTGGGGCTGAGCCGAACGCCCGTCGTAGGCGCGTAATGCAGTGGTGGACTGCTGAAGGGTATGGGATCCCAACTTCTTCCATACGAATGTGGACATAACGCATGTGGAGACACCTTCATCGATGATGCACCGATGGATGACAAGATTCCGAACGGAAACAGAAACTTGGAATGCTAAGGTGGAAGGCAGGCGGGGTTCGGACTGGTCCAAATCAAATGCCATCAAATTCGAATCATTTGGGTCAATAGCCCCGATGGATGAGATTAAAGTCTTGCGCTGGGAAGGGAATTTTTTCAAGACTTCTAACGCAGACATGGCTGCAAGAGATTGGGCTAAGTCATCTACAATGTTGTAGTTGGATGCAGGACGCGCGCATTGGGGTTATTGTTGATACGGCGAAGTGGGAAACAAGGTGCTTTGGGAGCGCCATCTAGTGGAGGCGGAGGTATACGTAACGCCTGATTAGTGGGATGGGAGTTAGTGGTTTTATCGACAGGAGGGGCTTCAGAGGTGGAGCCATATTGGTTCTGACGGGTCTGGAGGTTGACATCAGCGGAAGACATCATCAACAAGTGGTGGGTACCTGAGTCAAACATGGGCTGATCAGGAGCGGCGTAAGTGATCTGTTGTTGGGGTGGCGCATTGGCTTGAGGGGGAGCCAACGGCTAAGTGTTCACTACGCCTTGGTTTGGTAAGGGGTTTTGCAACACCAAAGGTGGCTGTTGAGGTTGTGGGGGGTTGGGCGGTGCTTGAGGAGCCGCATGCCCTTGGCGATGGGCATCATCAACCCAGAGTTGACGAGCTCACTCCAAATGTGGGAAAGCATGTGTGTAGTGGCCATAGACCCCGCAGATAGAACAAGGATGGTTCGTTCGCAAATTAGGGTTTTTAGCCTGCTTGGGCAGGCGATCAGGGTTTTGGTTAGCGAGGGACGCATTATTGTTGTTTGGGGGATTAGGAGGTTGACCACCTTGGTCAGGAGGAGGGTTGTTGCCACGATTACGGCCCTTACCGCGGTTTTGTTGGCCCTGGTTGCGTTGGTTGTTTTGGTTTTGCTGCGGGTTGTGTTGGGCGTAGACTTACCCTTGGGCAGCAGGTGGATTCTGGGGTTGCGCAAGTGCTGGAGCAGGCTGCGGTGGATGATATATAGGTGGAGGATGTGCAGGTGCAGCAACTTGAGGGGGTTGATGATATGTCTGCGGAGCAGGTGGTGGGTTTGCCGCAGGGGCTGCCTGTGGCGGGTAATAAGCGGGTTGGGCTTGGGAAGGCGCAGGAGCTGGTGCATCCTGCTGGTGGTAATGAGTGGGTTGGGCTTGGGAAGGCGCAGGAGCTGGTGCAGCCTGCTGGTGGTAATAGGGCTGAGGTGCGACCGGGGGGGTTAAGCGGGGGTGCATGATCGAAGCACTGAGGTGGACAGGTGGGTCCATGGGAATGGTGGTGTTGTGTCATAGGAGCATACGAGTTGGTTGCTCCAGACTGTGAGGTAGCCCGCGAAAGGTCGGGGCCAGGGTTAGGACGTGCTATGGAAAAAGGTTGGGGATGCGAAGAAACATGGCCGATAATGCCGTCTGCAGCATGGGATGCCCCTGGCGCATCGTGTTTGGAGGACTCACGGCGAGGGGTGTTAGGTATATTGGTATAGAGATAACCCGACTGTGCGTAAATGAGGTCAAATTGCTGGGCCTTAAGGATGGCCTCTTCTTCAGACTAGGGTCTTTCGGATGCCACATCCTTAGCAATGACAGGAAGAAGGGATTTGAGGAACCAATCTAAGAAGATACGGTCGTCTAATTTGATCTTGCATAAGCTACGGCGTCGACGCCACTCATGAATGTGGTCCGTGATGTGGGTAGCCGTGTTTTGTCTGCAAGACAGGAGAATCTCAACGCCCACGTCATAGCGGACAGGTAACTGGAAGAACTGCAGGAAGGTCGAGGCAAGGGAAGCAAAGGTGGCATGGGTCCCATGGGGTTGCTCGATATACCACTTAGCTGTAGAGCCAGTGAAGGTGCGCTGTAATAGACGGAGGCGAACAAAATCATCCACTATGGAGTTGGAGGAACACCACAGATGGAAGGACATAATATGGTTTTGAGGGTCCTCACCTGCCTTGCCCTCGAACTCAGGGATGTCAGAGGGGAGCTTGGTGGGCATGTGAGGCCATGCAGGGTCGTGTCGAATGGGATCGTGAGGATATTATTAGAGACGTGGTCTTTTTTATTAATGTCTTGAAAGAGAGTTTGAATCCTCTAAAGAGGATAATAATTGGTTAAATGAAGGTGACTGAGCCTATGGAGCAATGTTGAATGCTATGTATCGTTGTATGCAATCCCACTTCTATGATTCCGCTGAATCTCCAAAAGAACTATGGGCCCATTTGGATGAAAGATTTGGAAAACATAATGAAGGGATTGGTGCAAACTATTTGGAGAGCAAGCCCAATGATGCATTCTCCCTCCTTGATGGTCTCTCTGATCATGATTTAGTATCAAAACATATCTCATAATGAAGTTGTCCAAAAAGAAGAAGAACTTGCAGATTCAACACTCATGTTCTCAATGTATTCTATTTCGAATTTTGTGCTAGCTCACACTCTAGAAACTGAAGAAGTTCTTAAATCCTTTCTTGCACAAGAGTCTGTTGGTTTGCATAATGATGATCTATTGAAAGTTTCAGAGGTTAAATCAACAATTGGAGGTGATGCATTCGCTCTCCTTGATCACTTATCTCTTATGAACTACTATATGATCATTTGTACATGCTCTCAGAAGTTTATTGAATATGTAGGGAATTTCCATTCGCTTGGGATAATCTCTCATGTATATCATGGTTTTGATCTCACCCCTACTGGTTCAAAGAAGATCTCAAGAAACCATTCATCAAGTCTTGGAGCTGATTTTAAGTCCAAGCAACCATTATAATGTGATGGTTCTTTTGGGTATGATCTCACCTATGATGGTTCAAAGGAGATAACAAAAGACTATCTACACATTCATGGATTTGATCCTACCTCAGCTGATTCGAATCACAGGTTCCAGGATCATCCTCATACCTTTGCATTTGTTCTCATCACATTCGGTCTGAAGAGCAAGTACAAGCACATGTCTCCATATTTGCTTGCATCCACTGAAGGAGATCACAAGCACATGTTTTTGGAGCATGAACCACTTATTCCCAAGAAGAAGATACCTCCAGACATATGACCAAGCATCACACCTGCTTGAGTTTGGAGTATTTATTTTGGTGTGCCCTATAGTATTTTTGAGGGGGGGGTAATTTTTCCCATGAGGTTTTCCCCCATTTTCCTTGTTTCATGGATTATTCTTTATTCATTATATTGGGTAACCTTTGGTCTCAGTTACCAGGGCCCAGGATGGATTAAGGGGGGGTGTTAGGATATTCCTATACTCCATGCTAGTCCTAACAACATTTCCATTATTTTGCATTTCAGTCATGTATGCATTTTTGCATGCAGTCATGAACCTAGTCCCCATTTTGCTAGCCCCATGAGCTTATTTCTGTTCATTTCTATCCCTCCTAGTGCATGATGCACCCTCCTTTCACCTACCACATGTGAAAGGTGCCTTCTCTCACGTACCACCAGTGACACTTCAGTTAGTTCCTTGATTTATGGATCTATTCCCTGATTTAAGGACAAATGGCCTAGTTAACTCACTAAAACACTCTGATGGACCTCCAGAGAGCCTAGATTGACTATTTTGACTCCAGTTAGCTCCTCATGACTCCATTTAGCTCCTCATGCACCCTCCATCAATGCTCCATGCATCAGTTACACCTATTACACCCAGTTAGACTCAGTGTGACACATGGTTGATGGTTACTTGTGCTTTGATGACACTCTACTGATCTGATGATCAGTTCATGCAGGCTAATTCAAATTGCCACCTTGGCATTCGAATCCTCTGCATTGTATTATTTATTGTTCATATTATTATTAATGAATTAGTGTGATGTTATTCTACTTCTATCTGAGTTCTATTGCATCTATGTTCTACTGCTCCATTCTTCACTCTTCTTCTATTTTCCTGCTTAATCTTTCTTGTGAGGTATACATCAACTCTTAGATATGCTATGAGGATTTTCATAGATATTTCTCATCCCATAAAGGAAATAGAGAAGATCCTAAATGAATCTGAAAAGCAAGATTCACCAAAACAAGCAGTTGAATAAATGGAAGAAGATACTCCCACTCAACAAGTAGATAATAGGGATAGTAGAATTAAGTGGATGGAGGATGAATTAAGTCAGACAGATAACATGATTATAGAGTTCAAAAATGAAGCGAATGAGAAATTTATGACTTGATTGATGACTTGGGAAATGATAGGGATGATTTAAAGATCCAAGTCACCAAGTTACAATTAGATATACAAGGAGAAGAGCTATTGAGAAGAACTAGCAAAGCGTTGTGGGAAAAAATAACATAAGAGCTTCTAAACAAATGGGAAGATTGTGATGTTATCCAAGATGAATTTGATATGGCTAAAATAACTTAGGAAGAAGTAAACAGAGTAGAGAAGGAGCTTAGGAATATGCCAAAGCAAGCAATGCAAACAATTGACTACTTAAATAGTAGGACAAAAAAACAATTAGAAGAGCTACAAATTGCAAATAGAACTCACTTAATCAAGTTGGAAAATAAAATGATCATGAAGCAGACATTGATGAAGAGAACTCAGATATAATAAAGGCCCTCACTGAAGGAGTGTCTTCCTTCAAAGGTATCTTCAATGATGTCATCAAATTAGGCCTACCACATCCATGGAATGGCAATGGGGAAATGTAAGAGAGAAGAATATAAGGAAAGGTTAATGCAAAATAAAATTGAAGTAGTACAATTTGATGTAATAGAAGAATATATAAGTGGATATGAAGTGGTTGATAGGCTAAGGACCAAGTTTGAGATCTGGGTCATTCTTAAGAACATGCTAAGAAATTTGAATCCTATATCATATGAGAAAAATACTAATGATGGGATAACATTAGAGGCCCTAACATCACATCATTATCCTATATGAAATGACTGAAAATCAGTATCTAAGTATCAAAAACTCATATAAAAACCACAAGGGTAACCATCAGGAGAAACATCAAGCCAAACACTAGGACAATCAGTAGGGAATCCAAGTCCTCAAGCCTTTATGCCACTAGGAGGACAAGCAAATGTCCAAATGATGCATCAGTTTCTAAGGTAGATACTTGTTAGACCAATTGGGTAGATAAGTGTAAAATTACTAGACCAATGGGGAATCCAAGTTTAGCATTAAGTGGGTAGATGGGTGGACAGGAAGTTCCCCCCCAAATTCAAAAAAAGGGAAAAGGGGCGAGTAAGAAAAAGTAATAATAAGATATTCACAAGTTTTAAATAATGGAGTGAAAAGTTGACAGTGACAAAACTAAAGGTTCTTAAAAAATCAGTTGAGAGTAACAAAAATAATTTACTATTTTTGAAACTATTAAAAGACCATTTGAGCTCAGTAATCAAGGCTGGCATTTTCTAGAGATTCTCTAGAATTGTTGAGTCAGTTGTATTGTTTTGTATGTAAGAATTGTTTCTAAGATAAAGAATTCAGAGTTTATTAGAGATGTTTTCCTCTATAATTTTGTTTTCATCCAGTTGTTGCCAGATCTAATTCCATTTTCTATGTAAACCTTACTTGAGAGATGAATACAAACTTGATCAACATATTCTCATATATTTGTATCAGTTATGTGAATATACAGTAGAATGTTGAGATTGAAGTAGAGATTTCGACCTCTTTTTCATTCCTATGATGTCTTCATGCGATTTAACAATAGCTGAAGGTTTCTTCTATTGTATGTCGTGAATGTATGTCCATGTTTCCATTTGAATTAAACGAGAACTAAATAATAGATTTCATTTTTTATTAAACTACTAAATTATTTTTCATAAAAGCTCAATACATTTTGCTTCCATTGAGTGTGAGTGATTTGTCCTCAAGGCACCTCTTCCATATCTAATTTGTCTTGCTTGCTAAAATTCACCTTCAGTTTTGAATACAATCCATGAGATCCCTCTGAAATAATTTTTTGTATCCAAGATAGTTCATAATTGTTTACCTGCAAATAGATTCAAGAAAATTCAAATCCACGTCTCATTACAATGGATTTAGCTCTAAATATTTAAATTTTGAGCTTCATCATGCCCTCGCGTGTACTAAATTCATCCTAGGACATCTTAGGGGACAAAATACCTAATAGATGCATATCATGCATGAAGAGTTTTCACCATATGGAGATTAAAAAAAACATTTACCCATTGAATCAAAGAAGACTTAAAGATTTTTTATTACTTTCATGTCATTTTATTTTTATTTTTTTAAACTTTATTTTAGATTTATTTATTAGATTTTGATTTTGATTTTTATATCTTAGTTCCAGTTTTATTGTTAATTTAGAGTTAGTTTTCAAAATCTGTGTTTGATTTGAATTTCTAAAATACAATTCATATGTTTTGGATTGTAGATTTAGAAATTAAGATTCTAGGCCGAAGATCATGAGCACATAAGAAGTAACCAAATCAAAAAATGAGACAAGAAAAATGGATAATATCTCATGGAACTCGTGGAGAATGAGATGTTTGAGATCACAGTTAGTCAATGTTGTTTAGGAGGTCGTTATTTGCACTTGATTACCTACAAAAAGAGAAGAAATTCGACTATCAGAGGGGGTCTCCATAGATTTCTAGAGAAGAGAGATTTTTTCTAAATTCTATAGTATATGTTGTAATATTTTCATTTGAATGAAGAAAATAGGAGATACTCCCAATAAATTTTATTTTATACATCGATGAATCTCTGCAATGTTTTTATAGAAGAGGACTTGGAAAACGAATATAACGTATGCAATCATTTTATACATCAGTTGTATTCTGTAAGATTGCTTCATATTTATACAGTTGAATCCATATTAGATATTAATATCTTTCTCACTTCTAAATTTAATATCTCTTTTGATTATCTGAAAATGATTGTCAATTTGATGCATAAACAATATGAATAAAGATTAAGGAGGACGATTGTTTATTGTAAGGATTTGAATATTGTTGTGTTTGTAATATCATTGTTTTTATAATAAATCATTGATAACTTGTTCTCTTATGCATCAAAATCCTTTTAAACCATGCTCCCGAGATAGGATAGATTAAATTATTTTAAAGTTTTTTTTTTAGCTATTAAACAAAATTTCTGTAGTTTTTTTATCAATTTTTGTAGCTTTTAAATTGTGTTTATGTAGATTTCTAGTTGCACCAATAATGGGTTGTCTTGTGTTTGTTAGTGGTATACACCAATGATCAATAATCAAACGGTTTCCTCTATGTTTGAGTTCAGCTCATCTATTCACATTGTACAGACTTGTACATATCGACGGATTTGGATGTAAGACCTTGTTTTATAGTAGCATTACCTTATTATGTTGTTTCTTGAGTTGTGTAAGACTGTACTACACATTATATAACATTGGTACAACATGAAGAACCAATTTGTATGCATCTTAGTTCCTATTGTTCTCATGATATACATTGAGACATAGATCAACTTTGTATATACTCTTGGGATATGATTTATTTTGACATGGGTCCAATGTGTTCATTTTTTGGCCATGATTATGCATTTCATGGATTCGTAGTGTACTTGATTCGGCGTCCATGCTTGTTTATACCTAAGCATGGGTATGCCTGCCTCTGGGAAGAGTGTTGTCTGATACGTTGGTCTTTGTTGAAGGTACTTTTCCAAGTCATATTCTAGGGAACTCTTGATCCCACTTGACACCTATTTTCCTAAATTGTAATGGATTTAATCCATTAGTTCCCCTTCTAACCTCATACATTAGGGGGCATATGTTATACTTGTATTTCCCACCATAGGCCTTGTACTAATGTTATTAGATGCTATGAGGATGAAATTACATAACTGGGTAAATTTTTCATAATTATTTCACAAGAAAATAATTATTTTCTCACAATTTCATAATTATTAAATAAAAATTATTACAAAATTGAGGAAAAACTCATAATTAAGAAGAAAGTTCATTGTGAGTTGGAAAATGCTCATAATTGAGAATGGAACTTGTGAATGATTTATATCCACCTAATTCACATGCCACGAAGCCTATCTCCAATCTCTTCTAAATTTTGATAAGGGGGGGGCAAATCAAGGGGATGAGAGAGGAAGTTCCATTAATATCCTTATGATGGAAAATTAGTCCTAATTTCTTGATTTTTAATGCTCATTTCCCTATTCAAAGATCCCTATCTATGATATTCAAATCACCCACTTTATTGGTGAAGTCCACATCCCTTATTGGCTTCCCCATCCTATTCAAGAAATAGATTGAAGAGTTGGGAAGCACAAAGCATGAGTGGCTTAGGTTTCAAAGGAACCTGGACAATGGTTTCAGAAGGTGTCAGCGACAAGACCAAGTAATTTGTAATTGTTTTTCTTCATTTATTAATAGAGATACATAATCTCCACCCCAATTATATACTCATATATTGGTTTATATTGAATATTAATTGGTTAAAAGTGTTAGTCTTCCTAGTATGTTAATTAGGATACTCTTCATTTTCAGTTTGATTTAAGTTTAGATCTATGTTGTTATTATGCAATGGGATATGAGCCAAGTATTGTGTCCTTTTGTAGGTTTCAGATCTACTTGATTGGATCTACATTAGACATTGGGATTTGTATAAATCTACAGGACAACAATCGTAATAAAGGTAATTATTTCCCCTTCCTCTTGTATTGTTGTTCTCCTTGCATTATTATTGGTTTGATTGCATAGATCTAAGAATTTAATCATAGGGGAATCATGTTAATAGTCTTTCCATTCAATCTAGTATAGTAATCACTAAACTATACGGGGATTTGTCCCCTCAATAGGATGATTTTTTAATCGAGTTTTTTTCAAGGGGAACATAGGTTTAAAATTTCTTTCTTTATATTCTACACAAAAAGTTCTAGAAATGGATCTAAATATATCTATCTTCTTTTTTCCTTGAAAATAATTAAAAAGAAAAAGAAAAAGAAAAATCTTCCACTTTTTCCACAAGAATGAGCTATGAGACAATTTTTATCTAAACCTTGATAGATAAAAGACAAAAAACCATAACGTCAATTCATAGTTATCAAAATTCAACCACACAATAATAACACCAAGATATAGAAAAAACATTTAAGGTAAGGTAACACCATCAAATACTTCTTTTGGAAAGAAGCATTATCCAATTGCAAGGTGCAAACTAACCTATTATAACTTGATGAAGAAGGGTACATTTGGATGTAGTTGGAAGTAGTATTGGATACTATAGAGTGTCAATTTCACCAATACACCATCTAAGAAGTATTTATTTAATGGAAATAAATGCAACCAAAAGACACCACATGGGAAGCAGTAATGATTCTATAACAATTTTTAGACCTCCATCCCTGAGAACAACTTTGTTCTTAAAGGGGGAGGGTATGCTAGGGTCCTAGCCTAACCTCCCTACTTTAGGATACTTAGGAGTTAGTCAATTAATGTGTGTATCCATCTTATTTCAATAAGTTTATATATAGTTAGTGGATATTTATTTAATTTTAAAAAGGTCATCTTTATCATATAAAATCAACTAAAAGTTGGTACTCATTAATAATAGGACTAGAAGTTGTTAAAGTTTTTGTTCTTCTACACTTGAATTAACGGTTAGGGATCACTATAAATGGTGCCCTAAATTTGAATTGTAACTTGGATATGCTTAATTCAAAATAATATTTTTGTAACTTATAATTATATAACAAATCTTACTATACAGTGATAATATATATAAAGTTCTCACACAAGAACACTATGTCTCAAGACAAGGTGATTATAAAAACAAAAACATAATAAGGTGCATAATATGACGGAAGGTGGAATGAAGTATAATAATTCAAATATGGATAGATATTAGTGATGAATAATTAATAAGGTAGTTAGATAAAAATTATAATAAATGGGAATACACGGTCAAAGTCAATCGTTCCCTTTTTGTATGGAAGGTGCTTGTTTGAATTAGGCCATTTGGTATGCAAAAATTTAGTGTTTGGTGAATGAAGAAGAGCATTCTATTTTCATCTTGTTTTCTTTTTATATGCCATATTAAATTGGTATTATATATTTTGTTACTGACTTCTAAAGTCAAGGAAAGTAGAGGGCACAATATTCTTTATAGTTGACTTCAATATTCTTTATAGTTGACCTCAATATTGAAGATTTTATCAAGAGACTAACTGTTAGTAGGGGAACTTTGAGTTTTAAAATGGATCTCTTGAGAGATATTATAAAATATTATAAGCTAGGCATTTTGTGAGAGAGTTATATTTACAACTCACCTTTTACACTACATCCAATGTAACTATGGTTAAGTTAAATTAAAAATATGTATACAAATAAAGTCAATAAAACTCTCTTCAATATAACTAGAAATACAAGTAATTTTTAATACATAAATGTACTATAATAAAATACTCATAAAATAAAATAAAGTTTAACTTATAGTGATTAATAATATGAATAAGTTTATAAATTTGATTCATACAGATTTTAACTTTATTGAATTAATAATCAAACACTTTTTATCATATATATATATATATATATATATGAACTTACATACCATATATTATTCATCTTAGAAAGGTACGTAATAGGATTTTGAATTTTGGTATATGTTAAGTTTGAATTTTGATATTTATAATATATTTTATATTTAAATAAGGAAAGTACTTTATAAGTACTTTAAGAGTATTAAGTATATATATTATATTTAAAAGTAAATTATGTCTACTTTTTCCATTATGAATATTTATGTGTTTCCATACACCATTTAAAATTTGACAAGTATCTTTAACTCAAGCAATGCCACCTCAAGTATAATGGATGATGTCATTCTCTAGAATGTGATTATTTCTTTTAAAGTCGATTTTGATGATACATTTTTTTTAGGCCCATTTTAGACCTCAAAGTTCCCCTAATGCTTAAAAATAAGTGCATTAGAACAACATTTTCATATTTGTTTTGCACATGGCAGCTCCTAAATCAACTCATGGTGAGGATATTTCACATATCGATATGTAGACTCAAATCTTGCATCAAATAAAAAATCTTCCAACAAGATACACATCCAACACGAATCTAATCTTATCAAGATTGTCAAAAAATCTCGATGACCTAACTATTCATAGGCCTTCATCTGCATCTTCTTCTAGAACACACGGAAACCATAAAGTAGTGTTGCCTCATTTTATTGTTGTGTTGGATGGGGACCAAGTGGATACCGATATTAAATCATTATTCTCATATTCTAAGTGCAAGGAGTTCCCAGAACATGATAACATTTCCTTAGAAGTCGGTCACCTTCAAGGGTTGACAACTCAATGGTGAGAAATGGTCCAACATCAATGTGTCAAGGGATCACCTCTGTATGTAGAACTCAATGAAAATATTTCCATCCTCATTTCTAATGCAATTACCAACTGAGATGAATTTTGTACAACTATATGTGAGCATTTGTATCATGTGAGATATAGTGAAGGTTTTTTGGCATGATGGCCAACCAAATAGTGCAAGAATGTATTGTATTATTCTACAAAATTTAGCTACAACTCTCTATTTACAATCCAAAGAAGGTTTTCCTATCAAATTTAATTATAATGTATTTCCTCGATTGCATAATGAAGTGGATCTATTCTCTAGTGTATCTCTCTCTGGACATTTCTAGAATTCTCTCGCTACATACCAGAGATTGTGCAAAACTTTGTTTACTCCCCATTATCCTTTCCATCCAACTTTCTCCCCAAAAATTATCTTAGTCCCTTTTATCTCTCCACCCATACTCAATCAATATTGTATTTTTCATCAAACTCCTTACACAATAGTGAGAATTTTTGTCCCCTACATTGTTCACACTATGTTAATACCTTTTTCATTGATCCTCATCCAACCCCTCCTAATCCAACTCCTCAAACATGAACCAATGTGTCCAACCCTATTGAACATGATCCTCAACTTATTCTTATGATGCACCATTACACTCCTAACGAGCAACAATCCCTCTTCACTCATAACTTTCAAGTGAATCATTGCATGGTTGAGATAGACCTAGACAAAGAGATTCAAAATAATTTAGTCTCACATACTCTCATGAATGTGTTATCCCTCCCTTTCACTCCTCAATCAAAACCATATCATCTAGGTTGGGTCATAGATAGTACTATCTCATTGTTGGTATCACATATCTACAATATTACATTTGTTATTGGCCCACTTTTCCTCATTACAATAGTCTGTGATGTATCCCCTATAAACTATGTAGCATTAATTATGAGTACAACCTAACAAACAAATAATTTTTCACAATATGATGCATGCATAAATTTGAACACCCTCACTAAGGAAGGCCATCCTTTATCATTTTCATTCAACTACCACTTCTACAACATAAAATATATTTAGTAACAATGTTGTCCTAGAATTTTCTCTCACTAAATTCCTTCATCTTTGCATTATTCACGAATCCAAACCAAATCAAACAAATCCTACACCAATGTCTCTTCACCCATTTCTTAAGGAATGTGAAGACATTTTTGAATACCCACAAGGTTTGAACCCTACATGAAACCTTCAACATGAAATAAATTTGACACTAGGGGTTTCCCTTCCCAAATTACCCACCTATATTATTTCCCTTGTTGAAAGAATATAGATTAACAAGAAAGTCTAGTCCCTTCTGACTATGCTCCTCTCCATGGGGTTCACCTAATGGGTCCCAATTATGTTCCCCCCACTAAATAAATAAATGTATTTCCTTGGGAAAAGGATGATATACAATGGGTGTAGATAATAATATATCACCATTCAAAAAACCAACAACTTATTCCAACAAATCCATAGACATATCAAAGAAAATACTATGTATTACACGAAGCTTGAACAATTGCTTATTTCTCAGATGGTCTCATGGAAAAAGAATCAATAGATTGAGAAACAACTAAAGTTGGCTAGCATGATATGTTCAAATATTGAAAATAAAGAAAAATCATTTTTTAAATAGGTTCCTAATCTTACAACATAGTTATTTGATACTTGTGGCCACATTTTAGATCCTGAATTGCATCGGGATGTTGAGAAATAAAGAATTTTATAAACAAGTATATAATATTACAATAAATTTGGTTGATACTTGCAATCACATTTGGTATTTTTGTTATCTTCAAGGGTTACTCTAGAAGTGTTTACACCATGTTTGAAGTGCTTAATGGGTTTTGGGCCACATCATGTATGTTTATCCCCCGGATGGTCTACTATGGATTGGTGCATGGGAGATGGTATGCGATGGACTTGCATAGTGGTTATAGCTTTCCTAGTTATTTATTCACCTCAATTAAGTGTTGGTTTGATATTATTCCCTAGGGTGTTGGAGTTCACTTGACACATTGGGGGATGTATTTCATGATGGTCACATGGAGAGGTTCACTTGCCTAGAGAACACCTTACTAGGAGGAGGAGTGTTGTGCATCCTAAAGGATGGATTTATGCCCTAGATAGATGTTATTCCATTATTTTCCACCCTTAGGGTGTATAGGAGACTCATTTTGCTTGTTGTTTCTTGACACTACCTATATGGCCCTTGATCCTTAGTATCATTATAATTTTTATCCCTATTTCCCTCCATGTACTATCCAAGGTGGGAAAACTCCTTGTTGTTGGTCATTGCACCACTAGAGAGAGCGACCCTATCCCTCCTTGCACCACTAGAGAGAGATATAGCCTCATAACCTTATATTTTTTAGTAGTTTTGAGGAGATGTCTGTGATTCTTTGGATCCACATGTCACAAGCTTGGGAAATCACAACCCCAACTCAAATGTTGCAAGCCCTAGGTGTCTATATGCATCCTATTTTCCTCTTCCATACACTTATATAATGAATGAAATTCAAGGGAGAAATGGAGGAGAGACTGAAGAGAGTATTGTTATGCTGTTGGATTCCATAGTGGATCCATGTAGCTCTCATTGTTATCATTGTTTGTTCGATTGAGATCAAGGAAATATTGGAACAAGGAGCTTGGAGAATACTTGCATCATGACTCAAGGTATTTGCATGATGCATATTTATCATTTATTTATATATAGAGATATGCATATTCCCCCCTCCATTTCATGTTTGGATTAGTATTTGTATTTTTTCTTATGATTACATATGTCATGTGGATATTCTGATCTATCCTTAAATAGACCATATTATATCTACTTTGTATCTTTTTTATATTGATATTATTTATATCTTGATAGTGTTAGTTCTTGAAAGGGGTTAAGGAAGGTTTTGTTTGCTTGATTGTGTGTAGGAAGAAGATGCATAGGAGATAGAGAAAAGTCTATCAAGTCTACACCAGTAGGGATCTACATCAATGGACATCACTAAAGCCAAGATGTGTTATATTCCTACCCTCTCTTTCTATATTCTATGATATCAAGATTGGATCCAGAGTGAAAACCATGTAGGTATAACTGTCTTGGATCTGGGGAAAGAGATCCAAGGGAAATCCAATCTATCCATAGAGGGGAAATTTACTACAATAGAACTGGAGACCATAATAGGGAAGAATCTTGTGATCTTTACCTTATTTGATTTGAAAAATTCATTGTTTCAATTAGTCTTCTAAAATTTATTTTGATCTCTGGGTCATCCATCTACATTGTTTGGGCCATTCATAACCATGGAACCTTTCATAATTAAGCCAAAATTTGAAACTTTTTCATTTTACTATGCTATCTTTCTCTCTAGTGAGGTACAGAGTGATACCATCCCTCCCTTCCAATGTACAAAGAGAAATATCTCTAGTTTATCCCTCCCTACACAACCTGGTGAAAGCGATAATCTCTTGTAGGTGAATATTTTTTATTTTTTTTAAGCAATTTCTCTTAGGTATGGGTTGTTTCCTGGTTCGAGTGGATATGGTTATGATTTAATTGCATGATCATTATGTAACAAACAATTAATAATACATAAATATTAATAAAAAGTAGGATTAATAATTTAATGAAAAGATGCATCCCCTCAAATAGGCAATGCCCAAGCTATTATAAAAGGGGGCCAACAATTGTATATTTATCATCTCTTATATTATCATTTATTCTACTATATTCATTTATGAATTTTTTACATTATTTACACTGCTTCCATGGTATTAGAGCTAGCCCTTCCTCGGGCTTTCGCTGATCTATGGCTTATAGCCAAACTACCAAGGTTTCCTTGAAATCATATCCTTGATATAAATCAGGATTTTAGCCACTCCATCTGCAGCATATCCCCTCTTACCTCGACACTCCATCTCCCCTACATGCCCTTCTCTTCCACACTCTCCCCCAACCTCACACACACTCGGTTTCTCTCCCTGTTGTAGCCCCTACATGCTATGCCCTCTCCCTGCCCTCTTGTCGTGTTCTTCCATTATCGCGACCCCCACCTCTCATATCCCTCGGCACAGTTGCTCCTACGCCTGTGCCTCCATTGTTGTTGTCCCCCGGCACAATTTCTCCTATGCATGGGCCTCATCCACCTGCATGCTCCTTTTGTGTGCCTCCATTCCACTACCACAACCTACTCCCCAATTCCCTCACCACTTGCACATACTACAACCCTCTGCACCTTCACCGCTTGCATCCCCACCTCGCCTCCTTACGCCATCTCCCATCGCTCCTTTCCGCCGCTCCCTCTTCTGCAACTCCTTCTCCCTCCTTCTTCCACAGCTCCTTCTCCCTCCATATCTCATCGCTCCTTTCCACCACTCCCTCTACTGCAGCCCCCGCACTCCTACTACTCATCCTCCACTTCCAGATCCCACATCTCCCCTATCTCTCATCTTCATCCACTCAACCACCATCCCTCCCATCAACAATCCATTCTCCACTTTAACCTATACAAAACAAAACAAAAATTATTAATAAATAAAATTATATTATAATAATAATATTATTATATATATATATAATTAGTTTTTATTAAAGTTTTTTTTTAACCCAAAAAAGTTTAAAATATATAATAATATTATTATTATTATATTTTAAAACCCTAATTTGACCCTATCCTAAAAAAAATTGATAATATTAATATTATTATTATACCTTAATAATAATTATTGTTATATCTTATATCATTTTAATAATTGTATAAATTAATTACAATTATTAATTACAACAGTAAAAGAAGAACAAATCAAAATCAGGAAAGATGACAAAGCCAAAATGGAAGAGGCAGATCTTAATAAAGTAGAAAAAATATTTTTCAAGGTTCCGACAAAAGTTCCTATGACGATGTTGAAAGTTCAAGGGATATTTGATGGAATTCCAATTGCCATCGCTATTTGTCCAGCCAACAAAGAAAATTGTATAAACGTTGATGTCACAAATCAAGTACAAGTTCAAGAATCAAGTATAATGAAGAATGAGTCAAATGAAGATCAAATAGAATTACCATTACAAATCGATGATTATCATTTTGCAGCTCGATTCACCGTCACAACTATAGATGACCATCTCATCAACATAATGTTGGGTTACAACTGGTTGGAAACACTAGGAACATTCTCCTTCAATGCAAAAAAGAAGTGCATCACCCTCTTCCATTAGAAGAAGAAAATAACGCTACATGACTTCTTAGTGATAGTTACTTTATCACAAACTACAGACGAAGAATCAACTTATGGATGATATGAAGAATTATAAGAAGAAATAAATATTTTAAACAAACTCATCATGGACAAAGATAATGAGTTGGCACAAGTCCAAAGAAATCTAGAAAATCAATAATCTGAGTTATGTCAACATCAGCAATAGCAACAAAAGGAAAAAATCTAGCAACAGTATGACGACATCAAGAAGACACATAAGTTGAAAATTACAAAAATCAACAATGTGTTATCAAGCAATACCGAAGAACTATTTCGACTACGAAATCATAACAAAACATTAATTACAAATATTAAAAAGCTAAAACATAGTCACAAGAAGGAACACTCCAATGAAGAGCTCGAAGGAAGAATACTAGAAAAGCAAGAAGAAAACCAATGCCTAAAAAACCTTAATCAAGAACTAGAGGAACAAATCGAGAAGTTAAAAGAGGACAAAAATTTGCAAGACGAAAGGTTCAAGAAGATTTAGAGTCGTAACAATCTCCTAGAGAACAAAGTAGCGCAAATATAGAAGGAAGCATCCAGACTCTTTGAAAAACAAATTCAAGTGGAGGAAATAAATTTAGTCATCGTCACAGTTCAAAAAGAAGTGAATTCGGCAGAAAAACAAACAACAAGAACTCCTTATCGACACCCCAATTATAAACGTCATTTTGACCAATGACATGGTCAAAATGAACATACATAGAAGAGTTATGTTGCCAGACAAGAAAGAACATCAAATCAACATACTAAGATACAAACGAGAAGACCCATCCCACAAAACGATCAAGTAGATCCGATAAAAATAGATCTCGGATGGACCACATTAGAGACAATGCGACAGTTCTCCTTTGGAATTTGAACTCATATCATCTCATTTCATCAAGTGTCGCAAATACTAAAAGAAAGGATCTAGAGATGATGATTCAAACAAAAAAATCATACATTACCCTTGCCTTGAATAAAGCTTTGAGGACAAAGCTTCCCTTAAGGGGAAGGCAAAGTAACCAATAATTAATAATACATAAATATTAATAATAAGTAGGATTAATAGTTTAATGAGAGGATGCATCCCCTCAAATAGGCAATGCCCAAGCTATTATAAAAGCGAGCCAGCAATTATATATTTATCATCTCTTATATTATCATTTATTCTACTATTGTAACAACCCTAATATAAAATAATGAAATGAAAGGGGTAAAATAATAAAAAGGGAATATATAATGAAATGTAAAATAATAAATAAAAGGGGGTAAATAATATAATGGGGAATATGAAAGAAAAATAAGGGAGAACAAATTGCATTCAAAAAAATTAAAAAAATGGGAAGAGGGGAGATAAAAGGAGGAGAAGAAGAAGAGAGGGGGGTCTTTTTGTCTTTTTGCATTTTGGAAGAGGAGCTATGGAGGAGAGGAGAGAAAGATAGCACTGGCATATGGTTAATTGTTGGGGGATTGGGGGCCTCAGCCATTGGATGGGGGTTGTTTGGGTGGAGATTCATCCCCCCACCTTCAGTTTCACACATGGGAGCTGTCAAGGTAATGATAGCTACTAGGTCATCTAAAATCAGGTATGGACCCTTAATTTTCATAGTATAATTTTTGTTATTATTGATTAGATCCACCTTCTTTTGTCATATCTTCTATGCATGTTGTTCTTTGTTTGTTACTAGGATTTATATGATTTTACAAGTTATCAAATCCACTATTGGTATATGATTTCATTTGCATGTTGGTTCTTTGTCTTATTATAGATTTACATGAATTTTGTGAGTTTTACATTAACAACCCTCATATAAAATAATGAAATGAAAGGAGTAAAATAATAAAAAGGGAATATATAATGAAATGTAAAATAATAAATAAAAGGGGGTAAATAATATAATGGGGAATATGAAAGAAAAATAAGGGAAAACAAATTGCATTAAAATAAATTCAGAAAAATGGGAAGAGGGGGAGATAAAAGGAGGAGAAGAAGAAGAGAGGGGGGTCTTTTTGTCTTTTGGAATTTTGGAAGAGGAGCTCTGGAGGAGAGGAGAGAAAGATAGCACTGACATAGGGTTAATTGTTGGGGGATCGGGGGCCTCAGCCATTGGCTGGGGGTTGGTTGGGTGGAGAGTCATGCCCCCACCTTCAGTTGCACACATGGGAGCTGTCAAGGTAATGATAGCTGCTAGGTCATCTAAAATCAGGTATGAGCCCTTAATTTTCATAATATAATTTATGTTATTATTGATTAGATCCACCTTCTTTTTTTAGATCTTCTATGCATGTTGTTCTTTGTTTCTTACTGGGATTTATATGAGTTTACAAGTTATCAGATCCACTTTTTTGTTTGGTATATTTTATGTCTATTAAATTCTCCAAATATTAATTATCAACCAGGGTTTGTACACTTCGAGTTGTCACAAAATATATGCTCAGGTAGAAGGGAAACTAAGATATTGTCTAGCCAGACCTTATAAATTTTTAATAATGAAAAGATTTAAATATCTTTCAAAATGAAAAACTGAGTCAAACTTAAAAATATAAACTATCAAACATATTAGACCTAACCTAACAAACAGATCAGAATAGTATCAATCTATACTATTCTATTCTATGGACAAGAATTGAATTTGCAAGATATAAAGAAAGTATTATTCTAGGAAGCAAGACTTGACCAAAAACAAGCTACTCTATGAAAGTGGAAACTACTAAACAATCATTCAAACCCTAATCTAGGAATTGGAAAGACTACCTTACTATTCAGAACCAAAGATTTAGCTATGGAACAAGTTCAGAAACCTAACTACAAAACAATTCAATTTGCAACCTAGCTACTCAGAAACAAAGAATTATACTATCTTGAGAAAGAAAACTAAAATAATCTATGAACTTCAATTCAACAATTAACTATGAATTCACAAAAACAAGATGAAATACTAGTCTTGGTTTTAAGTATGCATTAACAACAATGAATGATTTATAATCAAACCTACCTAATTCCAATCTTCTTGAAGAATTGTATCAAAGTGACTTACAAATTCTATGGAGATGCAAAATGGAAATAAATCTAATTTAACTTCTACAAAAATATGGAAACTGAAAATAGAGGTCAATTACAGGAAAATTTAAACATTGTAACTATTACTCATCCACAAGAAAATGACATTAAAAACCTAATTACAACACTTAGAATTAAATATTGCTTAACAATCTAGCTCTACTGAGAAGCACAAATTATAAGTTAGTTGATCTCTAATGACTATTCGGTAGATCAAACTTATACGAATGCCTATCAACTTCTAATTGTGTCCTATCAATACTTCAAACTAGTTTATGAAACATCAATTACCAAAAGCAAACTAAACTTGGAGTTCAAGCAGACCTAAGTACAAAAAAATAATTCAAATGACTAGAAACAGTCTTAACTTGTAAGCAAACCTACAGTAGAAAACAAGGTGCTACTATTCTCATTCGACAATAAATCAAACCATTCTATTTAACCATGAAAAAGATGATGCAAACTATTCTAAAGTTGAGAAGCAAATCTATGCTAGTTAAAACTGATCTTTAATAACTTAGAACTATTACATCTAAATGAGATTCAAGGAGGACTTACTAAGTTTTAATTAGAAATTGATTCTATCCTATTACACCTACTGAAATGAGATGATTGAATTGAAAGTGAAACTAACAAAGTATAAAGCAATGACATGCTATGTAAATAGAGATGAAAGACTAATTATAAATTCAAATATGAAATGGAAAAGAGATACTGAACCTATTTTAGAAATGAAATGGACTGATAATTGACAAAATCTATGATAACATGTTAAGCAAACTTATGCTATTCTAGGTTCTAGGCATGAAAACCAATGGAAGCAAATTATAAGCTACATATACTATGAACCAAATACAACTATACTATTTCTATTTAAACCAGAAACTACTTCCTATTTGCACAGTAAAATAGATTTTAAGTACAAGTGGATTTCATCATGACTATAACTGAAATAATTAATCTATGTATTAATATGAAACTAAATATGAAATGCTGAAGATGGATTTGAATCCCAACTAGTTACAGAACACCATAAAATACTGGAAAACTAACCTACACCCCAGCTAACTATAGATGCATAACAAAATACTGAAAATTCTGGAAATGCCTTAAAATTCTGTCTAAGTGCAAATGGAATGTTGAAAGACAGTCTGAATGAGAGCGCGAACGACCGGCCGTATGAATTCTGAAAGTACAAATTACATGTAAACAAAAGAAAATTGCATTTTATGAACAACTGAACAACATCTATAGGAAAACGAAATACATACACTTTCAAAACGAAATTACTTATCTGCAAAAACGAAGAGAAATCACTGGATATGCACAAATGGAACCTATGTTTGTTGAGGGCCCCTTCTCAAGTAGTAGGGGTTGTTCCTAACTTAAATCAGTCACCAACCATTAAGCAAAAGACGAAATAACATCAACAGCTGAATAGAGTTTCTATTAAAAATCGGAAGCAAATTTTATACAACGTTTTTCACTATGTTCTTCACAACCCTGGGCGCCTTTATATAATATTTACAATGGAGAGAAGGTCGACCCTTTCATTGGTCGACCTCTCTAAAAATAGAGGGCCTTCAATGCTGGAGAAACAGCTCATTAACCACACAGGCCATTTTCCCCCCTATTCATGTATGGTGGTTCCTTGGACGTGGACAGTGGATGCGCTGGAGACTTGGACCAATTATGACATGAATCTTCTCAAGCAGTAGCTCATGATCCATAAGTGTCAGGTGGGCACCAAAACCCACGTCTTCATTTGTGTCTTCAATGCTCCAAAATATGCTAACAAACGATTTATGGGGTGCGAATGAAGAGCTGAATGGACGTCCGAATGCGAATGAATGTCCGAATGTGAATGAGCGTCCGGATGGTCGTCTGTATGAAAACCACAGCCTAAAAAATCAAAACTATGTGCCCACAGGTCTAGAAGTGTTAAGTTAACATTAATTAGCCATAAAAATATGATAATCAATTGATATTCATGAAAGATTTAAATATGTTTATACCTCAGTCCGAATGGAGGTCTGAATGGTGAGAAATATGACTCGATACACCAAAAATGGCAAAAATAGTACTAGCATAGCACATTCAATGATTCAAAAATGAAGGAAAAAATGGACATCAACATGTTGGTATATGATTTCATTTGCATGTTGGTTCTTTGTCTTATTATAGATTTACATGAATTTTGTGAGTTTTACATTAACAACCCTCATATAAAATAATGAAATGAAAGGGGTAAAATAATAAAAAGGGAATATATAATGAAATGTAAAATAATAAATAAAATGGGGTAAATAATATAATGGGGAATATGAAAGAAAAATAAGGGAAAACAAATTGCATTAAAAGAAATTAAGAAAAATGGGAAGAGGGGGAGATAAAAGGAGGAGAAGAAGAAGAGAGGGGGGTCTTTTTGTCTTTTGGCATTTTGGAAGAGGAGCTCTGGAGGAGAGGAGAGAAAGATAGCACTGGCATAGGGTTAATTGTTGGGGGCTCGGGGGCCTCAACAATTGGCTGGGGTTTGTTTGGGTGGAGATTCATCCCCCCACCTTCAGTTTCACACATGGGAGCTGTCAAGGTAATGATAGCTGCTAGGTCATCTAAAATCAGGTATGGACCCTTAATTTTCATAGTATAATTTATGTTATTATTGATTAGATCCACCTTCTTTTGTCATATCTTCTATGCATGTTGTTCTTTGTTTGTTACTAGGATTTATATGAGTTTACAGGTTATCAGATCCATTGTTGGTATATGATTTCATTTGCATGTTGGTTCTTTGTCTTATTGTAGATTTACATGAATTTTGTGAGTTTTACATTTGGTATCAGAGCTTTTGCTCAAATTCTACGGCCTATGGAAACTTGTTCGAGATGTTGTTTGCTCCTTCTGAATGATTTTTCTTGATTTAGTTTACATAGGGGTCAATTTATTCTTATTTAACATGTATTTCTAGCTTAATTTGAATGTACTACACCAATGTGCATAGACTTCCTCTGATTTTATTTTTGGCTTGAGCTATATTTCATTGTGGTTTCATTACAGATTATGAAAAATTGTATAAACGCATTATGGGCACAAGATTGATAAACTTGTAACCCATTATGAAAGATTGGCCTGGACTTTGGCCATATTCACTGCTATTGAACCTGTCTCCTAAACTATTGAACCTGTCTCACGCATGTCTAACATTTCCTCTACAACCTTCACTGGTGTAATGCGTGAGATTGCATGGCGTGATCTGTAGTTAGGGTTCCTAATCATTTTTTCATTCCATCATACACTGGGCCATACATTGGGGAATGGCGAATGAAGATGCAAAAGAAAAAAAAAACAAATGTATACCCATCCTTGTTGCATTAATAATTTTCTAAATATCTGTTGTGGTTGTTTACTGATGCGTGGCATTTCTTTTTTTTCCATCGGTCTCTGCTCGCATGGAGTTCGAAACGTTTTCCTTGGTCAAATCCCAACTCTGGTGTATGGTGTATGCCTCCCTGCACAAATAGTGCTTAAACGTTGATGAGGAAATAAGCGGTTCAGGTTTCAAAATTCATGGAAGTGTGCATCAAGATTTAAAACCTGTAAAAGATCCCATTTTCTCCTCACAATAGCACGCTTCAGTCAAATTCCTTGTTTTGATTCATACGGTAGGTTTAAAACATCATACCATAATGAATATCTCTGTAAACAAAAGTTGGCAATGTGTTGGCCATACAAAACTAATCAACTTCCCAGTACATATTTTTATTCTTACACATATATTAGATTAATCCACTCGGTCCCCTACCTGCCTTAAAAGATCTTTGACGGTAGATATATCATTGTTCTTGATGGCAAAAAAAAAAAAGGCAACATAGAACCTATCAATACCTATCTGCTGTAACTCCTTACATTCCTTGAAAAATTAAATATTTGGGCGTGTTTGAGTAGTAGGAGAAGTGTTTCATTTGATTGGAGATGAAAAATATTTTTGGCGACATTTGATGTCCGACAACTTACAACTTAATAGATGACAAAAGTAAAAACATGGTCCAAAGAAGCTTGAACTATTTGTAAACATGTTGGGCTTGCTTGGAAGCTCAATGAACACCGTCATTTGAAAATATGGAAGTAGACTGATCCTTAATTTTCTTTACTATAGACGATATCGAAAATTTTCATTTGGTGCATGTGAAGAGAGCTTAGAATTCAAGCTATCTATTTTGATAAGATTGAGCTAACAAAAGGAACTAACCCCTTGATATATCTCCAGAATAGGGTCAGATGTGTTTCCCTACCTTTTCTATATGTGTATTGCCCCTACTATGCCTTACCTGGTCGAGGAAATCTTGGTCGCATTATTAACCCCCAACCAGTGAGGAAAATCAGGATGAAATGCCTCCTCAGATTAACGGTGTCAGATTATTAGAAGGATGGTGGTTAATAATAACTGGAGTTATTAGGCTGCATGTTTCTTCCTTCTGCCATTACTATGTTTGTATTCCTTTATCATGTTTGTATTCCCTTATCTGACCAGTTGCAATGGGTGTTGATGTGTAACGTGAATTGTTACATAACCTCTCCCAACGGTTATATGATTGAGGGGATAGGTAATTGTTTTCCTATAATCAAATCCATAGATACACTCAAAAGGATTCCCTCTGTAACTATAGGGCCCATCCTGTAGGGTCCTTCCTGCTTAACCTGGAAATCAACCACTTGATACAAAAGAGATTAGAAAGCATAATGAGTAGATAAATAAACTAAATAAATGAATAACTTAGAAAATTAAAACAAACCATAACCTTTCAACCGGTCCATCTTGTCCACGGTCGTCCACGTCTTCCGTAGGATCCCTCCAGCAAAGATCGTTTAACCATAGGCGAAGCAACCGTTAGCTTCACCACCCAACCATAGGCTCATGCTTTCAGTTGCATGACCTCCCCCGAGCTTTGGGTCATAAAGTTCACACACAATAATCAAGAAACTCAGCTTGATATTCCCCCCCGCCAAAATTTCCATCCAAACCCTCAATAGCAGCAAGTCATAAACTAATCCAAGGTTACGATAGCCATCCAGGATCTGGGTGTCTTACCCATTCCCAATGCCTTCCTTTTAAAGGAAAATTCCATGCGACACATGTCGCTTCATGCATAAATATATATTTTATTAAATTTCTAATTTAATAATACTCACCCATCCATGTGTCAGTTTCTCTAGGAGATGCACCAACATTCCTAAGTTTGCTCATGTTTGTCCCCAAGATATTTCACTTAACTCCTAGATTTGTGGTGTAGGTGGAGTTGACTAGGTGTCCATACCTAGGATTCCATTTTGCTCCTAAATAAATATTTTTAAATACTCAAAATATTCTTTCATGTGCAAATGCATAAATAACAATTTCTAATGTTAAAAGTACTAAAAATGCATTTTCCTAAGTAAATGCTCTAGGTGCAATTTATACGTTTTTAGGCCATTAAGTTAACAATTGTTTTTACTAGGATCCCGATGCTGCGCCATTGGGCCTCCCCGTTCCTTAATTCATTTCCCCAACATGGAACCACTCTTGGGTCCAGTCATCAATCATTTCCATTTCTTGGCAAGGTACCACATTGTCGGGTCCTTGCGTCCACTCTTTCCGTTCTCGGTAGGGTGCCGCATCGTTAGGCCCTTCTGCCGCCATCCTTTCGTTTTGACTTGCGGGAACTTCATGTAGGGATTTCAGGATCCATTACCTTCTATCCTACGTCTACACGCTATTAGGGACTAATGGTGCTGAGGAGTGAGTCCGTTCTCACTGCGCGTGCCCCAACTCGTACGTGACCAACTCCATCATGGCCCACCTCGTACGCCCTCACGCTTTCCTCTTGAGCAAGAGGATCAATGCTTATTTGTTCATGCGCAGTATTCCGTCGGAAGTCGAAATTGTCATCGCTCTCCCCATGTGTGATTTATCCATACTCTACGACCCTTCAATTCCTTTGTGTGTCCGTCGGTGAACCGTTTCACCTGTCGCTACACACATTTCTCACAAACATATATTAGTAGTACTATCCTCAATTATCATAATTTGATTCATCAGTTTGCTACTTCGTTAAGCATTTATATTTTACTCATAACATTACTCATTCATCTAATCAGAAATGCATCTCGTCAATATTCACATTCTTCATTCTCATCACATAATCACTCGTACAGCTAGTCATTAAGCATCATTCACATGTACATTTTCCATAATCAAAGTTAATCGTTAAACAACATGTAATCATTCATTTACATCAACTATCCAGATACACATATATCATTATTTATTGATTCACAATCAATCCTAATCATGAACACACTCAAAATAAAATCAAAGGGTCATTTTATTAATGTTTCAATCAATCGGGTCACTCAGAAGGTGCCCTCAACGTCTACAACCTTTTAGGGGCACTACATACACCCCTCCTTGTAAAGAACTTCATCCTGAAGTTAATTTTAGTTCTTGTACTTTCGATGTTAAATTTCTATTCTCAACTTCATGTCATTGTATTCTATTTTTCTCCAACAATCATGGCTATAAGCACAAGTGGTTCAAGTCATTAGTTCCTATATCATCTAGTATGGTTCCAATACATCCTCATGAATTCAATCGTAATTTAGCGTAATGCAAATCCAATAATACCTTCATAATTTTCACTACCAACTTGGATTTTATATACCTCCTAGTCATCTAAGAAGGTTTACGATGTCCAAATTATCTACAAGCTGCATTGCGTCAATAGCCACCCAATAGTTTATCAAATTATCAATCAGCATAACAAATCCAAGCAAGGATTCCAATCTAATTGATTATCCTCCCTCCAAGACGAGAAGGTAAACATCATAAGATATCCAGTCAAGTATAGATAGGTCATATATAATCACAAATTTAACAAATCAAGAGAGACCCTCAAATAGTCCAAAAACCAAATTCCATAAGACTACATTCAAATCCCTAAATGTCGGTTGTCAATTCAATAGGTTTACAGGAATCGAAATTTAGTGACTTAGTCGAACATATTAAAATTAACTCTTAGTCCTTTCTTCAGTAGTATCATAGCCATATCAAAGAGATTATCACATCTTTATCTCATTTAATCATTTCCGTTGTCCTATGACCCCTTCGGAAGACTCGCAAAGTCACATTATGTGCGTTAGATTGATCTCATCGAATCAAAACTAGTTGTTTCTTCTCTTAAGTTGCACCTGGTCAGGTGGTTAGTATCATTGTGTTATGTTCATTATGTTAATCATCTCCATACCTTGCCTGATAATAATCGTCGTTATATGACTTCTTCGGTAGTTTTTGCCACGTTGCATTCTCCCATAACATGTCATAGTCAAGTCAAGTTTTTCATTTTTGTTAACAATATCATCATGATGTAAAAATCAACATCCTTGTGTTCAGATATTCATATTAGTCATGTCTACAGCTCGATTTTCAATTTCTGAGTTTGTTTCACACTCGCGACTATCTGTCGAAGTCTCGGCAAGTATACACATTTAAAAATATATATATACATAACTTCTCCATTAAAATCTAATGCATTAAATATATCACTATCATTCAAATACATTACAACCAATTTAATCAATTACAAATATACAAGCTATATGCATGTGCTAACACTTTTCAATATATTTATTATATACTACTATGGCAAAAATATTATCTTTATTCTATCATCTTTACAAAATAAAAGTACAATAATTATTCTATTATAATCCTTCACTACAAAATATAGTTTAAACATTCATATTCATCAAAATTATAGCAACTATAATAAGATAGATATATGATTCCCATTACATAGATGATTTCATCCGAAAGTTTTTCTTTTTTCCTTAACATATAACATATTGTAGGTAAGATCTAATATTTAAATTAAGTATCCAAAATGCAAACTCTAATATTTAAATTAAGTATCCAAAATGCAAGCTCTATTGAGATATCTTTGAACGCATTTCATATATTAAGTCTTTTTATCATGTATAAATTATATATGTAACTTTAAATAAATGCAAAGATAGCATTGGTTTATTTTACCTATACGAATCCCTTCAATACAATATATTATATATATATATATATATAATCCCTTCTAACTTCCCTTATCCATTCTATTTATATGACATGCAACTCTAAAATATATATAATATTATTTTAATTCATTTCCTATCCAATTCCTATACCCTCCGATTACTGAGTTGGATCTGCATGTCACGAATGGGAGTAAACATCATGAGAAAAATGTCTACTAGTTCATAATTTCCAATTATTAAACATATTAACACATGTTTATAATTTGCACATTCGTATATAACTTTTATCAATAAGTATGGTTAAAACCATGAATACTTATACATTCATAATTTCTAATAACGATATATCCCATCATAAATTTTAATAACGATATATACCTCTAAAGTGGCTAAACCAATTTATAAATAGATTGTAATACCTATTCAATACTTAAATAATTAACAATTTTTTTTTTATTTATTTAGTTTTTTCAATGTGACTAAACACTCTATATACCAATAATGTATGTAGATATATATTTATTTATCTCTATATATAATTCTCCAGAGTTATATTTCAATTAGAAACTTGATGAACACTATTATATTAAATGGAAATAGGTTCTTTTGCTAGAAAATGTAACCTGTTATGTAGTATATACATAATATTTAAATTCTGAAATTTTTATCATTTAAACAACTACATATAAAATATTTAAATAATTTGTATACATTTTTTGAAAAACTTTACCGTTTACAATTAACCAATATAAACCCCATATATACTCATCAATTCTAAAATAATGAAAGAGTACTAATTCCATTAAAATCTTTAATACATCTCTTTTAAATTATATATATATATACATTTTTTTTCACATTAAATTTTCTTGCACCATATATGTTTATATGCATATAGGACATTCTCACAATCCCAATTTCTCTTTCCAAATATATTAATATAATAGTTATAAATCAATTGACAACTACTTTAATTCAAATATATATATCCAACTGTGACATACTTTACCATATAATATTTCCTTAATAATAATATGGTATATATGTATCCTTCTCTATGTAGGTGTAAAATTGTCAAACTATTTATATGAATTAAATTTATATGGACAGGAAATATATAGTTGTCAATCTGTATATCAAAATTCGGGTTTAAATGAATGTGCATTAGTATCAATCGATTTAATTAGTTCAAATTTAAATAAACTAGCATTTGTCCCTTGGGGAAAAAGTGAATGCCATTAGAAAAAGAGTAAATTTTGTAACAGTGTTAGAGATTGTTTTTCTTTACTTTTAGCATATAAGGAATTAATGAACGCAAAGACAATATATATTTAATGATAAGGAAATTGTAATTTAAGTGGGTTTTATTCACTGTTTACAAAACAAACACGTCCTCCGACCACCTCCAACCTCCTTGACCTCCTCCGACCTCTCCAACTCGACCTCTCTGACTCAACCTCTCCGACCTCCTATGACCTCCTCGAACTTGAACTCGTTCAACCTTGGATCTCCTCGACCTTGTTCAACCTCCTCTGAGCTCCTCTTTGAATCAACCTCTCCGACCTCCTCTGACCTCCTCGACCTTGACCTCCTTCGACCTCCTCATTAATTGGCAATTACAAGGATTGGCCTAGAGTTGCTACAAAATGTGGAAGTGAGGGCTTACTTAAAACTATCGTAAAAAAAAGGAAGGCTCTAACACAACACAATAGAATCCCAAAGGCCAGTGAGAGAAGCTACCAAGAGAATAGAGTAAGATCCCATGTTGCACCTTGAAAACTAGGTCTAGAATTTTTTTCTTCCAAAACCACCCAAAAAACGAAAAAACCATAATACAAAGTCAAGTTTAATAAACCTATATGAGAATTACCATTCCTTCATGACCTGTCGACCTGCGACCTCCGCCGACCTCCATTCTTCTCTTAGTCGACGTAGACCACCGCATAACACTGTAAATAATGAGCAAAGTTTGTAACAATATCGGAACACGCATTGCGGACTGGAACAGTTAGTCAACTCATCGACCATCACATTTATGGATGGAGTTGAATAGCATATATGGTGGCAAGAAGTCGAAAGAACTCTAAGTTGGTTGATAAAGTTGTCCCGTTGATATGAAATGGTCAACCTTATGGTCATTATTATTAAAATTTGTCGGCCAAATGGTGTGTCGACCATCTCGACCATATATTTAAGAACCGGCCAATAAATATCAACTAAGGAAGCGTCACTGGAAGCTTGACCACTGAGTATTAATATCGAACATTTGCAAATTGGTTGATAGAAATTGATCGACCTCATAATCCCATCATCCAAATTCGACCATTAAATGATGTCTCTTACCAAGTATAATGCTAATTTGCATGACTTTTTCGACCTCCAACTTGGCATCATCATCCTCGAATTGAGAAGTTGATTGGAAATGGAAGACTCTATCGTCTGGCCTGACCACCAAGTGGTAAATTTATTAATATGTCAACCTATATTTGAGTCGAATTATAAATATTGCTTATAAATTTAAGAAGGTCAAGACATTTTAAGCTGAATTTAACATATGGTCAAGGAAGATCTACCAGCGCATTTGGAATGCACAGAAGTGATGAGTTTGGTGTTAGCCAACAACCCAAAATTGGCGAAGGATCAAGCAGTATCACTCTTAAATATGATGTCTTTGAAGGTTCTAGATCTATCTTGCTACACCTTAATAACATCATTGGGGCAAGTTCAACAACTTGAGTTCCTTAATTTGACCGAATGCTATTGTCTCAAGGAATTGCCGGAAAGCATATGTGGGCTTTCTCGTCTTCATTTTTTTGAATCTTCAATGTTGTTAATCCCTGCTTTCTTTGCCATATAAGATAGGAGAGCTCCCTCAGTTGACAACAGTAGACCAATTTTAATGTTTGCAAATTTTGAAACTTACAAATGTAATTGGGAAAACTTATAATCCCCTGATAATACCATAGATTTAAGCTTGGAAACCTGTTCATATTTTGGAGAGGGAGAATATCAACCATCAATGCATATGCATCGCGACTGTCCACCGCAACATTGCTAGTTGCCTCTACATCATGTGCAACTACCTCTTACTTTTCTCATCTCCAGCTAGTACTACTACAATCACAATTACTCATTGTTGATGCTTTTAATGCTATTCTATTCACACGCGGACTACCATTAGAAAGCATACTATTATTACTTTTCAACGATTCCCATATATATCTTTTCAACGAGGGACTTCAAAAATCAATCATACAGTCGCTGATTTCTAACATTGCCCATAAGCTTCTCATGCAATTAAATTTAACTCGTGTTGTATTTGATACTCCTAGTAGGGTTTTCATCGTTTCCCATATATATCTTTTAGTTTTGGTGATGACTCCCATGCCGTCTAGAGTCTAACATAACTCCCAAAATTGTCTCCCATTGTGGGAAATCACAAAGCTCCTTCATTCCATGACAGTCTACTAGATCAATAGCTTCTTCTTCCAAGTATTTCATGTTTTATGTTGATTCAAGTGCAGAAATAAACAAGTTGAAGGAGCTATTTGTTTTTTAAAATTGTTTAAGCAATTGTTTTCACTTTTTTTGTAAGAACGTTGTTTAGAAAATGCATATTGATCTCACTTGGTAATAAACAAGTTGAAGGAGCTATTTGTTTTATAAAATTGTTTAAGCAATTGTTTTCAAGTTTTTTGTAAGAAAGTTGTTTAGAAAATGCATAATTTTTTTTAAGCATCTTGCTTAGAAAAATGACAATTTTGGTATACTATGTTTGTTTAAATGACATTAAGTTCACGATATTGATCCTTAGATTTATCTATTTGTATTGAGAATTCCTAAGTTGTATTTGACAGCCTCGACCAAATTTATATATCGACCATATGATCATAACATGAAGTCATATTTACAAAAGTTCCGAACAAGCTAAGCATCGACTAAAAACATAAAAGATCATATGTCACATCGTGGGGAAGGAGCCACTATTACCATAACTAATCAAAGAATTTCATGAGAAATAAAGTGAAAGAAGGCGAGACCTTTATGAGAATGCAGTCGACAGTGATGAATTGTAGAATTTTCATTAGCTGAAGAAAATTGACTGCAAAGTGTAAGTGATGAATATTATGTTGAATTGCAGTGCATGTGTCCAATTCAAAAGCTGTCTAGGTCATGTCGAACCCAGAACCTGTCGAGGTGGAGTTGTTGAAGTCTAGCCTCGAATGGTCGAAGATGAACCTGTCGAGCTTGTTGGATAGTCTGCCACCAGCCATCAAATGCTTAAATCATGCTTTGAAACTACTCTTTAAATCACTAAAAAACTGGAGTTGATGTCCAGAAATCTCCGAGGCACGTATTTTAATGAAGCAACCAATGGATCCCATTTTAAGTGTTGGTGAAAATTCTTGGTCGACCGGCCAGTGCAACAGAACATCTGTCTAGAGTCTAACAGTGACTCCCATGCTTTCTAGAGTCTAACATAACTCTTCTGTCTATCTAGATGTTCCACAAATTGGTGGATATGGTAGAGACACAAGATGGATTCCTACTCTGCATATTTGCATGAGCGGAACAAGTATCTGAGAACATCTAAATCCATTTTTTTCGTCTGAATCCATTCTTTTTCGTTCGTCAACTGTTTGTTTCCATTGAAGCCTTGCAGCTTTTGAATGGTGGTAAGGAGACAATCCACATATATTTATGCATATTGAATAATTCCAAGTAGCAAGACAATGAGGAGATCCTCGATGCAAGCGAAATGATACTTATTATGTCTATATAAACTAAATACTTGTTCATCAGAGATGCGCACTAACCTAATTTATTTTTCAAATATTTGTAGTTTTTCCTGAGTTTGAGTTTGAAATTCATGGAGAACTGAAATTGTCAACGAATGGATTATAATTCGCACATGGCTTACTGTTCTGGTCAACGAATAGACTACAGAGGTCAGTGCTGACTCAATACCAAAGAGGAACCTCCTGTCGACAACTTTAGTCGGTAATCTCCTCTAGTCGACAGGAAATTACTGAAGAGGAACCTGTCGGGGTTGGAAGGAGGAACCGACCAAAACAATAAAATATTTTGAACAATAAAATATGTCGATCTAAAAAAAATATAATATCGACCATACTTTTTGAAAACACATGTGTTTGTACAAACATTCATTGACCAATCCATGGGCGTGATTGAGAGTCGTAAGTTCGACATATGTGGACTCTAAAAGAGTCGTAAGTCAAGCCAAAAAATTCTATATTGGACACTTCCTCCTTCCAACACCGACACCTCCCACTGGGAAATCGCAAAGCTCCTTCATTCCACGAAAATCTGCCAAATCAATAGCTTCTTCTTCCAAGTATTTTGAGTGTTATTCCCATTCAAGTGCGGAATTCATCTTGAGGATGTTTTATAATCTCGAGCAAAACTTCCTCATTACGACTCTTCCTCTGTAATGGAATTTTAAATTATAAAACTTCCTCAGGATGAATTCAGCACTTGAATGGGCATAACACTAGAAATAATGATATGTTTACCCCTCAACGAATTCACTAAATGAGTTTCATATGTGGTCGAGGTAAGACAAGTTGTATGACTTGCACAAAGACTTTGTTTGAGAATAATTCATTGAATTCTAAACGTATATAAGACTAATATGCATAGTTTTGATATGGTGACTAATCTAGTTAATGGGAAGTAGGTGGAGGAGAAAGTAGACAGTTAAGTTGCATGCTTAGTCTCATCAGTAGAAGCAACATACCGAATGAATGTAAGTGCTCGACTATATAGTTCTCACCAGGTAGATGATTTGTATGCTCATTCGTAGTAAGGTATGTCCTCCATGAATTGAAGGTAAGTGCTCTCCTAATGACCTCTCAACAAGATACCTTATACTCATTATGTATGAAAGAAAAATCCTCTCATTATGTATGAAAATAAATCCTAAGTGTTTTGGGTACATTACACTAAGGAAGGTGTCAAATGCATGGCCGAGTACGTTATCTTCTACGTTTTAAAGAAGATAACGTAGAGGATTAGTATAGTCTAAGATCCATAGGAAGAGTTATCAAAATGAAAGGAAAAATGTAAACATTTCATAATTAAAACTTAAATATGATTACTTGGAAATTAGTTCTACGTCAAATAGATTCCTCGTCTATAGATTCAATAAAATGCTGCTGCGTGTTTGTCGCTCCTGCCAATGATTTGCCACCATCTGCTGGGCCTAACTTGCTTCATAAGCAACCCTCCTGTCTCCTATTAGGGATTTTCACTTCCACCCACTCTGAATCTTCAAAGAGATTCAATAGGGGCCAAGGTATCCGATTTTGGCATGGCGAATCTCATAAACCGAAAGGAGAGTCGCGTGGTGACCACCATGAGAGGCACTCCTAGCTACCTAGCTCCGGAATGGCTTCTAACACCATTACGGTTGATACAAGAATACTAATTGCAACAAAATTCGTCACTTATCACGAGCCTCCTTCAAAACTCGTTGGCTTTTCCTATCGACCAATGCAAACAAAAATTTGCAGTAATCATCAAGTGGTTAAAGTAGTAGTCGATTTCTTTTCAAAGCAAGCATATCAATTTTTATCCCTTAACACACAAACAATCTTTTAGTGTTTCATTACAGGCTCTACATACAATCATCTCAGTTTCTTTCACGAATATCAAACGCCAAATTTCTTTCCTCCATCCATAGTTGATATGTATAAAATCGATGGTATACTACGATAGTCAATGGTCGATTGACTTCTCATGCGTCGACTTCTTTTTCAACCATCAATAGATAATTGGGAAGTCTCCAGTCGGCAATCACAGTTTCGAGCAACCTTATAGATGGCCTTCAATTGTGCAAAATTATTGCCTCCATAATCTAGTTAACCATCAGAAGATGACCGACCAAACCGACCATCAAATAGGTAGTTAAAAAAATATTGTATGGTAGTTGATGTCGAAACCTGTCGAATTCGACCATCAAATAGGAGGTGAATTGAATCTATGTTTGATTGATTGCATTTGCACTGTCTAGGATAGATTGAATTTGTATTACCTACCCAGTATTTGATGATAAACTTTAATTTGTGCCCATCAATAGATTCATTGAACACTTTGGCGCAACCAAGCACACAGGCCCAAGGATTCTCCCTAAATCTACGCTGACTAAAAAATAATTAGGTTAGGAAAGGTTTGAATATATGTAATAACTAAGTCTTAGGGGAAGGGAATAAGAGTTGGTCAGAATGTAAGAGTCCGGGATTCAGGCATCATGTTGGGTCTCTGATGCACAAGTGTTAGAGAAATCTTATGAGCCAAATTTTGTAATAATTGCAAGGAATATGGTTGCATTAATATAAGGCTTAGGCTGGAAATTTTATTATAATTGAGTGTCTAGGTCATGAATTGTATTGATACTTTTGATTCTATGTATTTTTATTTTATTTTCCCATATACTAAATTTCACCAGCCCAGAATAAGAAATTACATTTGTAGGTAGTATAATTTTTTAAGTAAATTCTTTATGCAGTAAAGCTTGAATATTTTTTTGTTCTATAACTTATTATTGATTGGGCATAACCCTTAGTCTGTGCTATCCCTCCCTCCTACCTTTTAAGTTGCGTCAATACATATGCATATGTACATTGTTCAATCGTCTAATATAATATTTATTGTTTCATTACTTCTATGAGTAAACATCAATTAATCATACAGTATTCCCGTTGGAAACATTTCATGTATTTCATTTCTGGACAGAAGGAACTCCAAGTCGACATCCCTTGTCATAGGTTCATTGGACGATGGTAGGTATGGGCGATGGGTCTGCTCTAAACGATGGATCTGGTCTAGACGAGATGACTACTCCAGACGTAGAACTTCCTTGGTCGTCGACCATATTTCATTTCTATTAACCGACAGGTTTTCCAACGACACAACATTATTGACTATTATGATATTGGGTAGCGTGTAAGCACATAATGAAGTTGTAGTCGGTGTCCTGAGTTGACAGCTTCATTCAGAGAGGTCAAGGAGGTCGTAGGAGTTCAGATAGGTCGAGGTCGAGGAGGTGGGAGGAGGTCAAGGAGGTTGGAGGTCAGGGAAGTCGGAGGAGGTCGAGGAGGTCAGAGGTCGAGGAGGTCGAAGGAGGTCGGTCAGTTATAGAAAATAGAACCTACGACTTTTTTGGCAGCCCATTCTTGCCATTTGCACTAGGCTTGATTGTTGAGACAATTATTGTTGCATGTAGATGTTAGAGACAACAATATCACCAACCATCTGTATCGACGAGATGCACTTGCGGGTTCTTCTTTGATTAACTTATCTCGATAGGTTATTTTTAAGCAATGGTTCCAGGTAGACTGGTCGGCGGGCCATTTAAAACCACGACCATACAAATAATCTCAACATTATTCTTAAGTGAATTAACCCAAGTCGAGTTCTCCACATCTCGGTCAACGAGGTGTACTGGTTGATAGTTTCCATTCGTCTGAATCCATTCTTTTTCGTTTTTCGACTGTTTGTTTCCACCGGATCCTTGCATCTT
Source organism: Larix kaempferi (assembly GCA_027924585.1). Classification (NCBI taxonomy): domain Eukaryota; kingdom Viridiplantae; phylum Streptophyta; class Pinopsida; order Pinales; family Pinaceae; genus Larix; species Larix kaempferi. Next base: position 7,555,838 of record BSBM01000344.1, on the reverse strand, counting down.
TTGAATGGTGGTAAGGAGACAATACACATATTTTTATGCACATTGAATATTTCCAAGTAGCAATATAACGAGGAGGCTCCTCTAAAAAGAAGATAATGAGGAGATCCTCGATGCAAATGAAATGATACTTATTATGTCTATATAAACTAAATACTTGTTCATTAGAGCTTTGCACTAACCTAATTTCTTTTTAAAATATTTGTAGTTTTTCCTGAGTTTGAGTTTGAAATTCATGGATAACTAGAATTGTCATCGAATGGATTATAATTTGCACATGGCTTACTGTTCTAGTCAACTGCTCTGGTTGGAAAAGTATTATAATAATGTTGGGACTTAACTGGTCGATGGTCGATGGTCGATGGGACTTCACTGGTCAACGGTCGACTACTAGGTGGCAATATTGTCCCAATAGACATTCCCAAAGCATTAGCACATACTGACTTTCCTTTATTTGCAGTCGTTGAAGTTATCTTAACATTTATCAAAGTAATTCCTGTGCAAGAAACTGTTTTGCTGCATGAAAAGTTCATAGCCACATCCCCCAATGACGTTCCCTGGATATTTCTATATGTAACATCATGTATTTTCACTACAGATGGCTACACACAACATCATCACAAACAATATTATTGATTCCAATCTACAAAACCAATATGTCCAAATCATTACAATATATCCATAAAAGTGAGCTATTCTCACTTTTCCACATTTCAAAGGAGATGAGATGTCTATTAATAAAAGGAAATATTAATAATACTTACAAGGATAAAATAGAAGTCAGAAAAATCTAAATGTTTATGAGATGGTATATAAATATGAAAAAAGATTTCTAAACAGCCTCAACAACATTATGATGTGCACTTAAAATGGAATTTTGAAATTAATATTGGTTAGCTCTTAAAATGATATTTTGATTCCCAATCAATAAAGATCCATGATACCTAAAAAGGTTAGTTGATTACCTGAATTTTACATGGCGATGTCAAATCACAATAAGACTAATAAATAATTATCGGATTCATGTATTTAAAAAGAATTTTAATACTGTAATGATCTAAATGCATTTTAATACCACAAATAGAACTTGAAAGAAATAATCTTTTGAAATTTATACCGATTCGTAGGTTGATTCTCTTCAACTCTGATTGCAAGTGTGGCGATACCCAGGACCTGTATATGAGTATCGTTTGTAAAAGTCCCTTTAGACAAGATTCTATCCAGTAAATTTGTGCTTAAGAAAACTGTTTCTCATTGAAGCTGATACGAGACTGTGTACTGCGCCACCACAATAGAAGTTATGAATTAATTAGCCGGATTCTTCCAGTCGATGGTATTTTATATGGCGGTTGCTCAATATCAATATTTGTAGCTTCTTCGACAAGAAATATTTGTTCTTGTGAAGCCTGTCTTTTATATGTGAAGCGAGAGATCGTAGAACATGTTTAATAACTCAGATGAGGCATTTCATTCAACGAACTATGGAGATTGATGGGTTTTGAGCAAGGAAACACTATATCGGTCGAAGTTAGATATGGCAGTAGACGACGTGATTCCATTGACAACTGCGGCCAATGTCATCTTTTGTCGACCATCTTTGTAAGATTTCGGTGAAGTTCTGGCATGGCTTGCAATTACATGCTACAACTGGAAATCAGTCCGGTGGTCGGTATTCAGTCAACATCCGACCAAATTAAGGAGGCCGACCAAGGTTAACCTCGACCAATATACAAGTTTCAACCAAAGTAACGTGTATGACCAACCATTATTCATCGACCATGGGCTCGACCAAATTTATATCAATCATATTAAAAGGGTCGACCTAAACCGCTTGTAAACTCGACCTCTTTTACAAACATATAAAAACATCAATGCCGACCATAACAAATAAATAAGGGCTCACGTGCATTTTACAATATCCCAAAGAATAACGTCGACCATTTTACCTTAATGACGAGCATATTATCGACTTTGATCATTGAAAACTAATGACTTTAATATTTATACTTTGGGGTTTTATGTTAAAGGAAACTTATATAAGCATAAAATAATGATATTTAAATATTCACTTATTTTATTTACAAGGTAACTGTTTAAATTGGTAATCAGGGGAATATTGAATGGCTCGTACATCACACCAGATTCATGTTGGAGAATGTGTCTAGGATTGAAGCTTTGAATTGGCAATTACAAATTTAAAAAGAATTTTAATACTGTAATGATTTAAACGCATTTTAATACCGCAAATAGAACTTGAAAGAAATAATCTTTTGAAATTTATACCGATTCGTAGGTTGATTCTCTTCAACTCTGATTGCAAGTGTGGCGATACCTAGGACCTATATATGAGTATCGTTTGTAAAATTTCCTTTAGACAAGAATCTATCCAGTAAATTAAGTCAACATCCGACCAAATTAAGGAGGCCGACCAAGGTTAACCTCAACCAATATACAAGTTATAATCTCAACCAAAGTAACGTGTATCGATGGGATGCACCCGCAGATTCTTCTTTGATTAACTTATCTCGATAGGTTATTTTTAAGCAACGGTTCCAGGTAGACTGGTTGGCAAGCCATTTAAAATGACGACCATACAAATACTCTCAACATTATTCTTAAGTGAATTAACCCAAGTCGAGTTCTCCGCATCCTGGTCGAAGAGGTGTGTTGGTCGACAGTTTCCATTAGTCAGGCAGTCGACGTAGTAATACATAACTAACAGAACCTGTGACTTTTTTGGAAGCCCGTGCTAGCCATTTGCGCCAGGCTTGCTTGGCTGTTACTTCAAAGTTTAGGGTTGGTGTTGAAGTCACCAGTAAAAGTATGATAAGATTAGAAGACTCATAGAAATCCTTCTAAAAGTTAAGAAGAAGAATTCAGTTCTTGTAGGGGAGAAGAGCCTGAAGCAATAATTCAACTCAAGGTCGGCTGCATTGGTCAACGACAGATTTGATCAACGACAAACTTGTTCGACGGATGCATACTTTAACAAAAAGTAACTTACATGTTTACATGACTGCATACTTTGAGATATGTATATCTTCGACCAAAACATAACTTCAGCCATGGACTAATTTAAGGGAACATCAACTGAATATGCATTTGGATCAAGAACATACTACTCCATCTCTTCATTGGATCGTTTGGCATAAGTCTACGGCCTATTGTCCATTCATGACCATCTCCATCAAATTCTCTAGCTGCGATATCAACGGTTTGCGCATAAAAATATGGTCGAATTGCTGTCCGGGAGTGGTTCTATGTGAATAAAAGAGAACATGGGCAGCCTGAGGAACATTATTTATTGCTCGGCATCTTGTCATTGGAGTCAACACAACTCTACAAGTTCAACCGTAACAACTCTGTCGACAAAATTTATATGTCGACCAAAATTAAAGCCGTAACCGTCAAAAGAGAAAAAACACGGAAGAAACATGCCAAAGCGAAAAAACACGCGGCAAGATTCCATTGGATCCATAGACAAGGAATCTTTCCAAGGTGGAAGGTCACGCTTCTAGTTGGTGAACACCTACGGCGTAACAAGAAAAATATATAATCCTAAAGTATCATCCTATGATAAGCATTACTTGTCGAAACTCAATATAAAAGTACTGTTGGGTCTAATATATATGACAGAGATTTTAAATATATGTATATATATTTTTCTTAATACAATCAGTTCTCCATTCGACAGCTTTGGACTGTCTGTCAAGATAATTGACTGAGTGACACTATCGAGATAGCCAGGAGATAAAGTATAGTCAATGTAGAGTTCAAGTGTTTTCTCAAAATAACTTGGTCTTATAGATCGCAACAAGGGTTAAGGCTGCATGAAGTTCGTTGCATGGGTCTGCTCCGTCCTAGGTACATGTACAACACTTATCATTGACAGAAGATATATCAAATATCATAAAGAGATATTAGACCATTGAGGCCGTGTGAAGTATTCAGAAATGGATCTAGTTCGTTCAGGATATATAGGGCTTGTCAAAAGCAGAGATTAAGGGATGCGTTTGACCAGATTTGAGGGCTACAGACCCTTTGCGGTTTGCTAACTAAACAAGGGTTTCAGCAAAACGTTTGTGCATAAAATAATCCGTAGATATATTTTGATCTGTCAATAGATACGAAGATTAAATTAAAGGAATGTGTTCAACAGGCTTGTGAATACAGAGGTGAATTCATGTATAGAATTGCGAATACAGAGATCTAAGATCACGATCTGGGTCATGCTCTAAGATGGGGAAATCCAGGGGATTAATTTAAGCAAACATATAATGAATTCCTTATAAGCCATCGATCTGCGTATTCTAAGCAAGCATATAACCCAACCCATAGGATACATTGCAATCAATTACAAAATATAGATTTCCCCGCCTGTAGATAAAGGCTGTAACATTATTATACATAGAGAGAGAGAGAGAGAGGGAAAATCGATGGAGGGCGTGAGTCGATCCTTTCATGGGAGAGGTCACCCAGCCTGTAATTAAACATTGTAACATATATATTACATTTACACATAGAGTGATTAGACTGAAAACGAACCAGAGGTAATCAGTATCTGGATTTATGACTTTAGCCCTGCATTGCGATTGCTATATGATTACTACAATCAATTATATATAACTATATATTAATACCACCATTGATCATACCAATATTTGCACTACCAAATGTTGATTATATATATATAATACCTCAATCGAACCATACCCAGATCGCACAACAATTATGGGGATCGCTACTCACATCTTGCAAAGATTGCCATCTTATTGGAGTGATCACAACTCTTATCGTCGGGGTCTTGTCTTCCTATAACTATTACAGAGATCGAGCATCCTATGCAACTCTACCATGGGCGAGAGTTTTCTTCCCTTACTACAGATATATGTCAAAATTCATCTTCGGTGATGATACCAAAATAAAACTTTGTTTATAATGAAATAAAACTCAATTTAAAGGAGCAAATAGAACTCCCTTTTCATAGCGCTGGATGAAATGAACCCATTATTTATTTCCAACATTTATATATATACTAACTCTAAAAGTGGGTGGTTCCTTCCTTTGTTGAGACTCGTCTTCAATCAAACAACCGGGTGCTAGGCTATCATCACCAAGTGTCCAGGACCAAAGTCATATCACATGTCAAGCATCGACAACACCAACACAAGGCGCCACATGGAGGGAGATTTCAAAAGGATTGCACTATGCGTCACTGATTTTGGGCATGTAGCGGTAACAAGATAGAGGTCAGATAAAAATGTTTGCACAGAAATCGAATGAAGGATAGATTGGGTTCCAATACCATATCAGAAATTAAATGTTCGCTCGGTCAAAGAACATAGTGGATTAAAAGGAAGAATCTAGAATTCACTTAAACTGTGTTCGGTGGTCAGTTCTCTTAATTGAAGAGGAGAACACAGTTCGTCCCTTTCTTGCTTGACACACCGAGATCTACGCTCAGTTAACAAGAGTGGAGTCACACGTTTGATCATATGCCCAGCGTGACGAAGCACCTGTAAAGGTGTGACCTGTTCTTGTACATAGTTACTTGATGTAATCTAGCAACGTTGTGGAAATAGGGTTCGACTCTGAACGAGACAGGAGGGACTGACCCGAACATAGAGGAATCGGATATGTGCAGAGGATCAATGCGTATCCAATCAATTAAAAATTTATAAGTTTTCTACTCAGTAATTTACACTGTGATGTAGTACGCATTCCTACAGTTTTTATAAAAGTCCAATCTAATACACAGTAATGTAATGCCCATTCCAAAATTACATTCGCCAAGTGAAAATAGACAAGACTATGATACAGCGACTTAATACTAATTTCAACAAAGATTTAAAGGGTAAAGACAGACAGAAAAATGAATCCCTTGATAAACCTAAATGCATATTCGTTCACCCTGATTACAGTCATTAATTATCAGAGGTTAAATCATTTAGCCTAAATAATTTCTAACATCAAAATTCACAAAGATATGATAGCATCAGCTCAAAATATATCTATTCCAACCAGCGATTTCAGTATCTAAACTCATGCATTCGTATTCACTACAGTTAAATTCGAAACATTATTTACACAGGAGTCTCGTCGAATGCAGTATCAAGGATTAAAACAAAAAGGGCAGAGACAAAGTTAAAAACAATAGCGGAATGTTGAGATTGTTGTTTTTTGTATAATATGATCTGTAATTTAAAACGCATACAGAGTTTTAATAAATATAGATCCACCTAAAAGAAAGTTTATTATTTAATCAAACAAGAATCCACTCGACAAACAAGGTTTGAATACACAGCTTTTCCCAAATCGCAAACAGAGTTTTGATGAATATAAAACCGTCTAAAAATAAATTCTCTAAGTTAATCAATCAATATTTCAGTTGGCGGACAGGGATTGAATAAGACAAGTTTACAAACAAAATTTTTGGCTTTCTGATCTACATATGCTATTTTCTTTTTTAGACTTAAATAAGTTCATTTCCAGAATGTAACCAAATTATAGCAGACTCTTAGAAATTCACTTTCTATTGAGTATACAGAATTTACTACTTTTTGTGAGCCATTCCACAATATAATTCAAAGAAGAATAACTGTTTAACATTTAGCAAAAATACTGAAACAACATGAACCTGATTCGGAAGTCGAACTTGAGGTCGAGTAGATAGTTGTAGCAGCGGCTGATTCGACTGTCTGGATCCAACCTTGACAAAGATACCAACAACCCTTGATATAAATATGAGTCCGGTGCCCTCAAGGCTCGACTAGCTTTGATACCAAATGTAGGGCTCCTCCTGTAGGGTCCTTCCTGCTTAACCTGAAACTCAACCACTTGATACAAAAGAGATTAGAAAGCATAATGACTAGATAAATAAACTAAATAAATGAATAACTTAGCAAATTAAAACAAAACATAACCTGTCAACCAATCCATCTTGTCCACTGTCGTCCGTTTCTTCCGTAGGATCCCTCCAGCAAAGCTCGTTTAACCATAGGCAAAGCAACCGTTAGCTTCGCCACCCAACCATAGGCTCATGCTTTCAGTCGCATGGCCTCCCTCGAGCTTTGGGTCGTAGAGCTCACACACAATAATCAAGAAATTCATCTTGGTATTCCCCCCCACCAAAATTTCCAGCCAAACCCTCAATAGCAGCAAGTCATAAACTAATCCAAAGTTACGATAGCCATCTAGGATCTGGGTGTCTTACCCATTCCCAATGTCTTCCTTTTAAAGGAAAAATCCATGCGACACATGTCGCTTCATGCATAGATATATATTTTATTAAATTTCTAATTTAATAATACTCACCCATCCATGTGTCAGTTTCTCTAGGAGATGCACCAACATTCCTAAGTTTGCTCATGTTTGTCCCCAAGATATTTCACTTAACTCCTAGATTTGTGGTGTAGGTGGAGTTGACTAGGTGTCCATGCCTAGGATTCCATTTTGCTCATAAATAAATATTTTTAATATTTTTAAATACTCAAAATATTCTTTCATGTGCAAATGCATAAATAACAATTTCTAATGTTAAAAGTACTAAAAATGCATTTTCCTAAGTAAATGCTCTAGGTGCAATTTATACGTTTTTAGGCCATTAAGTTAACAATTGTTTTTACTAGGATCCCGGTGCCACGCCATTGGGCCTCGTCGTTCCTTAATTCATTTCCCTGACATGGAACCACTCTGTTGGGTCTAGTATTCAATCGTTTCCATTTCCTAGCAAGGTACCACATCGTCGAGTCATTGCATCCATTCTTTCCATTCTTGGTAGGGTACCGCATCGTTGGGCCCTTCTGTCGCCATCCTTTTGTTTTGACTTGCGGGAACTTCATATAGGGATTTCAGGAGCCGTTACCTTCTATCCTCCGTCTACACGCTATTAGGGGACTAATGGCACTGAGGAGTGAGTCTATTCTCACTGCACACCCCCCAACTCGTACGTGACCAGCTTTGTCGTGGCCCACCTCGTACACCGTCATGCTTTCCTCTTGAGAAAGTGGATCAATGCTTATCTGCTCATGCCTGGTATTCCGTCGGAAGTCGACATCGGTGTCGCTCTCCCCGTGTGTGATTTATCTGTACTCTACGAACCTTCAATTCCTTTGTGTGTCTGTCGGTGAACCGTTTCACCTGTCACTACACACATTTCTCACAAACATATATTAGTAGTACTATCCTCAATTATCATAATTTGATTCATCAATATGCTACTTCGTTAAGCATTTATATTTTACTCATAACATTACTCATTCATCTAATCAGAAATGCATCTCGTCAATATTCATGTTCTTCATTCTCATCACATAATCACTCATACAGCTAGTCGTTAAGCATCATTCACATGTACATTTTCCATAATCAAAGTTAATCATTAAACAACATGTAATCATTCATTTACATCAACTATCCAGATACAAATATATCATTATTTATTGATTCACAATCAATCATAATCATGAACACACTCAAAATAAAATCAAAGGGTCATTTTATTAATGTTTCAATCAGTCGAGTTGTCATGACCCCTCCCATCAATCCGTTGCAAGGAAGGAAACATGACCAAACATATCGGGCTTATTTGACAATCTCAGCCCCATTCATTAGTAAGAAATTCATGGATAAATAAAAACTTCTGTGTACAAATTCATTCTTAATAAACACAGCGGGATTAATCACTATCTACACACCATTTCATCACGCATTCAACATACAAACAACAGTCATTAATTAAAACCTTGCAGAGCATAGAATCACCATAACTCAACCCACACGAATACTTATCTTAAAATGTAGTGTAGAATCATACTCAATATAAACACAAATGCCTACTGAATTTATACAACGGAATCAAAACATATTAACACACACATGGACTGGAATGCATCAGCCTATTTCTTCCAGTGTAGTGCCCCTAGACTACTGTAGACATTGAGGGCACCTACTGAGTCACCCTACTGTTTGAAACATTAATAAAATAACCCTATGATTTTATTTTGAGTATATTTATGATTACGATTGATTGATATATGTGCATTTGGGTAGTTATTGTGAATGGACGATTTCATGTTGTTTAACGATTAACTTTGATATGAAAATTGTACACATGAATAATGCTTAACGACTAGCTGTATGGTGATTATGTATTTGGCGACGAAATGTATATTTGATAAGATGAATGAGCAGTTTGAATAAATCATAAATGTTTAACAATGCTAGAGTTAGAAACCAGATGATGATTGTTGAGAACAGTGCTACTGATAATTTGTTGTGAGAAGTGTGGGTAGAAACAAGTGAGACGGTTCACCAATGGACACACAAAGGAACATGGAGGGTCGTAGAGTACGGGTAAATCACACACAGGGGAAGCGACGACGATGTCAACTTCCGACAAGAATACCACGCATGAGCAGATAAGCATTGATCCGCTTGCTCAAGAGGAATGCGTGAGGACGTACGAGGTGGGCCACGACGGAGCTGGTCACGTACGAGTTGAGGGGGCGCGCAGTGAGAACGGACTCACTCCTTAGCGCCATTAGTCCCTAGATAGCATGTAGACGGAGGATGGATGGTAACGATTCCTAAAATCCCTACAAAAGTTCCCGCAAGTCAAAACGGAAAGATGGTGGCAGAAGGGCCCGACGATGCGGTACCCTGTCGAGAACGGAAAGAATGGATGCAAGGACCCAACGATGAGGTACCATGCCAAGGAATGGAAACCATGGATGACTGGACCCGACGGAGTGGTGCCATGTCAAGGAATTAAAATTAAGGAACTAGGAGCCCAACGGCGCGGCACCGTGATCCTAGTGAGTTTGATTGTTAGATTAAACTGCATAAAAACTTAGGAGAATAACTCTAGATTATTACTTAGCAAATGCATAACAATAGCTTAGACATTTGCACATGAATAGTTATTTTGTTAAGCATTTAAAATAATAGAAATTATTATTTAGGAGCAAAATAGATTAGACACCTAGTCAACTAAAAGCTAGGAGTTGATTAAAATATCTGGGGGACAAACTAGAGCAAACTTAGGGATGTAGGTGCACTTCCCAGAGAAACTGACACTTGGATGGGTGAGTGTTTTAATTAAATAAATAATTAAAAATATTTATTTATGCATGAAGCGACATGTGTCGCAGGAGATTTCCCTTTATAAGGAAGGCTTAAGGAATGGGTAAGGGGCCCATAATTTGGACGATTGTCGTAATTTTCGAATACCTCAAAGACTTGCTGCTATCTAAGGGTTTGGATTAGAAATCCTGGTGGGAAGGGAAGCCCAAGCTGAATTTCTGAACTACTTGTGTGAGCTCTACGACCCAAAGCTCGGGGGAGGCCATGCGACTGAAAGCATGAGCCTATGGTTGGGTGGCGAAGCTAACGGTTGCTTCGCCAATGGTTAAACGAGCTTTGCTGGAGGGATCCTACGGAAGACGAAGGCGACAATGGACCAACCGGATCGGGTTGACAGGTTAAAGTTTTGCTTATTTTTGTTAAGTTATTCACGCTTTTCATTTTATTTTTCCAATAACTATGATGGCTAATTTGTTTGTATGAAGTTTTTAAAGTTTCAGGTTCAGTTCAAGGGGACCCTAAAGGAGGGGTTCTACATTTGGTATCAGAGCCGGACGAGCCTTGAGGGCACCGGACTCATTTTACCGAGGGGGTGTCGGTATCTTCATCGAAGGTCGGATCCGAATAGTTGATTCAGGCGCTGCAACAACGATCTACTTCATCTCGGACTCGACGAACGAATCAGGTTTAATGCTTCGTAAATTTCTAATTTATGTGTTGATTAGCAGTTCTGTGTAATATTTCTAATTGTTGAGTCATTTTGCAATTTCTGTGAATTAGTTCATTTTTTTTAGTAGATAGGAAACCTGGGAAATTTTTATAATTGTATATCCGCCATTTAAAACTCATAGAACGTGTTTTAACAAATTGATAGGTAACTTATTCAATTCCTTTATTAGATCCTATACACTCAAATTGTTTGCATCTTATTTCAGAATTTTTAAATTCTGTGTGATGTGATGAAGGGATTGAACTTTTCGTTGCATTCATTTTATATGCTCTACGTCTTCCATGAGAAAGACCATTGCTATTTAGATATGAACCACTGTGCTTTAATACTCTTCAGATCTGTTGTAAACCTTTGAACTTTTGGTTGATGAAGTCGAATTGATACTGGTATTGAACCATTGCATTCCAAGCGTTTCTTTTAAACTCCGTTTTCTTTATCCAGGACCGTGTGGAGATACTAAGATCTCAGGTCTGTAGCCTCACATGCTTTCTTTAGTCAACCCTGCATGGGGACATTGGGATCTTGGATCCAGAATCTCTTAAATTCAAATTAAATTGATGTTCCAATTAATCAGGTCTGCGATTTCTTAACCACAAGTTTGGTTCTCCAATCGAATCTTTGCGTTTGAATTAAATCTGATCGGAGTTTCCAGTTTTAGATTGTGAACCGTATTGATCCATTAATATCCTTGTGCCATGCTATGGGTCGAATCTCTGCGTTTCTTTACATATCGACAGAGATCTAGATTGGTTGTTCTTGCAATAATCCAGATCTGGTTATGAATAATTGAATCTACACTATGATTCTTCACCTCTCCGTCTTCTATTGAACTGAGTTTTTCGTTCTTCAATCGCTGCAATATTCGAGCTCTATTTATGAATTAATTTGGATCTACATTATGTTTCTCAATCTCTTCGATTTCTATTTCCGTGATTGACTGAGATCTTCGTTCCTCAATCTCTGCATCTCTCCCAATGTTGATAAAGATCTACATTGGTTAATCTTTGCGATAATCTATGATTTCATCTGTATTAATTGACCATTTCACATCTCCTGGGATGGATCCAGTCTGAAGATTTTATTTGATCCCACAGTTGGTTTAAACTTGTCCTTAAATTCTGCGAACCCAACTGAGGCCCCTTCGAAATATGAAGTTTGGCGTTTTCAATTTTGAAATTCACTGTATTAAATTCAGACTTTGGCATCATCTTAGTTCAACGTATAACATGTTGGAACTGAGTTTGGCATTTTCGATTTTAAAAGTTCACAGTAATTGAAATTCAAACTTGGCGTCATTTTGGATTCAAACTTATAAAATGCTGGACCTGAGTCGTGGTGTTTGACTTCAAAAAAATATTCATAGTACTCAAAACCCAGACTTGGCGTTTATCTTAGTTTCAAATTCATAATTTTCTGAGTTGAATCTTGACGTTTTTATTGTTAAAATTCATGGTATCCAAAGCCCAAACTTGGCGATTATTTTAGTTTCAAAATCATGACGTACTGAGTTGAATCTTGACGTTTGATTTTGAAAGTTCATAGCATTTTAATTCTAGACTTGGGCATTTGTTTTAGTGTCAAACTCATAGAATTTTGATGACCTTTCGATTCTGGAAAATCTACGAAAACTAACCTTTGTAGATACCCTCGATATAAGCAAAACTTACTTTACGATCCCTTATGAGCCAACCTTGTGCGTGAATCTCTCTTGAGAGATCTGTCAAACAGATTAGATATCTAATGAGTCCACTTCCTGCATAAGTTCGATCAATCTGACATTGTATCGGCGCGCAGTAATTAATTCCTTGAAAATTTGTGGCTTTTAAAATTCACCGTATTATAATCCAGATTTTGGCGTTATTCAGTATCAAACTTCTGATATTTTGTGCGTTTGCAATTTTTTTTAAAATCCACAGTATTGTAATCCAGATTTGGCGTTTTCAAGGCCTTAACCGAAACCGATCTGAAGGAAGAAGAGTTATTTAAGTCTTGTTAGTAATCCTCCCTTTAGTCGCAGGTGTATCTACCGTCGATGAGATATTTCTTCTTGAAGTCTCAGTGATTAGTTTTTGTTATGTAAAAGCTGTATCCTCTTAAGCGTAAGTCATATTAATTATAGTATTTTTCTTGTGGCATTAATTTATAAGAATCTTAGTAATACATGGAAGTATTTTACCCTATAGGTTGTATCTAGATACATTGGTAGTTAGCGAGAATATCGGAACTTAATGTTATATTGGTATGTTTCCTTCAGTTATGTTTAGATGTACTTATGAAAATAATACGATGATCTTATTCAAGAATTCATGCCGTGTGTGTTCTCTAGATCAGTTCACCTATGTTCCACTAGTATGACGTGGATTACTGTGTACCCTCCTTACTCGCCAGCAATTGTGCCTTGTCTTACTCGCTGTGAAAGTTGACAACTGTAGAGATATCTATATAGGGCAATCGACGATTAACTAGAGAGTCGGAAGTTACGATTCCAAGTATTAGTTTATGAGAGAGTGTGTGCTGGTAGTTTAGAGGGAACCGAATATTTATATGCCAATTAGTCATAATGAATTTCTCCATGTTTTTATTGCTTATAAGTCGATTACATAAGCCATATAACTATAATATGTATTCTCATATTTAATTAAAAGTTTTGTTAATTGATATTTGGATTCATGAGTCATGTAACTAAAATATGTATTCTCATATTTAATTAAAAGTTTGGTTAATTGATATTTATTGCATCAAGTCGAAATTATAAGCCATGTAAACTTAATGTGTAAATCAATTAAAGAATTTCAAGCTTTTGCCTTATGAGTATAGGTATTTGATGATTAATAAAGAAGTGAACCACACATAAGACTTATATTTATAATATAAATATCCTTGAAATAATGATAGTCACTAATGAATTTAGGATATTATTTTGGTGCAATCGAATAATTAATCTAGCTTCTTTTATCTTAGAATATACATAGATGCATATAGAATAGTTAAGTAAACGTGTGGAAGACTCATTTTTAAATATTTAAGTTTTACTTCCTATTATATGAAGGATTCATTCATTAATAACTATTTTATTACAAAGGAGTATAGGAGAGTGCCTTCGGATAGTTAGTCAATCATTTAGATAATTTATATGTACATGTTAAAGAGGAAGGATTAGGTCTTGTCTAAATTACTTGGGACTATGACATATGATTGTTGAATAATTTATATGTGCATCGTGGAAATGTTGTGAATAAGTTTATACATCTACATTAAGTGTAATTGTCCATTTTAAAGATCATTTCATAAAAGGGGAAATTATCCAAATAGTGATGTTATAGGTGTACATTGTGTGAAATCATTCTAATAAAATTCTATGTACAAAAATGATGTTATGGTTAAATTATATTTACGTGCATGGTAGAATTGTTATGAAAACCATTTAGACTTTAATTAATATTACACGGTTGATGCTTTTGCTTGAAGAGTTTAAATCCTTAGAAGGATATCCTAGTATAAAAGAATGTAGAACATGAGTGTACCGGTGAACTTCTCACTTTAGCATTTTTCAACAAAAAAAAAAAAAAATTACTACATACTTTTGAATGCAAAATCTTATGAGGTATTATCAACGTGTACAAGATTAGATTTTGTAGTACATGTAAGAGTTCTTATGGTTGAAAGATCACAATTACATTTATACCATAGATACATTCACACTTAATATGATTTGGAATGTAGGTATTATTATATATCATTAAATACTTTATATGTTAAAGGTTGGAATGTAAGTATTATTATATGATATTTAATATGCACAGGGTTGAGAATTACCTTGCTCTTAAGGATTCCTATGGTTAGAATCCCCATGGTACTTATAATTACATTTGCACCGATGTGTCTTATGGATAAGTTACATATGCTTTAAGTAGTATATTACCTATGAAAAGTTAGAATCATTGGGCATTGTGGCAGGGGGAATGGATTAGATAGGAATTTCAAAGTATTACTTGATTTTGTTCTATGATTCACTTCTGAGGAAAACACCAATCTTTAAATTCAAAACCATGTCGTACGGTGATTATGAATCTTATAGATGGGAAACCTGAATGATTCTTTAGATGGATTTCAGTAAGCTAAGGAAGAGAAGATGATATGTATTAAATGATTTGTTTAAAGTTATGGATTAAAGTAACTAAATCATGAGCTATGATTGTTATGCTAATTATGGTTCTATAAAAAGATTGGATACTAATGGTGATAATTGTCTTCCAAGCTAAGTTCATGACCTACACTTGATATGAAGGATGTTAGTACATTTTTTTATTTTTATTTTTTTCTTGCTCATGAGAAGAGACCCTACATTTGGTTTCGTTGGTGATGCATAAAGATCGACATAGAAAAGTCAAAGATGCGGTTTTTACTTCTTCATCCTCGGCCAGAATATTTCAAGCTTCTCAGACAGGTTAGAATTATTCTCCTCTAAATTTGCTAGTATGTAAGTTTGAATGGTATTCAAGGTTCATATACTTTGATGATGAATTGTGCGTCAAGAATTTTATCAATTGGTTGTAAATGCTTATTTTATGAAATCAAGGCGATGGCTTTGCAGGTATGCACTACTAGTTTGTAATTTTGCTTTGAATTGTGAAAAGAGAGAAGTTAAACTTACTTGAATTATAGAATCTTAACTGTGCTTAAGTTAGGAAGAGAAGAAAACCTTGCATAACGTTGTTTATAAAAATCTGAGATTATACTAAGTAAATGGCACTCCAATATTTAATTATACTTTGGATTATGAGAAGAGAGAGGTGGCATGTAAGATAAGTTTAGTAATGGTTAAGGTATGTAGTGAAGAACTGAATTGGGAAGGGTAAATTCTTATTTTGAAATTCAGACATTGTTGTAAACATGATAGTTATACGTAACTATAGAGAAGGAAGAAAGTGATTAGGAAAGATTGATCTCTTAGCTAAAATGTAATCATGATGCTAACTAAGATCAACTAATGTTGGTTGGGTTACATGAAAGAAATATGGGTGATCTTGGCCATTGTTGTTGAATACATATACAACAAGTGAAATAGTAACAATTATAAAGAGCCTAAAATATGCCAACTAAGAAAGGAAATGGTCGATTAGAGATTGTATCGATAACTAGAGAAAGGAACAAAGACCGGAGATATTTAAAACTTTCCCACATAGCCATGATGAGTAGACAAGTAGATGGATATATATGTGGTGAATTTACTATATGATAAAATAAAATAAAAAATCGATAAATTTTGACTAACAAGATACCAAGATACTCAGATTGACGATACTTTAAGAGATTGTTGAGGGAGCGAAACAAACTTAAAAATTTGAAAATGAGATATCAATGTGATCGGTATGACGAGCTGACCTCAACGACAACTAGCCATCGAGATGAAACTCGATGGGGTTAAGAAAACACACATTGTACGAATTGATGAAACTAACGAAGTGGTCTTACGATGACATGAATGATGAAATGAGGTAAGGGTGTGACAATCTCATTAACCTCGAATGATGATACTGATGAAAGGACTAACAGATAGATTTTAATATGTTCGACTAAATCGTTAAGTTCCGGCCCTAGGAATCCTATCGAATTGAGAACCAACATTTTGGGATTCGGAAGTGGTCTTATGGAATTTGGATTGGGACAATTTGAGGGTCTCTCCTGATTTGTTAAAACCGTGATTATATCTTATCGAATATTTTATGATGTTTACCTTCTCAGGAGGATAACCAAATAGATTTGAATCCTTGTTTGGATTTGTTATGTTTATAAATTATTGGGTGGCTTTTGATGCAATGGAGCTTGTTGAAAATTTGGACATCATGGACCTTCGTGAATGAATAAGAGATATAGAAAATCTAGTTGGAACTGACAATTATGGAATGTATTATCGAATTGATATGATACGAAGTTACGATTAAGTTCCTGAGGGTGTATTGTAACCATACTAGATGATATTGGAGCTAATGACTTTAAACCACTTGTGCTTATAGCCATGATTATTGGAGAAAACTAGAATACAATGACATGGGGATGAGAATATAAAAAAAAAAGATAACGCCTAGCGTCGAAAGTACAAGAACAAAAAAAAATTTAACTTCGAGACGAAGTTCTATTTAAGAGGGGGTGTATGTAATGCCCCTAGAATGACTGTGGACCTTAAGGGCACCTGTCGAGTGACCCGGCTGAAAAAATTCGATATAATGGTCTCTTGAGCCTTGTTATGTCTTAACTGATTGAGGAAAACCTGAAGATGGGAATGACGACAATAATTGATAAATGAATTAAGGAATTAAATTATACATGTGGAGTGGGATAATTGATTGATTACATCTTGCTTAATGATTAGCCCTGTTTGATCAAGTCAAAGTCCAGTAAGACAGTTACAGTCCTAGCTCTACGATTTGGGAGGACGCAACTGAGATGTGTCATAACTTTCCATTTTTATTCTGAACTTCGGGACGAAGTTCTAAATAAGTAGGGGTGTATGTAGTGCCCCTAGACTACTGTAGACATTGAGGGCACCTACTGAGTCACCCTACTGTTTGAAACATTAATAAAATAACCCTATGATTTTATTTTGAGTATATTTATGATTACGATTGATTGATATATGTGCATTTGGGTAGTTATTGTGAATGGACGATTTCATGTTGTTTAACGATTAACTTTGATATGAAAATTGTACACATGAATAATGCTTAACGACTAGCTGTATGGTGATTATGTATTTGGCGACGAAATGTATATTTGATAAGATGAATGAGCAGTTTGAATAAATCATAAATGTTTAACAATGCTAGAGTTAGAAACCAGATGATGATTGTTGAGAACAGTGCTACTGATAATTTGTTGTGAGAAGTGTGGGTAGAAACAAGTGAGACGGTTCACCAATGGACACACAAAGGAACATGGAGGGTCGTAGAGTACGGGTAAATCACACACAGGGGAAGCGACGACGATGTCAACTTCCGACAAGAATACCACGCATGAGCAGATAAGCATTGATCCGCTTGCTCAAGAGGAATGCGTGAGGACGTACGAGGTGGGCCACGACGGAGCTGGTCACGTACGAGTTGAGGGGCGCGCAGTGAGAACGGACTCACTCCTTAGCGCCATTAGTCCCTAGATAGCATGTAGACGGAGGATGGATGGTAACGATTCCTAAAATCCCTACAAAAGTTCCCGCAAGTCAAAACGGAAAGATGGTGGCAGAAGGGCCCGACGATGCGGTACCCTGTCGAGAACGGAAAGAATGGATGCAAGGACCCAACGATGAGGTACCATGCCAAGGAATGGAAACCATGGATGACTGGACCCGACGGAGTGGTGCCATGTCAAGGAATTAAAATTAAGGAACTAGGAGCCCAACGGCGCGGCACCGTGATCCTAGTGAGTTTGATTGTTAGATTAAACTGCATAAAAACTTAGGAGAATAACTCTAGATTATTACTTAGCAAATGCATAACAATAGCTTAGACATTTGCACATGAATAGTTATTTTGTTAAGCATTTAAAATAATAGAAATTATTATTTAGGAGCAAAATAGATTAGACACCTAGTCAACTAAAAGCTAGGAGTTGATTAAAATATCTGGGGGACAAACTAGAGCAAACTTAGGGATGTAGGTGCACTTCCCAGAGAAACTGACACTTGGATGGGTGAGTGTTTTAATTAAATAAATAATTAAAAATATTTATTTATGCATGAAGCGACATGTGTCGCAGGAGATTTCCCTTTATAAGGAAGGCTTAAGGAATGGGTAAGGGGCCCATAATTTGGACGATTGTCGTAATTTTCGAATACCTCAAAGACTTGCTGCTATCTAAGGGTTTGGCTTAGAAATCCTGGTGGGAAGGGAAGCCCAAGCTGAATTTCTGAACTACTTGTGTGAGCTCTACGACCCAAAGCTCGGGGGAGGCCATGCGACTGAAAGCATGAGCCTATGGTTGGGTGGCGAAGCTAACGGTTGCTTCGCCAATGGTTAAACGAGCTTTGCTGGAGGGATCCTACGGAAGACGAAGGCGACAATGGACCAACCGGATCGGGTTGACAGGTTAAAGTTTTGCTTATTTTTGTTAAGTTATTCACGCTTTTCATTTTATTTTTCCAATAACTATGATGGCTAATTTGTTTGTATGAAGTTTTTAAAGTTTCAGGTTCAGTTCAAGGGGACCCTAAAGGAGGGGTTCTACACAAATTTTCAAAATTCGCGCTCCCAAAACCCGAAACCTGACAACCCGAAAGCCGAAAATTGCGAGTTCAAAATTTCGGAAATCCAAACAGAAATTTTGAAAATTCATGTTCCCGAAACCCAACAACCCGAAAGCCGAAAAATTGCGGGTTCGGAATTTCGGAAATCGAAACGCAAATTTTGAAAATTCGCGTTCCCGAAACCCGAAACCCGACAGCCCAAAATAGCGAAAAACACCTGCGTTTCCTGTAACTTTCGGGGTTCATAACTCCCTTGTCCCTTGGCCAAATGATGCGAGTGTGGTACCGTTGGAAATCTGTTGGAGATCTCTATGCAATGGTGTGATCCTCTCCCACACCTAAGAACTCTAACCTTATCATTTTTTCAATCAAAAATGTCGCCCCAACTTCACCAATACTACATTAAAACCATTCTGTTACTTCCCTGTAACTCACAGTTTGGCCCAAACAGCCCCAGTGCTGCAAGCTGGGCTCTGATACCACTCTATCACATCCCCTTCCATCAATCCGGTGCAAGAGAGGGAAACATGACTAACATACCGGGCTTATTGACGATCTCAACCCCATTCAAATTCACTAAGAAATGCGTTGTTAAATAAAACTTCTGCATACATATTCATATTTAACAAGCACAGTGGAATTAAACACTATAGATGCACATAGTTCATCATGCATTCAACATATAAACAACATTCATTAATTAAGACATTACAGGACATAGAATTAACACAACTCAATTAATAAACACAACGGAATAACCATAATAACATACATGCAAAAGGAGATGCATCACCCTATTTCCTTCAGGCAGAATAGTGAAACAATCACAGAATAATCAATCTCATTCTCATGCTAATTGCACAGGCTTCATGCCAACTAACTTAAGATAATCATTTCATCCAAGTAACATGAACAATTTAATATACAGGACAAACCACAGAATGAACATCATTCAACCACAGAGAATACTTATCTTGAAATGCAAACATCCAAACAACTGGCTACGTGAAAGCAACGTTCCACCCAACCATAGATATCTGTCCAACCTATATTCTTTCAGTTGAGAGATCACCCCTGAGCTGGGTTGTGTATCCACTAAGGAGGAACTAGACAAGCTCACTCACAGCCAAGGATTCACTCAAACGGTCATGCTAAGCCAGCACACAGTTGGGTTTATCAAGCATGCAATATGAAAATGATGAGTATGCTAAGCCAGTGAGCTCAACCACAGAGCTACAGACATCTCAATCTAAATTCAATTAAACCCATCCTCTGTTCAAACATCCACACTTAGATTTCTCACCATTCTGGCAACAAATAACTCAATCCCGTCACTGGGTTTGGGCTATCAAAACTGGGTTTTCCAATGGATTTCGGGGTAGCTAGTGCTCTCAAATTCGCCCCAAGGTTCATACTTATGGATCCCCCATTGGATTTCACTGTCAAATACTAAATCTAGGCATTTTTTGCTCTTCAAAACCGGGGTTCTTTCACAGTTGTGATTTCTGGCTTTTGCTCACTGCTGGAATTCGTTTTTGAATGAAAATTGATGCTGCCTCCTTCCACAATGGAATGGGAGTGAGTAAAAAGCAATCCCCATGAGGTAGAGTGACTTGTGGTACAAGAAAACAGAACCCATACTCTGCCATACGAATTTTTGGGCTGCCCATGCTCCATTGAAGCCATGGACTGAAAGCTTCAACCACTTCCTTACAATAGAATCAAATGTCAGCAAGGAAAGTCAAATGGGTTCTCAAGGTGACATATGGCAGCCTATGGTTCAATCCCACAGCCCCCTCACCACTTCCTAGTGGATACACATGGCCTCTTCTCATTCATTGCCTCCATAACCAGTTTTGGTATTTTATTGCATGATGTTTATTTACATCATTTTTACAATGTTCCATGGCTAAATAGCACATGGGTATCATAATGTCTAATACTTGCCTTTTAAATAAAATTCGAGCTTCCACTAGCGAGGCCTTGGTCTTGAGCTCCACGCTAGGTAACATACATCACCTGTATACAATATTTACATTAAAAGCTAATATATCCTAAGGGTCAAAATGGGGTATTACATCACGTGTATAGGGTTTTTAGAAGAAAGGAAAGTCTTCAAGGTGACACCTCACTCTCTAAAGCTTTAGGTGAAGGACTTGTGTCTTGCATTTACTGACAATACATGTAGTATTCGCTTATGAATGTTCTACACTATCATTGTTTCACAAAGTGGTAAACATAGTTTCTTTTTCTAGCTACCTACATGGGTGACTGCAAGTGGGAAGTACTTGTGCTACCTTAGGTAGACATATAATCATCCACCTCTTCTACATTGGAGGGTACTCATCCACTGGAAGGTACTTGCACCTATGATGTTAGGGTGTGAGGGATTACTATAAATTTCTCTCACCTCTTTGTTGGTGGATTGATGCCCTACCCTTGAAAGAGTCATTTGAGCCATTGGTTTTCCTATTGATATCCTAGTTTTTGTTAGGAGTGTATTCTTCATTTTGTGTATAGTTGGTCATATTCCATTTATTTTTATTTCATTGAAATCTAACTATTCACGATGCCCAATATACCGACCTTCCAATATCGAAAAATTAATGGTATTTCTCCGTTGAGGATGAACCACCGTCCATTAGATGACAAGTCAACTCTTTCATAGAGGGTACTGAAACCATTGATTTTGAAGTGACTCGGTCATAGTTTACCAAACAAACGTTGAAGTTGTGAATGAAGGTTTTGTGCCATGCATTAATCCTCCTTTACCCAACCTTTTCAACCCCATACTCATACAATTGAACAAACTATTGGTGCTTATTTTTCACTCTTTTCTATCATGTCACCATGACAGACATTAGTGCAACATCTTGTACCATTCAACCTGTCTTGGCTTTACCTGATACTTTGAAAGGGACCACAATAAATCCTCCCCCACCTTCCATTAGTGGGATAGATAATCCAACCACCATGCGTACTACATCAAAATCATTCCTCTGGGGAATTCCATCTATGCCATGTTTCCACTCGTGGGTCAATCCAATGTTATCTAGTTGTTTCCTTCAACGCAACCACCCACATCTACATTTATCTTTCCTAGCGGGAAACAATCTATATTTCAAGCTAGAGGTGGTTTTCCTTCTACTTCTAGTATACCTCCTAGTAGCCTAATCATTCCTAATGTTGGATTCCCTTTTGATTGGAATACCTAAATTGGGGTTAGTTCTACCCCTCATATTGGAGGAAGTAATGTTTCTATATATTTTCCTTTTCCCAAGAGTAGTAATGCTTCTGGTGGTTTCCCTTGTCTCGGAAGTACTAATTTTTTTTGGATGTGTTCCTTACCCTACAACAATCCCTCGCCTTGGGGAATCCATATCCCTACAAGTCAATTTTTTAGAGGGGGTTTCCAACCAACTCGGGGAAATTATGTCCCTAGGGGAAACAATTTTCCTAGGGACATTCATTTTCCTAAGGGTAGCCATGCCTTCGGAACCTCATATACTACTTAAGGCCCATATATGGAAGGACCTTGCAGTCCATCTAATATCAATGCTCAGTTACCTTTAACAAAAAAAAATATTTTCCAATATGCAATTTCCTTTTTTGGTGACAATAGATTTGTCAATTTTGTCAAAGTTAACAAATGATCTCGTTTTACATAACCCCTTATGGTGTAATGTCTCTATCTCTGGTAAAAAAATTTATTTCTCAATTTTTGTCTATCTTGCATGTTGACACTACCTAGAACCTAAACTGATCCCCGCAATGCAACCTAGAGTATAAAAAAGGCATGGTGAACCACAAGGGGGAGAGTATTTAAGTCGTAAAAGTCGCAATAGTCTTTGACTTGGTTTAGAGTTTTAAACCTAAGTTAAGTTAAGTAATTTTATGGTCTATTTCTTTATGCGATTATATCTAAAAATTAGAGCATCCTTTAAAGCGATTTCAAATTTAAGTCTCATAACCAGTAGTTAATACATGTGTAGATGTATTAATTAGCGTGGGTTTATGTGCATTATTATTGAGAACATATAATTGTTTATATGTTTATGCATTTGTATAAAAGTAGATATTTCATATGAATTTACTTTTATAATTATATATATGCATATATTTTAAATTTAAATGTATACTTTTACCCAACTATGCAAAAATACATATATATATATATATATATATATATATATTATGTTTCTATATATATATATATATATATATGCTTTTATGTGATAATACATATATAGGTATATATGTACTTTTTTTTAACTATGAAAGTTAAATTTAATGTTTATGCTACATTTTATTTTCATTTATATGATGAAATGCATAAATTATATGCTCATGCTTTTGTAAAAGGCATCCATCTTACTTTATATTTATATATATATATATATATATATATATATATATATTGGTTATCCTTCCCATATAAGAATATATATATATATATATATATATATATTTGTGGCTAGGTTTTATATAAGAGGACCTATAATATATTAAGGGGGCATCCTTTACCATGTGGGGGACATATGTGTTCCTTGTTCGAGCGTTTTGGTTGAACACTTAAACATATTTTATTTTATGAGCAATTATATATATTTATACTTTTTTTGGATTGGCATTTATTCTTCTAACCTCTAACCTAGTGAGGAGAGAGGAGTGGGGAACACTCTCACGCTTTTGGGGATTGAAAGGAGAAGAAGGAGGGCAAGGGATTAACCTCTGCAAGCAGTAAGTGATCGAGGAAGAAAAAAAAAAGAGAGAAAAGGGGCTAACCTCGGTGAGAATTTTTGAGGATGAAGCTGGAACCGAGAGGGTGTTTTCTTGATCGAGAGAGAGTTAGGCTGCAAATATTAGAATGGGGAAATAACGTGGGAGATAGTCGCAAGGAGTAAAACCTATAAGTCATCCCTTGATTTTCCCACAACTATGAGTTTGAGCGAAGCCCTGAGGGCACGACCACATAAGGGCATAGCCAGGCTTGGGACATTTCTTTTCCTTTTGTGATCGAAATGTTGTTAAAACTAGGATTGAGGTTACAAGGCCTTCAGCTACAATGTTTATTATAGTACCAGAATGCTGAGAGACCATAGGTGTGTTCGCGCGCTGAGCACAGTCTAGTTTCTTTTATTTTCAAATGCATTTCAAAGTAGAGACATAAGTTTGAGGTTAGGTGGAGAGGTTGGGCATTTCTGTGAATGGAATCAACCCATGCATTATATTTTGTTATCTTTTTTTTTTATGTTTATAACCTTAGAGAGGTTGGGCGACCTACTTCAATGGAATCGACCCCTGCCTTGGTTGGAAACCCTGTCCTCACAATTTTGCTCAGCCCCGAGTTTTGTCACTTCCTGAGGTAGCGTGGGAGTAGGAGTCAAACGAGAGCTTGATGCTCTACTCCATGGGGTTACTACTGCATAGTTTCTTTTTTATCTTGTTTCTTACTATGGGAAGAGCCTCTATCGGCCTCTTCGTTCCACCTCTGCGCAATTATCGACACCCGAGAGGTTACTTTAGTTTATTTATGGAATTGCGGGGCAAAGTGGTGCTCCAGCAGGCTAACACCTTACATTGCCACCATCATACTTGCATCCTTATACTCCTATAGATGGATTGGTAACTCTGCCATGCTTCCACCGAATTATTTAATCCTAAGTATGCTTTTACTTTACGGCCAGATCATACATCATATGCTAAGATGAAGGCACAATTCCTGGAGGTTGTCGATCGACGTGTAGATACATGCCGAGGCAGCATGGGAGAGGAGAGGGAAGCTCTGGATCCCTCCTAGTCCTTGTTTCCTGTCTACGAAAGCATGTATGCAGAGACAGGGCTTGAAGTTTGGAGCTCTGCGTAGTAAATCGCATTGTGGATATATATATATATATATATATATATATATATATATATATATATGGGTTATAACATAAACCTCCTCCTTGGCTAACCGCGCAATGACTGGGAAAAAATCCCTAGCTGCATTGGTATATAACATTTTTTCTTTTGATGGTAGAGCATTTGTGTACGCAGAGTTTGGGAGGCCGGTTGCATTGCATATGGTTTAGATCTATATATATATTATGCCATGGTTTTGTTACGACATATATATATTGTCATGGTTGTGTGGTATGTAGTTTATGCAATGGTGGTATTGCATATGGGTAACATACATATATTTATACAATGGTTACAATTTTAGATAAATATGGTATAAAGTGTATAGGCTATATATATTACATACAGATCGTTATGTTTTATATACCTTGTATAAAATGGTTATATATATATATATATATATATGTATACAACGATTTATATTGTATATAAATCATATAAAATGGTGATGTTATATATATATATATATATATATGTATGTGTGTGTGTGTTGTATAAAATGGTTAATTCTTATATATTTTATACAATGGTCACATTTTATATAAATTACATAAAATAGTCATGTTTTATATGTTGTATAAAATGACTACGTTATATATCTTGTATGCATTGGGTGTGTGCATATGGTCGAGATATACATTTATGCCATACATGGTGGTGTTACATATATGTTTTAATGCATTGTTTGCTTAGGTAATAAATTTGTTTACATATATGTTGTATGCATTCCTAATTTGAGATGAATGTGGTATGCATTCATAATTTGTAATGAATTTTGTTTGCATTCATAATTGGAATGAATGTTGTATCCATTTGTGATTTTAAATGAAGGTTGTATGCATTCATAATTTGAATTGGATGTTGTAGGCATTCTTACATTGAAATAAATGTTGCATGCATTCCTAACTTTAATTGAATGCGGTATGCATTCGTAATTTTAAATGAATTTTGTATGTATTCATAATTTGAGATAAATGTTGTACATATTCATGATATTTGGATTACATTATTCTTATGTTACATGTTGAATGCATTATATGCATTGACTAAAATTTACATATATGATTTATGATGTTTGTATCGTATGATATCTTTTGGTTGCTTGTCGAATGCATAGGATTGCATGTCAAATGCACTTAGAAATGTTACCTACACTTGTTCATGATATATGAGCTATAATATGTCTTTTGGATTGCATGTCGAATGCATCTTTTATGTTCATTAACATGTTTATGATGCTCGTATCTCATGTTACCTTTTGATTGCATGTTGAATGATTTGAGTGCAAGTCGAAATGCTTGGATGGCTTGTCGAATTCACTCGTTATACTACTTCTGGTACGACTGCCATGAACGAAAGTCAGTAAACGCATGCATTATGTTGTGGGGGTATAGAAGATTAAGTCTGGAGTATAGCCTTGGGGCCTCTGAGAACAACACCACATATAGGTAATAGGTTAGGACACGAAAAGTGTCTAGGTAGGAGCACTACCTTTTGTTTTGTAGGAGTACTGCAGTAACCTCTAGAGTTATGTGTGATTAGTTCTAGGGTGACGAGAATTAAAACTCTCTATCGTATTTGTGGATCACCATGCCCAGCTCGGGGGTGGCCTTCGAACGGACTGAGTATAAGCCATCGAAGAGCCTACGGTTGGGTGGAGCATTACATTGCCCACAACATTTCCCCTTAATAAATATTTATGATTGTGATTCATTTTGATGTATCGTGATTAATGAAAAGACATCTAGAGTTTCTTTAATATATTTTATTGTACTAATAAATGTTGTAAGTATGAATCATGAATACACGAAGAAGAAGACGGGAAAAAAAACCCTTCTTCAATTCTACCAAGGTGGTAAGAAAAGTATGTTGGTTAAGTTATCATACTCATTGATATATATATTGACTCATCCCACTGTGTCTTTAATTGTATTCGATTAATGCAAGTGAAGAGTAATATCTATTATGTTTACTTCTTGATATATTCATGTAAAGTTGATTGGTAGATGGACAAAGGAAAGAGACTATATTTGTTTGAAAAAGATATTTCAGTACGATGCTAACCCTAGGGAAGAATAGTGTCATGCACATGCTTAAGGTTTTACCATTCCATGTCCTTGATGTGAGAACATATATTAGTAATTGTGTTTAATATGAGAGTTTATGATTGTGGATGCAATAGAAGAATGGTTAAGCTTATAATTCTTTTGAATACATGTGTAAAATCTTATGTGGACTAAGAATGAAACGTTACCTTAGATCAGTTTGCATGGATATTGATCTATGTAAGAGTATGTGTGAAAAGAACCTGTTTGTATGCATTTTGTAAATAATGTGAACGAGAATCATCAACATAACCTAGCCAAATATTCTTAAGGTTATGATTACACCTTTCGACATAGTCTACGGTTGACTTAGTATTCATTGGGTGTAAGAGAAAAACTTGACATGTTCTCATATTAATATATAGGTGCTTAACTTTGTCGGCATTGACTTAGGGTGAAATTAATAGCACATTTACATCTAATGGTTAGTTGAATTTCTTGTTAATGAAAACTATGACACCATGATGATTGAATATTATGTGCTTTTCCTACTTATGTGTTCAAAAAGGTTTTCCATTATGCATTAAAGATGTGTAGACAAGTTTTCTAAAGGTCGATTAAGTATGTAACTTATTGAATGAGTATCTTTGTATGAAATGGAATCTAGCACATGAATGTATGCTTGTACACTGTTGTATTTAATGTTATAATTACCAAGTATGTTTGAGTATCGAAATGATTCATTACTCTACAAGTATTCGTACCATGATATATCTTTTGTTATTTGATATAATGTTGAACAAGTATTGCTTGTTATTATATGGAAAGATAGGTGTATACCTTGGTTTATAACTATGTGAGATTTATGGTACATTGGCATGCTCCTGATGTTATATGACTCTAGTTAAGAGTGTTGTGTTAAATATAACGTTGAGTTATGGAACTAGCTTATTGTGTAGAAGGAGTGTTCTTCCATGTGGTACCTATTTGTCTAAATGTTATCCACTTGGTAGGTGAATTGATGATCGTACAATGGTTGAATTATGTTAATAAAAAACAAAAACAAATTCTCCCCATTTCCTCTTGAAAGTGACAAGGATTTTGGGATGTTACATATGGTATCAGAGCAAAGGTTCCTACTCTAGGACCTATAGGCTCATTTATGTTTGATGCTGCAACATAAATTTAGAGTTGCAAGGAAAATTAATCATGAAAAATGTTATTATGATTATGTTTTTATGATTGACTGTTGACATCCATGAGGCATTAACTAATATACATAATTGGTTGTTGTGTGCGAGGAATTGAACGCACAAATATAAAGGCTTGGCAGTTGAGAACCAAAGCAAATCAATGGCAAGAGAATCGCTAGACCAAGAGGATTTCGCAAAAATAACTATAAGTGAATATTTGTTATGGTTGTTAAATTTAATATATGGTTATGTGCAGTAGGCTCAACTTATAGCTTGTGGTGTCAAGCTGGTTGGCCATGATAGTGGCATTAGAGCCACAATGAGAACCAATGGTTCACTAATACAATGTTATGAGACATTGTTGCATGCACATGAGACATTATGACTGGAAAGTGGAAATATTGAGAGCATCAAGAGAAATTTAAAAGATAACTCCAAAACTAATAAAACCATCACCTTAACAAGACAAGCAAGAGGGGGGAGGGAGGTGCCCTGCATTTTAAAATAAAGCTAACTTAAAATTAAAAATAACACTAACTTAAAAGTAAAATAAAATTTTTACATATGTGTTGAGCATAAGCTCTGGAGCACATGGATTACATGGTCATGTGTTGAGCGTGATCTCTAGAGCACATGGACTACTTTATTATGTGTTGAGTGTAGGCTCTGGAGCACATGGATTACTTGGTTATGCGTTGAGAATAAGATCTGGAGTACATGGACTACTTTATTATGTGTTGAGCATAGGCTCTGGAGCACAAGGAACACCTACAGTTGGGTATAGGCTTGGCCACTTGATTGTGTGCGGGTAGGAGAACTACCCCAATAGCTGTTAGAGGTGGTTCCATGATTTTAATGACGAACAAGTCCCTGGAGCACTTTGTAACCTAGGAGCATTGGGTGAGTGTTGGGCATCGTCATGTGCATGATGCATGCCCTAAGGGGCATGGCATCGAGAAGGTGTCAAGTACCATTCTTATGCTTGGTGCACGCTGAGAAGGCTTGGAATTTTTTCTGGACTCAAGCGAGGAGGCTTGAGGGGAAAAAGAGTTCCTGGACTCAAGCAAGAAGGCTTGAGGGGAAATAGAGTTCCTAGACTCAAGCGAGGAGGCTTGAGGGGGAATAGAGTTCTTGGACTCAAGCGAGGAGGATTGAGGGGAAAAAGAGTTCCTGGACTCAAGTGAGGAGGCTTGAGGGGAAAGAGAGTTCCTGGAATTAGGCGAGTAGGCTTGAGGGGAAATAGAGTTGTCCTGGACTCAAGCGAGAAGGCTTGAGGGGAAATAGAGTTGTCCTGGACTCAAGCGAGAGGGCTTGAGGGGAAAGAGAATTTTCTAGAATTCAAGCGAGAGGGCTTGAGTGGAAAAACTTGTAGATCACCTGTTGATACATTCAACAATGCTATGACTGGTATGGTTATACCACAGGTACGCAAATGGAAAATTTTGCGGCAAAAATATGTTTATTTAAATTCATGTATATGTGAGTTAATAAATAGCTTAAGTTGAATTGAAAATACTGTGATGTATTTTGTATTGTTGAGATACTTGAATGTGTCGTAGAGTTTTTACTCAAATAAAATGTTATTGTTAAATGTAAAGAGATTGAAGTACATATAATGTTGTAGTTTAACATTGTATGCAGTATACTGATAGCATTATGCATGTATATTGTTTTCTTGCACATTGGATGTGATATGGTCACTTGGTGTGGCAGTTGTTGTTGTTACATGATAAGATGAAAGCACTTAGGGGTTCTAGTTATCTTTGTATTTCGGCGATTACAATTTTAGGCCGAAGTTGAACAACTTTAATATCACATTGCAAAACTTAATATGTGTATATTGTAAACTAATATGCAGGAATGCCAGCAAGACAGTGCAAGTTAAATAAACAAGCACAGTAAGATAGTAAATGATTGTGCATGGGAGCATGTGGGTCTGAAGTTTTATGTTTTATATTATGAAACTAACATGTGAACTAGGTGGAACTGGTATCAACATTGCAAAGTATTTGCAAATTCCCCAGATAGGGAGCAAAGCGATACGCGGGATAAGTATTGCAGGTATAAAAAAAACATATCTTTATGATGTTTTTGTGATAAGATTACTCTGTCGTTAATATATATTGGAAAGAGAATGTGGTTGCATAAGGTAGAAATGCAGGAAAGAAAGAGGCACAAATGAAATAGTGCCAAAAGTGACACAACACCGAGGACGGTGTTCTTCCAAGAGGGAGAGTTTTGTAATGTCTCCATCTCTGGTAAACACTTTTATTTCTCAATTTTTGTCTATCTTGCATGTCGACACTACCTAGAACCTAAACTAATCCCCGCAATGCAACCTAGAGTGTAAAAAGGGCATGGTGAACCACAAGGGGGAAAGTATTTAAGTCGTAAAATTCGCAGTAATATTTGACTTGGTTTAGCGTTTTAAACCTGAGTTAAGTTAAGTAATTTTATGGTCTATTTCTTTATGCGATTATATCTAGAAATTAAAGGAGCATCCTTTAAAACGGTTTCAAATTTAAGTCTCATAACCAATAGTTAATACATGTGTATATGTATTAATTAGCGTGGGTTTATGTGCATTATTATTGAGAACATATAATTGTTTATATGTTTATGCATTTGTATAAAAGTAGATATTTCATATGAGTTTACTTTTATAAATATACATATGCATATATTTTAATTTTAAATGTGTGCTTTTACCCAATTATGCAAATATATATATATTATGTTTATATATATATATATATATAAACATAATATATATATATATATAAACATAATATATATATATATATAAACATAATATATATATATATATATATATATATATATATATATGTTTTTATGTGAGAATACATATATAGGTATATATGTATTTTTTCTTTAACTATGAAAGTTAAATTTAATGTTTATGCTGCATTTTATTTTCCTTTATATGATGAAATGCAATATTATATACTCATGCTTTTGTAAAAGGCATCCATCTTACTTTTTATATATATATATATATATATATATATTGGTTATGCTTCCCATATAAAAATATATATGAATATGTATATATATAATGTGTTATATATATATATATATATTTGTGTCTAGGTTTTCTATAAGAGGACCTATAATATATTTAAGGGGACATCCTTTACCATGTGGGGGACATATGTGTTCCTTGTTTGAGCCTTTTGGTTGAACACTGAAACATATTTTATTTTATGAGCAATTATATATATTTATACTTTTTTTGGATTGGCATTTCTTCTTCTAACCTAGCGAGGAGAGAGGAGAGGGGAACACTCTCACGATTTTGGGGATTGAAAGGAGAAGAAGGAGGGCGGCGACAGAGGAGAGCAGGAAGGGTATTAACCTCTTCAAGAAGTAAGTGATCGAGGAAGAAAAATAAAAGAAAGAGAAAAGGGGCTAACCTCAGCAGGAAGTTTTGGGGATAAAGTTGGAACCGAGAGGGTGTTTTCTTCCTCGAGAGAGAGTTAGGCTACAAATCTCAGAATGGGGATCTAACATGGGAGATAGTCACGAGGGCTAAAACCTGTAAGTCATCCCTTGATTTTCCCACAACTCTGAGTTTGATTGAATCCACGAGGGCGCGGCCACATAAGGGCGTAGCTAGGCTTGGGACATTTCCTTTCCTTTTGTGATCGGAATGTTGTTAAAACTAGGATTGAGGTTGCAAGGCCTTCAGCTACAATGTTTATTATAGTACCGAAATGCTGAGAGACCATAGGTGTGTTCACACGCTAAGCACAGTCTGGTTTATATTATTTTCAAACACATTTCGAAGTAGAGACATAAGTTTGAGGTTAGGTAGAGAGGCTGGGCGTTTCTGTGGATGGAATCGACCCATGCCTTATATTTTGTAATCTTTTTTTTATGTTTATAACCTTGGAGAGGCTGGGCGACCTCCTTCAATGTAATCGACCAATGCCTTCGTTGGAAACCCTGTCCTCATACTTTTGCTCAGCCCCGATTTTTGTCACTGCTCAAGGTAGCGTGGGCGTAGGAGTCAGAAGAGAGCTCTGCTCCGTGGGGTTCCTTGTTTCCTGTCTACGAAAATGTGTATGCAGAGGTAGGGCTTGAAGGTTGGAGTTTTGCATAGTAAATCGCATTGTGGATATATATATATATATATATATATATATATTTCTGGGTTATAGCGTAAACCTCCTCCATGGCTGACCGCGCAATGACTGGGAAAAATATCATATGGTTTAGATCTGTATATATATTATGCCATGGTTTTTTTATGCATATATATATTGTCGTGGTTGTGTGGTATGTAGTTTATGCAACGGTGGTATTGCATATGGGTAACATACATATATTTATACAATGGTTACAATTTTAGGTATATATGGTATAAAGTGGATAGGATATATATATATATATATATATATATATATATATATATTTTGCATAAAGATCGTTATGTTTTATATACCTTGTATAAAATGGTTATATATATATATATTTGTATACAACAATTTATATTGTATATAAATCATATAAAATGGTGATGTTTTATATATATATATATATATATATTATATAAAATGGTTAATTCTTATATATTTTATACAATGGTCACATTTTATATAAATTACATAAAATAGTCATGTTTTATATGTTGTATAAAATGACTATGTTATATACCTTGTATGCATTGGGTATGTGCATATGGTCGAGATATACATTTATTCCATACATGACGGTGTTACATATATTGTTTAATGCATTGTTTGCTTATGTAATAAATTTGTTTACATATATGTTGTATGCATTCCTAATTTGAGATGAATGTGGTATGCATTCATAATTTGTAATGAATTTTGTTTGCATTCATAACTGGAATGAATGTTGTATGCATTTGTGATTTTAAATGAAGGTTGTATGCATTCATAATTTGAATTGGATGTTGTAGGCATTCTTAAATTGAAATAGATGTTGCATGCATTCCTAACTTTAATTGAAGCGGTATGCATTCATAATTTTAAATGAATTTTGTATGCATTCATAATTTGAGATAAATGTTTTACATATTCATGATATTGGGATTACATTATGCTTATGTTACATGTCAAATACATTATATGCATTGACTAAAATTTACATATATGATTTATGATGTTTGTATCGTATGATATATTTTCGTTGCTTGTCGAATGCATGGGATTGCATGTTGAATGCACTTAGAAACGTTACCTACACTTGTTCATGATATATGTGCTGTAATATGTCTTTTGGATTGCATGTTGAATGCATCTTTTATGTTCATATACATGTTTATGATGCTCGTATCTCATGATACCTTTTGATTGCATGCTGAATGATTTGAGTGCAAGTCGAAATGCTTGGATGGCTTGTCGAATGCAGTGGTTATACTACTTCTGGTACGACTGCCGTGAACGAAAGTCGGTAAACACATGCATTATGTTGTGGGGGCATAGAAGGTCAAGTCTGGAGTACAAACTTGGGCCCACCGAGAACAACACCACATCTAGGTAAGAGGTTGGGACACAAGAAGTGTCTAGGTAGGAGCATGTTAGTTTTTCATCATTTCATTCAATAGATCTAGGATCTTAACTGAAAGAACAACATGTACAGCATATCAAGCATAAGATACAAGAGATAAGAGACACAAAACATTTCACCAGGGAAAACCAAGAAGGTGAAAATCCCCGCAACTTCCTTAGATATAGAATAAGCATGAATACAAGGATCACAATGATCAAACCCAAGAGATATATATATTCAGTAGCATACTCCTCCTCCACTTGTGCGCACTCCTCCTCTCTCTCACTAATGCGAAGTGAGTGAATGAGAGAATGTGTAAAATGAGAGAGACACACTCTCTATTTATACACTACTTCACTTGTCTTTTAACTCTAACTAGGTCGGCCTCAACTTAACCACTTAACATAATGTTGACTGGGTTGACCCCACTAGGGTGGTCTAATAACCCTTTAACCCACATGACTCATACAGGGCCGACCCCATCAAGGTGGTCTAATAACCCATCAAGTATAAGTTACGACACTTACAAGTACAACTAACAACACTTCCAATCGGAGGAATAATACATCTCCGTTGGGGATACAATAAAGTACAAATACAATATACAAGTGAATATCTTCCGAAGTTACAAATACATCAACACTCCCTCTTAACTAGGAAGGTATTCTCTTGACACAAGTCATCAATACATATAGGCACAAGTCTTCGATTCTAGAGCTGGATCATCGTCACTGGATCACGGAGCATCATCGTCATTGCTGCTGTACTTGTCATCTCGATCACTGGGCTATCTCTCAATTCTTCTCGTCATAGGAAGTTCTACATAACCAACCCTTTTTCATGCTGGATGTAGGCCTAGCCTCCTATAGTTATTCAACATCTCTGGCCATATTGTGTATCCCAGGACTAATTACGCACGTCAACAAAACCTCGAAAGAGAATCCCAGGACTTTTACAAGCACACTGCTCAACCTATCGGATCTCCCATAATATTTTACATGTGACCTTCACAAAACCTTTAAAGAGCATCTTGCAACCTGCAAGATCTCTATAGAGCATCCCAGGATATTTTACTAGCACACAGCTTAACCTGTCCAGATCTCCAGGATCTTTTCTATGTGAACTTTCGCAAAACCTTTAAATAGCATCTTGCAACTTGCAATATCTCTATAGAGCATCCCAGGATCTTTTACTAGAACACAACTTAACCTGTCTGAATCTCCAAGATCTTTTCTATGCGAACTTGTAGCAAAAACTCGAAAGAGCATCCCAGGACTTTTATGAGCACACAGCTCAACCTATCGGATCTTCCAAGATCTTTTCTATGCTACCTGCACAACCTGTCCACGGCCACGGAGTATCAACCTGATACTCATGATCATACTGATCATCATCATACACAGCATCAACCTGATGCATATCATCTGGAGCATCATCCTGATGCTCATCATACATTATCAACCTGATCATACAAAGCATCCAATTGATGCATATCATCATACATGATCTAACTGAGCATCCAACTGATGCATATCATCATACATGATCCAACTGATCATACAAAGCATCCAACCGATGCATATCATCATACATGATCCAACTGATCATACAAAGCATCCAACTGATGCATATCATCATACATGATCCAACTGATCATCATCATACAGGACATCATCTGGAGCATCGTCCTGATGTTCATCACACGACGCTTACATCCACAGCCATGGGAAGGATCCTCCTACCACCATGCTTTCAATGGCTCCAGCAAATGTGTCCCATCACTTCTTCCTTGAAGTATCTTCTATCTGAAGAACACCAAGCCTCTCTCTGAAGTACTTGAACTTCACTCTAGCTAGTGGTTTGGTCAACACATCTGCAATCTTCTCATCCGTCGCAACATACAGGAGCTTTACTGCACCATATCCTTGATATAGTGATACTTGATCTCGATGTGCTTCGACCTATCATGGAACACCGGGTTCTCAGACTTCACACAACTCTAGTTGTCACAGAAGATACAGGTAGCATCCAACAGGAGATCAAATAACTAGACAGTAGCTTCCTAAGCCATATTGCCTCACAACTAGCCAATGCTTCAAAAAAAAATCTTATGCATAAAGACATATGTCATACAGTCATGCAATTATCTTAGCCAATGCTTCAATACAACATTTATCCATATCCTGTATTCACACGGTAACTTTCTAGATGCCTTCCATCTCTACCAGAACATTTGTTAAGAGTGTGCACAACTCCCAACATGTTAGCAAAGAGGTTTCATTCTAGATAAGTAACAATGGAATGTTGTACAGTACCATAAGCCACTTACCCATTACTTTCATATTAGTAGTATCTTGTTCATTAATGCAACTTTTCTAATATTCATAATATACATCCTAAATCTAGGAACATAAGTATGTACATGACTGGACAACTATTTAATTAATCATATGACAATTCAAATACTTATCTTTGTTTAGTTTTGGGTGGACTCCCTCTCAATATTTTCTTCCTTGCAAGAACTACTGGAGTGTGCTCCCTCTTGATCTTTTCTTCCTGGATTATCTATCCTTGAACTTATATCCATCCCAGACCACTATGCATGCTTAAGTGTGCACTAGTGTCATCATTATGTCATCCTCGAGATCTCATACATAATTATACATCCATTAGTATAATATCAATATTATCAAAACATTATGATTCTAAATAATATTAAACATGTATGGTCATGATCATTTCATACACAGGTAATTTATCACAAGCGTTAGTATTCAAGGTTTTAGGGAGGACTTCTTTTACTCATGCATATTCTTATTTGACCAAGGACTCTTCTGGTTAGTCATATCATCAATCAAAGAAACATAATATGCATAAACCCTTGATTACTTAAACTTCTAACTTCAAGAATAATCATACAAAAGTATAAGATCCTAACACAAGGTAGGAATCTAACTTGGTATAGGAAAAACATACCTGGTTATCATGTTTGCTAGTTATGTCTAACATACCCACAAAATGTCTTCTTGTTCTCTTCAATGACTTATGCTAGTAACCTGCATAACTCATAAGTTAACCATTTTAGAACCAAAATTAGACATACCTCGTAAGTGGAGCTTCTATGTGATCCATGACTATGGATGAGTCTTTGTCTTCATGTCACCATGGTCATATGTTCTTGATCTAGAACTTGATTTGTCTTTCTTGATGTACCTTTCATGTTAGTGGACAACATCATCCTCATACAATACCACAGTGCATTAGTACAATCATAAGTGTCATAACCCTAATCAATTAATGTATTTTATCATTCACATGCATTCATACTTTTACTAGGGTGATAAGACAAGTCTAAAATTAATCAAGATTGTACTAACTTCAATAATATGAAGACAAACATATCATAAACTTAATCATGAACAAATTTGAAAACATACATGTATTTCCTCAAGTCATACCTGTCGAGATTGCTTGTAGTCTTCTTATGTAAGGCCTTAGCCTTATCTCGTTGTGGAACTTCTTCACTTATGTAGGTGTCCAATTCATTCTCTTCTAGGATTAACCCAATCCACTTTGATTTATTGAGACTGGATCTGGAGCTGGATTAGGGTTTGTCAGAGAAACCCTAAAAATTCAAATTTTGAATTTCAAACTTCTGAATGGATGAAAAGATGTGCCTTGTTGAGCTAATCAAGCTGGTTTACTTCAATTTTGAAAACTTTAAAATTTGACCCTTCAAAATTGCCTTTGAAACGTCCGGATCTTCTAGACAGGATCCCGAACTAGGGTTTGATAAATCCCAGTCTTCTGCCCAACCAAAAAATTCGATCTTGAACCCTAAGCTTCGATTTTTCTGAGGAGCTTCCAGCTGTGGTCTTAGATTCCAAAAATTTCAACTTTTGCAGAAACCCTAATTTTCCACCTTTCTGATCAAAATCCCGAACTAGGGTTCGATGATGCCCGGGGTTCTGCCCAACCAAAAACTTTGATCTTGGTCTCTAAATTTCGATTTTGCTGAGGGGAGAAATCCTATGCTGAGATCACTCCAAAATTCCACTTCTGTCAAAAGCCCTATCTTCCCGCAGCAGTGCCAAGCCAAAAATGAGAATGCTCAGAATCCAATTCTATTTCACAGAAATATGTGCCTTATTGTTTATGGTACATCTCTGAAATTTCAGATCCATAGGGTCTGAAACTTAGTCCTGTGGTAGCCTGACCAGTCATATTTCCAACCCCTTAGGTCTGACCTCAAATGGATTCTCTGAGAGAGAGAGATATGCCAAGTGTTGCAACGTGACTTGTTTATAGTATAAAACAGTATAGCGAACTTGAACGGTGTTCCACATGTCACTGTTTCAACTTCAGCCTCTGAATCCCGGACCTGTGAAACTACAGTCCATGCTCTTACTGTCACTTTGTACATAATTTCATTTGGAGCTTCCTAGCCCAATATTTGACCGTTTTTCCTAGGTCACCTGTTTAGGACTGCATTCTGGAAGAGGCATAAACCCTAAATTGTACGGACCATATCTCACAATGTACAACAAATCTTAGGCTTTCCTTCAAAAAAATGGTATATGGACATTTCATTTTGACTTGTAGAAGTTTCAGATCCTGAACCTTCGCCAAAATGGATTTATAGCGAAAGTGCCAGGATGACTGGTTTTTACTATACCAAGCCCTAGCCTCCAATTTGTCGCAAGTGCAACAAGTGTCATAAATGCCATACCCTGCCTTCCTTCGGGATAGCTCTGATACCATGTTAGTTTTTCATCATTTAATTCAATAGATCTAGGATCTTAACTGAAAGAACAACATGCACAGCATATCAAGCATAAGAGACAAGAGACAAGAGACACAAAACATTTCACAAGGGAAAACCAAGAAGGTGAAAAACCCTGCAACTTCCTCAGAGATAGTGTTAACACCCAAATAATACCGTCTGAGTTGCGGGAGAGGGAAAGTCGGGGTAAGCACTAACCAACTTTGGACTAATGCTACTGACCCAACATAGTCGGAGAGGGATCTCTCGACAAATCAATGAAAGACTGGAAATATCCAAAGGAATCGACAGTGAACAAACAAACCAACCTTCCTTACTCAAAAATATCCAATTAAAACATATACAGAAGGTCAGATTTTTGATAGGTCAAATCATGTGAAAAATTTGGAGGGATAAACACAAGGAGAAACAATTGTGCGATGGAGTCAAGGAATTACACATAAATCAGATAACAGTGCCGTAGTATAGACTACTCTAATAGAGGCAAGGTAGCCACTCGCTTGCCGTCGTAAAGATATTTTATGGTGGTAAAAGAAGAAAATAAGAACATTCCATTTATATGAACATCCAACAAAGATGAATTCAATATCAACTTTGATAGCAATATTTTGTGAACACCTGATATAATAGCCAGAGCTTGATTCTAAGAATTCCAAACTATTATACACTGATCTCAGGCATGAAATGAAAAACATAATGTAAAGGCATAACAAGAAACACATGCACATAGAGGAGGAAACACTGACTACAAGTTAGAACAACACAGGAATATCTGCAAAACAGTCTACCATAGGCACTGCACATTGTATTAATATCGAAATCTCAAAACCAGGCTCACCTATCAGGCTTTTGCCGAATGATTTTCCAACCCTTAATTATTCTATTACAAAGCTTTTATAGGCTCTTGGCCTTGAATTGGTCCTTAGGAAATAGACAAAATTATGCTACCGCCTTGGCAACCTCATATTTGGAATAATACATATGCGTTAAGTTCAAAACAGACTGATTTAGATGGGAAACAAAATATTATGAGCAGGGCGCCACCTTACTCTGAAATCCTCAATCGGCCTTGCAAATCAAAGAATTCCTCCACCTTCAGAGAGTTGTCAACCTGTGATTCTTCAGTAGGAGGAGGAGGTGTCAATTCCTCATTGGGGAGCACGAGGTCATGTACAATCCCCTTGTCTTGTTGGACGTCTTCATCTTCCCCAGGAATCTTCCCTTTTCCTCGACGTCAAATTCTTTTGTGCACCTGTCGCCCTTCAGGCTCCTCCTCGTCACTACCGGAGCTGGATTCCACGTGGTCGAACGTCATAGGAGACGAAGGAGCATGCTCTTCCTCCACCTCAAACCACACCTGTTTGGGCATGAAAACAACTCTGACTCCCTGCTCTTTCTCCAAGACCCAATTCTAATTGAAAGATGCCCCAAGCTGCCAGGTGTACCGTCCTCTCTATATACCAATCTTGTACAGCGGACGAAAAACCATTTCCATGCCTGCTGTGATGATGACAGCAGCTACGTGTGACCATAATCGCCATGATAACTTGATCAGACTTCTTAATCAAGTAACAATGATGCCCCAAGTCTGAGCTGACCTAAAACATGCTTGGTAAAGACCTCCAGATAGACGGCGGAGCAAATGATGATGTTGAGGTGGCCCTTGTCGCATCAGCAATAATTTGGATGACCGTAGAGATTCCTTTAAGCCGCCTATCCACCAGGCATTTCCTATGTCACAAAACTTCCCATCATTTCTCCTCCATATGCTGAATGACGCGGGTCACATCACCCTTGCGGCTCCTCAGGACACCGCACAAGTAACTTTCCTCCTGCCTACACCTCTATCACTTGCCACCCCGGCCCCTTCACGTTTACCAACATTTTTACCGAAGGGCACTTGACTCATGCAAGAAGACAAAGGAAACCCGGTAACTGCCCCAGTTGGCCACTTAAACAGAACAACCAAAATTGATCTCCGGTGATGCTCTCTTAGCTGGCCGCCTCCACTAACCTTCAAGTCCTGCATTAATATGTTTATAATTCCTTGAGAACTTTACCTTCACACCCGTATGAATGAAAGCGATGTCTCTCCTGCTCACTAGCCTCGCTCCTCTTCCGCCATCTGGGGCCGAGGCCTAAAGTCATTAGTACCGGAGAAACCTGTCTCTTGTGGGTGGATACCTTTCGTCAGAAACTATCCCAAACCGGGGTTTGGTAATTCCCCACTCTTGACTTCGGACGGACCAACATCTATTTTGAACGACCAACAAGGCAGGGGAGATATCCTCAACATTGAGGTCAATCCCAAAACAGGTGGTTAAGGAGGCCCGCCGACTCTCAGGCAGACTTTGGAGAAACAAGACGACGACCGACATCTCCGAAGAGACCCCCAGAATCAAATTCCTAGGACTTCGAGAGACAAATACAGAACAGGCCGGTCTGGTCTGGGCTGAACAAAATATAGGACCCATGGAACTTTCGGCACCTGGCTACGTCTATGGAACCTTCAGACTTCTGCTGATTTTGGCGACAAGAAGCTGAATTTTTGTACCAGGATGAAAACCCTATCTCCCGAAACAATCCCAAACCCTGAATGTTGCAGGAGACTAGCTCCTCGTTGGCCTTCCTAGCGACAAAACTCGTTGCCTTCATCGACCTACCTGCGACCAGAAACCGCCCGAAGCAGACAGGCCCCGAGAAAATAAAAATGTCTCCTTTACTCGTCATCGGCCATATATATAAATCGTGTTCACTTATCCTCCAGGATTCTTCGTTAGATGCCCATCAATCCCAGCCGTTGATCTCTCACGTTCTGATCTCCTCCATCAGATCTAATCTTCCCTTTAACCACTGATTCGACAACCCTTATCTGTCAGCCGTCGGATCATTCCTCCCACGCTGATCAACACCGTTCATTTGGCACCCCATGTCTATGAAAACAATGTCGCATACACCTAAGTGGTTTCCAACACCACCTTTCCGTCATGCGACCGACCCCGGTGTCGACATCTGTTGAATGGGTCCCATATGTCACAACCACTCCTTCCTCTATCTAGCATGCAACTTCCCGATGCGAGGATCCCCGCGGATCGTCAATCCTCCCAAGGACAATCTACACCGTTTACCTCATCACATTGCACTTACCTCTGTGGGACCCTTAGCCTTGATCGTAGGATATTACTCTGCCTCCCCGAACCATCCACGTGGCCAGATATCTACTTTTACGCTTTGGCGGTATCGCATGCTTATTGAAACGATATCGCTTACCACTTATCATCCTCGTGATGTCTCCTCTAGCTGCCACCTGTCCAGCGGCCTTCACCATCGCAACCGCCCTTATGGATATTCCCTGCATGCCTCATCCATGCGATTAACAACGAGGACCTTTGATCTCCTTTGAGTGCCCATCCAATGGTAGAAACTGGCGTGGTGGTTACCCTTCTCTCTATTTCCTTCGGACTATATACTTAGGCCCTTTTTTGGGTTATTTTGGCCACATTTTAATGCTTCCTCCCCCAACATTTGCTCCTTCTTAGCATATTCAACACCCCCACATCTATTTTTCTCATATCTTTAGCACCTGGTTATAGAAAACAAGGGTAATCCCTAGTTTTCATCAAAACATTTTGGGTTATCCCTTTATTTCACCTCCATATCCATGCTGTAAAAATCAGGTGCTAACAACTGGCTCCATCCAAGGATGCTATCCTCCCTGCGAGGTAGCAAAGAACCTCGTAGACCGGGTGCCTGATCCATTGGGCAGCTCCTACAAGAAAAATTTCCCCCGTAGATTGCTTGGGAGGGTTTTCTTGAAAATGTTCATGGCAAAACCTATGGGGATTCGATTGTGCGATGTATCCTATGGCAACCTGAACCCCAGCCAAATGTTATGTCCTATTGCAGACTGAAAACTTCTTGAAATAAAAAACAAAAATGAAGCTGTACATCCTGAAAAAAAACTGGAAATGGCTGCAAATTGAAAATTAATACTGGAGTTTGAAATTCCAAAAAAATTTGAAGCTTATTTATATACAGACTACTCTACTTGAAAGGCTGTGGCTCTAGGTAATGCAAAAGTGCTAGTGTAACCAGTCCAGCAGCTGACACTCTAGGAGTGTCTTCTCATCCTGCTCGACCGACTGCAGAATAGCGAAGGTCCATGGCCTGAGGCAACGGCGACGGACGAGGACCCTTCGAGTGAAACCATAAACCTTACTCCAGCTGCAGAAATCATCCATGTATTCTGCCACTAGATCATAAAAATTACAGTACGCTCCACCTGCCTCTTTCACCATAGCAGAATTCCTTTCAGAAGAGCTATGCAGATGCCATTTAGTCTCCCTGGTGCTTGGGTCAGCTCCCAGGGTTGCGTACCTCTGACAAACCTCCATCAGAACCCAAAGCTCATGCATGTTGAAACCCCCACATGACTTGGTGATATTGAAAAAAACCAACTTCGGACAATTCTTTTTCCGGGCTACTCATGATCCCTGGGTTGAAAACCCGGTTCTACTCCGGAACCCCAAGAGAAAACCCTCCCTATCCTTTGAAAGGGTCTCGAAAAGGCCATTCTTCCTGAAATTGGACTCCGGGCTTGAAAGATCGGCACAGAAATCCGGCTGCTCTGCATGGTCTCCTTCAAACGCCTCAATCATCCGGTCGACCGGCCGAAGATATTAGCCAAGCCCGAATACTTCTTCAAGGAGTCTATAATCATCTTCGGTCTAGGAGATGGATTCTATATAAGAATCATGTGAGCCACCCTGTTCACTCTCCATCCTTTCAGCTATCTAGTCAACCTGCCTAAGGTATTCGTCGGACCCAAGACTTTCTTTGAGAACCCCATATTTTTCTTCGAGGCTCAAATACTCCTCCTCGAGGGTTCTGTATTCCTCTTCAAGGACTCTGTACTCCCTTTCAACTCTGATCTAAAATGCTATCTCTGCCTACCGAGAATCATTATTCTAATGAATCTCAATGGTGGGCCCAGGATCTTCCACTGGGTTTTCCCCTTTGGCCTACCCTCCCAACTGGTGAAAATGTTTGCTCGAATATTTAGCTTTATCCTCAACTTCAAAGAAGCTTATGAAGTTCTCCAGATGGTCTTCTCCATATTCATCATACTTCGGTGAACTGAGAACTTCTTCTGGTACATCACCAAGCCAATCAATTTTCTGCTCACTCTGGGAAAAGTTAGGCCGTAAGAGCAATTCTCCTTGCTCATGTCCTTCTTCAAACCATAATTTTTTCTTTAACGCTTTCATCTTGCTCCTAGTTTGATAGCTTTCCAGACATCCTAAGGTTTTATTCCACCTCTATTGCATCAATGAGCATATGCTGTAAGTCAGAAGACCTTCTCTCCAAAAGATGAAGAGCTAAATCAGGAGGAAAAACAGCTGCATAGTGCAATTTTGCGGCATTCTCTGAGGGCTGAATTTCCTTTGGCATATTATAATATAAACTGGCATATCTTATGTTGAAGCAAGACAAGGCTTCATCTTTTCGCCTCCTTATAGAATGAAACTCTGAGAGAACCAGATCCCATGACCTTCTCTTGCCCCAAAACCCTAGAAAGGCCTCAGACAATGCTCCCCATGTATCAATAGACTCAGGCTGCAAATGCCTAAACCATCTTTTCGCATTTCCTTGGAGGGATTTTACAAAATCTCTCATACAGAGGTCGTCGTGTTCTATTTCGAAGAGATCCAGAAAATGCTCAAAGCCTTGAACATGTTTCTCTGCAGTAAGCATCTCAGACTCTCCGTCAAAGACAGGGAGGTGTTTATAATATCCCGGGGGGAAATCATGAAGGACGGGGGGTAAATTCAAGGGGCTGTATCTTAGATGGGATATGGAAGAAAAATGAGTGGATGCAGGGAGGGTATCATCGGCCTTACCCTCGGAGAATTCATGAAGCTAGTTATGGTTTATACAAGGTTCAAATGAAAGGACGGGATCAAATCTAGGAGTAAAAGGAGAGTGTACATTTTCGAATTCCAGTGAAGGATATACAAAGGAGGATCTGTCATGACCTAGAGTTCTCCAGTTAGACCAGAATTTTTTGATATATATACATAAAGGCAAAAGGATTCCAACACAAAAGAATTGGGATTCCTTGAAGATATTGATACTTTGATACCTAGAACTTAATTCTTCCATGACTAAGGCAGCTGGGCTCGTTTTCTAGTGGAGTTTGCAAATTGAACTTAGAATAAATGAGTGGAGTCCCCAGGTGGATGATCTACAACTCATCTGATGTCTGACTGCTGTCCACCATCAACAATCAGATCTAAAATTTTTGTCGCTCCACTCGAGATGGTAAAAG
Organism: Larix kaempferi; assembly: GCA_027924585.1. Classification (NCBI taxonomy): domain Eukaryota; kingdom Viridiplantae; phylum Streptophyta; class Pinopsida; order Pinales; family Pinaceae; genus Larix; species Larix kaempferi. The sequence continues at coordinate 7,510,998 of BSBM01000344.1, read as the reverse complement.
AATCCTGTCCCCGGCAACGACGCCAATTTGTTAACACCCAAATCGTACTCTCTGAGTTGCGGGAGAGGGCAAGTCGAGGCAACCACTAACCAACTTTGAACTAATGCTACTGACCCAGCATAGTTGGAGAGGGATCTCTCTACAAATCAATGAAAGACTGGAAATATCCAAAGGGGTCAACAGTGAACAAACAGACCAACCTTCCTTACTCAAAAATATCCAATTATAACATATACAGAAGGTCAAATTTCTGATAGGTCGAATCATGCGAAAAAGTTGGAGGGATAATCACAAGGAGAAACAATTGGGCGATGGAGTCAAGGAATTACATATAAATAAGATAACCGTGCCATAGTATAGACTACTCTAACAGAGGCAAGGTAGTCTCTCGCTTGCCGTCATAAAGATATTTTCTAGTGGTAAAATAAGAAAATAAGAACAGTCCATTGATATGAGCATCCAACAAAGATGAATTCAATATCAACTTTAGTAGCAATATTTTGTGAACACCTAAGATAATAGCCGGAGCTTGATTCCAAGAATTCCAAACTATTATACACTGATCTCAAGCATGAAATGAAAAACATAATGTAAAGGCATAACAGGAAACAAATGCACATAGAGAAGGAGAAAAACTAACTACAAGTTAGAACACAGGAATCTCTGCAAAACAGTCTACCATAGGCACTGCACATTGTATTAATATGAAAATCTCAAAACCAGGCTCGCCTCTTAGGATTTTTCCGAATGATTTTCCAACCCTTAATTATTCTATTACAAAGCTTTTATAGGATCTTGGCCTTGAATTGGTCCTTAGGAAATAGACAAAATTACGTTGTCGCCTTGGAAGCCCCATATTTGGAATATTACATATGTGTTAAGTTCAAAACAGACTGAATTAGACAAGAAACAAAATATTATGAGCAGGGCACCTCCTTACTCCGAAATCCTCAATTGGCCTTGCGAATCAAAGAAGTCCTCCACCTTCAGAGAGTTGTCAGCCTTTGCTTCTTCAGCAGGAGGAGGAGGTGTCAATTCCTCAATGGGGAGCACGAGGTCATGTACAATCCCCTTGTCTTGATGGACATCTTCATCTTCCCCAGGAATATTCCCTTTTCCTCGACGTCGAATTCTTTTGTTCACCTATAGCCCTTTGGGCTCCTCCTCGTCACTACTGGAGCTGGATTCCACGTGGTCAAACGTCATAGGATACGAAGGAGCATGCTCTTCCTCCACCTCAGACCACACCTGTTTGGGCATGAAAACCACTCTGACTCCATGCTCTTCCTCCATGACCCAATTCTAACTGAAAGATGCCCCAAGCTGCCAAGTGTACCGTCCTCTCTATATACCAATCTCGTACAGTGGACAAAAAACCATATCCATAACTGCTGTGATGATGACAGCAACTATGTGTGGCCATAATCGCCATGATAACTTGATCGGACTTCTTAATCAAGTAACAATGATGCCCCAGGTCTGAGCTGACCTAAAACATGCTTGGTAAAGACCTCTAGATAGACGACGGAGCAAATGACGACGTTGAGGTGGCCTCTTTTATATCAGCAATCATTTGGATGACCGTAGAGATTCTTTTAAGCCACCTATCCACCAGGTATTTCCTACGTCACAAAACTTCCCATCATTTATCCTCTGTATGCTGAATGACGTGGGTCACATCACCCTTACGGCTCCTCAGGCCACCGCACAAGTAACTTTCCTCCTGCCTGCACCTCTATCACCTGCCGCCCCGACCCCTTCACATTTACCAACATTTTACCGAAGGGCACTTGACTCATGCAAGAAGACAAAGGCAACCCGGTAACTTCCCCAGCTGACTACTTAAACAAAACAACCAAAATTGATCTCCGGTGATGCTCTCTTAGCTGGTTGCCTCCACTAACCTTCAAGTCCTGCATTAATATGTTTATAATTCCTTGAGAACTTTACCTTCGCACCCATATGGCTCGGAGCGATGTCTCTCCTACTCACTAGCCTCACTCCTCTCCCCCCATCTGGTGCCGAGGCCTAAAGTCACTAGTATCGGAGAAACCTGTCTCTTTTGGGTGGATACCTTTGGTCAGAAACTATCCCGAAATGGGGTTTGGTAATTCCCCACTCTTGACTTCGGACGGGCCAACATATATTTTGAATGATCAACAAGGCAGGGGAGCTATCCTCAATGTTGAGGTCAAGCCCAAAACGGGTGGTTAAGGAGGCCTGCCAACGCTTAGGCGGACTTTGGCGAAACAAGGAGACGACCAACATCTTCGGAGAGACCCCCAAACTCAAATTCCTGGGACTTCAAGAGACAAACACAGAACAGGCCAGTCTGGTCTGGGCCAAACAAAATACAGGATGCATGGAACTTTCCGCACCTGGCCACATTTGTGGGACCTTCAGACTTCTGCTAATTTTGGTGACAAGAAGCCGAATTCTATACCAGGACGAAAACCCTATCTCTCGAAACAATCCCAAACCCTGAATCTTGCAGGAGACTGGATCCTCGTTGGCCTTCCTGGCGACAAAAATCGTTTCCTTCTTCGACCTACCTGCGACCCAAAAGCACCCCAAGCAGACAGGCCCCGGGAAAATAAAAATGTTTCCTTTACCCATCATCAGCTATATATATAAATTGTGTTCACTTATCCTCCAGGCTTCTTCGTTAGATTCCCATCAATCCCAGGCTTTGATCTCTCACGTGTTGATCTCCTCCGTCAGATCTAGTCTTCCCTTTAACCACTGATTTGACAACCCTTATCTGTCGGTCGTCAGATCATTCCTCTTGCGCTGATCAGCACCATTCATTTGGCACCCCATGTCTATGAAAATAGTGTCGCATACACCTAAGTGGTTTCCAACACCACCTTTCTGTCGTGCGACCGGCCCCGGTGTTGACATCTGTCGAATGGGTCCCATATGTCGCAACCACTCCTTCCTCTATCTAGCATACAACTTCCCGATGCGAGGATCCCCGCGGATCGTTGATCCTCCCAAGGAGAATCTACACAATTTACCTCGTCACATTGCACTTACCTCTGTGGGACCCTTAGCCTTGACCATAGGATATTACTCTGCCTCCCCAAACCATCCACGTGGCCAGATATCGACTTTTATGCTTTGGCGGTATCGCATGCTTATTGAAACGATACCGCTTACCACTTATCATCCTCACGAAGTCTCCTCCAGCTGCCACCTGTCCAGTGGCCTTCACCATCGCAACCGCCCTTATGGCTATTCCCCGCGCGCCTCATCTAGGCGATTAACAATGAGGACCTTTGATCTCCTTTGAGCGCCCATCCAACGGTGGAAACTGGCGCGGTGGTTACCCTTCTCTCTAATTCCTTCGGACTATAGACTTAAGCCCTTTTTGGGTTATTTTGGCCACATTTTAATGCTTCCTCCCCCAACATTTTCTCCTTCTTAGCATATTTAACACCCCCACATCCATTTTTCTCATATATTTAGCACCTGGTTATGGAAAACAAGGGTATTCCCTGGTTTTCATAAAAAAACTTTGGGCTATCCCTTTATTTCACCTCCATATCCATGCTGTAAAAATCAAGTGCTAACAGATAGAATAAGCATCAATACAAGGATGACAATGATCAAATCCAAGAGATAGATATCTTCAGCAGCATACTCCTCCTCCACTTGTGCGCACTCATCCTCTCTCTCATTAATGCGAAGTGAGTGAATGAGAGAATGTGTAAAATGAGAGAGACACACTCTCTATTTATACACTACTTCACTTGTCTTTTAACTCTAACTAGGTCGGCCCCAAGTTAACTACTTAAAATAATGTTGACTGGGCTGACTCAACTAGGGCGGTCTAATAACCCTTTAACCCACATGACTCATATAGGTCTGACCCCATCGAGGTGGTCTAATAACCTATCAAGTATAAGTTACGACACTTACAATATAACTTGCAACACTTGCAAGTACAACTGATGACACTTCCAATCGGAGGAATAATACATCTCCGTTGGGGATACAATAAAGTACAAATACAATATACAAGTGAATATCTTCTGAAGTTACAAATACATCAACAGAGCACTACCTTTTTTTTGCAGGAGTACTGTAGTAACCTCTAAAGCTATGTGTGATTAGTCCTAGGGTGAGGAGACTTAAAACTATCTATCCTATTTGTGAATCACCATGCCCAACTCGAGGATGGCCTTTGGAAGGACTAAGTATAAGCTGTCTAAGAGCCTACAGTTGGGTGGAGTGTTACATTTCCCAAAACATTTCCTTTTAATAAATATGTATGCTTGTGATTCATTTTGATGTATCGTTATTAATGAAGAGACATCTAGAGTTTCTATAGTATATTTTATTGTATTGATAAATGTTGTAAGTATGAATCATGAATACAGGAAGAAGAAGATGGGAAGAACAACCCTTCTTAAGTTCTACCGAGGTGGTAACAAAAGTATGTTGGTTAAGTTATCATACTCATTGATATATATATATATATATATATATATATATAGATATATAGATATATATATATATATATTGACTCATCCCATTGTGTCTTTAATTGTATTCAATTAATGGAATTGAAGAGTAATATCTATTATGTTTACTTCTTCATATATTCATGTAAAGTTGATTGGTAGATGGCCAAAGGAAAGAGACTACATTTGTTTGAAAAGAGATTTTAGTACAATGCTAACCCTAGGGAAGAATAGTATCATGCACATGATTAAGTGTTTACCATTCCATGTCCTTGATGTGAGAACATATATTACTAATTGTGTTTAATATGGGAGTTTATGATTGTGGATGCAATAGAAGAATGGTTAAGCTTCTAATGCTTTTGAATAAATGTGTAAAATCTTATGTGGACTACGAATGAAATGTTACCTTAGATCAGTTTGCATGGATAGTGATCTATGTAAGAGTATGTGTGAAAAGAACCCGTTTGTATGCATTTTGTGAATGATGTAAATGAGAATCGCCAACATAACCTAGCCAAATCTTCCTAAGGTTATGATTACACCTTTCAACATAGTCTACGGTTGAATTAGTATTCATTGGGTGTAAGAGAAAAACTTGACATGTTATCATATTAATATATAGGTGCTTAACTTTGTCGTCATTGAATTAGGGTGAGATTAATAGCACATTTACATCTAATGGTTAGTTGAATTTCTTGTTAATGAAAACTACGACACCATGATGATTGAATATTATGTGGTTTTCCTACTTATGTTTCGAAAAGGTTTTCCATTATGCATTAAAGATGTATCGACAAGTTTTCTAAAGGCCGGTTAAGTATGTAACTTACTGATTGAGTATCTTTGTATGAAATGGAATCTAGCACATGAATGTATGCTCGTACATCGTTGTATTTCATGTTATAATTACCAAGTATGTTTGAGTATTGAAATGATTCATTACTCTACAAGTATTCGCACTATGATATATCTTTTGTTATTTGATATAATGTTGAACAAGTATTGCTTGTTATTATATGGAAAGATAGGTGTATACCTTGGTTTATATCTTTGTGAGACTCATGGTACATTGACATGCTCCTGATGTTATATGACTCTAGTTAAGAGTGTTGTGTTAAAGATAACATCGAGTTATGGAACTAGCTTATTGTGTAGAAGGAGTGTTCTTCTATGTGGTACTATTTTTCTACATGTTATCCACTTGGTAGGTGAATTGATGATCGTACAATGGTCAAATTATGTTAATTAAAAACAAACAAAAAATTCTCCCCATTTCCTCTTGAAAGTGACAAGGATTTTGGGATGTTACATATGGCCACCTATACCCCTCAAAGTGCCTGCTGACATACCAAAGTTTGATGGTAAATCGAGAGAAGAATTGTCTATGCATGTCACTACATATCATCTATGGTGTGCTTCTAAATTCATGATGGATGATAGTGTTAAGTTACATATTTTACCATGGAACTTGACCTAAACCAACATAGATCCATCTTAAACTCGTATCTATCAAGCACCGAGAGGAATCCAATTTCTTCAGGTGTATTTCTTCTTTTTTTTAAATTTAAACTCAAGAAATTTGATATCTCTTGATTGATAGATCCGGGTTTAAGTTTTAAGTTTTTATTTTATAACATCAATTTTTTAATTACTTTTCATAATATTTTATTTTATGAACCAACATGGATTTTTTTAAATACTTTCCATAATTTTTTATTTTATGAGCCGACATGAATTTATTAATGACCTACATAATATAATTTATTACTTTTTACTCTTTTTTTTACTCGTGTAACATTACTGGACAAACGTTACAACATCTCCCTCATACTCGTGTGCAACGTTACATGGACACATGCTACATGGACACATGTTACAACATCTCCCCCATACTGGGCTATAGAGAACCTCGCTTCACTCAGTGCAATCAGTTCAAAATTGTACATCGAGTTTCCTAGTGCTTCATACACCATCTTTAGTGCTCTAGCGATGGAGTTCTTAACACATTTCCAATTGCCTATCTAGTATGAAATTGGAATGGATATTCTAACTACATTACTACAAAACAACGCCACCCATATCTTTGATTATATCCATGAATGGAGGCAAATGAGAAGGCTTGTTAAAGCCACTATTCTAGATCAATTATTAGCGGATTGGTTCAGTAATATCTATTATCTAGCATTGCTTGGGATGTTTCCACGTATGGAATCGTAATTAAAGAGAAATATATTTTCATGATAAACACTTAGATTCATTTATTCTCATTCAAGCGCATTAGACGATATTATTTTGCATGATCCTTGACCATCGACTAGTCCATCAAGACTTATGCCAGGACCACATGTTGATGGAATTGTTGATTCTATTTTCAATGCTTATATGGGATAGTTAATTGGACAGTTTAGTAAGATTTCTATTTCCAATACTCCCATTGCTACTGCTCCTGTGGCCAAATCAAATTCAATCCCTACTCATACCTCCAAGGTAAATTCGGTACAATCTATAGAACTACATAAATACAGAGGAAAGAAGAAGAAGAAGAATAGATAGAAAAAATCCTTGGTTGGTCAAGAGACCATGAAAACCCCCAAATATAATGCTAGGGACAACAAGAAGGAAATTAAGTTGAAATTTCCTCCTAATATTAGTGGCGGTGATCATATGACACACCATTGTCCTCATTTAAAAGAATTCAATGAGTTCATTGTCCACAGGGACTCTGCCACAAAACCTATCATTTTAACCAATTATTTCTCTTGTCAACAACAACATCGACAAATGTTTGCCAAAAATACTACCCCTCTAAAAGGGGAGCAGTCTTCAAATGCCTTTCTTTGTGAGAGATTGTATCTTTGTCCTCCCAAACTCGTTAGTATGGAATTATGGATGGAAATTATCCTAATAAGGATTATGCTTCTCCTTCCCAACCTAATGGCCTTCTTCAAATAGAGAATCATGTTCTTGACATAGTATTACACCCTCCCAAGGGTGTCCTTTGATGAGCGACGTAAACCTAATTCCCAAGCCTCCCACAATTACAATATTGTGGAATATTTGGCTCGATCCCCTTGTGCTATGTATTCTCTCAAAATCACTGAAAATTTGTCCTTCACAACAAAAATATCACTGCTGTTAGCCATTGGTGGGGTTGATCCCTCATAATCAAGTTTGGTCATATTTGATATCGATAATAGCCAAATACAAGTAATCATATGTGGGGAAAACATATTTCTCACAATCACTGATGAAGAAGCATCTGCATGCGTTATGTCCATTTCATGTTGGTGAGCCATTGGATCTCCATCATTAGCATATTCCAATACCACTTTGAAAACTTTCAACAGTCACACTCTTACACCTTGGGGAATTCTCACCGCTTTTCCCATCGAGTTAGGTGGGAAAATGGTTCCTCTCAAAGTCGAAGTGGTTGACACTCCATTGGATTATAACCTCCTAATTGGGCATAATTGGTGTTATGTAATGAAATTTGTAGCTTCATCATTATTTCATGTTATTCATTTCCCTCTTCCATGGAAGGTCATCACTATCGACCAACTTGATTACTGAATGCATGATTTGCGTACCAACAATGGAAGTAACATGTCATTTGTGAGATAATCCATGATTAATTATGAGAGTGTTGGTTACAATTTATTCAAGGACTCATATTTGATGGGTTCATTTCCTTTTTCCTCGCCTAGTATCTCCAATAATGTTGCTCCCATTTCTATGATCACTTCCACTATTGGCACCCTCCTTGTCTCTTTTAATCCTTGGGAAGTACCTCACACTTCGGAAGTTAAATAGTATGAAGGTAAAATGCCGCTCATCATGTTTGAGACTGTCTACAAGGAGATCCAAGTATCTTCCACTAAAACTGATTCAGAGCACCACCTACTTGTCAATTATAATCAGTGTTCTTTACCCTACTGGGCCACTTATCCACCCATTTTATATGATTAATATGCTCCGTCTCAGGTGAACTATGTGGCATCACATACTATAAGTCTAATTTTTATTGAGAAGGAACCCCCACATTCATGCTTATCTTCTTTTGACCTAGCTACAACAATTGAACAGAAGATTCATCCAATGTGAGCATTAGAGTATGTTCCCCCCCACTATAGTCCTAAGTGGGTGTTATGACATATATTACTTCCAAGATGAAATTCCTTCAAATAATGATCCTGGATTGGACCTAGTTGAAATAAAATCCAACCATAATTTTCCTGTTAAGTCTCCAAACTCGATCATTGAGTTGCAAGTTGGTGTTCCTAGTGAGTCCAATCTCTGGTATGTTGACATCCCACTTTTGGAGCTTCGCAATGGGCTCTACCCAACGTAGTAAAATTCTTAGGCCACAGTGCCAAAACTAATTTGTATATTCTATATTATACATTGGTGTGGTGTGACTTTTTCTTTTTATGTGTGTAAAAAAGGAAAGAAAAAAAATCTCTTTTATATGGATTTTTCTCTGTTTTTTTAAGGGTATTAATGATTGTTTTTGGAGCAAGTTTTATCCATTTGTGCAGGATGAAATATGGAATACTAGTTACATCCACTTATGGTATGTAATTTATAACTTTGGAATATAGGTATAATATTTTCCCCTTTTTCTCATTGCATTTTTTACCAATATCATTCCCATTATTATGATATAGGGTCGATCCCGTTTGGTTGCAACATTATCCATTCCCATTTTTGCACGTCGTAACTTAGACAACAGTGCTTAAATTCCATGGGAATATTATATTAGCACCCTGATTATATTTTGGTGACCATTCCTCATATTTATAGGGTTTGGAACCCTCTTTAGTCTCTCCATGATCCAGGAATCAAGCCTCAATTTCTCTCGTTTCTATAAAATTATGGCCTTTCTGAAAGGGTTCTCAAAAAATTTATATGCCTATTATGTGCTTGGTTGGTCACATATGTCTTTTTTATCATTATATCATTGCACTTATCTTTCCTTAGCCACCACTCTTTCACTTGAACTCATACCTTTCATTTCCACTACACAACATTTACCTCACCTATAGAGAGAACAATTGCATTGAGTGGTCCTTTTTTCCCATAGTTGGTTCCACGCACATGGAACCTTGCATTCCCATTATATCAATTGTTCTCTATAGACGGACATACTTTTATCTCTTGTTTGCGCTCGTTAACACATGAAAAAGACACATTATATCGGGTATCATTTTATCCATTTTTCGGGCTTATTAAAACCAAACGATCGAGACCACTTTTATCTCTTTTTTGGGCTCATTAGAATTTTACAAAAAATACATTTTTTAGTACACTTTTACTTATTTTTTGGGCTCGTTAAAAATTTTATGAAAAAAATACCATCGAGCATACTTTTATCTCTCTTTTGAACTTGTAAAACCATGAAGGGGACACCAAAAAATTAAATAGGGTGGGGTTAATAATTTTCTATCCTTTGAGATTATTGCAGCAGTCCATTATGTCACTCTTGAACATGGCACCTTTTTGCATCATTGTCTTACAGTTGGGTTATCATTTACTTCAAGATCTTACCATATTCATGAGTCATGGTATCTCTTCAATTGGTTACTCTTCCAATCAATATGGAGGATACCTTGCTGCTATGTGGTGTTCTTGAGTCTATGTTGTTTATTCATTCATGTGTCATGTTATATGTTCAAGGAAGGTCAAACCTAATTCGACCATTTTGCAGTCCCATTGACCTCATAGGTCAACCATCCCTATGTCAATTGTGCTCCATACTTCTAAATATTCACCTTTACTCTTAGTACACATGTTGTGTAGATTGATGGGGCATACATTAAGGCCCTCCTTCGACGGATTCCTTCCTATAGACATCAACTACTCATTTAGGAAGTGGATCTATGCAACAATGAGTATGTTGGAGCTTGTAGTCCTCAATAGTAGGTATCGTCGCTTTCTACAATGGGTTTACGATATTGACTCATGATCAAATGATTCTACGATTGTTCAAAATCAACTATCCTATTGTACTAGGTACCTTAGGGCCCATTATCATCATTGGTGGGTTCCATCACATCTATTAATGGTCTCATCATTTACCATTAATTAGACCATTTCTCGCATGCTCTACAGCAACACATATATTTGCATGTTTTAGAATTGTACTATTGGGGCTTAGACGAAGACCTTGGGTTTTGAGTGGCACCACTCATTCATGCTACACCCCCCGGTTGTGATGTAGTATGAAGACCATTTATGTCTTTCTAATGTACACTATGATATAGATCCACATTGTATTTCCTCGTGACTATGATATTTTTATGGTTGGGATCTGCCGTGTACTTATTTGTAGCCATGTTCTAGCATCTTATTATATGGATCCACAATGTATTGTGTTGGAAGCCATACTTTGTTCTCTTTTGACTGAAAATGGGTATGCCTACCTTGGGAATGATGTTTATACATGCTTGGTTGATGGTTGACTGTAGGTCCTAATAGGTTGCTTTATTTCCAATTCCTTTCCTAGAGATCTTATTATTATTGAAAAGTGTGTTGGCCATCAGTTTCTCTTCTTCTTCTCCTCCTCTCTCTCTCTCATTACTAGTTTTTATTTGTCTTCTTGCAATATCTTGGAGAATATTAAAAGTCTCAAGTTATGGGTTATCCCTTGGAGGTTATACATTATGGTTTTGTGATAAAACCCTAGGGTATATTTGGTTGAGAATAAGAAAACAAGAGCCACTAGATTGATCTCATCAAATTTTACTCTAATCTAAGTGGATTTGTAATCATTATAGGTATGCATCTATAGGAATTTTGTCTCTAACATGGGAATCTTGAAGGTTACCTCTTTGAGGTCTATAGCTAATAGAAACGTATTCCAGGTCTTATGTACCAACATATTTGGATAATTTTCTCTCATGATGTTGATATTTTGTCGTTTGATATCCAGATATTGAGAAAATAAAGAAGGTTAGGACTGTGAGGTCCATTATGATGTAGACGTTGGTTGTACTTATGATGTGGATAATACTGCAAATGGAAGATGTTCAATTGTGATAATAGGCCCCTTTGAAGATGTATTGAGCTAATTTGAAGTGGTATTTTGACTCACTCAATGTAGCTTCTTGACCTATGCATTCTACCAAGGCCTCCTGAGTGCTTTCATCTTCACCAATTCTAGTTTTTTTGCTAGGTTATTCTTCTTATGGGTAATCAATGTCCATGTCTGAATGTAAATATGATACTGTTCTTTTATCCCCATGATCTTGATTTTAATGGTTTGGAACCACATTTGACTATCTTGTTGATTTTCCTAATTGGATATGTATTCGATGCCTTATATCAATCCATATCACTTTGCTAACTTGCTCCCATATGGACAGGTTTTCATCCTTTTCCATATCTTCATGTGGCTCATGGTTTTAGGCATATGCCTTGTTCTCTTGCCTTTTATTTGGAATTACAGGGTGGGGTTCATACACCCACTTTTCCCCTTTTGAAAAATTAAAATGCTTTAACATGTCTTCCACTATGTTGTAAGTAGTCCTAGTATTTATAGGGAAAGGTCCCACTGATTTGGGTAGCTTGAAAGTGGCGTTATGCCTGTATTTGATAAAATACAACTGGTCTAAATTGAACCTTTTCCTTATGAATTCCATGGAAAATATTTTGGGAGTGAGAGATGCTAGTAGTAGGAATGGTTCCTATTTGAATCCATAGACCCTTATGATGGTCTTCAAATAGGTACCAATACCCTACCCTTGTATCAAGACTTAGTTGCAAAATTTCCTTAAATTATGGGAAGATCCTTGCAAGAGGATCATTACATAAAATAAAATACACCACATGCATGAATTTATGACCAAATTAGGTGAATCCTTGATCATCAGATTATCTTATGACTAAATTTTTCCACTCATATATAGGCAACATGGCTCCTACACTGTCCTTTATTTGAAGTTCTAGCCCTTCAAAATAAGGGGAATTATGATGTGGCATAAGGTATACCAGGTGAGATTGATATATAAATTATCTAATTGTGTGGAAGTTGGCAAAATGAAGACAAATGTTTCAACCAAGAATTTTTAATAGTTGGACTTAGTTAGCATTATACCAGATGGAGGAGTAAGGGTAGTCATGAATCCTAACAAGGTAAGGGAAAATTTTAAGGATCCACAAAAAAAAATTAAGTGTAGAAAACTTGTTCAATCTTAGTGGCCTCTAGCCTTTATTCTATATAATAACCATGTCCTTTCATATAAATCATCACCATATAAGATAGAGAGTGGCACTATCGACCCTATCTTACAGAGACCTCAAAACATTCTTTAAGAGTCCCACCCTTTGGACTACAATCAACCCAACAACCATTGTAACCATTGCAACATTGAAAGTCACAGAGAGGAAAAGTATTGGAAATTACATATAGAACTGAACCCAAAGAACCCTTTCCCAGGGTGTCTAAAGTATAAAGACAATGAGCCATGGAAACCAAAGCATTCATAAATCAAGTGTGAAAATATTTGTTCTCCCTCCTAAGAAAAAATGAAGCAAGTGAAGGCTAACAGGTCTAGGTCTTCAGGTGGAAAACTCTGCAGGTGAGGTGTCCTATCAAAAAAGGTAAAGGCTCTTCGACTGAAGTAGTAGGTAAGATTGAATCGTATCCGGCCGGGAAACGAAGACTCGGGACAAGTTACGATATTTTTTTAAAAATATTCACATTTATGAGGGTGTTATATAGTTTTCAGACATTTTTAGCGATTTTGAGGAAAAAAATTAATCCTATGGAATTTAGGTGAATCATATTAGAAAACAATGGAAATAGCAAATATTTATTTGGGAAAAAACCTAAAAAATTATCCCATGGGATAAATTTCGTCCCTAAAATTTTCCCTGAACAGGGTATCATCTATTGCTTTGTCATTATCATAAACTAATAACTAACACATCAAATCTATGGCTTTTCTTGAATTATCAAAGCATATGGTGTATTTGTAAGGTGAGCGACTATTAGGTAATGAAGCATCTTTAGTGAGGTAGCTTTCCATTACTTCTTCCTTTTTAAGTTGGTCAAGGATTGATAGGCTAGTGCTAAGGAATCATCATCAAAAGGATGCAAGTTGGGATGAATTGAGAAAGAAAGATTTTGTGCAATGGCTTCTCTATTCATAGGGAAAATGGCTCTTGAGCCATCAGAAGACATGGTTTTCCTTTTCTCGGAGTAATTTGTAGCACACCGGGTTACAAATTCAAGGAAGTGATAGGTTAGAGGCACTGCTACCTAGCCAAGGTTCAATTCCCATAGGTGTGAGAATTCATGGGTGTTGTTGAAATTATCCTGGGATTATTTAACTAGCTAGTAAATATAGAGTATTGACAGGGAGGGTAAAAAACCTCACCCTCTCTGTCACTTCAGTGCTCTTATTTGGGATTTGATTTTGTAGGAGGGGAGGGAAAATTAGGTTCAGTTGAAGAAGACATTTTATTAGTTGATTGAATTTACTAAATAAACAAAGAATAATCTTTGATAAAAAATAGACAGGGTTATCAGTTAGTTCTTCTTCTTTGAAAATCATAGATGGTTTGTGAATTGTCTTCTTTGTTGACAATAGAGTTAAACTATGGAACTTTTATTTAGCCATTGAAATGAGTGCCTTGGAATGGTCTTTTAATATTTAAAATAATAATAATAAAACTGAATTTGGCCATGTGCCATCTTCTTATTTTTCAAAAGTTGGGTGATGTCATCATGACATCACCTCAGGCCCCATGGCCACATGTAATCCATTAGTTGGTACATATGGAATCCAAATGTCCTTGGTGATGTTTCCATGTTTGTTTTTGAGGTGGACCAGATATACGCATGCCATCCCTATTGTGGACCCAAGTGACAACCAATTCTGTGATAAAGGATGTGTGAGTGGGTTCCAACTGTCTCTAGGTGGGCGGTTATCTCCTTGTGGGGAAATTTGTTTTGGAAACTTCACCGATCAAAAGAAAAACCAATGAAAAATTGCCATGTGTAAACCATTGTTTATTCCTTTCACTTTTCCCACCTATGGTTAAAATGCTTGCAACTTATGGGTGCAAAATAGGTCATAGATCATTGATAACTAATGCCTCCACTCGATCTCACTTTTCATTGATATTTATCCTTTTTCTCATGGACTATGGTTATTGGCCTTTGATCACATGGTATGTTAAGATTAGCACTCAGGTTCTAGCTTCAATAATCCATAGGTTCCCATCCTTCAATCCCGTGGTCAGGTTTTAGTGCTCGAGCTCTAGCCTCTTTAGTGCTCCACTTGTAAAAATAGCTCTTGGGCACTAATTTACTAGTAACAAAATTGGACCTTTAGCCCTTGATAGCATTTTCCAACCCCCTGTGATTGAAAATCAATATTTGTACCACTAACATTAGATCCAATGGGGACAACATTTCAATTGTGATCTACTAAGAACTATAGATCAATGCCTTTTACATTGGGTTATGGAGTGTGTCTCTTTTTTTATCATGAATTTCCTGTTCATTAAAACTTCAAGCAGTAGCCCATCAAACTAAATATTAAAAGAGAAAGTAAGAACATAATTAAAAATTGAATATAAGTACTTTTTTACATGATTGAGAAATCTTTTAGATTTTTAATATTGCTACAAAAGTTTGAGAAACCTCCCATTCACAGGAGATCCTAGAAATTCACCATCCATATGAGAAAGTGTGTATGTATTATTGTCTTGGATTGTTGAAATTTGAAATGGTCCTATCCATAGGTTGTCAAACTTTCCATTCTTTCCCTTATCTTATCTTTTGGAATCCCAACTATAGCACTAAGTCTCCTGGTTGGAAATTTATTTTCATAGCCTTCTTATTAAAAATGCTCTTCATCCTTTCCTAGTGTATCTGAGTTTTAGCATCCACATTTGTACTTCAATCAATTGATGAATCCTCATTTGCGTGTCATTAGGATCATCTTATTCATTATGTAATATCTTCATGACTGGTAATCCTAGTTGAATAGGGAATACATACTCTTTACCATATACCAGTTGGAAAGTTGAACTACATATTGACCTCTTGGTGCTTATATTTTCTGCCCACAAAGCATACATAAGATGAGAATCCCAATATTTTTTATTCTAGGACATTTTCTTAATAGTTGTGATTGGTATTTTGTTTGAGGACTTTTCTAATACATATACTTGTGGGTAAGAAGCAGTGGAATGTCCTAGCTCTAAATCCAACTCATCCCACATATATGAATTAGTGTTTGGAACAAAAACCTCTATATTTTCTTTAATAAATGAAGGAGAGTTTCGTGAACTCAGAAGATCTCTTGTCCTAATCAAATATCACATCCCTTTCACCACAATCTCCCACTGTCTTGAAATCGCAATCACGTAATTTGTAGAGGTATTTTGTATCCATCACAAGATGTAATTATAAAATCTTGAACCTTGGAATCAAGCATTAAATCCATAATAGGTTTTGAACCTATATCCATCGAATCCCGCCATGCATGCCCTACATGTGCTTCAAAAATATAAGGATAATTCAACCTCTCACTGGAATATACACATTCCACTAGATCAACAAGTAACTTGCAAAGGCCGCCCTGTCTCGACTCTCACCCCACTAGTTAAAGTCATCACACTAGCTAGAAAAAAATTATTGATGGTGCACTACCATCCCTCAAAATAAATTATCCGTTGTACATCTTCCATATAATTCATTGCAAAAAGATGTTTCTTCACACTAAAAACAAACAAACAAAAAAAATCCAACATAAATACATCACCTGCAGGCATCTGAAATGAAATGGATCCAACTCCTCTCTAAGGGTAAGTGGCATTATCAGGATGCTCCATCATGCCTCGTGCTTTCTCTTGAAATGTGTTGAACAATGATATTTCATATGTCATGTATCGAATCTATATTGTCCACAAACCATCCAACATTAGACATAATGTTAAGAGTACAAGCAAGAAACCAAATCCATGTCCATATTGGAAAATCTGCAATATGAAGAAGATCCTCCACCTATCACTAGTGAAAAAAAGCTAGCATTTTATAGAACAAATCAACCACCTATCACAAGTGAAAAACAAACTAGAATTTACTAAAACAAATTAGCCACCTATCACATGTACTCTATAATATCTCACCCGCTAAAAATAAAATCATGCCAGTGAATAAACACATAGATCTACCACATATCACTGTCTACCACTAGAACAACTCAACCACCTATCACAGGTCATCCTAGGCATTACGGTAACTAAAAAAACATCCATAATAACCATCAATGTAATAGATTCATCACATCTCATCACATGAAAAACGTGTCATAACATATTGTTGTAAGTACAAGAGTTCATCTCAAGCACAAATCATCAATGAATGAAGAAAACACCCCTTTCTTTGATCAAGTGCTTCTCCAAGCAACTAGATTTTTTTACCCAATGACCTCAACTAGGTCAAGTACTTGTCCCAGGTAAACTACAGCTCAAATACAAAATTCCTCTTACTTGAGAGTGATCTCAACCATAACAAGTTCTAATTCCATCTTGAAATTTTGTGCAATTAGACAATTAATACAAAACTAAAATTTCACCTTCCTCTTGTTTCTGCCTAATACACACCTGGGGAGAAACGCGGAAGGAAACTGTTATCACACAACTTTTAGTTGTCTCTAAAGGTATCCTATCCAGGACAATAGAGGTGTAGACAACTAAAGAGGTGACCCAAGAGATGCCACGGTTCCCAATGCAATTGGGTGTCACGTTAACCGATGAACTCTTCACTTTATATCAAGCTCAAGTAAGACCAAGGGGGAGACCCTAGCTTAGCCAAAGAAGGCTAGCAAACCCAACCTAGACCTCCAAGGGAAATGTGATGATGAAAGAGTAGGAGATCAATATGAGATTAGATCTAGATCTAAGATGATAAGTGGACCCAATAGGTTAGGGCTTGGTTGAAGAGGCTTAAGACAAGGACAATTATTCAACCAAGTGTAAGATAAGGTCACTTATGGATTGGGGATAGTAGACCTAGATAGATCTAATTCCAAGAAAAGGTACCCAAGTAGGGCCCACCTTTAAAATATGGAAAATGGTCCAAATGGGGCCCACAAGGTCAAAATCAAAATGAAATGGCATTAGGGTGTATTCTATGACATGGATCTATGGATTTGAGAAGCATGAGTAATACCCACATGTGGGATCTACGAAAGACTACTCACCCAACTAGTCCGACCTCCCTTGGAGAAGGCCCAGTTCCTTAGATCCGGGGGAAAATGGATTCAAATGTCCACCAAACTTTATATCAAGATAGTTAAGATGATTATTAAGTTGGGTTTTAATTATTAAGCCCAAGTGATTTCTAGATCTCTATAGATCTGAAAAATAAAAAAATACAAGGGTTTTGATTTTGGGGTTTTGATGACCAGTAGAATACAAGACAAGTGAAATGGATACGTACCTTGTAGATATTACCTCAAAATCTTGTGGCTACCTTGCACATAGATGATCCTTGCATTTAATTAAAATTCCAAGCTAGATACAAGTGATTCCAAGAAAAAACATCAAAGCCCTAGGAGGAAAAAATTCCCACTCAACCTGTAAAACAAACTACCATAAGTTAGATTTGATCCACAGATAAATGAGATCTAAGCATGACATATAAAAAGAATCAAATCAATGGACAAAGCACAATTGAAAAACTCCCTTCAAGATGAAAATTCTTGCACAAGGGGGACGTGAGAAACCCAATAATTTTCTCTTCAAGCAATTCGCACTCCTTGCCCTAGTCAATTCAGCCTCCGTCTGTAGCTGTCAAAATCACATGTTACAAGCAAAGATGTCGAAATCAAAATATGTATAATCATTTACAAGAGAATCCCAATCAAATCCATAGAAGTAGATCTGCAAAATAGTATTTTATTCCAAGTTTTCCAGAGCCCTAAAGGTGCCTTAACAATAGGGGGGTCTCTTCCTTAAATAGGATGAGGGAGACCAAAACCCTAAACCACTTTTGAAATGAGTGGTTGAGATAAAAAGATAAAATAATACAATAAATGGCTAAGATAAGCCAGTACAATATAACATGGATCACTCACATGAGGGGAGTGCGAAGTACATAGAGGAAACCCTAAGGGGGTGCGCACTATACTAGAGAGGCTAAAATACAAGTGTGCCACATAAGATGACCATGACAAGTGACTAGGAGCACATGTTGGGGCTAGTAGGTATTATTTCCATTCACTAGCATCACCCCATGGCACAATAATATAACATAAGACTCAATGACATGTCCAAGTGTACAAATAATAAAATCTTGCCCCCCTCAACTCAAAGAAGAATGCATCAAATCACATCATGATGACTGTGTGGACCTCACTGACTGCTACAAACTGATTTGGAAGGAGTGGGAAACACCATAGATGACCTCAGAGCAGACCTCATGCCAAAACCTTGCCTCAATTTCCCAAATCGAATTCCTTTATGACCTTTTTTCCATTTTTAATCCTCTTGAAAAACCACCAGACTGCCCACAACCAACTGTCTGGTGCCTATGCACAAAAAATGACTATTCCACCATGTCCGGAAGGGGGGTAATATGGTAAAAAAAAGTGAATGGACCACCCCCTCCCTCTGTAGCGCCCTAGGAAACGACTAGCCTGCAATGCTCTAGATGGACAGACCATATCAGCATGGCCAAACTGGTCAACAAGTGAAAAAATGCTCAAATCATGCCCAAGAGTGCCTGAAACTGATAGATAAGTGTCTCAATGGATCCAAAAGACCCAAATCCACTAGATATGAGTACTCATACACCTCATGATAACCTGTAAGATCATCTGTAGCATCCACCATACCTGGACAAGTAAAAATATGATGATCTGGAAATAATAATAATCATGAAAAACTACATCAATCATCATCTGAAGTTTGTTCCCATCATATGGAATCATCAAAAGGTATATAAAGTACCATAGATCAACATCATACAATATAAGTGGTCCATCTTATCACGGATCCCAAGGTTGACCTTGGTCAAACTAGGTTTGACCGGTCAAACTGATCAAAATATGACCCTGGCCAAAGAAGCCATGCTGCTGCAAGTGCAAATGGTTAATACATGCTCTCTAAATCATTTTCATAGCAATAATCTAAAGCATTAAGCATTATTTCACTGGAATTTAATAAATAATAATAGGTTAGTTAATAACTTACTTTCAAGAAGAATCTCAAGAGTATACTTATTTGTAAACATGATCAGATTGCTAGCAAAGGGTGAAGGCTAAGTATACATGGCTAGGCTGAATGGGGATGACTTGACTGAATTGACACTGTGATACTTTGGATGAGGGGAATGGTGTTACACACTTAAGCATGTGTTGGACAAAGAATATACAAGGAATGGCGGTGTCTCACAAATGGGTAAGTTGTTCAGAGAAGTGTTTATTCAACCTTGGAAAAATGTCTACTACTAGAACCGTCGTGAACTAGGTGCCTAGATAACCGTAACTTGAGGTTCTAGGGGAAACTTAGAATTAGCTGCCCCTCAATTCATCTCATATCATAATCCACAAGCTCAATGAAGAAAATTTCACATAATGTTAGCAGTCTTTAGATTTGGCATATATTTAACCACTGTTTTATTTGGACCTTTCATTTCATTTTATATAATTTCATGGCCAACAATCTTTAGATTTAGCATACATTTATCCATTGATTTTTTAGGCCTAATATGACCCCTCTAGGATTTTGCATGTGCTTACAAGCAAAACTAATAGCAGCTTTCATCTGGGGTGCATTTACATTTCATAGCATTGAATATTATTTCCATTTCATAGCCCTTTTCATTATGCTTTACAAGATATAACAATAATTTCCATATGTAGTACAATTTGCTTCAGGTTTTACTCAACACAACTCAAGCAACTAGGGGGACTTCCGCAATCAAAACCACACATCGGGGCAACCGACTAGAGTGATAAAGGAATAAAATTCAACTTACCCAAAGCAAGTTATGTTTCCAACTCAGAGCCGAGACACAAAATAAACATGGATGCATGTCCAACACAGAGGAAAAAGCGGGGAGGTCCTCCATATCACAAGTCAAGGTTTAATTCAGGGTGAAGATCAACAAATGAGGAGGGATAAATGGATAGGTGGAGACAAGTGGAAATGGTTCCTAAGATAGCAATTCAAAAAGACAATAAGTGATCATGTCCACATTCCTGGGAAGGTAAATACCAACGAGTATAAAACAAGAGTTTCCAAACGTTAGTAATATAATCATGCATATAATCCATAACAACCAATTTCATTTTAACATTACTATACTTCCATATCATAATTACTATATACCAGGTCAATGCTATCAAAATGACCTAAACAACAAGATAATAACATCAATGCACATCATATATATACTGGGTCATACATCAATATCTGCAATCTGGACCAACTATACCAACTGAGAACACTGTATATGAAATACTCAACACTACCCTGTATCTGTATCGAACAAAAGGTCATATCGATCATAAAATCTGAGGTCTTAAGGCTCAGCCTTGGCATAAGGTCTACTAAATGTCTGATGTAAGGATGCTCTGATGTGTGAGTGATCATAAATAATGCTTCTAATCATAGTTGATCTCACTAAAAAAGTGTAAAGGAAAAGCTCTGAAAAAGTGCAGATATCTACTCTGCTAACATGGTAGCCCAGCTACTATGTATGTGATAACAGAAATCTTCAAGCCGCTCAATGTGTCATTGGGGGAAAGTCAGAGTCAAGTGTTGTCAGCTGATTACTCGACTCCTTCGTTTACGCTTACTCCTAGCGAAGCCAATGGGGGTGTTCCCTATGAAAATATTCTAAGGATTTTTAAACTATGAAAACAAATAAAAGCTATTCTGGGACTTAAAGTGATGGACTGGAAAAATGTTACAACAAAGAGACAATTTAAATTAGATTTAATTACCGCACATGATAGATATGCATTCACGGCATTTTATAACTGAAACTTAAAAAATGGAAAATTAAAGACCAGTGTCGAGAATGTGAAATGTGATTGTTGTGTTTGTGTCGTTAAAGTATTGCAAGAGGCTTGTTGTATATTTTAAAATTATTAGTGGGTATTATGGGAGTGGGTAAATTCTTGGTTTGGCCCAAAGAAATCTAACCTCTTGAACTGAGTGCTTTAGCGGCTTAACCAAGTGTCCAACAAGGAGAGGATGAACCTGCTTAAAGTAGCCTTCTGACTCTATGGTGTACACCAACAGAACCTCCCGGGTTCGTAAAGTTATATTTGATTGGATTTTCCTATTTAAAACTAGTTTCCCTATTCCTTTTACTGATTGACCCAACTGTTTAGACTAGGATGCAGCGGTTAAGAGCATACTTCAGGATTTGAGCATTGGTAAATTTTGTTAAAAGTGTGAAGTGGGTGGTTAAAACTACACTACTCCCCAAGAGTCTCTTTTCCACACACCACAGAATGGTGCAGTACTTCAGGAGAGGAAGGGGAAAATTTTATTAAGTAAATTTTAGGAACAATTGTAGTTGTTGAAACACATAAGCATAAAAAGATAAATCGATTCAAAATGGTCCTTTGAGGAATTTTGTGTGCTTTAGTATTGTTTAATTACTAAAAATTTATTAAAACTAATCTAAAACAAAAAAGTAAAAAAGTAAAAATTAAAAAAATGTGAATCCCCCCTGGGGGATGGGGGCAGGTGCTGGAATAGCCTGCTAAGATCTTTTTATTATTTTATTACAATCAAGATATTTGGAGAAATATTGTTTTCCCTTTATCATTAGGGAACAAGACAGTTTACAATAAAATATAGAAAGTGAAGGTGCTTGAAGGGGGTTCTCCAAATGGTCCCGGAAGCTCCGAATCCATTTTTTTATCTTTTGATTATTGAAACCTGCTAGGCATGCAAAACGGACCAGAAAGCTTAGTTTATCATGAAAAATGGCCAAAAACACTTTAAGAGTGCTTTTGGAAATACTACAGAATTGCATAAAACAAACTAGATGAACTAGTGTATGAAAATGGCTTTCTGGATGATCACGAAAGCCTCAAAAATGAAATTTATTGACTTTAAATTACCTAAACCTGCTAAGATGCAAAACAGACCAGCGAACTCTTTTTGTAATAAAATGGCCAAAAACACTCAGAAAGTGATTTGGCCACACTTACAAAATATGCCCAAAAAATTCTATGAAAAACTAGGTAAAACAAATGAAGCAAATAACTAAGTAAGGAAAGCTAGAAAGCTTTCCTTCTTAGGATCTTTACTTTCCTCTTTAAGAGATGGCAAGTAAATGTCTAGGCACTTAATTTGCTTGATAAAAAAAACTTTGTAAAATAAAATGCTCTATCTTGCTTTGGATCTACTTTGAAACTTGCAAAAATAGAGAAATAACAACCTAGATCTATATATCAAATGAATTCTAATTATTAGGTTGCAAATTTTAATTTATATCTACTTGTAAAAGAAACTTTCAGTGCAAGATCTAAATGTGAAGAGGAAGGTAACCAAAATAGATGAAGATTTTTTGGATCTGGAAGTTGAACCTGTGGAGGTTTGAGCACTAATTTTGGGCAATGGAGTTGTTCTCTTAATGGACCGGAGAGATGGAGCTATGTTCAAAAGTTTTGGGAGATGAGAAATCTAACATGCTTGTTATTTCCTCCAGTGTAGATCATCGGAAAAAGATCTTACAATACTTGTGCAAGGAGATTAGCAATATTTGTGAATGCAAGTAAAAAGAATAACCAAAAGATATAAGTTCAAACAAGAATCTATATATCCCTATTAATCCTTCTACCATTCAACAACAACAAGTAATCTATAAAGTATTACCTGATATTCTTCTTGAAACTAGTTTATCTTCAAAGACAAATATATCTCAACAATAAACAAAACATATGAAATCAATACATATTACCTCATATACAGAGCTTAGTACATCAAGACTCCACAGAACACATCAGGATTAGCCTCCAAAGCCTTCTTTTATTACTCAATACTTAGAAAAATATTACGAAATAGAGGAGTAGAGGTTCCACCTTCAGATCGGAATGAAGGGGAAGAAGACCTGCTTAAATAGCAAAAACCATGCAGAAGAAGGCGCATATACCAAGAGAGGGCGACTTCTGTTGAGGGAGAGTTCAACTGGATGAGAACTAAAACTTGATTGCAATTCCAAATAGAGGAGATTGTGCTACCTCTCCAAGAGGTAGGAAATCCCTCCTCGTGATTATCACCCTCAAATCGTGAGCCTCCACATAAGCAAGTCACCCATGCAGAGAGAGGGCACACTCCTTGATTGAAAGTTAACTGGATCTTCATCGAATCTGACTGAAATCACCTCTTTTGTGTCCGCAGTGATTAGGAATTGATTGCCAATCACTTTAGTCTGACTCCAAACCAACTTCAGACCAATCCCACTATTTTAGGAACTTGTCCTTTTTTAATAAATATGTCATTTTTTACATTTATTTTGTCTTTTTTGGAGTTTCTGAGTAAATATCAATTTTAGAGATAAATACTTACTCAAAACTTAGGAAAAGTGGGTTTGTGGGTTAAATGGGTGCTCCGGATTAGAAAACGAGCATCCATTTATCAAAATACACCGACAAACCACTTAATTATTACATTTTGAATTTTTTCAATTAAACCATAGGAAAAATGGTTTATTTAATTGAAAACATTAATTTTTTAATAAAACCAAAAAAATAGTCCACGACCGCGAAAATAAATTTTTTTTTAAGTTGATTTTAACCACCTAGGGATCTAGTACGTAACCATATGACTCTATATTAGTGTCTATCATGTTCATATATGTTGAAAATGGACTCTGAAAACCCCCAAAGGCATAACCACCACTTTGGGAATTCCATCTTTGGAGGTGTAGGAAAAAAACTCATCAATTATACTCGGCTAAAGGCAAAGCATAATTGACAAGGGAAAAAACTCCTTGGAATACCTTCTTTGGTTGTCAATTCCTAGGGAACCGAGTCACTTAAAGACCACCATGCTAGCAAACCTTATTACAAACTCCGTGGGGCATGGTCATGTATTACAAAAATTAAAAGGGGCGCCTTGAAAGGCTTAATTTGGAACTTCTGAACTTTGAAAAGCACAAGTAACTGTGCACCATTGGCAGCTCTCTGGAATTCCAACTGAAGTGCAACTCAGTTGGTAACATCTGGCTCCAACTGCAGGACGTGTGATTGATATTTCTTAGGAAAGGAGATCATTCGAGAACTCCAGCATCTCAGTTTCCTGGATGGAAACATAAGTGCATCAGTCACATATATATGAAAAATAACCAAAAGAAACTTCTAAGTTACGACATTTATTCATGAAAATGAAACTAATATACATAAGAAAAATTAAACTAATGTACAAAGAAATAAAGTTACTATACAAAAAGTAATATACATAAAATAAATCTAACTAGGAAATAAAATGCAGGAATAGGGTTTAGAAATTATGATACAAATATGCCCCCATGGCTATCAGATATTTTCAATGTAGAACAATTTGAGAAGCCCTCCATTGACTGGGAGGGTACACTTCTCGCGATCCATATTGCTCAAAAAGAAAGTGTTCGTGCCTACTACTTCATGAATGAGATAAAGGCTTGTCCATAAACTATCAAACTTTCCATGTTTCCCAGGCTTGTCCCTTCTTTTGTCCCAAAGTAGGACCGTGTCACCAAACTGAAATACCCTTGGATTTGATGACTTATGAATTTTTTTCTTAACCTTCTCATGATTCTTAATACTCTAATCAACCACCTTTCGTCTGATTTCATCTAAATCAACCATTTGATTTATCTTGTACTAAGATATATCTTGATCTGTGCTACATTTTTCCAGTAATTGATACACTAGAAACTTCAGGTGGATGGGTAAAGTAACATCAAGTCCATAAACCAGTTCAAATGGAGACTTTCCAGTTGAAATTTTCTTAGTGATTCTATTCGCCCATAGTGCAAATCTAATTTTACTATCCCGAGATTTCTTATTATCTCCAACAATCTTTTTAACAATGATCATTAAATTCGTATTATTGGATTCTTCCAGACCATTTCCTTGGGGATAGTAATTTGATGAACGTGATAAGACAATACCATACTTGAATCAAAAGGAGGACATCTCGGCTGAGCTAAATGCCTTAGCATTATATGCGGTGATCCTAGCGGGCACATCGAACCTAGTGATGATCTTATCTTCTAAGAATTCCATGATAACCTTCTCAGTTTCTGCTTTCGTGGGGACTGCTTCCACCCACTTAGTAAAATAATCAGTGGCATTAAGGATCCAAGAATAATCATTGCTAGAGTTATCCTTAAACTGACCAATGAAATAAAGACCCCACTACTGAAAAGGGGTTTGGACAACTACCAGTTTTAGAGGCAAGGCTGCTAACTTTTGTTTCCCTATGAAAAGATGACACTATTGGCAACTTCTTACGTGTTTATGAACATTCAAGAACAAAGTGGGCCAATAATACCATGCTCTAAGTATTTTATGGGCTGTTTTCTTGGTCGCATAATGTCCTCCACAAAATATAGAAATGAAATTCAGCCATGATTTTTTTGGACTCTGTCTCATCAATGCATCTAAGAATTAGACCGTCAAGATTTTTCCATCCCAACCCATCCTAGGTGATACACAATTTTCAAGATTTTAACCCCAAAGCCCTTCTTTTATGGCCAACTAGGTGATCCGGGAAAGTGAGGTTGGTTAAAAAGTAGATGATGTATGCATAGCAAGGAACCTGTTAAATACATTGAAGCTCATATGACCTGAGCTATTCTGACTCATTATTTGACATACCATCCCTAATAATTGCTCATTCCCCTGAACCATCATGCGGGGTAAACCCTGACCTTTAACTAACTTGGTGGGTTTGATTTCTAATTCACATTCCTGGATATTAGAGACCCATTTACCCCTTATACCAAGACAGTCTTGTTGTGACAAAATATACATAACAACTGCATGAGGCACATACCCTATAACTTTAGAGTATCCAATATACATTATGAAATTCTAAGTGACTTAACTAAGGCATATGCTTGTTTTTCCATGATGGTGTACTTAAGTTCAGGATTTTGTAGGGATCTACTCATAAAGGCTATAGGTTTCTCCTTCCCATCCTTATTCTTCTACAACAAAACTCTAGCTATGGTGTCTAGCAATGCAAATGAAAAGTTCTGGAAATATTTAGAATAATCAAGACTAATCAACACTGGTGATCTACAAATAGCATCGTTTATTCCATTAAATGTTTTCTTTCCCTCCTTATTCCATTAAAAATTAGCATCATTTTTAAGTATTCTTTACATGTGTTTCATTAACTCTTCTAAGTTGGGAATACAACATCTGATAAAGTTGATTTTCTCGTTGAATGACTGCAATGCTCTCTTATTACAAGGAAAAGGAACATTCTTTATGGATTCTACCCTTTCCAGGTCAATCTTGACCCCATCCTTAGAGATGATGTGACCAAGTAACTTCCCCTCATCAACCCCTCAGACAAATTTAGTTGGGTTTAAGGATATGCCAAATTTTCTAATCTTTCAAAAATATGTCTAAGGTGGCCAATGTGATCAATTCTTTCCTTGGAAAAAAATGTGAGGTCATCCTGATATATTTCAATAATTTTTCCGACTAGCTCGTTGAAAGCATAATCCATGGATCTTTGGAAGGTTGCACCAGCATTAAGCAATCCAAAAAGCATCCTCAGATATTCAAAGAGACCCCAAGGGGTAGTGAAAGTTGTCTTATGTCTATCCTCCTTGTTAACTAAAACCTGGTTATATCCCAAAAAACCATCAAGCATTGACATCATCCCAGCACCAATTATCCTTTGAAACAAAGTTTCCATATTGGGGAGAGGGTGGTTGTCTTTCAAGCATGCCCAATTCAAATTTATAAATTCAATGCAAAGTCTTATATTTTCGTTCTTCTTTCTTACAACTAGATTTGAACACCATGAGGAATTTCTAGTTGGGGATATGATTCTTGCTGCTAGCATCTTCTGAAGCTCTTTCAAAACACTGGGGGCCACCTTGGGGTTAATCTGTCTCAACTTCTGGCGACAAGGTTTGGCATCTTCTTTTAAAGGGATAGTGTGCTGGAAAACATCTTCCCGATATGACTTGAGCTCATCATATGAAAAGGAAAAAAACATCATGATATTCCCGAACTAGGCTTATAAGGTCATTTATTTCCTTCCCACTTGTTACTTTACCAATTTTAATAAGCTTAGGTTCAGTTTCAATCCCAATGTTGAACTCTATATGATTTCCAACCTTTAATATTTTTTTTCAGGTTTATGCCTATCATGTCTATCAAAAATGTGCTCCCACTCGACTATATTCTTGGGTATAGCATTCCTAGGTTGATCCTCTTCCTCCTTGTATTCATACTTTTCTTCGTTATAACCTATTTTGCAATCAATAAACTCTTGGACATTATGTATGAATCTAAGGATTTGCTTGTCATCTTTGAATACATGCCAATGATCTACATTATCCGGGATGGATGGTCTGAAATTTATTTCAAATTTTCCATGGCCTTTGATTAATTCTTCTATAGGTAGGAGGGTTGAGGCCGCTACTGCTAGTTGATTAGCTTCCTTGTTTTCTTCTTCGGGTAATGATGTGATGTTGAGGGAATCAAATAGTTCCATGGTATCCCAAAAATCATTTCTATACTTCTTCAACCTTTCACTGTTGCATGCAAAGATGTTCTTAATCTGAAAAATAACTAAATCAAAATCTCCTTTTATACTTAGTATTTTTATACACATATCCTTAGCTATTTCTAGGCCTTGCAAGGGTGCTTCATACTCAACAACATTGTTTGAAGCATCAAACTCAAGTCTGAAAGCAAAGTTAAAGTTTGCTGAGATGGAGAGGTAATAACAAATCCAACCCCTTTTCCCGATTTAGAAAATTCACCATCAAAGCTCATTTTCCATGCTCCATTGATTCTGTCATTGTTGATTTGATCTTTAATATGATCCAATGTGTTTTCAAAAATAGAATAATTACCAAAATTATCTGATTCGTGAACATATTCATTATCTAACACATTAGGTTCTTTGACATGAAACTTTCTTTCATTTTCCCTATACAAGCCTAAATGAGCATCTTTATTATCTGGGATCATGGCACAGGTCCTGTTATCACACAACTTGTAGTTGTCCCTAATGGTATCCCATCCGAGATGGTAGAGGAGATGGAAAACTAAAGAGGTGACCCAAGAGATGCCACGGTTCCCAATGCAAGCTGGGAGTCACGACAACCGAGGCACTCTTCACTTTAGATCTATGCAAGACAATATCAAGGGGTAGACCCTATAGCCAATCGACAAAAGATTAGCCAAAGCAATGGTTCCTAGGGGGATGTGAAAGTTTTAGTTACGGAAACCAATGCAAGCTTAGGTGGACCCAAGAGTTATGATGTGGTTGAAGAGGCTTAAGAAGTGACAAGGGTTTCAACCAATGAATGAGTTAGGCCACCTAGGGAGATCAAAGGGATAGATCAAGTACCATGAAATACACAAGTGGGGCCCACTTCCTTAAAGTATGGAAATGACCCAAATGGGACCCACAAGGTGAAGTTAGGGTTAGAATAGCACTAAGGGGTGTTTAATGATGTGGATCTATGGATCCAAGGTAGATTTATACACACCCACATATGGGATCTAGTAAAAGACACAATCCCCAAGGAGTGCGAATTGACCCAAGGAGGCTAGTGCCTTTATATGGAGGGGCAAATGGAGTCCAAATTATTCCAAATTGTAGATCGGGGTAGTTAATGCAAATATCAAAGTGGGTTTTAAGTGGCATGCCCCAAGATAGGCTATATATCCATAGATCTAAGGTTGAAAATGCATCACCCAATGACCCAAGTAGGGCACACCCCTCAAAATGAGGAATGGGTCCCACAAGGAAAAAATCAAAGAAGTGAAGCATTAGGGGTAGGTTATCAAGTGAGAGGAGTTCAAATCAAGTGGGATCTCACCTACCCATGTCTTGGAACTAACCCAACTAGCTTCTCCCAAGGGGTGGGATTTGCCTTTAAGAGGGCTAGGTACCTTGGAAAGTGTGTCAAATGGAACCCAATCACCACCAAACTATAGATCCGAATTGTCGTGGATACTATAGAGGTGGGTTTTCAATATCTTTCCAAAATCCAAGCTAGATCCAAGTAGATCTAAGAAAAACAAAAATGAGGGTTTTGATTTTAATGGTTTTATGACCAATGGAGAAGAATGGATGGATCTAGGTACATACCTTGATGAACTCACCTCAATTGCTTCTGGCCACTTTGCAAATTGATAGCATTACCTTATGTGTATATTCAAGAGTGAGATCCAAGTGCTCCAAGCCAAAACATCCTCCTCCAATGAAGCCAAATCGTCCTCCTCCTACAAGACAAGATCAAGTGAAACAAGCCAAGTAAGAAAATTATGAAAATGATGGAGAGATGTAATAGAAAGCATGAACTATGTCACAAAGATACAATAATGATACTCCTCGTCACCCATATCAACTCAAGAGAGAATATGTGGATCCCTCCAACAATAACCCTCTTCAAATCGTCCTCCTCTCCACCAATTCATCCTCCCTGCAAGAAAACAACGTGTAGCCCCAAGATCCACAATGATACATAGAAGAGATATTGTATACTCAAAGTGCAAAAGAATCCATAGGACAAGAGAAGTATGCTCCACAAAGAAGTATTCTATTCCAATATTCAAGAGCTACCAAGGTGAGCTATAAGATAGGGGGTATCCTGCTTATATAGGATAATAAAGACCAAAAACCTGGACCTCAAAACCACTTTACAATACATGAAGATGAGTGGTTGAAATTAAAAGATCTCATAATCTAATCAATGGCGAATATGAGCCAATACAATATAACACATGGATCACTCAATACAAAGGTGATGTCATAGCTAGGAGGTACAAAGTGAGGGTGACGTCATCCTCTAGAGGGGGAAAAAGTACATGGGCCCACCTCATATGACATGGACATGACTCATAAAGCTCATGGTGGGGCTAGGAGGCATCAATCCTTGCTAGCTCATCCCCATGGCACAATAATATAAAATAATAATGTCCAAATAATACAAATGA
The DNA here is from genome assembly GCA_027924585.1 of Larix kaempferi. NCBI lineage: Eukaryota > Viridiplantae > Streptophyta > Pinopsida > Pinales > Pinaceae > Larix > Larix kaempferi. Next base: position 7,480,364 of record BSBM01000344.1, on the reverse strand, counting down.
TCAAAATCTGTCCTCGAAATCTGTGAGAGAGATGCAGTAAAGGCCTCCTGTGGCCTCTCTGGACCCCACTGACTGATGAAAATTGGCTGAAAGATGGGGGGTTCACCCTGGAAGACCTCTGTGAATACCAAGTGCCAAAACCTTGCCTCAATTTCCCAAATCGAACTCCTCAGTGACCCTTTTATTCCATTTTTAATTTGCCTCGGGAACTGTGAAGCTGCTAAAACTGCTTCCTACGACACCTGCGCTGCCAAACTAAGTCCACCAGGCTCTCCATAAGGGGGGTATAATGGTGAAATCAAGTGGTTGGACCACCCCCTCCTCATACAGTACCCTAGGTGAACTGGCCTCTCATGGCCCTTGCTGGACAGGCTGGGAAAACAACCCCAAATCTGGTCAACAAGTGAAACACTGCATCTATCACTGTCAGAAGTGCTCTGAACTTAATGATAAGTGTCTCATTGGATCCAGAAGACCCAAAACTACTAAGAATGTGTACTCATACACCATGGGCTCCCTGATGGGATAACTGTAGGGTCCACCATATATGGACAATGCATAATCTAATGATCTGGAATAATAATAAAACCTACTAAATGGCATCAATCACCATCTAAATCATATTTCCACCATATGTCATCATCAATAAGAGTATGTGGGACCATTAATCATTGTCAATAAGCATACATGGCCCACATCATCACGGATCCCAAGAATGACCATAATCAAACTAGGTTTGACTAGGTCGATATACAACCAAGGATAAATCATATCAATAGACTAAGACATGTTCCTCTAATCATACTGACAGCTTAACTTAAAGTATAAAAATCATTCAATGGCATTAATCATGTTTGCATATTCCATTGTTATTTATATTTACTTGCACAATAGCTTAAATGATAGACTCACCCATTGGACATGGTCTAACTGCTAGCTAAGGATGAAGGCTAGGAACAAGGCTGGGCAGAAGGGATGACTTGCCTAAAATTAACTAAAAGACACTTTGGACTGGGAGAAGTGGAAGCTACACTTTGTGCTGGACAAATAATATGAAGAAGGGCTGTGCCTCACAAATGGATAAGTTGTTTAGAAAGTGCTTATTCAACTTAGGCATCATGTCTACATCAAGTTGATCCAAGTTCATTAGGATCATTCAATTACATTTCATGGCCTTTTTGGCCTACATAACCCTTCGGATTTCAGATGTGCTAAGAAGCACAACTAGTTGCAGCTTGCATCCAGGGCATGTTTATACATATATAAGGTTAGCAATAATAGATATAACTTTTGAGTAACTTTTTTCTTTTTGGACCTTCTTATACTCTTCGAGGAGTATTTTTAGCAGTTCATCACTCTTTCCCTTTACTCACGTTTGTTTAAAAACACATTCTAGAGTTTACAGTTTCCATGGGTGAATTTATAAAGATTTCCAAGTAGTACATGAGCTTTCAGTTTTAGCCAACAACATCTCAAGTGACTAGGGGGACTTCGACCAATGCCAAACATCGGGGCAACCGACCAGAATGATTTAGGCCTAGAATCCAACATACCAAAGGCAAGTTTTGTCACCAACTCAGAGCTGAGACACTAAACAAACATGGATGCGATCCAACACAGAGGTAGTGATAGGGAAGTCCTCGGTATCAAAAAGTCAAGCAAGGTAAGTCAAAGGTGAAAGCCAAATAAGGAAGGTCATGGATGGATGGAGTCGAGTGAAAATGGTATCTAAGCTAACAAACAAATGATGTCAAGAAAGACCATATCTATGCAAGGAGGGTGTTAAACCGGTGAGTTTTGTCAAGCAACCTAAATGTGCAAATAGGATGTCCATTTTATAATTTATAACATTATCAAGATATTTCATTTTCATTTTATAAAGAGTTTTCCACATCATGAATCATATACCAAGCTAATGCTATGAAGATGACTAAAGCAACAAGATAGTAATCCATAATCAATGATCAGAAATCCATAGGTCATATCACATCATAATAATAATCATCATAAACCATCTGAAACACCACTGCAATAACATCTCTAGGAATTGAACTGAAACTGTATGGAATACAGGGTCACATCGGTCATCAAATATGAACTCCCAAGGTTCAGCCTTGGCACAAGGTCTAACATAAGTCTGATAAAATACACTGCTCTAATCATGAATGATCTCAAAATATAAACTCATCATAGCCAAGCTCTGAATAATCCAAGCTCTGAAAAGTGCAGATATCTGCTAAGCAAGAATAGTAGCCCTGCTACTATGGTGTGATAACATCTAGCTCCAGCTGGGACAAGTGCTCTAAGGGAGAGATCGCTTGAGAACCTCAGAATCTCTGGTCTCGAACTGCTATGCATCAATCTTCAATCCAACACCGCATCATCCTTGCTTTTAGTTTTATTTTGCACCTGTATCTGCGCTCATAGCCACTAGAATACCTCATGAAGCATGTATGGGAGATATATATAAAATAAAACTGAAAATGAAATCTACTCTAAAACACAAACTTAAACGCATAAAAGAAATTCTAAACTAACATGGCATATAAATTTTTATTATTATTTTACTGTGCAGGAGGAAAAGAAGACTTTTCCAGGCAGGCATACTCAACTCAACTCACACAGGAAGCGAAAAAAGAAAACTTAAGAAAACTAACCACTCTACATGCATGCAAGAGATGAGACAAGCTTAGGAAGGAGCAAGGCTCAACTCAATGAACAAATCAACAAAGGACAAAATCAAGCAAACAACTCAAAGAGAGAAATGAAAATACTCAGCACACAAAAAATTAAAAGCACACAAATCGTACTACTCAAATGAGCTTATTCAAACACCTACCTACCCTAATCTAGCCAGTTGACACAAATTCTAGGTAAAATCATAAATCCAGTGTAACCATTCATCAAACAAATTAGTGATTCTTCTTTGATTTTTGTTAATGAGACAAGTCATGATTGGATTAAAGATTAGAGAGTTTAATAACACAATCTTCCTGGCTTGTTCAAAAATTGAAGAAGGGTTTGAATGGTGCGAAATGAAATCATGCCAGGGAAAGACTGACTGATGCAAACATCCTCCATCCAAGAATTGATAAGATCAAAGTTATTGCTTAAGATTGATGGAGGAAAAATATAAGGCATGCGACTCAATTATTTTTCACAAAAAATAACTTCCCCATTTACTTCGCTTACATATTCAATTTGATTCTCCTTAAGACTGACGATCAAATAAAATCCAAGTGGGGACAAATTAAAGGTTAGAAGACGAAAAATCAAAATCAAACCCACTTGATGCTCAAAAATGGAGAAAAGATGAAATTGATCTTTAAACACCTTTTCTAGGCACCAAGAATGATTGATAACTTGACAACAAGCATTTTGGTTCCAAAGTGACTGAAAAGGGAAATGAAGTGCTTTTTCTCCGAACATGTAATCATGCTTATAGTTCCTATTAAAAATTTCCAAGGCAAAATATCGACTAGAGCACCAACCCAAAGATGATTGAAAGAGTTGGGAAGGGAGGGTGGATTGCAAATATGAAAATTCTCCCAAATGGATAAACAAGTTTGACCTTGGATTTTGACAAAAGAAAACACTCTCTTCTCTATGAATGATTTCAAGCTTTTGATCAATTTTAATATTTACAATTTGAGGACAAGATTGACCATAACTATCTAACTCTAAGTTATCTTGATTAAAGATGAAAAAAGGAAAATTTAAAGATTCATTATAAGAAGTGGAACAAAAATTAAAACACCTAGTGTGATTTATAAACTCTTCCTCATCTTGAGATTGATCTTTTATTAATTCATCATTAAAATTATAAGAGGATAAGTGATCATTTTCATTTAATTGATCAGGGGGGGAATTAACAATTTCATTTATAATGTCCTGATTACTTTCACAATGATCACGTGAAATCACCACTAAAATATCTGGGTTGATACTCTCACTTTCTTCTTCTTCAATAAGGTGATAAGAAATTGAATGATCACAAAAGATAGAATGACTAATGAGTTTCTCCAAAGGAGGAACTTCAATAGACTGACTGACTAAAAGCTCACCTTCAGGAATTTCCTCAGGATCAGGACTAGGGCTACCTAAAAATAAATTTGAAAACTTATGATTTGTACAATGATTAGGGATTTGACTTTCGATTGACTCAAAAGTGGAAGACTTATCGTCAAAGTAAATTGGGCAAGAGGAGTCATCTCCGGATGTTGACAATTCACTTGATATTTGATTATTAATTGATTCGACAATAGGATCGAAGAGGGGAAGGTTTTGATCTTGGATTTGATTTGAAGAATATATATCATCGGATTCACTTCCCCATTTTTCTAAGAATTTTTGTTCAAACATGTCATATCCGGAAATGCTATTGGGCTTCAAATTCAAGAACCAGATCTCAGCTCTTCCCTGGAAAGATGAACCCAATAGTTTCATACATACATCCTCATGGGCTATAGATAATTTGTTAAAAAATTCCCTAAATATTTCAAGGTGCCTTTTAGCAGATACCTCATAACTTTCATCGAATTTAGGCAACCTTTCATGGGCTTGATGAGGAATATGATCAGGATACCCATCGATTTTGGAGAAGTAAAAAACTTTCAATCGACCGAAAGTCCTAGGCCGCTCAGTAACAGCCATGGATTGAAATTAATATATATATATATATATATATATATATTAAATAAAAACAAAAATCAAGAACCTAAATACAAGATGATACACCCCATGGGTTCTAGATAATGATAGGAACGATCACCAATGGAGTCGCTTATGTGTAGTCGCCAGGCAGATTTTAATTCTTTTCTACCAAAAGATATGTCGTTAGGATAGTTGGGAGAAATGAGCAACACATAGATGGCTATGTTTATATTAAGGATTAAAATGATAACCATCTAGATTATAAGACCAGATGCAATAAGATATAAATTACGCATGGATACTCGCAGACACCTAAGGTAAGCCTCTACCTCCCTGACAACGACGCCAAAAATGTTATCACACAACTTGTAGTTGTCCCTAATGGTATCCCATCCGGGATGGTAGAGGAGATGGAAAACTAAAGAGGTGACCCAAGATATGCCACGGTTCCCAATGCAAGCTGGGAGTCACGACAACCGAGGCACTCTTCACTTTAGATCTAGGCAATACAAGATCAAGGAGGAGACCCTATAGCCAATCGACAGAAGATTAGCCAAAGCAATGGTTCCTAGGGGGATGTGAAAGTTTTAGTTACGGAAACCAATGCAAGCTTAGGTGGACCCAAGAGTTATGATCTGGTTGAAGAGGCTTAAGAAGTGACAAATGTTTCAACCAATAAATGAGTTAGGCCACCTAGGTAGATCAAAGGGATAGAACTAGTACCATGAAATACACAAGTGGGGCTCACTTCCTTAAAGTATGGAAATGATCCAAATGGGACCCACAAGGTGAATTTAGGGGTAGAATGGCACTAAGGGGTGTTTAATGATGTGGATCTATGGATCCAAGGTAGATTTAGACACACCCACATATGGGATCTAGCAAAAGACAAAATCCCCAAGGAGTGCGAATTGACCCAAGGAGACTAGTGCCTTTAGATGGAGGGGCAAATGGAGTCCAAATTATGCCAAATTGTAGATAGGGGTAGTTAATGCAAATATAAAAGTGGGTTTTAAGTGGCATGCCCCAAGATAGACTAGAACTCCATAGATCTAAGGTTGAAAATGTATCAACCAATGACCCAAGTGGGGCACAACCCTCAAAATGAGGAATGGGGCCCACAACGCAAAAATCAAAGAAGTGAAGCATTAGGGGTAGGTTATCAAGTGAGATGAGTTCAAATCAAGTGGGATCTCACCTACCCATGTCTTGGAACTAACCCAACTAGCTTCTCCCAAGGGGTGCGAATTGCCTTCAAGAGGGCTAGGTACCTTGGAAAGTGTGTCAAATGGAACCCAATCACCACCAAACTATAGGTCTGAATTGCCATGGATACTATAGAGGTGGGTTTTCAATATCTTTCCAAAATACAAGCTAGATCCAAGTAAATCTAAGAAAACAAAAAATGAGGGTTTTGATTTTAAGGGTTTTATGACCAATGGAGAAGAATGGATGGATCTAGGTACATACCTTGATGAACTCACCTCAATTTATTGTGGCCACTTTGCAAATTGATAGCATTACCCTATGTGTATATTCAAGAGTGAGATCCAAGTGCTCCAAGCCAAAACGTCCTCCTCCAATGAAGCGGAATCGTCCTCCTCCTACAAGACAAGGTCAAGTGAAACAAGCCAAATAAGAAAATTATGAAAATGATGGAAAGATGTAATAGAAAGCATCAACTATGTCACAAACATACAATAATGATACTCCCCGTTACCAAGATCAACTCAAGAGAGAATATGTGGATCCCACCAACAATAACCCTCTTCAAACCGTCCTCCTCTCCACCAATTCGGCCTCCCTGCAAGAAAACAACGTGTAGCCCCAAGATCCACAATGATACATAGAAGAGATACTGTATACTCAAAGTGCAAAAGAATCCATAAGACAAGAGAAGTATGCTACACAAAGAAGTATTCTATTCCAATATTCAAGAGCTCCAAAGGTGATCTATAAGATAGGGGGTCTCCTCCTTATATAGGATAATAAAGACCAAAACCCTAGATCTCAAAACCACTTTACAATACATGAAGATGAGCGGTTGAGATTAAAAGATCTCATAATCTAATCAATGGCTAAGATGAGCCAATACAATATAACACATGGATCACTCAATACAAAGGTGACATCATAGCTAGGAGATACAAAGTGAGGGTGAGGTCATCCTCTAGAGGGGGAAAAAGTACATGGGCCCACCTCATATGACATGGACATGACTCATAAAGCTCATGGTGGGGCTAGGAGGCATCAATACTTGCTAGCTCATCCCCATGGCATAATAATATAAAATAATAATGTCCAAATAATACAAATTATCAAAATCTGTCCTCAAAATATGTGAGAGAGATGCAGTAAAAGGCCTCCTATGGCCTCTGTGGACCTTGTTGATTGATGAAAACTAGTTGGAAGATGGGGGGTTCACTCTGGAAGACCTCTATGAATACCAAGTGCCAAAACCTTGCCTCAATTTCCCAAATCGAATTCCTCAATGACCCTTTTATTCCATTTTTAATCTGCCTCAAGAACTGTGAAGCTGCTGAAACTGCCTTCTAGGGCACCTGCGTTGTCAAACTGATCCCACCAAGCTCTCCAAAAGGGGGGTGTAATGGTAACATCAAGTGTCTGGACCACCCCCTCCTCATACAACGCCCTAGGTGAACTGGCCTCTCATGGCCCCTGCTGGACAGGCTGGGGAAAACAGCCCCAAATCTGGTCAACAAGTGAAAAACTGCATCTATCACTGTCAGAAGTTCCCGAAACTAAATGATAAGTGTCTCATTGGATCCAGAAGACCCAAACATAATAAGAATGTGTACTCATACACCATGGGTTTCCCTGATGGGCCAACTATAGAGTCCACCATATATGGATAGTGCATAATCTGATGATCTGGAATAATAATAAAACCTGCTGAACTGCATCAATCACCATCTGAATCATATGTTCACCATATGGCATCATCAATCAGAGTATGCGGGACCAATAATCATCATCAATAAGAATACATGGCCCACATCATCACAGATCCCAAGAATGACCATAGTCAAACTACGTTTGACTAGGTCGATATACAACCAAGGATAAATCATATCAATAGACTAAGACATGTTCCTCTAATCATACTGACAACTTAACTTAAAGTATAAACATCATTCAGTGGCATTAATCATGTTTGCATATTCCATTGTTATTTATATTTACTTGCACAATAGCTTAAATGACAGACTCACCCATTGGACATGGTTTAACTGCTAGCCAAGGATGAAGGCTAGGAACAAGGCTGGGCAGAAGGGATGACTTGCCTAAACTTAACTAAAAGACACTTTGGACTGGGAGAGGGGGAAGCTACACTCGGTGCTAGACAAATAACAAGGGGAAGGGTTGTGCCTCACAAATGGATAAGTTGTTTAAAGAGTGTTTATTCAACTTAGGCATCATGTCTACATCAAGTTGATCCAAGTTCATTAGGATCATTCAATTTCATTTCATGGCCTTTTTTTCCTACATAACCCTTCGGATTTCAGATGTGCTAAGAAGCACAACTAGTTGCAGCTTGCATCCAGGGCATGTTTATACATATATAAGGTTAGCAATAATAGATATAACTTTTGAGTAACTTTTGCTTTTTGGACCTTTTTATACTCTTCGAGGAGTATTTTTAGCAGTTCATCGCTCTTTCCCTTTACTCACGTGTGTTTAAAAACACATTCTAGAGTTTACAGTTTCGATGGGCGAATTTATAAAGATTTCCAAGTAGTACATGAGCTTTCAGTTTTAGCCAACAACATCTCAAGTGATTAAGGGGACTTCAACCAGTGCCAAACATCGGGACAACCACCATAATGATTTAGGCCTAGAATCCAACTCACCAAAGGCAAGTTCTATCACCAACTCAGAGCCGAGACACTAAAAAAACATGGATGCGATCCAACACAGAGGTAGTAATAGGGAAGTCCTTAGTATCAAAAATTCAAGCAAGATAAGTCAAAGGTGAAAGCCAAATAAGGAAGGTCATGGATGGATGGAGTCAAGTGAAAATGGTTCCTAAGCTAGCAAACAAATGATGTCAAGAAAGACCATATCTATGCAAGGAGGGTGTTAAACCGATGAGTTTTTTCAAGCAACCTAAATGTGCAAGTAGTATGTCCATTTTATAATTTATAACATTATCAAGATATTTCATTTTCATTTTATAAAGAGTTTTCCACATTATGAACCATATACCAAGCTAATGCTATGAAAATGACTAAAGCAACAAGATAGTAATCCATAATCCATGATCATAAATCCATAGGTCATATCACATCATAATAATAATCATCATAAACCATCTAAAACACCGCTGCAATAACATCTCTAGGCACTAAATTGGAACTATATGGAATAAAGGGTCACATCGGTCATCAAATCTAACTCCCAAGGCTCAGCCTTGGCACAAGGTCTAACATAAGTCTGATAAAATACACTACTCTGATCATGAGTGATCTCAAAATATAAACTCATCATAGCCAAGCTCTGAATAATCCAAGCTTTGAAAAGTGCAAATATCTGCTAAGCAAGAATAGTAGCCCTGCTACTATGGTGTGATAACAAGTGTAGCTAGGGTTTTACCCCTAGCTTGTGCCAATGAGCACCTACTAAGGAGAATGGACTCCTTAGTAGCAGTTCAGTATATTAAACTAATAATGCAATAAACAAAACATTAAATTATTTCTAATACAAGCATTAAGCATAAACACCAAAATGAAAGAATGTCTTTGTATTGATGTTACCTTGAGTGTCAAGGTTGGTGAAGCCCTTTGCAGTGTCCAAGAGGATGCTCCAAGCTCCAAGAATGCTCCTTCTCCTTCTCCAATGTTGGGGATGGGCCAAAGGTGGCTCTCAAGGTGAAACTAGTTCAAAGGTGGACTAGGGTTTCGAGAGAGATTTTGGCAGAGTAAGGGTGCTTGTGATTGTGGATATGGAATAAGGGATCTCCATCACCTATTTATAGTTTTTTGGTGGTGGAGTGCTGGCCCATGGTTTTAGGAAACACATGGTTTTATGCAGCTGTATAGGGTTTTTTCTTCCTTTTCCTCATTATTTTATATTTTTATTCCCTTTTTAGGGGATTTTTGCTATTTTTGGAGGAAAAGGGGGTTTTTTTAGCCTTTTTTTTAGGCTATTTTGATGGTTTTTTGGCCTTTTGGAGGCATTTTAGGCCTTTTGGAGGCTTTTTAATGGGTTTTTTTGGATTTTTAATGGAAATATGGTAGGAAAATGGACAAATGAGTCATGTAATGTGGTAAATGAGCTAGTGAGCACTTTTTGGGTGTTAACAGATTGCCCCCTGATGTGCGAGGGCAGGAGCTCATCGTATGGCCGATGGACATCATAAGTCATGAATGGTTTTCCTGGGATGTGGAGAGAAGAGAAGAAACAAACTGGAGCCCGGAACAACGATCCCGAACAACTGCAAGAACTAAAAGTACATAACCTCAATAAAGGATGAGGAATCATCTGATCATATGGACGAGGCGGGCATTCCCATGCTCGTATCAGGATATAACATAATAACAATGGGGTCCAAAAATGGGGACCTGAAATATACATGACCTCAAACACTGACTGAGGAATAATCTCAATATATGGACGAGGCGGGCATACCCATGCTCGTATCAAGATGCATAAATATAACTGTGAGGCCCGAAAAGGGGGACCTGTAAGATACATGACCACTGTGTACATCATAAGAGTCCAGAGGGGACACAAATCTGGGACATACTGCTGAGCGGATCATGTGTGAACTGCAGAACTGGTGCACCGGAACAATCAACAGTGCTACTGAGTTTGGTACCAAAGGAACTGATGAGCTGCTGGATCATAGTGACTGGGGTCATACTCTCCATGGTACACTGAACTGGAACTGATCTGGAACTGAAACTGGGTACTCAAGGAAGCATGAAACTGGATGGCTTCCGAATACAAACGCCAACGCAGCCCGGACATCCACGGGAACATACAACTGGGTGTTCCAAAGGGACTCACCAATGTGCTAGAGTCGGGGGAAATCCGGGGTCTTCGACTAAAAACTGATGGAATATAATCCTACGCGATCCTCAACGATGCGATCAAGGTGCTGAAGTCGAGCATGTGAGGAACAACCACTCGGAGAGGCAATGATGTCTCCTCTCAGAATGATCCGTAGGCACCTACCACAGATGGTGATAAGTCCAAGGCGTAGGGACCTCTGGGCCTATCCTCTGGAATAGAGGAGCTGTCGTCGACAGAGGGAGACCTGCCCCTAGCAAGGCAATGATGTTTCCTTGACAGGAGCGCGAGGTACAAGACCGAAATATGATAGTGCTGATGGCAGGACTGATAAACTGTGGGGGGACAACTGGGCAAGTAGAGCGGGTGGACTCAAACTTCCTTTGTTCAGAGTATGATAATGGAAGTGATCTGGCAGCATATGAAACTGACTCAGGGGAAAGGGATCATAGCTGTAATGGATCTGGGGGAAGAACTGGCTGAGGGATACTCAAGCTTGGTGTAACATGGCAGGAGACTGCAGAATACTCTGAACAAAGGCGACCTAATTGGGGGTGCTGCCGAGATGATCGATCATAGTGCCATGAGGCACGGGAGGATACTTCTTCATGGGTTAAGGAACTAGAAGAAGTGTGTGGATAAAAGATACTGTCGTGTGGATTTTACGAGCCCAGGACAGTGCATGCTCGTGGTTGCTTTCAATTTTAAGGAGTCTGAAAGCGATAAGAAGACTCTGAAGTGATGGAATGGTACTGTCGTGTGGATTTGACGAGCCCAGGACAGTGCATGCTCGTGGTTGCTTTCAATTTTAGAGAGTCTGAAAGCAAGTAAGAAGACTCCAGGGGGTTGCTTTTTCGTAGATTTAGTCTCCAAGGCCCAAAGAAGCATAAAAGGATGCAATGAAGAACTCTTCTAGCCGGTGTGACTAGAGTATTCCTTTTTCGTAAGTAGTCTACCAGGTCCGGAAAAGGGTTAAACTTATACCAGATAGACGCCCTTTCAGGTACTTTAACGAGCATGAAAGGAAGCAAGATTGCTCGGCGATCTTTTCATTCTTTTAGGAGTCAGAAAAGAGCTTAACGGAAACTCCCTAAGTGCCTTTTTCGTAAAGGAGTTGTCCGGCCCGAAAAAGGGATGAAATTATACCGAACAAAAGGAATGGCCAGGCAAGGAGGACGTGTTCAATCAAGGTTAAGTAATGATGACCAAGAATGAGGGTAGGTGGGAACACTGATGGACCTCCTTGCGGGGTAGATGAAATGGTGGCAAAATAACGAAACATTTGCAGTATGACAGGAGTGAATGGCTCATGTAAAAATGTGGAACAATCCGATGGCGGCCGATGTGGCACGCAAACCGAGGCAGCAAGGTGTTGGGACACAATGTTGGAATTGTACCAAGTGAGAGCGAGAAATGATCTCAAGCATCATCACGGGCTCGGAAAAATGAATCCGGCGATATAAAGGATGTCAAAAACGGGTGACGGCCGATGTGGCACGCAAACCGCGGTGACGGGGGCATTTTGAAAAAAGCCCGGAAAATCTGGAGGTGAGAGCGAGAAATGATCTCAAGCATCATCACCAGCTCGGAAAAATGAATCCGATGATATAAAATATGTAAAAATCGGAGAACGACCGATGTGGCACGCAAACCGAGGTGACTAGTGGCGTCTGGACACAATGTTGATATTGGTCCGAGTGAGAGCGAGAAATGATCTCAAGCATCGTCACGGGCACGGAAATATGAATCCGGTGGTGCAAATGGTGCGAAAAAATGGAGGGCATAATACTAGGTGTATCATGATGGCCCACAGGGGCAGAATACTAGGTGTATAAAATCAAGTCAAATCTACAAGTGATATGTGACCTCAAAAAGGGTTGAGATCACAAGTGTGAAAAAGTGACCAGGGTTAATGACTTGGCCCCATGCTATGTGCATGGGGTTTGTGATTATGGATCACATATGTGTGGTTTTGAACCATGGGTTCATTGACGTGCTGAGATAGATGTAATGGGGAATGTTCAAAGTGATTGATCGTGCCCCCTATCCCAGGGTCGAGGTGATCTATTATGCCCCTTGACTTAGAGGTGTCAAGGTGGTGGTCTATAATGGCGGGATCAAGACCAGGCATTTCGGTATAAGACCAGGCAAAGACATCACGGAATTCTTTGAAAAGGTGTGTGTAGTCCTCAATCTCTTGTTTACTGCAGAATGCTCCTAAAGAAATGAGTTCAGGGGCACGACCTGGAGCAGCAATATCAACTTGGATGACAGGTGAGATGTTGGCCATGTTGCCCTCCTCGAAAGCATCAGGAGCAGGAATAGGGTCCTTGAACCAGTCAACCTTAGTGGGGAGGAAGTCTTTGGATTCAACCGCGTATTGGGTAGCGGTGCTAGAGGAGGATTCTTCTGGGATGAAATAGGAACGGTGGTGCATATCATCCCAAGGATAATCCGGGGCAGTTAGGGCCTCAAGAATCTCCTCATCAGTACGGAAAGTCTGGGTCGTCAAATCGGTTGACGAGGGGGTAGTGGAAGTATTGGTTGAAGAGATCATGTAGATGGTATTAACCTCTCCGGAAGGTGAAGAGTCTGGGGGGTAGATCTCTTCAATGGTAGGTGGTGCCGTCTCAAGGTCCAGATTGTTCATCTCATAAAGAGCTGCTCTGTAATCCGGGAGATCAGGACAATGATGTGAATAGTGCCCGTAAATACCGCAGATGGCGCATGAGTGGTTGGTACGTAGGGACTTATCTTTAGGCTTAGGAGTGGGGTTTAGTTCAACAGTTGGGATGTTGGGGTCATCATCGAGCATTTGCATGTGCTTCTGCAATGCGGGTAACTGTGGGCACTGGTGGGTCGCATGGCCCAACTCGTCACACAGCGAGCATTTGGGAGGAGCACGAAACACTGGAGGGTTCTTGACTGTCTTGGGAGGTGGGACAGCAGTGTAAGGTTGTGGACCTCTGCCCCCAGTGGGTTGAAGAGGAGGAGGAAGTGTCGTGGAGGACGAAGGGGTAGGGACCCCAGGAGGTGGGTGGGTGGTAGTAGCCATGGGTTGCACCGGCTGGAGGACGACATCTGGTGTCGGCGGGCGAACGGGAGGCGAAAGGTACCATACAGGTAATCCCAATGTTAACCCAGGGAGGCTAAGGGTAGCCATGACCGGGGCGCTTACTACTCCTGCTGGAGGAACTAGGAAGGGGATCGTATGGATCGGTGTAACACCAATGTGACTAGGTACCAATGGTGGTTTAGGCAACAAGGATGGTTGATTGTTAGGTGGTAGGATGTCATGGGACAAGGTACATAAGTCAGACATTTCGGGCGTAGATGATGGCGGAGGAATGGATTGAAAAGTGGAGGTCATCGGCGCGTCTGAGTAGACTCCAGGCCCCGTAGAGGAAACAAACGAGGTGGTAGCAGGGGAAACAGGTTGTTCAACCATGGGGAGAACATTTTCCGGTGCCGCCGGAGCACTGGGATCATAGTAGGTGAGCTGGTCAAGCTTAACCACGCGTCCGTCATGGGGGAACATCATGGTGCGAAAGACAGAAGAGGCAACCGCCCGCATGGCATACATGTAGCTGCGGCCAAGTAGAAGGTTGTAATCCAATTGGGCATTGATTACCTCTATGTCAATAAGAACTGTTTTACCACCTAACTGGACTGGAACGTTGGGTAGAAGGCCTTGGGGCTGGGCCGAACGACCGTCGTAGGCACGTAACGCAGTGGTGGACTGCTGGAGAGGAGGGGATCCTAGCTTCTGCCATACAAATGTAGACATAACGCATGTGGAAGCACCCTCATCAATGATGCACCGATGGATAACAAGGTTCCTAACGGAGACTGTAACTTGGAAGGCTAAGCTGGAAGGTAGGCGTGGTTCAGACTGGTCTAAATCAAACGCCATCAAATGTGAATCAGTTGGGTCAATCCCCCCAATGGCGGAAAGTAAAGTCTTGCGCTGGGAAGGGCAGTTCTTCAAGACTTCTAACGCAGACATGGCTGCGGGAGATTGGGCTAGGTCGTCTACGATGTTGTAGTTTGACGCAGCGCGCGCGTTAGGGTTATTATTGATTCGGCGCAGTGGGAAACGAGGTGCTTTCGCAGCGCCGTCTGTGGGAGGCGGAGGTATACGTAACGCCTGATCGGTGGGGTGGGCGTTAGTAGTTTTATCCGTGGGAGTGGCTTCAGAGGTGGAGCCATATTGGTTCCGACGGGTCTGGAGGTTGACGTCAGCGGATGACATCATCAGTAAGTGGTGGGTACCTGAGTCAAACATGGGTTGATCAGGCGCAGCGTAGGTGATCTGTTGTTGTTGGGGTTGCACGTTAGCTTGAGGGGCCAACGGCTGAGTGTTCACCACGCCTTGGGTCGGTAAGGGGTTTTGCAGCACCAAAGGGGGTTGCTGAGGTTGGGGGGGGGGTGGGCGGTGCTTGGGGAGCCGCATGCCCTTGGCGATGGGCCTCGTCAACCCAAAGCTGCCGAGCTCGCTCCAAATGTGGGCAAGCATGGGTGTAATGTCCATAGACCCCGCAAATAGAACAAGGGTGGTTTGTTCGCAGATTGGGGTTTTTGGCCTGCTTGGGCGGGGCGATCAGGGTTTTGATTAGCGGGGGCCGCATTATTGTTGTCAGGGGGATTAGCCGGTTGACCAGCTTGGTCTGCAGGTTGGTTGTTTCCCCGATTACGGCCCTTGCCGCGGTTCTGTTGGCCCTGGTTACGTTGGTTATTCTGGTTTTGCTGCGGGTTATGTTGGGCGTAAACTTGTCCTTGGGCAGCAGGTGGATTTTGAGGTTGTGCAGGTGCTGGAGCAGGCTGCGGAGGATGATATGTAGGTTGAGGCTGAGCAGGTGCAGCAACTTGAGGGGATTGCTGATAGGACTGCGGAGCAGGTTGTGGATGTGCCGCAGGGGCTGCCTGGGGCGGATAATAAGCTGGTGGGGCTTGTGAAGGCGCAGGAGCCGGGGCGGTCTGCTGATGGTAGTAAGGCTGAGGGGCGACTGAAGGAGCATAAGCAGGAGTCGCATACCCAAAGCACTGAGGTGGACACGAAGGTCCATGGGAATGGTGATGTGTCATGGGAGCATACGAGTTGGTTGCTCCAGACTGTGAAGTAGCCCGCGATAGGTCGGGGCCAGGGGTAGGACGTGCTATAGAAAATGGTTGGGGATGCGAAGAAACACGGCCAATGATACCATCTGCAGCGTGGGATGCCCCCGGCGCATCATGATGGGAGGACTCGCCGCGAGGGGCGTCAGGTATAATGGTATAAAGGTAACCCGACTGGGCGTAAATGAGGTCGAACTGCTGTGCCTTAAGGATGGCCTCTTCTTCAGACTGGGGTCTTTCTGAAGCTACATCCTTAGCGATAACAGGAAGCAGGGACTTGAGGAACCAATCGAGGAAGATACGGTCATCTAGTTTAATCTTGCATAAGCTACGGCGTCTACGCCACTCATGGATGTGGTCCGTGATATGGGTAGCCGTGTTTTGTCTACAAGATAGAAGGATCTCAACGCCCGCGTCATAGCGGACTGGCAACTGGAAGAACTGCAGGAAGGTCGAGGCCAGGGAAGAAAAGGTGGCGTGGGTCCCATGAGGCTGCTCAATATACCACTTGGCTGCAGAGCCCGTGAAAGTGCGCTGTAAGAGACGGAGGCGAACAGAGTCATCCACAATGGAGTTAGAGGAACACCATAGGTGGAAAGACATGATGTGGTTCTGTGGGTCCTCACCGGCCTTACCCTCGAACTTAGGGATGTCAGAGGGTAGTTTGGTAGGCATATGAGGCCACATAGGGTCGTGTCGAATAGGATCGTTGGTCAATCTGGCCAGGTCAGGTAGGTTGAGGCTAGCCATGAATGGCAAACTAGAAGAAGGCTGCGACACAGTAGTGCTATGGACCAAGTTGGGGCCAGTGCCCCCAAGTGGAGGGACAAGATTTAGGGTGGTGCCCCCAAGTGGGGGAACTGAGGTAGTGGAGGATGGTCCAGCACCACCATGGGTAGTGTGAGCCACTGATGTAGTGGGGATGGGTATTCCCGCTGTGGGAATAGGTACCGTGAGGGGAATGGTAGATGGTTGCCCCATGGAGGGCATACCAAAAACAGGTGTAGTAACTGGTGTAGTAGTGGTGGATATGCCACCAATGGTCCCTATGACAAATGGAGTGGAAGTCGTGCCAGCCATGGGGCTAGTAGGGGCAGTATAAATAGGGTTCTCAGACTCTTCGTCAGAATCAGAGGTAAAGTAAGGTGCGTCACTATCTGGTGACGGAGACCTACGTCGCTGACGGGTGGAGTCAAGTGACAAGGCTCTAGATCTGTGATGAGTGGTATCAACGGACAATGATCGGAATCTATGACGAGTGGTGTCGAGAGAACCGTGCTGTGGGGGCTCGCCCCTGAGGCGCCGAGAGTGTCTCGGGGACTCAATGGTGACAGATGGTGTCAAAATCTCTGTGGGTTGAGGTGAGTATAAAAACAGCTCAAAAATCCTAATGCAACCGAGTGTGCAGAAGGAGAGCTAAAGAGCAAGGCACTCAGGCCAACAACCAACTCAAAACACCCACTGCAACAGCTGTGCTACAATAGGTGGAGTAACAACAAAGATGGTCAGAATACCAACAAGCAGCAGGCTTCCTAGAAAAAGAAAAATGGTGGACTCACTAGACCAAGGGAGGTAAAGGAGCATGCAAACACCTAGCTAAAAGTATTCTGACTTAACTAAACATATCCTCTGCAAGGTGATGAAATCCAAGTCAGACAATATGAGTAGGAAAGCCAAGTGGCTATGATATCCCCCTACCGGGAGGGATACCGGGTAGTCAATCCTAGAAGAAAGGCAACTAAGATACCCCGTTCATGACACGTCCAGAAAGGTGAATCTGCCGTTTAGTTCGTTGACCGCAATACCCCTATACAGGGATATCCCGCGAACCGCGAAAGGTAGCCCTTCGGTTACTGAATGGAGTGCGGTATTCCACTCAGGCCTCCGGAACCAGTCTCCCGACTTCAACCCTCCTAAGGGAGAGGCCCTCTGATAAACTGGTCGTGACCGTGCCAAAAAGTACTAGGGGATTTTGGTTCCCTAGTTGGACAACAACTATGTCTCAAGTGAAATGACCAAGGGGTGTTATTGGAAGCCTATCCCCCTGATCCTACCTAACTACAATGATTCTTTAGTGTTCCCCAAGTGGGGTTAGAATGTTGGTTTAGTTAGGTACTTTTTAAGGCTCACTTGATTTAATGTGACAGAGTGTGTGCTCATGAGGTGTTGAACCCAAAAACAGAAGTGCCACAAGGGAGGGCAACTTCCAATCTATCAATAATGCTGAAATTGATTCTTTTAATTGGCAAAATTTTCTGAAAATAAAAATACTGAAATTTTAAAAAGATTCTGTAAAAGGAACAGAAATTATGTTGCAGAAAGGCTGTAAGGAAGTAGGCTGCAGGTGGGACAGAGGGCTGTTCAAATGCAGAAAATATTGCAGCAAGAGGGGCTGGGCTCAAAAACAGAAAAAGAGCAGAAATCAGACCGCGGGTCTGTGGCGGGTCAGAACAGGCCGACCGCGGGTTTGAGGGCAACAGCGGCGTTCAGGTCGCGGCTATCAGGCCAATAGTTGCAGTCGGGACGCAGGAAACAGAAGACAAGGCACAGTCGGGTCGCGGCTATCGGGCCAACAGTGGCAGTCGGGACGCAGGAACAATGGAAAAACAGACAGTCGGGTCGCGGCTAAAAGGCTAACAAGCGCAGTCGGGACGCCCGAAAGAGGCAAAAACCCGCAGTCGGGACGCGTGAACAAGGCCGAAAGGCGCAGTCAGATCGCGGCAAACAGGCTTATTAGCCACGGTCGGATCGCAGGTAACAGACTTGAATCCGCCGACTGAGCGTCGGAAGCAGTCTGAGAGCCACGGTCGAATCGCGGGTAAAGGCCTGAAAGGCGCGGTCGGGACGCGACTGTAGAGGAAAAATACGCGGTATGCAGCGGCCGAAAGGGACAGCCGAAAGAAAAAATTTAAAAACGGAAACCAGAAATTCGAAAACTAGGGGAGTCGCCAAAAACTGTAGCTAGGGTTTTACCCCTAGCTTGTGCCAATGAGCACCTACTAAGGAGAATGGACTCCTTAGTAGCAGTTCAGTATATTAAACTAATAATGCAATAAACAAAACATTAAATTATTTCTAATACAAGCATTAAGCATAAACACCAAAATGAAAGAATGTCTTTGTATTGATGTTACCTTGAGTGTCAAGGTTGGTGAAGCCCTTTGCAGTGTCCAAGAGGATGCTCCAAGCTCCAAGAATGCTCCTTCTCCTTCTCCAATGTTGGGGATGGGCCAAAGGTGGCTCTCAAGGTGAAACTAGTTCAAAGGTGGACTAGGGTTTCGAGAGAGATTTTGGCAGAGTAAGGGTGCTTGTGATTGTGGATATGGAATAAGGGATCTCCATCACCTATTTATAGTTTTTTGGTGGTGGAGTGCTGGCCCATGGTTTTAGGAAACACATGGTTTTATGCAGCTGTATAGGGTTTTTTTCTTCCTTTTCCTCATTATTTTATATTTTTATTCCCTTTTTAGGGGATTTTTGCTATTTTTGGAGGAAAAGGGGGTTTTTTTAGCCTTTTTTTTAGGCTATTTTGATGGTTTTTTGGCCTTTTGGAGGCATTTTAGGCCTTTTGGAGGCTTTTTAATGGGTTTTTTTGGATTTTTAATGGAAATATGGTAGGAAAATGGACAAATGAGTCATGTAATGTGGTAAATGAGCTAGTGAGCACTTTTTGGGTGTTAACAACAAGTCCAATCCATCTGAATGCAACCACCAAGGGAGGCAGCCCATTTTCTAGATAAAAACATGCCCCATGTGCTTGGGACATCAATCACCACTACATCCATAGTTAAATTAATGTCAGGATAGCCTGCTAGCTTAATAGGTAAGTTCATGATTATACCTATGACATTAATTTCTATGGAATCCATTGCACATACATTCTGATATGGTCTTGTGACTTACAGGTTTAATTGTTCCATGACTTGTATGGTCATGATGTTGGATGCAGCATCTAATTCGAGCATGGAATTATGGAGCAACATGTTGTTGACAACTAAGGATACATAGAATGGAGGATGGTATTCTTTACTAGGATCCATGCTATGCAATATAACATGAAGGTATTCATTAACTTTTTTAAGAACATCAGGAATGACCTGTTTTGGCTTCTCAGGGATGACCTCTTTCGGTTTTTCTTGAATTCTATCCTTAGTATTATCTGGGACCTTTTCTTTAGGTTTTTCTTGAATTCTATCCTTAGTCTTATATGGGACCTTTTCTTTAGGTTTTTCACATACAATTTCCACTGTCTCTTCGACAATAGTTTCACTCAATGCCTCTAGTGACTTTACCATTTTATCCTTTTGACTTGACATTTTAAGGATTTCAGTTACAGGAACAAGAATTTTGGCACCAATTCGAGCATGCAATTATGGAGCAACATGTTGTTGACAACTAAGGATACATAGAATGGAGGATGGTCTTCTTTACTAGGATCCATGCTATGCAATATAACATGAAGGTATTCATTAACTTTCTTAAGAGCATCAGGAATGACCTGTTTTGGCTTCTCAGGGATGACCTCTTTAGGTTTTTCTTGAATTCTATCCTTAGTATTATCTGGTACCTTTTCTCTAGGTTTTTCTTGAATTCTATCCTTAGTCTTATCTGGGAACTTTTCTTTAGGTTTTTCACATACAGTTTCCACGGGCTCTTCGACAATAGTTTCACTCGATGCCTCTAGTGACTTTATCATTTTATCCTTTTGACTTGACATTTTAAGGATTTCAGTTACAGGAACAAGAATTTTAGCACCAACCAACCAACTTACCACATCAATATTCAAATCTAGGGAAGGAGGATGAGTTACCTTAGGAATATGCAGATCCGACTTGATTGGGATGGCAGTCTTTCTTCTATGATAAGTGAAGCCTTTGAACTTCGCTAATTCTCTGATTTCTTCAGGGGTAGGTTTATCTCCATAAATCTTGGTAACGTTATCCTTTTCTTGTGCCATTTCCTTAGCTTGTTTCCAAATTTCTCTTGACACAGTGTCAGTTTTGCCAACATTTTTGATATATTCTGGTTGATTTGGATACCCTACAAAATTTTTGGTTTCAAGAGGACCATTTTCATTTATGTAGTTGAACTTAGGACAAGTTGCTTCATCATGGAATTCATTACAAGCCCTAAATAAGGGAGGCACCTCTTCCATGACCATGTTGGTTGACTCAAGTTTATTAGGGATCCTCTGATTGTTTGGTGGATACTTTTGTTTCCATTCATTATTTTTTCTGGGAGGAAACCTATGAGCAGGAATGTGAGACTTGTCTCTTTCCATGGCAATAAATCTATTTTGCATGGCATTGATTTGCACAGCATGATTGGATTCCATAGCCTTTATCACATCTGTTAATTCCCTCAAAGGATATTTTTCTAGGTCCTTACTATCTGTTGATGTTGAGTTATCCTTATTGTCTGACTGTCTCGATGAAGTACCTCTGGTAAAACCTGGTGTTAGCACCTAGTTTTTTGCACCACAAATGCAGGGGTGAAAGGGAGGGGTATCTCGAAAAATTTCTTGAAGAACACCTGAATCCCCTTTATTTTTCATGACCAGGTGCTAAGGCAGGGGAAAAATGGAAGTGGGGGTGTCAAATACAAAGAAAGGCAAAGACTTGGCAAAGGGAGACATAAAATTGCGACCAAAATGGCAAAAAAGGGGAACAAATTCTATAGTCCGATGAAAATAATGTGCAAGGTAGACTGCAGACAGGTTCAAACCGTTGGATGGGCACAAGAAAGAGATCAACGATCCTCGATTGATCATCGCATGGACAAGGCGCGCAGGGAATAGAGGCACAAGCGGTCGCGAGGATTTTTACCGCCAGATAGATGGCAGATAGAGGAAGCGTCGCATGGTAGAACGGGTGGTAAGTGTTACCATTTCTGCGGCATGCGATACCACCAAGGCATAAAGGCAAGTCGCTGGCCACGTGGACGATCCGGAGAAGCCATGGAGTATCCTACGATCAAGAGCTCGGGGTTCGAAAGGTGCAAGTGCAATGTGACGGAGGAAACGGTGTATATTTGTTCTAGGAGGATCGACGGTCCTTGATGATCGTCGCGTCGGGAAGATGCATGCCAGATAGATGAAATGTTGGTTGCAATGGGAATTACCATGGGAGCATTTAGG
Organism: Larix kaempferi; assembly: GCA_027924585.1. Classification (NCBI taxonomy): domain Eukaryota; kingdom Viridiplantae; phylum Streptophyta; class Pinopsida; order Pinales; family Pinaceae; genus Larix; species Larix kaempferi. Next base: position 7,458,427 of record BSBM01000344.1, on the reverse strand, counting down.
CCCATCGCGAGAAAGATAAGCGATAAGCAAGACCACTTTAGGGAAATTTGATACCACTCCATTGAGGTAAGGCCCTAAGGAACAGGCGGTGGAGATTAGGACACAGGCAATGATCCAACGGAAGGAAAGGGAAAGAAGTCACGTCAATAGAGGGGGATCATTATTTAACTGTCCAGATCTTCGCTCAAGAGATCAACGAAGGAGAGAGGTAGACGGTTGACAAAGAAGATCGGAAGATAAGCAAGTGGGATTATATACGCAAAGACACACACGGGGGTTGACATTTGTGTCTTGGGGCCTGTCGGGGTCAAAGGCCTCCGGGTGTGCAGAAGATGGAGAAAGTGACAGAAGAACTCGTTCCCGCGGACTCTTAGTGACAGGTACAACCTTACAGCCTCCGTTGTTAGCCAATATAAGTCTGTTTGCGACAGGAAAGCAGGTTGAGAACTAGTTTCCAGGAAGGTTAGGGTTAAATGGTTATGGAACGTAGGGTTTAAATGTACCTAATGCAGGGTTTCGGTGGTCTGCACCTGGAATTAAGAATAAAATGAAGGTTTAGACTGGTATGTGGATTTCCAGTAGTCGTTTTCCCTTTGTCACGTCTGTCAAATTTATATTTTTTTTCTCGAAGCCGAGGGTCTTTCGAGGAGGTCCGTCGCCACTACTCATAGACGGGTTTTAAACGTGGATACCGCCAAAACCTTAGAGGGTTAAGGAGGTCGACCACCAAAGTTGCCGGAGGCAAAGAATGACAAAGTTGGGAGTGCTCCAAGCATTGGTATGGTGCTAGCAGATATCGCAGGTTATGGTTTGGTTGACGGTGGAGATAAAGAGGGTGGAGCTGTGGATGATGAAAGTGCAGGAAGGAAGAAAATTACTTGTGCAGACTATCAGGCGGCCTGAGGAGCTACGAAGATGATGTGACCCGCATCATTCGGTGTGTGAAGGGAAATGAAGCGAAGTTTTATTACATAGACAGGGCCAGGTGGATAGGAAGCTCAAAGAACGTCTCTTCTGCCACTGAAATTACTGTGAACACAATGGAGGCCACCTCAGCGTCATCATGGGCGTCGTCGTCTGTCTGGAGGTCTTGGCCAAGCATGCTTCACGTCGGCTCGGGTCTTGGACATCATTGTTACTCGATTAAAGGGTTGGGACGAGTTATCATGGCAGATGTGGCCACACGTAATTGTTGTCATCATCACGATAGTTATGGATATGGTCCTTGCATCCTTGGTTCCGAAATCGGTATATGGAGAAGGTGGTGCACCTTGCAGTTCGGGCATCTTTCAGTTGGAATTGGATCATGGAGAAGGAGCAGGAATCCGAAGTGGTGTTTATGCAAGAACAGGCATGGTCCGAGGTGGAAGAAGAGCATGTTTCTTCGTCTTCTATGACATTTGACCATGTAGAATCCAGCTCCGATAGTGAGGAGGAGGAGCCCGAAGGACATCAAGTGTCCAAAAGATCCCGATGCCGAAGGAAGAAGGAAACTCTTGAAGACAAGCGGAACACCCAGCAAGACATGGAGATTGTCCATGATTTCGTGATCCCCGTTGAAGAAGTGACACCTCCCCCTCCCGCGGACGAATCACAAGCGGGCAGCTCTCTGAAAATAGAGGACTTCTTTGATTCGCAAAGCCAGTTGAAAACTCCGGAATAGGGTGGCGCCCTGTTCATGGTATTTTTGTTCCCTGTCTTAACCAGTCTGTTTTAAGGCTTGACACGTATGTAATATTCCCAATTTTGGAACTGTCCAAGTGGCAACGTAATTTTGTTTGTCTTCTGAGGACAAATTCGAGGCCCAAGACCCTCTAAAAAAGCATTGTAATAGAATAGTTAGAGGTTGGAAAATCATTCGGCTAAGGCCTGAGGGGTGAGCCCGGTTCTGAGATTTTTATTAATACAATGTGCAGTGCCTATGGTAGTCTGTTTTGCAAAGATTCTTGTGTCATTCTAAGTTGTAGTCAGTCTTTTCCTTCTTCTCTATGTGCATGTTTTTCCTATTATGTATTTACATTATGTTTTTCATTTCATGCCTGAGATCAGTGTATAATAATTTAGAATTCTTGGAAACAAGCTCTGGTTATTATCTCAGGTATTCACTCAATATTGCCACTAATGCTGATATCGAATTCATCTTTGTTGGATGCTCATATCAATGGTCTGTTCTTATTTTCCTCTTTTGCCACCAGAAAACAATAGTACGACGGCAAGCGGGTGGCTACCTTGCCTCTTTTAGAGTAGTCCACACCATGGCACTGTTATCTGAATTATGTGAAATCCCTTGACTCCATCGCCCAATCGTTTTTTCCTTGTGATTGTCCCTCCAACAATTTTCCCACGATTCGTCCCATCAGGAAGCTGGCCTCCTCCGTATGTTTCAATTGAATATTTTAATTTTTGAGTAATGAAGGCTGGTGTGTTTGTTCATTGTTAACAACTTTGGGTATTTCCAGTTTTTCGTAAAATTTAAGAGAGATCCCTCTCAGACTGTGCTGGGTCAGTAGCATAAGTTCAAAGCGGTTAGTGGTTACCCTGATTCTGCCTCTCCAAAACAATGGAGGTACGTTTTGGGTGATAACAAATTGGTGCCATTGCTGAGAAACGACTGTCTCATCATCCTTGGGAGAACGACAAAGTTTCAAATCTGACTGTTGATGGTGGACAGCATTTAGACGTTAGAGGGGTTGCATATCATCCACTTGGCGACTCCACACATTATCCAAGTTCAATCTGCCGACTCCACTGGAGAATGACCCCAGCTTCCTGAGACATGGAAGAATTAAGTTCCAGGTATCAAAGTATCAATCTCTTCAAAGAGACCCTATTCTTCTGTGTTGGCATCCTTTTACCGTTATGTATATATATCAGAAAATTTTTGTCTCACCAGAGAGCTCTAATCCATGAGAGAGCCTCCTTTGTATATCCTTCACTTGAATTCGAAAATGTACATTCTCCTTTCGCCTCTAGAGTTGATCCCATCCTTTTGTATGAGCCATGTATAAACCATAACCAGCCTTATGAACTCTCTAAGAGTAAGGCCAATGATGTCCTACCTACACCTACTCCTTTGCCTACCAGAGCTCAACTAAGATACGGCCCTTTAAGGTTTCCCCCTATCCTCCTTGGTTTTCCACTGGACTACCATGAACACCTCCCTGTTTTTGACAGAGGGTCCGATATTCTTACTGCGGAGAAACACCTTCAAGGCTTTGAACATTTTATGGATCTCTTTGAAGTAGAACATGATGATGTCTGTATGAGGGCCTTTTCCAAGTCCTTCCAAGGAGATGTGAAGAGATGGTTCAAACATTTGCAACCCGAGTCTATTGATACCTAGGGAGAATTGTCTGATGCCTTTTTGTGGTTTTGGGGCCAAAGAAATCCATGGGACCTAATTCTTTCAGAGTTTTACTCCATGAGAAGGCAAGAAAATGAAACCATGTCTAGCTTTAACAAGAGGTTTGCAAGCTTCTATTACGGCATGCCCAAAGAAATTCAGCCCCTAGAGAATGCCACTAAAATGCACTATGCATCGGTTTTTCCTCCTGGGTTATCTTTTCATCTGTTGGAGAGAAGGTCTTCCAGTTTGCAGTGTGTGTTCCTTGATGCATTGGAGGTTGAAGACAATCTTAGGATGTCTGGGAAGTTATCGCACCGGGATCACGATGAAAGGATTAAAGAAGAATTAAGATTTGGGGAAGGACATGAACAAGGGAAATTTCCCTTACAGTCAAATTTTTCCCATAATGAGTAGAGAATTGACCAACTTGGCGATGTACTCGAAGTAGGTAATTATGATTTGTTTTATGTAGACTACAACCGGGAAGCGGGAGCTCCTATTGTAGATGTTCCTAATGAAGGTTTCAGTCCGCCTAAGTATGATGAATATGGAGGAGACCATTTGGAGAACTTCATAAGCCTTTTTGAAGTTGAGGATAGAGGTGAACCTTCGTATAGGTGGTTTCACCAGTCAGGAGGGTCAGCCCAAAGGGGAGACTTGGTGGCAAGCCCTGAATCCGCCATTGAGATTCATCAGAATATTGATTCCCAACAGACAGAAACCTCATCTCCAATCACAGCTGAAAGAGAATACAGAGTCCTTGAAAAGGAATATAGGGCCCTCGAGGAAGAATATGTGGTCCTTGAGGGAAAATACGAAACTCTTGAAGAAAGCCTTGGGCTTGGTGGGTACCTTCGACAGGTTGACCAGATCGCTGAGAGATTAAAGGATGACCAGGGTGGCTCACGTGATTCTCATGCGGAAACCATTTCTTAGACCGAAGACGATTATAGACTCCTTGAGGAATTTTTCAGGCTTGGCCAATATCCCCAGCCAGCTGGTCAGATGATCGAGGCATTTGAGGGAGATCAAGTTAGGCAGCAAAATTTTCAGGCAAGTCTATCAAGCCTAGAATCCGAGTCTCAGGGAGAACGGCCTTTTCTCGACCTTTCCGGTGGACAGGGTAAACTTTCTTTTGAAGTTCTAAGGTAGAACCGGGTATTCAACCCAGGAATCATGTGCAGCCCGAGAAGAAAGTTGTCCGGATTTGGTTGTTTTAGTCTTACCAAGTCGTGCGGGGGTTCCAGTATGCATGTTTCTTCGGTTTTGATGGGATTTTGTCAGTACACTACCCTGGGGCCTGAAATGAATACTGGTGAAACTCACCAACCTACTTACAACTCCTCTAAAAGGAAATCGGCTGAGATACCAGAAGGAGGAAGGGCGTACCATATTTTTTATGATCCAATGGCAGAATATTTAGGGAAGTCGTGCGGGGGTTCCAGTATGCATGTTTCTTCGGTTTTGATGGGATTTTGTCAGTACACTACCCTGGGGCCTGACATGAATACTGGTGAAACTCACCAACCTACTTACAACTCCTCTAAAAGGAAATCGGCTGAGATACCAGAAGGAGGAAGGGCGTACCATATTTTTTATGATCCAATGGCAGAATATTTAGGGGAATTCCACGGCTGGAGCAAAGATCCTGGTTTCACTCGAAAGGTCCTCGTCCGTCGCCGTCACCTCGGGCCATTAACCCTCATCGTTATGGAATCAGTCGAGCATGATGAGAAGACCCACCTAGGGGGCTAGTTGTTGGACTGGTTACATTGGCATTTTTGTATAACCTAGAGCTGCAACCTCTCAAGTAGAGTAGTTTGTATATAAATAAGCCCCAATTTTTCGGCATTTCCAATTCCAGTAGTCATTTTTTATTTCCAGAAATTTCCGCTTTGTTTCCAGAATGTACAGTCTCATATTTTCAGTAGGACAGGGAACTTTTAGCTCGGGTAAAGAACGCCACAGAGTACATTTCGCAGCAGGATTTCCCTATAAATTTTTTCCACGAATGATTTCAGACCAACCCTCCCAAGCACTCTACCGAGAAAATTCTCTTGTAGAAGCTGCCCAATGGATCAGGAGCCCGATCTACGATGTTCTTTTCCACCTCACAGGGAGGATAGCATCCCCAGTTGGAGCCAATTGTTAGAACCTAGTTTTTTGCAACACAAATACAAGGGTGAAAGGGAGGGCTATCTCAGAAAATTTCTTGAAGAAGGCCCGAATCCCCTTTATTTTTCATGAACAGGTGCTAAGGCAGGGGAAAAATGCAAGTGGGGGTGTCAAATACAAAGAAAGGAAAAGACTTGGCAAAGGGAAACATAAAATTGCGACCAAAATGGCCAAAAAGGGGAACAAATGCTGTAGTCCAATGAAAATAATGTGCAAGGTGGACTGTGGACAGGTTCAAACCGTTGGATGGGCGCAAGAAAGAGATCAACGGTCCTCGATTGATCGTCGCATGGACAAGGCACGCAGGGAATAGAGGCACAAGCAGTCGCGAGGAGTTTTACCGCCAGACAGATGGCAGATGGAGGAAGCGTTGCATGGTAGAACAGGTGGTAAGTCTTACCATTTCTGTGGCATGCGATACCGTCGAGGCATAAAGGCAGGTCGCTGGCCTCGTGGACGGTCCGGAGAAGCCATGGAGTATCCTACAATCAAGAGCTCGGGGTTCGAAAGGTGCAAGTGCAATGTGACGGAGGAAACAGTGTAGATTTGTTCTAGGAGGATCGACGGTCCTTGATGATCGTCGCGTCGAGAAGATGCATGCCAGATAGACGAAATGGTGGTCACGATGGGCATTACCATGGGAGCATTTAGGCCCATCGTGAGAAAGATAAACGGTAAGCAAGACCGCTTTAGGGAAATTCGATACCACTCCATTGAGGTACGACCCTAAGGAACGGATGGTGGAGATTAGGACACGGGGAATGATCCAACGGCAGGAAAGGGAAATAAGTCATGTCAATAAAGGGGGATCGTTATTTAACAATCCAGGTCTTTGCTCAAGAGATCAACGAAGGAGAGAGGTAGATGGTCAACAAAGAAGATCGGAAGATAAGCAAGTGGGCTTATATACGCAAAGACACACACAGCGGTTGACATTTCTGCCTTGGGGCCTGTCGAGGTCGGAGGCCTCCGGGCGTGTAGAAACCCAAAAATCTAATTTGGGTTAAGGATTTAGTTGAGGGATTTAGAGGACAAGTGACATCAAAAATCAAGACCTTGTTCCAATCCCGAGGATGGGACTTTCCAACATGAGAATGAGCAACTCTTCCCAAGGTAAGTCATCACACATCCCAATCCTTTTTGGTCATTTGATCAAAGTGCTAGAGATTTGCACAAGATCCAAACACCATGATTCTATGCCATGCTCTCACATGGATCCCCTCTACTATTAGTGATAGTAATAGTTTTATTATCAACCTATGTATGGCACGTATTGGCCTCTAGAGATCAAAGGAGATGTGGATATGCCACGCACATTCCAAGATCACAATCTCAAGGAAAGAGGCAATGTACAGTTATTTATAACACTATTAACTAGAGGATGGTCATTACCATCAATAGTGAATGATCAAGCAACGTGTGGAGCTCAACCCTATTGAGTGCTAGCATGTGATTACTAATTCCAGCTAATGTGTTCAAGAAGATCATAAAGCAATGTCTCAAATCCTTTTTTAAATGAAATTCTAACAAAACTAAAGGAGATTACACTACACTTCAAGCATATTACGAACATGGTGACTTAGAGGACCTAGCCTAAAGCCATTTGCAAGGTAGAGTATTGGAAGGAAATGAAGGAGATATGGATGGAATCACTATGGGATAGGCTTTGTTATTGATTTATGTGTAGAAATGTTGAATGCACTATTTTTGTATTCCCATTAAGGTTTGTTATTACATGACACATGACTAGTTGAAGTTTGTCATTTAGTGCAAAGAAGCTTTAAATTGTTGTAGTTTTCAAGATGCATGACCTAAATTTTTGTCAATATAAAAGTATTCTTTTAAGAACATATATATATATATATATATCCTAGTTACCATGTATTGAATAAATACTTAATCTATCCTTACATATTAAATCACACATACATACATCCTCATTTTGATTTTACTAAGAGAAAAGAGATGCTCATACAAATTAGGGTGGACAAGATGTATCCATCCTCGTTGCATACATACATACATTTATCCATATGTGCATACACATGCATACATGCATGTATATGTATGTATGTATGTATGAATCCATGTGTGGATAGTATGCTGTTACACCTAAAATCTACCCATCATCATGATTTAGTGTATACATCCCTGAAGTCACCTGGACCAAGTACTCATTTGGGAGGATTTGTACTCAGTTTGTACAATCTTTTGAGAGGTCATCGCAGGTTGCACACTAGCAACATGCGACATCGCAGGTTGCTCCATAGCAAGGTGCGACGAGGTCTGTTAATGGGAAAAAATAGCCATTTCGAAATCTTTCTCGAAGCTTGCCCATTTGAGGGCTTATCCCTGATCTCTTGGAGAGCTGGTACTCGACCCCTAACTCATTGGGAAGATCCCCCATCTCTCTCCTACCATCTCTCATCCTATCCTATCCATAACCTCATCCACTTAGTCCTATATAAACGAGGCTCACTCTCATACCAAAGGCAGGAAGACTATGGTATCTACATGCTGGTGAAATCTTTCTTAGGACACCTTCACTCACCTCTTGGAGAATTCATGCTTCCTTGGAAGGGCTTGACAATTGGCTTGTGTGGAGAAGGGTTGCTACGTTAAGTCATTGGTTGTAGTTCTATATCTCTATCATGTACTCCTCTATTCGCAGTAATACAAATGCTTTCCACCAATATCGTTCTTATATGTAATGATGTTGTGTTGTTTACCTGCTTAACTGTTTACATAGATCTCTTATTGTATAGATGCTCTTTACTTGTTTCTCTTTTCTGTGTCTTGACAGGTCTTGCAGCTTGGATCTGACGACCGTGGGACGTGGAGCAACATTCAGGAGAAAAGATAGGGAATCAAAGAGGTAAGACATCTAGTACTTGATCCTTAAATAGATCTAGGAAACGTGTTTGTAGTCTGTTCTATTTGTTCTAGACTCGCATTGAGCTAGGGAGATCCGGCTCGCCTCCGGTCGAGTGGATTATCCGGTAACAAATTTGGCGACCATACTGGGGATGAGTATTCTTGTTTAGTGATCGTTAATCTGAGTCATTTCTAATTGATTACTTGTCACAAGCCTTGTTGTCATTTTTTTTTTCCTTTTTCCTTCTTAGGATTGATTCCATTCTTAGATCTTCACGTTGAAGTACCTGATCTTCTTCCTTTGAGTTTATACAACTCAGTTTCAAACCTGTTGGTGGTTCATTATTAGGAGATCTGATTCATTTTTGAATCTAGAACTCGCCTGTCGCACCTGGGCAGTGAAAACAGAGTGACACTGTGTTTTTCTGGGTCTTTGTTCTTTAACTGTTGCGTGCTCGTCGCGGCTTATGCATTAATAAACTGCGACATCGTCGCATCTCTTGTGCAGGTAACCTGCGACGTCGCACTGTCTGCAAAGCCAAAGTGCACCGATCTGTCGAGACTTAGCATACAAGCATCCATCCTCTTGTTTGACAGTCTGAGCCTTGTTTTGATGTATGAACTCCCTCTGTGCTACAACATCCAACTAGAGATCCCATTTTGATTTGTGTGTTGAGAGTTTGGTTTCATTTGGATTGACTTTGGGTTCTGCTTTGGACAAGTTTGAAGTCGGTAGTGGCAGATACTTTTTCTCCCCCACCTTCATCCATTCATTCTTGCATTCCCTTCCTTCCATCCCTGATCTGATCATTGCATTGGATCACCTTCCAGACCTCATTTACATTTGTTTTGAGCTTTGCTTGCTTAGTTTGCTTGCTGCTGCTTGATTTTGAGTTAAGAGTGTCTTTTTGCTTGGTTGAGTGCTTGTCTTTTCTTGAGTTTTCTGAGTGTATGAATGCTGCGAATAGTGTTTTCTTTTCAGTCATTTAGATCTGAAAGCAAAGTTGTTATCAAGTTTATTGCTTTGATACATCCATTGGAAAATTAAAAAGTGTTTCTTTCCCATTGTTTCTCAAAAAGTTATTGAAGAAAAATCATTGTGCATTGGAATGTTTTGGAAAAGATGAATGGAAATATGATTGATTGTGTTTTTCTTGAATTATGAATTATTCATCTTCTTGAAAAGCTCTAGTACATTTCGTTTTTTTTCAAAAATTTGTTTCCATGCTAGGGAAAGATAGGTGCGTTTTTTATTTTTGTTGCCTTTAGATCATTGAAAAGAGAAAGTGAAAAGCTTGCATTTTCCGTTTCAAAATCCTCTTATTTCATTACTTAGTGTTGTTTTGATTTGAAAAAGAAAAGAAAAGAAAAAATACTTTTGATTTGGATAGTAGTGTTGTGTACGTTTGTGTGTTTCGTTGAAAAAGAAAAAAGTAGTTTCATTGTCAAATTTGTTTGCATTGGGAATTGTGTTGCATTGAGTTTGTTTTGGCAATACCATTGGAAAAAGCTTTCTCCTTACCATAGGTAGAATTCATCGAAAGAAAAGAATATTTCATGCATGTAGCTAGGGTTTGCATTATGTTTCCGATTATGTACTCACCTCATGCATTCACCTAACCGTCCAAGATAAAATTAACGGTAGAACTAGGTAAAATTTTTAGTAACTTGTGTGTAAGTTAGAGATGTGTTTCGGTGTCGTTAAGCGTGGCAACTGTCATTACTTGCCAGCACTGTAGTCCGGGGGTATTGTAGTCTTCCACGTACATCGGTATATCGAGCTCCTTCACGTACCCACCAAGTACCATAATCCATACTTGGCGTATATCGAAGGGTGTATCACATACTCGACACGTATATCGGAAGGTCTCGTGCCAACGGCTGTGCATTAGACAGCACCACTACAGATTTGAGCTCCCACGTACCCTGCATATATCGGGAGACACCATTAGGATTCCTGAAACCAACCGAGTTAACCATTTGGCCGTGTTGGCAAAGCAATACACCGAGAACAACACTCGGAGAGATTAGCACACACGTCCTGTCCAGGTAGTCAGGTATGCAGGCAAGGGTACGGTCCCAATCCTCCTTGTCGCGTCATATTGTTGGAACTTGCAGTATATTGCGGTTTGCGATGCCTTGATAATCCCGTGAGGTTCCAGACTTTTGAATCCACTCTGTCACATAAGTTTGCTTGTTGCCTTAGTTTGAGTAGGTTTTCTTGGACTGCTTTTCTTTTAGTATACCTTTAGGAGAAACGTTGTTTCGGCCTTTTTTGGTTGATTTTCCTGATACTCTGGCGGATTTTCCCTGGAGAAGGTCCCATAGGATTCTGAACTTGCCACCCGAATTTCCCCTTAATCTGGAGGTTATTTCGAGGGCAAGAATGGGTCAGCGTAACGCGGTCGTAGTTACTGAAGTAGGGAACCCCACTTTGAATATTGGCGGACACTTGTTTCCACCATATTCACCTGCCTCTCATCCCACGCAGGATGAAGAAGCACACACCCCCACTTCTCAAAACCTTCCTCCCATCATCCTGGGAGAACCTGGATCGTTGGAATGGATAAACCAACCCCAGGACAACCCTACAACAGCTGTTGGTCCTTCAGCAGCTTTTTGGACATCTTCTACAAACCACCCAGTGGCTCATTTTGCCATCTCATCCTCACCCAGTGAGACTACTCCAGAAGACACTTTAGCCTACTTTCGTGACCAATTGGCTCACTTTCGTTTCATAGCTGAAGAATGTCGGCAGTCAAGTCTCCAACGACGGGTTGAAGACCCATCATTACCCCCTTACCAACCCATCCCAGTTCGTTCGATATCTTTCAGATCACCTGAAGCATACCACCACATGACCACTAATGAGACTGGTCAACCCTCGCAGGAATCCAGTCCTGCACCTCAAGTGAACCAACCGGTGGAAGGACAACGATCCAACACACCTGTCACTACCACGGTTACTTTACCAGTTCCTCCCCCACCTCAAAATTCGAGGGGAGGGTACTCCATTCCTACGGATTATCTTATTGGTAATGTTATTACCACGGTAGCTAGTCAACAACCCACGTTGGTTCAACCTTTGAATAATGGTCCACCTGTTGTGGCTGGGGGGCGACCCTCGTTTCCTAACCAGAACGCAGGCGGTGGAGTCCCCAACGGACCTTCCATTGGACCTACCCAAACCGCTAGACCGTCCACCACGGGATTATCTTATGTTGGAGGGTCGTCAAATGTAACTCAGCCCTCATGGAGTCAAGCGTATCCAGGTTCTGTTAACCCTGTGCTGGGCCAACCTAATCCCGGAAACGCGCCATACGAGATACCTTATCCCGAGAATCCATACACTCTGTGGGGGAAACAACATGTGTTGCAACACGGACCTCAACCGACTATCCCTCAAGTACCACCACCCTCGATCGGTCCTCCCCCACCTCCTGTTGGAGGCAGCAGGCCCCCACCTAATGTTGGCGGAGGCCCACCTCATTTTACCTACAACGCCCCTCACCCCTCAGGCGGTGGCAGGAATGGTCCACCACCTTCTCCAGGCGGAGGCGACGGCGGACCACCCTATAATGGTGGAGGAGGACATTTCCCTTCGGGTGGCGGCGGTGGTCCACCACCCCCTCCAGGCGGAGGCATTGGAGGACCTAGTTACTATGGTGGTGGCGGTGGTGGTAGAAACCCTCATCCTTCCGACAGCAAAAGTGGTGGGGGCCCCCACCCATCTAGCAGCGGAAGTGGTTCACCACCCCCTCCAAGTGGAGGCGGTGGTGGGCCACCTTATTACGGTTATGGACCCCCACCTCCTCCCGGTGGCGGTGGCGGACCTCCACCCTCTCCCGGAAGTGGAGGTGGACCCCCACCTTATTGGAATGGACCACCTTATGGTGGCGGACCTCCTTACGGTCCGGGCGGCACACCCTCCTACGGTCAGTTTTGTCCTTACACGCCATATCCATATTATCAATACACGCAGCCTAATCCACAGCTGCCCTTTTTGGCTACTTTGGACCTACCTGGCCTCTCTCGTTTAACCAACGATCCTATTTACCATGGATCTAACTGGCCACCGATTCTAGTGAAACTTCCGTCCGATATCCCCAAGTTTGACGGCAAGCCAGGTGAAGACCCCAAGAACCACGTGATGACATACCACTTATGGTGTTCATCGAATTCCTTAATGGACGATTCAATTCGTCGTAGATTGTTCCAAAGGACTCTCACCAGTTCGACTGCCAAGTGGTACATTGAGTTGCCACCACACTCTTTTCTTGATTTTGGCTCTTGCTATGAACTTTTTGACGCATTTCCAGCTGCCTACACGGTATGAGACTGGTATTGAGCTTTTAACCTCGCTCTGCCAGAATACCGCCACTCACATTTCGGATCATATCCACGAGTGGCGAAGGAGACGACGTCTCATTAAAGCTCCCATTCCAGATCAGCTCCTAGCAGACTGCTTTACTAAATCGCTCCTTCCCACCATAGCAAAAGATATTGCCATGCGAGGAGTTGTCACCGAAGAACAAGCCATCGCGAGTGCTCATCTGTTAGACCTGGTCTATACCCAGTCTGGCACTCTATTTAATATTTTTCCTGACGCACCCCGGGACGTTAACGATCCCACGAAACCACATAAGGGACCCCAAGCTGATGGGATCATAGGTTCCCTTACCACCCAGCCTGTTGTTAGCACTGTTGGATCATCCAACCCAACTCCGGCTGGACACAGCACCGCCAAGTCCACTGCTCCTGGTGTAACGGAAGAGGTGAATTTTGTTCAATCAACTTCATCTCAAAAGTTTAATGGAAAAAAGAAGAACAAGGGGAAACCCAAGAAGTCTTCTGCCCAGCAGGAAACGAAGAGCACTCCTGAAGATACTAAGCAGAAAAGGAAATTGAAGTATCCTTGCTTACTGTGTGGAGAAGACCATTTCTCCAAAGAGTGTCCCCATAGAGACGAAGTGCAAAAGTTTCTTCGGGGTAAACCGACTCCCGCAGTCCTCAACGATCCGTTTCCTGCTCAAAACCAGCAGACGATTGCTCAAACCCCCCCATCCCAGGGGGAACCATCCAATACCGTGCATGTTCTCATGTTGCGTAACGAGGCAATCAATTTAACTACTCGCTCGCGATCTTACGAACAGGTCCCTTCGAAGGAACCCGCCGGAAGTAATGCTGAAAAAGCTTCCGACCCTTTACCTGATGTCACTGTACCATCAACCTCTCTCACCATAGAGAGACCCTCCTTAGATTCGATATTGCGTCCGCCCAAGAGTACGATTCGAAAAGCTGTTTTCAATCCTAATGCTCGCGTGGCACAGAATTACAATATCGTAGAGGACTTGGCCCAAGCTCCTTGCGCCATGTCTACCCTGGAAGTTTTGTAAAATTGTCCCAATCAACGCAAAACTCTCCTTGCAGCTATTGGTGCAGTTGATCCGGATTCCTCGAACACCATCATGTTCCGACTTGACAACCTTAAGCCGAGGCTCTCACACCAACTCGCATTCCAAGTTGTTGCGAACCTTGGTGGGAAGATTGTCCATCGCACTCTTTTGGACGAAGGAGCCTCCACTTCTGTCATGTCCATCGCTTGTTGGAGAGCCATTGGCTCCCCCGAATTGAATCGTTCTCCTACCACGTTGAAAGCATTCGACGGGCGTGGCTTTCAACCTCATGGGCTCTTACAAGCTCTTGCAGTTGAGTTGGGAGGAAAGACCGTAACCATTAACGTGGAAGTGGTCTCGGCCCCGTTAGATTATAATCTCTTGCTTGGTCGCAATTGGTTTTATACCATGCAGGCGGTAGCCTCTTCAGTCTTCCGCACAGTACAATTCCCCCACCAAGGATGAATTGTTACTATCGACCAGTTAGATTTTTGTACACCGGACGCCACTACTCATCCTGGTGACCATGTTCCTTCCATTGGACAGATGTCAAAACAGTATGAGAGTGTAGGGGTTGGCCTATTGAAAGATTCATCTCTCATGGGAATTTTTCCAGCCGCGGACCCCCCTAATCATGTTGCTACGGTGAACATGATCTCCACTAAGATTTTATCTCACTCCAACGATGCATCGCTTGTACCGGATGAAGCCACAGCACACCTGTTTGGAGATATGATGCCTCTTTCACCCGTTGAACGCATTTATGAGGCTATCCAATTATCTTTGGAGGACCATTTAACTATGGCCTCCCCATCATGTTCTCTACGACGGACGTCCTCTCTACCTGATCTCTTACTTCGGACTTTTCATTCAGACGAGTCCATCATGGAAGTAATGAATGTTGACGACAGTCTGTGGGATGATCTCCATCATAGGTCATCTTTTCTTCCTCCTTTGGAATACATAGAGAACAACATCCATACCCTCTTTTCACCAGATATCTACCCATCCCCTCAGTCCCCCATCCTTACATGTCTTACGGACACGGAGGGCAACTCGGCCAACATTGAGCCAACCACCCCGGTAGACATCTCGGTGAAACCTGGTATAGTGGAACACATTCGCATAGGCCAGAAGTGTTCCCCTGAAGAAATCACTGTTAGCACGGCCTTGTTCAAGCAATTTCGAGACGTGTTTGCTTGGTCCTATGAGGAGATGCCTGGGATAGACCCCGCAATTGTTTCTCATGAAATAAAAACCTATCCTGACATCAAACCTGTACGTCAAAAGTTGCGACCGGTACACCCCTGGAAGACTGCAGCAATAAAGGAAGAAATTGAAAAGCTCTTAAAGGCTGGCTTTATTTATCCTGTCCCATTGACGGATTGGGTCTCAAACGTCGTTCCTGTGAACAAAAAACAGGGCACCATTCACGTCTGCGTTGATTATCGGGACCTTAATCGGGCTTGTCCAAAAGACAACTACCTGACCCCCTTCATCGACCAGATCATCGACAACTGTGCCGGAAGCGTCATCTTTTCATTCATGGATGGCTTTTCTGGTTACAACCAAATTGAGATCAACCCAGCCGACCAACATAAGACGGCTTTCATTTTCCCATGGGGTACATTCGCTTATCGCAAGCTCCCATTTGGCCTTAAAAATGTTGGCGCCACGTTTCAGCGGGCTATGTCGTACGCCTTCCACGATATTAAGGACTTTGTGGAACCCTACTTGGACGATCTCCCTGCTCATTCAAAGCAGCGTGAGTTCCACATCGATCATCTGACGGCCATTTTCCTCTTATGCAAATGGTACAATATCCGTCTGAATCCTCACAAGTGTATCTTTTGCGTTGAGTCCGGACGCCTCTTAGGATTTATCGTTTCGAAGGATGGGATCCGCATTGATCCCTTAAAGGTGGAGGCCATCATCAACCTACCACCCTCAACTAATGTTACGGAACTTCAAAGTCTCCAAGGGAAGGCAACTTACTTAAGACGTTTTGTGTGCAATTTCGCAGAGAAGACTCAGGGCTATATTGGATTGCTTAAGAAGGACGTCCCGTTCATTTGGGATGATCAAGCTCAAAAATCCTTCGACAGTATCAAACATGCCATCACGCATGCCCATGTTCTCCAACCTCCTAATTATTATCGAGATTACATCCTATATCTCGCCGCTTCTGCTACCACTATCGCCATGGTTTTGGTACAGGAGGATCAAAACGCTCAGGAACATGTGATATACTATGCAAGTAAGGGTCTAGCTGATGCTGAAACTAGATATTCACATGTCGAAAAACTTGCTTTCGTGGTAGTCATTTCCATCCAGAAGTTTCTTCACTACATATTGCTCCACACCACCACCATCATCGCCAACTCGAACCCCATGTACCACGTACTGACACGTCAGATGCTTGGGGGCAAGTATTCACGCTAGATCGTGATACTGCAAGAATTCGATCTTCTTTTCGAGAAAGCTAAGTCTAAAAAGTCTTTGGTGTTTGTCGAGCTCATTTGCGACCTTCCCCATCCTGATGCAGAAGTTGAGCACAATGACTCATTTCCGAATGAATCATTGTTTCTCATCAATACGACTAACCCCTAGTATGAAGATATTTTGGTGTATCTTCAGACCCAACGCTTCAATCCTCAACTTTCTCGCGACGATCGTCGTAAGATTCGTCACCATGCAAAGTATTATTTAATCATCAATGATACTTTGTATCGTCGTGGCGTCGATTCAATTCTTCGACGTTGTCTCACTCATGATGAGGATGAACGCGTTCTGAATGACTGTCATGCTAGGGCATGTGGCGGTCATCTCTCTGGGATGGCTACAGCCCAGAAGATTTTGCGCACAGGATATTACTGGCCTATTATCTTCAAAGATTGTATTGAGGCCGTCAAAAAATGTCCTCCTTGCCAACACTTCCACACGAAGAAGCGCACTCATCCCGCTCCACTACATCTGGTTATTGCCATTGGCTTATTTGCAAAATGGGGCATCGATTTTATGCATTGTAAACCTACATCGGTCGGGGGGCATAGTTACATCATTGTAGCTGCGGATTACTTCACAAAGTGGGCCGAGGCTATGCCTACATACCAAAACGATGGCAAAACCGTTGCACTCTTCATGTTTAATCATGTGGTAGCGCGGTTTGGAGTTCCACAGGCCATAGTTACCGATCATGGTTCTCACATTCAGAACCATATAGTGGATGAATTGAGCGACAAGTTGGGTTTTCGCCATGAAAACTCGACACCCTACTACCCGCAATCCAATGGACAGGTCGAGGAAATTAATAAGGTCTTGAAAACTATGATCCAGAGGATGGTAGGGACACAAAAGTCCAACTGGCATAATATGCTATTTTCAGCATTATGGGCCTACCAAACTACCGTTAAAACCGCCACAGGCTTCACTCCCTTCCAATTGGTATATGGATTGGAGGTTGTTCTGCCGATAGAGTGCGAAATCCCGTCTTTACAACTCGCGGTCGAACTTCTTCCTAACACTACTACTGAGGAAGAACGTCTCTTGCACCTAGCAAAACTTGACCAGTCTCGCCGTGATGCCGCTCTTGCTAATGAAGCACATAAGAAACGCATCAAGGCCCAATACGATAAGTCGATTGAACCTCGTATCTTTAATGAGGGTGATCTGGTCCTCACTTATGACCAGAAACATGATAAACTAGGAGCAGGGAAGTTCGAGTCCATGTGGCATGGAACCTACGTCATAAAACGGGTGTTGGAAAAAGGTGCCTACGAGCTTGAAGATTATGACGAAATCTCTTTTAAGGGAACCTCGCAATGGGCTTTACCTGAAGAGATACTATGCTTGATCTCTCATACATAGACTTGCTTGTATATAATGTACATGGCGGGTTTTTGTGTTTTTTGTGTGGTGTGACGCATTTCTTTTCGAGTGTCTTTTGATCTTGTTTCCGCTTCTCATACCATGTTATGTCTGCGTGTGCAGATGGCAACGTGCTATGGATTTGTGGATGGGGCCAGCCGGCATACCCTTCACCTTGCTTCGACAGCCTAGGTACTATATTCCCCAACAGGTGAGCTCATTAGCTCAGGAGGAAGTTGCCTAGGGTTTGCGACCAACAATGCCGCAGAATATCAGGCAGTAATCGGAACCCTAGTTGATGCCATTTCCTTGGGTATGAGCCACATTGTCATCCACATGGATTCTCAATTAGTGGTTTCTCATCTTAACCGGGTCTACGCCATCCGTGATCCCATCTTACTCTGTCTCTTCAGACGAGTACGTCTCCTAGAAAGGTCATTTGAATCTGTTCAATACCTGCACATTCCACGAGAGTTAAACACAATTGCTGACTCGATGGCCAATTTCATTCTGGATTGGTACATTGCACACACATAACATCCATAATGTGTAAAAGCATTCACAACATGTAAATATAATGTACAGAAGCAAACATGTAAACAAGATCACATCACTAATCATTTGAAGAACACATAATGTATAAACCGCCGATAATGTATATATATATAAATCGCTCAAAAATAGTACTGATACAAAATCTGAAGCACGATGGCTTTCAGTGAGTCTCCACAAATATATGAAGCATCATAGCTTTCAGTAAGTACAAAAATCTGAGGCCTCTAAGCTCTCAGTACAAGTCTAAAAGTGCAATCAATCTAGACGCCTGACCTGTACACCACCCCTGCCTCTAACAGCTCTCTGACGCTAGGTGAGAAAGCAGTCTACAATACGAGCCACCTTGCGAAGTAAGGAGTTGAAGCGCACAGACGCTCCCACTCCAAATCTTTGCATGGGTTTCAGTAGGTCATCGATCGCTGGCTCTGGTACCTCCATAGTCAACCCAAATAGATTCCGGTACACCTCCTCCATCTCCTCGACGGCAGGATGGGCACCAGCAGGAACCATTGCCTCTCCACCTCTGTCTCTCCTCCCCAGAAGAGAGAGACCTACTGGTCGCACGGGACCCACATCTGCACACACATATAATGCACTTGTCAGCACTACATCAAAAAATAATATAATTCACAAAACTAAAAAATACAAGGGTTTTGTTCTTACCGATATCACCCCATGCTGCACCCTCTGGCAGCACTAAGTCAGGATCCTCTAAAAAGTCCGTGCCACCGTATGGGAAGTCCTCGACCATAAGTAACTGGCCTTCCAGCCAGCTAAAGAACTCGGGACCAAAACTGATGATGGGACCCCCACCATGGCGGGTGATC
The DNA here is from genome assembly GCA_027924585.1 of Larix kaempferi. Lineage (NCBI taxonomy): Eukaryota > Viridiplantae > Streptophyta > Pinopsida > Pinales > Pinaceae > Larix > Larix kaempferi. Next base: position 7,439,387 of record BSBM01000344.1, on the reverse strand, counting down.
ACCTCTGCCCACCTGAGCATGTGAGGATCTCTCAGATCCTTGTCATCCAGTACCACCTGCAGGCGCAATAGAGGAACCCGCTCCAAGAGGAACGATACTATGATCGATCCGTATCCAAACTGCTTGAGCTCCCTGCGCCGACACTTGGTCAGTTGAGCTCGGATGTTAGCGAGGAGACCCTCGCACCAGTTGAAAACCATGGGAGACATACAGTCTTCCGCGTACAACATCTAAGTCCGAGTAGCCGTATGTGGAGATTGGCTACCCGCCACCCTGGTAATAGTAAGCAGTATGGTCCTCAGCGGACGACTCACCACATCTCTGATGAGTATCTTCCCGCTGGAAGGACGAGAAGAAGCTATGCAGTACTGTGCCACCATGTCCTCCACTGTACAATCACTGGCCCATGTCCCAGTGAGTTGTACAGCGTCCCCTCTTCGGGACAAACCGGTCAGAAAGTAGATATCCTCAATGTCAATTGTGAGGATATGCTCACCTATAACAAAGTATTGTTGGGCCGCATCCCAACTCTGGAGCATGTGTGTCAAGAACGGGATCTGGGCTCTCATCCCCTGTATCTCGAAGAATTTGAGCAACCCACAGTTTCGCAAAGCTTCCACGCATTGTGGATCGTTTGTAGCTTGCTCATCTTCTACTTCATGTTCTCTTTCTCGCCACTCTAATAGCATCTTTGCTTGCTGGGAACCTGTCAAAAGGGGCGTTTAAAACATGTTAGGTCCTTTCCCAACTGGCACAAACTCATTTTTGGGATTGAGTTGTGGGTTTCCGCCGTCGCACCTCACCTTCAGGTACAGGGCGACGTCGTCGCAGGTCCCATTTTCGAGGCTTGCGACGACTCAAGCTCATCGCAAGTCCCGAAAGGGCCACTTGCGACGAGCCGAGGGCGCATTGGCCCCTCCCCAAATCATCAAAAAACTCACAAAATGAACAAAAATACAAAAAGTAAACCACTACAAAGTTGCAAGACAAGATTTAGGCCTACCTGGTCCGGACGGCTAGTGAAATGGTGGATCATAGCTCTCGAAATCGGCAAAGGAAGTTTTGGCTCCAAATTGGTACTTCTCCACCCAAATTGGCAATTTGAACAATGTTTCTATTTTTGGCCCATATTTCTATTTATAGAATAGAATGGAATATTCATTTTCAAATATTTTGATGCTTTTGGGCCATTTACTATAGTTTCGACCGTTTATCATTATATTTGGGGCTATTTGACACTTTCTCTAGTGTACAAGAGTCGTAAAGTGGTCTTTTGTAGCGTTTCTCGCATTACCAACCGTAATTACAGGTATGAACACTCCTTTGAACGTTTTGTCATTATTGTTTTCGGTTAAGTCGTAATTATTGCATGAGGATGAGTTTACTCTTCGTTTGTTCTCGTACTCACCAAATCATGAGAACAAGTACCGAGTTATGATTTATCACTTTTTCAGGCTCATTAAACTTCCACGGAAAAGGACACCCCCCAGAGTCCATAGTTAAGCTCTTCTCAGACTCCCTAAAATTGAAAAGATTGTCAAGCGAGCTTGTCGCATTCACGCTTGTTAAAGTATTTGAATGGTCGTCTTCTTGGTGATAGTTTACCCATTTTTCGGACCAGGGGGCACTAATTACCAAAAAGGAATACTCCAGCCAATCATGACTGGAAGAGTCCTCTCCCATGTTGTTTTACCCTTTTTTCGGGCGATGATGCTAACTTTACGAAAAAGGACCGTTGGAGTCTTCTTTAGTTCTTTTCAGACTCCCTAAATATGAAATGACGACCGAGTTTGCCTTCTATGAACTCGTTAAATTTTCACATTGAAGGGCCCGTCATGGGACGAACCCCTCCTATCCCAGGTTCGGAAAATATTTGGGATTGGACTCATCTATGAGATGAGCTATACTGAGCATCTGGTTACCCTTATCAAGCTCGTTAAAAAACACATGAGGCACTCATCGTTCATGATGGGGAAAAAGGAAAGTGTCTGTGTTACATACCTTAGTGGCAGTATATAGTCGTTCTTGAACATGGCACTCGTCTACATTTGCATACCGATACTTGGGTCATATGTTTGTCTATGAGTCCTCGCTTACTTCCTGAGTCCTATTACTCCTCTGAGTCATTCGGAGAAAGCTTCCACTATCAGTTGCATTAGAAGTTTGCGTCATTCTCATGTCAATACTGCCAAGTCATGCCATGCCCATGTTCAAGAACACATTGATCACTCATCATTTTCAGTCAGTACACGCGTCGTCATGCCGTTGTTACTTTGAGTCAGCCTCACATGTTATTGTACCATCCGATCCGCTCTACACATCTTTTGACGTGTTTCGTGTCGATTGATGGGGGATTCATCATGGCCTTCGTTCAACGGATTCATCCTTGTCGACTTCAACTCATCATCCAAGGATTGAATCTAGAAACCGGTCAAGTACCTTGGTCCTGCATGCCTCAATGACAGGTTACCTCGCTTTCATCATGAGTTTACATCATTGACTCTTGATTGAAAGATTTCATCTTGCATTCGACATCAACTCATTTATTCACGCTCGATGATATGTACTGTGATACCTTGGGAATCATTGACATTAATGGTGATCTCCCTCGCACTTGTTAACGGTTTACATCAATGAACGGTAATCAAGTGGTTTATACCATGTTCGATGTCAAGACATTTGTAATCACATGGATAGATTCGTATCATTGCGGGTTCAACTTGAAGACCCTGGGGAGTCATGTTTTACCCAAGTTGCGATGGAGTTTGTATTGAGTCATATTACACGGATCCACTTTTGTATTGGTCATGGCTGTGTTATCATCTCATCATGGATCTACGCTTGTGTCTAGTAGCCATGATTGTGTTCAGTCGGTCATTACTCCCATCGATCTGCAATGTATTGGTCGACAGCCATGTTGTACTACATATGAGATTGTCAGTTCAGAGTCAGTTGTACTGCAATAGCGTCCTTCATCCGACAAGTCTTTTGCCATTATTTCTATCAAAGCACTTCACCTGTACATCCTTAACAGCTTCATGCTTTGGGGGGCATTCTGTTACATCTAAAATCTACCCATCATCATGATTTAGTGTATACATCCCTGAAGTCACCTGGACCAAGTACTCATTTGGGAGGATTTGTACTCAGTTTGTACAATCTTTTGAGAGGTCATCGCAGGTTGCACACTAGCAACATGCGACGTCACAGGTTGCTCCATAGCAAAGTGCGACAAGGTCTATTAATGGGCAAAAATAGCCATTTCGAAATCTTTCTCGAAGCTTGCCCATTTGGGGGCTTATCCCTGATCTCTTGGAGAGTTGGTACTCGACCCCTAACTCATTGGGAAGATCCCCCATCTCTCTCCTACCATCTCTCATTCTATCCTATCCATAACGTCATCCACTTAGTCCTATATAAATGAGGCTCACTCCCATACCAAAGGAAGGAAGACTATGGTATCTACATGGTGGTGAAATCTCTCTTAGGACACCTTCACTCACCTCTTGGAGAATTCATGCTTCCTTGGAAGGGCTTGACAATTGGCTTGTGTGGAGAAGGACAGCTACGTTAAGTCATTGGTTGTAGTTCTATATCTCTATCATGTACTCCTCTATTTGCAGTAATACAAATGCTTTCCACCAATTCTTATATGTAATGATGTTGTGTTGTTTACCTGCTTAACTGTTTACATAGATCTCTTATTGTATAGATGCTCTTTACTCGTTTCTCTTTTCTGTGTTTTGATAGGTTTTGCAGCTTGGATCTGACGACCGTGGGATGTGGAGCAACATTCAGGAGAAAGGATAGCGAATCAAAGAGGTAAGACATCTAGTACTTGATCCTTAAGTAGATCTAGGAAACGTGTTTGTAGTCTATTCTATTTGTTCTAGACTCGCATTGAGCTAGGGAGATCCGGCTCGCCTCCGGTCGAGTGGATTGTCCGGTAACATATGCATGCACTCAAACATATGCATACATTCATACATAAAAAGAGAGAGTCAGATAGGTCATGTATATATAGACAAAGAGGGGTAGAGAGATAGAGGCAACCTACAGAGACAGAGTGAAAAAATTTAACGTTGATGCATATTTAGGCTTACAACTTGAGTGCATGTGTGTGGATGCACGTGTGTCTTTGTGCATTCATGTGTGTGCATGTGTGTTTGGGTGTGTGTGTGTGTGTGTGTGCACAGGCACCAGTGTTTGTTTGTGTATGCATGGTTGTGCACAAGTGCACATGTGTTTACACATGCATTTGCATGTGTACATGTACATCTACATGCACACTTTTGTGCATGCAGGTCATTAAGATTATGACCAATGTGTGTGTGTGTGAGATTTGGCTTACGACCAATGTGTGTCATTAGGCTTACGACCAATCTATGTGTGTGTGTGTGTGTCTTTAGGATTACAACCAATGTTTTGTGTGTGTATGTGTGCCTTTAGGCTCACAACCAGTAGTGTGTGTATGTGTCTTTGTCTTTAGGCTTATGACTAGTGTCTTTAGGCTCATGACCAATGTATGTGTGTGTGTGTGTGTGTGTTAGTTTTACAACCAAACATGTGTGTTTTTAGGCTTACGACAAATGTGAGTGTGTGTGTGTGTGTGTGTGGAGAGAGAGAGAGAGAGAGAGAGAGAGAGATTTTGTCTTAATTTTATCATAACTATTTATCTATATTTATTAAGTTATTTTGATTTTACTAAGAGAAAAGAGATGCTCATAGAGATCATGGCGAACCAGATGTGTCATATAACATACATACTTAAACTAAGATGGAAACAAATTGGCATCCTACCACTATTGTCCGAAAAATCCAACCTAGAAGATAAATATAAAAAATTAAACAAGCATGGATTCATCTTAACCTTGGATATTTTATGCAATGAGAAGTTTACACCTAGGATTTATTTTGATCCCTTTCAACGCTTAATAGATCCAGGATTAACATGGATCTTTTATACATTTTCAATCTGAAAACCTTAAAATAAAGTCGACCACAAAGATAAATTAAAATTGAACTAGCACAGATCCATTTTTACCTTGGATCTTTTAAGCAACGAGATGTTTATACACATTTGCTTTTATTATGATCCCACTCGGAGCTTAGTAGATCCAAGGTTAATATAGATATTTATAGCTCTGAAAATCCTAAATCTTAGAGGATTTTAGTGGATCCGGAAATTTAAGAACTTGTCTCTCCTGCACCCAACTCATCTACACCCCTCTCCCACACCACATTTTTGGTATCTTTGATGGTCATGCTCCAAGATCCCACTATCCTCCCTTTAACCACCTCAATGTTCGTTTTAATTTCGCAATCAATATTGTGATCTAGGACTATTCAACAAAATGATATATTATAATTAGTTACCTATTTTTGAAATTCTCTTACCTGAACCAAATAACTAGTTACAAATTCTCTTATTTGTGATCTACGACTATTCAACCAAATGATATATTATAATTAGTTACCTATTTTTGAAATTCTCTTACTTGAACCAAATAAAATATAAGTGGGCAGCATCCAATGAAATATTGGAAACAAATAACAAGAATCTTCACGTCTTCACCTTCAAGAATATTCATCTTCGCTTGTGAATGCAAGGGCTTCTACAAGAAAGTGAAGGTAATAAAACAAAGCATAAAAAGGAGTAAATGAAGTATCCTACCTCCTCACTCCCAGTAGTTATTTATGTACTTAAATGTTGAAAACCATTGCCAAACACTGACACATTTATTACAAGACAATACAACAGGAAACACTATTGCACCACCAACAGAATATATTGTATTAAATATGAGAAAAGAGTACATATATGTGGGACAGAATCCCTTCCACACTAGCTACAATTATTCAGACTACTGACTGATAGTTAACGAAACAGTTCAACACTTTTTTGGTCAATTCTGACCGATTCACCTATTTGCAGGCTCGAATTGATTTCTAACTAGTTACCCAAATAAAGTGGCCAAAGGTCCAACTGATGAAAGTCAGTCTTAGTGCCAAACACTTAACAATAGATTATAGCTATGTTGCAGGAAACGCCACCCCCCCACGTCCCCAGGTCGTTTCTTGCTGGAAACACGGAAACACATACCATACGGCATGGAAACGTGTTTCCGTACAGACAAGCGCGTTTCCCGAGATGGAGATGTGTCCCCCTCGTACGGAAATGCATTTCCGATACGGATGTGGTTTGTAAGGCCATGTTTCCCAAAAAAAAAATTGGTTGGCTGATGAAAAATATCACGCTATTCAATAGTAGTTGGTAGTATTAAATGGTAATATTAAATTCTTAAAGTAAAAGTGGCATTCTCCTTATATTTCATTTTCTATCCTTATGCTTAAATTTTTAACATTACCATTAATTGTTTCAGGATGTTTGAGAGTGGTTCCAACCTAATCGGACTTCATACGCAAAAAGTAGAATTTTAGATTCCATTCAAAATTCAACAGAGTTATGAGTTTTCAGGATTCCAAGATTGCAAAGTTTCCATTAGTTTCTATCATGTATGAGGGTATGGGATTGGCATTTAATCAAGCACATCAACTCATGTATGTACCTTGATGTTGGTGGTGTTGATTGTTGAATTCCTTTGTCATGACCTGAATAAAAATGTACTCTTCATTTAAGCAAAATCACTTATTAAGCATGGGAAGCTTTTTCTACCTTATTTTAACGATTTTATTAGGAAGTTTCGTTAAAATTGTAGGGTGTTGAGTCATTGACTAATGTCCTTGGAGGATCGACTTTGAGATTCAAGTTAGAGGCAAGGGCTAGAGCGTAGAGGAGGGAGGCATAGGGTGCTATCGATGAATAGGATCCCAATATAGGCAATGATTCGCTGACATGTATGATTTATGATTTATTTCCATATTCATTTTTTTAATGTCCTTGCTAATATATATATATATATATCTTGTTTCCCCGTTTCCAAAATTTTGGGGGGTCACGTTTCCAACGCGTCCCCATTTCCCTGTTTCGTGCAACTTAGGATTATAGGTTATTTTCCCTTTTGTTTACAGTACAAAGCAAGTCTTAAACTCATCTTCACCTGCAAATGCAAGGGCTTCTACAAGAAAGTGTAAGTAATAAACAAAGCACAAAAAGGAGGAAATGGACTACTCTGCCCCCTCACTGAGTAGTTATTTATGTACTCAAATGTTTGAATCCATTGCTAAACACTGACAAATTTATTACAAGAAAGACTATCCAACACAACACACCATTGTACATATGTGGTACAGAATCCCTTCCACTAACTACTTCTCTCTAGAATACTGACTGGTAGTTAACAAAACAGTTCAACATTTTTCTGGTCAATTCTGACCAATTCACCTATTTTCTGGCTCCGACTGACTCCCAACTAGTTACCCAACTGAGTGGTCAAAGTCCGACGGACTGCAGTCAGTCATGGTGCAAAACACTTACAACAGATTCTAGAATATTTTCCTTTTGTTATAGTACATAGCAACTATCTCATCTGGTGGTATCCTTATTTGTCATTTGGCAACCAACTTCTCCACAATCAAGAGAGTAAACCAAAAGTATTCAATCAAAGATCTCTTGAGCCTCAATTATGCTGTGCTGACTGAAAATGAAAGCAAAAGATCAGCAATTTTATAAAGCCAACAGAAAATCAGCTTGTGGAGGTTGAAACATAATAATTTGTCTCAACAATGTAAAATTTTTCTACTTACTGCTCATCTTTTGAGATGCGGTAGTATCTCTCAGCATGTTGACGCTGACCAATTAGTTGGGCAAATCTTTCATCATGCGTAATGACTAACAGTTGAAAATTTTCTTGGGCCTTTCTGTCCTCCATTATCCTGCATATTAACAAGACTTTTGAGACTCGATATAGTGCACACTATAAAATACATGAAACATGATCTTTTACATTAGTTTTGAAACTATGTGTTCATGTAAGGAGTAAATTACCTTAGGAGGGCAGCAGCAAGGCTTTCTGCGTTTGGTGCATCTAGGTTTGTAGTTGGTTCATCAAGTGCTAAAATTCCACAATTCAGGCAAAATGTCTCTGCCAATGCTAACCTGATTATAAGAGAGGCCAGCACCTGAAGAAAACTGCAAAATTTTCAGAAATGTTCTGTAACATGAAAACAAAAAACAAAATTATGGTCTTTCAAGTATTACATACATTGTGAAAATGCATGCATAGAGGTATTATAAATAATATGATTACCAGAAACCTTGATCAACTAAAATACTGTCATCTTGAATAGAAAGAACCCTTTTTTATTCGAACACAAATATTAAAGCTACTTAGAAAATGTCAGGATTCATTTTCAGATCAGAGTTAACACAATATTCCTTTTCTTGTTCCTCATTTCCCAACAATGGGTGGAAACAATCAGAACAGACACCTTTTTCTCGGCCGAACGGGAGAGGAAGGTCAACATGTCGAGTCTCCTTATCCAAAATATTCTTCTGTGTGGAGAAATCCTAAGATTCGAGGATAGGTGATGTCTTGCCCAAAGGAGAGATCCGGGAAAGATGCGTCATGATTTCGTTATTGTCTTTACACCTAACTTCATGATCATTGCAAAAGATCTGTCCGGAGGGAGAGGGAATGTCGTAGTCGACCTCGTCCTCTACCATTATTGCAACGAACTGAGAGGACTTTAGGGAATTCAATTAAACACCAGGGAGACTGACAATCTGAGGGTGGAAAGAAAGGGATGTGACTGATGGAAGGGGGAATCCTGCCGCTTATCTCCATGCCTACACCAAAAGAAACGCCTACCCCCGACTTCGGATCCTAGAGCCGCATTTCAGTCCATGCGAGACGCAGAGCTCCATCATGCCCCCCATATATATATATATATATATATATATATATATATATATAAAATTTGAATATTTTATGTAATTTTGGTGGACCAGTTTTGTGATCTGGTTCCGGTTCCGCTTTCCAGGGTCAGCCGATTCGACCACTGGTTCAGTTCTGGTAACTTTGGTCAGATTGTCCATGTGCTATAGGGTGCAAGAACATATATTGATACTAGATAGTTTTCATCCAACCGATTTTAAATCATGATAGAAATGAATAATTACTATTACAACAAAAACTGCATCAATGGATGACAGAATATGGAATTAGATTTATGTATATACTACACAATTTATATCCTTTACAAACAGAAGCTGAAAATGCTACCAAAATATTGGTTGATAATGTTTTGCCATCTGTCACTCCATCAAGAGTATTTACAAATTTGAAGGTATCATCCTTGGATAGGAGTGACACCACATTGAAAGCAGTAGTCAGACAGCAGCTCAGGATTACACATCGAGCACCTATGAATAGCATGCATTTGACAATGATAACATTTGCTAGACCGTAGGTAACTACTATCACCATTGCTAATTCGAATGACATGGTTGGCCACATTAGCTGTACTGCCGCAGTATCGATTGCTAAATTACCACATTTTACATCCTCTCCAATAAATTTCCAATCTATCTACTCAGTTTCTTTTTAACATATTATATCCTTAAGTTGCAGTGGGACTTATTTGGGAAATTTCTTGTGCACTACCCCTTTTACTAAAAACGTACTTAGGAATCTAACCACTTGTGTTCATGTGTGGACTTTAATCTAGTTCCATTCATCCTGCATCTGCCTTCGGGCTACATCATCTGGATAAGGGAAATGGGTAGAAATTTCCAAGACATATCTATATATAGATCTATCAGTAGGAACAAAATCTTTTAAATAGTGTCAAAAGAAATATATGGACCAAAACATTTAGAATTTCAAATTTGTAACTGCTCTTTCATTATTGTTCTATTAATTATTTTCTTTTCTATTTAGTTTCAAAGTGATGACGACCACCCACACCTAATTCTTTTTAAAAGGAATAAAAATTTAAAATAGCAGTTTCTACTGTATGGAAAGGGCATTTCCATACTTGAATCTGCCAGGAAACAATCCAAGGCATTCCCAAACAATAAATTTCTAGAATGTTCCCAGAGTTTCCTTAAAGTTTCTGAAGTGGATATGTTTCCTGTACAGAAACAAGCCCTAAGTAAGAAGCTTTGGTTTCATAGATTTCAAGTTTTATACAACCAATCAATGGAGAAACATTTAATTCTAGGCATGTGAACACTATCAAACCAGATCAGCTATTAGGAGGATCTTCTGTTCCAAAACTGTCCACCAAGCACAAACCTTTTGACCAGCACTGCATCTTCCTCGCATTTCCAACTCAGCATCACCAGTTTGCATCACAACCTACAAAATGACAGTTTATTGTTAAAACACATGATGAACTTACTACACATCCAATTCTATTCAGTAGCATGTAATACTGCTCACCCGGTAACTATAAGATCGGGTGCCTGCACCTTCTGTATCTGAACGAATACTTATGTTATCTATGTCTTGCCCACGATAAGTTTGTTGCCATAGCTCTTTGATGATTTTGTTTATTTCCTCCATCTTCATCGTATGGAAACGCATCAATGCCCTAACCAACAAGTTTAGGGTTCAATTTATGCCAAGAAATCACTATTTACAACAACCATTTCAATGCAAATTGGTTAAAACTTAGAACCACCAAATATTTAACAGAGAACTTTTAAAGTTACCTTTCCAAACACACAACAGAAACAATCACTAGTGTAGCTTCGTAAGTCATCATCCTGGTGACTGAAGCTATAAAAATGTACATAATTGAAATCATCCTATACTTGCAGACAGATGGCTCTGTACAGGATGTACTAGTGCAGAATTGCATTAACACATCAATGTGAAAGTCAATCCCCAATACTTGCTTTTTTGCCAGAAGCAGTAGTCCAAGAAAGTATTGAACTGATCTTTTAGCATTTTCAGAAAGAAGATAGAGAATATTAAGAAACTACGCAAAAGGAACACTAATATGCGTGATGTAGTTATGATTCTAGAAGTACCAACATTTAGAGCATATTTGTTAGATGCTATGCAAAGACAAATGTATCCCAACCATATGATTCAAAAAATTTCTCAGAGGTTAGGAACAAATGGTTGTACAAGGACATCAAGCTACAGAATGGTGACCTAGAAAGCAATTCATTCGGTATGGTAAGATTTTGAAGAGGATTCTTTCAATTTTGATAAGCCTTGTGTTTGTGATCTTGAACAGAAGCCTTGTAGTTTAAAAATTATTGAGCCCAAGGTACTAAAATCAAGGCATGGATTACTTGGGACAAGGAAGGTTGGAATACTACAAAAGTGTACTTCCATTACATGATATGGAAGCAGGTCTCTGAACAGATTCCCATACTAAGATGGGTGTTTGACTGAAGACCAGAGTAGAACTAATGACTTGTGTTATGTTCACTTTCACAAGCTCTTTTCATCTCATAGTTGTGATGCTGATTGTCTTGTTTCCAATCAGTTTCTCAGTACCATTATCTCCACCAAAGTACCCAAGTATAAGCATTCTCTTTTATCTCAGCTATTGGACAGAGAAGAACTTTTTCAAGCCTTAAAGGTTATGGCTAAGAGTAAATCTTCTGGTTTGGATGGGTTGCCTTGTGAGTTTTATTTAGATCTTTGCCCCATGATAGGGAATGATGATTTTTCAAATGTGCCAAGAAGCTTTGAAAGCAGGTACATGGGGGAGCACATCAACGCAGTGGATGCTCTCTTTTCATTTGTCAAGAAGCTTTGAAAGCAGGTACATGGGGGAGAACATCAATGCAGTGGATGCTCTCTTTTCATGTGTCAAGAAGCTTTGATAGCAGGTACATTGGGGAGTACATCAATGAGGGCCTTATTAAGTTGATTCCTAAAAGGATGCAAAGGGATACTATCAATGGTAGGAAACCTATCACTTTGCTTAATGCATCTTATAAACTGCTAGTCAAAGCCCTTGCTACAATGCTAAGTCCCTAGGTCTTGGGCCATTACAATGCTATTGTTATATTATTGTTGTCATTAGTGATAGGCTCATTATTTGCAATTATACCCTTCTCTCCTATATATACACCGAGTAGGTCTAGTTTAAAGAATCATCAAGAGATATTTGTGAACAGAAGGTGTAAAGGAGGTTGTCCTCTAGAAGTGACATTGTTATTAATTCACCTTTTATCATTCTCAAGGCATGGTTCTTTCTGTTCTTATGCTACTCGGGTTTAATTGGATCATAACATTTGGTATCGGAATGGGCAATTACTAGTTTGGCTTTTTCAAACGAGTCACGTTAAGATTTTCGCACTAACTATTTTTTGGAACATTGGAATTGCATGGAAACTTCAGGGTTCACAGAGGAAAAAGTGAAGCGCATTGGGTAAAAATTTAGGAATTTCGCTTTTCATTAGTCCTCTACTAGGCGTAAACAGGTGGTTTGAGTGAAACAGTCATATCTGGAGATTGAGAAGTCCAATTGCACGAAGATCAATGTCATTGGAAAGAGGACAAAGCATGGTATTACAAGTCCAAAATTCACAACTTTAAGTGCTACAAGTGCAAAGGGACAAACCATACAAGTTCGCTATCGTGAAACAAGAAAACACTTAAGGTTATGGCAATTCCACCATAACTTTCTCTTGGAAGATCCAAATTGCTTGGGGTCAGTGAGACACTCAAGAGCACATATCATAGTACATCCTATAAATATCTTATCAACAGAAGAATAGAATTGATGAAGTTGCAAAAGGTAAAATGACTGGTATCAAAGTAGACCCCAAATCAAGGCTTTACAAGGTGTGTCAACATAAAATTACCATTACTTTTGATTGGAAGTTTAGTTTGTGTTGATTTAAAAACAGGAATTAGAGGAGAATATATAGGTATCAATTTTAGTACTACCATTTGAGGATAAGTTAATGAAAGGGAACCACTATCATGGGGAGAAACAAGAATCAACTTTTAGGAGCACCAAAAGTGGAAGACCCTGCCAAGTGGACACATTGAAGGGTGCCATTTACGAGAGCTTGGAGGGGAGATTGAAAGCTGCCATAAGGTTCAACCACCATTGGAGAGCCAAAGAAGTAGGCTCTAAACTCATTCTTTTTTTTCCATATAAACTTGTAGGTTTTCTTCTCCTACTCTTTCCCATGTCAATGTGGTTTGTCCTTTTGGTTCCATTGATTATTATGATGGTGTTGATTGGAAACCGGAGGAGAAATGATGAACAGGATGAAGAAGTGGGTACTGGCACATATCAGGGAGAGGTGAGAGAGGAAGAGGAGGATGAGGAAAATGATAGTGATGGTGCTGATGGAAAGAAAACCAAAGACAACCAAACACCCTTGTGGAAATATGTCACAAAGATTGGAGGGAGAGGGTGTGGAACAACAAAATTTACATGCCCCCATTGTGGAGTAACTTACACAGGTTCATATACCCGTGTGAAAAAGCACTTAGGTGGGGTTATGCCATCGGATGAAAAGAAGACTATAGGAGTCAAAACCTGTACACAAGTGCAATGAAATGACAGAGCCAAATATAAGAGGGAAGAGGAAGACACACAATACCTATCAAAAAAAACAAGGGTTGAACATGAGACCGCAAGCTCACATAGAACATTCAGTGCTTGATCCCCATCCATCCATGGTAGTGGATTCTCACCCTCACATTCGGGGCTTAGAACAATATCAAATTTCCTTAACCAAGGTGCTAGGGATGATGTGGATGCAAAAGTGTTTTGATTTCTCTATGTATGTGGCATACCATTCAATGTTCTTCACTCACCCTATTGGCATGAAATGGTTGAAGCCATCCGAAGTGCCCTTGCAAGATACAAGAGCCTCGTGTATGACAAAGCTAAAACCGGGGGACTTGGCAAGGAAAAGGCCAAGATCCAAAATGCTTTGGGGAAATTCACAAATTCTTGGAATGAATATGGGGTACCCATTGTATCTAACAGTTGGACAAATGTAAGGGGAAAGCCATTGATAAATATTATTGGGGTGTCTGCCAGTGGTGCAATCTTCTTTTCATCCCATGACTACTCGGATTGGTTCAAGACCGGCATCAATATTGCAGAAGCCTTAATTAAAACCATTGAATCTATTGGGCAATACAATGTCATCCAGGTCATTACCAATAATGCTACTAATTGTAAAGTAGCGGGAGTAATCATTGAGAATAGATACCCCAACATATTTTGGTCCAAGTGTTTGGTTCACACATTGAACCTTTTGATGCATGACATTATTAAGATGAAGGAGAATGATTATAAATGGATTGGTTCACTATACAAGAAAGGCATGCACATGATAAGATTTATTACCAATCATAGTAATGCCCATCACATTTTCCGCAGTCATTCAAGCTTGGAGCTTTTGAAGCTTGCAAAGACGAGCTTTGCTAGCTATTACCTTACCTTCAAGCGCCTTTTGAAGGTAAGGGAGGCATTGGCTAGTACGGTATCAAGTGATTCATGGCAGATTTTGGAAGACAGGGCTACATCTACATTTGAGAGGCGTGATTTTTAGGGGGTGGAGGACACCGTTCTTGATGGTCAGTTTTGGGTGAGTGTCAGGTATGTGCTGCAATTCACCAAGCCCATTTATAACATGATTCAGTTTGCAGATACTGATCAGCCAGTAATTGGGGAGGTGTATGAGCAAATGGATACAATGCTAGGCCAAATAAAAGATATTGTTGAGCCAAAAGATGTCATCTTGTATGAGCATATTCAAAAACATGTGGTCAAAAGGTGGGATAAACTTAATGTTCCACTCCATGCCTTAGCCTATGTCCTTGCACCAAAATATTATTCTCCATCTTGGTTGGCCAAACCAGCACCTGGGGGTGGGGTCAAGAGAAAACCCCTCACAGATCCAGAGGTACAGTATGGGTACATGCAAGCTATAGACAAGTTGGTCCCTGATGAAGAGGAGGGCGCCATATTGCATGTTGAATTGAGAAAATACCTTAGTCAACATGGGGTGTTTGCTAGTTTGCATGCAAACAAAGATCGATATAGATTGGTTCATATCGAGTGGTGGAAAATTATAGCTCTGCCACCACATAGTTGCATAAATTGACCATCAGAGTGCTTTCACAAGTGGTTAACAGTTCTTCTGCGAAGAGGTGTTGGAGCACCTATAGCTTCATCTATAGTGTGAAAAGAAACAACCTTAATGAAAATCGGGCAGAAAGCTTGGTTTTTGTACACTACAACTCGAGGTCGTTGTCTCATTATTGTGAATGTGCCAAAAATGATAGAATATATCACTTGCGACAAAAACCTAGAGGAGAACAATTTGGAGGATGGAGCCATGGTTTTAGAGCGCTTGGAGGCTGAACTTTTGGGTGATGATGATGGTGGTCATGCAGAGCAACAAAGATGCCACCGCTCTCTAGTAGCACTGCTCCAATCCCACCTGTACCACTTTTTCCCCTAGCTTCACAACCTCCATCCTCTCGTCGGGGTCGTGTAGCTATTGGACGTGGTTCACCACCAATTCCACCAACTCAGGATGAGGAGTCTAACAGTGCTCATAGATCACGGGAAAAGAAATTAGAAGTTTTCCGTAGCAAGAGAAAATATTAGTACTTGTCTTTTTCTAGTTTTTCATTACTTTGCAAATTGTAACTATTGACTCTTTAATATTTCTTATGGTGACTCTATCACTCTATAACAATTAAATATTTTGAAAACATTATAGGACAATTTAAGTTTGATGTTCAATGTTGAAACTTGAACCTACCTCCGAAGTTCATTGCTTGAAACTTTGCACTTTGACTACATAATAGCAGATTATAATTGTTCGAACTTTGGTCATTACTAATGAATATGTGCTTTGTGAATCATTTCATTTCATGGTTGATCATTTGATGTTGCTTGCTATAGTTTGGTATAGTTTGGTAACTTTGGTTACACGTGATATGAGTTTGAAACTTTGACGAGTCATGGGTCATGACAAATGTTATATATTCAAAACGGTTGATGTTATGGTTGATGATTGATCATTTGATGACAATGCTATAAGTTATAACTACTAGAATCCTATTGGTGTTATATAGTTTAATCCATGTTTTTATGCTTTTTGTAACTAATTCAACATTCTACATGGTTTTGTTGATATATATGCATCGAATATATAAAAATATATATTATATAAAAAACACTCACGAAAATGCTCCCACCTCGGAAGCTTTTGAAAATTCAACTTTTCGCTTCGCTCTCGCTTCTCACTCCCGCTCTGCGCCCCCAACAATGTACGTGGTGCAAATCATAACAGATAATGCAATTAAATGTGTGGTTGCTGGTAGATTTCTTATGGAGAGGCAACCCTCATTGTTTTGGACTCCATGCACTACACATTGTATTGATTTGATGCTGGAGGATGTGAGGAAAATTCCCTTCATCAAGGAGGTCATTAGTCAAGCTAGGAGCATCTTCAAATTCATATATAACCATGCTTTTCCTCTTATACTCATGAGGAGATGCACGAGTAACAAGGAGTTGATGCGTCCTAGAATCACACTTTTTGCCACCAACTTCATTTCTCTTTAGTCTTTGCTTCAATGTTAGTTTGAGTGGAAGCAAATATTTGTTTGTGATGAGTGGCGTGATTGCACATATAGCAAGAGAGAGGATGGGAGAGCCTATTATCCACCAAGTTACACCTAGGTGGATTTCCTGTGAGTAGCCGAAGTTGAGAACAATTCAATTCCGTCCCCCTTTTTAATAATTGCATGTTCATACCCCTCGGGGATATTGTAATAAAATGTCGTAGCATGATGAACGTATGTAACAGACTTGGCTTTCCTAGGACTTAAACATTGAGTCGGATTTCCCATGGTGTTTTTCCCCTTGATTATTCTACGTTCTTTTAAGTATTGTATAATTTTGAATTTTTTCACCCGCTCCTCCAAAGCTAGAATGGTCGCTTGGGTGGTTAGGCCTTAGGAGGTTATTAAAGTCTAAATGTCAATGTTTATTACCATGCTAGGCATTATTTTGAGTCATTATGAACATGTACTACATCCCTTAGGTTTTTTATTAAGTTCTGCAAAAATAAAAATTTCCCATAAAACGGGCAATTTTTAATGTTTTAATTGAAAAAGTAAAAAAAGGCATAAAAGTGTCACCTTAAGGGGGAATTTGCTATAGGGGTACTGGCTTTCTAACTCAAAGCACCCTCTTTAACCCAAAACCACTTTACCTAAGTTTTGAATGATTATTAATCACTTAAATAAAAATTCTCTCAAAAATAATAAAAGATAATTAAAAAATAAATATATGAAAGAAAATCAAATTCCTAAATGTGAAGAATTTGGTCCAAGTAAAGGTCCAGTTCAACTGGCAATCATCATCGGAGATCCAATCAAAGTTTCGGTGATTTCAATCAAATCCAAGAAGAGGGCGAGTTCATCTTAACTTGAGGTTGTGCCCTCCTTCATGAGGAGGGCGACTTTGTTGAGTTGGCAACATTTGGATGGTTGAAGGAGCAACCAAGGTGGAGAGGGCACCCCTCTTCTAAGGTGGAAGCCACCTCATTCAATCAAGCCTTCAATCAAGGATTTGATCAAGGCTTTAACATCTCCCTTGATTGCTAATGTGCCCTCATGGCCCTAAATGTGCCCCTCCTCTCTCATTCTTCTATAAAAGCAAGGAAATGCTCCATTGTTTAAGAGGTAAACACTGAACCTCTACTATTGTAACTCATGAATTTTGTTGAAATAATATCAGTTCAAGCCTTTGGAGGTTCATGTTCTTGCAAGTTTGTTCATCTTTGATGCATGCATGTTTTTGTTGAGGTAAAATCTAGCACAATTTCTCTACTCCTACATCTAAATTGTGGATCAATCTAGCTTAGAAGGCCTTTGAGCCCATGGAAGTAAGCATTCATCGTTTTTGAGATGTTTATTTGTATTTGGTTATTAAAAGATTGAGAAGTAGCATGTATATTTGCTTGTACCAATGCCCTTCTTATCTTTTTTTAATTAATTTACCGGATTTGATCCTCTTTTGTTGTAAGTGTTTTTTGAGATTGTGTAGGATAGCAAGTTGAACAAGGAAGTTGAGCTCAATTGCATCTTCTTCCAACTTCGGTGCCTTGTTTTATCATTTGGTTAACATTTTTGTTTTGCACGCACTCACAATCTTCCATCCCCTCAAGTTGAGGCTTGGTTCCATTTCTTTCATCCCTTCAAAACAATCAACCCCTTCTTCTTCCCTTTTTTGTTTTCTAAAAGCATGTAGATAAGATCTAAAGTTTTACATTAAATATCCTGCTTCATAGATAGATCTAGAAAAATTTAAAGTTTTATCATAAGATCTAGATTTGTTTCATTCTTAGTACTTGTTGTAGTCAATCTTACTGAATATTTTTCAAGTACAAAGTTGTAAATTTTTATGTATTTTTTATGTGTTAATCCACTAATCTTGTGTATTTAGTCTGCTGGTTTTTCAGATCTCACAAAAGAAAAGAGAGGGATTTTGACCAAATCTCTAAAGATCTAGCCATTCAGAGCTTCGGGGACCATATATTTTCAATCTTCTTCTTATTCTAAAGCATTGTAAACCTTCCTGACCCAAGTTATAAGGATCAAAGGTGTTCTTTACTTTTCTTTTACTTTGTAAATTGTATTAAGAAAAGCAAGTGAGCTACAAAGCGCCCACACCCCTCTTCCCCCATCCGGGGAAGGCTTGTATCTGCCTCATTTTTTGCTTTTGGCTGCTTTAGTTCGTTTGCTCATTAGATTAGATAAATTTTCATAAGTAGATCTAATTTGATTTCGTTTCTTTCCATTGCATTTTTGGCAAAATAAATACTTACCTGTAAATTTTAATCCAGAGATCACTACTCCCTCTGGATAGCCCCGAGATCTCAAGCGCTTTGAGTCTCGATAAATCAATAATGCTCTAAAGAAATAAGACTCAATAGCTATAGATCTCTTTACCACATAAACACAATCAATCACACATGTGACACTGCATATACCCTGGAAACCCCAAACGGGGAAAACCAGCAATCTTGTGGGGCTTTCTTCTATCTCGATCCCAGAGCAATATAAGAAATGAACAAATACAAGCATGTTACCTCAGATGTAACACTCAATCCTGACTAGGTCAAAACCCTATATCCGCATGCATTAATTGATCCATGCATAGAGGAAATGTGCACTAACTGTCAATTTGCATCAGAATCTGTCTGCAGGTAGCTCTGACTGTACTGCCTCTCTCTAGCCTCTGCTCTGCAACGGAAGAAGGCCAAATGCTCAACTAGTGAATGCGCCCTTCCTCTGCATGGAAAAGTGTGCCCTCCCCTCTAGATGTCAAATGCCCGTACTAGCTTAGATCTCAACAGAACCGAGCTCTGACCGTCATAGACCTTCCTGGAATCCTTAGCCAAGGCTACTCTAAAAGTCTCAGACGCTCAATCGGTCGATCGGACTCGGAATGAGCTCCTCTCTCCTTAGGTAATGCGCCCATCTCCCTATTTGGAAGTCGTCCTCCACAATCTCTGCAGAAACCACTCGAGTGAACTATCTCAGTCCACAGATCTGGGCACCAAGTGCCTTTGGAGCAAGTGGTGTCTGATCCAGCTCAGATCTCACCACTTTCCCTCCTGCAGAAGCTCCTCTCTCTCTCAGAAAGTCGCCCTGCATGCACTACTGCGCCCTCCTCACTCCTGACAAATCACTCTCTGATAATTCAACTGAGCAACCTCATACGGAGACCTCCTGCCTCTATATATAATCTCACCGATCAATTAGGTTTACCAAAAACCTAATACCTATGCATGCAAAAAGTCACTTTTGCATGCATCTTTTAATTACTAACTGGCCATGCAAATCTCATGCATGCAATAGGCAAAACACCCTGGAAGGTCCGCATGCAGTCACCAATCCACTCATGCCACTGAGTAGAGTGTATCTCACCCTCTACTCCATACTGATTCCTATAATGCTGATGTACCTCCATGCGAGGCATCTGGATCATGGAGGACATCCCGAGATACCATAAACTCTAACATTACTCACTCTGCTCTCTCGAACTACCGAAAGGGAAAAGAGACTCACAATATAGTAATTAGAAAATTTTGTTTATTTTCACAATTTTTGTACAACAACTGCATAATTTAGTTTTTTACAATCACATTAATCGGCAGTTGATTTCCCGAAGTACCACGATGTGCAAGGGCTTTCCCGATACAACAGCATGCGGAAAAGAGATTCATGCTGCTAACAATTTACTTGCAATCTATTCACAATCTTGAATCAGAACAAACTTGTTAGCAGTATCTATGTATGCTCTTTCCCCTTGGAAGCTTGCCTGAACGCTGCGAAATCAGAAACGGATTATTTGCACTTTTTAAAGTGCAACATCTAATAAAGCAACTCATACTTAAAAAAATTAACTCCACCAAAAACGACGAAAATCCGGCGTCAGGAAAAATTTGACCTGTGTGGGAAAATTCTTTAGAGGAAGCGAGAACAACTAGAAAGTGACCTCGAGGCCCCATCAGGAAACACCCTCATATGGTGTAGTGTTGGACATCTCCTCGAGACTCCATATAACCCACATGTTCTCGTGAGGAGCCACTCTTGTTAAAATATGGACACACTCCTCGTACCTCATGGTATATTTGGAGTTCCCTTTCACCCATTAATCAATTCATCATAATAATCTAAAATTGATGAAGATTACACTTGCAAAACTATTACTTTTACAACACCATCACTCCAAATATTTTGACTCCACAGCAATGGTTTACATGACTGTATTTGCTTCATTTTACTTAAGCTTTCAATTTTATGTCATAAGTACATTTCATTTTATGTTGTGATTTAAATTATTTGCAACATCTTGTGTCAATCGATAATCCTAAAGAACTCCCAAACAACTTACTCCACCGTAATATCTATGACCAAAAGCCTTAGTAACATCCCTTAGGGTCTACCCTGATGAATATGGTTGTCTGGGATTGTCATTGATGACAACATTAATGACAAAGTCTAAGAATGATGACATGGCAAGGTGTAATTGTAGAATTTTCTGCACTTGATTGTTTGCTGGTTTATGTCAACATTTTGTGGTTTTCACTTACAGTCGGTTATGCATTAGCTGTAGGTTACTTATAAAAATTACTGTAACAATTTAGACACACAGTAAAATGCTTCTAACAGGCTGAAAAACACATTTCAACATTCACACATGAAAATGATAGACTCAAAAATTTTTGGCCAAAATCAAGCCCTGGAAAAACCCCCACGGGGAAAACCAGTTAGAGAGAGAGAGAGAGATTTATTATTTCTTCAGCAAAATAATGGAACAACAGTACAATGAAAAATACAACTTATCTTCACCAACAATGCACCCAACTGGCTGTCTCGAAAACTGAGTCAAGTCACCTCGAGCTTTGTGAACAAAATATTATCCTCGAAATCTGTGCCTCTACCTTGATAACTGTGCGGAGACAGACTTCAAATTCTGTCCCTGAAAAATGCCTGAAAAAAATGCAGTCCGTACAGTCCTGTATGGACCTCGATATCTGTGCTTGAGACTGCCTCGAAAACCGTGCAGGAGATCACCTCAAATTCTGTGCTGAGTTCCTCGATTTCTGTGCCTGAAAAACTGCCTTGAAACTCGTGTTGTTTCTCGAAAAATGTGCCCAGAAAATTACATGGAAAATCGTGCCCAAAAAATCGTACTGTACAGTACCTCAGGATGTGTGTAGCTGCTGTTCTTCTCCTCGAAAATCGTGTTGTACATTACAACAATAAATGCTGCTGTACGGTCTACCTTCTTGGGATTCGTGTTGATAATAAATGCAGACTGTCTCGATTTGTGTGCCCACCAAAATCTCTCTAGCAAGCTTCTTGGAAATCGTGCCCTTGCTCTCTCGCTTCAGCTCTCTTCACTTCAATCACTAAAGTGAGCTCTCTTGCCTCCCTCAAGCTTTTTGTTCTAACCCTAAATGAGTTTTTAATCCAACGGTGAATATTGAATCTAATCCGATGGATGAGATTCAATGTGAGTGAAAATCCCTTTTATTTAATTCACATAAATAAAATCACTCACCCACTTAAGTTAAATCAAAAAGTGCCTTTTACTTTATAAAGTCTCATTAAGTAGTTTTTAATGTGAGGGTCACTTTTTCCCCCTTCTAAGTGACTTAGGCAAATAGTCACTAGGGGAACACTTCCCTAGGTACAAAACTAACACTCCCTCTTACCGAGGAAGGTGTTCCGCACCACTCCCAACTTATCTCTGAAGAAGACAAACTTCCCCCTCCCCAAAGACTTCGTCAGGACATCTGCAACCTGCTCATCAGTGGATATATACTGTAGCTCAACTGCCCCTCTCTGAACGTAGTCTCGAATGAAGTGGTACCTAATCTCAATGTGCTTCGACCTGTCATGGAATACCGGATTCTCAGAGAGCTGAATGCAACTCTGATTGTCGCAATAAATCACCGTAGGTCTCAGCTGCTGATCAAATAAATCTACCAATAACTTACGAAGCCACAGTGCTTCGCAAGTCGCCTGACTGGCTGCCATATACTCAACCTCAGCAGAACTCAATGCAATGGACTTCTGTTTCCTGCTGAACCACAACACTGCTGCCGAGCCCAAGCTGAAACAGCAACCGGAAGTGCTCTTCCGGTCCCTCACACAACCTACCCAGTCTGAATCTGTGAACCCAACCAAGCTGACTCCACCCAAACCCCTGTAGTCCAGACCATAATCCACTGTCCCTGCTAGGTATCTCAAGATGTGCTTTCCGGTCGCCTAATGCACACTCCTAGGCTGCACCATGAACTGGCTAAGAGTGTTGACCGCAAAGCACAAGTCTGGCCTGGTGTTGACCAGATACATCAACGATCCGATGAGCTGACGATATAGTGTGGGATCCACCAACTTACCCTCTGAAGCATGAAGTTGCTTCAAGTTGGTGATCATAGGTGTAGACATAGGCCTGCAGTCCTCCATCCGATAACTCTTCAGAATCTCCGCTGCATACTTCCCCTGTCCTAGGAAAATATGTCCAAGCTCCTGCCAAACCTCCATCCCCAAATACTAATGCATCAACCCAATATCAGTCATCTCATACTCAGCTGCAAGATCTCTCTTGCACTGTGCAATAAGACGCTCATCTCCAGTGATAAATAAGTCATCAACATATAACAGAAGAATGAGTGGATCTCCACCAACCATAATGTAGTATAGGTTGGGATCAGCCTCACTCTTCTGAAATCCCATCGAAGTCAAATATGCATCGATCCTGGAGTACCAAGCTCTAGGAGCTTGCTTCAGACCGTACAAGGCTTTCCTAAGCCTGCACACATGAGAATCTCTCCCATGTATCTCGAATCCCTGTGGCTACTCCAAATACACCTCCTCCTGCAGAAGACCATTAAGAAACGCGGTTTTCACATCCATCTGGTGGATCTTCCAACCCATCTCTGCTGCTATAGATATCACTACCCTGATAGAGGAATACCGAGCAACTGGAGCAAATGTCTCATCATAGTCAACTCCCTCAACCTGTGAGAACCCCCTAGCCACAAATCGAGCCTTGAATTTCTCCACACTGCCATCTACAGCATGCTTGACCTTGTAAAGCCACTTGGAAGTCACAACTGACTTCCCCTCAAGTCTCGGCACAATCTCCCAAGCATCATTCTTCATGATGGAATGGTACTCTTCCATCATGGCATCTCTCCATACCTGATGCTGAGAAGCCTCCTCAAATGTAGAAGGTGCAGAGTCACGAAGACTCGCAACAAGGGCCATCCCATATCTGTCTGGCTCAACAACTGTCCTGATCGCCTTTTGAGGTCTACCAAATGCTTATGCTTCCTTCAAGGTGTCCTGAAGCCACTTAGGCTTCTTCTTCCTTGAAGGCTCCTCCCAAACTGGTGTATCCTCATCTAAGGAAGTGCCAAAAGCAGAAGGTCTAACACCCCGAGGACCTGTAGCTGATGAACTAGTCCTTGAGGACCCTGTAATCTGTGAGCCTAAAACCTATGATCCTGAACCTGTACCTGTCCCTGAACCTGTAATCTGAACCACTGATCCTGTAGAAGCTGTGCCTGTACCCTGTCATCCAGTCACCCCAGAAACCTGCGGACCTGAAACCTGTATCGAAGAAGCCTGTATCAACTGAGGTGTGGGAGCTGGTGGCTCCCCTTGCTCCATCTCTCTCGACTTCCTGAAGGCCCTCTCCTCATCAAACTTCACCTCCCGTCTCACTACAACTCTCCTCTGGCCAGGAATGTAAAGTCGATATGCCTTCGAAGTCTCATCGTAACCCACAAAGATACCTCTCTCTGCAGTGGGCTCGAACTTCGTCCTCTTCTCAGAAGGGACGTGAGAGTAAGTCAGAGAGCCAAATATCCGAAAATGGCTCACCTCAGGCTTCTTGCCTGAATACATCTCCTCTGGAGTCATCCTCCCCAAAGCACGGTGAGGACTCCTGTTCTGCAGATACACTGCAGTGTTGCAAGCCTCTGCCCATAGAAAGAACGGCAACCCCTGATCATGAAGCATGGCTCTCGCTGCTCCAACGATCGACCTGTTCTTTCTCTCTGCTACTCCATTCTGCTCAGGAGTGTAGGGAACTGTCAATTGTCGCTGTATACCCTCCTGCCTGCAGAAAGCATTGAACTCCTTGGAGGTATACTCACCCCCATTATCTGATCTCAACATCCGGATCTTCCTCCCCGTCTGCTTCTCCACAAGGGCTTTGAACCCTTGGAAAACACTCAATACAAGTGGGGACTTCTTGTTCCTCAAGAAGTAGATCCAGGTCTTCCTAGAGTAGTCATCAATGAAGCTAATATAGTACTCGTGACCAGTCAAAGATACTGAGGACATAGGACCGCAAATGTCAGAATGAATCAGGTCAAGCACTCCTGCTGCTCTCGTGTCACTGCTAGGAAAAGCAGTCTTGGTGTACTTTCCCAAAGCACACCCCCTGCACACATCACTCTGCTCAGTGTCGAACTCAGGTAAACCTGTGACCATGCTCCTCAACAATCTCAGAGCGGGGTGATGTAAATGGGCCATCCTCCTGTGCCATAACTCACATAGCTCACTGCTGCTGTTGCTGCTGTGTGCTAGAGCATGCTATGGCTGAAACAATAACTTGTACAGTCGTCCACATCTAACTCCAATATCCATGGGGGTAGATACACCTGTGGTCTTGGGAAACACCTGCACTCTCCCATCTGAGAAACACACCCCAAGACCCCTATCCTCAATAGTGGAAACTGAAACAAGGTTCTTTTTCAGCCCAGGGACGTACAACACATCCCTCAAGGTCATGGGACTCATGGACTCCCTCTCAAATGTAATGGTCCCCTGACCCACTGCTCTAACAATGGTGTTGTCACCAAGTACCACCTCCACCTCTCTAGTTGTCCATGATAGCTCGGAGAACAACTCCCGAGTACCTGTCATGTGTCTCGAGGCTCCACTGTCAATGTACCACGTACCAATGGTGGATGGACCTGTCCGATGCACTGTCAACAATGAATGCTCACTCTCCATATCCATGTATGTGCTGGTGGCTAAGGAGACTCTCTCTCTCTCAATCTGTCCAGCATATAGGGAAAACTCCCTCTGAAACCTGTCACCAAAATCATCAACCTCTGCTGAGGTTGCTATCTGCTATCCCTGTCCCTTCTTCTTCTTCTTGCTTGGACACTGTGATGCATAGTGCCCAAACGCCTGACAACAATAGCACTTGGTTTTACTCAAGTCCTTCTTCTGTCCACCCTGCGGTTGCTGCTGCTGCTGCCCCCTTGGCCCCATTCTTCTTGGGACCCTTCTTCTTCTTACCCTTGGCTGTCAGTGCCACGTTCTCCTCATCTGCCCCACCACTTGATGAACTGCCCTGTACGAGACCCCTCCTGGTCTCCTCCTGCACAAAGTCGTCCCACAGTCTCTCCCAAGACGGTAGGTTCTCTCTACCCACTATGGCCTGCACAAATGCACTCCAGGACTTTGAAGCCCCGTTCACTGCTGTGCGTACTAGCTCAGTAGGAGATACTACTTCACCAACCGCTGCCAGTTCATCCCGAACTGCAGAAATCCTAGTGAGGTAAGTTGTGACTCCCTCTCCTCCATTCATCTTGATACTCTTGAGTTTCTCCTTGAGAACCATCTTTCTGTTCTCATTGGAACTCTCATACAAGCTGGTCAAGGCACTCCACATCTCATGTGCCTTGGTCTTCCCGAAAATGTGAGGGATTATGTGGTCTTTTACTGCATCAAGGATGATCCTCCTAGCCTTACAGTCCTTCTCGTTGAAGGCTGAAAGTGTTGTAGCATCTGTTCCATCTGGAATGGCAATGGGGTCGGTAGTAGTGTTCCTCACCACCTCCACCCATAGCTCATTCTCCAAAATCAACAAGATTCTGGCCTTCCAAGGCACAAAATTTTTTGTCCCATTCAGCCTATCCTCAATCCTCAGACCTGTAGCCATCTGAACACCAACCCAACAGAACGCTGCCCACTAACAGAAGATAAAAAAAAACTAAAGTTTCTGAGATCTGAAAATTTCTGTGTCTGCAAACTATCACTGTTTTCTGCCCCCTTGCTCTGATACCATGTAGAATTTTCTGCACTTGACTGTTTGTTGGTTTATGTCAACATTTTGTGTTTTTCACTTACAGCCGGTTATGCATTGGTTGAAGGTTACTTATAAAAATTACTACAACAATTTAGACACACAGTAAAATGCTTCTAACAGGCTGAAAAACACATTTCAACATTCACACATGAAAATGATAGACTCAGAAATTTTTGGCCAAAATCAAGCCCTGGAAAAACCCCCACGGGGAAAACCAGTTAGAGAGAGAGAGAGATTTATTATTTCTTCAGCAAAATAATGGAACAGCAGTACAATGAAAAATACAACTTATCTTCACCAACAAAGCACCCAACTGGCTGTCTCGAAAACTGAGTCAAGTCACCTCGAGCTTTGTGCACAAAATATTATCCTCGAAATCTGTGCCTCTACCTTGATAACTATGCAGAGACAGACTTCAAATTCCGTGCCTGAAAAATGCCTGAAAAAAATGTAGTCCGTACAGTCATGTACGGACCTCGATATCTGTGCTTGAGACTGCCTCGAAAATCGTGCAGGAGATCACCTCAAATTCTGTGCTGAGTTCCTCGATTTCTGTGCCTGAAAAACTGCCTTGAAACTCGTGTTGTTTCTCGAAAAATGTGCCCAGAAAATTACATGGAAAATCGTGCCCAGAAAACCGTACTGTACGGTACCTCGAGATGCGTGCAGCTGCTGTTCTTCTCCTCGAAAATCATACTATACATTACAGCAATAAATGCTGCTGTACGGTCTACCTTCTTGGGATTCGTGCTGATAATAAATGCAGACTGTCTCGATTTGTGTGCCCACCAAAATCTCTCTAGCAAGCTTCTTGGAAATCGTGCCCTTGCTCTCTCTCTTCAGCTCTCTTCACTTCAATCACTAAAGTGAGCTCTCTTGCCTCCCTCAAGCTTTTTGTTCTAACCCTAAATGAGTTTTTAATCCAACGGTGAATATTGAATCTAATCCGATGGATGAGATTCAATGTGAGTGAAAATCCCTTTTATTTAATTCACATAAATAAAATCACTCACCCACTTAAGTTAAATCAAAAAGTGACTTTTACTTTATAAAGTCTCATTAAGTAGTTTTTAATGTGAGGGTCACTTTTTCCCCCTTCTAAGTGACTTAGGCAAATAGTCACTAGGGGAACACTTCCCTAGGTACAAAACTAACAGTAATTGGTACAAGACATGAAGAACAAGCATGACAAAGTAAACTAGCAAGATAGAGATGGCAAGTGGGTGTGGGCATTGGAGCCCATTGGCACACCTAATGATCCAAGAGTCAAATGACCCATATTGTGGTCATTTGAAGATGATTTGGACAAAGGAAAACACAGATGGACTTAACATAAAGCACATGACATGGAGGACTTGGCAAAAATAATGTGGACAAGAAGCATGAACAATGCACATGGCTTGGATGCTATGGTGACAAGGCAATGGCTCATGGACAAGGAAAATGGCATGGCTTGAAGGGTGATGACAACGTGAACATCAAGCATGGATGGAGAAGACATGCCAAGCAAGCGTGAGCTTGCGGGCATGCTTCATAAGGCATATGCGGGCATGAGGAAAGAACAATGTGGGCATTTGGGGCATTGGAACCTTTGGGGATGACCCTAGGGGAAAAGAAGATGAAGGTACCCACACCATATGTAGGAGAAGAAGCCCTAAATAACACCAAGTTTGACCATTGAAATGGTAATTCAAAGTCAATAAAATATTAAAAGACATCCTCACTTTGTTGAAGTCGGCTCAGCTTCTAAAGAGCATTTTAATTATTAAATAAAAAACAAAATAGAATTATATATACAAGTCGGCTCCATAAATTATATTGGAAACTAGTATAAATACCCAATGAAGAATCATTCAAATCAACGAATGTGCAAAAAGAAAAAGAACTCGCAGCTGTTATATAACTGGGAAATTTCGGGTCTGTTTAGGAGCAGGTGAACTGAGGCAGCGATTTTTTTAAAAGTCTGAAATTTTTGGTTCTTTCTTTTTGGGTGGAGGATAACCTTTTGGACTGTTTTTGGAGGCTTGTCCATAGTCCTTAAACCATTTTTGCAGCATCCTTTTTGGGCAATCTATAGGTGGACTTTCAGATGAAATTGACTGAAATTTGGAGGCAACAGTAAACCCTAACCCTAACAGCAGAACACAGATCTGAATTATATGTAGAAGCAGAAAATTTGTGGAGTAGAATTAGTGGAGCAGCTAGCAGAAGATTGAAGACAACAAGAAGATGATTTTTTTATCTCTGAAACTTGGGTTAAACAGTCCTACAGTGCAGCCACAGTCCGAATTTTTACAGTGCAGCCTCAGTCCGAATTTTTACAGTGCAGCCACAATCCGAATTTTTACAGTGAAGACTCGGTCCGAATTTTTACAGTGTAGTTACAATCCGATTTTTATTTTGAGCACATGACAAAGTGATGACGGTAATGACATTCAGTTTGTAATGCTTACACAGTGATGACATTCAGAAGTTGTGTGTAATATCTTGACTATGCCAGCTTGACATGATGATGAGCAGACTCCAAAGCATTAGGTGAAGACATTCTACAGTATGACAACATTTAATGTGATTCAAGTAGCACTTATATGGACATGGTGTTGACATGATGGCACAACAAAATAAGACAACGCTGATGATGATCTAGGATAACAGTTTATGGACATGTTTTATGGATAGTATAAAGATATACTTGAGGATATCTGTGGATGAACTGAATGTTGATGACAAGACAGAGGACACAGGTTGATGATTTGTGATGACAGTGATATGACTGGTTGTTGATAATGCATATGCAAACCCTATCATATGATAATGACATGTTCAGATGACGTGACAAGCTTGTTGATGAGCTGATGTAATGTGACATGTGTCTGAGCAGACCTTGATGACTTGTGAAGAAACCTTGATATGATGAACTGTATGATGAGATGAAGATGATCTTGATGCATACATGATGCACACTATGTATACTATGACTACCCTAGCCCTAGGATGTTGATGACATCTATGCACAGTGGTGTGTATACAGCGAAGTGGTGAAAAAGGCAGTGATGATGTACTTACAGTGGTGAAGTGTGTACAGTGACATAAACAAATTGAACAAGCATAGAGTAATTGACCAGCAGTACTTGACCAGCAGTGATGAGCATAGTTGACATATGGCAGCAGTAATAGTTGACTGAGATGACATGTGCCAAAAAGTTGATTGATGAAATTTGGGAGCAGTAATAGTCGATTGTTGATATGATAATGATATGTGATGTGACAAGTATCTATATGTAATACAAGCAGGGTCTTGTATCCATTTTCTTAGTAGGATCTAAGAAAAACTAGGCTGGGTCCTAGATTATGAGTTGGTGCTCATTGTTTCAGTTGGTGCTGAATTGCCTTACGGTTGTAGCCGTTGAACCAAATACAAAAAGATTACAAAAACTATATTTTGTGTCTCTTGCAATGTGTTGAGGTCAATGTGTTTTTACTTGATGAATGATATGTGATTAGTTGATTGCTGATATATAATTCATTGATGAAAATGATGCTAAAGTGAATGTGAAATAATGCTACAAGATTGAAATTTGAATTTAGCCTTAGCTCACTGATTCACCCCCCCCCCTCTCAGTGAGCATTGTGTCTAACATACCCGCCTTGGCTTCATTAGGACTTTGCCTAAACGGAGGAGTCAGGATCAAGTGACAGCACCTGACTCGAGACTTGCCCCTGAAGGACACACCGAGCAGCTTGAAGATTTTTGTTGCGTTCCCCCCCAGGTGTGTGTAAGACGGCAACAGAGCCATCCCTAGATTGGTGTACACTAACTCGTTTTGGGCAGTAGTGAAAGAAGTGTGCTCAATCAATGAACCTTTGGTAAAGGTCCTGAGATTAGTTGACAGCGATAAGCTCGATATGGGCTATTTGTATGAGGCCATGGATAGGGCCAAAGAGGCCATTCAGTCTTATTATGTGAAAAAGGGTACCCCTGGATACAATAGACACATGATGATATGGGATTTGATTGATTGTCGGTGGACTGGGATGCTCCATCAAACCATTCATGCAGTTACACTTTTCCTCAACCCTACTGTTATCACACAACTTGTAGTTGTCCCTAGTGGTATCCCATCCGGGATGGTAGAGGAGATGGACAACTAAAGAAGTGACCCAGGAGATGCCACGATTCCCAATGCAAGGTGGGAGTCACGTCAACCGAGGCACTCTTCACTTTAGATCGAGATAAATCAAGACCTAGGGGGAAACCCTATAACCAATCAAATATGATTGGACCTGTTATCACATATATAGTAGCCGGGCTACCACACATTATTTTTTTGATGCCAGTACACTATTCAGCCAGTTCCCTTACATTTGAGATGCTAAGATGAGCATCTATATTGGATCACTATAAGATTTTGGACAGCAGTTGTATTCCCCATGCCATGACTGAGTCTCAGGACACTCAGAGAGATGACTGATGTAGCCATTATACCATTTGTACAGAGCAGTCAGTAGTGCCCAAAGTTGCAGTAGCAGTTTCAAAGGACAGGTGATGGTTTAGATGATGAGCATTCAGGTATATGACTCAGCAGATATATCATTATGTTATGGTTATATTGCTTTTATACTTATTCTTATAGCATGTCTTAGCACTTAGTGTCATGATCTGGCGATCATATAGATATGTGGACCTGGTTGATCTTATTATATATACTATATTGTCCCTACTCAGACTTAGAAGTTCACTATTCATACTCATTGGTTTTACCCTCCTTAGGAAGAATAGAGGTGATCATTCCACCATACCTTGGCTTGCTAGTGTTGGCTCCATTATTCATTGTCTTCATCCATCCATTGCCTACCTTTTAGTTTATCACCCTGACTTACTACTTGACTAGTGACATGGAGGATCTTTTCCCCACTATAGCCTCTGTATTGGATGAGCTTCCCTATTTATTGTGTCTCGGCTCTGAGTTGGTGACAAAACATACCTAGGGTGAGTTGGAGTTCCTTGTGAGTTTCCCCTAGTCACTAAAGTTGTGTTGGCTAAACCTGAAACTTTTAGTGCTGCCATGAATACAAAATCTGAAAAAATGAAATGCTATATCTTGTATGAAAAGCCCATTCATGCAAAGTGTTTCTAAACACACATGAATGAAAGGCAAGCCAAATGAAAATGGCCATGAAAATAAAATGTTATATCTTTTGGAAATGTAAATACCTAGGTAAACAAGCTGTCTGTGACACACCTAGAAGTGCTCAGGTAAACAAGTGCCTTAAAAACACACCTGCAGTAGAAAGCCTAAATAAATGTAAATCTATGCAATGTGTTTATAAACACACATAGATCAAGGCTATGGAAACTTCAGGCCCAAAAAGCAATGGAACTTAAATGCTATATCAAAATTATTACTGGCCTCATTTGTATTATGGATTGTGCGCATCTGTTAAACGTAAGTAAACCCTCTTTGAACAACTCATCCATTTGTGAGCCACCGCCATTCCCTGTGTTGTTGCTCATTCAGTATATACTATGGTGTGTATTCCCTTTCCCTTTTCCAAAGTGTCACAAAGTTAAGTCAGTCAAGTCATCCCTTAGCCTAGCCAGTTATTTTAGCCTTCACCCTTCACTAGCAAATTGATCACAGCTATGAAGTGAGTATGATCCTGAAAGTCTAGTCTGAGTTAAATAATAATTAATGACATTATATCTTAGGATTTAGATCACCAGTAATGATTACTTTGTGTTATAATTGTTATTTGAATAATTTGTAGAGCATGCTTTAACCTTTGACACTTTGCAGCAGCTTCTGATGATGGTCTGAGTTATATTTGGTCATGTTGACTTGGTCAAACCTAGTTTGACCAAGGTCAACCACAGGACATGAGATGGTTGGACCTTGTGATGATATGGATAGATGATATATGGTCTATGTACATGTATATGATGATTCTATGCAGCAGCTACAAGGTTATGATGATGATTCATTGTTTACAGCAGTATTTGATCATTTACAGATTATTATTATTTGACCTGTTCCGATATATTGGATATATATTTTGATCATGCAAAGACTCATATGGTGTATGAGTACACATCTTGGATGGATTTGGACCGTCTGAGTCCGATGAGACAGTTTGTTTTCAGTTCCGGGCACTTACAGTGATGATTGAGCCTCAGTAGGCTATCCCAGTGCAGTTTTGGTCTATCGGAGACCCTGTCAGAGCAGATGTGATTTTTATCCGGTTGACCCAGGGCGTTGTGCTTGGAGGGGGTGGTCCAACCACTTGTTTTTACCATATTACCCCCCTCCAGGACACACTGGTGCCCTCACCTTGACAGTGCAGGCACTCCAGGAGGTAGTTTGGGGCAGTTTCACGCTTCCCGAGGCATTTCAGGATTGGTAGAAATGGCTATTGAGGAATTCGATTTGGGCTACTGAGGCAATGTTTTGGCATGGGATGATCAGTGATGATGGATTGATGTCTTCCACACCTCCTCCTGCAGTTTCAGCTTCATCGGGGCCCGCATCCATCACTTATGGCACTTTCTGATGATTTCTGATGTCTTTTGAGGCCTACGATTTGACCATAGAGGCACGATTTGGTATATTGATGACTGTTTTATTATTATTGTGCTATGGGGATTGACCAAGGGTGGCTAAAATTACCCCTTGGACCCACCATAAGCTTCCTATTATATTTTGTCATCATGATTTGGTGGGATTCCCCTCTTCTAGGGCGATTTTGTCCACTTATATTATATTTTATTAGTGATCCATGTATTTCATTGTTGAGCTCATCTCAACCATTGATTAGACATTTGTATCTTTTAATCTTAGCCACTCATTCAAAAAGTGGTTAGGATTTTGATGCCTCTCCTTCCTATTTAAAGGAGAGAGCTTCTCATTGTAATGGGTCTTTGGCTCTTGGATTATTGGTATAGAAAAACTTTCTAGTGGAAATTCTTGTGGTCTCCTTTGCATCTGGTGTTCTTAGATGGTGATTGGAAAGTCTATTGCAACCTAGCATTTGGAATTTGTGGTAAGACCTATCTATTTTGGAAATCATTGTCTTGTCAACAGGACGACGACTTCAACAAGGGCGATTTTGCAAGGCTTCTTCAAATCGACTTTCTTGGCATTTGCTTGTATCAGGGGGTTATCATTAGTATCATTGTGATCTATGCTATCTTTCTGTTACTTCTCTTGTGGCATTAGTCTTATCTCTTGATTACATCAAATCTAATATTGTTGACGTTTGTTGTGCAGGAGGGAGGGCGCATTGGCTTCTTCAAAGACTCTTCCGCAATGCGGCTTCTGCAACTCTCGTCGTTAACTCCCGAGCTCTTCCATTCTGCAGAACGTCGTAGCAACCATCGATCTCTTGCGGGTTTGATCTCGTCCGTTGATCTATGATTAACACGGAATACTTCGCATCGGCTTGCGGAGACGCTAACTCCGGCACACGTTCACCTAGTGGATTCTTTCCTGACCATCGATTTTCCTTGCTTTGATCTGAGCCATCCAACCTATGTTAATTGAATTGACTGTGACCCTACGACTTTCTTCGTTGGTTGATCAGAGAATCGATTAATCCAGCCCGACCTTCGTCCGGATCTAATGAGAACTAAATGCACAAGGTATTATGTCTGCTACTTAATGGTGATCAGTTTTGCGATTAACTTGGGCGTTCTCAACTGTACATACAAACACGAAGACAAAGATTCATTCACACAGATACCAGGTTAACATTCACACACAGCTCCACCTGATAGAATCTAGGCTTATCTCTTATTCAAATGCATAGTAACACCACTAACACACAGAACTTGCTAATTTCATTAAGTGATAGCAAAAACATCTATACAGTCGTATTTTCCTCTAGTATTCAGGAAAAATATCCCACCGACTCTTCATTTCGCAGAGTTTTTCTCTTGCGCCGACCGACCCCTACTGAGTCCCAATCTCTCCCTATTTCACCCATTCGAAAAATCCCCAAAATCGAATGGCTGAACCGTAAAACAAACTCACTAACAAACTATCCCCCATCACTGAAGGAGTCACTATCATTCAACACCCAACTGGATAACTGGCTTGATCTCCACACAGGGATTATCAAATTGCCACTATGTCCTATCTTCTCAAAAACTGACAACATACTAGTCGGTTACACACCTGCAATTATTTAAAATACTTAATAAACGAATCTCCTTACCACTTCAAAACAGATTGTCCTCTTGCTAGCCACAACATGTGAACACGCAATCACATTGCTGACTTAGCATTAATGCTCTTGCATCAGACTCCCAAGGTTAAAACTTCTGAACCCCTATTCAGTAAATCAGCTGTTGAAAAACCCTTTGTCTCCAATTCTTTACCATTCATCCATGTAGAATCTTCTACAGGATGTCCCTTCCATTTGACCAAGTATTCCAAGTAGTCTCTCTGTCTGGTACTCTTTGCCACTCTAGTATCCAAGATAGACTCAGCCTCTGATGGCTACACCATAGGCATCTGCTTCAGCCACTGAAGATCTTCCATAGGATCCATGTCTTTTGTCAATTGTCTTGTATCATCAGCCACATAAGTATGACTGCAACATTAAAAATAGGTGAGATGCCAATCCCTATTGGCATTTCCAGTTCATAGGCATTTGCTGAAAACTTTATGAGTAATCTGCAAAGTCCAATCTTTTTCATTTTCAACTTGTTGTACTCTCCTTTTGGAGATCTCTCTTTCCTCGGATGTGCTAAAAACAAATCTCCTACCTCATACTTTTTCTCTCTTCTCCTGGAATCTGCTCTTGTTTTGTAACTATTGTTACTCT
Source organism: Larix kaempferi (assembly GCA_027924585.1). Lineage (NCBI taxonomy): Eukaryota > Viridiplantae > Streptophyta > Pinopsida > Pinales > Pinaceae > Larix > Larix kaempferi. The sequence goes on along the minus strand of BSBM01000344.1, from coordinate 7,404,008 downwards.
GCTGCAACCTTGCTTTAACTTGCTCTTGTAGTTCACTAATCCTTGTTGCAAACTCCTCTCCATCTGCACTTCTCTTCTCCATTTGACCCAAATCACGAAGTTCACACACCCCTCTTGGATGCATACCATATAGAATTTGGAATGGACTCAATCTTGTACTTCCGTTTGGTGAGTCATTATATGCAAACTCTGCTTGAGCTAGCACTTTGTCCCATTGTTTTGGATTTTCCCCAATCAGACTTCTCAACATGTTACCCAGACTCATATTCACCACCTCAGTCTGGCCATCAGACTGTGGATGATATGTTGAACTGAAGTTCAACTTGGTCCCCAACTTTTTCCACAAGGTCCTCCAGAAATGACCTGTGAACTTTACATCTCTGTCAAATACAATGCTCTTAGGTAAACCATGTAGCTTCACAACTTCATTGGAAAACAAGTTAGCAATGTGTGTGGCATCACTGGTCTAATAACATGGAACGAAATGTGCCATCTTAGTAAATCTATCCACCACTACAAAAATAGAATCATTTCCCTTCTGAGTTTCTGGTAAACCCAAAATGAAATCCATACTCACAGAATCCCAAGGCCTAGTTGGAATAGGCAATGGTGTGTATAAGCATGTGTTCTGGCTTCCCCCCTTGGCATGCTGGCATACCCTACATCTGCTCACAAACTTTTCAACCTCAGAATTTATTATTATTTTAGGGAATTAGTGTATTGAAAGTGCGAAAGAAACAAAATTATTGTTCTAACTGATGTGGCTACCTCTAACACTTATCCTTCAACTTGAGAGAAACTCTCGGGTCCTTAACAAGAGAACACAAGGTTCCCTTCTAACTCCACGAATCAGTCGAGAAAATTGTCAAGTGTTCAACAGGAGGACAAAAAGTGCCACGAGGCTCCCAACAACCTCTACCCCTCCAACTCTACGGATCAATCCTCTTTTTCTCAATTTTCCAAATAAATAGTTAAAGTGCCTATTACTCTAGCCAATTCAATCTTGTGTCCTTTCTAGTCACAAAGGATCGGATTAACCTCAAGGATATACCCATTTTGTAGACATTATCATTTTGCTAGCAAAGGGTGAGGGTGAAGAATGCAAGGCTAGGACAAGGGCATGACTTAACTGACTCAACAGTGTGATACTTTGGATAATGGAAAGGGAATACACACTCAAGCATATGTCGAATAATAAACACAAAGGGAATGACAGTGTCTCACAAATGGAATAAGTTGTTCAGAGAGATGCTTCTTCAACCTTGGCAAATGTCTACAACTCACATCCAAGCTGTATCAGCTCCGTGAGGATCTTTTCTAGAACCATCGTGGACTAGGTGCCTGGCTAACCGTAACTTGAGGTTCTAGGGGACACTTAGAATTAGTTGTCCCTTACTCCATCTCACATCAGCACACGTGGGCTCCGTGTGGAATTAGTCATTACATTTCATTTACTTGGCCAGCATTCTTTGGATTTAGCATACATTTAACCACTTCTTTCTTTAGGCCTATATGACCCTTTTGGGGATTTTGCATGTGCTTAGACGCACAACTACTCAAGCTTTCATCCAGGGTGTTTTACATTTAAGTTTCCATTATTTCACAGCCCTCTTTCATTGTGCTGAGAAGCAAAGCTTTTAAGTTATTCACATGGGCTTTCATAAAATATATAACAATAGTTTCCATATGTAATGATGGTAGTACAATTTGCTTCAGGTTTTAGCTTACACAACTCAAGCAACTACGTGGACTTTCTACAATCAAGACAAACATCGGGGCAACCAACTAGAGTGATCAAGGTATCAAATCCAACTCACCAAAGGGTAAGTTCTATTGCCAACTCAGAGCCGACACACAAACTAACAGGGATGTTATCCAACACAGAGGCAAAAGTGGGCAGGTCCTCCATATCACTGGCTGAGTTGTAAGTCAGGGTAGAAACCAATAAAGGGAAAGATAATGGATGGATGGGGAAAGTGTAGGTGATGCCTAAGTTAGGAAGCCATAAAGGTGGGAATGATCATGTCCACACTGAGGGTAAAACCGAGGAGTATAAACCAAGAGCTTCTTAATGTTAGTAATAAAACCATTTAGATAATCAATAAAAACCATGTTCATTTCATATATATATATATATATATATATATATATATATATATATATATTGTTAGATTGTGGTAAGTTCGGGATGTCCTCCATGGTTCAGATGCCTTACATGGAGGTACATTAGTTGCATAGGCATCAGGATGGAGTAAAGAGTGAGATACACTCTACTCTGTGGCATGAGCCCAGTGGTGGCTGCATGCGGACCTTCCGGAGTGTTTTGACCCTTGCATGCATGAGTTTTGCATGCACTGTCAGCTTTTATTGGATGCATGCAAAAGTTGCTTTTGCATGCACTGAAAATTAGGGTTTTGGCAAACCTACTTCATCGGCGACATTATTTATAGAGGTAGGGGGTCCCCAAATGAGGTTACTCGGTTGCATTATCAGAGAGAGATACTGCTAGGGTGAGGAGGGAGTAGCTGTGGATGCAGGGCGACTTTCTGAGAGAGAGAGGAGTTGTTGCAGGAGCTAGGAAGGTCAGATCTGAGCTAGATCAGTGACCTTCAGTTCCAGAGTCACTAGGCACCTAGTACTGTGAGTTGAGATAGCTCATCAGTGTGTTTTCTGATCAGTTTAGAGGAGGTCGAGTTCCCTTGGAGGAGGGCGCATTTCCCAAGGAGGGAGAAGCTCGTTTAGAGCTGGATTGACCGATTCGGAGTCTGAGACTTCCAGGATAGGCTTGCCTTAGCATTGGAGGAAGGTTAGGGACGATCAGAACTTAGATCTGCTGAGATCCAGTCGAGTACGAGCATTTGACATCTAAAGGAGAGGGCGCACTTCTACATATAGAGGAGGCCGAGTTCATCAAAGGGCAATCTTCAGAGTGAGCATATCAGAGCAGAGTGATACAGAGAGGAAGATCGGTCAGAGGCACCTACAGAGACACTCAAATCCAGTTTTCTGGTTAGGGCTTACTCTTCCAGTGCATGCAATAGTTGGATGCATGTAGATCTAGAGTCTGTCCAGTTTCAAGAGATTGAGTTACCTATTGAGGTAATCTTATATTGTACTTGTCATTTATACATATGCTCTGGACTCGAGAAAGAAGATAGCCCCACAGTTTGTTGGTTTTCCCCGTTTGGGGTTTCTAGGGTATATCTGTTGTTTATGTGTGATTGCATTTATTTGAGTTTGGTAAATGCAGATCTAGTTGTTTAAGTCTATATTTCTATGAGCATGTATTGATATCGAGACTCATACCGCATGAGATCTCAAGGCGATTCAGAGGGAGTAGTGATCTCTGAATCAAATATTTACATGGTATCAGAGCCCTGTTGAGGGTCAGAGTGGGCAGTCACACATATGTTCGGGTACACAGGGTACTCCCAAAAGACCGAACACCTAGAGCAACCACTTCACACAAACAGATCACAGATCGATACACCGATGTTTTGACGTGGTTTAAACCCTCGTGAGGGAAACACTCCACGGCTCCGGCCAAATAGCTTCTACGGGACAATTTATTATGCAAAGAAAGAAAGTTACAAATGAGCTTCTCATAATTGATCAACTTTCCAATGACCCTCCATGCTCTTTAAATAGAGATCATGGACCAATCGGGTGTTAAGCCACGGATCAAGGGTAGGTATGATCTAAGAGAAGTTGAGCCATCGGATCACTCTATGTCGGGAACATATCGTGACCGACGGATTAAGTATTTACAAATGCATACTAATGCATACTAAAAAAACACATTTTTTCTAACGGATATATTACACAAGTTGATCTTAACTAACTCCTAAGTGTCCAAATATCCTAACATCCCCCCTTAAGAACAACTTGGGATAGGATTGAAGGATTTACAAAAGTGACACTATTAGGAGAAGGAAGGAGGCATTAGAGCCTATCCCCCCTTAATGACAAGTTCCTGAACTCCTAACATAGATCGAAGTTTAGAAAACTTCGCTTCTGTAAGAGACTTGGTGAAGATGTCTGCAACTTGATCATCTGTAGAGCAAAAGAGTACTTCAAGAACACGATCATGAACAAGATTTCTGATGAAGTGCATATGAAACTCAATGTGTTTACTGCGTTGATGTAGGACTGGATCTTTGGCAAACTTGATGGCACTTTGATTGTCGCACCAAAGTGGAGTAGGTTGTTGATGTTCGAATCCAAACTCTGAAAGGATCTGTCGAAGCCATAAAGCTTCCTGACTGTCATTAACTGCGGCTCGATATTCTGCCTCTGCTGAAGAAAGAGCAAGAGCTTGTTGTTTCTTACAAGCCCAAGTAAGAGGTCCAGATCCCAGACTGAAAACATAACATGCAGTAGACTTTCGGTCATCAGGATCGCCGGCCCAATCTGAATCAGTGAAACCAACCAACAAAGGTTTCCCCCCTGTACTGTAATGAATCCCGAACTGAATTGTACCTCGAATATATCGAAGTATTCTTTTAGCTGCTTTCCAGTGACTTTCATGAGGTGTTTGCATATAACGAACAACACGACCAACGGCAAAGGAAAGGTTAGGACGGGAATGAGTCAAGTATAAGAGACTACCAACAAGCTGACGATACAAGGTGGCATCTACTTCAGGTGAAGGACAAGTGGCAGAAAGTTTGACTTCGGACTGGAATGGAGAAGGGGCTGGGGTACAATCTTCCATGTGAAAGCGACGAAGAAGGTCACAAGCATACTTAGACTGAGAAAGACAGATTCCTTCTTTGGTTTGCAAAACTTGGAGACCAAGAAAATAATGCAAATGTCATCAACTTTAAGAATAAGGTCACTACCAGTAAGAATAAGATTATAAGCTTAGGGTCACTACCAGTAAGAATAAGGTCATCAACATATAGAACAAGTATGATGAGATGGTTTCCTACTTTCTTGGTATAGACATTGGGGTCAGAATGGCATCTAGAAAAACCAATGTCAAGGAAAAAGCTATACATTTTGGCATAGCAAGCTCTAGGAGCTTGCTTAAGGCCATATAAGGATTTCTTGAGCCGGCAGACAAGGCTAGAGTTATTCTAAACATATCCAGGAGGTTGTTCCATGTAAATTTCCTCCTGTAAATCACCATGTAAGAAGGCAGACTTGACATCCATTTGATGGACTTCCCAAGTATGTAAGGTTGCAAGGGAAAGAACAAGGCGGATGGAGTTCATTTTTGCGACAGGAGCAAAGGTTTCATTGTAGTCAATCCCTTCAACTTGAGAAAAACCTTTGGCAACTAACTTTGCCTTAAGTCTTTCAACACTTCCATCTGATGCATACTTAGTTCAGTAGACCCATTTACATCTGACAAGTTTTCTTCCTGTTGGAAGAGGTACAAGATCCCAAGTATCGTTCGCCATTAAGGAACGATATTCTTCATCCATAGTTGCATCCCAATCTGGATTTCCTGAAGCTTCTGCAAAGGTTTCTGGATCATGATTCTCGGAAACTTGAGCCAAAAGAGAAGAGGCTCGCTGAAACTAAGAACGTGTTCGACGTTGATCTCTAGGATCACTGGCAAGATCACCAACTGCTTCACATGTTGAACGGACCCATCGAGGAAGCACTTGTGCTGGTGCAACTGGAGGAACATGAGCAGGCGGAGGTGGATTTTCTTCCTCACTGTCATCATCAGAAACTGGAGTTGGAAACCTCTTAAGGAAGTTGGAAGAAGAAGAAGAAGGCACAATCGCCGAATCAAGCTCGCAAGCCAAAGATGGCACAATCGTCGAGTTAGGCTTGCAGGCCAAGAGATTTTCATCAAATTTAACATCTCTTCTAATGATTACATCATGAGAATGTGGTTGAAGAAGTCTATAACCTTTTACATCTTCAGAATATCCAACAAATCTGCACTTTTCACTTTTAGGCTGCAATGCTTTCCGTTTTTCATCCGGAATGTGAGCCCATGCTTCACTACCAAACACACGGAAGTGACTTACATCTGGTTTAATTTTACTCCATGCTTCTTCTGGTGTGATACCTTGTAATGCTTTAGTGGGGGTGCGATTAACTATGTAATTTGCACAATTAATGGCTTCAGCCCAAAATTGAAGACTTAGTCCCTTAGATTGGATCATACAATTAGCCATTTCTTTTAAAGTGCGGTTCTTCCGTTCAGCTACACCATTTTGTTGTGGTGTATATGGAACAGTGTGTTGTTGTTGGATTCCTTGTTCAGTACAGAAAGTAGTGAACTTTTTGTTAACATATTCTCCTCCATTGTCAGATCTTAACTTAATATGTTGATGACCAGATTGTTTTTCAACAAGGGCCTTGTAGGCCAAGAACATGTTAAATACTTCGCTCTTAAGTTTTAGGAAATAAACCCAAGTGCGTATGGTGTAATCATCAATGAAAGTCAAGAAATATTTGAAACCAGATAGGAAGCAGATGGAAGAGGACCACACAAGTCACTATGCACAAGCTCCAAGGGAACCGAGGCGTGCCAAGAGGCACGTTTGTCAAAACTGTCCCGATTATGTTTTCCGAGTACACAACCGAAACAAACACCATCCCTGCAAGATACCATCGGAAGACCTATCACCATATTGTCTTTACATAGTTGTTGCAATAAGCGATAATTTAAGTGACCAAATCGCTCATGCCAAAGTTTGCTCAAGTTATCACTATGAGCAACAAAAACTGAAGGAAAAGGTGATAACCCAAAGTTGTTAAACTTGTACAACCTAGTAATATCATCAACCATTCCGGTAGCTAGGACCTGTTGATGATCTTTAAAATCCTTGATTACAACTTGGTGAGGTGTAAACGTCACAGTTTTACCTTCACCAGAATGAGTGATTTGATAGACTAATAAAAAATTGCAGGAAATTCTTGGAACACATAGTACATCACTGAAATGACCATTATCTACTGGAACTGTGAAAGAGGGTACTCCTCCCATAGTTGACCCTATTTCTCTTGACATTCATGAAGTGAAAGAGGCCAGAGCACAGAGGATGATTATGGATGGTGTTAGGGACCATCTTACCCACACTTGGCTGAGAAGAAGTCAGCTTATGAGAAGTGGAACAGACTGAAAAACTTGTATGAGGCGAAGAACGAGAATCGGAAGATGGCACTCAAGGATAAGTTTCATGCGACCAAGATGGCCAAGGGTGAGGGTGTAGTATCCTATCCTACATGGGTGGCACAAGTGAAAGATGAGTTGGATGCAGTAGGGGCAGACCTCTCTAATTTTGAATTGGTGAGGATAGCTTTGAAAGGCTTCACCAAGGACCGGGAAGTGTTCGTGAAGTGTGTGGTTGGTCGGGAAAAACTTTCAGATTATAGCAAAATATGGGACGATTTCACTCAGGAGGAGATTCAGGAAGGATCTCAAGGCAGTGAACAAAAGGAGGGTGTTGACGAAGAAAATGTTGCTCTTTCTGCTAAGAGTAAGAAGAAATCCATTAAGGACTTGAGCAAAGTCAAATGCCTTGCTTGCAACCAGTATGGCCACCTTGCTTCTCAGTGTCCTGAGAAGAAGAAGGAGGAGGAGGAGGAGGAGGAGGATGTGTCTGTTCCAGCTACAGCAGAAGTAGAAGACATTGCGAGAAAGTTTGAGAAGGAATTCTCGTTGTTCTCTCTTGTATCGAGTGTCGACAGTTATGGATTTGTGCCGAACAGTAGTTGGTTCATTGACAATGGAGCCTCTCGTCACATGACCGGAATATACCATATATTCCGCAGTATTACTAAGACAGGTCCAGACCGGGTGGTTCAGAGTGAAGGGGGAATGGCACGTGCAGTGCGTGGATTTGGGAGAGTCAGATTCCAGGTTCGACGGGGTGAACACCTAGAGCAGGATCGAGTTCTGTTTGTTCCAGGGTTGAGTGTGAACTTGCTCTTTATGTCAACCTTGGAGGATGCAAGGTATTCAACATTGTTCTGGAGGGGACATTGTTGAAATTACAGGTTAGATATGTTTTTATCACAAATGATAAACTTAATACAAGAACATGTAAACAATTGTACTGCTTTATTAAATTTAAACTGAACTAAAACATAAATAACATAATTTTCATCTCTTTCAACTTAATGCTCCATTTGGTCACTGCATTAGAGTTGGTCCTCGAGAATCATCAAATACTAAGTTCAGAAAAATAAATAATTTTTACAGCTAACTAACCATGAACAGGAGAAACTGTATTAAAGAATTATAACCATTATTTGGATCCAACTTATACTCAGATAATTCTAAGTTTGATCTTGTCATTGAAAGGACAAGTCAAACTTGTTAAACCATATGCGTACCTTGAGAGAGAGTGAAGGTTCAAGTAGAAATAAACAAACCTCAGGTTCTTTAATTAAATAGCAGTGCAGGCATAAAATCAAGCAAGTGACAGGGGTAAAAGAAACACACAGGTGTTGCAGGCAAGCACATGAGCAATCACCCACACATAAGAACTCACACAGAGACAAGTCAAAGCTGTAATCACAGCTGAAGTAAATCACAGAGATAAGATGAGTCCGTAAACATTCAAAGATAGATTTGAGAAAGAAAAAAAATAGCAGAGATCCCCGTGAAGAGATCAAACAAGTGAGACAAGCCCAAATAAGATAAACGCAGAGATAAACCCGTGAAAGCATGTAAGACAGTCGTGAAGCCGTGAAGGGTGAATCCGTGAATGAAGCCGTGAAGGGAAGAGGCAGCCGTGAAGGTGATCAGCACATGAGACAGCCCTGTGAAGGGTGAACCCGTGAGAGACAGTCATGAAGGTGATCAGCCCATGAGACAGCCATGTGAAGGGTGAACCCGTGAGAGACACTCGTGAAGGTGATCAGCCCCGATCAGCACGTGAGAAAAAATAAAATAAAAAATAAACGCAGAGCTAAAGCACGTGAGATCAAACCCGTGAGACCAATCATAGAAGGATGGATCCGTGGAGCAGAAAAAAAAATGCAAACTCGTGAAAATTGTAGAGGAGTGGACCCGAAAATATTTACCCGAGAAGAAGCAGACAAAATGAGAAGTGAACTCACCATACGGTTGATGAGAGCATATGGATTAATAAAACTTATATAGGTTGTGAAGTAAAAACTTAGGTTAAAAAAGAAACAAGATAAATAATAACAAGGTCAAAAGATAACGTACCAATGGTCCAAGGTTTCAAAATAATAAAAAAGGAAAATTTAGGATAAGGTTAAATGGTCCAAAAACTTTATTAATAAAATCAATAAAGTCTTTATTAATAAAATCAATAAAGTCTTTATTAATAAAATCATAAAGATTTTATTAATAAGACTAAAAAATAATATCTAATGAATTTATCATAAAGTGAAAGTCCAAAGGTCCAATATAAAGTAAGTGGACCAAAAACATAAGCGGGTCAAGTGCCTTTTAACAAAACATAAGGTAACAATAATAATACATGGTCCAATGGTCTTTAATAAACCCTTAGTTAAAAATACTCCATAAAGTAGGAGTCATCATAGTCAAAGGTGCATACAAGTGAGAGTGCTACGACCAAGTAAGAAGAGGACCATGAGTCAACAACCACAAGATCAAAGTGGACAAGCAATCAAATAGGACCAATAAGACCAAAGACTTTTCTCTCTCTCAAGATACATAGTTTAAATATTTTGTCATCTCCTTATAAGGGGGAAGATCCAAACGGATGGTACTATCTTTTTGTCCTTAACACTGCTCCTAAGAGTTAGGTACTAGGGACATCATCAAGGGGTGGCCAGTCCCTTGAGAAGCAACCTAGAAATAACTGATTAGGAGGGGACATCAATATCTTCCATTCTTAATGAATTGCTTTCAGCCTTAGGCTGAGTTTCAGTCTCACACTGAATCAGGTTGATCAAACCCTAGACTCTGACCGGGTCCTCCATTCTCTCGCAGAATGGTTCTCAGTACTAAGCTGAGTTTCAGTCTCACACTGAAAGTTGATCAACTACCTGCAGGACCTACATGGACATCGTGTCCCTGGTTCAAGACCAGAATATATCTCTGCCTCTACCTGCAAGCTCTACTTGAAAATCGTGTCCCTGGTCCCAGACCAGAATACCCTAGAGGCATATAAGGGCCCTAGCCACATGCTAGGGGCTTTGCCATGGCATTGGTCCTAGACCAAGAACCCCAGGAGACAGCTGGGGGCCCTAGGGTACCTTCTAGGGTCTTACTCATTACTCTGCCTGGTTAACTTGACCAGGAACCCTAGTTAACTGACTAGGGTACCATTCTCTCTGAGAATGGGTCTCGCAGCTGCACTAAAAATTAATAGACATGTGTACAATTTTCCAAAGAGGGCAATTCTGGGAGATATTTTTATATACTCAAAGGGAGGGACACTGATCCACCACAGTTGATTGGTGATCGGTTCAGTGAGCTGTACAAGTTAGGTGGACAGCCCACAATCTATGATTCAGAGTCGGAAGAGGAGCAGGAGGCTCCTGAGGCTGCAGTGGCGCCAAGGGTTCAGTCTCGATTTCCGATGGAAGAGAGGGAGTCTCTTTTGAGTATCGGCAGGAGGCTTAGCTAGTATGAGAGCACCAAAGCTCAAGATTGGAGGTTAGATTCTCCTAGGAGCTCAGGGTCTAGAGTAGCTGCCAAGAGGATGTCTTCGGATTTGAGTTCAGTGCAGGTGGTAGCATTGGTTCCAGGTTCAGAGGGAGCTCCTACTATGAATAGTGTGATGGATTTGAGGACGGGACCTGATGATGATGATGGCAATGAGTACCTCCCTCGCTAAGAGGGACTGTTAGCTTTTTAGCTCAGAAGGCACTCCACATAGTTTTGTCTTATACGCGGAAGTGACCTTGCATTTACACTATCTAGGCTACTTAACTTTGTAATGTTGATTTTATAAAGTTGTATTAAGCAATGTTATCAGAACCGGACCGGTGATCGAACCGGCAGAGCCCAAAATGTGAACTGGACTGGAACCGGAAAAAACCGGGAAAAAAACGGTCAACCAAAAATACATAAACTATTCATATTTTGTAAAAAAAACATATATATTCATGTGCATACATATGAATCCAAACCATTAATACACAAATATGCAAATTTTCTCATATATATAGCCAATATGCATGCAAATAACCAAAATAGCACCGAGTGCAATACATCTATGAAGTCTTGAAACAAAATAAATCAATAAACGGGCTCCAAATGACCCCTAGATATCAACACCGGCCGGTTCGTCCGGTTTTCGTCGGTTCCATATGGAACTGGCCGGTTCACAGCCGGTATGAATCATTTTTGCAGGTTTTCCGGTTCAAGCACCTAACCGAACCGATTGGGCATGTGAACCAGTCGGACCGGTCGGTTTTACCAGTTCTGCTCCAGTTCCGATAACAATGGTATTAAGTGATTTATATAAAGTGTCCTTCTTGTTATTTTATAAAGTGACTTTATTTCATAAAGTGTATTTATGACATAAAGTGAAATAACTTTATTAAAATGTAAGTGATTTATTTTGGAGGGAATGAATCACATCCCTTTATCTTGTCAAGGCAAGATTAGATCTTTATTGTCGGATTTAAGGGTTGGGAAGGTGAAAAATCATTTTCTAATTATAAGAGAGAGCCTAAGGTAGTGTGCAAATCATAGTTTACAAGAGAAATTTCTGATAGAGAGCTGAGAGGAGAAAAGTGATTTTTCCTGCAAATTTGGCATCTTTCCCAAGAGAGTTGGGGCACAAATCCTAAGACAAAAATTTATGTGAGAGAAGGGCTGATTGTTTTCATCAGCAGGGAGGCCATACTATTATGTTTAGCTGGGAGGCCGTACTGTACGGATCTGTACAGTCTGTATATCAAAAGTACATGCACGAATTTCGAGGCTGTAATAGGGCACGAATTTCGAGGTGAAGGTTTTCTGTTGCAGGTAGTTCCATATTGTTCCCTACAATAGAGATTTGGCCCACTTTTCAAAGTTTGATGTACTTATTGGGCCATACAGGCTGTACAGTCACTTTTGGGCATGTGTTTCAAGGCATAAATTTGGGACTGTTTTGGGTGTCTGCAAGTGAGTTTTTCAAACTGTTAATTTTGATGCCAAATGGATTACTGTTGTAGCTTTTATACTCTCCGAAAAGAATATTGAATTTCTCTTGTTGGGTTTTCCCCTTTAGGGATTTTTCCTAGGCTGGACAACCAAAAATCTTGGTGTCTATCTATGTTTATTTACTCAAGTTACTAGTGTTTTTCCGCTGCAAATTACACCTAGTATTAGTATTTCAGCTTTCAAGTTACTTGGGAATGCATGCAAATTATTTGCATTTAATGTGGGTGCGTGTATAAGTCTGAAATATGTTATATGCTAATTGTTTGACGAAACTAGAGTCCTCTAGTTTCCAGTTTTTCAATAGTACAACATTGTGGCTTGACTACATTTGTATTTTATGTGTGTATGCTTCCCCAACTACATGTTTACTCATTGAATGACGGATCTCTGTGTTATTTAAAGACATCGGAACACGCCTCTACAAAAGAAATTAAAAATTGAGCTTGTTAACCCCAGAAAGAGTTATACAATTATTGGAAAATAACATATTTTTCAATGTAGGGTTTAACGCCAAAATTTTGAAATAAGCACAACTCCTTGTAAACCCTGATTTGGAGATGGTCTTGAGATTTTTGTAACTTCGAAATTTCCGCACCTCCGAGTCTAGAATTTTGTTTATATGTCTACTCTACAATGCCACAGGTTTGACTAAATTTTGATGTGGCAAGAAAAAAATTAGGGTAATTTTTCCAAAACTTGCCAATTTTGGCCTTCTCAGAAGGGTGAACTTTTACGACCTGCTACGCGTCTAATTTTTCATGTCCAAACATGAAATTGTTGCAACAACTATTTTGGTCTGTCTTCTTTCCAATACAAGTACAACTAGTGGCACTCAATTTGGATTTTTAAAACTTCAAATATAATAGTTTTACCCAGAACACGTTTAAGGCTGGTTTTTGAGCTAAGTTGCACGGAAACGGGGGGGGGGGGACACGAATACGGCAAATTTTCAAAAAATTTGGATACGATACAGTAGGGAAACGGCGCGCGCGTGTGTGTGTGTGTGTGTGTGTATATATATATATATAATCCAACTAAAATTTGACTTAATATATAAATTTTAAAGTTTTTTTAATGTAATAAATTTATAATATATATATATATATATATAATCTAACTAAAATTTGACTTAATATATAAATTTTAAAGATTTTTTAATGTAATAAATTTATAATACATATATATTATATATATTATATACCGCACACACTATATAGTAATTAGTATACACTTCTAACAATAAATAAATAAATAAGTTAGGTTAATTAATAATAATATATAAGTTATGAATTTTTAACTTATATATAGTTTAGGACTTAAGTTATTACTTATTAGCTTCAATATATTAACTTATATATTATTAAGTTATTAACTTATTGGTTAACACTTTAATAACTTATTATTATTAACACTTATTGATTAACTTCGCGGACGCATACTGCACGCAAACTGCAGACGCTGGCAAGTCTATAACTTCGCGGACTGCACGCGGAAAACAGCCGCGCGGCCCATGGCGAGCTCATATAGTAAGAAGTGTAGTAGGTCTGCCTGTTGACGTCTTATGCAGATCAGGTTTCCCAGTAGCCAGGTATTTATCCGAGGACAAGTCGAACGTATATAAATTAGTTGTAGGGATCTTGTAACCGATATCGTAAAAGATGTAATTTCAAGCTGCCCATAGCACGTGAAACATAAAAATAGATGCCTGAATTTATTAGTCGGAGGCCCGGGATGGTAGGTTTAAACTTTAAGTGTTTCACGACTTTCTTTCACCGACTGAACCGTATCCTGATTTTTCCGATCCGTTTCAGGAAAGGTTCGATCCATTTCAGGAAAGGCCAATCTGTTTCACGAAAAAGGCGTATTCATTTCAAAACCCTCTGATCCGTACCCGACAGGTCAAATACGGATCCGCCACGTTTCAGCTGCGTTTCGAACCCGTTTCCATTTCGGAAACTTGGAACGTCGTTTCAGGGAGGGCACATAGCCGTTTCCGGTAACTTAGTTTTTGAGCCAATCAAAATGCCTAACTCAGTAACTTGCATAGAGTATCTTTGAAAGTGTAGCAACCAAGAAGCTAGAATTTTGAAACATCTTACTTTAGTGCATTCTCTCTGTAACTTGCAAATTTCAGACCATAAAACTTTATAGAAAAAATTGGAGTGAAAACGCCAAGATGACTCGTTTGAAGGAGCTTTCTTGTTTAGTAACAAACACGAACTTACAATGACTGTATCTCCGAAATTATAGCAACCCAGAGGCTGAAATTTTGACAAGTTATTTTCGTATGTCCTTTATGTACCCAGCAAATTTCAGACCCTAAAACCTCACAAAAAAAACTTTGGAGCAAGAATGCCAAGATGACTTGTTTGAGAGAGCCAAACCCTAGTTTTAAAAATTATTCCCTTTTGGCCCAAGAAAAAGCTCCAATACCACTTGTAATATACTTAAACACAGAAATTCAAAGAAAAGATATAGAAACACAATAGAGAAGATAAAACAGATAGCTATGTTCACTTGCTTCTTCAAGGGGGCAACCTCCAAGAGCAAAGCTCCAATTACAATGACACTTTTTCACAAAACGTTACATATTTTACTATATATATAGTGCTTCAATAGCCAAAGTCCTAAGTCCTAACTACTTGTGGTCCCACTATTAATGAGGTTCAACCACCTAGGGGCCTTTATTTAATAAAGAAGGCCCTTTTGCATTGAGTCACTATCCACTATCTAATGGGCCTTATGGTCTTGTACACTGATAAATTATGGGGTTTAGGGTTAGGGTTAGGGTTTTTCCAATAGGTTCATTTCTCTTCAATCTCTCCTTACTTGTATGTGGCAGGTGAAGAAAATGTTCCTTTCATATTAGTAGCATGCATTATCATTTAGCACTAAACTAGAGGGGCAGGCCATATGCAGGTTGGTGTCATACCAGGGACTTTTCAGGCAGACGTGGAGGAGGTGTGCGCCATTAGCAATCCTCTGATAAAGGTTCTTAGCTTGGTTGATGGAGACAAGCCCACAACGGCCTACTTGATGAAGGCATGGATAGGATATAGTAATATACATGTTATCAATGTTATCCTGAAATTTCTGTCTCGTGGATATATACATATGTACTTTTTGTATTAGTATCATATCCTGATTTTCTTAAAATTCCTCATATCTACATCTGTCCTTGTATCCATATCCATGCAACTTAGACTTCCTTTTAAAGCTTTGAGAGCTAACCTTCCCTCTTCCATACCAATTATTTTATTTTCATATTTTAGGTGGCAGCTGATGCCACTACATTTTGTAGTTAAATCTTTGAGAGGCAACCTTTCCCCTTCATTCTTGTTATTTTATTTTTGAATTTAAGCGGCAAATAATGGCACTACATTCTGTAAATGTCATACTAGCTTTAGTCAATAAGATAGTGTATGGTGTGTTGTTGATGTTTAATTTTTTGGGCTATGAAACATTTTTGGATATGCTCTATTTTGATCCAACCAGCACGTGAAATACTTGAGCCCCATATATTGAAGTTACATAAAATTACAAGAATGACTTTGGTATTGAAAAGGAATTTTTTTTCATCCCAATCCCACAACATTGGCAAGTGACTCTACAGTCTCATGGCAAGTTCTTAATTACTGCCACAATGTTCAGGCAACTGATTAAACCATATTTGATATTTATCACACTCAATCAGAAGATTACTAATCTCTAAAGACTGATTATTCAAGCTCATTTTAGAATTCAGAGCCCTATTTGGCTATGTTGCAGGAAACGCCACCACCCCACGTCCCCAGGCCGTTTCCTGCTGGAAACGCAGAAACGCGTCCCTTCCGTACGGAAACGCATTTCTGATACAAATGTGGTCTGTAAGGCCGCGTTTACCATTAATTGTTTCAGGATGTTTGAGAGTGGTTCCAACCTCATCGGACTTCATATGCAAAAAGTAGAATTTTAGATTCCATTTAAAATTCAGCAAACTTAAGAGTTTTCAGGATTTCAGGATTGCAAAGCTTCCATCAGTTTCTATCATGTATGAGGGTATGGGATTGGCATTTAATCAAGCACATCAACCCTTGTATGTACCTTGATGTTGGTGGTGTTGATTATTGAACTTTTTTGTCATGACCTTAATAAAAATGTACTCTTCACTTAAGCAAAATCACTTATTAAGCATGGGAAGCTTTTTCTACCTTATTTTAACGATTTTATTAGTAAGTTTCATCAAGATTGTCGGGTGTTGAGTCATTGATAAATGTCCTTGGAGGATCAACTTTGAGATTCAAGTTAGAGGCAAGGGCTAGAACGTAGAGGAGGGAGGCATAGGGTGCTATTGATGAATAGGATCCCAATATAGGCAATGATTCGCTGACATGTATGATTTATGATTTATGTTTCAAACTCATTTTTTTAAATGTCCTTGCTCATTTATTAATATATATATATGTTGCACGACTCAGACTCGGCTGGCATGCGACTCAGGAAGACTTGGGATAGACTCGGGATATACTCGGCAAGACTCGGCAAATAGGAAAAAAACTTAAAATATGATCAATTTTGGGGAAAAAAAGAGGTTAAAGGAATTTCCAATCCATATAAGTTATAAAACTACAATCTATGCAATTGTAATATCCTCATTGTAACTATAGGGAAATTTTTATGATTTGGCTATGTCGTTTTGCCAAATGGTTTGCAATTTATATTGGTTCAAACTTTAAATTGCTTAAAATTTTAAATGGTTTGCAATTTATATTGGTTTAAATTGCTTAAAATTATAAATTATATTTTATAAGTCATTCACATATTACATATAATATATATTATCCTTCAATCATATTTTATAATCCATTTATTTATATATATAATCCTTTATGCGATGGTCGATTTCCTTAACAGAAGGTGGAATGTTCAGGACCACAAATCAAGGTGGCTCTGGAGGTGTCATGATAACTGAAAGTCTCAATCCTATATCAAGACTCAAGACTGGAGTATGTGGTTAAGTGCTTCCTCATAACAGTTTAGCAGTAAAGGATCAATCGCATTACACCAGGCTAATAACTGACCTTTGTGCGGTTTGTCAAATGCCAGAAACGGTTGAGCATGTTTTTGCCATTTTGGGAATCTTGATGTTGCTACATTATTTCAGGCCTGGGTGGCTGCTTAGTATATGTTCTCTTTGTAGCTCCTCTACATAGGAAATTTGTCATGTTCGGGGACAAGAGGATGATTCCATAGGCTGGTACAGCTACGTGTTAGGCAAGTCGTCTGACACATATTTTCCTCTTATAGAAGCAACATTGTAAGGAAAATTTTAATGGGCTTACTACTTAAATTTGGATGATGTTTCTGCTTTTAGATGAGATTTGCCTATACAGTTTTCAGCCAGGATCCTCACTTTTCAAGGCCAATTTCCATTTTTCAAAAAGATGTAGATAGTCTTCTAGTGGGAGCCAAATCAGATCTGATAGCCATCCTTAGGTAGGCAAGGGAATTATGTATTGATCGCTATAACCCCTGGATGTACTAATCTTGAAGTTCATGTATCTTAATTCATGATGTAATATATGATGTGATGTAATATATGGTGTGTATTGATTAAAAAAGAAGACAATTGTAGTCAAAGTATGATATTGTTAATACTAAATTGACATGCAAAGTTATTAACCATGATAGAGACTAGCATAAGATTCTTACTTGTCAAGTGCACTATAATATTTATCCAAGTCCTTGTTAGCCATTTCTGTAGTCTGCAGTCAAAGTCAAGCTTATAAGTCAGACAAATAAGATCAATTACGGCTCATTTAGAAGATCAATAGACAATGATGATAAATAACATCATGTCATATCAAAGAGTCCTGCACCACAGATAATAGTAAACACTCTTATAAAATCTACCTTTAATTGAATAAGCTGGCTACAGTATCGTTTGTCAATATCCTTGTATTGTGCCTGCTTCAGATCAACTTTGTTCTTTGCAATGTTACTGTGATAAACTCCAATTGTTCCATGGCATTTGTTCAACTGTCAAGCAAAGAAGACAATAATCACAAGTTCTCTCCTAGCAAGAGGTATTTAAGAAACTGACATGATATAGTTATGGAACTCAAAAGATTTTTTTTTGAGAATTTGACATGCATACTGATAATAAGAAAAAACAAGATAACATCACTATATGACTGAAACAACAAAATTTTCAGAATGTTGCATACTCTATCAACAAACCTTCGCAATGCATTTTCAGAAATCCTTATGCCCCAGCTCATAAACAAGTAATAAAAAGCCTTTATTTTCAATTGACAAAAAATGGAATGTCCTTAGAATGAATCAGAATACTTGTATAGATGTCTAGGCTCTGCATTTATTATCTAAATAGTCAAAACATGCCAACCAACAAAGGAAGAGAAACAGGAGTTTCCTTTACATTTGATAAGAAAGACAAGATAGAAAGGATAGGATTTGAAGTTGAGCCGAATCAAGGAAAACAACCTAAGTTGCACGATATGGGGAAGTGGGTACAAGTTTCCAAAATAGAAACACAACTCCCCAAAAATTTGGAAACAGGGAAACACAATATATATCTATATATAATGTGTTATTTTATAAATAACACATTATATTGAAACTTTGAAAGAAGGCATTATAAATAAATGAGAAAGAACATTTAAATGACAAGCAATGTCCCACCTGTTACCCATCAGTTTGCACAAAGACTAATTTGAGGGTTGAAGACGATAATGTACCAAAGAATTGCAGTTGCGAGTCCTCCGAAAGAAAATTTTAAAGCCTTTTGCTCACTATTGTATCAGTTGGTCCATGGTCATATTGTAAAATGTTGTAAAAAGTGAAATAGCATTTGTAATCTTTTATAAAGGGCTAGTCTATAGTGTATAATAAGCTTGACTATGACAGTTGTACTAGGCAAGTGAATTATGAGTGTTTTTTTACAAAGAAGGGTTTAGATCCTTGTAGTCTAAATCTATGCTGTTGGGAGTGAGAAGCAGGAGCGGGGAACGGGGAGCAAGAGTGGAGCGAAAAGAGAAATTTTCAAAAGCTCCCTTTTGGGAGCATTCTAGGAGCGTTTTTTATATAGTATATATTTTGATATATTTTGATGGACTTATATCTAGAAAACATGTAGGATGTTGAATTAGCTATAGAAAACATGGATTAAACCATAGTATATATACGTTCTGGGAGCGTTTTTTATATAGTATATATTTTGATATATTTTGATGGATTTATATCTAGAAAACATGTAGGATGTTGAATTCATAGTTACAAATATCGGCCGAAAAATCGGCGATTCGCGATAAATCGCGATTTTTGCAGAGGCTCGATTTTTTAAGGAAAAATCGGCCCAAAAATCGGGCTGATTTTGCGGCGATTTTTCGCGAGTCGACCGATTTCTTGACCGCCGGAAACTTCATAGCCGCACCTACCATGCCCGACGCAGTGAGAGAAATGAAAAAACGCGCGAGTTTGTGCTTCACCCGACGCCCTAGACCAGTTCAGTAGAGCTTCCGTAGACTATCGCGCTCTCCCTCCGATCTCAGATCTCAGCAATTGAAAGTCGAACTGCAAACCTCCAATCTGTTCGACGGTTCGTGCCAAACCGCTTCGTGGGCATGTCGCAAACTAGTTTTGACAGTGATTTTTTAGAATGGAGGATAACTTTAAATATGTTTGTCCATAAATTTGTCTGAATTGTTCTTTCTGGCCGACATACGTTGTTTTAATATTCAATTATTTTATGAATTGTTCTTTGTTGTTCACATAGGGTTTTTTTATTCAATTATTTTATTATTTTAAGGTTCTTTTATTTTATTGTTTGTAGTTCATAAATTTTATAATAATATTAACAATAATTTTATCCTTAATGCTATTATTATTAATATTAAAAGACCTTATCATTCATGTTAATTCTATTACTATGTTATTATTATTATTAGGATTATACTAAAACCAAAACTCATATTAACACTACTATTATTAGAACTAGTACTAATATTAGGGTAGCTAAAATTATTGGACATGATCCATTTTGATGTGTGATGTATCTCTAGACATCTTATATATCGGTTTTCTTTCCATATTCATGTGGAAATGTGTTTATTGGATGTTATTGTTGCTTTAGATGTTTAAAAAATTGAAAAAAAATGAATATTTTTGTGTTTTTTAAATTTGCCGATTTTTGCCAATGTTCTGCCGAGATATCCCGAAACGATGTTTCCTGGACCCTGCCGATTTCCGTGCCGCGCCGATATTTGTAACATTGGTTGAATTAGCAATAGAAAACATGGATTAAACCATAGTTTGAAAAATCGAAATCGGACTTGGAATCGGTCAAGGGTCAACTCCGAATCGGAATTGGAATCGATAATGAATCGGTCATAAATCGGTCGATTTGAATTTAATGAATTGGTTTGCTCAAAAATACATAAAATATTTAAATTTTTAAGCAAAACAATATTTTCAAGATTCTAATCCATGATTCCAAAGCATTGTTGCATTAGAGACAAAATATCCAAAATATGCTCATTAGGGTCTCCACTCGATAGTTGGCGCTCTCCCACTCTGTCTCTACTCTCTCCCACAGCCGCCGCCAATCTCCAGTCCACACTCTCAAATGAAAAATGACAAAGATAGGGGTCCGGTGTAGTAAACTAGGTTAGAAACTTAGTTAAACCGTAAATATTAAAACAGCAGGCCCACAAAAAAATCAGATCGATTTTAGTTGGATTTCGGGCGATCAGACCGGTTTGGTACCGAACCGACCGATTTGGTACCGAATCAGCCAGTTCGGCATTGAACCGATCTACCGAACCAATTTGTCACCCAATCTGAACCGATCAGCCTTCAAATCGGTAAATCGACCGATTCCGAAACTAATCAGACCGATTTTTCAAACTATGGTTAGAACTTAGAACTACCTTGAATTTCTCAAAACCATGGCAAGACTTTGTGCGTGCGGTTGTTGCCAAAGAGAACTTGCCTACATGGACTAGACTTTGGGACAACTTTATACAGGAGGAGCTAAGAGTTAGCTCCAGCCACACTGATCAGCAGCATGAGGATGATGAAGAGAATGTTGCTCTTACAGGGAAGGGCAAGCATAGGCCCAAGAAAGACCTTGATGGTGGGTCTAGCTCGAAAGGTGAACAGAAGGACTTGAGCAAAGTGAAATGCTTTGCTTGTCACAAGACTGGCCACTATGCCAATCAATGTCCAATCAAAAATAAGAAGGGCAGGGATGAGACACAGACAACAACATCAGCTAAGATTGAGGACTTTGCAAAGAAGTTTGAGAAGGAATTTTCTTTGATCTCTGGTCTTTCAGGAAGTGGTAATGCAAGGTTTGAGGACACTGGAGCATGGGTTGTGGGCAGTGGTTAATCTCACCATATGACGAGAATGAGGCCAACGTTCCTTAGTGTTTCAAAGACAAACTCAGACTGTTATGCGGATAGTGGAGTCAACACCATGCATGCAGTGAAAGGGGTTGGATGTGTGAGATTCCAACTGAAGTCAAGAGGATCTCTGAAGGTGGTGGAGGTGTTGTTTGTACCGGAGTTGAAAGTTAGTTTGCTCTCAATATCAGCTTTGGAGGATGAGGGATAAAGAGGGGTGTTTCAACATGGACAGGTGCCTTATATATACAAAGGGAGTTACCCTGGACTCAACACGAGTGCTTGGTGCTAGATAGGGGAGATTATAGAGGTTGCTAGGACAGCTTGTGGTTGGGTCCAACCGGATCTTAGATTCAATGTCCATGCCAATATCAGGGACAGCTCGTTTTATGGGTTCTTCCAATAATATCAGGAGACTGAGCTCGTACGAAATGACTCAGTTAGATGCTCAAGAGTTTGAGGAGTCTCGCCGGAGCATGTTTTGCAGGAACCAATCTTCAGCACAGGATCCAATGCAGGTAGCAGAGAGGCCTTCTAGTTCAGAGCGAGCAACTACAGCAACAGATGGTGTGACTCAGTTGGAGACAGATCCAAGTGGAGAAGGTTCCAAAAGTACCTCCCTCGCTAAGAGGGAGTGTAAGATTTGGTAACTCGAGAGGTCTTCCACATAGGCTTGGTGTCTAGGCATGTAGAAACCACCTGAGTGACTTTCCTAGACATTAACTTTAGTGTTATAAAGTTAATGTGACTTTTTATTAATTTGGTGAGTAAAAATGATTTTTAATTCATTAAGGGCAATTTGTCTCATCCTTTGACTTTGAAGAGACTAGGTCATTCAAAAGATGAAGAGACAAAGTCACTTGGAAGATGAAGTGATAGTCATTATGTCCATTAATAGAAAGAAAATTCTAAGAGAGTTTAGACACAATTGTGAGTGAGAGCATTTTTGAGAGGAGAGCTTGAAGAAGAGAAAGGAAATTTGTATGCAGCAGTGAGGGTGCATATCCAAAGAGATATTGGTGGCACGAATCCCAATCCATTCTCAGAATCAATTTCCAGTCCATACAGTCAGATTAAAGGGGCTGTACAGCAGAATTGTTGCAGACCGTAAAGTCAATAATTGGCACAAAAATCAAGGCTGAGTATTAGCATGCATTTCAAGGTTGGTTGCAGCTGATAATTCTGTACAGGTTGTACTGTACATTCCCTAGTGTGGGCACAGAAATCGAGACTGATTTGCTGTGTGTAAAGGCCGTACCAGGCATAGAAATCGAGCTCAGTTGGGTGTTCTTCAATTGTACAGAAACATGGGCCTGTTTTTCTAGCTGCTAGGCACAGATCTCAAGAGTTTGGACTGTGGTACTTGAGATACGTACATTACATTAATTGGCTGAAATGTACAACTGTAATTTCTAGCATTTATTCTTCATGAGCTCTTAATAAAATTCTCTCTCGTTGACTGGTTTTGCCTTCGGGGTTTTTCCAGGGGAATTGCCCAAAAAATCAGTGTGTCAAATGTGTGACCGAATGTATATTTACTGTTCAGTTTCCCACTGCATTTTCCAGATTAAATCTCAGTGTGTTTCCATTCATAAATTTTCAGATTTGGAATATTTAGTTTTCCGTGCAAATAATTTATTGGAACTGGAAATCGTTTCTGAGTTTAACAAAATTTTAACAACTAGTGTGTCCAACTACAACCAACCCAATAAAAGAAAAACAAATAAATGTGGGAAACAACTTAGACACTATGAAATAGCAGAGAAGCATCTCCCAACCATTTCCCTTTAAGGGATACACTTGAGTTATTTCCCAGTGATCTACTAGGACAATTTGTAAACATAAATGTCCACTAAGTACTTCTTATGGGAATATGGTCCATAGTAGCCATTTCCTCTAATAGAGATGCAACAGGAATCCAAACATATACATCAACGTGCAACAGCTTTTTAGGATGGCTTTAATGATTTAGTTTTATCAATTAAAATGCCAAATGTATTTCCTCTAATGGAAAAATCTTCAAACAAGCCAATGGCTAGTTTGAAATATATTACTTCTTTTGTATAAGAGGTGCTAAACATTCATGAAAGAGCTGTAAGGGACTACATAGTATAGATATCCCATTATAGCATGGAATTGAAATAATGCAATCAATTTATTTCACAGGGTAGGCCTCACATGGGTATTATATATCGAAGGATCATTCTGAACATGGGCCCAGGCCCACCTTTACAAATAAAATCATCCTATCAAACTTATTCATTGCACAATATTGTACTAGAGGCATCAGTATTGTTTACTTCAGGGAGAGTTACAAATATCAAGTTTTCTTCAATTCAGACAAACTTCTTTACTATAAGATTTTAGGGAATGTGGATATAGCATAGCTTCTATAGAATGTAGTAAGGTAGTTAAGTACTGGATGCCATGTCACATGGACTACTGTTAACTGGAAATATTATGTGTCCACGTCCTATGTATAGTTGGTTTTCCTTTATAATTTATATTATGAACAGGCACGACGTAAAACCTGTCTAGCTTTGTTTAGCATGTGAAAATATTTCTATCAGAGCTAGTGTTCATAACAAAATATAATGTTGGCTAATGTCCAAGCCTTAAGTTTGCTTGAAGATGGAAAACTGCAAGGACAAAATATTTACCCTAGGATATTAAAACAGAAATTAAAGCAGAAAAAGGTTGAAAGCAAATGAAATGCATTCATAAATTTTTTCTGTACATACCTCAGAAAGAAGTTTCTCTTTCTCCTGCAAACATCTCTTTAATTCTGCTTCTGTTGCAGATAATTCACCGATACTGGCGATTTTCTCTTCCAGAGCCTCTAATTCTTGAGCTAGTTCATCTACTTCTGCTTTAGTTTTCCGATAATTTATATTGTCATCTATATTTCTTTTCACCTGGTCCTGGCTCCGCAATAACTCTTGGCTTCTACTGAACTCAGATGAAATTTCCGTTTTTCTCTTCTCACACTGATGCTGTTGAGATTCACAAAGTGACAGCTTTTCCTGTAGTTCTTTCAGTCTTTCATCCTTTCTGGAATCAAGATACCTGAGTCCAAACCGCCATAAGTTAACAGTGAAATAACTAAAAGCCACTGATCAGTCAAACCAAATTTTGGCTCAAAGTCAATTTCTATATTAAAACTTGAAAGCAAGCAAGCAAACTTACTCTTTAATCTTGGAGGAAAAGCTGAAAAGCATATCAACATCTTGCTGGAAAAGCCCCAGCATTTCAGAACGTTCTGCATTCTCACGTTCACGTTTATATTTCAGTGCATCATACTCCTTCATTAGCTTCTCCTTCTCCTTGGCTAATGGAAGTAGGCCTTCCATCAAAAGCTGCAAAATCATCAGCATAAACAATTTACAAAGTTGAAAAATGCAATCTGTCAGCTGGACAGTTTTGCATAAACAATCACTAATCTATAAATATTTTCTCTTTTTCCTCTCAAACACCAACAGTCACACATAATCTCTGTTGAAATAATATAAATAATCTAATTAGAAGCATCAATGCATTTTCTTCTAAAACAAATTTACCATAATATCACCAAGTGTACAATCTCCAAGGCTGACAAATTACAATACAATAATATGGAAAATTTTGAAGAAAAGGCCATCAGTGCAACTCCGATGAAACCTGAGCAATGGAAGAGATATGTCGATGACACGCAGTTCTTCTGGACTCATGGAAATGAAAAGTTAAAAGATTTTTTCGTGCATATGAACAGCCAATCAAATGACATACAGTTTACAATGGAGGCAGAGGAGGATATGAAACTTCCTTTCTTGAATGTCCTTCTCACAAGAAACCCTGACGGATCATTATCTCATTGAGTATATCGGAAAAAGACCCACACTGATAAATACATCCAGGCAAACTCTCATCATCATCAAGCCCAAAAATTAGGTGTCATAAATACTCTAGCAATCAGAGCTAAGCGGGTGTCAGATGTGGCACATTTGTTTCATGAACTTGAACACTTGGTGGATGTCTTCAAAGAGAATGGCTATGAAGAAAAACAGATACAAAAAATTATTAAGAACTCCCTAGGAGACAGAAAGGCAAGTAAAAAGAACGATGATATGATTAAATCAATTAGCCTTCCTTAAATCCAAGGAACTAGCTAAGATCTTGAAATAATTAAATAAAATAAATAGCCAAGATCTTGCATAAGCAAAAAATAAGGGTTGCTTTCTCTTCACCTAATTCATTACGGAGGATGCAGGACCATGCAAAAGACAGAATGGACCCAAAGAAAACTAAGATGTTTAATCGATATCATGTGGCTGTGGCAAGGTTTATATCGGAGAGACTGGTCGCTCCATTCATAAAAGGCTAAAAGAGCACAACACTGACATCATTCAGGAGAGAACAAAGAAATCGACTCTAGCAGAACACTCAACATCCTCTAAACACCATATCTATATGGAGAAAGCAAGGGTTATCGTCAGCATGGACCACTACTCAAAAAGACATGTCCATGAAGCAATAGAAATAGAAAAACACCTGAATAATCTGAATATAGATGATGGCAGGAAGTTATGTAGGCCATGGACACCGGTCATCAGCTTAATTAAAGAGGTAAGACATTAAAATTTAGAAATTTAGGGTTTTTTATTACATAGATAATTATGAATATTGTAAAAAATTTAATAAAATAAAATAATTAAATAAAATATTAAAAGGTATTCCAAAGTATTAAAGCTCCGAAATGATTAGATTTTTATTAAACTGGATAATTGCAACTCAAAAGAAAAGCCGACATGCACTTAGAAGCCGCCATGCACTTATTGAATCAAATCACAAGGATGACAATTATTTATTAGCCATAGCTGGTCTATAAGCACTTGAGATTCTTGAGTATCTCCTCCTGAAGATGAGCTGCGCTATTCAGCCCAAAACGTCGAGGTCTAAATCTACCCACAGGTTCACCAGCTCACTCTCAAATATAATAATAATAATAATAATAACCTACCTTTAAGGCCATGGCCTAGCCAGACACCAATTTGATATATGAAACCCCCTTGTTTTGGGGGGCAAGGGACCCCCATACTACAGTGATTTGACTGCTTAGTCTACAGATGTGTACATACTACATACCATACACTCCTTTAGATTTGAACCTGTGATCTCCAAAGAGGAAACCCCTCTAGATTTGAACCTGTGACCTCCAAGGATGAAACACATGTTCTTAACCATTAGGATTTATGAAAAGTTGAAACCAACAATGCATGGCATGCTAAAGGAAAAATCAAGTATAAGTGAGTTCCATGTCAAATTGACAATCCACATAGCTTATAAGTCACTCATAAGCATAACCTGAGGTCACTTTCCAGTGGTTCCCGCTTCTTCTGAGAAATTTTCCCACACAATACTTAATGATCAAGTGTTGGATTTTCACTATGTTTGAGGTTGTTGATTTTATTAATGTGAGTTTTTAATTAGATGTTGAGAATTAATAAGTTGTTACAACTCTTTCTGATTTCCCCAGGACCAGGCCAATGCCCGCAAAGGGAAAGAGCATACTCTAAGAAACAACAAAACGTTTGTTCTGATTTAGTGCTTGAAAATAAAATGCTTAACAAAGTAACTTACAAAAAAAGAAAGATATAGATCACCAAGCCTTTGTGTCACTTTCTGATCAACCACCACTAATCGGCAATGCCTTTATGTGGTGGTGAGAGCATACTTCATGGCAATGAAACTGGCTTTATTTAAGCTACTTGCAAAAATGTAAATAAACAAAATTATTAAACAACCAAACTTAAAGTATACAATCCTGAATGAAAAGTGATTGTGTGCTTGTGTTTTCTCTTTTACCTTTCAAACACCAACAGTCACACATAATCTCTGTTGAGATAATCTAATTAGAAGCATCAATGCATTTTCTTCTAAAACAAATCCACCATAATATCACTAACTGTACAATCTCCAAGGCTAACAGTATAATAATAATAATAATAATCTATTTTTAATGTCACGGCCTATCCAAACACAAATTTGATATATGAGACCCCCTTGTTTTGGGTGGCAAGGGACCCCCATAGCGCAGTGATTTGACTGTTTAGTCTACAGATGTGTACATACCATACAATCCTTCAGATTTGAACCTATGACCTCCAAAGACGAAACCCCCCTGTGGATTTGAACTTGTGACCTCCAAGGATGAAACCCAAGTTCTTAACCATTAGGATATATGGCATCAACAATGCATGGCATGCTAAAGGAAAAATCAAGTATAAGTGAGTTCCATGCCAAATTGACAATCTACAGAGCTTATAAGTTATCATGAATCAATGAATGATAGCAACAAATCGGGTGTAACACTTTCCTTACAATATCTTTGAAAGTCGTGTAATTGGAATGAATACCTGAAACAGAAATATTTTTGTTTCGAACACAGAACTTGATTTATATTCAAAATATGCTTTTACCATTTTGTATAGCCTAAGAAGTTCGCCTTTGCAGTTTTGGCAAGTTTAGGTCAATGCACCATGTTGTCCACTAAGTTGCACTTAGTTGGACTCCTTGTGAACCTCAGAACACTTGAACAACTTACCTTGTTCATTGCCAAAGTTCAGAAGTTCATCAGGCCAATTTTGGCCCATTTGTAAAATTTGCATGTCCAGACTACCTTGGGGGAATTGTAATAAGTGTTAGAGACAGTGGTATCTCGGGATGTCCTCCATGATTCAGATGCCTTGCATGGAGGTACATCAACAGTATAGGCATCAAGATGGAGTAGAGGGTGAGATGCACTCTACTCGGTGGCATGAATCCATTGGCGGATGCATGCGGACTTTCCGGGGTGTTTTGCCTCATGCATGCATGAGATTTGCATGTATAGTTGTTAATTAAAAGATGCATGCAAAAGTGACTTTTTGCATGCACAGATATTAGGTTTTTGGTAAACCTAATTGATCGGTGAGATGATATAAGGAGGCAGGAGGTCCCCGGATGAGGTTACTCAGTTGGCTTATCACAGAGAGATCAGTCAAAGTGAGGAGGGTGCATTGTGCATGCAGAGAGAGGAGCTTCTGCAATAGGGAGAGTGGGGTGATCTGAGTTGGATCAGACACCTCTTAATCAGAGGCACTTGCCACCCAGTTCTGTGGACAGAGAGAGTTCATCAGAGTGGTTTCTGCAGAGATTGAGAGAGGCCGACTTCCAGAGGAGAGAGGGGTGCATTACCAGAGGAGAGACGAGCTCGTTCTGGATTCGATTAACTGATTGAGCATCTAAGACTTTCGGAGTATCCTTGCCTCAGTGTTTGAGGAAGGATTGTGACGATCATAGCTCAGATAGGTTGAGATCCAATTCCATACGAGCATCTGACATCTTGAGGGAGGGCACACTTTTCCATGTAGAGGAAGGGC
This sequence comes from Larix kaempferi, assembly GCA_027924585.1. NCBI lineage: Eukaryota > Viridiplantae > Streptophyta > Pinopsida > Pinales > Pinaceae > Larix > Larix kaempferi. Next base: position 7,375,140 of record BSBM01000344.1, on the reverse strand, counting down.
GCATTCATCAAATCTAGTAGTTGGCCTTCTTCTTTGGCTGCGCAAATCAAAGCAGTACTGAGAGAGAGACAGTACCGACAGAGTTACCTACAAACAAATCCAGATCCAGTTGATAGTTAGGGCACATTTCCTCTGCGCATGCATCAGTTGTTGCATGAGGATCTAGGGTTTTGACCCTATTAGGTTCAGTTGTTCCTTCTGAAGTATTTTGCATGTACTTGTATTCTGCTTACTTTGCTCTGAGCTCAAGATAGAAGAAAGCCCCACAAATAGTTGGTTTTCCCCGTTTGGGGTTTCCAGGGTAAATACTAAGTTGTGTGATTGTTGTGTTTTCCATTGTGGAAGTGTTAAGAGATCTATAGTGTTTGTATCTCAAGTCATTAATGTATTTATGATTTATAGAGACCCAAACCGCTTGAGATCTCAGGGCATCCAGAGGGAGTAGTGATCTCTAGATAAATTAACAATAAGTTGGTCTAAGCATGGTATTTTTGTAACAAGCTTGACCTACCTTAGGCTTAACTATCAAGGGGATACTCTAGAGTGTTTTTTCCTTACGAATTATGCATTGTGCTTTAGTGGCATATAATTTCTGAGTTTTTCACTCATGCCTCTAAAGCTGGAGTATTTTCCATGGTGGTCAAAGCTTAGGATGTTATTAAAGCCTAAGTGTCTATGTATTTTTACATGCTAGCCATCAATAATGAATCATATGGACATGCACTAGATCCCCTAGGAGTTTGAGTCAGTTAAGACAAAAATAATTTTTCCTGTAAACTTAGACTATTTTTTAATAGTTTAAATGGGAAATTTCAAATTGTAATAAAAGTATGGTCTAGAGATGGAATTTGGCATGGGGATGCTCGTTTTCACACTCAGAGCGTTCTTTTTACCCTAGGACCCACTTTTCCTATGTTTTGGGCAATTAAATTATCACTTAAATCATTTTTGCTCACAAAAGCGACAAAATGTCAAAAAAAATGCTAAAAATGACACAAAAGGACAAAGTGAGAATATCGAGGAAACATGATTAAAACAAGTTGAAAAGGTGGCAAGGTTGTCTCTTATGGAAGGCGACTTCATTGCATGGATAATGCATGTGGTTCAAAGTCAAATCATAGAGATATACCATGGATCTCTCTAAAGTGATGCGCCCTCCCTTTCATGATACGCATTGGTGTATGTGGCAGCCCACAATTGAGTGGTGATACAAACAAGGAGGTCGCCTACCTCATGAGAGCTGGCGCACCCTCCTTTGAATAGGATCTAGATCATATCATCAACGCATGGATCACTCCTCTAATTGTGAGATTTGCCCTCCTCTTGGATTTCAACCCCCCCCCCCATCTCTCATGCTCTCTATAAAAGCAAGGTCTAGCTCCTCATTTGTAATGGATGCATAGAACCTCTGCCATTTTGTAACTTGATACTATTTTGAATACATGTTGAAGACTTTGGAGGTCCATCTTGTGCAAGTGTGTTGAATGATCATCTCATGAGGTGATATTGTGGATTATGCTATTGTTGTTTCCAATTTTTTGAAGGATCTAGCTTAGTTGATATAGAGTAAACATTTGCAGATGTCAATCTGTTTAGTTGTGCTTTGATTTAAAGAGATCTAGAAGTAGCCAACAATATTTGGTTATATTTAGGCTCTTTTGGTTTTCTTTTCATTCTAACACACTGGATCTAATAATTATGTTGCAAGATTTGTCTTATAAGCTGCAGATCACAGAGCTTAAGGGGGATTTGAACTCGGCTAAATCTTCTCCTCTTTGGACACCATTTTAAAGCTAACACTTTGCTTGTAGGGACTTCCAAGAACAACACCAAAGATCAAGCTTTGGCTTGAAGAAGATTCATCCATCTTCTACATCTAAATCCATTCTCTCTTTCAATTTATTTGGTTTTTTTGCAAAGTGTTTAAGAAGTAGATCTACTACATTCATGTTTATCATTTAAATCTATATCACTTTGGCATGCTTAATAGTTAGATCTAAGTACCTTAAGAAGTCTTATTTTTCACTAGATCTAAGCTAGAAGTTTGTATTTATACTTAGTCATGATTTTCAAATTTTTCTAAGTACAAAAATTTTCAAATTTTTTCTATTTTTGTTTTGTGTTTGCCATCAAATCCTAATAAATTTGTTTGTTGGTTTTTAGCAGGTCCAAGGAAAAAGAGGAGGTAACCCTGGCGAAATTTCGTCAAAATTTGCCAAATTTACCTTCCAGAGACCCTATTCCATCATTGCTTTAAACTTCTAGCTTGTAAGCCCTTAGATCCAAGTCTAAAAGGACTAACTGGCAATTCTTTTGAGCAAATTGTAATAAATTATTAAAAGCGAGCAAGTGGGCTAGACAGTGCCCACACCCCATCCCCCCATCCCCCCTAGGGGATGGGGTGTGGCTACCATATGTTTTATTCCAGATTCCAGTATATTTTTCAGCCAATTCCCTTACATTGAGACGCTGAGATGAGCATCTAAGATGGATCACTATTTTGATTATGGACAGCAATATATTCCTATGCCATGACTGAGTCTCAGGAAACTCAGATTTGATGACTGATGTAGCCATTTATCCATTTACAGAGCAGTTGGTATTGCCCAGAGCTGCAGCAGTAGGTTTTCATTGGACAGATGATGGTTCAGATTGGTTATCTACAGGCTATGTCACATGGTTCGGGTTCGAATTTGAGTTCGACAACCTTAAAATTCAGGTTCGAATTCGGCTTTTCCAATGAGCTTCGAAATGAGGTTCGACAGTAAGTTCGTCCATATACAAATTTCATATATATATATATATATATATATATAAACTAAAAATATATATATTTTACTTTATGTTATCTAAAATAAATATAAAACATAAACTAAAAAATATATTTTTTATTTTATGTTATATAAAATAAATATAGAACATAATAGGGTAAACAATAAAATAAACACGATAAATAAAAAATAAAAAAATAAAATCCAACATAAAATATAAAATAAAATATAATCATGAGCACGATAATATTAGGTTTTAAATGTATAGTGCGAGCCTACACCTGAAGGCGGGATCCTACACCCGAAGCCTGACGTTGATGCGGGAGCTTGCACTATAGTCTGACGAAAGAGTTGTGTAGCTCGACACAGGAACCTATGCCAGAACCCGATGCCTGACTCTGGATCCTGCACTGTAGCCCAACGCGAGAGTTTAGAACTGAGCAATGCAATTCACAAATGCCAAAGAGAAGGGGCCGAGCGGTGAGGGACATTGTTCATGCAATGACGCGGAGTCAAGGCGGAGTAGAGGAGTGCTCAACCGACAGTCATACGTCAATAAACAAAAATCAGATGTGGGTAAATGAATGGTAGGATCAGTCGTGCCGCCTGCGATGGAGTATAATGCAGGTTAAAGTCAACAGAAATTTCGAGATAATGATTTAGGGTTTGAAAAATTCGCCGAACCAAAACGAATTCAATTTTTTTTTTAAGTTCGCCAAATTTCGAACTTCAAGGCCGAAATTCGGCGAACCCTGTGACTTAGTCTACAGATATATGACCCAGCAGGTATTATCTTGTGTTATGGTTATTATTGCTTTTATACTCATTCTTGTGGCATGTCTTAGCATTTAGTATCATGAGCTGGCGATCATATAGATATTTGGACCTGGTTGTATTGATATTATGTATATATGTTCCCACTCAGACTTAGAAGTTCTTGACCTATACTCATTGGTTTTACCCTCCTTAGAGAGAATAGAGGTGACCATTCCCACCATCTTTTGGCTTGCTAGTGTTGGTCTCATTATTCACTTTCTCCACCCATCCATTACGAATTCATGTTGATGTTACTACCCTGACTTACTACTTGACTAGTGGCATGGTGGACCTTCCCCCACTTTAGCCTCTGTGTTGGATAAGCTTCCCTTGTTATTTTGTGTCTCGGCTTTGAGTTGCCTAAATTGTGTTGGCTAGACCTAAAACAGATAGTGCTACCATCAGTACAGTGTATATGGAAATGAAATGTATATCTTATGTGAAAGCCCATTCATGTAACAAGTGTTTCTGAACACACGTGAATGAAAGGCAAGCCTAATGAAATTGGCTGTGAAAGTTAAATGTGAAATGTAAATCTATGGAATCGTGTTTCTAAACACACATAGATCATAAAGCCTAATAAATGTAAATCCAAGAATGTGTTTCTTAACACACACGGATCAAGGCTATGGAAACTTAAAGGCCCAAAAAGCAATGGTTCAATAAAGTTATATCTAAATGATTGTTGGTCTCACTTGTATTGATTTATCCCTCACTAGCTTGGGAGTTATCATGTGAGATGGAGTAAGGGACAGCTCGAGTTATGTCTCCTAGGGTCTCAAGTTACGGTTTGTCGGGCACCTAGTCTTGGCGACTCTAGAAAAGATCCTCACAGAGCTATATCAGCTTGGATGTGAGTTGTAGGCATCTGTCAAGGTTGAATAAGCACTTCTGAAACAACTTACCCGTTTGTGAGACACTCCCATCCCCTGTGTTTCTGCTTGTCCAACATATGCTAGAGTGTGTATTCCCTTTCTATTTCCAAAGTGTAACAATGTCAAGTCAATAGTCACCCTTTAGCCTAAGCCCTTTTTTATTTTTAGCCTTCACCCTTCACTAGCAAATTGGTCACAACTATGAAGTGAGTATGGTCTTGAAAGTCTAGTCTGAGTCATAATAAATATTGAAAACACTATATATTTGGTTGGTGGATCGCCAGTGAATTGATTACTATTTATTATAATTGCTACTTGAATGATTGGTAGAGCATGTCTTAGCCTCTAGCACTTGCAGCAGTTTATTCTCAGTTTGGGTCATTTTATTGGTCATGTTGACTTGGTCAAACCTAGTTTGACCAAAGTCAACTACAAGACATGAAGTGGATAGACCTCAGATGATGCAGATGGATGATATATGGTCTATTGCAGGTCACCAGATGGTTCCATGCATTGGTTACAGGTTTATGATGATGATTTGTGATTTTCAGCATATTTGATCATTTACAGATTATTATTATTTTATCTGTCTGGATATATTGGACATTTTATATGAACATGCAAGAGATCCATAGGGTGTATCAGCACACACCACTAGTGGATTTGGGCTCTCTGAGTCCATTGAGACAATTGGTTTTCAGTTCCTGGAAGTTACAGTGATTATTTTCCTTAGTTTATCATTCTGGTACATTTTTGCCATATTAAATGGCCTATCAAAGCAGAGTGATGGTATGATTGGTTTGCCTATGGCGCTACAGAGGGGACATGCAGAGTAGCCATTTGTTTTTACTATATTGCTTTGTTCCCGGACACATTGGTGCAGTCAGATTTGGCCCCAGGTGACTAGGCAGAGAGTTACAGGCATTTTGAGTCTTTCCAAAGATTTACAGAGGATAAAAAATGGTTAAATTGGCTACTGAGGAATTTGATTTGGGCTACTAAGGCAAGGAAATGGCATGGGATGAGTTTTGATGATGAGTGTGATGTCTTCCACCCCTTCTACAGCAATTTCATCATTCAGTGGGACCCACACCCATTTCTCCTACACATTTTATCAGTTTCTGGCAAGGTTACTTGGGAGCGGGAGCGGGAGCGGGAGCGGGAGCGGGAGCGAAAAGCGAAATTTTCAAAAGCTTCCGGTTTGGGAGCATTGCGGGAGCGTTTTTTATATAATATATATTTTTTATATATTTTGATGCATATATGTTAACAAATGCTTGTAGAATGTTGAATTAGTTATGGAAACTCATTGGAAAGCATAAAAACATGAAATAAACCATAATACCATATAACATCATTCATCAATCATCAATCATATAGTAGTGAATTCGTCAACCATAGGTCTAGAGTCTAGACTCTAGTTACCAGTATCTATAACATCAACCTTACAACTTCAAATTTTCAATATATAACTGTAACATACCATGAATTGAAACAATTCACAAAGCATCATATTCATGAATCATTACCAAAGAGTTATCACTTATCATCATATGCTTTTATCATTATGTTCCATAGTGAACTTCAAAGGTATGTTCCAGTTCAACTTCAAACTTCAAACTTGAATTGCCATGTAATGTTCACAAAATATACCATAATAAATATAAAAGAGTTAATAGTGCATATACTTGAAACTTGAAACTTGAAAGTACTGTAAACAAGAAAAGACTGCAAAAGTAGATTTTATGGATGTTTCCTCTTGCCACGGGAAATTTCTAATTTCTTTTCCCGTGGTCTAGGAACAATGGGCGTGGGACTATCATCCCCAGTAGCCACCAATGTTGAGCCACGTCCAAGACTTGGTCCTACACGACCCCCCCTCACTGATGTAGATGAGGGTCGTGAAGTTGAAGTTGAACCTCTAGGCAAAGATGGTGCATCTGGAAACAAGGTCGGAGATGGCGGTGGCATCATTGTTGTTGCTACTGGTGCTACTGCATGGCCATGGTGATGGTCATCCTCATCACCCAAAAGCTCTTCCTCCAAGCGCTCTAAAGCTAAGGCTCCATCCTCCAAGTTATGTTCCTCCGGATTGTTGTCCCAAGTGACATATGATCTATCAGTTTTGGCCCGCTCACAGTAATGAGTCAACAACCTCAAGTTGTAATATACAAAAACCAAGCTTTCTACTCGATTTTCATTTAATCGGTTTCTTTTCACTGAGTGGATGAAGCTATAGGTGCTCCAACACCTTTCTGCAGAGGAGCTGTTAACCACCTGTGAAAGAACTTTGGTTGCCAATTTATACAAGCGTGGGCATGATGAGCCATACATGTTCCACCATTCAATAGGAGGCGCCCTATCTCGATCTTTTCTAGCATGCAAAGTACCAAACGGACCAATTTCACTGAGGTATTTGCTTAATTCACTACGCAATAAGGCACAATCTTCTTCATCAGGGACCAACTTGTCTATAGTAGCCATGTACCCAACCTGTACCTCTGGATCTGTGTGGGGCTTTCTCCTATCCCCACCCCCAGGTGCTAGTTTGGCCAACCAAGATGGAGAATAATATTTTGGTGTCAATACATATGCTAAGGCATGCAGTGGAACGTTGAGATGTTCCCACCTTTTGACCACATGTTTGTGAATATGGTCATACAGGATGGGATCTTTTGATTCAACAATATCTTTAATTTGGCCCAACATGCTATCCATCTGCTCATACACCTCCCCAATCACCGGCTTATCTGTATCTGCAAACCGAATCATGTAATAAATGGGCTTTGTGAACTGCAAAACAAACTTGACACTTGCCCAAAATTGACAATCAAGAACGGTGGTCTCCACCTCCTCAAAATCAAGCCTATCAGATGTGGATGTAGCCCTATCTTTCATGATTTGCCATGATTCACTTGATACCATGCTAGCCAATGCCTCTCCTACCTTCAAAAGGCGCCTGAAGGTGAGGTAATAGCTAGCAAATCTAGTCTTTGCTATCTTCAATAGCTCTAACTTTGAGTGAGTGCGGAAAATGCCATGGGCATTGCTATGGTTGGTAATAAATCTTATCATGTGCTTGCCCTTTTTGTACAGTTCACCAATCCATTTGTATTGATTTTCCTTCAACTTAATAATGTCGTGCATCAAAAGGTTCAGTGTGTGAACCAAACACCCG